>JAUMJK010000229.1:2893179-4339769 GCA_033558105.1 Coccyzus lansbergi
GAGAAGTTGAATAGAGGGACATGGCAGTTTGAAGTCTGTGAAGTTTGACTCCACTTTGATGATTGCGCTTATGTTTACAGAAATCCAGCATATCGGCTCTCAGTAACCTCAAGTTGTGCATGGTCTTCAACTGAGCTCCTGTACAGAATAAAATTATTGCAATACATACAGTGAAAAAGGAAGTTTAGAGTTGTTATTAAAATGCAAGGAATAAAAGTAATCCCCTAAGTTCTGTGAAGAAGAACTACAAGGGAAATATAATCAGTCATAATTAAAGAAAGCTCTTAACCACATGTTCAGTTTTACATACACATCAGCAATTTACAAAATAAGAGTAAAAATGCAATATTTTCACATAGTGTCAGAAAGCAAGGCTTATCCCTGCCTGAAATGAGCTTTGCTCCCTACTAAAAGGTTATGGATGAAATACTTCTGCAGCCAAAACAGACCATATAAGAACTCTCTTATATAAACAAGAAAATAAAATTTTTAAGTATCTACTGTTCTGTTAACTGACTCTGGGAATTTAATATAATACTCACATTTTCTTACTAGACATAAAAGTTAAAATAAAACTTTTAACTGGGTTTTTTTGTGTTTTGATGTTAATGTGCTTTTCTACAGTAGTCACCTTGCAAGAGTGGATAAAAAATTTACTTCTAGAATGTTTTCCATTAAGTATATTTCAAGCAGCTAGATACATACAGTTTATACCATACTGCACTCCTCTTACATATGTAAATAATAAATAAAAACCAACCACAAACTCTCTATATTATATACATACAATACTCTAAATAATATATGGCTCAGGTACATTCTTTTTTAGTGTGTTATTGTTTGGTTTTGATGTCAGTTCACTTTACTTACCCAAGTGAATAGTAAAACTTTCTTCTAACAGCCTCTGCTCTTCATAAATTCTTCCATTCCCTTCTACAGATTCTCTCAGTTGACTGGGCTGAACCTTAATTTCATCACTAAAACAATGAGAAATGTACTGAAAAGTTTAAGCTAATTTTTTTCAAGACCAGCAATATTTTTGGAAAGCTAGCCGAAGTTTTATCAGCTAATCTGTGAAACCAAGATACTAACCCTATTTGAACAAACTCTACTCATCTGAGGTTTTACTTTTCTGGCATGCAACACTCTAAGTGTGCACCAGCAGGAAGAACAGACTCCACTCTTAGATTTACATGACCTAGCTCATTTATAAAGCATTCTGAGACTGAGAAATAATCATAAAACTAGTTATAACATAATACAAGCATAGGAATAAAAAGGGAAAAAAATTCTTCCCAGTCTATTTGTAATAGCTAAAACTTCATTTCTGAAGTTACTAGATAAAACATTTCTTTTGTCCCCATACAAAAAGCGAAGTTAAAAAAAGCCAAATAAAATGCTCTACAGTATTCAAACTACCAGAAAAGATTTAAGACAGCAGGTTGGGTTTTTTTTCCCTAAATTCAGCTGTCTGGTGGTAAAGGTAAGTATTGTTTCTGATACATGAAAGAACATGAGTATCTCTCCAATTTGCTTCTGCATTAACAAGAAGCTTGGTTTTGTTTTCAAAGTGCCTAATCTTCAAAGGTGTTCTACAAACTTGCACGCAACTCCACTAATTCAATTCTCACAAGTGTTCACATTAAAAAAACCCACTTTTTTTTCATTGTCCACTGATGTACAGAATCATAGAATCATTTAAGTTGGAAAAGGCCCATAAGATCTAGTCAAACTATAAACCTAACACTGCAATATATACAACATAAATATACACATGCATGTGTACACTTACGTACACACACAAAAAAAACAAAAGAAGAGGTTTATTAATTCAATACTGTTACCATTATTAAGCTAGAATTATTTCACAGAACATTCTTAAGAGGTAACAGAAAGTCTCATGAAACTGTTAAAGACAGATATTGCAAATAAAGGCAAAAGAAGAGGAAACCCTTTCACCTCTAGTTGTAGTTTAGTGCATTATAATACTTTCCAGTACAGAAACGTGAAAACATCACACAGTGAAGAAATTCCTAAAAATTAAATATTTAATTATGATGGTTTATTTGCCTTTGATTTTCCTTCATTATCCTAACTAAATAAATAATCAGAAATAAAGATTATACAAAAGCAAGTCTTTGATCTATTAGAGGTGGAAGTAAGCACCACAGAGGAATTAAATACCTGACTGAGCCATTGTTCGGATTCTTTAAGTCCTGATGAAGCTTTATCACCCATTCCTGATATTCCTGTTTCTGGATAGCAGTTGACTGTTTCAATTCATTGGTCCATTTGTTCTCCAAATCCTAACAAGACAACAGTGATAATCTGAGTGTTTTGTTTTTCTATTTAAGATGATCACTTGTATGATGCAGTCACTGAACTTAGTTTAGAATCACAGAATCATAGAATAGTTTGGGTTGGAAGGGACCTTAAAGATCATCTAGTTCCAACCCCCTGCAATACGCAGCTCCCAGAGTTTAACAAAGAATTCAAAAGCTCAGTACCAGCAGCTGAGGGAATCAAAACTGTTTTTACACCTTGTCTGCAGTGGGGTACAGGGGAACCCTGCTCTTTGGTCTCCGCATGTCATTGTGCTCCCAGGGCAGGAGGGACCCCATACCAGCACCAAATACACCCATCGCCAGCTGCATGGGGACACACAGCAAGGTCACAGAAACAACACTGGAACTATGGCACTTGCATAGCCTTTGGCAGGGCACAGGTAGCACTCAGCTAGCTAGGAAAGGAATCTTCCATGGATATTTCTTCAGGGACGTTTACCTGCTGAGATTCGAAATGCTGAGCTGCTAATGAATTTACATCTTGGTCAGTTAGTGATTTCCCCAGCTCCTGCATTACCTTATCCATTTCTGCTCCTTGTCTGAAAGAGAAGAAAAGGCAGATTTGCAAGGAGCAACATTTAAAGAAACCTGGCAGAACACCCATTGCTGTCAATACTGTTTCTGGTACAATGAACTGTTATATCAGTCAGCTGCTCAAAGCTGACCACAAACAGAGATACAATTGAACCCACAGCTGAAAGAGGCAGCATGCATTACTTCCTCTATCTCAAAGTCTGCCCTCACAGATATTCAAAAGGTTTACCCTAAGCTCACTTGGGATAAACTCAGCTGCCACTGACATATGGTGCTTCTTGATGATGACAAACAGATATGATAAATTCCTCTGGAGTCTATATTGCACTAGAGCTCTACCATACAAGTACTCTTAGGATTAAGTGCTTTCTTCTGGATGCATACTTGAGTAGAGTCAATAAGCAGCAAAATACCTTGATAACACATTATTGACAATTTTTTTCCATCAAATTAGAGATACTTAAGTTTCAGTCTAGGAGAAACTATATAAACAGGTAAGCATTATATAATGTGAGCTGAAAGACAACTCATATTGCCACTTCAAATGCTAAAACACACCCACTTAGAATATTCTAGCATCAAATAAGTTTCCCTAGGATTTGGCATCTATACTATGTCTATACTTGTGCATTCGTTCTCCTTAACCTCTTGAAAGAAAACTCTACATTGTATGTGTTCCCTCTTGTGGACAAAGCAGTCATCTGCAGCTATTCAAGCTTACTCAGAAATTCAATCCCACATAAACTTTCCTAAATTTTAAATTCAACACTTTCCAGTTTAAAGTTGGTTCAAGTCTTTTGCTCATCTTTTCACCTCATGGAACTTCCAGTTTTTCATTAGCATCGGCAAAATATGATATGTACATATACTTTACTTTCTAAATATTATAAGAACTTTACCTTGCTGAACCACTTAGGGTGTGGATAGAACAATGGAACTTAAACCTTGTATTACTTTGATGGCCTTAGCTTTTATTATTTTCAGTGACCAAGGAGAATATAAGATATCTGACCCTAACAATATAGACTAACTATGATTTTAAACAGTGTAACGTAACTATAACAGGGTTCACACAGACAAATTACAAGTCAACACATGCTGTCTGAGTCATATGACCCCAGTAGCATGCAAACCTACTTAATAGGATAGGAAAAAAAAAAAAGGAATACCTTTCCCGTAATTTTTTCAATTCCACATCTCTTTCACTTATTAATTCAGAGATACTAACAAAATAATTGTGTTCCAGGTTTAACAGCATCTCAGAAGCTGGAGAATGGATCAGATCATGATAAACATCTGCAAAATCTTCATCCCAACTGGTTTCTTCAGGCTTCGCATATTCTAATGTTGTCTAAAAATTGGAAAAGATTTTATGGCAGCTCTTAGGACATATAAGGACCCCTCATACTGGTGGGGGAAAACCAGCTGGGCATGGAATTATCTTTCATAATTTAAGCCTTCTGCATTCTGCTTTACCTTTAACATTTTCTCCCTTCCCATACTCCTTCTCTTTCAAGGCAACTAACAGCAGAAACATTAAGGTTTTGACTACAGTGTGGAATTCTTCAGACATCACCAATTTGGAAAGAAAAATCATACACACAACAGTATTTGCAACTGACTTTTGATAAGGCCTAAACCACTTTCTCTTGGGAGTCTTCATAGTTATTTTTCACATTTAGGATAGAAGCATCACTTAATTATCTCTTACTTTGAATCTAATGCACTATAATGCTTCAGTTTATATTTGTTTGGAGATCATTAGCTATTTATCTCTCAATTTTATATCTTTCGAGTCTACTAATTTCAGAAAAAAAACTGACTGAGAACTTGTAGGATGAAGATTTAATGAACACTTTCAGGTAAAAAGAAAAAAAATGTAAAAATTGACCAGTAAAAGTGAAAGTGTAATTTTACATCATCACAGATGTGATTCTGTCTGTATATGTGAACACCCTCACAAAGCAATTCTGAATTTCATCCTTAATCTTACCTCTTTATAAGCTTTAGCCCAAGTTTCTGCCAGATGGTTTATATCAACTTTTCTTGATTTCACTGCCTCCAGAGCCATTTCAGCTTCTCTGTCATAATCTTCTATAGTTTCCTCTTCTATGAACTTATTAAGAGATTGCTTCAGGTCTATTACAACAAGAAGAGAATGATCCATCAACAAAACATGTCAGTGGAAGTATCACTAATGATCTAGGAAACAAAGTTTTTCAAAAATCTTTTACTTGGGCACTTTACTTTCCAATACTGGCAGTCATTTTCTTTAATGTTTTGTTGATTTAAAAGTGAATCTTTTAGACTGTTGTTGACAGTAATTTTCTTCAATGTTTTGTTGGTTTAAAAGTAAATTAAGACTGTTGTAGAAAATACCTTCCTTTTGGTTTCTTAAAGCAGGTTGAAAGATCCTCATGGACATGGATATATGACACTAATTTAAGAAACTAATTCTTACCATTTTCTATAAAGCATGGCAGATTGTGCAGAAGCATTAGACGTCCATGCAAATGACTAATATTGTCTTGCACAGGAAATCTGAGAGGCACAGTAAGCACTAAATGCTGATTTCCAGCATTAAATTTGTACCCATAGTCTCTCTCCTTACTGCAGGTCTTTCCTTTATTAGACTTCATCTTCTTGAGTTGATTTCCTGCATTAGCAATGAAAATAACATTAGTACTATTCCTGTAAATTCATAAATAAAAAATGGTAATTAAAAATGTGGCTTTGTTAATAGTAATGGTTTCTGGTGAGAAAACTTAAACCCCATTTTTTTTATAGCTACTCATCTCAATTTTCACATAGATACAAGTTTCCAAAACACTGAATACTTCCAAACTGTGAGCCCATGAACTTGGGTCCTATTCTTACATGTTACAGTGTAAGCCTCCTGACATAAAGGCACAACCATGACAGAAGGAATCCTCATAAACAGCAAAGCTCTGCTGACATGCATGTCTCAAAATATTAAATCCTTCACAGTGCATCAAAATATTACTTTCTCCTTTCTGTGGGCTGTAGGCTGTAGAGGGGAAGTTTTCAATATTTTTTAGAAAAAGTTTATGTAACTTTGTAACACATTTTATGATAGATTGTCATTATTTTTAACTCATTAAAAATAAGCCAAAAGAAAAGCTAGAGGGCAGTCTACAGGATGAATATACAAGATGGGAGCTCATACTTGTATCAGTAATTTTTCACGTCAGTCATTTCCACTCCTCGTTTTTTAATATTACCAGCAAAGGTGGACACATTACTCTAGCTGAAACCTTATCAGTGCTGAAAACCACTGTCCAAGAAGAAGAAAAGCAAAACCACTTTTCCACAGCAAAATTAATTGGGCCATTTCATATGCTGGGTTTGGGGAATTTTGGTTTTTTGTTTTTTTTTTTTGTTTTTTTTTTTTTGTTTTTTTAATCATAGAATGGTTTGGGTTGGAAGGGACCTTAAAGATCATCCATTTCCAAGCCCCCCTGGACGACCCCCACCAACACCTCCTGCTGGATCTGGTTACTCAAAGCTTCATCCAACCTCACTCTGAACACCTCCAGGCAACACATCTCTGGGCAACCTGTGCCAGTGACCCACCACCCTTGGAAGAAAAAAATTCTTAGTATCTAATCTAATTCCCCTCTCAGCTTACAACTGCTACCCCTCATACTATCCCTGCAATCCCTGATAGACCCCCTTCCCAGCTCTTCTTTAGCTCCTTCAGGTACTGGAAGGCTGCTCTAGGGTCTGCCTGGAGCTTTCACTTCTCCAGGCTGAACAACTCCAGTTCTCTCAGCCTGTCCTCATAGCAGAGGTGTTCTAGCCCCCTGATAATCCTCCTGGCCTCCTCTAAACTGGCTCTAACAGATCCATGTGGGGGTTTATGCTTGTTTTTAATTCTGTTGTTGTTGCCATCTTATTTGCAACAAACTAATGTGATGGAAATAAACAAATCAGTTACAACAGTAACAAAACACCTTTGCGTCCAGCGTTGCTGACAGGTATTGAGGTCCCTTCCAACCCCAAACCATTCCATGATCCCACCCACCCTTCCCCTTACCCGAGAAGGCCTCATACGCAGCCTCACGATGCCTCCCGGACCGACGCTCACCTAGAGCTACTGGAAGGCGCCGGGACTTCGGCCACACCGATACCAGCCTGCGCGTCCGCCGCCGCCGATTCGGCGCCCGCCTGCCTCCGCGGCGAATCTGCGGAATGCCCGGGGCTGCCCTTTCGCGCCTCTGCGGCGAATCTGCTGATAGCGAGGTCAGCCCGGCGCCGGCTTCGGGGCGATGGCGCGGAGGTGAGGGAGGAGGCCGGGGAGTGTTTCCTCCAGAACCTCAGGCAGGGGAGTTCGGAGCGGCACCGCAGCACTCAGAGGGGCTGCAGGGAAGCCAGGGAGGGACTTTTTACAAGGGCAGGGAGTGATAGGACGAGGGGGCAATAGCTTTAAATTGGAAGGGGGAGGTTTTAGATCAGACGTTAGGAAGAAATTCTTTACGAGGAGGGTGGTGAGGCACTGGCACAGCTTGCCTAGGGAAGCTGTGGCTGCCCCATCCCTGGAGGAGTTCAAGCCCAGGTTGGATGGGGCTCGGAGCCCCCTTGAGCCAGTGGGAGGTGTCCCTGACCATGGCAGGGGAGTTGGAACTGGATGATCCTTAAGGTCCCTTCCAACTAAAACCATTCCATGATTCAGCGCTCCCACAATGGGAACAGCAAAAACCTTAACTGTTTTAAGAGTTTAAAACCCCTAGAAGCTAGTCCTAGTAACCCCACTGTACACACTGATTACATTTGAACATATGTTGCCTTTTTTCCTTGTAAAACATGATGTAATGAAAAACCAGGTGTTAGCAAGTCATTCTGCTCAGTCTGAGAGGACTAATAGTGTGTATGTTTTGGTTTGTGTTTTTTGCATCAGGAGCAAGAAAATTGTTGATTATTCTCAGTTTGGCGATTTGGAAGATGATGGTAAGTGGATGGTTTTTGTATCATAACAAAAATGCCATACATGGATATCACCACCCAAAACATCATGACAGTGTCGTTAATGAAGCAGTTCATTAAGAGGGCTGTTTTCACTGGAAGTAATCAGAAACGGTGTGACCAGCAGGAACAAGGAGGATATTCTCCCTCTGTACTCTGTTGATTCACCTTCCCTGGAGGTGTTTAAGGCATGGGTGGATGAGGTGCTGAGGAGCATGGTTTAGTGTTTGATAGGAATGGTTGGACTCAATGATCTGGTGGGTCTCTTCCAACCTGATTGTTCTGTGATTCTAATCTCAGGATGCTGTTCAGTACCCATATTTAATAAGACTGTGATGGCTGTAAGCTGGAGCCTACGAACAGTGTGTCAGGAAACCGGTGAATGCTTGGTGTCTAGTTGCAGGAAAATCTGTTTCTCCATGTCTGCCTGACTATCAGCTCGTAGGATTGTACATCAGAATATATGGGAGGTGTGAATCATCTTCACTTAGATCAAGTGTTTCTCTTAAAACTCTCTTGAGAAGTTTTGGGTAAGGACGTGGCAGTCAGACTTGAGTTCCGTTGATAAGAAAACTAGATTGCAGGCTACTTGTTTTCACAACAGTCCCCCTTTACTTCTATGCCCTGATGGGTGTTATGCTTTTTTCTTAATAGAATTTGGTTGCTTTCATATTTTGATTTTCCATGCCGGCTGTTTGCAGGATACAAAGAACAATTTGAATGGGTGAGGTGGTAAGAGCAAAAGTAAATAATATTTAAGATCTTTTGTGAATCCTGTGTTTCAATTGAGATTCTTAGTTTCAAGAGTTTAAATATGGTGTATGACTTTTCTTATTTTACAAGTGTCCATTTTAGTATTAAAGTGTAAGTCCTCAGAAACATTAGTTGTCTTTAAGATTCTGCATAATTTATTTTACCCTGTGATCTGCAGTGTTTTTTGCTGGAAGAAGGGTGGGTTTTATGCCTTCTAATTTTCTTTGAATGCATTGAGAAATGCATTGTGTTTGGTAAGAAGCAAGAAAGTGGTAAAAAAAGGGGAGCAGCCAACATTTTTTAAGAATGGGAATCATTAAAGGGAACAATTCCCAGAATACCAAGAACTCTAATCCCATTTAATGACAATGATTACTATTCTAATTGATTGCTGGTCAGCATATCTACTTATTGAAAATCTGGTGACACATTGGACATTGAAACTTTCTTGCCATATCAGTATTAAAAATTGAAACAATTACCTGTTGAGTAAAAGTATATGCAAAAGAGATCTGTTAAATATTGATTCAATTCAATTCATGTTCAAGAATGCTATAGTTGTTGCATTCTTTAAAAATAGGGTTAATTTCAGAAAAGGTATCTTTGGTGTTTTTTCAGTGTGTGATGAGATTAAGTTGAGTGACTTCTTTTTGCCACATCAAAGAATATAGGAAAACTTTTTAAAGCTTGTTGCTCTTTCCCGAACAGATGAAGACTTTGCATGTATAGCTGCACCTTCAAGCAAAAAATCCAGAACACAGCTCAAGGAACCAAAGAACGAGAAAAAAAAGAAGCAACAGTCCCACAAAGAGCAGACAGCTAGTAAAAGGTAAGAAATGTTGAAATGTGGTAAGCCCTGTATAAAGTGAATTTCAGTAACAGTATCTGTTTTTTCTTCTTTTATTCCAGAGTTTTAAGCAGCTGAGAATAAACAGTTAAGATACTAGTGGGATAAAGGTTTTCAACTTTAGTAGTTGCAAATCAGGGATAATGTAAATATTCACGGAGTTGGGAAAACTTGCCTGAGCTCAGTTAGTGAGCTACATCTATTTTATTAGAGCTCTAAAAAACTTCAGCAGACAGGCAGCCTGTGTAGGTGCAGAAGCAGGTTTGCGTGTCTGATCGTGTCTTGATATCCCTGCTCTTCAAAGTTATTGTAACAGTTCTGAGTAATGTAAGGACTCCTGAAACTGAGAACATAGACAAGTTTGACTCCTTAAAAAAGAACTTATTTAAAGCTTGACAGAAAATAGAAAGTGTCAGTGGAAAAAGAAATCTGATTATTTTAGTAGTGAAGTTGTGTATAAATACAACACTTCAGTGTGGTATTTCAAACAAATATAATGACCTTTTTTTGTGATAATGCTAGTTATTAGTGTCCATATATATATTTAAAATATTTTACAATTATAATACTTTTACATATAGTGCGCTCTAAATATTAGTGTTTATTTTGTCTAAGGCTTCTTAGGAAGTAATGTTCATAATCTGATAGGAAATATGTATTCAAATATTGCTCTCTTTAAAATATTTGAATTTAAAGAGTTTCAGTGAGTCAGAGTAGATCTATAATGATTGTGTCATTGTTCTATTATTTATCATGTTTGTTGCTTTTTTGTCTAGGATATCCTTGGATGACAAACTTTATCAAAGAGACTTGGAAGTTGCCTTAGCCTTATCTGTCAAAGAAAATTCTCCAAATATCCTTGATGTGCAAAATTCAGAAAAACAAGGTTGTCTTACAGTTTAATGCAAAACTCTTTATTTTTATATGTACTGAATACGAAAATGTCTTAACCTGTTTCACCATAAAATAAACTGAAGGCCATATTTTACTTACAAGATGTCATGATAAGGTAATGAAAATTTCTGGCTAGTGCCTGTCATGATCTTGCTTTTCTCTACGTGAGAAGTAACTCTTCTATAAGATCTGCCAAACATATAGTTTGATTAGAGATGGATAAAAATGATACCTACTTTCATTTCTTAATATCTCTACTCTCCATCATGTGGTTTATGTATAGTAAGATATTAATTTTTGGTTGTTTTTTTTCTGGATCCTAAAACAGATAAAAATATTGAATCAGAAGATGTACCCAGGAGACCCCTGTTTTCCAACTGCAGTGTAAACAGTGAACTTTTAGGTAAGTAGTACCTCTCTTTTCAGTAATAACATTTCAAAATATATTTAAGTTGCTTATCTCTTCTTTGTTTCCATCGTTTCCTGTTTATTATTTACATGTGTTCCACCTCAGACCCGCAAGCCATACACTCGTGTCCAGGCCTGATAGGGGAGAGGGGGTTGTCGTTTATCCATGCAGCAATCCGGAGGCTGACATGGTCTCTCCCAGGGTGAAAACTTTGCAAAATTACAGAAACAAATCCCAACCTGTTCAGATCACAATCTGATCCCTGAATGCAACCAAGGTCACTTGGATCCCATCCGACATGCACACCATAAGGTAATGGGAGAGGGACACAGAGAGCAGGAGAGAAAAGAAAAGAAATCACCACATTGATGGGCAGTGGCAGTTCCTTGGGAACACGTTGATGCAGCAGCAGCTTCTTCCAGGCTGTGTGATCCAGGCTGGTCCGATCAAAGTGACGGTCAAGAGAAAGCACAGGAGTGAGTGATAGCCTGCCATGTGGTTCCTCGCAAGTTCTTTTTTAAGGCCTGTCTGACCCCCATCAGCACCTGTTGGTGTGGGCTTGCCACATGTCTTCCCGGAGTGTCTGGCCCTGGTCTGAGCCAGTGATGGGTGGAGGAAGGCGGAGGGTGAGAGCAGTGCCCGCTGCTGCATCACCTCTCCCTGTAGCTGCTGGCCCAGGACCCTGAGCTTGGCCGTGTGAGAGAGCAGTGCTCACTCCTGCACTGCCTTGCAGAGGTCTGCTTCTGCACCACCTCCACTATTTGTTGCTGGCTCCACAAAACAAACACAGAAATGGCCAGCCTTCAGAAAAGATGTTTAAGGCAAAGAAAGAAGTGTAGTTGAGCTTTACAACATGGAAAAAAAAGTCTTTGACTTAAAATAAGGGCTGAAGGATGCATTAATTTTTCTTTAAAAATTTGATCCTGGTTTTTAAATGGGAAAACTGTTAAATTGCTGAATAAGATTATTGCACACCTCTAAGACCATCGTGATTCTGTACATACTGTGAATTTGAATTAATACACCTTATTCTGTTTTCCAGGTCTCAATCATGTTATAGATGATGAGATACCTAAGGATGACTGTAGGCAAAAGACAACATCATCCAAAGTTCCAGCACATCAGAAGAAGCTACTTAGTGTTGACAGTGATGATGGAGAGCATGCTTCTGATTCTGAGCCAGAGTCTGTACCCAGTAAGTTATTCTGTGTAAAAATCCTCTTCTTAGATGTGCTTTGAATGTGATGCCTTACGTGTAGTTTGTATTTTTAACAAAATGCATACTGCTTCTACCATATCTCTCCAACCCCCCACTACTGAAACATTAACTTTTAATGCTAGAGGCAGCTCAGTTCACTTTGATACTACATGTAAACATTAGTGCTGATCCATACACATTCCCCAGGCTGAAAAATGATACTGCTTCTCTGCATTTGCTAAAGTATGTCAAAACACATTTCTTCTACCCTCTTTGGCTAGTTAAGTTTCATCTCTTTAATGAGTCTCTGTTCATTTTTCATAGAATCAGAATAGTTCGGGTTGGAAGGGACCTTAAAGATCATCCAGTTCCAGCCCCCTGCCATGGGCAGGGACACCTCCCACTAGATCAGGCTGCCCAAGGCCCCATCCAACCAGGCTTTGAACACCTCCCGGCATGGGTCATCCACAACTTCCCTGGGCAACCTGTTCCAGTGCCTCAACCACTCTCATTGTGAAAAAAAATCTATCTTCTGCCTAGCCTATGTCTGCACCTCTCCAGTTTATACCCATTGCCCCTAGTCCTATCACTACAAGCCCTTGTTAGCAATCCCTCACCAGCTTTTTTGTAGGCCCCCTTCAGGTACTGGAAGGTTGCTCTGAGATCATCTTGGAGCCTTCTTTTCTCCAGGCTGAACAAGCCCAACTCTCTCAGCCTGTCCTCATATGGGCTTTGCTCCAGCCCTCTGATCGTCTTTGTAGTCTTCCTCTGGACCTGTTCCAACAGTTTCATATCCTTCTTATATTCAGGATTTCAGAACTGGACACAAAACTCAAGATGAAGTCTCACAAGAAAAACAGAGGGGCAGAATCACCTCCCTCGAGCTGTTGGCCATGCTTGTTTTGATGCAGCCCAGGATACAGTTGGCCTTCTGGGCTGTGAGCATACATTGACTGCTCATGTTGACCTTCTCATCAACCAGCACCCCCAAGTCCTTCTTCACAGAGCTGCTCTCAATCACATCATCCCCGATCCTGTATAGAAATCGGGAATTGCCCTGGCCCATGTGTAGTACCTTGCACTTGGCCTTGTTGAACCTCATGAGGTTCAACTTCTCCAGTCTGTCCAGGTACCTCTGAATGACATCCTGTCCTTCTGGTGTGGCAACTACACCACTCAGCTTGGTGTCATCTGCAAACTTGCTGAGAGTGCACTCAGTCTCGGTGTCTATATCGTTGATGAAGATATTAAACAGCACTGGACCAGTACAGATCCCTGAAGGATACCTCTTATCACCTGATTGGAGGCCAGCCTGGCCTTGACCTCTTCTTCTGGTAGCAGCCCTGTATTGAGTGCTTGCTGGGTATGACAGACCTCCCAGTCATTCCTCAATGGTTAACATGTCTGTATCTGTTCTTTTATTCTTTACTGCAAGGTGTATTGGAAAATATTTCTAGAATTGTCAGTGAAATAAAATAGCAGGGGAATAATCCAGATTTCCTGTTGATAGAGAATAGTTTTTAAGATTTGCTGGGATTTTTTTTAATAATAAATCTACAAAATCTTTCTAATAGCTGATATTAGACATGGTGTTTTCCCACTTTAATTAGTCTTTACTTTAGTATACATGGAAATAAGAAGCTCTGCCAAATAATTTTAAGTTTTTCATCTTGCACATGTGAAATATTGGTAATTCTGCTCTCAAAATAATCATTGTATGCATTCTATTATTGAAGTACAGAGCAAGAATTCTGTAGATAAAGAATGTTTCATGGAGGCTATTTCTTTCTGAGTTCAATGTATAAATATGTGTGACTTTGTTTTATTATATCCTTAAGATATGCTGGTTCTTTATATCCAGAATGTGATTGGAAGACCGTGGAATAAAGTAAATAGTTTCCTGTAAAGAGATGACATGGTTTTCCCTTGCTCTAGGTGATGAGTCAGAAGAAGATTCAGATTATAGTGAAGGTGATGATGAAGACTTTGCTATGGAAAAGAAGAAAGCCAAAAGAAATAAAAAGAAAACTAAAGCAAAGATGCCAACTGAAAGAGAGAAGAAAACTCCCAAATCCAAGCTTAATACTGCAGGTAAGATTGTACTCTGGATTTGAAATAGAATTCTTTTATAATAAAAGTTCCTTTTAATAGATTTGGCTGGCTGACTGCAGGATTAAGATCAAAATGACAACACACTTTGCAGTAAGTCATGACTCCTTTCAATAAAAGCAGACAAAAGTGAATAGACAAAGTTAACTTCTTTTATATGACTATTTCTAGCTTCCAAGAAAAGGTTAAATAACAATGAGTGAACTGAGGACACTTTTAAAAAAAAATTAAAACCTCAAAGCCTCTTCTTGCTGTGTAATTTTTGAATTTTTAATTCAAGGATAGCTGAACAATACTAGTTCCACTGACCACTTGGTGAAAAACATTAAATATATGTGCCCTTTGAAGTTGATTGTTGACTGTGTTGCTAACACAATTTACTTTAGATAGCTGAAGAAAATTCTTGTTGCGGTGTTATATTGCATCTGACTCAGTAATGTGTTTTGATTTACAACTGTAATTTACTGATGTAGGTTAAAATTTGTTTTAGTTATGGCAAGGAAAGGTTTGCTTTATGTAAGTGCAAAAGAATCTTCCCTCTTGAAAATTCAATATCTGGCAGGTCTTCAAAAAGGAATTGTTGCACTGCTTATTTTTAAACCTGAATTGAAATTCCAGAGTATAACAGGACTGGCCATATAAATAAATACTTAAATAGTGTGACAGCCTATAATATGCTCTCTATATATTCACTCAATGTGGAGAGCTAGTGCTGTACAATGATGTATCATTTTAGGCAGTGTGAAGATTTCTCTGCTAAAGTGTATCTTTCTAAGGTTGCCTTTGTTTTCCAACTAAGTATCGCCTGTAATTTCCCCATCACCGATAACAACACAGAAATCTGAACCGACACAAAAGATGATCTCCAGTTCTTCAGGACCAGTTGGGAGGCTTTTACATACATCAAGTCCTGTAATAGACAAGAAGCCTAAATGGATTCCACCAGGTATCTGTAAGAAACTAAAAACAGATACGTTAGTTGACTTAAGTTTTTAGCAGTTGCTCCTGAGAACAAACAAAAAATGGTATTTCAGTAGAAGTATTCCCACTTATAATGAAAGGACCTTAGATTTAAAACAAACAAACAAAAAGAATAGCTATCTCCATGCTTCTTCCCCTCTCACAGAGTTTGCCTTAACTCTTATATATGGGGAGGATAATAAAGTATTTCCCAGAGTGTGGGTCAAATCTCAATTAAGAGATTGACTTATAGCAACTTGTCTCTTAAGATCTTTCTTTATTATTCTCTGTTCTAAAGAAATAATATTAGAAAAATATTTGAGTGTTTCAACAGCTTTAGAAAAGCAAATGCTTGGAAGCTTTATTTTCTTAAAGTGTTCAAGCTTGCTGCTGCTGACTTCTGCCTCTTACTTGGATTTTCCTTCACATTTACTCTCCTTTTCCTACATGTTTCTTTTTGACTCCTGTCTCTGAAGCTACCTTTTCTCACTTGGAATTGTGTTCAGTTGTGTGATTCTCTGTGGAGCACTGTCACATCCCGAAAGGCCAGCAGAGTAGAACCCAGAATTGGATTTAAACATTCAGTTTATTACCTATAATGTTACAATTCTAAGTCAAGAATATAAGCTTAAGTCTAGACCAAAATTAGCATCCTATAAGTGTTTGGAAAGGACCATACGACCTGCACAGAGTTCAGTGATAGAGTCTTTAGATGTTTCCTTGAATCCGCTGCGAGTGAAGTTTCTGCAAATGCTCTTGGTCGGTGTCCATGGGTTGCAAATGATGTCAGTGAAGGGAGGGTGGTTAGGGGGGGTCTCAGGCCAGCTGAGAGGGAGCTCTGATTTCTGCTTGCTTCTGTCAATCTTTTATCATTTGTTCTGAACATCTGGGGTCCCAGTTGGCCCAATCTTATCAGTAGTGCCAGTGGTCTGAGAAACAATGGATTGCTGCGGAGCCCCCACCAATGTGTATGAATCCAGACAATTCCAGCATCGCAGATCAGGATATTCCCATCGCAAGGAACTCATAAATCTTATTACTGCTTTTGTATTGAGGACTACTTCTGAATTTTGTTTTGTTTTGTTTCACAGTTAGGATGTATATCTGCACACCTGTGTTGGTATGTGGGAGAGTGGGGTGACTGTGGGCCAGTTTGGTCATTCTGATAGGCAAAACGAGTGGCAGAAACATAATTGCCCATTCTCCCAGACTTATTTTTGCTGCACAGATGGGCTTTGAGATGGCCACTGATACGGAGTGGCCACCAGACCTTTGTCTGGTTCCGTTCCACATCGCTGACTCAGTAAAGCAGGAGACCGCTTCAGCAGTTTCTTGGCAGGGCGGGATATGTCAAGCACCTGAAAATGCACAGTACACTGGGAGTAGTTTTTATAGGAGTGTTGCTCCAGTGTATTGCTGGTTACTTAAAACTGTGCCTCATACCTGCTTTGTTGGCCTCCAAACGGATTGATTCCTGGTGAGTATGCTGATTTTTGTTTTCTTCTGTGGTATGTTGTTGAGACCTTTTTGCACTACCCATAGAATGCTTCCTTTGCTATAAAAGCTATAAAAAGACTGCAGTTTTATGGTTATTTTTATCCCTCTTCTTATACCTCCTTTTTGTTTTGTAATTGTTTTCAGCTGCATCAGGAAGCAGTAATAATTCTATGAAATACGTTTCAGTTAAATCACCTGCTCAGTGTCTTAGACTTGGCCTCTCCAGGCTAGCAAGAGTCAAACCACTGCATCCCAGTGCTGCTAGCAGTTAAGTGGTTGGTGACAAGATGCCACGTGAAGGAAAAGACTTTGGAATGTGTTCTTATAAGTAAACTGTGGGCAGGA
Organism: Coccyzus lansbergi; assembly: GCA_033558105.1. Classification (NCBI taxonomy): domain Eukaryota; kingdom Metazoa; phylum Chordata; class Aves; order Cuculiformes; family Coccyzidae; genus Coccyzus; species Coccyzus lansbergi. The sequence continues at coordinate 2,910,054 of JAUMJK010000229.1, forward strand.
AAAGCGCCATGGCATTGTCCATTTTAGAGGACTGTTGTTTTTGTACGTGTCTAATACAATAACAACTTTTTAATCTGCAAAATGGTAGGCATCCTTGAGCTCTGCAGAATAATAATAGTATGTAATCAAGGTGGTACCTCGGTAACCAGTTCTTTAAGGTATTCTACTCAGAGATGTATGTTTTGTGATAATCTTAGATCTCTGCTATGTCAACTTTTAGCATTAAAAGAGTCTAGAATGCACTATGTCAGTGATAGAATTTGCTATCTCAAATAGATTTTTAGCACAAGCAAAAGTCACAGTTTAAAGAAATATTTCTTGGAAGAGTTATCTTCCACCTCTTTGGAAAATTTGTCACTGCTCTCAAATCTCTTAATGTTTGTATATCTTATGTGGGTTTTAATACACTCTTATGTATTATTAGATTTAAATGTTTTTTAAAATGTTGTATTTAAAAAAAAACTAAAATAAAATACTTTATATAGTCTAATCGGTCATATTAATTGACTTTATTAATTTGGGCAATCACTTCTAAATTTTGGCTACAGTCCTGCAAATATTTTTGCAGGCATATAGTTACTGGAAGTCCGCAGCATTAGCCAGGCTCAGGTGGAGAGCATTTTGTTTTGAGCTCCATGAAACCAGGCATAGTTAGTGGATTTTGTAAGGCATTGAAATGATAGTTACTGAGTAGCAAGACCGAACTTTCAAACTTACTAAGTCTGCAATGTAAATAATTTCCTATCTATGCATGTTGAGTTTGTCAGACGACACAGCATTTCTCCCTGTGTTACTTAAGGAATCTGGTCATGACTAAATGAATTGCATTAACAAAGGACTACATAGCCCTGTTCAGAGTAATTACACAGACAAAAGCATGGTGCTGCCTACTGTAAAACTGTGGTATGACAGATTATTAATAATGTAGGTACTTTACAGTTAAAATAACTAATAACTGCTCATTTATTAAAAACAATATGCATATTGCCTTACAGAAGGTTGAAAAGAAATCTGGAAATGAAAATCTGTTTCCCAGAATCAAGGAAGCATGAGCTTTGGGAAACAAAACTTCACAACAGCCACATTTTGTACGCCTGATTCCTGGCATGGGATCACATAACCCTGAGTGAAGTGTGATCCAGTGAGCTGAGCTAAGTGAGTTTAGGAGGGGAGGCACATGCCAGCCATCTTGAGTCTGACTTTTTCATGAGTTGTCTTACTTTGCTGAAATGGCACATCAGAAAACCAGAATTTTGCAGCAGGTTGCCACTAAAGAGCTTGAAACTGTTTCCAAGCAAGGGTGAAGCAGTAGTACCCGCAGGGGGAAAGGTAACTATCCAAGAGTAATGCTTGTGACAACTCTTACGTCATATATACTGATTTGGGGCCTAGGGGAAGTACTAACAAGATACCCATTGTTTAGCAGCCCCAGATGAAAACAAAGAAAGGACTTAACTCTGCAGAGCGTTTTGTTTTATTTTATTTTAGCAAAGCAAAGCAAAGCAAAGCAAAGCAACTGACACTTGAAGGATAGATGACAGTTGTTTAACTAAAATAACATATCTCTATAAGCCTTATGTAGGAAGGGGGCCTATTGTTAAAAGACTTCTGAGAAACAGGACAAGTCATCTGGACCTGTGATACGAGCGGAGTCATCTGGACCTGTGATAAGAGTGGCCTGAGAGCACGGATGCAGAAGGAAGATAACTGCCCCTATTCCTGGAAAAAACCAAGAAGAGGTTTCTTCTTAAACTCATTAATATGTATAAGCATTTTAGGAATATGTAACAGTTTACTGTATAAAGCTAAGAGGAGTTGTCATGATGGGTACACACGTTGTTTTGGAGAAACGATTCTCCTGTGTGTCTCAGCGCTGAATAAACATACCTACTTTATAACTTTATAAGTTATGGAGTCTTGATCCCGCGTGTCAGTTTTGGCGAGCCAGCCAGGAGACCTTTCTGCCGGCTGTGGGACCGACTGTGGAGCGGACATCCTAGGCGCGCACCGAGCTTATTCCTCGGAGGACCTCCTCTCCCAGCCGTTCACTATAGGGCAGATAAAGATCCTCTGTAATAGCGGACAAACGATATGTTTAACTAAGATTAAGGAGTTCTGGAAAGCTGGAAAAGTTTGTAAGTTTGGGAGGGCCAGTAAGTCGTTGGGGACGCCCACGCATGGCTGGGGCTGCTGGTAAAGCATGCAGAGACGTCTGGCGTACAGCATAGTTCCCCGTGCAGGAAGGGGGGTACCAGGGGTTTGCTGACTGATAGGGCAACCGCAAGTGATCTTGGTGGTAGATCGAGCAAACTTCAGATTGTTGCTGCATCCCGATTGGAAACCAAGATGTACCCGCTAATGACTGTGAGAAGCGGGAGAAGGGTAAGCACAATCTTTTTTGTTTTTTGAGGAAGGTACCCTCGGGCTGATAGAGCAGCCAAACCAGTTGAAGGGGTTTGCTGACCGAAGGAAAGGCCGCTAGCAGTCTTGGGGGTAGACTGAGCAAACCTAGGTTGTTGCTGCATCCCAACTGGGAGCCAGGACAGACCTGCTAATGACTGTGAGAAGCGGGAGAAGGGTAAGCACAACCTCTGAGTTACCTAGGTAATATTTGCAGCTGCTGGAGGGATCCAAACTGGAGGGATCCAAACTGAAGTAATATTTGTGTGCCCGGGGATTGATTCTGTGTTGAAAGTGCTGTGTGTGAGTATTGAGGCCTTGAGTGATAGTGTTGTCTTGTTTGTGTGTTTGGTACCAGGAATAAATCACATTTCCATAACATCAGGAAATTGTGGATTTGAAAGTGAACAACTTAGAGTGATCACAACATTATATTAAGTTAATTTTTAAAACAAGCGGAGAGGTGTTTGTGTGTGTTGAACTTTAACAATCAGCTAAACCCTTGAATACATCACAGGTGGAGACTTGACTGGTTATCACGGGACAACCCCTGTGGCCGTGGGTAACCCTGCCCCCCTTGGCTTCGCTTCCCTGACTATGAAAAATCTCCCTTTTGGTCTGTATCATTTGCATGAGATAAGGATCAAGAATTGAGACGGGGAAGGGAGGTGACAGTGCTGCAGTAGAAGGGAAAAAAAAAATAAAAAAGACCGGTACTGGCATTGGTGCAGTAAAAGGGAATAGTAGAAGTTCATTTAGTGACATCTGGGAGGAAAGTTTGGGGCGAGAATTGAGAAGCAAAGGAAAATGGGTAACACTCAGAATAAAGATATTTTAAGGAAAAGCCCCCTTGGTTGCATACTAACACATTGGATGGATTGGGGGCACAGAGAATAAGAAGACTTTTATTAAATCTTGTAGGAATATGAAATGGTGACTTGTAAATGGTGATGTGGAATATCAACTGCAATGTATTAAGAACAAGATTAACAACTAAAATATGACCCCCATGGTCTTGTCAGACAGAGTCACTGGGATTGACTGCTTGAGTATGTCCACACCTTTATGACTCTGGGTGGGTTTAGTCTCATCTAGCTCTGGATATGCAGTGAGGTTCCAGGAAAGAAGTGTGCTTGTCATTTCAAGAAAAATATGGAAATAATTTTGTGTATATAGAGTTCTGAAATCACTGATTGGCAGAAGCACGCTGAGGACAAATCCCGAGTTTTCTCCAGGCCTGAATAAAGTGTACCTGCCTTAATTGTTAAATCTAAGTTTCTTTGTTTCAGATTTAGTGACCCAGATAGGACCTTCTCTGCTTGGCTGCAGGATTCATTGAGAACAAGAATCTCTTGGGTACCCCCGGGGATTTCTCCGGAGAGAGTCCTCTTCTCAACTGGATCTCTGCAGGGGTAGACAAGGACCATCAGACAAAAAGTGTGCTTTAAATTTTTCTTTGATAAAAAAGGTATGCTTTAATTTTTTTCTTTTTCTGGGTTGAGGATGAGTCCACGTGGTTTGGCTCCTCATAAGTTGTTACTGTATAAGGCAGGGTGAGCATATGCTGGACTGTTAGTGTCTTATAGGCATATATTCAAGCTGTTTGGGTGTTAATCGTAAAAGGAATATATTCAGTTTCTGTGAGTAGTCTTGGTTGTAAAAGCAAATATTTGGTTTTGCTGTGGACATCTTGATAGTAACTGAAGATCTACATGAATAGCTAGTTTCTGTCAGTTTGATTAGGAAGTCTTGGTTGTAGCAGATTATATTAACCAGAGAAACTAGAGTTATGTAGAAGTTTGAGTGAATATTTGGTTTCTATGTGCCAATTTGATTTGTTCAAGTTAATGTTGTTGTGTCATGTGTGTGTTATTTTTGTGATGATGCTGTGATGTTAAAGCCAAACCCAATTATCAATGCCAATTTGATTATTAAGCAGTAAGCAGGAATGATTTTAATAAACAATTCTGGAGCACACATGGGCTAGTCCACCTAACGTGTCCCACTAATGAGCCCCTCATTGGCTGCATGACTTTATACTGGTTAAACGCGTATATTTGTGTGGGTTTCGGGAAATGCTGGTAAAGCAGTTATATGTTGCCTGCCTATTGCTTTCTGGGATGCCTATCACAGTTTCTTCATGTCTTCTGTTTGCCTCTGTTAGTCTTTATCTTATCTCGGTCCTTCTTGTGGCTTCAGGCCTGCCTTGTGTTCCTGCTGTGGGAAACCCTTAACATGATTTATTCCCTCATTCAGTGAAACAAGGTATTTGTATGAGATTTTATTTGTTTTGTTGTAGAAATAATGGTGGGTTTTGTCCAGATTGTATACGAATGACTAGTGGGTGTTTATCGGATCCTGATGTAGTGCATGTGGTGTAACAAGAAAAGCCAGCTGAGATGTATTTTAGAACAATAAGATCTCAAATTATAAGGGAATCGGTGGTCCACTGAAGGGTGGACAAACAGAAAAACCATAACAAAACCTTTTTGATAATCAGTGGTGGCTGGTGTATAAGCTTGATTATGAGAAAAGTGGCTATAATATCTTATTGTAATTAATGTTGTTCTTAAAGTATAAGGAGAATTGGATAATGTACTGTGTGCAGATCTGTTTTTCAGTTTGCAAAATCACCTGGAGTAGCAAGAGAATGGGGTCTGGGATTAAGAAATAATCAATGTGCATACTATAGAAGAATCAGGACCAGGTGTTGTAGCTGAGCTTGAATAGCAGAGACCTGGGGAAGTTACCCTAGAGGATCCACTGCTTAGCATAAAGCTGAGGAATACAGGTAAAGAGGTTATATTTAAATAGGTACGGAAGCCTCTGTGTAAACTAACAATTGATTCCTACAGATAAAAAAAAATATAAAGTATTGTGATTGTAATAGAAGCTACTGGCCAAACTGAAAAAGCATTTTCTATGCAATCTGCTAAATTTAAATTGGGAAAACAAGTAGGTATATACGATTTTGTCAGGAGACTCTGGACCATTATCAAGAAGAGATTTATTAAAGTAGTTAGATACAGAAATATTATTTGGAGCAGGAGGTATAAAATTTTAAGTGAGAGATCATCAACTAATCAGAGTATTGAGTTTGTCTTTAAAACAGGTGGAAAAAACACCAGTAACAGCAGAGATTTTGGATGAGGTGTATCCAGGCACATCAGCTTCTGAGATACTTGGCAAGGCCAGAAATACAGAGCATGCAAAGGTAAAATTGGCCCCTGTGAATGTCAGGTAATACCCTCTATGATTAAGGGGATAGAAATGATTAGTGACAACTGGGATTACTAAAAGAATTTAAATGAGAATATTTCCTGTAAAGGAAGTAGATTAAATGTTATTTTTTAGTGCAAGATTTAAGGACCATAAATAAAATTGTAAGAAGAACTACATCCAGTGGTGGCAAATTACTGTGCCTTGCCAACCAGTTAAAAGATTAATTGTGGTTTACCGTACTGGATTTGAAGGATGCCTTCTTCTGCTTGATATTGGCTGAAGAAAGCAAAAAGTGACTTGCCTTTGAATGAGAAAACCCTGAGACTGGTATTAAAACACAACTAACCTGAACAGTATTGCCTCAAGGTCTTAAGGACAGCTGAACTATTTTTGAGAACCAGAGAACCTGAGACCTGAAAACATGGGACTAGAACCCTGCAGCAGTATGCGACCTCCTGAGAGTTACACAAACAGACAAGGATTGTGAGCAACAGACCATAAGTCTATTGAACTTTTGGACTGAGCAGGTATCAAGTCTTTCAGCAGAAGGCCCAACCTATGCAGTGACAACTTACTTACCTTGCATTTGAGATCTCCAGAGGATACAGACAGCCCAAAAGAAAGCAATTTGCTGCACACATGCCAGGAATGGTAAAAGAACTCAGAACATTTCTGGGAATGACAGGTTGGTGTCATTTATGGATATCTTAGTGAAACCATTATATGAACCACTGAAAGAATATCCAATGGGATCATCAAAATTGGCTTGGACTGGGGAGGCAAGAAAGGCATTTGAAAGCCCAAAAATTCACTATAAGCCAAAAAAAATTATTGTCATAGTGTTACACACAGTCTCAGTGGTGTTGGAACAGAAAGGAGGTCACTGGCTTTCCCCTTCTAGAATTTTGCCATAATGGTGGAGCAAAATGATGTGAATATAATCACCACTAACAGTGTAAATCCAGCATCTTTCCTTAGTGGAGCTGCTTCGGAAGATTCCTGGTACACTGAGGAAAGCAACTTTGTGAAGCAAAGACATCGCAAGGCTGGATATGCAGTGACTACCACCAGAGAAGCGATCGAGACCAGACCATTGCCCCAGGAACATCAACCCAGAAAGCTGAAATAATCGCCTTACGTCAAGCACTGGAATTAGCAAAAGGAGGGAAGACAGATAGATGGACAGATTCAAAATACGTCTTTGAAGCGGTGCATGCTCACAGTACTATATAGGAAGAGCGAGGACTCCTTACTGCCCACGGAAAACACATTAAATATGCAGCAGAAATCCTAAAGCTGCTGGAAGCTATAAATATTCCAGAAGAAGGGACTATCATACACTACAAAAGTCACCAGAGAGGTAATACTGGCCAGAAAATTTGTAACAAATTGGCAGGAAATTTTGAGGCCAGGATGGCTGCAGAAAAAGGTAGAGGTAATATCTGCTTTGATTCCAGACAGTAAACTTCAAATCCCTGATTCTGATTTAAAATTGGAGAAATATCCAAGGGAAGATAGAAATTTGATTATCAATAGAGTAGAAAGAGAAGTAGTGAGTGGGTGGTGTTATGTTCCAGATGGACAAATAATAATGCCATCAGGAATGCTATGAAAGTTGGTCTTATAAGAACTGAAAAATGAAACAAAAACCTCAGGGAATACCAAACCCAACCCATTGGGGCACAGACATTCTGTATAAATAATAGGAATGAAAATAAATCTGTCAGAACTCCCAATAGAAAAGGGGGGTACTGATATATTTTTAGTATTAACAGATACTTTCTCAGATTGACCAGAAGCTTTTCCTTGCAGGACAAATAAAGCAGAAATGACAATTATATTATTAAATGAAATTATACCTCATTTTAGAGCGCCCGCAGTAATGTTATTAGGTAGAGATACTTATTTGTGCTGAAGTAGTAAAAATTTTAAGAATTGATCAGCAGTTACATCCTCCATGCTGACCACAGACTAGTGGCCAGGGGAGAAAATGCAAGAAGCCAAATTTACATTGATATCAAACACTTCCTTTGGCCTTATTCAGGAACCAACCCAAGGTCCAAGGAAAGCATTAGCCCTGTATATATAATTGCAATATACAGGAAGAGATCTTGCAGAATTGGGTGAATTTGTCTAATTGGCAGAAAAATCCAACAAAAGGAAAAAGGAAAACAAACCAACAAATGAAAAACCAAAGCAAAATAAAACAAAATAAATCTACATGGGCTAGAGGTTTAGATCAATTTGTACATAATTTTTAAACTGCAGATGAGTTTTTATGTTAAAGATTTTACAGGAGAACTACTAGAAGAGAAGTGGAATAGACTGTACCAAGTATTGTTAACAGCCTTCACAGCAATCAAGATAAAAGAACTTTGATCTATTGAAGAAATCACCTACTAGCCAATGGACAACAGATGCTGATACCTTTTAAAGAATAAGGCTAACTAAAGTGAACTATAAACATAGAAAACTATTTGTGTTTTTGACCCTAGGATATGGTATATAAACAAACATAAAAAAACACCAAAAACCAAATTGAAACAGACACACACCAAATTTGGGGAAAAAATAGAAAATTACATATGATAACTCAGGATAACACCTCATGGGGATTAACTAACATTTGGGGAAAACTTACATCTTGGCTCCTGAATCTAAATTGGTTGAGACAGCTGTTGGCAACGATAGCTGCATCCTGGGTTTTGGTAATAATGATCCTTATTTTAGTCAAGTGTCCCTTGTGGTGCCTTCAAAGTACTGGAGACACATACAGTACTTGGAAGAAACACCAGCTTCTCCAGAAGTTGGAGTCAAATAAATATTTTGAGAAGATACTAGAAAAAGGATCTTCATGTTAAGTAGTAAAAGAATTTACTAATCTTATAGAAAAGGGGGGGATTGATTTGGGGCCTAGGGGAAGTACTAACAAGATACCCATTGTTTAGCAGCCCCAGATGAAAACAAAGAAAGGACTTAACGCTGCAGAGCGTTTTATTTTTATTTTATTTTATTTTATTTTATTTTATTTTATTTTATTTTATTTTATTTTATTTTATTTTAGCAAAGCAACTGACACTTGAAGGATAGATGACAGTTGTTTAGCTAAAATAACATATCTCTATAAGCCTCATGTAGGAAGGGGGCCTATTGTTAAAAGACTTCTGAGAAACAGGACAAGTCATCTGGACCTGTGATACGAGCGGAGTCATCTGGACCTGTGATAAGAGTGTCCTGAGAGCACGGATGCAGAAGGAAGATAACTGCCCCTATTCCTGGAAAAAACCAAGAAGAGGTTTCTTCTTAAACTCATTAATATGTATAAGCATTTTAGGAATATGTAACAGTTTACTGTATAAAGCTAAGAGGAGTTGTCATGATGGGTACGCACGTTGTTTTGGAGAAATGATTCTCCCGTGTGTCTCAGCGCTGAATAAACATACCTACTTCATAACTTTATAAGTTATGGAGTCTTGATCCCGCGTGTCAATATGTTATGTTATTCCTCCCCTCGATTCCTTTCCTTTGTGCTAACTTAGACAGACCCTTCCTGAGGTGTACAGTGGACAAGCAGCTGCAGCGAAGTGGGAAGTGCAGAGACTCTTAGGCCCCCGCGGTGGTTTGATGCAGCATACCAATCCATTGTCCCCATTCATGCTTCAGTGCTTTTCTTCCAACTTGGAGTTGTCATGCAAAGGAACAACTACGTGGTCTTTTGCTGCATCACTGTGTCTCTTTCTATTGAAATGAAACTGTCATGAATTGTTTTGCTTTTATGGGGTTTGGTTTTTTTCAGGGATAAACATGGGTTTCATGTATTTGCATGATTTCTTGCTGGAAGTAATCTCATGTAACATTCCTAAGTATTTTCTCAACATGGTGCTTCAGGAAAATCTCCAGTTTTTAGGTGTAGTAACCCACTTTTTCCCCCACTCTCCTTTCATCCCATTTTTTTCTCCACTAAACATACAATTAAGATTTGTGTTCCTTTAATTTCAAACCCGGCATCTTTCAAAAATTACCTAATTTGCAGTCATGTCACCTGTCCTCAAGCCTCTTCTTAAGTTTGTATGGGTTTCCAGGTCGTGAGGATTTTCCAATATTTCTCTACTTTTTTGCTTTTGCTGAGTGAAAGTTCCATATGGTAAGTTAAAAAAAATCCTTGAAAGGAAATAAAAAAAAAGTAAATAGTCTTAATTGTGTGTTTCAAACCAGCTCTGTACCTGATCTGAAGAAAACTGGCCTTACTGGTAGGTGGAGATAATTTTTATCAAAGATAATTTATTTTGTGTCCTAGGTTATTTAAGGACATGGTCAAAAGCAGCCAACTTGATTTAGGAGTTGTAATTGTTAGTAGTTTCTCTTTTGGTAGCAGAGAGGTTGTGTTATTCCAGCTGCTTTCAACCCTGGGAAGTTAGGGGTTTCAGTGAAAATAACATTTGCAGTTCCTTCATTGCTCTAAATTTTAAGAACACTACATAGAATTCTCCATGCATAATTTCTTCATTGGTTGCACGGTGATAAAACATGAAATATGTTTTGTTTTCAATTTATTAAGCATTTAATGGGTTGTTTTGCATGTCAAGAGTTTACAGTTTTTGTTGTTTCTTTAAGTGCCCTGGCAGGGTGGAGTTGGGAAAGTCACAAAAGTGGTAAATGACTTTATTGTGTTATGTTAATGCAGTAACTTGCAGATGGGGGCAGGAGTTTGCAAGCTAGATGTGGGATGGGCGGTTGCCGAAGAAGGCTGGTTGCAAGGGCAGAAGTGACCAATCAATGTTTACCTCATGTTTTGGCCTGCTTGGTCTATATAAACAGCGAGTTAACCCATAATAAAGACCTTCATCTGAAACCATATTGATTTGTCGCAAGGTTCACTTGCCCCCACCGTGTTTTCACCTGCTTGCTGTTTTCAAACTGCATCTATATTAGTAATAAAGTAAGAATGAGATTGCTAAGGAAGGGATCAGTTTTTGTAGATGTAAACTTTGCTGCCATTGACCTTACAGTCCCAGGTGGGAGTAGATGCCCTGTCTGACCTAGAGATCGTCTCTTGCTTCTGTGAGAAACACTCACTGCTAAAATATGAAAAAGGACAAAGTCTTCGAAGCAAAGATAATAATATTTTTATTTTACAATTCAGCTCTGAATCGGATGCCCTTCTAAAAAAGGCATACTGCAAAAAACTGGATACGTGAGTTTTATAGTGGTTGAACATCTGGATTCATTCGGATTTTGAGACCACACATTATCACAGTCCTTTGTGTCATTGTCTCCTCTTGATGAGTTCGTGTCTGCCTTGGAAATTCAGTTACAATCACTTCCTTCCTTCGATCCAGGATTTGTTTATGGGGTTTAGGCAGAGAGTGGTTCAACGTTTCTCAAAAGAACATCATCTCTAGACAGACAGATCTGTCTTCCGACAGATACATATCATGACAGATACCTATCACAAAAGCACACAAAGGAGCTGCAGCAAAACCCCATCAATTCTCACAATTCACCCCCTTTTACTTATTACATTTTTTGCTGAAGCCCATAGCTTTGCTCTAATTCACACAATATTGTTTGTAATTTCTCATGTTGTTCTTCTTTCTGCTGATCTCTTTTCTTCAACACCATATTTTTCTGGGGCATCTCACTCTGGTCTGCCATCCTTGGACTTGTTGGCATGCTGGTTAGCTGCATTCCTTCAACTACACTGGAAATCAATCCTATAAAACATGGTATAAGACATGGTAGAAAGAGTAACCTAATGAATATAATAAAAAGAAAACTACTTCCACCAAGCCACTCCTAAAAGATTATCCCACCACCCAGAATCTAACATAGAATTCCATTTCTGAACTGGAACATGTGCAATTTTTCAAATTTCAGTTGCAAACTTCATCACTGCTTGACCATTATCATCTATTTTAAGGCAACAATCAGAAGTGTTCCATTTTCCACACACACCTCCTTCTTCTGCCAATAAATAGTCTAAACCAAATCTATTCTGATATATTGCCCATCTCATCTGTGTTTGCTGTTTAGCCAACAACTGGAGGCCAGCTGCTCTCCGATTAGTGATTAATTCTACTACTGCCTGTAATTTAATTATTCTATTCAACATGTAAATAGGTGTGCGATAGCCCCAACTTCCATCTTGTGCCCAAGTTGCTGGTCCATATGTCTGGATAATTCTTTCTGGGGGCCATTCGTCTTCTCCCCAGGTTTGAGTTCCTCCAATTTCTATGTCTGACCTCTTTTCCCTTTTTAAGTTTTCAAACAAGGGAATTCCTAACTCATCCCCCTCCTTCAAGGGCAACATAAAAAATCCCAACTGAATTATCCCTAATGTACAGCTCCCTTCCCAGTTTTCGGGTAGCTTTGAATAAGCTCTTTTACCACAAATCCAAAATAACCCATCAGGGGCTCTCCACCAGTCCCTGGAAGGGTTTCCTGGGTTTTTCCAAAATTTCAGGATACTTGGTAATCCCTGAAATGGATTATTTCCAGTACAGTTAAAAATTCCTTCCTCACGGGTCTTGATACAATTGTTATTATCTTTGGACAAATACCATAGAGGTCTTCCAGGCCACCAGGTTCCATGAGTGCCATTGTAGGTGTACACCCATTTACAGGGGGTCTCTCCTATCCACTCTCCATATCCTAAACGACTTATGCATTCTATACCAATTACTTCAGAACTCAGGACCCAGCCCAATGATCTTGTCTTTTCTTCTGAACTGAGTAAACGATTCCATTTTAATATTTGGACAGGATCCAGACTGATTCCTCTCCAGGGCCATTCTTCACTCATCAATGGACCTCCACATACCCAACAACGAGGCACATTTAGTTCTTTGGCTATTCTCTCAACCAGATCTACAAATAATTTTTTTCCCAAAGTGGGGAATCCTAGTTGCCTTTGCAGTTCTTCTTTGATTTCATTATATAATTGGTTACCGTCTTTTGATTTCCCCAACTGGACAGAGTTTGTTAATTGCCGTGTGACATTCTTTACTAGCTGTTCTTTGTATTGATCTTGGATTCCCTCACTGTCTGATATGTCCCAATGTCCTTCCTTGGTGAAACATATCCATTCTTCTCCCTTAGAACACCCTATTCCCAGCCTTATTTCTCCTTTTCCCAAGTTTCTTCCTACCCACAATTGAACTTTTCCCAAGTTACAAGTGGTTAAACTTCGCAAATCATAACAATGCCTATTTATGTGTGTGTGGGAACTAAGACTGGAAGCCCCTCTAGTATGTAGACGTTGATAACATTTAGAGTATTCATCTGGAGACCCGAGGGTACAACTGGAGGTGGGCACAACTGGAGGTGAGCACAATCCAAAGTAGAAGGGTCCAGGCAGCCATCATAAGCCAAGGTCTGGTATAGCATATATCTCCACCACTCAACGCCGATTGGATTGCAGCCAGCAGCGGAGTTTTTAAATTCTTCTTGGCGGCAGATATAGAGGCTAACCCAGTCTTGCCCTTGGCTTAGTGATACCTGAAATCACCTTTAGGCTTCTACAGGCTGCCGCTTCCAACACACTCCACAGTACCACCGACCTCTGTTGAGGTTAATTCAGTTTATCTGGTCTCTTAGAATCAACAACACAAGTCCTTACAGATTTTGCCAGACAATTTTGCTGACTTATCGCCTAAATGTTAGCTTCAGAGGGTCATCTCCTGGTTTCACAGTCCACTCTCTGGAAGGTGGGGCCACTGGTCCATTCACTCTGGTAGTATGAGTCCACCCCTTTTCTTTAGTCCTTATGGCTGCTTCTGTCATCAGAAGTACTAGGAAGGGTCCTTCCTACATTGGGGCTAGAGTATTTTCCTTCCAGGATTTCATGAGGACCCAGTCTCCAGGTTGTATCTGATGTAGGCTGAAATCCAGGGGTGCTGTTTGGGGTAGCAAACCACGCTTTCTTAAATCTGCAAGAGATCGAGTTATTCCATGCAAATAGTCTCTAGGGCACATATCATTGATCTCAGGGATTGGTACACTCTTTTCTCTCCCGAAATATGGGAGGCCAAATAAAATTTCATATGTAGACACACCCAAGTCTTTCCTTGGGGCAGTTCTGATTCACATATCTCTGGTAACTGCTTTGTTTAGCATTTGTCTCCCATCTGGCAGGATCCACTTACCTTCCTGGGTTTTTACACAACCCATATTTTGGAGAGACTTCTCCTCTTCTTCTTCAAATACTGGTGATTTGACTGACATTTCTTTACCAGGTATTAAAATTTAAATCCTAATAGCCCCTCCTTCAAGTGCTGCTTCTTTTGCCTGTTCATCAGCTAGCCTATTCCCTCTAGCTTCTAAAGTATTCCCCTTTTGATGTCCAGTAACATGTACTGTTGCAATCTCTTCTGGCTTACTTAGGGCCCCCAGTACCTCAATATCAACTGTTCATACACTAGTTCCTTTCCCCTGGAGGTGACTAATCCCCGCTCTTTCCATATTTTTCCAAAGGCATGGACAACCCTGAAGGCATATCTGTAGTCTGTATATATTGTTCCATTTTTCCCTCCTAATAATTCCAGAGCTTGTTTGAGGGCATATAGCTCACACGTTTGGGCCAAACAAGTCTCAGGGAGTCTCCCTTTTTAAACAGTTATGTTCTGGCATTTCTTCTGTAGTTTCTCCATATAGATATTGAGAGGGGTTGAGGCTTCGTTCTGGATTTATTCTCCTCTTCTCTTCATTAATTTAGTGTCCCAAGTATTTTACTTCCTTTTCCACAAACTGCAACTTAGATGGTAGCAGATTGAACTTTTGTTTCCTTTTCCCCCAATGCTAACAGATCGTCTACATACTGGAGCAGTTTGATTCCAGGAGAAAAAGTAATTTCCTCAAGGACTTGTTCTAAAACTTGTCCAAAGAGGTTGGGGGATTCAGTGGAACCTTGGGGCAGAGTAGTCTAGTGAAACTGCTGCTTTCTCCCTGTTGTGGGATCCTCCTATTCAAAAGCAAACAGGTTTCAACTTTCTAATGCCAAATGACAAGTCCAAAAGGCATCTTTAAGATCTATTACACTGCTATTACATTGCTGTGGAATCTTTATAAAACTCGTTGATTTTTTTCTCCTGAAAAAGTACATATTCCTGCTCCAATCATTTGGAATACTCTATTTTCTCTCTGTTGTGCTGGGCACTTCCTCTTAAAATGTCCTTCCCTCCCACAGTAATAACACTGCCTAGGTCAGTCAGGAGGGGCTTCTCTTCAACCCAGTGTGCCCCTGAACCCTCATACCTTGTTTTATAACGGGGCATTTGACCTTGATCAGGTAACCTTTCCTTTTTGTTTTCCTTTTCAGGTTGTCTCTTTTATTACCTCCTCTACTGTCACCACCATCAGCTTAGCTTTTGCCTTCTGCTTTTCATCATCCCTACTGACATACACCTTCTGAGCTTCCCGTAATAATTCATTTAAATCCCTATCATGCCAACCCTCCAGCCTCTCCAACACTTTCTCCACATCTGGCCAGGCCTCTATCACAAAATTAACCTTTAACAACTCTTGCCCCACATCACTTCCAGGATCTATTCCTGAGTATTGATGCATATCTTTCCCCAACCTCTCCAGCCACTTTTCTGTTTGCTTTCAAAAGCTTTTTCAAAATTCTGTCCCTTAGGGACAGCCCCCCCCATTCCTCGGACAACCAGCCTTCTACAATCAGACATTCCTCTTCACCTCCATATCACTCCAGCTCCAAACAAATCCAACCACAGGAAATCCCCGCTCTACAGGAACAACCCCCCCCTGAACACCCGGGGAATTCTCCCACTCCCAGATCCTGACTCCAGCCGTGCGCACCATTCGCCTCTCCCCTGATGCAAACAGGGCCTGAAGGACAAACTACGTTTCATCCCAAGTACAGAGATCAGAGCCCAAAAACCGACCAAGCTGCCCCAACAGTCCCAACGGCTTTTCTAATAACCCCTTCATTTCCCTCTCAAATTCCCAGACCTCAGCACTGGCCAGTGACACATCCACAAATCCCACTTCTTCCGGGGCTTCTAACATGGGTACTTCTCTTAAGGGAAACATGTGTCCTCTACATGCCCCCTTCAAGGAAGGTAAAGGGAAATTCTGAACATCCCTTTTAATCTGATCTAATTCAGTGGCCCGAGAGCTCCGTACTTCCCCTGTCAAGGGGGGTAGACGGCTCAGCAGGATTATCCTCCCCTCCTGCACTATTTTTTCACTGTTCTCTTCTTTAGTTTCCCCCATTCCATTTTGATTATCAGATACTTCCCTAGGATTGTATGGGGGTGGTAGATGGTCTAGGGGTTCCCATTTATTCTGTTTTTCCTCCCCAAGGTCCCTCATAACATGGGACCCCTTCACACATGTACTACAAGCACTCTCCTCTTAACTTACAAGTTCTTTGATTTAAGTATTCTAGCAGTTCCTGATCTGACAAGAGACATTGGAATGCAGAGTGTTTACTAAATCACTTTGTCATAAAAGGGGGAGAAAGAGAGGGGGAAAAAAAGAACCCAAACCATTTTCTTGTAAGAAAATATATACATATTTTTTGCATATACTTTAAAACAATTTTCCCAAAAATATTCAAATATTTTCTCCAGGTTAGAGTCGACCAAAAAGTCCACCCCCTCAGACATATGCAAACTGTTAAACAATGAACAATCTTCCTTAAATCTCAGTGTTCTAAGAAGGTGATCAGAGTTTTAAAAGTTTACCAATCAGAGGCATGTGCCTTTTCTTGCTTAAGCCTTTTACACACAACCAATGACCACTCATACGTAAGTCATCACTCTTCATGTATCTTTTCTACCACCGATCACACTTTCTATTACAAATAACACACACACACTAAGCCTGTGCACATTGTTCCCAAGTTATACACATACAACAATAAAATTGCTTGCAGAAATAATCGCACAACAAATTTTGGATAAATCAATAGCTGGCACTCTATTAAAAAATTTTTAAGGATCATTTCCCTCATCTTGACATAATTTACCAGTTTCTGTTCTTGACATGCTGTCTGTGCAACAGGTGTTAGGTTAACAACAAAGTCATAAAAATTCTAACACAAAACTTACACTCACTTCACTCATCTCCTCCCATCAACTTCAGTTCAAAACCACGATTGCTTCATAGCAGTGCAATGTCTCAGGTACACACATACAGAGTTATGAAGTATATAAAAGTTAAAATCAGTTATCAATATTCAATTTCTTATTATGCCTTCTGAGTTCAAAACCAAAATGACACACAATTCTTGTAGCAATTACTAAGAGGGACTCAGAAGCACCCCCTACCAAAACCAAGACAGCAGGGACTTTATCCCCTGCTACCAAACCCCAAGTAATTGTATATTTTCAATCAGTAAGGCTCTTTGAATTACTCTTGAAGAGTCCCTACAGTACTGCAAATTCAAAGTTTCCAAAGGCATACTCTGGGAAAAGCCTAAAATTTAATTCATTTCAAGAATACCTTTATAATCTGCCATGGTCCTTGTCTTTTCCCAGGGTGCTACCTTGCTCCCATTCCCTGAGCATCACCCCTAAAGGACTGTAGGGTGGAATGCTCGAAGAGGGATCCTCAGATTCCTCTCTCCTATTTGACTCTCCCTTACTGAGTCTGTTTCCCATTATACCATTTTTCCCACAGGACACCGTTCATCTGGAACCCTTTCACTTTGTCCCTTCACCAGCCAGTCTCCTCGCAGAGACATGGAACTGTGGTTAGAAGGACTCCACAATCACTTCGCAGGAATCCTGCGTCTCACTCACACACACTTTCAGTCCCGCTGTCCCAGCCGCACAGATAGTACTTAACAGTCACTTTTCTTACCTGAGTCCCCTATAAAGGATTACTCAGCTGCCGTCTACAATTCAGATCCATTATTTCATTAAATTGCCTTCTACCTTTCTTTGCTTCGAGAGTCCTCCACCCGGACAATGTTCGCTGCCTTTCTCGGGGCAGGACAGTAGACCAGAGACTGCTAAAAAGCAGCAGGGCGTGCCTCTCCGTTCCCACTGTCCTGCTCCACAGAGAGGACAGGATCACTCATCCCGGACAAGTCCCCAAATTGTGAGAAACGCTCACTGTTAAAATATGAAAAAGGACAAAGTTTTCGAAGCAAAGATAATAATATTTTTATTTTACAATTCAGCGCTGAATCGGATGCCCTTCTAAGAAGGCACACTGCAAAAACTGGATACGTGAGTTTTATAGTGGTTGAACATGTGGATTTATTCGGATTTTGAGACCACACATTATCACAGTCCTTTGTATCATTGTGTCCACTTGATGAGTTCGTGTCTGCCTTGGAAATTCAGTTACAATCACTTCCTTCCTTCGATCCAGGATTTGTATATTGGGTTTAGGCAGAGAATGGTTCAATGTTTCTCAAAAGAACAACATCTCCGGACAGACAGATCTATCTCCTGACAGATACATATCATGACAGATACCTATCACAAAAGCACACAAAGGAGCTGCAGCAAAAACCCATCAGTTCTCACACTTCAGAACAGTGATCTTTGCTTTTGCTGCTTTAGTGAAGTCCTGATTAATTTTTCCAATTCTAATGATGCTCGTTCTCTACAATAAAAATAATCTATGCTTGAGCAGTGACAATTACTCTTCAAATTATTGTTAGCATTTTGGTGTGGATTTGGATCTGTTAGTTTAGGTGCTACCAGGGAAAGTCAGTGATCGAATGAACTGACTGCTGGAAGTATTAATGCTTGTGTGGATCGCTAGCAAAGGGTCTCCAGTAGAGTTGGATTCAAAGCGTCCAGATCTTGCACAGCACAGTTCAGGCCAAGCAAGCATTCTCATTTCCCCACTCTGGTGCTGTAAAGCACTACAGTTTAGTCAGAGTGAAAGCTGTCAGGGCTATGTTGAGGCTCAGCAGGCGCTCTCCTGTGGTGTGGCATCGTGTGCCTTCCCCTACCATCACTACAAATGCAGCCTCCTCTCTCAGCCAGCAAAGGAACCTGGTGCCCAGCAAACCCTCTTGGTCTGGCCTTTGGTGTTAAAGCGGCAACTGCTGGTTTGTCAGTGGGACAGAAGTCAACAAAACAGATCTGAACTTGGAACAAACATTTTTAAAAAAATATTTTATAGATCACAGCAGCCTGCATGATCCTTGAATGCTGGTCACAATGCATCTGTGGCAGCTGGCAGAGATGGTGGGGGGTGTTTCTTGTCTACGCTGCTGGGGGCTGCAGGGGCTCTGCAGGCAGTGACCTGGATGTGTTTCAGCATAGCTGCCAGCCACTTTGGCGTTGGCTGTCCCTGCTTGAGAAAAATCCCTGTGCTCCCTGGCACTTCAAGGTCCCACCAGCCCTGGCAGAGGAGGTCTCTACCCGTGACCTCAGGGTGGCTGCTTGCCTCCTCCCAACCATGGCTGCCTCCAGCTTGAGGGCAGGAGAGAAGTGAACTGCAAGTGCCAGGCCAGAAAACTGCAGTGGGAAATGGTGCTGGCAGCTGGCTGGGAATGGGCAAGAGGAGCTTTCACAAAGCAGTTGCAGTACTCCCTGAAACCTGCCACCATCCAGTACAGCAGGGATATAGAGGGAAGTGATGCCAGCCAAGGGATTGGGGTGAATTCCCCATTTGTCCCCTACAATTACTTTGTGCCTTGCTATCCCATAACTATGTGTGGCTGATGGAACCTGTTCTTGCCCCTGGCAGGATGGTCAGGAGGAAACCCAGCAGCATGAAGCTCCTTTCTTCTGCCTCCAACACTCAAACCTCCTACCACAGTGAGTCCCTGATGAGCTAGTCCCATCTGGGGCGCAGCCAGAAACTTTCTACCCTGGACAGCTTCTCGCTGGACAATGACCTGGACAGCAGCACATGCTGGGGTGAGCCCTCCATCCTGCAGCAGCTGGGGACCTCTCCAAGCTGGAGGGCTGTTGAGGCAGCCCACTGCACAGGTTTGTCAGGTTGCCCCCAGTGGAGTTCTTCAGCATGGGGAAGTTAACTGAGAGCAGGTTGCCCAGAGAAATCACAATATCCCATCATGAGGCAAAGATCGTTATTTCAACTTCCATTGTTTCTGAAAAAAAAAAGAATTTGCTTTTATTCAGAAGCTCTGCACTTGTAAATAATTCTTTCTATGATACAAAAGGTCTGAAACCCAGGCTACATTTTCCTGTTCTGTACCTGTTATTCTCAGACACTGTTAATATGAAATTCTCTGTCTTTGGTGTAGCTAAAGAATGAAGGTGTAAATGAATGCTTACCCAGAACTCTGGGAAACAAACCTTCTCCCATTATCTTTGTAATGGGAACAGGAATGCCCAAATGCGAGTTCCAGCAATGAATTTCACCAGGAATTCCATGAAATTCTGTGGGCCGCTTTTCCTTAAACTGCTCTTCGATTTTTAACAGAGGGGTTGAGTGTAACTCACAAGATGCACTGTTTCTGTGCAGATAAATGTCACGTCTTTTGTGTGTTTGATCCCTTTTGTCATCTCAACTTTCTTTTACCCAACAGACTACAGAAGTATTAAGGCAAACCACAAAGATGAAACCCAGTGTCAACTCCTTCCTGTGTTCCAGTTTGCAGAAACCTGCTTTTTGCATTTCACAACAGTTTGTCCTACTACTTCAATGAATTACTGGTCTGTCTCCACTCATGCATGGCATCGGTCTCTTGAGAGGAAGCCAAAAAGCTGTGAAAACACCCAGACCTTATTGAACTAAGACTGCTTCTGCTGTGCTGAATTTTTCAGTCCTTATATACCTAGTCCTCACAATGCTTGGGGACATTTTAAAGAAAGACATTGAGCATGTGTTTTCCCCTTCTATTTGGAATGTTGAACATCTGAAATTTCTTTTTCTTATCTTTTGGAGTTTTTCCCTCTGCGTTTGATTTTTTAAATTTCAATGCTTTCAATAGAATCGTAGAATCATAGAATTACCAGGTTGGAAAGGACCCAAAGGATCATCGAGTCCAACCATTCCCATCAAACACTAAACCATATCCCTCAGGACCTCATCTAATTGTGCCTTAAACACAAGCTGGAGAAGGGGCTGGAGAACAGGCCCTATAAGGAGCGGCTGAGAGAGCTGGGGTTGTTTAGCCTGGAGAAGAGGAGGCTGAGAGGAGACCTCATTACTCTCTACAACTACCTGAAAGGAGGTTGTAGAAAGGAGGGAGCTGACCTCTTCTTCCAAGTGACAGGACGAGAGGGAATGGCCTCAAGTTCCGCCAGGAGAGATTTAGGCTGGCCTTCAGGAGGAAGTTTTTCACAGAAAAATTGGAATAGGCTGCCCAGAGAGGTGGTTGATTCACCTTCCCTGGAGGTGTTTAAGGCATGGGTGGATGAAGTCTTGAGGGACTTGGTTTAGTGTTTGATAGGAATGGTTGGACTCGATGATCCTTTGGGTCCCTTCCAACCTGGTTGTTCTATGATTCTGTGATTCTATGATTCATGCCATTGGACTCTGCCCAGCGGTCCAGCCTGTTCAGATCCCTTTGTAGAGCCTCCCTACCCTCCAGCAGACTGATGCTTCCACCTAGCTTAGTGTTATCTGCAAACTTGCTAAGGGTGCACTCGATACCTTCATCCAGGTCATTGATGAAGACACTGAACAGGGCTGGACCTAGCAATACCTTATGGATCCCATCTCAGCAGTGATGCTAGAAGATAGATGCACATTTCTTAGAATGTGATCAGAAGCTTGTAACTGTGTCAGAAATCAATGCTAGAGGTCAGTACCTCAATCCTGAATCAAAGAATCATGTCCCATCCCTGAAGGTGTTCAAGACCAGGTTTGATGGGTCTTTGAACAACCTGGTCTGCAGGCAAGTGTGTCTGCCCATGGAGGGGTGGGGTTGGAAGTAGGTGATCTTTGAAATCCTTTCCATCCCAAACCATTCTATGAGGCTGTGTTTCTGTGACCTTTATGGAGTGCAAGAGGGGCAAAACATAAGAAACTAGAAGCTAAACAAGTTCCTGCTATATTTAACTTGATGTACAATCATTTCAAAATTAAGTAAGAATGTAACAATTCCCCAGATAATTTATGCTGGGTTTCAGAGTTCTACAAAGCAGGGACACAAGCTTTATTTTCTTCTGAATATAATTACAAGAGGTATAGTATTTCAGTACTTAATAGAAGTCTATTTTAAAACAATAAGTTGTCAAAGTTTTCAGGTTATACAGAATTCATGGCTAAGAATTATTCACAGGCAATAACACTTTTTCTTTCTTTTTTTCTTCTTGACATCTGTTTTTCTCACCTGGTAAGGCTGCCTTTTACCATGAGTGGGTAGGGGCTGAGAATATTAATTATTCTACTTTCAAAAGTCCTAGCAAAAGAGGCTAGTTTGCTTCCTGTGCTCCCTGTTTAAATGTCGATAGTAGGGGCAGTGTGAAAACACACAGAAATGCATCAAGGGCGTGCTTCAGTTGGCCACAAATACTTGTCCTTCACCACAGCAAACATTGTTATTCACTGTATTGTGACTGGAAGAGGACCAATTGGTTTTGAAACTAAGCTGAGCTTGCTCTACTGGTTTAATTTTAAGCTGAGTTATTTTTTCATCCAATTGACTGTAAGACTTCATGAACATTTGTGCTGGCATGAACAAGGGGACAGCTGAGGATTGAGAATAAATAGCAAAGGGAGAAGCAGATTTTCACCCCTCTTCCCAGCTCTCTTTTACCAACAATGTGGGTTTAAAATGCCCATAGAGCTCTGGTGCTCTTCTCTGTCCTGCTGAAGTCTGTCTCAGTACACATGAGGAGATCTACTGGACATCTTGTTCTCAATTGTCTCAGCCTGGACTGATGCAGAATACTGTTATAAATTCTAAATATTAGTTCAGCCTATGAAAAAGTAATGATTTTTTTAAATGTCTTTTAAGAAAACCCATTAAGGGAGAGTAGACAATAGCAATGCTAGGTATATGCAGCTTCCGCAGTTGGCACTTTATTTGTGGTAACACACCCCAATAGGAAAAGATGTGGTATGTGAGGAATACCTGCTGATTACCTACATATTGTCATTTCAGAATACTGATTCAAAGAAATTCAGTCTTTAAGACAGTAACATGATTTAGGCTACCAGGTCCAGCACTTTGAAGTTTGCTTCAAAGTTAACTGAAATTAAGATTAGTCTTGACTTCAGGAGGCTTTTGGTCAGATCTTTTGAGGATAATACCCAGTAGTAACTGACTGACTTATTTTTTTATTTTTATTTTAGTAAATTATTTCCTGGTTACCTTGTAAAATCCCAGCAATACTCACTGAATGGAACAATTTTGAACTGACCTCTGATAGATACCCTAGTTAGAACTTAAAGCAAGGCATCGTTGTGTTCTCACTGCATGGCATGTAGGGACTTAATTTCACCTGTGCTTTTTGCACTTCATCGCTTTTATTTTATCAAGCTGGATAATTCCTCCTGGTCCAAGGGAGTGTCTGTGTTTAAGAGGGAGTCAAGATACAAACAGAGTTATCTTTTAGAGTGTCTGAGGTCTTCAGTGTCTTCAAGAGTTTGGATGACCAGTAAATATATCTTTGTCTCATCAGTTTATTGGAAGAAGATACAAGGGCTTTTGGCACTTAGTCTCAAATGTAGCAAGACAATGGAATTATTGTATCTTAAGGTGCAGAGTTTCTCACTTCCTGCACTGGTGCCCAAAGAGTACTGTTAAAATGCCTTTAAGGAACATTAGTTGAAGACTCACAAGCACTTTTCTTTCATACTAAGTTATGCCAGGTCTTTAAAAAAGTACAAATTTGGTAATTATCTTTCTTTTCCTATTTCATCCCATAAGCTGGAGAACTCCGAAGTTATATTCTGAAATTTTTTAAGCTATTTTTGAAATATAGTTCAATCTTGAAAAACTCCATATACTACTGAAATTCATCACATTTGCTGTCTCCAGTGTACAGTTTGCTTGATTACAGGCTAATCTGTCTTTAAGAAATTTTTTAATATTGCTTGTTAAATGGTATAACTTTTTAGGAAATTGGGGATAAGATGGAAATCATAACTGTTTTATATACTCTGTAACCATCAGAGTTTTCAAATTCTGCTTGTTCTTGACTACTTCAGCATTCACTGAATTTAGTAATATCTTACATCTTTAATATATTTAATATATTTAGTCATATCTTACATCTTTAATATAAAGGCATTATGTTTCTGCAGAACATGATTTATGCTAAAGCTCTGTGTCTGCACATATGAAGACCTAGCATGCTTAACATAGTAATTTTAATGATATCTATTTTCCTGCAGTAGCTTTTCGTAGAACACAAATACCTTGTAAAGTATGTTCTCTTTGGCTTGTATTCCTGTGGCTGTGTAGAAGTAACCATGAAGCCTCTGCCAGCCTGCAGGTTTTGAAAAGGGAGGCCAGCTGGTATCCTTGTTGGAAAGAACGTTAACTGCACACTTCTGAGCAGAGTTTCCTGCCACATGGATGGGTCTTAGTGCTCTTTTACCTTGCCTGGTTGTCCCCACCCATTACATCTGCTTTTCTGACAGATCCCTGCAGTCAGTGCTGGGCAGACATGATACCCCAAAGCCTTTTCTAGACAGCCTGAAATACACCCATAAAGCAAAGGTGAGCTGTATTTACCAAGAGCTGGCTGAATTCGGGCTATCTGCAAAGGAACTGTAAATGTGGAGAGCTGCAAAAGTTCCAGGGAATATTTAAATCAGCAAGATATAGATATAGCACTGAATAGTTTTAAAGACATCACTCAAATTAAAATTGTAGTCTGTATGGGGCATATTTTCCATATCTGATTTGAGCAGTTGTATATAGAAAATCTAAGTCTCTTTTTTATCACATTTGCGCACTCTATCTTCATTAGCCTGAGTGAGGTTGTAGTACACAAGTGATAATCCAGTCTGTATTCTCTGCTGAACTGAATGCTTTGGAGCACTATCGAGCTTGCCTCCACTGAGATTAGCTCCCCACTTACCCCTTTTTTCATTCTGCAGTGAGATTAGCTCCCATTTACCCCTTTTTTTCATTTGTTTTAATTTATCTTTCTTGCCAAAGAAACTTGGAGGCAGATTTTTCCATTTGCTCCTGGAAGAGTGGGAAAGCATGTTATTAAAGTGATGTGAAGTATTCTGTTATCCACACATCGCAGTCAGGCTGTTCCTAAGCGGGAACTGTGCTTAACTCCCAAATGTCCATTCGAATCATTCCTGGAACATGTTACCCAGCATGTACTGCAGTATCTCCTCTGTACATGCTTCATGCTCTCTGTGAATTTCCCTGTAAGGCAAAACATATTTATGAGCAACTTTGGTTTTGTTAACATGTGACATGATTTATTACTGTTCTAATGATGACATTATTTCACCCTCCGCAGCTGAGCGTGTTGGGGATATCTTTGACACAGGGTAAGAAAATGAGTGTTATTGTCCAAATTACAAGACAAGACTGTGATAAAAGACCAGTAGAAAGACAGATCAGCACAACATTTGTGTGTATGGTAGGCACTGATACTGCAGTATTACAGTCAAAGAACTGTTCGTGTTCGAAGGCACCTCTGGTTAAGAAAATAGTTCTTTGAAATTTCCCTAATGTTCTCTGTATTTATAACGTATACGAAGAGGGTATTATTAAAGTATTTTCCCCAAACAATAGGAAATCTCCTTTGTTAAATACATATTTCTCCTCAAATACCACTGGGGAAAGATTTCTAACACATTCCTACAACGAGAAAGTGAGGCAAAATGTATACTTAAGATAATCTACTTAAATTAATAGCAGTAATACACGTATGCCAGGTATCTACTTTTTGGCACATTTATGTTTATTACATTGAAGTTAATGTATTAAAATTCAGCATGTCTACTTGAGATTGTGTCGGTACCTAGATCTCACAAAGACTAAGCACTAACTTTGTAAGTACATGAAACCACTTGCTTAGCTCAAATGAACTGTGTGCTGAAGTATCTTACTGATTAAGCATTGCATACTGCTAGTTAACTCATGTCTCCTCCACAGACGTGTTACCTTAACTGCATATTGTTCATGTCATGGTTGACCGCTCAGTTTAACAACAGCACATGAAATGCAGATTGCAGTCAGAATCTCAAGGGTTTCCTGTGGTACACTGAGAAATACCTCACTAGACCAGTGGTTGCCAGCCAACATCAACATCAGAGGTGAAACAAGCAGGTCTACTGGGCTTGCTTACTTGGTCCCTTTGCCAAAGACAGCACTGCCAGCAGCTGTTAACACCCCGAGGAGGCTGCAATGGGAATGATAGTGCTGCCAGTATGAGAGGCAGTTTGGAATCTTGTTGTGTCTGGTGCCCTTTTCTCCTCATACTACTGCCCCTCTGTGCCTCTGGCTGCAGCTGTAGTGTCTTACCTCTGTGGAGGCTCAGTGCTGCTGCAGCTCTGAGGAACGAGGTAGAAACGGACTCCTACATGAGGCACTCCATGAGGGTGAGAGGAATTGGACAGCAGTGAACCCCTGCAATCACCATGCAACTGCATTTCTGGTATGCCTAAGTGCCTACAGCGTCTCTGAAAACTGGCTTTTGGCTACTAGAACCTGCCTAGTTAAATGCTAGAACCTGCCTAGAACCTTGCAGTAGCTAAAAGTAGATACCAGTAAGACAGAGTCCAGCCTCCATAAATAAGGTCCATGGGCTTCACATACAGCCCTTGCAGGAAGGTGTAAACCATTCAAAACACCCAGAGGGAATCACCCAGATTTAGTAAAAAGCAAAATGTAAGCAGAGGGATGTGCCTGTGTCAAGCCAGACTAGTCATTTTTGCCTTAAACATTTGTTGTCCAGTGACACTGCTTTTTACTGAAGCCTGTCCCTGCCGGCGGCTTTTTCTTGCACCAGGGCTGGGGCAGATATAGCGGAAGCGCGGGGGCTGAGCCGGTTGCCACGCGGCTAGAGCTGGGGAGTTGCCTCGCGGCCGGAAACAGAGGACCCTAGGGCCCCGTGCCCGGGAGGAGACAGGTGGTCGTGACTCCCAAGGGGAGCGGTCCACTAGGCTCCGTCCCGAGCCCCGAGTGCTCCTGTCCAAACTCACTGCTGTGCCTGGACTGAAACACAGGTCTGGACCGGAGCAGCCTAAACAACACGACCCGGACCTCGTAGTGATACAGTCTCTTTTTCTTTTTCTGTCTTTCTCTCTACCTCTCCCCTCCTGACCTCACGGCATGCGTGTCTGCTTGGATTAGGGGCTTGGGTTACTGGGGATTTATATTTTCGTAACTCCGGGCGGCTGGGTACCTCGGCTGGTTGTTGTGCCCCCTGGAAATAAATACTATTTGATATTCACCCTGGGAGTAACCCTTTGTTCTTCAGATTGCCACACAGACAAACGAATCTATCTTTTCCCTCCTCCCTTTGTCCGGGTTGAGACAGCCTGGAAGTTGCATCCTGTCTTTATCTACTTCCACCTCATCATTAGATCTACTTTTATTACTAATAAGAAATACGTGGATAGGACTGGTTTTCCTTCTTTAGATGGACCCACATAACTTCAATTGCGATGACTAAGGATATAAATGAAGAAAGGTATGGAGAGAGAGGTAATTTCTTTCATCAGTCTAATTCAAAATGTTGAAAAGTCACAGACTTACTTTTTTTTTGTTTGTTAGTTTTTGGGGGTTTTTTTTCCTTCTTTTTAATCTGCGTTCTGTATTCTGATACAAATTAGATAGTTCACCTGCAGATCTGAGGGTTGCTTATCTACTTACCCACTCATTCAGATTACATTTGCCACATACTTTTTCTATTAAATTGTTCACTGGTAGGCATGATGCAGTTGCCCATTAAAACTCTGCCGATCTATTTTCTTGACTGGTATTTGATATCTCTCAGTTTAGGAGTTATAGAAGATTTCATGTTTTCAGGTGATTGCATGTACAACTGACATCCCCTCCTTCCCCTCTTCTAAGTTTTATACAGTTATGTGCTTTACTTGTAATTTGTATTAAGAATTTAACTGTCCTGTATTGAAATTGTTTTCTCTTTTTCTTGAATCGTCCCTTCTTCCAAAATTCTTCAGGTTACTGACTATTGGCCCCTGCAAAAGCCTGTGATTGCTTCTTTGCATACAACACTTCACTGTTCTGAAGTGTTATCTTATTTTTTCCTCTTCTGCTTTCCCATAGGCTATGACCACTGATGTCAGCTGTACCTGAGACCACATTTTGTAGGTTGGTCCCTACCTAGTAGTGTTAAATATTCTGAACAGCACGAAGTTGTCCTGATACTTGAATGATAACTCTAGCAAAATAATGTATAAAAACATCAACCAAAAAAGATTCATTAAATAGAAATTCTGCAAGGAACCCCAAAGCTGCACAGCAAATGCAGTTAATTACATGCATCTATATGGATTACTATGCATTCATCTATTTTGTAATTTTTGTATATAGATTTGTGCATGGCAAAGAGTTTTGCTTCATATAGGTATCTGCAAGAATCAGAGGTGTCGTGACCTGGTGTGCAAGCATAGAGAAAGGTCTTTGTTACATGTACAGTTTTAATAAACCAGTGGTTTTATTTTACTTGGAGCACACTGTACGAAGGAATGAAGTAATTGTATCTGGTAACAGTAGGCGAGATGTGACCTATGATTAGCTGGGGTCTATTCAACAGAGGCAGGAGATACACACAGCTAGGTGGGCAAACATTCAAACCATCTACTGAAGTAGATGCTGCAATGGCAGAGAGAACTCTTAAGTTTTAACTTGCAGGAGGATGGTTCAGCTCTCAAGGGTCTGGGATGTACATGGTTGGGAAATCCATACTGGGAAATTGGGAATCACAGAGTCATAAAATCATTTAGGAAAAGACCATTAATAGCTCTAAGTCCATTCTGCTGCATTCTCTGCAGCCTAGCTATGACATGGCAAAAGCAGAGGAAAATGTTTTAAGAACCTTATGAAACAAACTAGGTTCTCTATAATTGACTAAATAACGGGATTTCGTAACTTGAAAGATGCATTGTTAATATGTCTGCTCCCCAGTTGTGCCTGTCGGTGTCTCTCAGGAGTAGCACATTATAGCTGGCAAATGTGTTTGTCTCTTGGAAAAGGAGCAAAGTAGACATCAATAGAACCTATTGGCTTCAAAACTGTCCCTCAGTTTCAACACTAGCGATCTCCAGTTCCAAACTGGCTTGGATTCCACTTGGATTGCTAATCTAGACAGCAAAAGAAGAGAAAGCCTCCCTCAGTTTCACTAGCTACCATACCTTCCCAGTATGTGCTCCCAGTAGCATGAAGTGATATAATCAGGAGAGTTTTCCTTAGGCACCAGCAATAAAATGGAAGATTCTATTCCTTTGCTAGGAATCACCTGAAGATAGCTGAGAGAGGACTAAGGCAGTAGTTCAACTTACTTAGGATGTACATGTATTTGAGAAAGGACCTTTACAAACTTTACCATTTTAGGACCATGTCCTCATGCCATCTCAAGCAGAGGCTCCAGAGAAGAAGGTCAAGTGTTTGAAACACCTTCTAAACAGAGGTGATTCAAGCACAATGAGCAGTCAGGGGTGACTAATTTTTTGAGGAGAATTTACCCTGTAACACATACAATAACTATCTTCTTAGTCTCTTATCCAACTAGTGGAGACATTAGCCTCTTTGGAGCTTGACCTGGGCAGGATTGTGATCTTTGATAGCAATTCAGGGGCAGGCCTGCCTCATTTTTAGGTGTTAATTCCAGAACAGCCCTCATAGGCCAGAAGTCACTCATATAGAGTAAGAGGGACTGAACTCAAGCTATTTTGTTCAAGAAAATAGGAATAGGTTTTGGTTCCATCTCTTTATGTATGGTTCACACAAACTGTGTGTCATGTGACAGAACAAATTCTCTCTTGACTTGAATTTTCATGAGGCCCAGCTTCCAAATCTAGTTCCTGAACCCATTTTGCTAAGGTAATACACTGTAGAAATAGCAAGGAAGCATCTACATGTGAAAATACCATGAGTTACAGTACAAAGAAGATCTAACGTGATTTCTGGAGGGGATTCTTCTCAGCTCTGCTTCTTTTGTGCAGTAATCATTTATTTCACACCTTTCCCTGTAAACTTCATTGCTTTCTCCCTTGCTTGTCTTCTCCAGGAATGGTGAGCAGCTGAGCATCATCTGTGAAGACAATAAATATGACTTTGGACTGCAGGAAATTTGGGACATGAAGGGAATCCTCATAATCAAACCAGTATGAACCTCCGCTGGGATTTAGTTGTGGGCAGCCAGGCTGGGGAGGTGGAGGGCACCAGAGATGTCAGAGCTCCTTGACATATTCTGTCCTTCATTCCATCCTAGGCTGTGGCCTATTATTTTCACAGTTTCCTGGTCCCCCCTGTTGCAAGCGGTTATTTGCATGCTTTGCCTGTACCACTCTGATGGTGTACCCCACTGTGTTCCACAGATTGATGAAATTTTTGAACACTGGATCGGTCAGGGATTACTTTTGTAAGTTGGGTTTTTTTTCTACCTAAAAATCTGTCATTGCTTTCAAAATTCGTTTATCGCTATTAAAATCTTTTGGGCAGACATACCTCTCTTTCCCAAGCAAATATGACCCTGGCAAAAGCTTCTTGTGGCAGCCACAATACAATAGATGTGGCGAGCCGTGCCTTGTGGAGCTCTCCAGCAAGACTCTCCTACTGCAGGTTTATGAACAGATCCCAAAACTATCTTGCATCTAATACCATACAAACTAACTCTTGTCCAAAACATCAAGTGCAGGTAGTGAAATTTGTGGATGGGTTGGTTTTCAACCATTGAACACTTGGATGTAGTGGACAACCAGAAGTCAAATACAGAAACTGATGTAACCTCGCACCTGGGCCTGATCTGGACTTCTCAGAATATGAAGATCTTCCTTTTATTTCTTCTTATTCAGATCAGATGTCAATTTTGCAGAGTTCTGCATGCAAAGGATTGTTCTTATACTCAAGCTTCATAGTTTATTTTAGAGCATATACCATGCAGAGGAGTTAATGATGTTATAGGAAACTGAGATTCGATTTTATTTAGCAGACTGTGAGAATACTTGATTTTCTGTTTCTAAGCCTCAGACAAACTCATTCTTTTTTTTTTTTTTTTCATCAGACTGGATCTGCATAAAGTGTGAAAAAGAGTGTTTTCCTAAGGACAAGTATTCTCCTTATTGTATCTCGGCAGACCTCTGAGTCATCCTTGTGTCTTTGAAGGGTGGGCTAAGTGCCATGAATGATATGTGTCTCACATTCTCACTCTTCTGCTAACCTCATAATAACATCTCCTCACATTTTGTACATTGCACATGAACTCAAGCAAGAGGCCTCAGAGTCCTCAGTCAATATGTTTCATAGAATCATAGAATAACTTGGGTTGGAAGGGACCTTAAAGATCACCCAGTTCCAAACCCCCTGCCAGGGGCAGGGACACCTCCCACTAGATCAGGCTGCCCCATCCAACCTGGCCTTGAACATCTCCAGGGATGGGGCATCCACAACTTCCCTGGGCAACCTGTGCCAGTGCCTCACCACTCTCACAGTGAAGAAATTCTTCCTTATGTCTAGTCTAAACCTGCCCCTCTCCAGTTTATACTCATTGCCCCGAGTCCTGTTGCTACAGGCCTTTGAAAACAGTCCCTCCCCAACTTTCTTGTAGGTCCCCTTCAGGTACTAGAAATTCATTATAAGGTCTCCTCCGAGCATTCTCTTCTCCAGGCTGAACAAGCAGATAAGACTGGTACCTACTCAACTTACAGGTAAATTAGGGGGTGAAATTATTTTAAATTGACTCAGAGAGCTCAGAGAGCTTGTCTACTGTCAAAGGGGAGACTCATGTAGTGACTATCTCTGAGGCTAGTTGTGCAAGAAAACTGACTAAAGCACATCCAAAACTTGTGTCATGTCAGAGTCTTGTGGCTCACACCTGAAAACCAGATAATTTTATTTGTCTCTCTTTCCTTCCATCCCCAGTAAAACCACAGAAATGAGAGTGGTCTCATCAGAGACATAAGTATTCCATACGTATTCCATAAGTGTTGGGCTGCCTGTCACAATAGTTCTGGACATCTTTCACTGTCAAGTCCAAGGGCCTCTGCAAACCATTGTTTGACTGCAGTATGCACTTTTGAGTCACCAGCCACCAAAAGAACTGATTCACTTCCCCTTCTTTCTCTCACACAGCTGGTGTTTGTTTGGCTTACCTTGACCTCTGAGTATGGGCAGTGGCAGGCAGAACACTAGAAGTCACTAACCTGCTGAAGAAGTCTCTGTAATTACTGCCTAGTAGCAGGGTGAACTGATGACAAGATCTGATGGTCCTAAACATGAAAGGATACTTACGTAATAGAAAATTGTCTCCTTTTGGAAGAAATAAGATCAATGGGCATTGGCATTTATCTTATTTTCAGAAAAAGTACTTTTTATTGTAGTTTTTTCTACATCAGAAAAGCAATGCACTATAATGCAGTAAAGACGGGAATTAAATCTTCCCTTCAATAGCTGCTGCTTAATTATTAAATCCAGAGCTTTCATGGATGGGTTGCAATATGTATTTACTCACTGGCATTTCAGTAAGCATTATCTAGTCCCAAGCTAACACTCACTGTATTTAGATCAGTATAGGAAAAAATGGCTCTTCAGTTATTAAAGTGATTGATTCTAAAACCAGTCCTGCCATATCCATCAATGACTGCTGTTTGCCAAGTAATAATGAGGCAATGACTTGTTGCTTAACTAAAAATAGACCTTACACATTGTCATGTAGTAAACATGAATTTCAGTATTACAGAAGCTAAACCACTTGCTATTCTCTCTTATGATATTTTTTCCCTGAAGTATATATGAGAATTAGAAGAGTAAATCTGATGATGAAGATTTGTCACCACAATGATTCTTCCAAATTTTGAATTTCATATTGGTATTTTTCAGCGTATTCTCTCTCCATATTCCCCAAGGCAGAGTTTCTCCTTATTTTGACAATAATTAGTACACCAGGTAAAAACACCCTCAGACTTCAAAAACAAGCATCACAAAACAGAGTGATTGGGAGGATAACTAACCATTCGTTTGGATGATTAATTAGTAATTACCTTGGCTAAATATGAAGCATAGACATAAAAAATATAATACTTGCCTTGAAGACAATCTTAAATAGAATCCATGAGATTCCAAGAGAATCATCCAGACACTGAGACCTGTGTCCCAAAACTCCCACACATTACTGAGATCACTGTGTTGTGGTTGGTTACATGGTCTTAATTCTCACTAAACACTTTTTCCTTTGAATTCCTATGGGAAAATATTACATTCCTTCTCACTCACACTGTAGCTAACTCACAGCAAGGCCAGTAGTACTGAATGAGACATTCATCCTCCATTGTATATTTTAGGTCAAGAGGCCTTAGGATAGAACAGGACAGGACAGGATAGGATAGTTTAGATCCAGTTGGACGAGACCTACAATGATCACTTAGTCCAACTGCCTGACCACTTCAGGGCAGATGAAAAGTTAAAGCATCTTATTAAGTGCATTGTTCAAATACCTCTTAAACGCTGACAGGCTTGGGGCACCAGCCACCTCTCTAGGAAGCCTGTTCCAGTGCTCCTAATAGGACAGGCCTTCCAACCCCTTCCCCAACTTTGTTGCCCTCCTATAGAAGCATTCAATGACCTTAACATCCTTCCATAATTGTGGGGTCCTGGGTCACTTTTGGCTGAGACAGAGTTATTTTCTTCACAGTTGCTAGTATGGAGCTATGTCTTGGATTTGTGATGAAAACAGTGTTGGTGATAACTCAGGGATGTTTCAGTTATTGCTGAGCAGTGCTTACACAGAGTTGTGATCTTTTCTGTTTCTCATCTCACCTTACCAGTGAGTAGGCTGGAGGTGCACAGGAAGCTGGGAGGTGAAGCAGCCAGGACAACTGGCCCCAGCTGACTAAAGCGATATTTTACACCGTATCATGTCATGCTCAGTATACAAATCTGTGGAAAGAAGAAGGAAGGTTTGGGATGTTCGTAGTTATGGTGTTTGTCTTCCAATGAGTTCTGCTTCCCTGGAGATGGCTGAACACCTGCCTGCCAATGGGAAGTAGTGAATGAATGCCTTGTTTTGCTTTGCTTGCATGCACAGCTTTTGCTTTGCCTGTTAAACTAAATTTATCTCAACCCATGGGTTTTCTCACTTTTACCCTTCTGATTCTCTCCACCATCCCAAAGGAATGGATAGTTATCAAGAGGCTGTATGGTGCTTTGTTGCCAGTTGATGTTGAACTATGTCAGTCCCAGAACTGCACACAGTACTCCAGGTGAGGACCCTTACCAACACTGAATACAGCAGAACAATCACCTCTTTTGGCCAACTGATTATGCCATTTTTTATGGTCCCAGGATATGGTTTGTTCTTTTGGCCGCCAGGGCATGCTATTGGCTCATACTGAGTGTACTTGACAACCAGCAGATCAGGCTGCATGATAGGGCTTTTCCTGGCAGGTTACATCTGCCATCACTGCAAAAACTAAATTTGCCATCAGTGCAAAAACTAATCTGGCATTTTCAACTAGTAAATGCTGCTATGAGCTATGATATTTTGTCTAACAATGACTCACAGCACAATAGCCACATAGCTGCCACCTCCTGCTCTATGAAAGCATTAGTCATGTGGGAATTACAAACCTGGAAAGCCTAGGTCTTGTCTTGTTGAGAGGAACCTATTCTAGCTGCTGCCTTTGTATATTAAGCACTCTTCACCCTTCCCAAAACAGGCTGGACCAATCCTACTTTATGAATCCTCATCAGCAATTGGAATTCACCTACAGAAGGGAAAAACATGACTCTGAACTGCATAAACCTCTCATTCCTCAGGACACTGCAAGTCAGCTTGGTTCTGCTTTAAAAGAGCTGCAGAAACGTGACAGAGTCCTGAAGTGTGGCAGGGACCTGTTTCAGCAGTGTTGAGTACATTTCTCTATGGATCGTGCTTTCAAATGTCTGCTTTAGAGAGCACTGCCTTCTGTACTCCACAGGACTGCTCCTGACAATGTGTTGTAGTTCCACCCTGAGAGCTGTACTCAGCTTCCTAGAGCTAACTACAAATGCACTCTGAACTTTTCTTCTCCTTTCTATTTCATGCAACAAAGCTTGTCTTTTCAAAATACAAAGCAGGGGAGGGGGGGTAGGGTGTCAGATTTGGAAACTCAATCTACTTCTAATGCCAGAAATATTTACCAACAAAGGCAATCACACCAAGGCTACAACCTTAGATTTAATGCGCTATTATTAAAAGATCAATCAGAAGCAGGCTTCCCCCATGATGAGTTTCTGTGTGACAGAAAGAGGAAAGAACTTCCTCCTGAAAGTGAAAGATGGATGGAAGCTGTGAGTTGTCTTCAGACCAGAGTATCATTTTAAAAACAGCAGCAAGAGAAAGAAAGAAGGGGGAGAAGGAATGTCAGAAAATCTCATTTATGCTGACTTGAACTTGACTGAATCAACCAGGCCCAGACTGCAGGTCACTGACATCCAAGGTATGTCAATAGTTTTGCACTGAGCAAGCGTGAGTGAGATTTATCTGAGATATTTAGTGGTTTCTATCAATTTAGGAGATTATTTCACAGCTAAACAACAACTGACCCTGAATCAGGCTTGTTCTTGCACAGCAGACTGATCCCTGCACCAAACTGATCAGGATATTGAGTGCTTAATGTTTCTGTTGTTTGAAGGAAGCTTGTGTGTAGCATGTTTCTGCTTGCTGAGCATAGTAGGCATCACTTTGGGCTTTCTCCTCCTGTTGCTTTTGTCAGCACAAACTACTATTTCAATAAATCAAGTCTAAAATGTTTCATGGACAGATTTAGTTTGATTAGTCATTGATAAATGACTCTGCACAAGTCTGAATTAAATTTATCTCTCTTTAATGCACTAAAATTTGCATAAACTTTTGCACTGGCTTTGCTACATCTGCATAAAATTGCATCCTAAAATAACAGACTTCATACTCTTTGTATTTCCTTTTCTTTTTTCTTCCATTTCTTTCTTATCTTTACTATCCCTTTGACAGAAATAGTAGTTTCTTTTTTTTGCTAGCCTGTGTTTGTCTTTTGCCAAAGTGAAATCTGTTGGCTTTTATTTTCAGATGACTGCAGTTTCTAATGCCCCAAGAAACAGTGTTTCTACCACCTCTTTCTGTAGGTTACTTTGTGGATAAATTGACAGGCACTCATAATAGATGCCACATGATTAAAAGTTCCAATTTCCTTGTAATCTAATTCAAGTACTCCTGCTTACAGTTTTCATTCATTCTTAATAGGATTTTCATGTTTCTTTGTGCCTTTCTGGAAAACTGCTAACTCTTTTCTTCCATGTGTTCACTTAATTTATGCATAATATTTCCTAGTGATTAAGTATACCTTACAGAAAAGAACTCAAACACCAACATCTGGCTTATTTGCTTTTCCGTTTGGTTTGCTGTTTTCTCTTTGATAGTGGATTCCCTGGTCCAAATGCAGAGTAAAAAAATAATTTCATAAGCCAGAAGAATGCACTTAAATTCACACAAGACACTAATTGCGCAGTGTTAAAAATAAAGGGGCTCAGTGCTGTTTATCAGGATGACTTGGAATGTTTTTAAATGTTCAGAATTAAAAAAAAAAAAGTTTAACTTAAGAATTGCAACACTGTAGCTTTTACTTTCTCCCACCCTTTCTATTTGTCCACATCCTTCCTTCCTTCCCCATGTGTTTCTTCCATACTTGTTTGTATTTATTATCCACAGATGTTAGAATAGTTTTCACTTTTGTCACCATCTCATCATTAGGCAGTGAAAAATTCAAATATAGCAGTTTTCAGGTTTGATTTGATGTTGTAGCCATTCTTATTACTCACATACAGATGTGAATTGAATAAGACAATCAGTCAACCTTAGGCATTTTTCTGCACTTCTGTTTAGGTTTGAAATGCATGTGCATTTGTTTATGTCTCCTCTGTTACTGTCTGCACTGATCTGTTTTTTAATGATGTTAAGTCCAGCTGGAGGCCAGTGACAAGTGGTGTTCCCCAGGGCTCTGTGCTAGGTCCAGTCCTGTTCAGTGTCTTCATCAATGACCTGGATGAAGGCATTGAGTGTACCCTTAGCAAGATTGCAGATGACACAAAGCTGTGTGGAAGTGTCGATCTGCTGGAGGGCAGGGAGGCTCTGCAAAGGGACCTAAACAGGCTGGACCGCTGGGCAGTGTCCAACGGCATGAGGTTTAACACGGCCAAATGCCGGGTCCTGCACTTGAGGCACAACAACCCTGTGCAGAGCTACAGACTGGGAGAAGCCTGGCTGGAAGACTGCCAGGAGGAGAGGGACCTGGGGGTGTTGGTCGACAGCCGACTGAACATGAGCCAGCAGTGTACCCAGGTGGCCAAGAAGGCCAATGGCATCCTGGTTTGTATCAGAAACGGTGTGACCAGCAGGTCCAGGGAGGTGATTCTCCCTCTGTACTCAGCACTGGTGAGGCTGCTCCTTGAATACTGTGTGCAGTTCTGGACCCCTCACCACAGGAAGGATGTTGAGGCTCTGGAGCAAGTCCAGAGAAGAGCGACGAGGCTGGTGAAGGGGCTGGAGAACCCAGGAGGAGCGGCTGAGAGAGCTGGGGTTGTTTAGCCTGGAGAAGAGGAGGCTGAGAGGAGACCTCATTACTCTCTACAAGTTCCTGAAAGGAGGTTGTGGAGAGGAGGGAGCTGGCCTCTTCTCCCAAGTGACAGGGGACAGGACAAGAGGGAATGACCTCAAGCTCCGCCAGGGGAGATTTAGGCTAGAGATTAGGAGGAAGTTTTTCACAGAAAGGGTCATTGGGCATTGGAACAGGCTGCCCAGGGAGGTGGTCGATTCACCTTCGCTGTGGTGGTGTTTAAGGCACAGGTGGATGAGGTATTGAGGGACTTGGTTTAGTGTTAGATAGGAATGGTTGGACTTGATGATCCGATGGGTCCCTTCCAACCTGGTTGTTCTGTGATTCTGTGATTCTGTGATTCTGTGATTCTGTTTCTGCATACAGCAAGTCCTCTAAGGTGTGGATGCAATGGACAAAAATATTTAGGCATGGTTAAAACCACTCACATAAATAATTTGCTGTCGTGTGTTTAGCATTTCTCATAATTTTAATCACATTTATCCCATCAACTTTCTCTGTTCTCTCTCATTTTTGCATGGTTGTGGGTTCCACACATCCGGAAATGAAAGTGCAGTCCCTTGATACAAATGCTGCAGCTAACTATACATCACTCAGTGAATTTTTAGCTGTTTGCTAAATGGAAATGAATTGAAATGATGACAGGAGAGGAGGCCCTGGCCTTCAGGGCCATTGGGAAAATGATGGAGGGCTCTGGGGCACAAATAGTATTCTGCTACATCCCAAGGCTAAATAGAGAGGACCTGGAAGTCACAAAGATGAACTCGATTAATACCTGGCTCCGAGCCTCGTGTGAGGAAAGGGGCTTTGGTTTCTTTGATCATGGGGTGGCTCATGCATCCCCTGACATGGTTGCTAAGGATGGGACACGTCGGTCTTCTAGCAGGGCTAAAGCCCTTGCTAAAAAACTAGCTAAGCTCATAAATTGAGCTTTAGACTAGATGTGAAGGGGGAGGGGAATGAGACCAGGCTAGGCAAGAGTGAGCCTGGATGTGGGGCACTAGGGATTCGGAGAGGGTGTGCTGGTGAGGACCACACATCACCACACAGGAAGTGGGGGAGAGTGCACCCTAGAGTAGCAAAGGATATACGGGCACCCTGGTACAAGCTACTCCAGTTACCTGGCAATTGGGAACAAACACTGTTCCCTCTAAGAGGGCTGAAGGTTCGGCAGCTCAGCTGAAGTGCATTTACACCAATGGGGACAGCATGGGGAACAGGATGGAAGCGCTGGAAGCTGTGATTGGCCAAAGAGGCTATGATGTTGTTGCCATCACAGAAATGTGGTGGGATGACTCATATAACTGAAGTACAGATATGGTGGGGTACAAACTCTTCAAGTGGGATCGGAAGGGTAGGAGAGGAGGTGGTGTAGCCCTCTTTGTAAGGGAGGACTTGGACACTATTTAGATGGATTGTGGTGATGAGGAGATTGAATGTCTGTGGGTTTAAAATCAGAGAAGCCCATAAGAAGCTAGATTTTGTGATGGGAGTCTGTTACAGGCCACCCAGCCAAGGAGAAGCAGCTGATGAGCTCTTCTATAAACAGCTGGGTTAATCTCTAGATCAATGCCTCTCGTTCTTCAGTCTTCCTGATATCTGCTGGAAGTACAGTAGAGCAGAAAGGAAGCAGTCTAGGAGGTTCCTGGCGTGTGTGGAAGACAACTTCCTTGCACAGCTGGTGAATGAACCAATGAGGGAAGGTGCCCTCGGGACCTGCTGTTTGTGAATAGAGAAGGCCTTCTGGGGGTTGTGGCAGTAGGAGGATGCCTAGGACTAAGTGATCATGATAGGGTTTTCTGTTCTAGGTGAAGTGAAGAGGGTGGTTACCAGGACAGTAGCATTAAATTTCCAGAGGGCAGACTTTGAACTCTTCAGAAGGCTGGTAGGCAAAGTCTCCTGGGAGACAGTACTTAAGTGCAAGGGAGCCCATGAGGGCTGGGAGCTCTTCAAAAAGGAAATCCTAGCAGCTCAGGGGAAAACCTGTCTCCATGACATTCAGAATTTTATATAGCTCTGACATAGCTTCTTCTTAGTAATCTCTTTTTCATACTGCAGAATCCTAACCTATGTCACTATTTACTGCTTCCTGAACCTTTTCCTATATATTTTCTGAAAGAGGGGTAGTAGAACAGCATGCACCATTGACCATGAGGTGAATTATGGATTTATAAAACCATATGGCAGACAAAATATCTCTGATTTTTGTTTGGTTTCCTTCTGAATAATTCCCAATGAGTGAGGTTGTAAATTATTCATCCTAGGAGATTTTCAAAACCTGACCGTATACGGTTGTGGACAACCTGCTGTAGCTCACAACACTTGAGCAGGGTAGCTGGACCAGGTGATCTGAAAAGGTTGCTTCCATCCTAAATGATTCTGTGACTGTGTGGTCAGAACAGTAGACCTGAAGTACACAGATCTCCTCTAGAAATTACTTATTTTTTTATTATTATTTTTAATTCACATTAGATCTGTTACTTTCTAGCCCCTGAGTGAAAAGATAGCTTTAGGAACGGGATTACAAAACTGCATTAGTAATCCAGCTGTCTCACAGCTAATGTATTTTGGAATTTGTCAGTATATCCATTTTTTTATTTCAGCCGTAAGTCTTCCAGTTCATGTGACTCCTCACAAGGAACTTGCTTGAAATGGAAGATCTACTCAGAGTCAACCCTGATATGAGGGATTAATGAAGCTTTTCCACTGTGAATTTATCTTCTGAGTCCTTCCTGGACAGGCTACTGTCCATTGGCCTACAGATCTCCAGCAAAGTACGTCCTATTGAAGTGTTTGACAACACAAAGTGTTTGAAATATGTGTTTAAAAACATGTGGTTGAAGTCTTTTCCTTCTCAAGTTTTTTTCTATCTGATTATTTTTTCCTATACGTAATCTTTGATCTCCCAGGGTTTGTGATTCTTCCTATTTTATTCATTTAATGTCTACATCTGTGGTAACATAACAATCTGCTTCTAAATATCTGTGTCAATTTCTTTTTGTATGTTGCTAGATCATTATTAGTAGGTGCCTTGTATTGGCCATGTGTTGGCAGGATTCCATTCTCACTCAGCAATCCTTTTTAGTTTTCTTTTAATAAGCATTCTCTTTTTCCATTAGTACTCCTCTTTTATTTACTAACTCTCTCTTTTTCCTTATGTAGTCTAGTACTATGACTCTTTCTTTTAACCATTTCCTCATAGACATAAACTATTGGGATGGTGTTCAGTTACCTAGCCACATCGAGAACCATCTGGGAAGCAATGGGACGTTCAATCTAGCTTCAGTACGTGAATCTGGAAGATCACAGATTCTTGGAGGTCCTGTGCAACATTTCCGAGGTCTACGTATATATCTGAGGGTATCTCAAATGGCAGAAGACTCTTATTTTCAGGTATGTGACATGTGAGTATTTTAGTCTAGGCTGGGACATTCCAGGTCTTCCCATCTTAATTTTCAGACTTTTAGTATATGTGCATAAGCAGCAGCACTATAGCTGTTGTTTGTTTCTTAACAGTTTACCTAAATGACAATCAGTTTTGCATTTTTCTGCTTGATTGTTTCTACACTCTAACCTTTCATTTTCCTGAGGACTAATGTCGCACATAATGACAATGCCACCTTAAATTGCTCATTAGCCCGTGTCACCTTCCCATTCTGTTTTTTAGGATTTTTTAAGAATCAGTTTAAATCTCCAAGCGTTACTTAGATCCTTCAACCCTGC
This sequence comes from Coccyzus lansbergi, assembly GCA_033558105.1. Taxonomy (NCBI): domain Eukaryota; kingdom Metazoa; phylum Chordata; class Aves; order Cuculiformes; family Coccyzidae; genus Coccyzus; species Coccyzus lansbergi. Next base: position 2,951,037 of record JAUMJK010000229.1, read on the forward strand.
CAACTTGTATTTATTAATTCAAAAAGTTACTTAAAAGCTTTTATATATCATGCCCAGTTGTTTGACTCCCTTACAGTTAAAATGAAATCTGTTCCTCCAGAGTGTTTGGACTCTCTGCACCAGATGCATTCCAAATTCCTGAGGAACCAGAAATCTCGATCCATACTTCATCTTCTTAGTGAGGTGCTAAAATGCTGCCTTTTCATTTCTCCCTCCAGTCTTGCATCGTGTTCTGGGACCATTTCTTGAAATGCCACCTTATGACTCCTTGTCACCAACTTCCTTCCTTTACCACTAAAACTTCTCTCCACCCTTCTCAGTCTTGTTGGTATCTACATGAACCAGTGGATTAGTAGTTTGCACTCATGAAATAGATTAGTTGATTAGTGCAACCAACATATTTTCAGGGTGCAACCAACATGTTTTCAGGGTACAACCAACATGTTTTCAGGGTGCAACCATTTCCTGACAAAAATTCTGCAGGTAGATAACCTGACAGCATAAAGTTCTTCTTGAGTGATGCTGTCTTTCAAAAAGTAGTTTCAAATCAATCTAGTTTAATACTATTCTAGATATGACAGGTATGAAAATTAGGTTAGCAGCAGACCAAATATAGACTGCAGTTGGAAGAAGATTCGGGACAGCTTCCTCTTTTGTCTTTTACTTAGAGAGCAGGTGTAACAGCAGCAAAACCTTCAAGTTGGTTTTAAGATCCTAGTTGTCACAGAGTTATCATAAACGTCAAAGCAGCAGAAGGGGTAAGTAAGTACTCTAGCAGATATATGAAGGAGGAGGAAATGGAAAGCTTTTTTACCTTTTAATTCAATGTCTGATGAGTTCAGTCAGTCACTGAACAAAGTATTTGTCCTCTCTTGTACCTGCTTGTGCTCTTTAGCAAAAGTCCACTGAGTTGGCAGACTAATAAATATCATAAGTATTCCCTTGAAGCAAATCCTTAGCAAAAGTCCATAAACAACAGCAAAAAGAGAAAGAGGAGACAGATCAACTTCTCTGAAAAATCTGCTTTATAGAGAAGTATAACATGGCAGGACCTTTATCTTGTAGAATGATTGGGTTTTGTTTTCACAATATTTTGAGATGGCCGAGAAGGATCTCTGTGAGCACTTAGCTCTAGTATGAAGTGCAGCAGAGTTTAACAAAGTATTCTAGGCAATGGCAGAAGGGTTCAGGTTGAATCTGATTGATAGAAAAAAAATGTGGCATATCTATCATAAGAAGAACAAACAACTAAACTCTCTGCACTAAACTCTCTGCTTAGAAGACTTATGATTTTGCAATTTAAGATTTAGCACACAAACCAAGACCATGCAAGTTGGACAATTGCTTATTTATAAGAGCCATTGCTTTGATGAAAACTGAAAGGCTTGTCCATCACAATCAGAATAAAAAAGTGTCTCCGGGTATCAAGTCACACCTGTCTAACTGCAATACATAGCTTTAATGGTATCACAGGTGTATTATTACATTTAGTCCATTCTGAAGAAGCTAGGAAGAGAGATTAGATTAAATAAAACCAGAAAAAATCAGCCTCTGGAGTACTGGAAAGATGCACACTGTACATTCTGTGTTGGCTATTTACACTAAGCTTTCTGCATGCCTCTGGTGAAGAAAATGTTATTTTAATGTATTATTGCTGTTTCCTTTCTAGCGTTACCTTTTTCACAGTCAAGAGGTAGCTACTACTTACTTGGTCTTGTGTTATCATAAGACATGTAAGACATGCACAGACATGTAAGCTTGTTCCAACAAGTCACTGTGATCACTGTGATACAACATCTGAAAATAGTGGGGGAAAAAACCCATAAAAATACCCAAAACACAAAACAGGGCCAACAACAGGGAGTACAAAGAAGACCAGGGACTGCTATTTATAGCAACACGATTCTCTGAGGTTTAGATGCTTCAGCACATCCCTGTAACAATTTAAAGGTGACCTGTAAATCAAATGAGAATATGGGCATGTCACATCAGGACAGTAAGAGAGGACACAACTGTAGTTCTGGTTGGGAAGGAGGAACCTGCCTAGATGTAGTTTAGTGGAGAAAGAAAGGCTGTACCGGGCAGAGATAAGAGAGAATGTGGTGTAGCTCCACTGAATGGAGGCAACAAAAGTAAGGGAAGGTCTCTGGATGGGAAAGCACAACCCATAGGTTTTTGGTGAGGTCTGGGGAAGAAAATTAAGGAACAGGAGGTAAACTCCAGGAAGGCAACTTCTGATCCCAGTGACAACATAATTTAGCACTAAGGCCACTCTCTCTTTCATGGAAGTGATATTGACTGCGTTGCACCCAGCTAGGTCAGGAATGCAACTAAATCTGGCTTTCTCTCCCTTATCAGGTGTGAGATAGGAGGACATTTTACTGACTATCTCTGTGCTGTCACTGGATTTAGCAAAGTAGAAGCTGCATATTGTGGTGGAGCCTTAACAACAAAAAATATGTGAAGAAGCTGCAAATATTTCAGAAAGGCAGACAAAAGAGCTGAAAACAAGAGGTTGAAGTAGAATGTCATCCCCAGCCTCCTGTAGAAATGGCAGATGGGATTTGTCTCATTTCTCTATAGCTGCCTAAGTATCTAGTCAAAGGAAACCTTACAGGCTGCCTCTATACAACTTGCCAAGCATAGCACATTCTTTCCCTAGGTGGGTGTCTGAGACTGGATGAATTCCTCTCTAGAGGAGCCTGCATCTTCACGCAGTAGGAATCTGAGGGACTTGGTCGTGCCACATGCCTGACTTTCTGACAGTCACTGTTAGGTGATGTGGCTCCAACCTTGATGATAGGTGTAATCACATAGTGATCCTATTTCTTATAGACATGTGCATATATACCCATACATTCACAGCCTTGCTCATGCATGAGGAGACACTTTGCCATGCACCAGTCTTCACTGCAGCCACAACTGAAGTTTAACATATATTTATATTTTACATCCCATAAAAAAGTGCAACCATGCTCATTACCATGTGCCACAGATATGGTTGATGTGGCAAAGTCAAATGTGTATGTGTACAAACTTCACTCTGTAAAAGACCATCTCTGTTAAAAATCACACTGAATACTAGACCCTCTGGGGTTAAAATGCCATCACCGTAAAGGAAATGATCCTCCAACACAGCAATGTGCATAGAATCACCACTAGTCCTGTGCAGGTCAAAGAAAGTTTGTCAGATTCAGACTTAGCTCTACTGGGGAAGGTCCACAGGATGAATAACAGTAGAGACCACCAAAGCCTGAAAAACAGTCACAATAATACCTTCAACTGGACAGAAATACTCAAATAAAAAACCTCACATTTATCTGTGAAGAATCTGGTGAAAATTATGAGAATGACCTACAGAGAATGACAAAACAGAAGACTGCCCTGGTTTTCTTGAATAATGATCAAAGGAGAAAATCATACATGAAGGTTTTTATTGCACAGAGAATCAGTACCATCAGCAGAAAAAGGTGGTACCGGTAGAGCAGAGATGTGACCAGTAAACAGTGAATGATACCAAAGCTCTTCCAATGTGCTTCAGCAGCTGTTAGGGCCCGGGCGCTTTTGTGATTCTGAGGATTATAATTCACGACCATTTTGCTAACCCCGCCCCTCACCTCACCTAGAACTGAGAATTCTACCATCTCATGATCGCTTCGCCCCAGTCATCCTCCAGCTGTCACATCCCCCACAAGGCCTTCTCAGTTAACAAACAGCAGGTCCAGGAGGGCACCTTCCCATGTCAGGTCTTTTACCAATTGTGTGAGGAAGTTGTTTTCCACACACTCTAGGAACCTCCTAGTCTACTTCCTCTCCGCTGTATTCTACTTCCAGCAGACATCTAGTAGATTAAAGTCCCCCACAGCCATCTTGAGACTTCTCCCAGTTGTTTGTAGAAGAGCTTGTCAGCTCCTTCTTCTTGGCTGGGTGGTCTATAACAGATTCCCATCACAACATCTGCTGTCTTATGGACTCTGATTTTTACCCACAAACACTCAATCCTGTCATCACCATAATAAACCTCAATGGCATCAAAACACTTTCTAACATAGAAGGTTACCCCACCAGCTCTCCTACCTTTCCTGTCCCACCTGAAGAGTTTATACCCCACCATAGCAGCACTCTAGTTGTAAGAGTCATCCCACCAGGTTTCCATGGTGGCATCTATGTCACAGTCTCCTTGCCCTAAAATAGCTTCCAATACCTCCTGTTTATTGCCCATGCTGTGTGTATTGATGTAGATGCACTTCAGCTGGGCTGATAATCCCTCAACTCTCATAAAGGGAATACCGTTCATTCCCAGTTGACTGGTCCTTGGATTTTCTAACTCATCAGTGCCAATTACATCTTTTTCATCACAAGATGTACTCTCCCCAACTTGCTCTGGGCTGATATACTGGAGATCCTTTCCAGTACACCATCTCTCAGGCACTGGACTGCTCACTCCTGTCTAGCCTGGCTTCATCCACCTTCCCATCTCTATTAAGAAGCCCTGCTAGATTTTTGGTCAGGAATTTTGTACCCCTAGGACACAAGCGTGACCCATCCCTGGTAAGGAAGCCTGGAGGTGTATAGGCAAGTCCATGATCAAAGAACCCAAAGTTTTGCTCCTCACACCAGGTTTGGAGCCAGGTATTAACTGACTGATTTTTCTTGCTCTCTCCCTCTTCATTCCTTGTTGTTGGAATGGTGAAAGTAAACACTACCTGTGCCCCAGAGCCCTTCACCATTCTCCCCAGGGCCCTGAAGTGCCTCTTAATAGCCCTTAGCTTCTTCTTCTGAATATCATTATTGCCTACTTGGAACACTAACAGGGGGAAGGAAACTTTCTTATTACATCTTTCACAAAGGCTCCAGACAGGCAGCAGACCTCCCTGTGCAGCATGTCCAGTCTGCAGACTGAGCCCTCGGTTCCCTTCAGAAGGGAATCCCTCAAGACAATCACTCTTTTTCTCAGAGGTTGTTTTGGTGGTCACTTGAGGATAGTGCAGCCTAGGGAGTGTTTTTATGCTGTGGGAGCCATCCTTCTCCTCTCGCAGCGCTTCGTATCTATTCTACAAGGGAACCTGGGAATTTGTCATCTGAATAAGGACAACACACTTGTAGCAGCTTGTAAAGGCAATGTGTCTAATCATTATTGTAAGAGAGTAAGTACAGTGATTAAGGAAGATCCATCAGAAATTGCTTTCTTATCATCATCCAGATCTGTGGTCGTGGGGTTGAGGCTGGGAGGAAGGGGAGAGTCTATCTCAGCAGCTGGAAACCTCACACAGTGCTTCCACTGGTGGATGAGGTCTCCCAACTATCCCTGCAAGGAGCTTAGCTTTTATACCATTGAACAAACAACATCACCCCCAAAATGCAGAGTTTCTGGCCCCAGCTGCTTACTGCCTCTCTTTCGCATGCTTTCTTGCACCAAGAATAGCACAGCACAATCACATGGACAATAAATCACTTGCTCATAGTCCTATGCATTAGGAATAGTATAGCACAATTCCACTGGTAACAGCAATGCGAAAAGTTACAGACTGAATGGTGCACACAGCAATGGCACATGAATGGGTCATATATATCATTTCAGGTCTGTCAATCAGGCCCTGTCACTTCATTGGGTTACTCTGCCCGATCACTGGGTGACTTTCTTCCAGTTAGACTTTTCTAGTTGGTAAGAGTTGTTTCCCTCACTTTTTAGCTGTGGTGCTGCTTACACTCCCACTCTGCATAGTTTTATTTTAGTTAACTGGAATGATCCCTTCATGAAAGTATCAATAAGCAGAGCTAAGTGGGTGACTAAAGAGAAAACATGTGTGTGTCTGTGCATACACAGAGACACAAATATACACATTAACCCTTTACAAAGCTTCCTTGGTTAAAACTCTTTGACAATTAAGCTCTGCCCACATTCCACCTTGCCGAGGTGCTATTCTGAAAAGAAAAAAAATCTAATAGTTCCTTTTCTGCTGCATCAACTACTAGATGAGGAGGAGGAACATGGGAGGAGAGAAGGATTGTTTCCATCATAGAAAATGCAAGTTTCATCCATACAGACATTTTTTGATTGCTTGATTAGGTTTGGGGGATTTTTGTTTGTTTGTTTGTTTTTCCTTGTCCTAGTTACTTACACCTAAGTGTGTTGAAGTACACATCAAATCTTTGGAGAGGAAGTTACCGGGGTCTGCTGAGCCTCTAATGATTGCATACAAACTGAGATATTGGGAGGCTCTATTTAGGGGAAAGGGTACTTTCCCTGTAAAATTTCTAATCTCTATTGGTGGAGGTGTTACAAAGCTTCAGTGAAATGGCTGTCTATGTACTTTCAAAATTAGTATGACTGTGAAGGGGTTTTTCCTTATTTCAGCATTAGAAACCACAGAATTACTGAACCGAGACTTAAACTACAGGTGTTATTGTTTTCTCCATCTAAGAAAAAACACCAACAAACAAGCATTTGTGTAAGTAAGTGCTTGTTGATAGAGGCTAGCTTTTAAAAGGACAGTTTTGCTCTCTAGCCTACAACTTTCTTCATTAAGAAAGAGACCCTTCTATAAGAATTGCAAGGGCATAGCCCTGACCAGTAGAAGTTTCCTACCGGTCCTGCCCTTGTATTTTCATATTCCAGCTGCTGCCCTTCGATCAGGTGGGCAGGGAAATAGCTCTTCTGGTCTTATACTAGTGTTGGAGTGCAAGTGAGCAGTACAAAGACTTCCTACAATTAATCCAACACTTGAACTCTATTTGCAACTAGTGTAACTATTTTGTCCAGATGTGGTATTTTCTTGATGTAGATTTGTCAGTTATTATTCTCTAATGTAGATCTGATATAAGGTAACTAACACTTGCAAAGCATATTCGCTTTTCCTCGTAAGTGGAACAGCAGAGTTACTGCTTAGTAGCTGCAAAGTTGAGGATTGAAGTTTTAAAACTTTCAGCACTATAAAGGCCTAGAAACGTGAACTTTCTTTCTTGAGGGTTCACTTCTAAAAAAAAGATTAACCTACTTGGCTTCCAGATTTTGTGGATGTTTATACACATGCATTTATCATTTTAAAGAACATAACAATCCCAGAGTATGGAGAAAAAACCCTGCATATTTGAAGTACCGTATTTTTGGAAATCAACTTTTGCTGTCATTTTTAATTTGGAAAATCAGCATAGTTCACCAGAAAAAGTAGTTTTATGACAAAAACATCTCAATAAACTCACTGAAGGGAAATCCAGCAGGATACTAAGGCACGTCAGTACTAATCAGAAATTAAAATGCTGAAAGGTAAGTTTCACTTGTAGTGTTGCCAAGATGCTAGATTTACCTGCTAGAGATGGAGACCATGGGTCTTTAAAACTAGCCGAAGTGCTTTGCTCTGAGGGGAACTACAGTACCATTTTAGGGAGGGAAGCTTTAAAGAAATGAGTTCAAAGGGACACTAAGCTAAGCAAACACTTTAGAATGTGGGAGAAATTACTTGGGAAAACAGCATTTCATATTATTCCCCCCTGTCAGGGATTTATAACTATTTGTCAAGATCCACCTGTACCTTCTCCTCTGTCCTCTGCATACTCTTAGCCTTTCAGACAGCATGGTGGTGGGTTTTGATCTGATTTGACAAAAATTTATCTTTCTGATTATCAGTTTCATTAGAAAAAAATCCATTTGTGCATAAAACAGTCTGCAAATATGAAAAATCAAGAAACAAATCAAGCTTTGCTATGTGTCACATTCTCGCAGCTGAAAACACAAAACTAGAAAGTGCAGGGATTGCCTTACTCTTTTGGATATGCCAGCAGAGCTGTAGGGTATAAAGCTGATGTTGCTACTGGTTACCATGAAGAGCAATCTGTTTGTTCTGTTTTAATCAAATCTATCAGTTTATGGTGTGAATGATGAGCCTGTAACTTGGGCTGATTAGGCATGCTTAAGGGCCCAGATTTGCTCTCCTGATTCCAAGCTGAATTTGCAAAGTGGATGGAATGTATCACCCTTTTTATTTATAAATAAATCTTTCAGCTGAAGTGCATTTAATATCTGAGAGATCCTCTAAGCAGCAATACAAATGAAAGAGGGAAGCAGAACAAACTATTAATAATGCACTTTATCAAAGAACAAGCATCCAAAAACTGCAGTTTAGAGGGCCACTGAGGTACAGAAGAGAGAAGTAGCAACTTGATATAGCCAGAAATCAGCCTTGAAAAATGTTCTGTGTGAACTGAAAATGTTGTCCCTGAAAAGAACATGTCAGGGATTCATCCTCTGACAGACCACTGTTTTCCCCCAGCTGCTCTCACTGGAGCTCTCCAGGCCAGAAAGAAAGGCTCACATCACAAACAGCATCCATCTTAAAGACACCACTGTCCAGAAGGGATGAATTTCTAGAATCCATACTGATCTCTGGTGATACCACTGCTGCTCACTTCTAGACACTGCTGTGGGTACTTTCACTAATACTCTTCTGGGTGTTTTTTCCTACCCCACACACATACACAACAGCATTATGGACACTTTGACACTGTTAAGACTAGACTTGTTGAGTTGAGCAGTCATCTCATCTGTTTTGTACAACTTGCAGTGCAGATTAGTCAAAGCATAAAAAATGTTGTGCCCAATAGACAGCAAATTACCTAGATTTTAATTTTTAACACCCCTGCTGATAAACCTGAAGCAGATATTTTCCCCTATATTAGCTTTTGGTAAGTTCTCTGCTGCATGCCTGAATATCTGCACTTCCAATCAATTTGTATTTTATACTTTTTTTCCCTAACTTTTGTCTTGTGGGTGGCTTCTCAGAGCTGTGCATAAGTGTAGCTACTTCAGTAGGTGAAGAAAGGACTTCCTTTCCTTTCCTTTCCTTTCTTTTCCTTTCCTTTCCTTTCCTTTCCTTTCCTTTCCTTTCCTTTCCTTTCCTTTCCTTTCCTTTCCTTTCCTTTCCTTTCCTTTCCTTTCCTTTCCTTTCCTTTCCTTTCCTTTCCTTTCCTTTCCTTTCCTTTCCTTTCCTTTCCTTTCCTTTCCTTTCCTTTCCTTTCCTTTCCTTTCCTTTCCTTTCCTTTCCCTTTCCTTTCCTTTCCTTTCCCTATACAGTAAACATCTGACCTGCAGATGCTTTAGTCTTCTAATTCTTCCAGGATTAAGTAAAAAAAGAAGAGAATCTCTTTTTCTTCCTGCTGCCCAAAGTTCTTGTCAAGCGAAAACAGAGCTGGTGAGACTGCAAAGTGTCCACTATGTAGGGAATGAAGACTGCAAGGGAGGGGAAGAAAAGGACAGAGTAGACAGGAACTATGCGATAACGATAGAATGGGGCATATCAAAGCAAGAGGGAAAGGGCACAGAACCCATGCATGAAAAAAAATTGTGACAATTTCCCAAGCAGGGTTGAATGTGGACATCAGAGGGAAGCTCACTGTATACTTTGTGCTCACTCCAGTGAGGAATGATACCCCCAGGGAAGCCATACCACTACTCTTCAGAAATGGCTTCAACATCTTTGCTTTCATTACTGTTATTATTATTTATGTTAGTTGGCACACATCTAAGGGGCCTCCTCAACTCCATAAATTTGTAACAGTAATCAGGAGCCTAAACATCTGTAAGAATCACCAGTTGAGGAAGGGCATGGGTCTGTTAGAGGGAGTCCAGAGGAGGCTATGAAGGTGATCAGAGGGCTGGAGAACCTCCCCTAGGAGGAAAGGCTGATGGAATTGGGCTTGTTCAGCCTAGAGAAGAGAAGGGAGACCTTATAGCAGCCTTCCAGTACTGAAAGCGGGCTACAGGAAAGCTGAGGAGGGGCTCTTGATTAGGGAGAGCAGTGACAGGACAAGAAGGAATGGATTTAAACTAAAAGTGGGGAGATTTAGGTTAGATATTAAGACGTTTTTTCCTGTGAGAGTCCGGAGGCACAGGTTGCCCATCCCTGGAGGAGTTCAAGGCCAGGCTGGAGGAGGCTTCAAGGAACCAGCATGAGGTGTCCCTGCCCATGGCAGACAGGAGAGTTGGGGAGGGTTGAAACTGAATTGCCTTTAAGGTCCTTTCCAACCCAAACTGCTCTATGATACTCCTTCAGGTACTGGAAGGACACTACAGGGTCTCCCTGAAGCTTTCTCAATGCTAAACAACACCAACACTCAGCCTGTTCTCACATCAGAGGTGCTCCATTCCTCCGATCGTCTTCATGGTTCTCCTCTGGACCCTTTCCAACAGTTCTTTAACCTACTTATATTGAGGATACCAGAACTGGACACAGATGAGCTCCGCCAGGGAAGGTTCAAGCTGGACATCAGAAAAAAAAATTCACAGAAAGGGTCATCGGGCACTGGAACAGGCTGCCCAGGGAGGTCGTTGAATCACCTTCCCTGGAGGTGTTTAAAAGACTGGTGGAGGAGGTGCTGAGGGGCATCGTTTTGTGGTTGACAGTAATGGTTCAGGATAGGATTCTGTAATCCTCTGATTCTGATGCAACGTGAGGCCGTTTCTTCTCTCCCGCCGGGAACGAGCCCGCACGCTTCCTCATCACCCGCCTTCCCATCGCCTTTGCCTTTGCCGGGGAGACCCGAGCCCTGCCCTGAGCCCTCGGAGCGGCATCACCCTCCCCGCTCCCGGCTCCCGAGCCCCCTGGCCCCTTCCCGACCCCCGGCGCGACGCAGCGCACCGCAGCCCACTCCTCCTGGGCATCCACGGATTCCCCCGCTTCCATCCCATCCCACCCCAGGCCAGCTGGGCTTGTTCAGCCTGGAGAAGAGAAGGCTCCAGGGAGACGTTATAGCAGCCTCCCAGCACTGAAAGGAGCTACAGGAAACGTGGGGAGGAGCTCTTCATCAGGGAGAGCAGTGACAAGACGAGGAGGAACGGGTTTTAGCTGAAAGGGGGGAGATTCAGGATAAATATTAGGAAGATTTTTTTTTTTCCTGTGAGGGTGGTGAGGTTGCCCAGAAAAGCTGTGGCTGCCCATGCTGGAGTCTGCTTGCTGGTATGTGCCCAGCATGCAAGCATGTAATCAGGGATTGCCAGATCATACTTCAGTTGTATTATATTCACCCATCTGCTGCTTAATACAGTGCAAGTCGCAGTCTTAAGCTGGAGGAAGCAGGTCCAGCATTTGTAAATGGGTCTATAATTGTATTTTAAATAAGTAAAGATAACATTCTTTTCATTTCTTCCTTTGAACAAAAGATCCAACTAAAGTGCTACAGCTGGAGAAGAGCCCTGATGACTGGCTGTACTATGAGAAGTGTTACTATGATTCAAGAGCTGTGACAGACTGGAATGGGAGTCAGAATGCTGGCTCTGCATATGGAGCTTCCCTCACAGTGATCGGCAGCCACAAAGATCTAGTAAAATGATAGTGTATCTCGCGGCAGACTTGTTTGTTGCGAGTTAGCACAACCTCTAGCCTTTTCCAGTGACTCTTGATCTGTTCACTCAAACCTGCTCTAGAAATTCTGCTCTTTCCTTAGAGAGCATTGCAGGAATTTAAGAGGCAAAGTATGTAGAAATGAAAGGTAAAGTCCGAAAGAATAGAAAACTGGAGATGTGGCTCCTATTTACTGATAGGAGAGGTGTGGCTGGTCTTTCTTAAACTGGCAGTTTATGTATGCATTTTAAGTTAGGCAGCTTAGCCTGTCTTGTCCCTCACACCCTCTTGTAATTCGTTCCCTCTCCTCTGTACTCAGAAGTGCAGTCAACAGCAATGCCTCACTAAATACAACTCTAAACTGGTTTTGAGTTTATGGACCACTGATATACCTCCATGTGTTTTATTTCCTTGACACTCTCTGAGGACACAGTTGTTTTTAAGAGGTGTTTCCTTTAGTGTATCGGATTATTTAGTGGCAACCAAGGAACAGAAATGTGGTGTTCTGTGCAAAACAGGGAATTCCTGTGTTTCCACAAAGGGCAAAGGCTAGCTAGTCCTACCAATTCATGATCTTCTGTATGGCTGAGAACACCAAAAGAAAATAGTGGAGTAGTAAATGTTTTTTCAGAAACAGCCATAGGATCAGTGAGAAACACTCATTCACTGGTAAAATATTGAAAAGGACAAAGTCTTTGAAGCAAAAATAATAATATTTTTATTTTATAATTGCATGCCCTTCTAAAAAAGGCATGACATCTTACAAAAGCAGTGGGCATATATACTAGTTTTAGATGAAGAACCACATAAGTCTTCAAAGAATATTCTTTTTTTTTGATTATCCCACCATGTCTGGAGACTTCCTTCAGGTTATCTCTTGACCTAAGACAACTATATCTTGCTAGGCAACTAAACATGTCAACAAATTCTTGCAACTTTAAGAGAGTGTTTATTCTTTCAGGTTATTTATCCATGTCAACTTATCTGCCAATAAATAGTCTCAAACCAGTCTGTTATGATATATTGCCCCTCTCATCTATGTTTGGTGTTTAGGTAACAACTGGAGGCTGGCTGCTGTGCAATTAGTGATAAATTCTACTACTGCCTGCAACTAATTACTCTAATCAAATTGTAAATAGGTGTTCACTAGCCCCAATTTCCATCTTGTGCCCAAGTGCCTGGTCATTATGTCTGGATAATTCTTTCTGGGGACCATTTGTATTCTCCCCAGGTTTGAGTTCCTTCGACTTCAGTGTCTGACTTTTTTCCCTCTCTAAGTTCTCAAACAAGGCAATTCCTAATTCATCCCCTTCCTTCAGTGACAACATTAAAAAAAATCTTCTTTGAATTATTTCTAATGTACAGCTCCCTTCCCAGTTACCAGGTAGCCTTGAATAAGCTCTTTCACCACAAATCCAAAATAACCCATCAGGGGCTCTTCACCAGTTCCTAGAAGTATTTCCTGGCTTTTTCCAAATTTTCAGGATCCTTAGTAACCCCTGAAATAGATAATTGCCAGTACAATTAAAAATTCCTTCTTCAGTGGACTTGGTACAATTGTTATTATTTTTGGATAAATACCATAGAGGTTTTCTAGGCCACCAGGTCCCACGAGTGCCTTTGTAGGTGTACACCCATTTACAGGGGGTGTTTCCTACCCACTCTCCATATACTATATGATTTATGAATTCTATACCAATTACTTCAGAACTTAGGACCCACATGTATCATTCTGTACTAACAGGTCTTTACATTGATCTTGAATTCCCCCACTCTCTGATATGTCCAAATGGCCTTCTGTGGTGAGATATATCCATTCTTCTCCCTTAGGACACTCTATTCCCAGCCTTGTTCCTCCTTTTCCTAAGTTTTCCTAAGGTGTGGCCAGCTATAGGTTCTTATGGAAAGAATGGAGAAAGTCTCCATTTTTTTCATAGTGCAGGTAGTAAACTACAAGTGTGCCATCAAACGGCTTGGGGTCTGGATTTAGGTGGTGCCTACTGACTTTATAGTCAGGAATAGAAAGAACAGGAAACCAGAAAAAAAACCTCGCACGCTTATGACAGGATGAGTCTCTAAAGCAAAAGTGTGAAAATTGGGAAGTTGTGTGATGTTAAATGTGTGACTGGAATGTCTAAATGACATCCAAGGAGTCAAAGCAACTTGTGCCTGTCAGACACAGTGTCCCCACTAAATACATGTCCTTGTACTGAAATGCTGTTCTCCTCATGATACAGTGAAACCGTAGTGTCATGTGACATGGTTCTAAAGGAATATGTGGGTGTTTCTAATGATGGAGTAGCAGTGTATAGGTGGATGGTCTGTAGAACTGCATAACTAGCAGCTAAATGGCTGGGACCTCACTAATTATTGGGAATGTATATGGGTCTTCTTTAGTAGTTTGTCTGATTAAATGTAGCAGTAAAATATTGGTGTCCTGTGAAAACAAAAAAAGGTCCAAGTTCATATATTCTGTGGAAGGTTTATGCCTGTGAAGTTTTTATTTGGAAAGCAATATAGTCATAACAATGGACATGTCATTTTTTTTCTGTGTTTTGTCAAAAACTTTATAATGAATCGAATATGTGTAGCAGACTTGTAGATTGGACTGCACAGGAAAGGAAAAAAATTCTTCTGGATGAATGGAGAACTATTTGACTCAAACTTGTGAGTTTTCTTTCCGGTATACTTTGCCACAAGAGAGTCCGTAGCTTTTTCATCCAAGTAGAAAAGTTATTTTGTTTTACATAGATAAAAGTTCAGGGAAGTAGATAAAGATATTCCATGTCACTGAGAGAAGCTGGCATATTTTGCCAAATGAGGGCTGTTGTATGGCTGCAAAAGGTGCTTCTACTATGCTAATAGAACTAGTTATGTCCTCAGAGAAGTGGGGAAGGTGCAACATTGCCTGCTTTTTCATGAGGTTGCATACCAGTGGTTAGTTACAAGCCTGCTGTATCAGATGGATAACATATCAGGAATCATACACCAATATTAGACACAAATTGCCTGAATTAGCTTGTTCTGTCGGTCGTGCAGGGTTGAACACTCAGCCAGTGGAGGCAGGGCTTCCTAAGACCATTTCAGGAGTTCAGGATCACATTGGAAGGTCACTGGGCTGGGTGTTATGTCTCAGAAGGCATTGCTTTTGCCCACTTTGTATCCCAGAGACTGACTTTCTTTGCAGCTCCACCCTGCATGTTCTGCAGAAGCTCAGCAGCATCAGTATGAAGAGGTGGCAGTGCCCTAGTCTGTCCTGGAGAATCACTGCTGCCATGTGTCCCACTAGGGTCATCTCTGTCCTGCTCCGGAGAACTGTGTCGTGTGCTGACAGCACACCATAAACTGTGAAGTACGGGTACACACGGTACATCTCTGTGGGGATCAGAGAAGCTTGCTTTACTATAAGGTGCATCAGAGCATCACCATGCATTTCACGTGCACAGGAGTTCTGAGAATGAGAAGTGGGGCTCATTTTAAATCATTTCCTACTTTATGCTTCAGTCTTAAAGGACTGGTTTTACAAAGAATAAGAAGTAGGTCTTCTAGGTTTTAGACCAAAATTCTGCTCTAATTTTTATTTTTCTCTTGGCTTTTTAGATTTCATGTCAACGTAACAAATGACGGAGACTGCGTCCATATAGAGTCCACCTTCATCTCTACCAGGAGGTGTTCCTCGCTCAGGAATTCACTTTGCACCATTGGTCAGTTTAACCCCATGAGTAGCTCTTAAGAGAGAACAGCTGCCTGTGTAAATACAGAGAGAAGCCGGAATTCAGAATACCAAAAGTCCTTTCTGCAGGACGTCCGGGGAAGCAGGAGGTGCTGTGATGAGGACCTGAGGATCACATTGAAAATACAATTCATAGTGAACCCAATGATGTGGGTTCCCCCTTTTTTTCTGTTTGCCTTTGTATTAATTGGGTGACATTTCACAAAGTGTTCTGAGTTTCCTCCCCTTCTGCTTCCCTGGCATTATCAATCGTGATTGCTACATAATGTCCGAGGATATAGACAGAAGCTTTGTAAACCAGGCAGATTGCTAGGTTTTCTAGTGAATGACACTGGCATTACAGGGCATATAGAGTGTGGGATGAACTAGAAATATTCTTCTCTGTCCCTTTGGACTGATCTAGAAACATGACTGCTTCTACCCAAACCTTCCCTGAATGTGCAGCTGCAGTAGGAAAGCTCTCATGCTGAATCATACACAGTTGTCTTTCTGGGAGGGCTGAGAAGTCAACTGGATTTAGAAAGGGAAACACATGTATGTGCAGCATAGAAAGGGTTCTAGAGCAGCTCAAAGTGAGGAGTTGTAGTGTGTCTCTGTTTGCCTTTTCTGGGGAAAAAAAAATTATCATCTCCAGGGTGGCTTTCTTCTGTGCTTTAGGTTTATGGTGGTCCAAGTCTGCTTTGTTTAGCTCATGATACCTGCTTCCTGATGCAGGTAGAATGCACAGAACATTTTTTGGCAGTGAAAGTCACAAATTCTGTGCAGGACCTTGACACAGTCAGCGTGAACTTTTTGTGAGTCTGACTGACTCGGGAGAGTCACCTCTCATGAGACCCCTACTCCTACATCCCAGCCCAGGGGCTCAGACCCCATTGTGGCTCAACTGATCTGTTTTTCTCCCAACTTGCCTAAGTGTTGATGCAGACACTTGGCTGAGCCAGGCTTCTGACTGGATCTTCCCTATTGACACTGGAAGTCTCACAAGGCAGCTAAATTACAGTTAATTGCTAATAGCTAATTGAAATTGCTTTAAGAAAACTAAAACTCAGGTAAAATTCCCCTTCGGAGAGCAACCCCAAAAACATTAGCATACTTTATGCATTGTAGAATTAGAGTTTTTAGAGTTTTTCCTGAATACATAAATAAAAACCTTTCAGAATTTTACAAATAAAAATAAGGTATTAAAACTTGCAAATGATGGTTTAGGTGAGCTAAGTATATTCCTATTCTCCTCCCAGTAAAAGATAGAATTCTCGAGGGAAGTAGTGACTAATTATGAGGTAGCAGAGCCTCCACACTCCTGAAAATACAAGATTTCTTTCCTAGGCATACTGGCTCCTCACACAAATTGCTTAAAAGAAAGGGGGAACAAAAGCTACTTTGAAATATTTGCAGTGACTGTTATTTTTTTTGTTTGGCTCTAGTCACCTCATAAGCTTGTGCAAGAAAAGTATAAGAGTTAAAATGCTACAGTGCCTATATCCTTGGAGATTTATATACATATGTTACATACTTGTTTTGGATAACAATATCGTGAGTTTATTTATAGTGAAGAGTCCAAAACCATGAAAAAAAATATCACAAGCTTTTAAAAAATCATGAAAAGAGACAGTTGAGAGAGGATTTCCACAGATTGTCTACTCTGCCCCAGCAAAGGAACAACCCACTCTTAGCTGTTTTAGGGGTGAAAGCTGTTTTTTCAACCTTAACAGAAGATTTCCTTTAGTAAGGAGTTTTCTGAGTGCTTCAGTTCCTGGGACAGAGCAAGCTTCTGTGCAGAAAATCAATCAGATCAGTCTTAGCTGGATGGGTAGCTGCTGCTCCCGGGAGAGAGCTGCTTGGGGCAAGACATCTCTGACACTCTGTCTTCCGAGCTTTGCCAGTATGCTGCTTGTCGTGTCCCACAGAAATCCTATGCCCTGACATTGTCTTCATGGTCAGTTTTAGCCCTAGGTAGTGTGGTCTTTGACACCCTGCTCCACCTCTGTTACTGCAATTGTGAATTGTGATCTATGGCTATTTCACGCCTTCTCGCAACGCTGGCTACCCATTTCCCCCACGCTCCTGTCTCCCACCTGGACAGGTATAACCTGTTTAAGCTTACACTTCAGTTACGGGGTGCAGTTATAGCTCAGCAGCTCTACAATGCTTTACTCTGTTGGTAAGGGTTAAATTTTTTTTCTGCTATGTCTCCCATTATTCAAGAATTTGTAGGCACTTCCCATCTCATCCACTCCTTTTTATCTTCCAGGTTTCTTTCTTCTTCACCCTCTACCTATCTCTGACAAGTTATTTTATGCAATTCTTACTGTTTAAAAAGCCTACCTAGGTATCTAAAATGTTCTTCATGTACAAGGACAAAAGACCTCTTCCAGACCCTCAAAGTATTCTTTCAATGATCTGTATATGTTTACATGATCTCCTCAAATCCACTGACAAAATAATTGTGTCGGTTTTGGGCAATTGGTTGTAGATGGGATGGAGAACAGTGATCAAACATCACTGGCTTCTGTGCTCCAGATCCTCTTTTCTCCTCTGCCCAGGTGTCCCCAGAGGCCTTGGACTCTGCAATAAATAAATTCAGAGGAACATGAGTAGAGCCAGTCTAGATTATCATGGCTGGCATAGTTTAATGCCTGAGTCCCAATACAAGTCCCTTCCTTTTGTTTTTTTTTCCTCGAAGTAAAGAATCTGCCTCAGAATGTCCTGGCTGTAAAGTCAGAAATGACTTTTTCAACTGAATCATCATCTGCCTTCTAAGGAAAGGGGAGGACGTTCATCTGGACAGACATGCTTTAATTCTTAGGTCTTCTGCTTTGTCATTTAGGTCTCCTGTCAGCCTGCTTTTCTCCAGAGTAAACAATACCAGTTCCCTCAGGTACTCCTTTTAAGACTTATGCCCCAGACACTGCACCACTCTGCTTTGGACTTGCAATGTCCTGGCCAATGATGTGTTATTACATAGCATGAGCAAGAGCAGAGGTCGTGTATTTTCTATGAGTGCTAAGCAGAGCATGTGGTCTCCTGCAGTGTGTAGCACCCAGATAAGGAACATGGTGGCACAGTGGTATTTTGCATTGGCATGTGTGATTTGTTAGTGTGGTAGACACTGGAAAGACTTGTGAGATACAGTTGTATCAACCAGTATAAAATGTGTACGCATCCAAGTGCCCGCAGAGTGGTCGTCCTTGAATAATGTTGGCACAGGTAGCTGGATGTCTGGCCTGATGTTAAGGGCCCTGACATACTAATAAAGACCTTGAAAACTAAATATCTTAAATGTCCTTAAAATGAAAAGTAGTTGCATCATATCCCAGTACTGTTGTTATGTTGGTCTCGTAGCATACATACATCTCAAGTATGGACATTCAGATTCTTCTCTTTTTTCTACCTTGTTTTTTTTTTCTTTCTAGGAAATCATCTCTGTGACTATCATTGTTTATCCAGTTTGAACTTGGTCAGCAAGTCCTCGAGTATAGCTCAGTAATTTATATTTACCCCAAATTATACTCCATAGAATAAACAATGAATATACTTTGCCTTAACCTTTCCTCTTTGTCTCTTCTAAGTACATGGTTTCATGAGCTGCATAACGAGCATGGCCTAAACAGGCAAGACAGACAGCAGCAAATTCCCTCCCCTCCAGCCTTTCCCTAGGCATTATACAGAGCCTTTTCTTTACCAGGACTGTGACAGCTGCCCATTCTCAACCCAATTTAGTGATTTTAGGCTGAGAAACCAAAAGTGTTATTCCTGCTTCTTCTATGTCTGGTCCTAAGAGGGCAGAATAGTGCACTTCTTGACTTACAACCATGATAATTCTGCTGACTTCATCTTGAACTAACACCTCTGCTATAGGGGAAAAAAAATAACCATACTGAAAAAAATAACCTTTAATGAGACCATTTGATGTGGAGAAATAACAAGCCAGACTCAGTTCCGGTTTAATTCTGAGCTTGATAACGCCCCTAGGATATAAGGATTCACAGAATCACAGAATCACAGAACAACCAGGTTGGAAGGGACCCATCGGATCTTCTAGTCCAACCATTCCTATCCACTAACACTAAACCAAGTCCCTTAAGACCTCATCCACCCGTGCCTTAAACACCTCCAGGGAAGGTGACTCAACCACCTCCCTGGGCAGCCTATTCCAATGCCCAATGACCCTTTCTGTGAAAAACCTCCTCCTAATCTCCAGTCTAAATCTCCCCTGGCGGAGCTTGAGGCCATTCCCTCTCGGAGCTTGAGGCCATTCCCTCTCGTCCTGTCCCCTGTCCCTTGGGAGAAGAGGCCAGCTCCCTCCTCTCTACAACCTCCTTTCAGGTAGTTGTAGAGAGCAATGAGGTCTCCTCTCAGCCTCCTCTTCTCCAGGCTAAACAACCCCAGCTCTCTCAGCTGCTCCTCCTATGACCTGTTCTCCAGCCCCTTCACCAGCCTCGTTGCTCTTCTCTGGACTCGCTCCAGAGCCTCAACATCCTTCTTGTGGTAAGGGGCCCAGAACTGGACACAATATTCAAGGAGCGGCCTCACCAGTGCTGAGTACAGAGGGAGAATCACCTCCCTGGACCTGCTGGTCACACCATTTCTGATCCAAGCCAGGATGCCATTGGCCTTCTTGGCCACCTGGGCACACTGTTGGCTCATGTTCAGTCGGCTGTCGACCAACATCCCCAGGTCCCTCTCCTCCTGGCAGTCTTCCAGCCAGGCTTCTCCCAGTCTGTAGCTTTGCATAGGGTTGTTGTGCCCCAAGTGCAGGACCCGGCATTTGGCCGTGCTAAACCTCATGCTGTTGAACATTGCCCAGCGGTCCAGCCTGTCCAGGTCCCCCTGCAAAGCCTCCCTACCCTCCAGCAGATCGACACTTGCACACAGCTTTGTGTCATCTGCAAACTTGCTAAGGGTACCCTCAATGCCCTCATCCAGGTCATTGATGAAGACATTGAACAGGACTGGACCTAGCACTGAGCCCTGGGGAACCCCACTTGTCACTTGATTAGCACAAGGTCTAGAGCTTGCTGAAGAGTAGAAGTACCCCCAGGAGAAGAATTCAAAGTTTGGGCAACATTTTAAGTTACCATAAAAGAAACAAACAAAAAAATGGAAATTCCTATGTGGAGGAAAATCTGAAGTAAAAAGAATGATGGCCGCATAACAACAGTTTTTTTTTTCAAATTCAACTTTTAAAATTAATGTAAATAATAAATAAATAGAAGTAATTATAATAAATTAAAGATTATTAAAACAGGAAAAGAATTCTTTCAAAAGTCTTGATATGAGATGTTTCAGTAATGTTAGATATTCCCGTAATTCCTCCCCTCTTCATTGCTTTCTGGTTTCAACCCTAAATGGATGAAGTTTAGAAGGAAGTGATCTTATAATCACAAACCAAAGCAATCTAATAATCATGATCTGAGTCTTCTGTTGAAATACATCTCAGTGTCTGGTTCTAGTGAGGGGTATACATACATGCTCAATGTGTTGCCAGCACAAGTTCCAAACTTGTGGGCTGAAGGTCACAATTTGTGAGAAGGTTGATAAAAACCACTGCTATGCTGTTTTCAGTAGAACATATACCAACAGAAGGGGCTAAGAATTAAGAACTGTTTATCAAAAGCTACAAGGTGAGAATTTACATTGAAAAACAAGTATCTAGTTTCCTTCCGTTTTACAGACGTCTAAACATTTGTTTTGACCTGATGTGGTATGATGGGTGGGGGAAGGCCAGAAAGGATGTAATACGGGGTACTACTTATTCATGAGTCCATTTTGATTGCAGATCTGAAGGTCTTCAAAATGGCAAGTGAGGTGGTTTATGCAGACATATTGCCCAAGGAAAGAGTGCATTTTATTTCACAAACTTCAGATACAGGTAAAATCTTCTATATTAGTTACTTCTCCTTTGCTTTGCTTTGCATTCTTAAAACTTCCATTCTTCCTTAAAGTGAAGCATTAATAAGAAGCCGAAGTTATGTTGAAAGCATTTTTGTATTATAACTAATAACATTTACATTTTATAGTTTAATTTGATTAATTTTCTTAGACACTGGGAACGTTTTCAAACTGTAAAGTGATAGGTTTGCCTCTCCTCTCCTTTCTTTTCCTTTCCTCCCCTCTCCTCTCTCTTCACTACTGATATCTTCATTTATAAAACTGCATTACTTTAAACATTTATTTTCAAGAAATAAAGCCCAAAAGATAGACATTAATGGACATAAATAGGAAATAATCCATGTTTTTAAAAGAAAAATATCAAGCTATAGATTTAAAATTCTGATAAAAATAGATCTTTGCTAGTTATAAGCCAATTAAACACAGAAAATTTATTTAAAATTATGATATTCAGAGGTCACAGTATCAAAATAAAAATGTGGCCTCAATATGCTAGCAAAGCAACATTTATTCTATAAAAGTAAGTTTTATAAATTCACTCCTTGGGACACAATACTAAAAGCATCTGTACAGGTATGATACCTATTAATTTCATGTGTTAACTCAGCTTCTCCTTAGGTTCTGTGATCAGGCCACTGCAGAAGCTCTATACTGCCTGGACAATATTTGGTAGCCTGGTGTAGAACACCCTATAAATTCTTACTGGAGATGCACACATGTGCCCAGTACAACCATCTTTACAGAATGGTTCAAAATTTGAAAGCATAAACAACTATTCCATCTATTTTTTTGTTTGTTTCTTCACCTGAGCCTGTCCTTTACATTTCTGATTATCTTTCATAATTTTAAGTGCTTTCACACAGCTTTTAATACATTTCACTGAATTATGCTTAGGAATTGCCACTCTAAGTTATCCTGAGAGCCTTCTAACCCAGTAATATACTTCTGAAAGCTGTCAGTATAAGGTGCTTGGAAAGACAGTGCTTAGAAATTTTTGACAGCCAATTATGAAGCTAATTATGAGACCAAATTTCAGGCAAAATGTTTTTTTCTTGCACTTTAGAGTGTGATGGCATGGTGTTTAGTCTTTCATAATCTTCTTTAAAAATATTTAAAATTGTAATACTAATATTCTTGTCACTTCTGTGAATCTTGCATCCTAATGCTTTACATTAATAACATCCTTAAACAATTACTTCTACAGGCTGATTTGAATATATTGCATGAAGAAATACTTTAAATCAATCTTGAATTTGCCAACTATTAATATTGTCAGTGTGTCCCACCAAGATATAATGAAAATTTACCTATGTAATTAATATAATTTCATGGTTTTACATATATAAATTTCTATTATACATTTTTACAATCACTATCTTTGATTTCTGTGTGTGCTTCATGGTTGAAACCACGTATACAGGAAACTGTGGTCCTCATATTCTGTCCCATGCTGTTAGCTGTTCTAACTCCTTGGCTGCTCTGCGAGAAAGATGCTGTGTTCAGCATGTCAGGGATTTGATAATACTTAGTACTAAAATTGGTTTAGATTAGACATATTTCATGAGTTTAAGGCAGATCTCAGGCAGTCCTTGCACCCTTAGGAGGTCATGTTTCTTGACTTGGTATTTTGCATGCTACAGTGAGTTCAGACGACTTAGGTACTCTATCACCCCACTGCATGAAAAAGCTCAGAGGAAGCAGTTGCTTTCTTACCCCATATGTATTTTACATTACAACATTGATACAGCCATACTTGGGAAATGCCAATGTTGGCCCACTGAGACAGGGAAAGGAGTTTCATACTGCCTTGCAGTTTTTGAGTTAGAGCCTTAAAAGTTTGTGCTGTCTTGTCTGATTAAACAGCTATGTCTAGTTTACTCTTCGTGGCCGCTATGCCCTCTCCTGGCTGGTCTGCATCCTGCTTCTCCTCGTCTTCAGCCCCCTTCCTTGCTTCCTTGGGTTTTTGCATGTGATGGTTAGAACAAACGGTCCACCTTGCTGAACTTCTATGTTCTGCACAGCTTAAGTCAACATTTGCTCATCTTCCACGTGGCACTTCAGAGAAAAATCTATCTAGTTTCTGTCTTAAGAAAAAATTAAAAATACCCTAACATCTTATTTCATACACTACTGGCCAGCAAATTTGATACAAGTATCTCCTGGGTAATGAGGCAAAACACGCCAAGCAGGCACCTACAAGGCAGTGTGTTGCAGCTGATATAAAAACACATCTTCTGCTGCTGGCACACCAAGAAAAGCTGCTCAGACATGTCCTGTCACTTACCACTTTCTCTGTCTCTCCTACTCTGACAGCTCAGCTTTGGATTTAATATCATAAGATGGAGTCTTTTCCTGTGTCATAAGGCAGTTCCCCACATGACCTGTGATCACCTTCCTATTTGTACCTTTCCCCCATAACTTTTTGTAATTGAACAGTGTTGTTGATTTGGACACAGTAGAAACTCTCTGGGCAGTAAGATGTCTTCTGTCTTCTTTCTTCCAATTTTAAGATGAACTGAAAAACACTGCCTACATGATGCAACTCATACTACATAGGTCAGGTCCCTAAACATTTTGTCTTCCTCGAACTTTACATACAGCACTTAGAACTGAAGTAAATAGCTGACTGATGCTGTTCTTTTTATGACAAATCAAATCTCTTCTGGTTATGCAGATGACCACTGTAAGCATCCATACATAATAATAGACAAGTGCAGGCAAGGCTTACAAAGATAAGGAGAGAAACATTTACCTTTTGGTGCTAAAGCAAAGCAATCTCAGCAAACCCACTTTCTTGGGAAAATAAATGTCTGCTGCCAATTCCTTCTCCAGCCCAACTTGCATTATTGTTAGCAAATCCACCCAGGTGATCAAGCCCTCCTGATGGTAGTGCAGCAGGTGGGGATACTCACCTATTGAGGCTGGAAAGGCAGGGAGAAATGCAGCTTGCCAGGTATTCCCACACCTTTGGGGACAATATTTTTAGGCTCTCCAATAGTTTTAAAAATCTTCTAACACATTATGAAAACTTTATTTTATTGGTTGCAGCCAAGAGTGTCACAACAATGCTAGTGGTTACTAGGGCATATTAGGGTTCTGTACTGACAGACCACCATATATGGAATGAAGAGATTTCCAGCAGCCCCTATTGTGTCCACTGATCTCTGCCACGTCGCACGGGAAAATGTAATGAGAGACAGTGCTCCTAAAAGTGATGGAGTGCTTGCCACAGGCTCCATGCATAGTAAGAGGCAATCCTTTTGCTCTTGGAAGGCATTTCCCAATAACAGAAGTGCCATGGTTTAATTTGCCTCTATGTGCACTGTCTCAAGGCAGTTCTTTCAGAGCAGCCATGTCTTAGATTGCTATAATTCATGTACGCTGATATCTCCAAGATGTCTGGAGGTGCTAGGTAGTTTTCAGAAGGAACAGGTGCATGCTCTGACGCTTGAGCATCTGACAAAGACTTATTCCTGATATGTGTAAAGGCAAAATAAACCCCCAAAACAAATAACTGAGAACAAGGATGACAAATGGGAAAAAAGTCATGATGGATCATGGCAAGTAACACTTGCAAGAAACAGAGGAGAAAGTAGTGACTGGAGGAAGATCAGTTGTTCCCTGTGATTTCTAGACCTCATTACAGCAAAGAGCATAAACCTTCACAAAGAAAGACCCGTTTGGTTGCCTTGGGTTGTGCAATGGGGATTTACAAGCCCAGAGGACTGAACATCTGGACTCAGTAGATATGAAGACTGCTGAAATTTGAGCAGTCCTGCCAGCTCTGCATCAAATGTGGAACACTCCCCTTGCAAATGATTCTTAGCCATGGAATGCACAGCACAGATGTAAGACAGGAAAGGGCAAATTAGAATTGTTATAAATAAGCAATGAAGAATCAGATAAACCTATTCTCTCTCCAATTTTCTGTTTTCTGTGACTAAGGACTGGGAGCAAAAAAAAAAAAAAAAAACCCTGCTGCTTTTGGGCTATTATGGCTGACACTTAACTACAGATAGGATTTTCTTTACTTTTTTTTTTGTAGAGAAAGTTGAATTAATGATTTATAGTGGAAGTCTGTGCTCTGTCTGCAGTGGTGTTTACCAACTCATTTAAATACTTGGAAGAATTAACTTCATCTGTGGCTGAAATTAAAACAGTATGTTTATATTTTCTATAATGTTTTACATTTGTTGGTTTACTCTGAATTCCTAAAAATTATGTTTAATTCATAACTGATTGAAAAATATCTTGTCTCTGCTGAATGGACATGCATAGCTTTTTTTTTCAATAGGAACTGTGCTCCTCTTTGTGAAACATAGAATCAGAGAATAGTTAGGGTTGGAAGGGACATTAAAGATCATCTAGTTCCAACCCTGCTGCCATGGGCAGGGACACCCCACTAGATCAAGTTACACAAGGCCCCATAACACGTGACCTTAAACACCTCCAGGGATGGGGCATCCATGACTTCCCTTGGCAACCTAGTCCAGTGCCTCACCACTCTCATGGTGAAGAAATTCTTCCTAATGTCTAGTCTAAATCTGCCCTTCTCCAGTTTATACCCATTCACCCTCATCCTGTCATCGCAAGCCTTTATAAATAATCCCTCTCCAGCTTTCTTGTAGGCTCCTTTCAGGTGCTGGAAGGTTGCTATAAGATCACCTCAGATCCTTATAAAATAGAATAGACATGTTTCATACCCATGTAGAAGATCTGAATTCACTAGGAAGAAAAGGTTTATTGAGAAGCAAACACTAAAAAAAATAATTTACTCAAAAACATTGTCATTGATTAACTTTGGATTAAAGATGGACAGAATGTATACATGTGTGTATAAGATACAGAATAATAAATAAAAACAGAATTAGTTCAAATAATAGAGTAGTCCAGTGCCTGACAACATACAGTCACCTAGAGAGCTTTTTGACATTTTCTAAAATAACTGAATAACATTTTTTTTCATTTCTTTGGAAACTGCACAGTAGGACAATTATTTATATGAACTCTTCTTGTAACTTCTTTTTGGCACATTCAATCAGTGAAATGCAAGTATTAGCAGGAAAAAAAAATGATAGCAACCTCTCTTGCATGTTCTTGCTCTTTCCACTTCCTCGGAGAAAGTCTGGTACTGGACACAAAGAGAATGGAAAGGGCTGGCCTTGGGCAGGTTCTCTAATTGTATCTTTTTTCCTCTCTGTAGGCAATGCAGCCACATACTCTGAGGTGAAAGTGAAATGGCGATCTTACAGACCAGACAGCACACCCAAAACTACACATGCAGGTACTACAAACTACAGGACACTTCATATTTTCTCATTATACTTTATTGTCTTCATATACTATCATAATTATATATTTACATATAATGGATGAGTTGCTTAGGTCTAGATGCTCAAAGAGACATTAATATCATCTAGGCAAATTAAAACATCTTCATTGCCTTTCTCAGCTGCTTTTCCCCACGTATGCCTGAAGGCTGCTGGTGACACAGTTTTCAAGTAGAGTCACAGGACTCCACATTTGCATTAGGCTACACTTTTTTATGCCTCAGCCCCAGCTAAGCCTGTGAAGATGTGTGAGCCCTTGCCACTGGGGCTCAGCCTAGTGAGCCGTTGGTTTATGGGCTAATGAATTAGCTTATGCACCTGGGTTGGGGTAATCCCAAGCATAATTACAAGTTGGGTAGAGAATGGATTGAGAGGAGCCCTGAAGAGAAGGAGTTGTGGGTGCTGGTGGACGAAAGCTCAACACAAGCCAGCAATGTGCACTTGCAGCCCAGAAAGCCAACAATGTCCTGTGCTGCATCAAAAGAAGGGAAGGGATTCTGCCTCTCAGCTCTGCTCTAGTGAGACCTCACCTGGAGTCCTGTGTCCAGTTCTGGAGTCCTCAGCACAGGAAGGATGTAGATCTGTTAGAGATGAGTCCAGAGGAGGCCATAAAGATGATCAGAGGGCTGGAGCACCTCCCCTGTGAGGTGAGAACAGGCTGAAAGCATTGGACTTATTCAACCTAGAGAAGAGAAGGCTTTGGGAAGACCTTATAGCATCCTTCCAGAGCTCTTTATCAGAGAGTATAGTGACAGGATGAGTGGTAATGTTTTTAAGCTGAAAGAGGGGATAGTTAGATGAGATATTAAGAAGAAATATTTTCCTGTGAGGGTGGTGAGGCACTGGAACTGGGTGCCCAGAGAAGTCATGCATCCCCTATCCCTGGAGATATTCAGGGCCAGACTGGTCAAAGCTTTGAACAACCTGATCCAGTGGGGGGTGTCCCTGCCCATGGTAGGGGTGTTGGAACTGGATGGGCTTTAAAGTCTCTTTCAACACAAATCATTTTATGATTCTATGATTTTATGATTCTGTGATTAGGTCTGTGCTGCTGGTATGTGTTGCACCTGAAAGCAAAGTGTGGCCCAGGCCCCCTTGGTGCTGACAGATTTGTGTCCACAGTCCTCAACGCAAGCCATGGTAGAGCAAACCAGCTGACTCTGCATAGCACAGTCCTTGGCTCCTTCCCTCCTTCAGGTCCCACGAAACTTGCTTGGTTGTGCTGTTCTGGTTCAGAAATGCCCAAACTTAAAAGACTGAGTTGCGCTTCCCCAAAGTACCTTTTATTTTGAAGAATGTAACAGAAAACATTGCAATATGTTGATGGCAAAGTAAAAATGGGTCTCATGTAGACCATGGGAATGTCCACTGCAGGTGCTGTTGGAGATGAGTTCTGGGCATAAGAAGTAACATTCGACACTTCATATTCACCTGTGGGAAACAAATGGTTTTCTGAAATATGATCAGCTTTTTTCTGAGAATGGACAAGATAGTTCATCCCAAAAGGACTTCAGAAGAAAATGAACATGCACCATGCAAGTAGTGTGGTCTACTGAAGGACCAGGACCTGGTAGCAGGGCAGACTGCAATTCCACGCCTCCAGTGAGTTAGAACCACACAAAACACAGCAACTTCAACTTGCCACCTGTTCAACACATTTTTCCAGGGCATGGGACAATATCACTTTCTGTCTTTGTTTCAGATGATTTTGATCCATTTTTCCCTGTTCCCCACTCCTGAGGGATGCTCAGAACCTGTGGCTAAAATTAATTTTGCAGTGGAGGCACTTGCAAACTCTTGTGTTCTTTTTATCAACAACATTTTTTTTTCTTTTCCAAATGCATTTAGCATGAATGAACAGTTAAGCAATAGTATTTAAAGAACAGAAATTGAGTTACTTTTAGAAAGTGATAGACAGAAAGCAAAAATGAGGCTTTGAATAGTTATTTGACAAGTTCAGACAAATTTTGTCTATCTTAAGTTAAAATTTTAAGATACATTAAGACTATTTTCTCAAAATGTGTAACCAGGACGTAAAAGTAAACTTTGTTCTGCAAAGTAAAACTGAGTATGAGTTTTAATCCTCCTTTATGGGGTGAAAATGAAGAAAATAGAAGGAAGTATTGCATTCCTGTGATGCATAAGAAAAGATACTTATATAAAAAGTATTAGCTACAGGAAAAAGTAGTGAGAACAAATGTTTCCATTGGTGAGTCAATTTCACCTTATCACATGGAAAAAGAAACTGAAATTTCAGTGGTCTTTCTGATCAAAAGTGGCAGACGGACAGGCAAGTAAGTGGGCCAGGAGGAGATCTCAGTCCTGCTGTTACACAGGCAAAGCTGATTTACTGGCTTCATTTACACACCCGCTGACTTTATGCCAGTGAAACTGAAGTCAGTTTGCAGCTTGAAAAGTATAGTAGGTAATACAACTACGTCACTGTCTGCCCTTCTGCTTGTTGACTGCCTTTTTACACCCAAGCCCTTACTTTCTCCCTTATTTCTCTGATTCTGCCTATGTTGCCTGTATTTCCAGGTTTTATGAATTTTGTCCTAGGAATATCAAAACCCTTATAAGATGTACATGTGGATAAATGCTACAGATGAGCTCTATCCCTTCACATTCTTCACTGAAAGCTTTTTAAAACCACAGAAGTCAGGCATTCTCATTCTGGTTTAGACCAGAGAGGGATTATTCCCATCAGATCAGGTCAGCCTGGAAAGTGTTAAGGAATGGGGATCAAATATTTTTTCACATCCTGTATATGAACTTCAGGATTTCCTTGTAGGTTCTCAGTTGTATAACCTCAAAAAAAACACCCCATGATCATTGCAAACCACTCTCAAGGGAAAGGCAGTTTATATTCCAGAGTGAGAAACACTGGCAGTACTGTGTGGGCACTCCAGGCAAACTGTACAGAAGCAGTGTTGGCAAAGTTGTGTGTCACCACAGGGGTTAAGAGGTCATATATTTAGGCATCTTCTCAACAGCTATGAGGACAAAAACTGGGACTGGCTAAGAAAAGAGCAAAAAAGTGATTTCAGATATAAATATACATGAATACAGGCGTATATGCATATAAACCTATATAAATACATAAAGAGGGTTTTTTTCAATTAATAACTAAAATGCCAGGACCAACAACTTTCCAGTTTTCAAGAATTTGATTTTTGGTTAAGAATAGGTTCTCCAAAACAAAATTTAGCTTCTACAGGCACATTTAAGTAAAAAAATGTAAACCTAGAATGTTTTGGATTGCATCTAGAGCACACCAAGGACATCCTCATAAATTTGCCATTCACTTTGCACAGGTGCTAGACCTATAGTGCAGACAATAACACATTCCTTCTGAAGGTCTAGCTAAAATGATTTTGCATACTCCCGTAACTCAGAACAAAATTTTACTTTCTTCCCTTTGGCAGCAATCTGCTTGAAGAACTTGCCTTGGTGTTACATTGCTTTCATCCTGTACTTCACTGCACTGATTCTGCTCATCACTGTCATCCTCTCGGCAATGAAATGTTACCGCCTCTGAGGCAGATCCTGTCATCCTGCTGACGTATAGGGTAAGCCAGGCTTAGCTGTGTTTGTATTTTCATACAATATGTTAGTATGTCTCAGAGGAGGTGCAAGGAAGCTTCCTAAATCAAATGCTAAAGTTGAATTCACCCACAAAATCTTCTGAGAGTCAACCAGCCACCAATTCACAGTCACGTTAGATAACATCTAGCTCTCTGTGCCAATGCAGATTGCACTTAATGAAGCAAGTCTGAATACCCAGCATCTTCAGCAGAACCTCCTGACAGAGCAAGCATTGGGCTCTGCTGCTTTTACACCAAAAAAACTCACGAATTAATCATAGGTGTTTCCCAGCTGTGAAGTCAAATAATCCCACAAGCCTGTCATGGCATGAAACAAGCTCATGGCTGGTTACATCTGGAGGCCAGATTTGACAGTGATCTGGTGAAGTGACAGGAGACAGGGGAGCTGTGCTGTTTGAAAACCAGAACAGTTCTTCTGATTCAGACTAGGAATAGCAGTGAACAGCTTTCCAGAGAAAACCTTCCCATCCACATCTAGTGCTTCCTCTAGGGTGACAAAGTGTGTTTAATCACTCCTTCAGATTGCTCTCCCTGGAAACCATCACTGGCCATGCTGAAGATACCAGGTCCTGTCCTGTGCCAGAACTACTGTGACCCTGAGCAGCTCACTAGTCAGATATGCGCATGACCCCTCTATTCTGAGCCATGGTATGTTGTGCCATGTTCCTCATGGCACATGGGTGCCCTCTCTTTATTCATAGTACGCTCACAGCAGGTTGAATGCCAGTAAGATACTCAGCTTCTATTAGCTTTTGTCTCTTTTATTCTCAGATAAATCAGTGCAGGAAGACTCTGCTTCTTCAACAAAACAAGATAAAATGCTTGTTTACTTTTACATTATTTTTCCTGAAGAGACCTTTAGGAAAGAGGACACGCTGTCCATTTGATTACTCTTCACTCATGTCTTCCAGAATCTGCATTATATCTCTAACCACTCCATATATGGACAAAACATATCATATTACTTTCATTTTGAATTTTCTTAATCCTGTAAGATTTAAGCAATGCTTAAATTATATCAGTGAGTATGGGCTTAAGCTGCTGCATCAAAAGCTGTATTGGGTCTTGTCTAGACAACAACTGTAACCAGGCGGATGAATTTGCTGACTTGATTTTGCAGTACTTTTCAACATAACTAAGTGCAAGAATTCCAGGATAAAACAGGAAATGTCAAGGGTTGCATTGAACTTTTCTATGAAGCCCAGGTTTATATGTGATCTTCCTTCTCTTGACAGCCTGTAATGAGATTTGTATGAAAGAGGTGTTGAAGATAAAAGAAATTGTATTCATTTAGTAAAGAAGCCTCACTCTCTTCTCCACACTGGCTTGAATAAAATTATACTAATCTACTTGTCCAGAACAGTACCTCAGAGAGACAGTATGTTGTTTCTGTCTTGGGGTAGTACTTAATTTTGGGATTGTTTTTGTTTTTCCCAAATGAGGTAGCTCCAGTTAAATCAGAGTCCTACACAGTAACTAAATCACCTCTGGTTCAAATGCATTTTTTTATAATAATTACTGTCTGTTTTGATATTATTTCCAGTTCTTATCAGTTATTTTACAACAATGATTTATCAACCCTAAGTAGAAGATGTCCATATTTAAATCATGTTATTGCTGCTGACAATGCATCGCTTTTTTATAGTATATGCACCAGAAATGAATAAAGAGATTTAGTAAAGCACTTGACATGCTGGTGTTTGTTCGTGGGTTAGTCAGACTAGAAGGAAAACAACATTTAGTATTTGTATGACTGCAACACCTCCGGGTAAGTACAGTTTAAAGATAGAATCTTTGCCCCACCAAGCAGAGCACCAAAGGAATAGTAGAAGAAAGATTACATTTTTCTTGAGATAATCCTTTTGTTTCCCAGATGCTCTGGGATAAACCCAGGTCTTCAAATACCAGTGGAGAAATAAATGTTTTAAAATAAGATGATAAAAGAAGAGATGTCAGGTGACATTTTGACCTGAAATGGACCCACATGTTTTGGTATTCACTAACTTGATCTGATTTTGGCTGGAAGATTCTTAAAGTCTTTCATATTGGAAGATTCTTAAGGTCTTTCATATTGGGCTCTCAGAGAACCCCTACAACTAAATGAAATTTCCAGTCCAAATTAATTAACTATTAATTTCTTTAGAAGCAAAAATATTTCCACAGTCTTTGAGAGCTAAAGTGATGTGGTTTTGCATATACAACTTGTTCAGCAGTAGCAGGTTATTGAAAAGGGATGGGTCATTAGTTCCTGGCATATAGGCCCTACCAAGTAGAAAATCTTAATTTCAGAACAAGGATCTGAACACACACCCACACAGCTGCTGGATATGCAAACACACCAAAGGGAAAGGCATTTCAGGACCATTTAGAAATCATTACTGATTACAGTCCTGAAAGGGACCTGGGCTGATAACCAGGTCTTCAGTTGCTGCAGGCAGATCTCTGGAAATTTCAGTGGTAGGTCCTAGCATTTGAAAGGTAACCATTTGCATTGTGTAGATTACTACATAAGAAGCATGCATGTACTGCCCAGTGACATTAAAGGAGGGAAAATATGCTGGTTAACTGAAATTAACTGTACACTGAGGTGTCTGGGTTTTTTCTTACTGAGAATTTGGCTCACTGGCCTGTGGTTTTGGCAATGCACTATAGCATTTAAGGCAAGTTTAACACCTTCACTCTGAGTCTCATGCTCTGCAAGCAGAGAATACAATTGTGTTCACTTGATTTGGAGGACTTTGTACACGTTTATGATCTGTTTTGCATCTCTGAAACGTTGATGGGAAGTATTTCCCAGCAAATGGCTCTTGGCAGACAGAAAGGTATATAGATGATGGATGGGCAGGTGAGTAGCAAGTTCTTGCTGATCTCTGCTTGGCTCTAGTTACTTCTTAGCCAGTGGAGCTGCACCAGCTGATCAGCTCTGCAATTCATCAGCCTGGTTGGTCTCAGGGACTGCTTCTGATGGTTCTTCATCCTAACAATAACAAGGACATGGGTGAACAACGTGACTCTCTCCTTGCATCTGTGCCATGCTCACACACTCTTGCTCTCAAGCATAAATGCAAAATCCCTTTAGACACAGTTTGAAAGGAAAATGGCCTTCCTGTTACTGAATAGTTAAAAAATTGGTTATATATATATATGACATTGTAACTATTACACAACATCTAAAAAAGTTAGATACAACTGTAAAGCTGGCACTAGGGAGCTGTCTCTCTTCTCTGTTTCTGCCCCTTTTCCCTTGAGCTTCCCCAGTTCCTTTATGTTGCAATTATCTCTCTCCCTCTGGCTTCAGGCACATCCCAGAGCTGAGTGACGCTCATTACTGCTGTTCTGGCTTGGCCTTTTTTTCCTGGCCTTTCAGCCGTTCTCTCAGGCCTTGTCAAACACCATAAGCACTATCCTTTTTTCTGATGGACACTGTAATGCATGGTTAAAGACTGAAGAAGATAATAAAAAGAATGAAAAACAGCCATTGAAAGGGTGATTTTGATTAAATTGCACAGGCTTGAGAAAACATTTTAGGATCCTGATGAATGCAAATGTAAGGAAAAGTAAAAAGAAAACCTAAATTCTTAAACTAGTCTAGTTTCAATTTTCTTTACAAATTCCACACATTCTTTTTAAAAGCTGAAGTGTGGGAATGGGAGGGATAGCTATCGTTCATCTTTTAAACACTGTACATGTTCCTCCCCAGATAGCCGAATTCTGGGCTAGCAGAACACTCAATATTCAGGTTCTGCCTAGCAATTCTTACCATTGCATCAGTTTCTGAGAGAAATTGTAACAAAATTTACTTTTGCAGATAGTAACAGAAATGCTGCTCTGGTTAACACTTGGAATCAAGATACCAGTGTGAGAAGTTGATCAGAAAAATCTATTTAACTGCCTATGTAGGAAGTCAACTCTGACCAAAACAATCTTTAAAGGTAGAACTTCAAGGTGGGAAATCTGATCTCAGTTGTGTCCTGTCTCCCTTTGGGCAGAAAACAGGAGACAGCCTGTGCATCTCTGACCGTATGAGAGGCAAGGGAGCCATGGTGCACCTTGACAGGTCTTCCAGTGGAAATGCTAGAGAGACCAAGGATCTGGCTGGGCCCTAAGCACTGAATATGGAGAAACTTCCGTAAGCTGTATTGCTTCATTTTGTACCTTATTATAGGGCTTGCTTTCCTATGACTGGGTATTTGGTGTGCATAGGCTGGAGATGTGTTGCTGTTCATTGACAAACCAAAGACTCCATTGGTCTTCAAGTGTCTTGCAATGGTAAAACTCACACAGCTTCTCCTCAATTATAAGATATACTGTAGCCCACTGTCTTTGAAATAAATCAGCTAACCACCTATCTGCATAGCTGGACTCTGCAGTCATAGAATAACCAGGTTGGAAGAGACCCACAGGATCATAGAGTCCAACCATTCCTATCAAACACTAAACCATGCCCCTCAGCACCTCATCCACCTGTGCCTTAAACACCTCCAGGGAAGGTGACTCAATTACTTCCCTGGGCAGCCTGTTCCAGTTCCAGACCCTTTCTGCGAAAAATTTTTTCCTAATGTCCAGCCTAAACATCCCCTGGTGGAGCTTGAGGCCATTCCCTCTTGTCCTGTCCCCTGTCACTTGGGAGAAGAGGCCAGCACCCTCCTCTCCACAACCTCCTTTCAGGTAGTTGTAGAGAGCAATGAGGTCTCCTCTCAGCCTCCTCTTCTCCAGGCTAAACAACCCCAGTTCTCTCAGCTGCTCCTCATAGGGCCTGTTCTCCAACCACTTCACCAGCAACTTGTTCACACAGGCAACTTTCCTGTAAAGCAGGAGACTTGAGAAGCCTGGAGAGGAGATAGATCAAAGATAGTTGGAAATTATAAGAATAATTTTCTACAGTTCAGTGAAAACCCCACACTCAAAAAAAAAAAAACCTGCCTTGAAGTACCACCTTTTACATCATGTTACTGAAGTCTTATCCTTACAGACATTCAGTCTAAAACTTCCAGTGTGTGCTTTAATTATGGACTCTTAGTTCTTTACTCATAACAATGGTCAAAATTCTCCACAGACTTTTTTCCAGACCTTGTGTAACTCAAAGGCAAAGACTGACTACTTTTTTTACAGGACCAGTCCCCCAGGTTTGTTTAATTGTTCTCGAATAGAAAGCCAGCTAATAAGCAGAAAATAACAAAATACAGGCCCTAAAACCAGAATAGTAAATCAACTAGACACCCAACCTGAGACGGTAGGAAATGCAGTTGAGGCAAAATGGCAGAAAAGTGAGTCCTGAATAATGCATAGATTTCAGTCCTGGCATCAGGGCACATCAGGCTGTATTTTCAGTCCTTTGTCACTATTTCCCTTTCTGGCAATGCAAATGCCTTATTTCTGACATTACAGAAATACATAAGGAGATATGAGGTTTGTCCTGAGGTTTCTGGGCATTTCATTTGACAGCCGACTGAACATGAGCCAACAGTGTGCCCAGGTGGCCAAGAAGGCCAATGGCATCCTGGCTTGGATCAGAAACGGTGTGACCAGCAGGTCCAGGGAGGTTATTCTCCCTCTGTACTCAGCACTGATGAGACCGCTCCTTGAATACTGTGTGCAGTTCTGGGCTCCTCACCACAAGAAGGATGTTGAGGCTCTGGAGCGAGTCCAGAGAAGAGCAACGAGGCTGGTGAAGGGGCTGGAGAACAGACCCTATGAGGAGCGGCTGAGAGAGCTGGCGTTGTTTAGCCTGGAGAAGAGGAGGCTGAGAGGAGACCTCATTGCTCTCTACAAGTACCTGAAAGGAGGTTGTAGAGAGGAGGGAGCTGGCCTCTTCTCCCAAGGGACAGGGGACAGGACAAGAGGGAATGACCTCAAGCTCTGCCAGGGGAGATTTAGGCTAGAGATTAGGAGGAAGTTTTTCACAGAAAGGGTCATTGGGCATTGGAACAGGCTGCCCAGGGAGGTGGTTGATTCACCTTCCCTGGAGGTGTTTAAGGCACGAGTGGTGAGGTGCTGAGGGGCATGGTTTAGTGTTTGATAGGAATGGTTGGACTCTATGATCCTTTGGGTCTCTTCCAACCTGGTGATTTTATGATTCTATAGTCCCCAGGCCTAAGAGCAGAGCCTTGCACAGAGTTTTTTTGTCTTCTCTTGCTTCTTATTTTAAA
Source organism: Coccyzus lansbergi (assembly GCA_033558105.1). NCBI lineage: Eukaryota > Metazoa > Chordata > Aves > Cuculiformes > Coccyzidae > Coccyzus > Coccyzus lansbergi. The sequence goes on from JAUMJK010000229.1 coordinate 2,987,082, forward strand.
TCTCGGTGGCAACTTGAGTTGAGATAGTCACACAGCACCAAGTTAAAGTCCTGCCAACTGTTTAAAATGTACTGTGGTTAAGAAGGGAGTATCAAATAGGGAGTAGGACCTGTCTACTACAACACGAGGAAGTTGTGAATGCTAAAGTGAAAAAATTCCTCTTTCAACTCAGAAATGCAACTCATTTTTTCCAAGATAACAACATGTGGCAAAGGCAACCTCATGAGCACAGCTCATATTGCATCCCAACCTTGCAGCAGAAAGAAGTGAAATATATTAAGATTCCATACATGAACAACTGCCTGATATAATCTGCAGGACAAGCAAAAGTAATAAAACTCCCTTTATTTGTCAAATTTTATGGAGAAACCAGTTTGTGGCATATCTGTTTGACAGATCTTGCTACTTCTGTTTTCAGCCTTACCCTAGCTTTACTCTTCAGAGTAAAGAACCAGCCCATAAAGTCAGAAATTAATCTAAGACATAGGGAAAAGCACGAGACTGGAAATTTAGCAAGTGGAAGGCAAGAGGGTGGGCATATTAAATGGACAATAGATGAAAAGGTAAGGTCAGGATATCATGAAGTAATCAGAGAGGTGTCAGTACCACAGGAGAAGAGGGACACTAGGTCACTAGTAAACAAGTACAATGAGAAGGTGATAGTTAATCAAGCAAGATCTAGTTACTCTAGAAGTGGTTTCAGTGAGGAACACTGGGGTTTAGTAAACATGCTTTTCCACTGCATTTAATTGTCCCTTCATAATTTAATCTCTGTTTTCCCTAGAACAAATTATTTCCTTTTTTTTTTTTCACTCTCTGGAACTGCATCAGCCACAGGACAGAAAACCTGGTGGTCAAGGACATCATTTCTGCTCAGAGTCTTACCTAGGAACACTAGATTGCTCACCTTTTGATTCTCTGCAGAGTACGCTCACTGAAGCCCATGCTCCCTCTTACTCATGCCATGCTGAACACCCTGTGGTATCTCACAATGGAGCTTGCATGGGGTTTATCAGATTCCAGTTTGAAGGCATATTCTGCAGATACTGCTGCTTACTAATGTCTCCTTTTTTTGGATTTCCATTAAAATATTCAGAACTTCTGTGTGATTAATTCAGGATTTGGGTTTTAGGGGTTAAGCAAACAGACCTTGTAGTTTGTTACAGAGCATGAAGAAGAGACAATTTCTGCTAAAGTGAGACCAGGCTTTGGAATCACAATAAATCAAAATATTCTTACTTTGTGCTGTTTGAAAACCCTTACAAATATTGAAGGCTCAATTTGTACTGACTTGAGGCCAGATTAGTCATTTTCTTTCATTGCTGGAAAACTCCAGCAGATTAAAAGCTGAGTCATCAGAAATATGACCTTCTGTATAGCTCTGAGCTGCTCCTTAACCCTTCAAGGCCCAGGTCTGGTATTAATGACCACACAACTATAACCTCACCTTTTCTAGAGCAGCAAAAGCTGTCTTTTAAAGAATATCTAGCCTTTCATTGAGACACCCATAGTGTCTCATGCAGGCAAAGTCTGTCACATTTAAAATCACATTATGCCATTAATTAAGGTAAGGCATTTGACTTTAAATAGTTACTTTTCCCAAGGTAGAAAGACAACTCCCTCCTGGTGTGGAGACTTAGAAGGTGTTCACCTGTGTGGATTCACAGATGTCTAGCAGGGGATCTAGCCACAGCACCGCAGATGACTCCTGAGATATTCATAGTTTGGGAAGAGCCATAGAATCATAGAATATCTATGAGCAATTACCTTGAATTCAATGGGGCTGCTGATAAACATAAAGGCAGAAAGATCAAATCTGGGTAATCTGGACAGACTCTTTAAGAGAAATTGGAAGGAAGCCTGCGATTTTGCTGTAATGAAAGCTGAGTCTTCCTTTTCCTCAAAGAATAAACAAAACTAGCAAGTTTTATTTCAGGTCAATACAGTAACGTGCAAAGGATTGCTAAAAATAATCATAGAATCATAGAATAGTTTGGGTTGGAAGGGACCTTCCCTTCCAGTTTCAACCATCATCCAGTTTCAACATGTCCCAGTAGTTCAAGCTGCTTAAGACCCCATCCAACCTGGCCTCGAACATCTTCAGGGATGGGGCATCCACAACTTCCCTGGGCAACATGTGCCAGTGCCTCACCACTCTCATAGTGAAGAAATTAGTCCTTATATCTAATTTAAACTTGCCTCTCTCCAGTGTATACCCATTGCCCCTAGTCCTATCACTACAAGCCTTTGTAAGCAGTCCCTCTTGTAGGCCCCCTTCAGGTACTGGAAGGTCACCAGTAATCACCTAGGAAAGTTCACATGTACTGACACACAAGATCAAGACTCCATAACTTATAAAGTTATAAAGTAGGTATGTTTATTCAGCACTGAGACGCATGGGAGAATCATTTCTCCAAAACAACGTGCGTACCTATCATGGCAACTCATCTTGGCTTTATACAGTAAACTATTACATAGTCCAAAAAAAACGCCTACACATATTCATAACCTTTCCCTGCCTCTTACTATAATGAGTTTGAGAAGAGACCTCTTCCTGTTTTCTGCCTGTGAAAGATTGTCCCAGGGATGTGGGCAGTTATCTTAACTTCTTTTAGCTTCCATCTGTCTCCACGTCCTTTGGATCCTTGGCATTTTAGTCAGTATTGTTTGCTCTTACCACAGGTCCAGATGACTTGTCCTGCCCACAAGAAATACCTTTAGCAACAGGCCCCTCTAATATGTTGCTTTAGCTAGACAGCTGTCATTTTGCGTATCCTCCAAGCATGAGCAGTTTCCGCTCCGCAATCCTTCAAGTGTCAGCTGCCTCAGCTAAATTATTACTATTCTTTAGTGTTAGTGCTTATCTCAAGCTGCTAAACAATGTTTATCCTGTTAGTACTTCCCCTAGCCCCAAATCAGTACTATGACAAGTGAAATCAAGACTCTTATAAAGCTTCTAGCAACAGACCCCCTTCCTACATAAAGGTTTATAGAGATATGTTGCTTTAGCTAAACAACTGTGATCCTGTGTATTCTTCAAGTGTGAGCAGCTTCTATTCTGCTGTTCTTTAAGTGTCAGTTGCTTTGGCTAAATTATTACTATTCTGTTTATCCTTAAGTGTTAGTCCTTTCTTTGTGTTTATCTGGAGCTGCTAAACAATGGTTATCCTGTTCATCAATGGTTAATTCACCTAGCCCTGTATCAACTAAACTGGGATTATAAGGAAACACATTAAATTCCGTTGGTTAAGCTCACAGCACGAAAAAAACAAAACCAAGAAACGTAACCAACCAACAGTAACAAAACCACAAAACACACACAAAAAAACCCCCTCAAAAACACACAAAAACCCAACCCTATCTGTGCTTTCAGGGACGCTCAAGACCAGGGTGGATGAGGCTGTTATAGTTGAATAAAGCAAATAGAATCCAATTAAATTAAATGGTAACAATGTGCAAATAGATTGCAAGACAAATGCAAATCCAGGACTAATGTATATCTAAAGTTACTTTCATCTTCCACATCTGAAGTTCAACCTATTTCACTAGCTTTTCTTAAAGTTTCTTCTCTACGTGACCCTCAAAAGGGCAAATATTTCTAGGCTTGTTTCTAAATTAATTCACTCTACCTGCTCTTGAATTCTATTGCCTTATGTTTATGGGAGATTTGGATTGCTACTAGAGACAAAAGTTAAATAATTTATTATATCTTCTTAAACCTCACCTATCAGTAACTCTTCTTCAAATTCTATCATAACTTATCTGCCACTAGGAAACAGACTATTCCTTGAAATTCGTCAAGAGATTCATCAAGATTGAGATCCTTGAGATCTATCTGCAAGATAGATCAGGTTCTGCAGCACAGGATGCAAAACTAGCTGCACAGGGTCAGGCTATGAGATTTCTGCACTGGCGAAAGCCATCAACTACTATTTTTAAAATAAGCTAAGCATTTCTTCATGAGACACAGTCACAAGAGATATTAAAATGTACATATGCTCCAAGAAACTGTATCTGCAAAGATTTCCTCTCAGAGAACAATAGCAATTTATTTTCTAAACTAAAATAGACCCCTGAGGATCTGTGCAGAGACCAGGAAGTTTAGTTTACTTTAATGTTCTCTGCTGCACAATAACATGAATAAGTGTAATGAATAAGAAAGGGTAATTTGCTGATCAAATAATTGGGGAGTTGGTTTTGCCATTTCGGGTGTGGGGATGTTCTGTTGCCTTTGTTAGTAATAACATAGGTTTTAAAATAAATGTTATTTTTGCATTGAGATGGGGAAAGGAGAAGGAAAGTCATATGGATTGAGTTCACAGAGGTCACTGCTCACGCCCCAGCGCTGTTGCTGGGCCACAACAGCTCGCAGGAAAATAGGCTCACTACGATTGGCGGAGCAGATCGCGGGGGCGGAGGGCTGGCCCTTCGGCGGGGGAGCTGGACTGGACCTTGGCGGGAAACTGAACCACCACACTGCGCTGCCTGAAAAACATCACACGGAAGGGTTTCGAGGAGGGAGCAGGAAGTTTTAAGGAGGCGCCGAGAAAAGCATACAAGGAACTTCTTAAGGGAATATAACTTTTGCGGGTCTGGAGAAGCTGAGATTCTCTGAACCGCCCAGCGCTGTCTTTACTTTCCTCTGTAATAAATACTTAAAGAATTTAAATTGGATTCTATTTGTTTGATTTAACTATAACATAAGAACAAAGTTATGAATGACTGCCACAGTTGTAGAGATATATATGTGTCATAGAAACAGAGTTTTTAAAACTATCCTAAAAATATGTTTATTAGTGACTCGGCCAAGTTTCTGTAGGCTGAGATGGGGCAATGTTGTGGAGATCCACTGTTCCACATCCCTGCTGTGGATCCTTACACTGGTAATAGTCTCAAAGGAGACAGGCCGAAGATGATGACCAAAGCATTAGACCTCACCTACCCTCCCAAGTGATTTTTGGTAAGTTCTGTTGGGAGGTACAGAGGGACAAGAGTTGGTTTTCTGACTTACCAGATAGAAAAAACTTTATGTTCAAATAGTTCCTCTCAAAGACAAAACCACTAGTCACATCTTAGCAAGGACCTATATTGTTTAATATCAAAGTCAATGACTATACAGTGCAACCCCCCCTAGACACACCCCCACTGTAAAGATGTTTTAAAATATTCTTTCATAAATATGACAGTTTGATTTTTATTTATTAATTTGTATTGATTAAATTATTTTCTTGATTTTTATTCATTAATATAAACAGTGCAATATGGAATCATTGCATAAATTATGTACATACTATTTTGCCATAGGACAATAATTTTGTGTCAGAGAATACTTTCTCTATCAGATTTTTCCTGTAATTAAAGTACATTTGTGTCAGATTGATTTATAGACGTTGATCTGCTAGAAAAATAGTGTTTACTGACATAACCTTTTCCACCAAGATCTACTCTTTTTCTGTAGGACAGCACTAGAATTCCCATTGCTGAAACAGAGAAAGTGTAAATTGAATAAAGTGTGGCGAGTAAAACTTGTTTTAAAAAAAGTCACCATGGAGCCATCAAGTACTTTACAGACACCAGGTGTGACACAGTCATGAAGGCAAGGAAATGACAAGTTTCACACTAGTTATTCACATGTGCCTTTCTGCTCCCCTTTCTTTGTGACAGCTGGCAAACAACACATTGATGCCAGCTCAGGCCAGAAACTTCTGTTCAGACTGAAGCACTCTTTCGAAGTTCATTTCAGCATGAAAAATAAACACTGCTCACAGAATAGACATGGAGCTGTCACCATTTAACATTCATCATAAAATATTCTGATTACTATTGTCAGGCTGCACATGGAAAATACATCCTGTGCAAAGGGAATATTTAAAATTTTTCTGCTGGTCTTCTGCAAAGCTGATAATAAAATCAATTCGTTAATTAACTAACAGCTAATTCATTTCTGCACATCTATTTGTGTACTGTTACTCTAACATCTATATATTAGTTTTCTTTATTTGTTACTTCATTCCATATTTTTCCAGGAATCACATTGCGGACATTATTCTATACTCTAAAGCCTTCATGACAGTATCTGCGTGTACATTGCTGTTATTGACAGTACATATTGCCTATGTGGCAATAACTTAAAAGGCAGCTGGAAAAATCCAACAGAAATTGAGGTACCGAGTTTTTGCAGCTGCTTCCACATTGATTAGGATATTGTTTTTCTGTTCTCTTCCAAAAAGTCATTGTTGTTTACACTAATACTGATGCAAAAACACATGCTGTTCTATAAATCTGATCTAAGCTAAATATCGTCTTCTGAAAATACATACAGAAGCTTAAATTTGTGCATAGCTACTACTAACTGTAACATAAAAGAACACATACAAGGATCAGTTTGAAAAATCAGGGCATTAGATATGCTAAGTGAAATATATTATTTTTCTGATCCTATCAGCACCAGTCGTCAGGGTCGAGAAAAAAATACTATGTGCAATCTGCAACTCGTTGCTACAATGACACCCTTAGAATGGCTTAAGCTCACTAATGAACATAGACTTGAAGTAAAAAAAGCATCATGCTAGTAATCCAGATGAATTTATTTTACTCCTATTATTCTTCCATTTATGAATAGAGGAAGTTCAGTAAGAACTAGGGGATATCGAGGACTGATACCATATTATTTCATCTCTTTTCCATCAACAGAAATTAAGCTCTGCTTTAACTGTTGATTACACAGGCAATCAAATGAGTAGTGCACTTGCACCAAGACTATTCCTATCTCTAAAGCACAGTTATTCTTAAGCAGTAGTTTCAGATGGATGTTTTCTTAAAAACAAAATGTTTGTTACCTTTTTACTAGCCAGGGTGCAGTTTTGGTGCGCTTAGAGCTATAAGGTCAGCAGCAGAACCACAGAGATCTCTCAGCTAGGAACTGCTCAATTTCATAAACTTTGCCTTCTTGCCTCACCGTGCCTTTTTCCTGCAACTGAGGGGAGGAGGTAATCTCTTTCCTATTGCTTGCACGCACAATACACGTTTATTATGTTCAAAACTTCCAAACAGGGAGTATGACTCTGTTTGTCTCATCATCTACCTCTTCATCTATAACAGACCACATACCAGCTACTTAGGGAACACACATTTCCAAATTATTAGATAGGGCATAACAAAATTATGAATGCATTCACATAAAATTCTGTGCACCAAATATAAAAATCTTGAATTTCTACATTGCCAGAGTGACACTCTACATATATATCTTTCTTGACAAAAGCTTTTCTTATTTTGCAATATCACTTTCTCTTCATGTCTATTAGACTACTTGGGCTATCTGGGGTACATCATGGAGCCCACCCGCACCCCACTTATCCTGCATGGATCCATCTTCCGAGAGTGCTTTCTTACACTCACAATTCACTTGCACTCCGGGTCCCCAATCCCCGACCAGATGGAATCACAAAATATACTTACCTACCCTTGAGGTCTTCGCCTGGGGGCGCCAAATCCCCGAACAGACAGAATCACTTTACCCACTCTGGGGTCTTCACCTGGGGGCACCAAGTCCCCAAGCAGACGGAATCACAAACCACTCACTCTTGGCGTCTTCCTCTGGCTCTTCGTGCACAAAAATTGTGGGGAACTGCAGTGTCTCTTTTCTCTCTCTCTCTTCCTCCCCCCCCCCCCCCCCCCCCCCAACTTTCCTATCTTCTGGAAAATCCAGACGAGCTAAGCCAGAATCTCATCCGGGACCTCAAAAGGATGAGGGCACCCTTCCCAGAGTCGAAATCCAAGTCAGTTTTCCTGGATCCAAGTCACGGCACCAAATTGTTATAGTTGAATAAAGCAAATAGAATCCAATTAAATTCTCTAAGTATTTATTAAATAGGAAAGGGCAGCGCTGGGCAGTTCAGAGAATCTCAGCTTCTCCAGACCAGCAAGAGTTATAGTTCCTCTACGACTACCTGAAAGGAGGTTGTAGAGAGGAGGGAGCTGGCCTCTTCTCCCAAGTGACAGGGGTCAGGACAAGAGGCAATGGCCTCAAGCTCCGCCAGGGGAGATTTAGGCTAGAGATTAGGAGGAAGTTTTTCTCGGAAAGGGTCATTGGGCATTGGAATAGGCTGCCCAGGGAGGTGGTCGATTCACCTTCGTTGTGGTGGTGTTTAAGGCACGGGTAGATGAGGTCCTGAGGGACATGGTTTAGTTCCTTTTATACATTTTCTCGGAGCCTCCTTAAAACTTAGCTCCCTCCGCGGGGATCTTCCAGCTTGTTTGCCTCAGGCAGCGGAGTGTTCTGAGCTGTGTTTTGGTTTCCCACCAGGTGGCTCTGGTACAATGTAATTGAGCTGGTGTTTACCGCCTCTGGGAGAGTTTAACATATTTTTTTTTCGTTATTTTAATACAAACAGAACATTTATTTAAAAGACCTATGCTATTGCTAACAATGAAACTACAATGCTATCTAAGGTAACAGAACACATTTAGATTTGGAATGGTAAGACTGCCTCCCAACTTGTTTGGTCAGCAAATTACCCTCTTTTACCTATTACAAGACTTTGAGCAACCCAATCTGGTGGGGTTTGGAAGGGAATTATATTTAAGGTTCCTTCCAACGCAACCTGTTCAACAATTCTCTGGCTCTCGGTGCTGGCCAGAAGCTGGGACTCTCTCGCCTGATGCTCTAGGTTTCTGTGAGCCAAGGAAAGGCGATAGCCTGGACCTACCACTGCCCCTTGAAATGTGGGAAGGCGTCCCTGGGGGGCCGGGGCATGCCCAGCCCCTGGCACAGCCACTCTCAACCACCCCGGTCCCCGCTGCAGCACCCATGGCCGGGGCAGCCCTGCTCCTCCTGTCCTGCCTGGCCCCACTGCTTTCCTCCCCCACTGTGCCACCAGGTAACTGGGGACCATCCCTGGAGCGGGGGTTTGGGGCAGCAGGGCTTTTGTGCCGGGTGGGTTTGTTGGGGTGGAACACATTTCCTGCACAACTGTGCTGGGGGGACAGGGGGTGTTTCAGAACTGTGTTTTGGCTGGGGCCCTTCCCTGGCATCCCCATCTGTAGGGGGTTCCTCGCAGGTTCACAGAATTATAGAATCCATTGGTTGGAAAAGAGCTTTGAGGTCATTGAGTCCAACTGTACCTGTCCACTACTAAACTATATATCTGAGCACCTCATTTTTTAAACACCTCCAGGGATGGTGACTCCACTGTTCCAGTGCCCAGTAATCCTTTCTGCAAAGAAATTTTTCCTGATGTCTAATCTGAACCTCCCCTGGTACAATTTGAGGGTGTTTCATCCTATCACTTGGGAGAAAAAGACCAACAACCACCTCGCTACAACCTCCTTTCAGACAGTTGTAGACAGTGGAAAGGTTTCCCTTTAAGCTTTTTTTATTTACACTATTTTTTATTTACAGTTCCCTCAGCCACATCTCCTAAGACTTGTTCTCTAGACCCATCACTGGCTTTGTTCCCTTCTCTGGACATGTTGTTGCCTGCTGTCCCCCTCAGTTGAGAGAAACCTTGCAACAGCTGAGTCCTCTTCTTCCAAAGATGAAATCTGCACAGGAGCATATTCCAGTGCATGTACTAGGTACTGAAAGCAACTCAGCAAGGCTGGGTCAGATGGGGCTCTGAGAAACCTGAAGATGTCCCTACTCATTGCAGGGGGATTGAACATTTAAAGGTCCCTTCCAACCCAAACCATTCTGTGATTCTGTAAGTGCAATGTGAAGACCCAAGATGCTGCTGGGAAGCAATGGTGGAAAATTCAGCTGGTCTTATCACTGTGTATGTTTGTGACCTGTTGAGACCATAACAGCTCTTAGGGATGGAACCACAGTTGAAGGTCTTCAACACAGTGGAAGGTGGAGGGTGCTGGGTAACTCAGATAGATGCTATGTGCTCTGGAGATTAAAACTTTCAGAAAGTATTTTTGCCCTTTGAGTATACAGGACATATTAAATTATTTCTCATAATCATTTTCTATAGACATCACATCTTCCTGTTAGGGTCCGAAAGACTTTGCTAAGAAGACAAGGCAGAGTTGCTAGCAACAAAAATGTTTATTACAAATTACAAGAATAAATGCGCATAAAATTTAATAGCCGATCAATCCACTGCCCCCCCCCCCCCCCCCCACCCCAGGCCAAATTGGAGCGACCCCCTCTTGAATGATCAAGGGGCTTTTATAGGCCTAAACCTCTACAGCTAAACAAAGACTACAAAAGGCATGCAATTAAAACAAGATTCTTTATGACCTAGATAACAACATCCGTGGTGTTGGCCCGTTATTTTCAGAGAAGGATTTATGGTCTTCTGGACGGGAGTTGTCTCCTGAAACTCCCCTTCGCTCTTCCTTTTATTTATAGATGGGTCTTATCTCCAGATCCATACCAGGCCAGCAGCCCATCTTTGAAAGATAAACAAAAAGCACTCTAACAGAAGAATCCTATCTCTCCTTGAAAATTGGCTAACAGAAGAATCCTGTCTCTCCTTGAAAATTAGCTAACAGAAGAATCCTGTCTCTCCTTGAAAATTAGAAAAAATAAAAAAAGTCCTAACACTTCCCTGGAAGACAGAACCACAGAATCTATTGGTGAGTTTCTTTTCCCGTTAACCCAGCTGCAGGAGAAATGGACACCCAGAGCAGGAGCTCCCTAGGGAGCTGTGCAGAGGGGTGATTGACATACAGCTTTACATGCTGGCTCATGTGATATTTTAAGCAATGTAAACATTCTGCTATGAAAATCAACCCTAAAAATGGGGAAAATTGATAAATACAGTGCTTCCTAGAATATGTCAGCCCCTAGGGCATGTATTTCAGTGAATCTGAATGGATAGAAATTGGCTCCAGGTCTCAACTGCATCTCAGGAGCATAGTGGGCAGCAGTCTGCACTTCTTACAGACTAGAATTAACATCCTAGGTATATGCCTATGTTTTACTTTCTTTTAGGTTTTAAAGTAGGTCTAATTAGTACCTAGTGTAGTTAAAAGTCTTTACAAATGCTGAAGAGAAGCAACACAATATTCTAGAAATTGGATATCTAAGAGATTTGATTTTGCATTTTTTGATCCTGCTGTGATCTTTGCAGGGTTGCGTTATACAATGTATGCTGTCACTTAGAATAATAGATCAATAGACTCGAATCAGATAAATCACACCACTTCCCAGTGAAATGCTGCCACTAGAAACAGATTAAAAATATGTTCATAGGCAAAATTTCCCTTAGTTCATTTAATCACACTTAGTACTTGCCACACATGATGAGAGAACCAAACATCTGACAGATGTAGTTAAGGTAAATTTAGTAATTTTATTCTAAAACATATTAGCTGGTTTTGAGGGTTTCACTTTTGAGTGTTTCAACCTTGTTTCACCAGGTTTCAGCCAGTCTTTTACTGAGGAAGGAATAACAAAGATATTTGGTGAGTTTCCACCTAAATTACAACATTATTTAATTTCCTAGAAATATGGAATCCCATGGAGATGTGCTAATGCTTTAAAGTATCCCAGTGTTAGTGATATTAAAAGAAAAGCACAACTATGAAACAATAGATCTTCTCCTTTCCCTTTTTGGAAGAAGAATATTAAATCTTGTAGTTCAGAATAATGAATTTCCACTATGAGAAAAGTGAGTTTTTGAATGAAAGATTTTTTTTTCCAGTTTTTCAACATGTATTATAGGATTATTATTTTAATTTTGTTTCCACATAGCTCTACCAGGGTTTTGCACTCCTGCCCCAAAGCCCCCCTTCTAGCTCAACCTCCACAGCTTTATTTGTACATTTCAATATAGCCCAGGACAGTTTTAGGGTTTTTCTCAGTACCTTGCATGGCTGTGCTGACACTCTGTAGTTCCACCCTGCACCAGTTGTTCCTTTCTGGTTGATTGTAGTTTAATCTGAGATGGTAGGTTACCCTGAAATGCCTCCTCAACAGATGGTTTTAAAGTGCTTGTAAGAAAAAAAGTATCCTGTCTAAAAGAACAGCAGTAGTAAATAGTCATTCCTGGCAATGTGTATTTGTAACATTTTCTTTTAGTCTAGCTGAACTAACCTTTGACTCAAATGGAGATAAGGTCAGTGAATATTCTGCAACTTAAATATTTCTTTCATGGTATATTTCGTCTTGGTGTACTGCACAAGATCCTTCTGTTTTCAGAAAGGAGGTACTTAGTAGGTGTGGTCTGTAGCTGATTGAAGTTCTTGATGGATTATTGGAGCATCAACTGCAATCCCAGCTTTCCCTTTTGCTTTTTTTTTTCTCCCCTTTGGATCAGTTCACTGATCTGGGCTTACAGATAATTGTCTCAGATAATTCAGTCATCACAACTGAAAGTTGAGTATTTTCTGGTATAGAACAAGAAGCAGCCAAATCTTATTGGAGAGGTAACAGTTTGCACAAACTGGCATTGCTGCTGAAACACCAGTGATGCATTGGAGCATCTCATATTTTCCCAGTAGCCCAGATGTTTTGACATTATTCTTTAGGCACACAGCCACAGCAGCTGCCCATGTGTTCCTGAGCATTTGTAGATGTTAGGGAGTACCTAATGGAGCATTGGTGGCCTGAATTTACTCTCTTGTATTCATTGTTGCAGATGAAATGACCACCAGTGAAACCATAGGCAGGAGGAGTGAATACAGTAAGTTAAGAGTACCTAACTCTTGTTAGTGTGATATATATCTTTGTGATATCTGCTTAAAAGGCTGTAGCTGCTATTGTATGGGTAAATGCAAGGGCCACAGAGAGATGCGACCCAGACTGTTCCCTTTAAATCTTCCTTTAATAACACTGCTGGTATCCCTCCAGTCTTGACCTACACCCCCTCTGCAATGCCATCTCCATGCCTCCCATACTGTACCATCCTCTGCTACTGGTTATCTTCCTCTCAATATCTGATTAGAAAAGCATTCCAAAAAGACACAGTATTCCACATGAAATGGGTCAGATGTACTATTAAACTTGCAAATTGCCATGCCAACAAAATAGCTCTGAATTACCTTTTCCTTACCTTGATACTGCAGTAGTTGCTCTTCTTCTTTGTAGAATTCATGTTTATATCCGTTTTCCTGCAGTCTGCACAGGTCTTGCTCATCTGGCTCTTGAGTATGGCTCTCCTGCCCTTGCTCTAACATTTGTGCTTGTGTAGCTCAATCCAAAAACTTTTTCATGTCCTAGATCCCCACATCTGGGAGAAATCCAAAATATTCACAACTGATCAGTGTGCTCACAGCCTCTTATGCAAGTTGTGGGAAGAGAGTGCCTTCGGGTGGGGTGTGCAACCTCCCTGTCTCATCAAACAACAATTGTGGAGCTGACCGAAAGCATTGAGAAATCTAAGGGATTTGGTTCCCATCAGCAATATTACTTTTCAGTCAGCTTGGGAGCAGTGAAATATTTAATACTTTTTCCTTGGTTGTATGGATTTCAAGAGGGGTTGGTATGGTGAGGAGAAGAGGTGGTTGGGTTAGGATCCTGTTGACTTCCTCTTTCTCACCTACATCTGGCTTGAGTGGTTCTTCCACAGATTAAAACTTGGATCTCAATGTGTTTTTCCTGTGGTGAAATTTCTTCCAAAGCCTTTAGAAATCTTTGCTTTTTAAAATACACTGCTACTGGTTTTAATAATTACATATATATATATGTTTAAAATAATTGATTGAGACTGTCACAGAGGAAGACTACATGACTAGTATGTCCAAAAAGCTCCATTTCTTCTACCCATCTGCCTGCAAATGTCTTCAGCCAACAGCCTCAAAGTTACCTTCTCTCATCCATACCTCAGATTCCCATAGTGTGCAATGGCCTGTAGAGAGAAGGAAAATTTTACAGTAGTTGCTTGGATATTGACTTGTTAGCCTGTTCCTTTGTGAATTGTAGTGAGATGCAGAAGGACTGAGAGGTTTTATTGTTTTTGGCCTTTTCCATCATCCTAAAAGTGTTAAAAATTACATTTCTTGTTTCCTCATTTAATCAGAAAATTTCTTGGAGGTCTCAAAGAGGAGCTAGTTATTTTTAGTATACTGTATTTTGCTGGAAAGAAGAGAAATAGCTATGTTTTTATCCATTTCCTTTCTCCAGCCATAAATGCATGTAAACAGAACCCCAAACCATTAACGTTATCTGAATAGCCTCATTGAGCAGATTTTTCATTTTTTGTCTATTTTAATGTTAGCATTTTGTTAATTTTTGTTCTTGTCATAAATTCTTCAAGCCTTCAGGAGCTAGAAGGTATGTATATAAAAGGTAAGCATCTGTGGGCTCTTATTTGAAGAAGGCAAAAATAGCACAACATGTGACAAACAGCTGGCGTTGCATGGAAAACTGTTATTGGTTACTGATATTGCAGGGAGGAAGTGCATGAAATTCAGTTTGATTGGTGCCTAGCACCACGACCCCTACAGTACCCTACAGTGGCAATTTGCAAAGACCTTTTCAGTAAAGTGAGTGAAATGTGTACTTCTATAGTGTACTGATTTATCTTTTTCGGTAGATGAGTCCAGCATCAGCTCCACTGAGCAACATATGCAGAATGAAACACGTAAGGAGTTTCTTCTTTTCTTTCTTTGGCCTAAAAATGGTGATGTTTGTGTCTGTTACGTAAATAATAAGCAGTTATCTAAATGTCCTGTATGGAGGCCTCCTGATTGCACTTGGATTGTGATCTAAACCATCCATAAAGCATCAGCTATTAAGATGTGGGTTCTCTCCAGAGAATAAACAAACATTGCAAGGTTTGTGGACAATGCACAGCAATCCCAGGATTCCTGATTTTACCATTATAGGTAGTCATAGCTGTGTCTTTGTTCTTCCCTGCAAACACATGTAGTTGGAGAGACATCAGGGTTTATACGCCAGTGCCTGGTGGTCCATTCTGTGTGCCAGTTACCAGTACTGCTTGGCTTCTGGAAAACATTCTTTTGGGTGCCTCGTATGCAGTTAAGAAGGAAGATGACCAACTAAATTGTAGAATGATGTGTTTTAAAGAACTGGTTTTACTAGCTTCTGTCTTTTCTTTCTCTTTTATCTTTATTTTTTTTTTTTTCTTATGCCAACAGTTGAGCACAGCATCAGTTTGAATGAAGGATCTGAGTGGAAATCCATGTGAGTTTTCATTTCTTTTTTTCCCTCTTATCTGCTTGTCTTCAGTGAAAACCCTTCTTTTCTTTTTATATAGGTGTTATATGGTCTTTGTTCTTCAGGGTCTCAATCAACTTGGAGATCCCAGATCTTCTCCGTGATCTGGACGCAGTGTTCTGTTGCCTGTTAAGAAAAACCCAAAAAACCAATTGTCTTTCACTGGTAGAAGTTCATGAAGTTGTGTGTTCACAAGGAAGGGCAGAAGTTGTTATCTTGAGTTTGTATCTGTATTCTGGCTCATTAGTGACTGGGCTTATTCCATCCTATCTAATTGTACATGTCTATATCTGGAACTGGTTCTAAATATTCATTTTAAAATGTAGGATTTTATCTGCTTCTGCAGATGATGTATTTGGATGGAAAGAAATTGCTTACGCTGAGGTTGCCTTAGGTGTAGTAAAATTACCTATTTGTTGCATGGCTACTTTTTTAGGTAATAAACCCTTCTAGTTGAAAATGCAGTCTAGGCTCTTCCAGAGCATCCTGTTTTTATGCTTCCCCTTCAGTGTTCTGTCATGACTACCTTGACCTATGCCAAGTCCCCCAGGCATCACTGTGTCCTGCTTGGCAGAGCTAGTCTTGGGGCTTTATTGATGTTTTTACGGCGGGGGGTGGTGGTGTGGGTAATGTCCAGCAGTGTGACCTTTTCAATGTCTTGTTACAGAGGGATCCACCTACTATGGAAGATGCTGGAGGTAAAGATCATCCTTGTAAGTGAACACTCTGTGTAGGCACCCAAACTAAGCTAACTATGCATTGCATCTGCAGTTCTTTTAAAGAACCTTTGTTATGAGTGATTATAGTAAGGTAAAGGGGATTAGCAGACACTGATAGTGTCTCTCAATGGATAGATGAGTCTTTTAGTGTTACATTGCACTGGGACAGCTGAGAGCCCTTCAGGATCTCTTTATTTGAAATCTAACTGTTTTCTTCTCTTTCCATATAGAAAGAGATACAGAGAGTGAACAAACCTAGTCATCATCTGGCAATTTCAGCTTCATCACAGGAGCATTTGATTCCTAAAGTACAAAGTTTGTTTTGTAGGGTAGGAATCCTTTCGTAAAATTTGCTTTGAATCCTTTTTATGTTATTATGAGAATCTGGATTGCAATAAATCAGCAGCAATGTTTGCCCTGCCATGCTGTAGTGCTTTAATTTTATTCTCTAGCGAGAGAACCAAGAGACAGGGACCCCTGGCTGCTTACCTGTGCTTAGAGATCAAGTTCCCTGCAAGCAGAAAAAGATGCTCTCTCCATATTCTTGCTAGGTGTGATAAGAATGTGTGTTGGGCTGGAAATTACTTCTGAATCTTGAAGATCAACAAAATGGACATTCCAAAGCACAAAATCGGAAAAAAACCTAAACTAGCTAAAACAAAATAAAAATCACTTTTGAAAGCTCCATGGAAAGCCTTCACAGAACCATGTCGTTTTTTTAGTCTACCTCACCATTCTTTTCCTGGCCAGATTGGCAAGTCAGAGATGAAAGGGGATGGAAAGCTACAGCTCTGGCTGATGCGGCACACTTGGCTTCTTGTTTACCACCAAAACACTACTAGTTTCTGTTCCCCAGATGCATATTAGATGTGTTGAGATCCTGAAGAGCATTATCTGACCTGTCTTCTTCAGTGCCCCATCTGGCTTGGTTTTCTAATAAGACTTACTTTCTTTGCTGCCAATTCCTAGCTGCCACCCTGTTGGAGCGAGACCAAAAAAATGTATTATATACAGTAGTTTGAATTAGTTGCAAATCAAGAAAAGAAATTATTTAAATGTATGTGATAGTTTTAAAGTTAGAAGAAATCTTAAAACCTGGTCCTTTAAAAAGGGGTGTTAATTACTTGGGAATGCTAACAAGATAGGAGCTAACAGCACTTCATTAAAAGTAGGAGACCATATATCACTCAAGTAGCAAGATAAGAATGGGGCCTAGCATACCAGAGTTAATTAAGTAGAGAAAGAAGAGAACTGGCAATGAATTCACATTGGACATTACCCAAGAAGAGAAAGGTAAAAAGTTCATGGTGAGGAGGACTGCTTTCTTCCTCAGAGGAAGAGTATGAGCCTTCATCCCACGACCACCAGGAGGAGGCGCGCAAGCGCAGAAAGGGCTGATGTAATCCACTGATGAAGTCATCGAAACATACATATGCATTAGGCAATGATGTAACCTGTTGAATATACATTAGATTGTGAAATCTCACAAGGATAATTTGCGGTCATGTTGTAATGGTTGGCTGAACTAGATTTGGGTACTGACTGTCCCCTGATTCCTGTGGCCTCACAGTAAAGCACCACACATAACCCTTTCTGGAGTGTTATGTGTTTGTCACGCCCCTGCTAACAATCCAAGGCTGAAAGCTATGTGAATTGTGGTTCTAGATAGCAAAAAAGACCAAAAGATGCTGTAAGAGAAAGCTTTTGGGGCTGTAGGCTGCAAAAGTAGGTGTTTTGAGCTGTAGGATCTTCTTTAGGAATAGTAAAAGAAGAGGAATGGACAAGCAGAGAGAGTATGGAAGAAAATAGGAAAAACTTTTATGATGTCAAGGTGCCTGTGAGCAAAGACTGACACAGGTTCTGTGACAGATCTGTTGGCTTTGTTTTGGATGTGCAAATAATGAAAAGTGCCTCCTGAATATGTGATGTAAGCATTTCTAAAACTAAGGCTTTCACGTACTCCAAGTGCCACTGACCCTCTGTAGAATGGGTGGCAAACTACTTCACAAATTCATTGCCATCAATTTAGATAGGCTTTAATTAAATCTTAGGAAAAGTCTCTTTTGGATGGGGCTCTTCTCTGCTTTGAGTTGGTAATGACATTCCTCATTTAGGGCTGCACAGTAGTTCAACTGGTTCATATCTATCACTAATGCACTTTTGCTATACAGCAGGCTGTGTACAGGGGCAGATAACACATCTATGTCCCCTGTTCTCTCAGCAGCCAAAAGAGGAAAGAACGTAAGAGCAGGACAGTTATGCAGTGATGCCACCTCTGGTCCTACCTCCCAGCTTTCAGCAATCTATTAATTGGTGACTTTCCATATAAAGAATTGTCTATTAGTGTTTCCTAATCCTCCAAGGAGTTTCAGGAATTTATCAAATTATTATGTAAATGTAAGTTTTGAGATGGTACAACATCCCGTACCTCGTTTCACAATTTAATTTGACAACATGGGAAAGGTTCCCTTATTTATTTTGGCCCTGCCACCTGATGAATTAATATATCCTACAACTGCTAACCAGACAGATCCTATATGGTCTCTGTAAGACAAGTGCTTTTAGAACAGTATTTTTTTTTTAGGTGACCACAGATAGTTCAGAGCTGATCAGCTTATGTATATGATGGTTTTTCCTGTTGTCTATCTGCATTTTTCAATAAAGATTGAATGAGTATCTGCTGGTTTATTGTCTATTTAGTATTTTTAAACTATTCACAGTATACCTTTGTTTATATGGTCCTAAACAATTCAATATCAGTAGATTTTGCACCCGACCCTGTACCCATTTTTCAAGATCGTTCATGAGTATGTAAAACACACCAGGCCAAAGCAAAGTTCCTTTTAGCACATAGTCATCTTCGTCCTTTGTGAAAGTGAACAATTTGTTTCTCCTCTTTATTTCTTTTTTCTTAACTAGAAATTAATACAGAAAATGACTTTTTTGTTTTATTTTTCTTTTCTTTTGGGCAGTCCAAGAGTTTTCCTTGTAAATTTTAAAAAGCATCTAAAAACATTATGTAAATCAGATCACTCCTATATATACACCAAGAGTTTCAGCATATTCATTGATGAAACATGACTGCTCTTGTTAAGAGTCCATACTAACTCTTCTTACATCTTGTTAAATTCTCATCAGCTGATACTTCCTTTTGAGACAGGTCTCAAGTTGCCTCCCTCATTAGGCAAATTTCTGATGTAGGAGCCCCCTTAACCTTCTCCACCATACAGGCTGAGTTTGATACTTTCTTCACACGCTTTTGTCTTTTTTTTAATGTTCTCTCTTTAAAGCATAATTATTGGTCCTACAGATCATCAAGTGGGATTCCTGACTCTTAAGCTTGAAAAAAAATCATCAGGTAATTTCTCTGCCATGGAGAAGTTTTTAATGATTTTTTCTCCCTCCAGATTTTAATTGCGTTTTCATAAACTATTTGCCAAAGTATGTGTTCTTTTCTACTTTCTTTGTTTAGACAGGTTTTAAACTTTTTACTGGATTGCTTATTACAGTTATTGTTGTTACTTACCGCTCCTTTTTTCTGTACTAGAGTGCTTGACCTTCCAGACTTCAGGAAGGAACAAATCAGGAGAGAGTCTTTTTGAAGTATTTTCCTTCATCCTTCCTCTGATTCCTTTTTGACAATGTCCATGCTGCTTTTGAAGTATTTAATCACTTTAGTTGATGGCATTATTTTCTTTGCACCTGCTCTGTGCAGTTCTTCCTGAAAGTTAACTGCATTTTGCTGCAGCTAAATTAAGGACTGCTCAGAATGTATATGTTTCTGTCACTGGCATGACCTTGGATGTTTTCTCCTAAAGCTAATAGCATTCTTGACATTTGTTACTGTGACTGCAAATCTCACTTTCTGCTAGATGGCAAAGATTATTTAGGACTTGGCTTCCTGAACTGATTTTTCCTAGGCTGATCTTTCTCTTTGCTTGAAATCTGTTGCTGCCATCTGTGTTAATGAATTAGAAACATAAACAGATTTACAATAATAATTCACTGCACTAATCTATTTCTCAGTGTCCTGAGGTTAAACTGCAAATTCTAAAGATTTTTCTGTCAATTTTTGAATAACAGCTGCTGCTGCCCTCCACTGGTTGGAATTTCTGTACATTTAAACTCTACTGCAGTTGCCAAGACCCTGAAGCCACCAGTTTCAGTGCGGAACAGAAGGGAAGGTGTTTTTCAGAGACTGTCCTTTGCTGTTCTCCTTGTCCCTCATCCAGGTGAATGTTTCTTTTTAGAAAGAAATTTAGAAAGTTTTCAGTTCCTGGCTGGCTACAGGATGGTAGCACCCAGTTGTTACCTTCACTGTAAAACAATAACCCTCACTTTACTCTTGATTAAATAGTTATCTAAATTACAGAAGAAAACCATTGTATGCCTTATCTTTGCCTGTCAAAAAGAGCCAGGAAAAGATAGGTCAAACTCCCTTCAGCCACAGGGAGAAGTAGCAAGTGATTCTATAAGCATCTGGAGTTTCTAGTGACTATTAAGCTGATGCATTGTTGGCAGCATAGCGTCAGTTCATTCAAAACATTGGGTAAACACACATCTTGTAAAATTTTCTTTAAATTCAGTGCTCTTGAAATAGCTTGGGGTTTTGATCTGTCTACAGCTTCATTTTAAATGAGCTCCTTATTGATCCCCTATGAAGCACAAGAGGACAAACTGATCTACACACCATTCTCATACAGCTCTTTCTGAATTTTACAACTATGCTTCAAAAATAAGGTTTCACAAATGGCACAGCAGGCATTTGCACAACACTTTTAGTACCCTTTTCAGTTTCCATCATCTTTAGAGGACATGGTTGAACATGTAAGAAATGAAGAAAGCGAATGTGTGAAGCTCATGAGGATCAACAAGGCGAAGTGCGAGGTCCTACATCTGGGTCAGGACAATCCCCAATTTCAGAATGGAATGGGGGACAATGTAATTGAGAGCAGCCAAGCAGAGAAGGACTTGAGGGTTTTCATTGATGAGAAGCTCAATGTGCGCTCACAGTGCAGAAAGCCAACCATATCCTGGGCTGCGTCAAAAGAAGTGTGGCCAGCAGGATGAGGGATTCTGCCCCTCTACTCTGCTCTCATGAGACCCCACCTGTAATATTATGTCCAGTCCTGGAGCCCCCAGCATAAGAAGGCTATGGAACTGTTGGAACGGGTCCAGAGGAGGGCCATAAAGAGGATCAGAGGGCTGGAGCACCTCTGCTGTGAGGGACACGCTGAGAGAGCTGGAGTTGTTCAGCCTGTAGAGGAGAAAGCTCTGGGGAGACCTCATAGCAGCCTTTCAGTACCTGAAGAGGACATATGAGAAAACTGGGGAGGGACATGATGAGAGGGGAATGGCCTCAAATTGGAAGGGAGAAAATTTAGAGTAGATATTAGGGATAGATTCTTCACAATAAAGGTGGTGAGACACTGGCATAGGTTGCCCAGCGAGGCTGTGGCTGCTCCATCCCTGGAGGTGTTCAAGACCAGGTTTGGATAGGGCCTTGAGGAACCTAGTCTGGTGGGAGGTGTCCTTGCCTACAGCAGGGGCGTTGGAACTGGATGATCTTTAAGGTCCATTCCAACCCAAACCATCCTATGATTTTATGATTTGATGACTGTGGAAGTCTTTAGGAGCTAAAGCCTTTCAAATGCTATATGTGGTTTTGTTAACTGGAAGCATTCATTTGGGAGATCAAGATCAGTGAGGAAGACTACGTGGAGCCTTTGCAGGGACATGGAGAAGGGCAAAACACTGGCTTTGATGTTTCAGCCAGGAGGCCTGTTGTTAAAGTGATGACAAGGTGACGAACTTGATGCAATGCCAGTGACCAGACTGAACCTCTTCAAGCAGTAATTCATCCTTCTGCTTCCTGAAAGGTGGTAATTTCAGAGCGTTCAGAATAAAGGTAAATGAAGGAAATCAAATATTTGCCACTTGGTTTTGCATCCATTCTTCTATGCTGTTGTTATCTCAGGAAGATAGCACATGTGATGCAGAAAGTAAGTCTGATCATTTGGAGTCTAAGTAGACTATTTTGTAGCTGGCCTTGACAGTGAGATGTCTGGATGTCTTCTCAGTTAGAACTGATATGGCTGCGTCCACTGAGTCTCTTCATTTCCAGGAAAAAATAAATATGTCAAAACTGAAAATAATATGGGGAATTGTTTTCAAGGACATAACTTCTTATGTGACCTTCTCCTAGGACCAATGCTTCTCATTTCAATTCATTCAAGGACCACCAGGTGGAATTGGCACATTGCAATCTTCTATCTGAAGAGCACCAATTTACAAAGTAGGTCTGATCCTGATTAAGCCAGTGGTACTTAGTATGTCAAAACTGCAGCATGTGAAGCGAAAAGGATGGTAAGCAGGATGTTTGACTCTAGTTGCTGCATTTCTTATAGGTTCTATGAAGTGGGAGTCAGTGAAGACAAAGAAAGAAGCTGAGCAGTAGTACATTAGGAAAAAAAAGAAATAAATTGTACTTAACCAATTACTTTTGATTCTTCAGCGGACACAGCAATGTCCTCTAAATACGACAAACATGAGTCATAAGAAAAACTGATGATACACCTGGGAGCAGGGTTTTCCTGAGCACTTAATTAACTTTATTAGCCCTACAGAAATCAAGAACAAATCTCATAGGATTGCCTATGAAGTATTCCCAGGCAAAGGATTAATGAACTGAGGCTGAAGGATATACGTAAAATAAAATTTTCCTGAGATTCACGAGACTCATCCAGGTTCTGGGGGTGTACGAACTAGATGATAGGGTCTGAGTAGTTGAGAAGGTTGAGTCTAGGATGTGGAAGGTTTAGTAGCTAGGAAAGATAGATGTAATCCCTTTTCTTCTGAGTGTGTCATTTAACACATCCCAGACTCCCAAGTTCTTCACTTCACCTCTTACTCTCACATGCCTGTTGCAAAAGGGTCTAATTGCTTTTGCTTGTTTCTTCCTTTACCTGAGAGGAAAAAAAAAACCTTGTGTCAACAAAAATCCTAGCATATCAGTGGCATCAAGCCATCAAACCAGAAAGTTAGTAGAAGTGTGGGTCAGCACAGAAAGATTGTATCTGCTACAGAGTGTATGAAATGAGATTTGGTGAACCACATAGGAAGTGGAAGGCACAAAGGATCCCTCTTGTCCAGAGTGCTCAGGGACCACTGAAGAACATAGAGGATAACCAAGGGGTTGTCAGTTATTTCCTGCCTGTACTTGGAGGCTGTAGATGCAGGAAGAGACTATTCTGAGCACTACACAAAACAGCCTGTATGGCAGTTACAACAGGTACTAACAGGTAAAAGTGAAAGAGAGGCATCAGAATCAGGTTTTAATAGTGGAATGTTTCTTTGATGATACAAAGGATGCTGTCATATTTTAGGAAATATGATTCAATTGCACTAATTCTGATAATTTTGGACACTCAGAAATATCAGGCTGGGTAATTTATAATGTGATAGCTAACTGTGGTAGGAAGCCTACCATCATTGATGGTCTTTTAAAATGTGAGTGAATCAGACCCAGGACGGAGGACATCTGCACTGACAGATCTGGTGGAGTGAAGGCAGTTCAAGTATGATTTTTCAGTCTCTGTGATTCTTCCTCTCGGTTCAGTTGCTTTTCCTAACACTAAGACTTTCAGCACAGGAATCTGAAGTTAATGCTGTGACCTGCTGTTGCTGAGCCATGGTTTAGGATTATATTGGTTGTACTACAAAAGTCCACCTCTTCGATGTGATATTACTCCCACTGACAGTAATTTTAGGAATATTTAAGCATGTCCTAATTACCTAAGGAGCTGACAGATAATATCACTGTGCTGTGATGACAAGGTATTTGCATGTCATTGGATATTGTTAAAAAGAAAACTTGGGATGCTCTTTTCCTACTTTGATGCACCACTGCATTACCAGCAGGAGAACAATGAGTTTAGAAATAAAGCGTGAGTATAGCTGGATATGTTGCTTGGTGGTTCATAAGCATGTGTCAGAAGCTAAGTACTGAGATGAGTCAGCAGAGAAGTGTCATCAGATAAAAATAGCTCTAGGACATAGCAAGGTGTGGTAGCTACTGAACAGATTGTTGCACTGTATTCACACATAGGGAAGTTCTTCTGCCATTCCTACTCTCCCTTTCCCCCTCCCTTTTCCCAGCTGTTTAATTTTCCCTCTAGCTCCTATCTGTCCTGGTCACTGAGAGCTTGCCTACTTTGGCTCAGGTACAAAGGTCTGGGTCATGTTTACAGTACAGGATCAGGCAGCCCAGATATCCTACAAATAGCCCAAGTATGGAACAATCAACATCCAACCCTCAGTCATCCAGGTGGACATCTGAATTTGACATCTAGAGCCATTTTATATAACTTCAGTCTTGCTTCTAGCCTTCAGGTACCTCCCCAGAATGAGAAAAGTCTCCTGTAGATACTGTAATGTCTGCCAGTGCCTTAGAGTTGTTTCAGAAATAGCAGGTCATCCCAGATGCCTTCGTACATGACTGTACAAGAAACTGAACCCACCCACACTCCTTTTTCCAGAGATCAAGGACGGTTCTTCATGTTATCCCTGTGTCTTCTTTTCAAAGAGAACATTTAGAAACCACTTTTTCTAGAGAACACTTTTCCTAAGTGAAAGTATAAATCTTGATGAAAATATTGTGATGAATTAGATTCATATGGAGAACTGCATCCTCAGAGGAGCAACAATCTTCCCAGAGGTCCTTGGGATTTGTGGTCTCAGAAGAAGAACCAAGGAGCATTTGGCTAAAACTAGCCATCAAAGACTCCCAACATCCTGTTTCACCTGGCTCCCCACCCTGCTTGCTGGGGCTCACTAGAACCTTGATATCCTTGAATCCTCTACTGGTGAGTCTGGATGATGGGGAGATGGTTCTGCACCTCCATGTAGAGATTTCCCTCACCTGTAGGAAAGCAATGCTTTGCCCCTCATCAACCACTGTGAAATTGTCCTTTAGAGCACATAAGCTCTCAAGTAAAAGCAGAAGTCAGAAGACCTGAAGTCCAGGCTGTGCCCCAACACCAGTGAAACACATAATTTCAAACCTTCTTGTTCTCTAACCTCAGTTACTGTTGCCTAACCCTTAAAACGAGGACAGCCAGCCCTAGAGGGGAAAGCAGAAAGGTGAGGTCACGCACTTCTGTGCTAAGCCAAAGGGCACTGGATGCCTCTCTACATCTGCTGGAAGGACAGCAGGCAAACCCAAACTGCTCACCCTAGGAACACGCTGAAAACAGCAGATATTCTGTTGTGACATGTAAACACAGGCAGAAATATGGAGCTAGACATTTCCTCATTTATGGTGCATATCAGATCCTTAACAGGGCTTTAATACAGCTTGTTTGTGTGTTGATTATAACCCACTCCCATCTGAAACAAAGCATGAAAGAAGAGCATTAAACACTGCTAGTAAGGCATATGCTGGAACAGCAATGATGGAGTGGTTTGTTCAGTAATAGACCCCACTCAGCTGGTACAGATAAATCTTGTCTGGATAGGATGCGGAGCCTTAGTAGACTAATATTTTGGTTAAGAACTGCTCTCTTACCCTATGAAAGAGTCGTGCTGTAAATACTACATATGAATGTTTGTAGAAACCACAGCATGCGTGCCTGTCCATGATGCACCTCTGAAAGGTACCACCTTCTTATGCTCTGCACAGACCATTTGATTTTTAAATGGTACTTGCAAGTTTTGCAGGAAAAAGTGCTTTCTGAGGCTTTCCATACAGCAGTGTCGTTTAATCTGAGAAAGAAGCAGCAATGCTGATGTCACAACTGCTCTACCACTGTTGGACGCTGACCTGTTGCCAACCCAACGTTTACACATGAAGCATTTACTCTATTCAGATGCTGACAACACATTTCTTTGTGCATAGCAGTGGCAATAGCCAAAGTTCTTGCCCTTGCTGCAGCATGGGAAGACCAGGCTTGCTGCTACTGCACTTGAAGGCAGACTTCTGAGCTGCTTCCTGGAGGACTGTACAATTGGGATGCAGATGCCATCATGCTCAGGGAAGAGCAGGATGACAAAGAACAGCCCTGCTGGGCTCTCTTGTGCACCTTTCCATCCCAGATCTACCCTTTGCCTCCCCATTCCACTTCCCAAGAGAGGAACATTCTCTTCCTTCCACAGTACTCTGGGACAACAAAATTAGCTTTGCCTGCAGAGCTTGAAAGATTTCATTGATTCTGTGTGTACAGAAATCAAAAAAGTGTGTTTACTCAGTTTACATATAAATGTAGATCAAAACTAGAAGAGGTTTTGGTGTCTGGTATCTGTTTCTTGTAGCTGTCCAGCCACTTATAGAACCTTAAGGCTAGGATTTACCACTCAGTCAAAATCCTTGCCTCAGGTATTTCTTTGCCAACTCTGTGAAGTTATCCCCAGGCAGATCCTATTCACTGTAGCTCAGCCCCACAAGTGTTTCCTGTGATTTATACCTTAACCTGGTATTCACTTTTCACACTCCTCCAGAGGACAGATGATGCCGAAAGTTAACTTCAGAAAGCACATGGTAAAGTCAAGCCCCCTCCTCAGCAGGCACCTCCTGGTAACAGCAAATATGGCGTTAAACAGTAGACAAGTTGCTACTGGGATGAAATACCTGTCTAGTCATCCCAGAGCATTGCTGCTTTATACACTGCAACTTATGTTTTATATAAGCATGATGCAAAGTAGTTATGATTTTTTATACAAAGCAAAATCAGGAGTCCTGCAATTCATAATAGTTCTTCACAGAGTCTGTAACAGGAGCCACGCAACTCTATTAATAACTATGTGTCAGTGAATACCTTCAGTTCCAGCCTAAAGTTCTGTGACTAGGAATTTCTTTGCCATTCAATGACCTATTTGGTGGTCCTAGTTACAGGATTTTATTAGATTTCTCAGCTTTACAAGATACAAGGGCATCAGGCAGAAGCCATTAAATTAAGTTCAATCTCACACAATGTGTGTGAGGTTGGTTTAATTTAAACACTCCTAGGGCTGTGACATGAAGGATCTCTCACTCTGCACAGGGACAGGCCCCGAACATAAAATCAGGGACTCTTCGAGGCTGCTGGTGACTCAGCTAAGGTTGCCATTTCCTTTAGGTGTTACATATAGCTTTTGATTAAGAAGCTTTCCTCTGAGAAAACTTTACCGTTTATTTGACAAGTTTTGCCTCCTGAAAATGTTTTAGATTTTGAAGAACTTTGAACTAGTTTTTACTTGTCAGAAGCCACTTTCTGTGAAAAATATCAATCTTCTTCCAATATGAATGGGACACTTTGTTATTAATATGTAGAGTTTTTAAGTATTTTAATAGCCCTAGAACACAGACCACAATACCAGGCATTTCATTCAGCTCACATAATGCAGGACTATGCAGCATTCTGCTGCACAAGGTTTTGCTTTGTATTAATGTGCACAGCCTGGGCTTTGACCACAACCTTCGCTGAAAGTCATGAGATGGTTTTTCTTTGGCATATTCAATTTGATAATCCAAATGCTGACCAGACATTTCTGTGGACAAATGGGCTCTGGATTACTTCAGCGGGCTCTCTGCATGTCAGCTGGCTGTAGCCTTTGCTTTCTCTGTGAGCTCTTGTGCAATTGCTGGGTCATACCCACCAGTTACTGGGCCTTTGGTGATGGGGAGCCTACTTTCAGCAGCTTCTTCATGATCCAATGTATGCATAGGCATCATGCTTGCTAGACTTATGCAGGGAATCTCATACAAGGCATTAAATTGTGAAAACAGATACTTATTGTAGAAATGTGATGGCATTTCCTGTGCATCCAAAGAACCTAAGGAGAAAGGCATGACACTTAAGGAAGCAATGGCTCTCCAAGAAAACATGCCTTCAATCTGGAAACAGAGTATGGCACCAGGTTAATGAAAACTCTGCAGTCAAAGGCAAAACCACTTGCTGTTTCCCTGTTACCAGTTCAGTCTTCCTTATTCCAGTCTTTTACTGCCATCTCCTGGCTACAACTGGATAGACTCATAGTTGGACGTGAAATAAATCTCTTCCTGTTTTACTCCATTTATTTAAGAGTTATAATAACAGTTGATAAAACATTTTTTATGCTGATCTTTGAAGATTTGTGTTCTGTTTAAAATCTCTTTGATTCCCTGTTAGTTTCTGAACAAGGATATATCAAATTGAGTTACTCGTGGCAAAAAAAAAAAAAAAGGCTTTTTCACTCCAAAGGGAAGACGTGCAAGCAATAGCACTTTCTGCATGTGATGACACTTTTTGCAGGATTCCTACTTGAGTTCAGAAATTCCTGTGAAGAAATAAGGGAAAGAACTAGCTGTGTAGAGAAGGGGAATAGGATCTGCTGTAATAGAAACCATCTCACTTTTTATTACCCCAAGCAATGCTGAATACATTGTGTTTTCAGAGGAAGACAAATTCTACCACCGCCTCACATCTTCTTGCAGCAGTGGGGTGGAATGTAAGGAAGTATCCTTTATTTTCATGAGGATGGCTGGAATTCACCCCCAAAATTTAATTCTCATAAGTCATCAGAGGTTAGGGTAGGAGAATTGAATTATTTCTGTCAGCAGGGTCCCTCGTGCAATGTGCAGCACTTCATATGTGCTGAGAGACATGGTTTAGTGTTTGATAGGAGCGGTTGGACTCAATGATCTGGTGGGTCTCTTCCAATCTGGTTGTTCTATGATTCTATGATATTGCATGGAACAGCATCACAACAGCAAGGGACTCACAGAGGGGGCTTTTGTAATGGATTAACTGAGAAATACAGCACTTGTGTAATGGCAAGTATCTGGGCTGTATCTGGGGTGAAGTTACAGCTAAAGAAAGAAGACAACCCAGAGAAACCAAGTTTTGCATTTCAGTGTTCTAAAAACAAAGAATTTTTTTATTATTATTTTCATGAAATAGAATAGTTTGGGTTGGAAGGGACATTAAAGATTATCTAGTTCCAACCCCCCTGCCAGAGGCAGGGACACCTCCCACTAGATCAGGCTGCCCAAGGCCCCATCCAACCTGGCCTTGAACACCTCCAGGCACAGGGCATCTACAATTTCCCCAAGTAACCTGTTCCAGTGTCTCACTATTCTCATGGTGAAGAGATTCTTCCTAATGTCTAATCTAAATCTGTTCCTCTCCAGTTTATACCCATAAATATACCTTCTATACCACAAATATACCATTTATACCTTTTCAAGTAAGTTTTTTTAATGAAACCCCCTACAATACTCCTGAAGCTTAATTTAAAACATGGCCTATAAAAGGGGTCGAAATTCATCTTGAGTGTCAATCTCAGAGTATTACAGCTTTGTGGCCTAACCTGCAGGCAGGAATAATAAAATGTGTGCAAGAAGCACCTTGAAGCTCTTTCAGGAGAAGGAAAGCAACTCTCTCCTTGGACAACCGCATCCTGCAGTGTGTCCCTCTTTGTATGTGCTGTCACAGAACAACATCATACGGGTATTGGCTGGTTTCATTGCCTCAGGAAGCTGGCTGCAGGTAATATAACTTTTCAATTAGTGTCTTGTAAATGATCAGATATCATTCAGAAAAGGGCAATGATCTGATTATTGCTGTTGATAAAGGAAAGTAAGATTGGATGAATATTTGTTATGGTTGTCCCTTGATGTCTTATCCTCTCTAATATCCCTCTTAAAACCACTAGGTAAGCCCACCACAATGCACCAGTGCTCCCAGCACCAGAAGAGAACAGGAGGCTAGGCTCCAAATCCAAGCTCTTCCACACAACACAACCTCTCAGAAAACAGCCTTGATATCTTGGGATGTCAGTCCACTGGGAGCTGTTGTGAATCCAACAGCATTTAACTCATGTTGCAATTTAGACAGCGGTATTCCTGGAGCATATGCATTTCACAGGGTCCTATAAATGCCTATAGAAAAGGCGCTGTATTAGATCACACCTCAGACGCCTTTTTTCTTGCTTGGCAGAGCGGGATTCCTCTCTGCAATCTATTTTTAGAGCTCTGGTTTGTTTTAATGCAACATAAGTTTGAATTAAATGGGATTTTTGTCATCCCCATGGAGTCTGACACTTGCTTTTGTGAAGAAAGTATTGAGCCACTTAACTATCAGCATGTGTCCTTCTGCCATCTGCCTACAAGATACCTATCCTGCAAACCAGGATAATTTTTCTTTATTGACCCTCCTCACTGCTGTACTGAGCTGAGCTGCTCACACCAAGCCTCTGCATGGGGTTTGATCTGCAGCTCACCACCCTCCTGTGAGCAAGGCTCTCTGGTGGCTAGTCTCAGTTCATTCTTCCTTGACCAAGCAGGGCAGGTTATGAGGGGTTATCTCAGTTTGAGTTTTTGTTCTGTAGTGCAGGCAAATAAACATTTGTCTATGACCTAAGAAAGGATGTGCCGTGACAGTTCTCTCTGTGTGTGGTCTCTGCATTACATGTGCAGTTGAATTTGTGAATGTGTGGTTTATGGCATGTGTATGTGGCTGAGGAATAATTTTCTGATTTGAAATTCAAGTACTGTTCTCTACTTGTTTGTCACTATTACTCAAATTACAACTTGAAAAATCCTTTGCCAGTGTAGACATCTTGTTCCTTTGCCTTCTCACAGAGCCAACAACTGGCTGTCATCCAGTCTTTTTTAAATGGTAAATAAACAAAGATCAGGAAGCAAGTTGGAATGACTCTCACTGTACAATTTAGTGCTCTAGTGAGCCAATTCTTATATTGGCATGGTCCAAGTACTTCATACTGCAGCAGAATAACACTACCTATTGTGCATTTGCCTTATGTCACCTTAATCTGTAAGTCACCACAAGAAATCTCAGCTGGATCAGCAAAACAAGGGAGCATCCAGAAAATAGGAATGGAGATGGTTGATCCTGCTTCTGCAGGATAACGTAGAGTGGCATATTGAGCCAGGCAGGGCAATAAGTCAGCAGAGGCTCCCCACCCACACCCAGCAAGACCAAGAATGGCTCTAGCAAGCACATACTAAACCTTGTTCTCATTTTCTTCATGGTAGAACAGTAGTATAGTTAACCCTAGTCAGCTACGTAGTTTTTGACACACTTGGTATCTGATCAAAAGTTTGTAGAAGTCGATACCTCAAGAGAAATTTTTCCTCCACTGACTGCTGGTCAGGTCCTTCATCTCTTAGCAAAGAAATTCTCATTCTTCAGCAGCAGTAGCTTTTTCTTAGGTTTCTGTCTTTCATCTCTGGCCTGGAATCAGGTTCTTCATGTCTCACAGATAGCCAGTGAGATATGTTTTTCAGTATTCCTCTTAAGTTTTTTATTATTTTGCAACACAAATCCTGATGGACTTCTAAGTCCTTCCATGTAGAAGCATACAAAATTGCTTATAAATAATAATTCTTGGGTAATTCAACCAAATTATAAACACATCCTCTTTGTGGCAGAACACAGCAAGAGTGACTGCAATCCAGCACTTCCCAGGATAATGCCAAGCTATGGGTTATCTGGGGGTGGATTGTTCTTCATCTGCCATGTTGATGCGGGTGTCATGCTGAAAGAGATGGACTGACTACCTACATAGTCATTTAACATATTCAAATAGATACTTTGACAATTCCAAATTATTTTGTTCATTTTACTTTGCCTAAAATTATTAATGAATCTGATTTTGATTCACAGCATAAATTGAATCATAGAATCATAGAATCACCAGGTTGGAAGAGACCCATCGGATCATCAAGTCAAAGCATTCCTATCAAACACTAAACCATGTCCCTCAGGACCTCGTCTACCCGTGCCTTAAACACCTCCAGGTAAGGTGAATCAACCACCTCCCTGGGCAGCCTATTCCAATGCCCAATGACCCTTTCTGTGAAAAACCTCCTCCTGATGTCCAACCTAAATCTCGCCTGGCGGAGCTTGAGGCCATTCCCTCTTGTCCTGTCCCTTGTCACTTGGGAGAAGAGGCCAGCTCCCTCCTCTCCATAACCTCCTTTCAGGTAGTTCTAGAGAGCAATGAGGTCTCCCCTCAGCCTCCTCTTCTCCAGGCTAAACAACCCCAGCTCTCTCAGCTGTTCCTCATAAGGCCTGTTCTCCAGCCCCTTCACCAGCCTCGTCGCTCTTCTCTGGACTTGCTCCAGAGCCTCAACATGCCTCTTGTAGTGAGGGGCCCAGAACTGAACACAGTATTCAAGGAGCGGCCTCACCAGTGCTGAGTACAGAGGGAGAATAACCTCCCTGGACCTGCTGGTCACACCATTTCTGATACAAGCCAGGATGCCATTGGCCTTCTTGGTCACCTGGGCACACTGCTGGCTCATGTTCAGTCGGCTGTCGACCAACATCCCCAGGTCCTTCTTCTCCTGGCAGCTTTCTAGACAGACTTCTCCCAGTCTGTAGCTTTGCATAGGGTTGTTGTGCCCCAAGTGCAGGATCCGGCATTTGGCCTTGTTAAACCTCATGCCATTGGACACTGCCCAGCAGTCCAGCCTGTTCAGATCCCTTTACAGAGCCTCCCTACCCTCCAGCAGATCCACACTTCCACACAGCTTAGTGTCATCTGCAAACTTGCTAAGGGTACACTCAATGCCTTCATCCAGGTCATTGATGAAGACATTGAACAGGGCTGGACCCAGCACTGAGCCCTGGGGAACCCCACTTGTAACTAGCCTCCAGCTGGATTTAACACCATTTCCCACCACTCTCTGGGCCCGGCCATCCAACCAGTTTTCTACCCAGGAGAATGTGCACCTGTCCAGGCCAGAGGCTGACAGTTTCCATAGCAAAATGCTGTGAGAAACTGTGTCAAAGGCTTTACTGAAGTCCAGGAAGACCACATCCACAGCCTTTCCCTTGTCCAGCAGCCGAGTCACTTTGTCATAGAAGGCAATCAGGTTGGTTTGGCAAGACCTGCCTTTTGTGAACCCATGTTGACTGGGCCTGATCACCTGGTTCTCTTGCATGTGCTTCATGATAGCACTCAAGATCACCTGTTCCATGACTTTCCCTGGCACTGAGGTCAGACTGACAGGCCTGTAGTGCCCTGGATCCTCCCTGCTACCCTTCTTGTAGATGGGCACAACATCAGCCAGCCTCCAGTCCAGTGGAACCTCCCCAGTCTTCTAGGACTGCTGGAAGATGATGGAAAGGGGTTTGGCCATCTACCCTCCTTCAATACCCTAGGGTGAATCTCATGTGGCCCCATAGACTTGTGGGTATCCAGTTGGGCAAGCAAGGCTCTGACCACCACCTCTTGGATAATGGGAGCCTCGTATTGCTCCTCTAGTTCTGGGGTTTGTACACAGAGGGAACAACTTTCTTTACAATTAAAGACTGAGGCAAAGAACGCATTAAGTTCCTCAGCCTTTTCCTCATACCCTGTCACTGTTGTTCTTTCCGTAACTAATAGGGACTGTATGGTCTCCCTAGTCCTCCTTTTGTTATTTATATATTTATAGAAAGGTTTGTTTTTATCTTTCACAGACTTAGCCAATCTGATTTCTAGTTGAGCCTTAACCCCTCTGATTTTTTCTCTACACAACCTCACTTCCCTCCGGTAGTCCACCCAAGAGGCCTGTCCCCTCTTCTAGAGCCTATAAACATTCCTCTTCTTCTTAATGTCACTTGAGATCTCTCTACTCAACCAAGCTGTTTTTTTCCCCTGCTGGTTTTTTTTCTGGAACACAGGGATGGCTTTCTCCTGAGCTGCTAGGATCTCCTTTTTGAAGAGCTCCCAGCCCTCATGTACTGTCTCCCAGGAGACTTTGCCAACCAGCCTTCTAAAGAGTTCAAAGTCTGCCCTCTGGAAATTTAATGCAACTGTCCTGCTAACTACCCTCTTCAATTTGCCTAGAACAGAAAACCCTATCATCTCATGATCACTTAGTCCTAGGCGTCCCCCTACAGCCACATCCCCCACAAGGCCTTCTCTGTTGACAAACAGCAAGTCTAAGAGGGCACCTTCCCTCATTGGTTCATTCACCAGCTGTGCAAGGAAGTTGTTTTCTGCGCACTCCAGGAACCTCCTAGACTGCTTCGTTTCTGCTCTACTGTAGTTCCAGCAGATATCAGGGAAACTGAAGTCTCCCACAAGGACAAGAGGCATTGACTTGGAAATTGACCCCAGCTGTTTATAGAAGAGCTCATCAGCTGCTTCTCCTTGGCTGGGTGGTCTGTAACAGACTCCCATCACAAAATCTAGCTTCTTATGGGCTCCTCTGATTTTAACCCACAGACACTCAATCTCCTCATCACCACAATCCATCTCAGTGGTGTCCAATTCCTCCCTTACAAGGAGGGCTACTCTGCCTCCTCTCCTACCCTTTCTATCCCTCCTGAAGAGTTTATACCCCACCATAGCTGTACTGCAGTTATATGAGTCATCCCACCACGTTTCTATGATGGCAACGACATCATAGGCTCCTTGGCCTACGACAGCTTCCAGCTCTTCCATCCTGTTCCCCATGCTGCGTGCATTGGTGTAAATGCACTTCAGCTGAGTAGCCAAGCCTTCAGCCCTCTTAGAGGGGACAGTGCTTGTTCCCAATTGCCTGTTAACTGGAGTAGCTTGCACCAGAGTACCTATATCTCCTTTGCTACTCCAGGGTGCACTCTCCCCCACTTTCTGTGTGGTGATGTGCTGGTGGTCCTCACCAGCACACCCTCTCCTAATCTCTAGTGCCCCACATCCAGGCACGCACTTGCCTAGCCTTGACTCAATCCCCTCCCCCTTCGCATCTGGTTTAAAGCTTGATTTATGAGCTTAGCTAAGTTTTTAGCAAGGGCCTTAGCCCCGCCAGGAGACCCACGTGCCCCAACCTTAGCAACCGTCTCAGTGAGTGCATGAACCACCCTATGATCAAAGAATCCAAAGCCCCTTTCTTCGCAGCAGGTTCGGAGCCAGGCATTAATCAAGTTCTTTTTTGTAAGATGCGGATCCACTCCATTTAGCCTAGGGATGGAGCAGAACACCACCTGTGCCCCAGAGCCCTCCATCATCTTCCCAATGGTCCTGAAGTCTTTTTTGATGTCCTTAGCCTTACTACTTACTAGACCGTCATTACCAGTCTGGACTACTACCAGAGGGTAGTAGTCCGTCTCATGGATCAGGGAAGGGAGTTTCCTAGCTACTTCCCTCCCTGATGCCCCTGGTAAGCAGCAGAAATTGGCCACCAGAAACATTTTTCCCCCAGGTTCAACATAATATTCCTCAGAGTGGGCTGGGAGATGCGTGCAGGGCACCATGAAGATCAAGGGACAGTGATTTCTGGAGCCTTTACTTTCCCATCATAGTAACTTATTTATATTTTCCAAGATAGCTTTCCTCAGCTTTAATGGGAAAGATATTCTTTACTTCCTTCTTACAACATTACTTCATAGTTTTCGGACACAGGTTGGTGGAGCAGTGTTCTGCATTTGACTACTGTTCACTGCAAATATTTAATCTATAAACTGATTTGATTCCTTCTAGATTAAAGGATTTATAAGGCTATCAATATTTCCATTAAAGTCAGTCTAAACTGCTTTTTCTTAATAAAAGCCTTCCAAAAAATCCCCCAAACAACTCACTGGATATTGTAAAGCTGCCTTCAATTCAATATTAAAGATAATTCTTGAGAAGTAGCTGTTGACAATATAATATGCAATGTAAAATAATTAAGATCAAACAATCCTTTATATTTTATATCCAGCCATATACTTACGGCATAATTCCAAGCCCGTTTTTCCTGTGACTCAGAGTATCAAGTGCTATATTTTTTAGTTCACCGTTGTCTAACTTTTAAAACATGCTTTGGTAATTAAATGTTAGAAATTTACTCTTTTTTTCAAAAGGGAAGGTAAGTAGAGAGTTCAAATGACCTGCCTGTGGTAGGGAAATCTTCGTGTTATCAGTTTTATGACAATGTTGACCCAGGCACAATCTGCAGTCAAGATAAGGTCCCAGTTATGCTAGGGTGTGTATAAAAGCATACTGAAGGATGATCTATAATTCAAAGAGTTTATGATTTATATTTGGGATTAAGACCTAATAAGTCTCTTAGTTGTCCAACAAGACATGGGAATACCAGGGTTTTCCATTCTAATGAAAATTCTGAAGTTTTAAATGTTCTTTTAAACCTGGAAGAAAAAGGAGAATTTCTAAAGGTCTGTATTTTCTAAAATAAAGCCCCAGAAAAATGCTGTTTATTGTAAATAAAACACATTTCAACAATACTTTTGTATTACATAAAAAAAATTTCAGTACACAAAAATCATTTGAAAATACTATATTGAAATATCAGCTTCCACAATTGTTGACACAGAACTTTTCCTCTTCCAATAGGAAGAGGTTACCTCAATTTTTTCCAAGAAATATAATTACTGTAATAGATTTGTGTCTGTAAAGTGTTTCCTCTTCAGTGAACATGTTTTCTAATTACAAAACCTGTTAAGTCAACCTACTCTTTGAAGTAGCCTATTGGATCCCTGCGTCCTGTAACAGACAGGTGAATGCACTCACCTTGCACATCATCCATCCTGCAAAATCTTCAGAAACTGTTTCCCCCTCAGCATTTTCAATAAAGTGGGAAATGTTATTCCTATTCATAAATCATCAAATACACTCTTCTTACCTAATCTGCAGCTCTTACGGCATACTCTTGTCAATTCACAGCAGTCCATATTCACTAGGGTTGGTTTAAAATCATGAAATTTTGAGAACAATGATGGGGTTTAGGTCTTGTGATCTGTCTATCGTACTTAAGACTTGAACAGTACATTTTGAGATCTTTCTGCACAGCTTGCATGGAGCAAGCAGGTGCTATACAAAGAAATGAAAGCAAAGATTTTCAGGTTATCACAGGACTTAATAGTTTAGGATGGCAAAAGAGAGCCCGCTAATAAATCTGATATTTGTTATAAAAAATCACAAAGTATTTCATCTTTAGAAGCTGTGCAACCTCATGCAGGTCCCTGGTGGATTCAGAAGATGAAGTTGCATGCCTAGTATGCCCACATAGAGCATGGGAGAGATTAGTCACTGAAGGAGAGAAATTCACAGGACATCATCAACCACAACCTACACTCGCTGGTGGGAAACAGTGAGATATGAGTGGGGGTTCAAACCCAACCTCCCCAAGAAGGTCTGCCTGCTGATCTGATGCCACAATGAGAAAACTCCTCTCACTCAGGATCTGCAGGAGCAACTTCCCCTGAAGTCATGGGCATAAAATAGCTCCCCTGCTCTCATGCTGCATGCTGCAGCTTCATGCAGGCACTTCATGCCCTACCCAACCTGTAAAAACAGCAAGTTCCCTAGGAAAGAAACAGATGTATGTTCAAGGCGGCTAACCAGAATCAGCAGATTAGTATTATTCTCTTTTGCCTCTGTTGTCCATTCCCACAATGGAAATGAAATGATAATCCCAGATGTTTGCACATGAGGTGGATATAATATATTCCTCAATGCTTGTGATCCATAAGGCAGAATCCTGTGGGAAGGGGAATGTGTGATCATCTAATCAAGAAATACATAATTATCCCTACACCAAAGGGGGATGAACTGTAAGTTTACAAGTAACCTAGTATTAAGTATTTCTTAACTTTTCCTTGCTTATCTTTTCAGCTTTACTGTCCTTTGTCAAAGGAGATTTGATTCCCTTCCAAAACTAAAACAGCAATAAACTTCAGGTTGGGGAATAGCCCTTTTGTCCCACACAGCCACTCTGACTAATCCAAGCAAGAAGCAGGTCTAGATTCCCAGGGCTTCACCTTGGACACCTTCTACCTGGGGAGCCAGAGCAGCAGCAAGCAAAACACATGGCGTGCAGATCAGAAGGGTAAGAAACAACCATCACCAGGCTTTCTCTCAGCCAGTGATTTCTCTTGACTTCTGCCCCCAGTAGTTCATCCCCTTCTGACAAATATCTTCACTTTGGATGCTTCCGTCCCTAGCCTTTGATTGAGTATACCTCATGCTCCCCAGCCATCCCCTGCTTCCTACCTTTGTTAGAATTGAGGCAGAAGGAGGTACACAGAAGAGCATCAACAGACAATCTTCTCTCTCCAGACACCAGTGACTGATGCCACAATGACACAGAGGAATTGGAATTGAAAGGATGACCTGCTTAGCTGTCTGCAGCTGGACTGTCCTGTGGTGCTCCTGCAGGTGTGACAGACATGGGATTCAAGCAGCGGACAAGAACTGGAGTGCACCTTCAGATGCCATCTTCAGCTGATTTCTCTACTGACCATGTGCTAAAGATGGGGGGGTTTTGGAAGTTCATTACTTGGTGAAATTTGACTACTAGTAGATTTGAGGGGTGCTTTTTATTCTCCCACCAAACAAGAACTGTAAACCATGTACCTCTATGACATCTAAATTTTGACTTTAGAATAAAAAGTATGGAATCACTGTAAGTTATAAAGCCAAGTCCTAAAACAAATTCAAATGAGGGAAAACAGAGTATTTTTCCTTCATCTTATTGTCAGGACTGAGTATCTTACATAGAACTTTTCAAATGAGAAGTACAAATTTCAGTTGAAGCTATCACAGTTTGGCCAAATTATGAACAACTTTGAACAGTGATTTATATTGATATTTCCACCCCCTGCAATATCAGGATGTTGTCGATGTACTATGGTTATATTAATTAGGAAAGAGAGGCATGAAAATAGACACTTTAAAAAAAATCTTCTGCAATGCAAATAGGGGCAATATTCAGGTCATGGGGGCCCAGGTGGTGTTCTCCTTAAAGCAGTTGGTGAGGGGAAAGGGTGTAGAGAGGAAAAGGAGAAGGAGACAGCTGTGTGTCACCTGGTTGAGGAACTGGCATCAAAGACAGGGTTTTGCATTTCTGTGTTCATTGGACCTTGTTTGAGGA
This sequence comes from Coccyzus lansbergi, assembly GCA_033558105.1. NCBI lineage: Eukaryota > Metazoa > Chordata > Aves > Cuculiformes > Coccyzidae > Coccyzus > Coccyzus lansbergi. The sequence goes on from JAUMJK010000229.1 coordinate 3,025,753, forward strand.
TCAACATCTGCTTAGGAGAGATGGGATCTTTGCCAGCAGGGTGGCTAATGTGATAAAGAAGAGCTTTAAACTAAGAATGATGAGGGAGGGGCAGTCACCAGCAGCCCTACGAGGCAGTGATGCACAGGGCTGATAAGAAAAGTAGCTGACGTGATGTGAACCAAAAGGAACACAAACTCAATAAATCAAGTTTTAAGGCAAACTCAAGCATTTCCATGTAAGCAAGGATGTGCTGACAAGGCACCATTATGGAATAAAAACCCAAACCCTTTTCAGGGAAAGGAGCATGCTGGGGTGCCTCTCTGAAGTGCCTGTGCACCAATGCACACAGCATGGGAAATAAACATAAGGACTCAGAGATAAGTGTGCAGTTGCAGGGCTACAGTCTCACAAGATTCATGGAGGTGTGGTGGGATGGCTCCTATGACTGGAGCATTGCAATGGAGGGATGCAGGCTCTTTAGGAAGGACAGTCTGGAAAGACCAGGAATTGTCCTTTATGTGAGAGAGCAGTTGGAGTGTGTAAAGCTTCACTTGGGGACAGGTGATGAGCCAACACCAGAATGCGAGCAACACAAGGATTAAAGAGCAGAAAAGTACGGGTGATATTGTAATGGATGGCTGACCAGGGAGAAGAAGCAGATGAAACCTTGTGCAGACAGACAGGAGCAGCCTTACCTTCCCAGGCCCTGTCTGCATGGAGAATGTTAGTCATGAAGAGCAACTTCATGTCCCAAGGTGTAAGAGGAGCCAATAAGGATAGATGCTCTGCTGGACCCCATAATCACAGACAAGGAAGGGCTCACTAGGGGTTTGAAGGCTGGGGGCAGATTTTGTTGCAGTGACTGTGAGATTGTGGAGATTCTGAGAGGAGGGAGCAGGGCAAAAAGCAAGCTCACAGTCCGGGAGAGAGACCGGACTTTGGCCTCTTCAAAGATTTGCTCAGGAGAGTCCTATGGGATAAGGCTCTGAATGCGAGATGGACCCAAGACAGTTAGTTGATATTCAGCAGTAACCTCCTGCAGACTCAAAGAGTTGCCCATCCTGATGAGCAGGAAGTCAGGTAAAAATGTGAGGAGGCCTGTGTGGATGAACTAGAGGCTCCTGGCCCACAAAGAGAGAAGCCCACTCAAACTTAAAAAGGAAGAATGCAGAGGGTAGAAGCAAGGATGGATAATTTGGGAGGAATACAAAATCATTGTCCAAGTGCATGATAATGCAGTGATGATGTTATGGCAAGCCAAAGCCCAAAAGGAATTGAATCTAGTGAGGGGTGTCAAAGGTAACAAAGAGGGCTTCTATAAATACATGAGTGACAAAAAAAAAAAAAAAAAAAAGAAAAAAAAAAAAAGAAAAATGTGAAAATGTGGAAATAGGGAAATAGGGAAAATGTGGCCCTGGCTGCTGAAGGAGATCACAGACCTGATGGCACACAACCTGGAAAAGGCTGAGATACTGAATGCCTTTGCCTTAGTCTTTACTAGCAAGACCAGCCTCCAGGAATCCCAGGCCCCAGAGACCAGAGGAAAGGGCTGCAGTAAGGAAGGTGTACGTTTGGCGAAAAAAGATCAAGTCAGGAAATTCTTAAGCAAACTGGACATGTGTAAGCCCATGGGCCCTGACGGGATGCACCCACTAGTCCTGAGGGAGCTGGCAAATGTCATTGCAAGGAAACTCTCAATACTCTTTGATAGGTCAGAGTAAAACAGGAGAAGTGCATGAGGACTACAGGAAAGCAAATGTCACTCCTGTCTTCCTCACAAAGAACCTGCTGAAGAGTGGGCTAGATGAGCAGACAGTGAGGTGTATTGAAAACTGACTGAACAGCTGGACCCAGAGAGTAATGAACAGTAACACAAAAGTCTAGTTGGAGGCCAGTAACTTGTGCTGTACCTCAGGTCAATGCTGAGTCCAATTCTGTTTGACATCTTCATTAACGATCTGAAAGATAGGGCACCCTCCCCAAGTTTGCCAATGACACAAAACAGGGAGGAGTGGCTGAGAAGCCAGAGAGGTGTGTTACCATCCAGAGGGATCTTGACAAGCTGGAGGCTTCTAGTCTAGACTGGTTCTAGTCTAGACTGACTAGAACCTCATGAAGTTCAATATGGAGAAGTACAACTGGAGAAGAACAACCTCAGGCGCTAGAACATGTTCATAGCCACTTAGCTGGAAAGCAGCTTTGCAGCAAAGGACTCGAAAGTCCTGATGGACACCAAGTTGAACATGATCTAACAGTGTGCCTTTGTGGCATAGGTCACTTATGGTATCCTTGGCTGCATTAGGAGTGCTGCCAGCAGGTAACTGTTCCACGTGGGTGAGGCCATACCTATAGCGCTATAGGCCATACCTATAGTCCAATGCTGTGCTCCCCAATACAAGAGAAACGTGAACATTCTGCAGAAGGTCCAATAAAAGGTCACAAAGATAAAGAAGGGACTGGAGCACCTCTCCTATAGGGAAAGGCTGGGAGAGCTGGGACTTCAGAGAAGGCTCAGGTGGATCTTATATGTGAATAAACACCTGAAGGGGGGATGCAAAGAGAATGGAGTCACACATTTTTAAGTGGTGCCCAGTGACAGGATCAGAGAAAATAGGCACAAACTAAAACACCAGAGGTTCCTTCTGAACATCAGGATACACTTTTTTTTTTACAGCAAAGCTGACTCACAGCAAAGAAAGATTGTATAGTCTCTGTCTTTGGAGGTACTCCAAAGTCACCTGGACATGGTCCTGGGCTATAGGTGGTCCTGCTTGAGCAGAGGGGTTGGACCAGATAAACTCCAGAGGGCCATGCTGATCTCAACTGATCTGCAATTTTCTACTGTGCTAAATTCTATAAAACAGCTATTTGTAGCTAGCTGATAGGAAGTATTCAGAAAATGTAGAGATACAGAAATCAATCTCCACATGCAAGTCACATTTTTTTTATTACCCAGGTTGGTGGATTAATTTCTTCCAACATCATTTTTGAAAAGAAGCTGAATACTTGAGCTGAGGAAATGTATTAACAGTTGTCAGCAAGGAAATGAAAAGTGATAGAAGTCTATAATTCTTACATTTTCTCATTATTAAAATAATTTTTAAAAATAGAGGAAAACATTGCCAATGTTCCACAAAGGAATGGAATAAAGCACAGTACATTTCCACAGTCTGTATACTGCAGTTTTTTTGTTGAACAGGCTTGTCATTAAGCTCTAAAATTAACTTGAGGAAATAAAATTAACAACTTCATTGAAAATGTACTCGATGCCTCAAGGTCATGTTAGTGTCTGAACTTTGATAATGCATTTGACTTCACATTTTAAACCTTCCTTTCACAATTCATTCAAATTAGCATACTCACAGAAGTTTTCATGCACTCTGATAATGTAAAAAGATACAAAGTGACATAATCTTGAAATGATAGAATTAACACAGAGTGGAGGATTAAAAACTGTGGGACAAAAAATATTTGTTTTTGTGGACAGTGGGGCGCAATGATGAGAACTGCAATAATAATTTCCATCCAGGGTTTAGAAAATTGAATTGGGAGCAGTGATGCCTATGTGGGTGGAAATACCTCTGAATTATCCAAAAGCTGTTTGAATTTCAAAACAGCTCACTGGTTCTTCATTGATCTCTAGAGCAGTCTGTTTGCAGCTTGGAAGGTTCACATTATGGAGTTGTAATGTCTTTTACTTTTAGCTCTGACACCCATAAGACCTAGGTTCAAGGTTCCTGAGGGGTTCCAGTAGGTAAGACGTCATACAGTTTAAACTATACCCCAAGGTGTGACTTTCCAGTGAATACCTCATCTCAGACTGTTTTGAAGATGATGTTGGCATGGCTATCAGCAGGATATTCCCTTCCAAGGCTTCATCTTCATTGTGAAAATTGTCAAAGAACTGTCCAGAAGCAGAGATCAGGAAGGAGCGAAAAGTGAGAAACACACAGGACCATGCTCTTTGATTCTTTGGGAATAGAGACAAGCAGTGTAGGACCTTAAGAGAGCAGAGAAGGACAGGTGCATGAAGTTTTAGTTTTAAGATCACAACAACCCCATGCAACTATACAGGCCTGCAGAAGCGTGGTTGGAAAGTTGCCTGGAGGAAAAGGACCTGGGGGTATTGGTCAACAGTTAGCTGAACATGAACCAGCAGTGGCCCAGATGGCCAAGAATGCTGGCAGCATCCTGGCTTGTATCAGGAATGGTGTGGCCAGCAGAGGTAATGAAGTCATTGTCCTCCTGTACTTAACATTGGTGAGGCTGCACCTTGCATACTGTGTTCAGTTTGGGCACCTCACTACAAGAAGGACATCGAACTGATGGAGCATGTCCAGAGAAGGGCAACAAAGCTGGTGAAGGGTCTGGAGAACAATTCTCATAAGGAGTGGCTGAAGGACCTGGGATTTTTTAGTATGGAGAAAAGGAGGCTGAGGGGGCTTATCACTCTATAACTACCTGAAAGGAGGTTTTGGTAAGGTGGGTGTTGATCTCTTCTCCTAAGCGACAGGCAACAGGACAAGAGGAAATGGCCTCAAGTTGCATCAGGGGAGGTTTAGATTGGATATTAGCTACTGAAAGAGTAGTGAAGCATTGGAACAAGCTGCCCAGGGAAGTGGTGGAGTCACTGTACCTAGAGAGCATGTAGACTTTGTGATATGGTTTAGTAGGCACAGTGGTGCTGGGCTAACAGCTGGACTCGTATTTTCCAACCTCAATGATTCTAAGGGCAGTGGCAAGGATATGAGGAATCGGTGTGACAGCAGGCATAAAAATCAGATGCCGCAGGAGTGCAGATTGGATGACAACATAGGAGACAAGGAAAGAAAAGGGAGTGACACCACCAATGCACACAGTCCCCCACTCAGCAACACACTCACATCTCCCACAAGCCACACATGCACACATGCCCCAAACATACAGGGACATTCCCACCTGAAGCTCTGACCATTATGTCACACAGGTATATGTAGCCCTAGTGCCATCCATCCATCCATCCATCCATCCATCCATCCATCCATCCATCCATCCATCCATCCATCCATCCATCCATCCATCCATCCCCTCTCTTGCCCCGTTCCGCCGGGCTGCACCCCCCACCATCGCTCCGCCGCGTTCCCTTTAAATGAGAACGGGGCGGTGCAACGCCCGGGCGTCAGCCCCCGCTGACTGTGTTAAAACTTCGGCGGGGCCATTTTGGGGGCAGTAAGACCCAGCCGCGGGCCCGAGTGAGACGCATTCTGCTTTCTATCTCGCCCAGGCACCATGAACGAGGTGGCGGAGACCACTGCTACCGCGACCACTACAACCACGGCAGCGCCAGCCGCCCCGGACGCCAACCCCAAGAGCCCCGCCAGCTCCGCGGATGCGGGAGAAGCCGCAGCCGGTGCTGCCGCCGCGCCCGAGACGGAGAAGAAAGTCCTGGGTGAGTGGCAGAGCATCCCCAGGATAGAGTCATCTGCGGTGGGAGAGGATAGATTGGGTGGGGGGGATGGATGAAGCACATGGCCACCGCCCAGCCCTGATCTTTTCCGCCCCCCCGCCCGCGCTTCCCCCCTCCTCCCCACAACGTCGCGCTGTGAGTCAGGCTGTGCCTCCTCCTCCCTCGGAGTCGGGCACCTGTGCGTAGCAGCCACTGTCCTGCACGGACCCGGAGAAGCTCCCGGAGCCGCGATCAGCAGCCCCGGGAGCTTCTCCGGGTCCGTGCGGGGATAATAAAGCGTGGAAATGCATCGATGTCGATGGATTCGCGTCCTGCTAGGGCATCTTCCTTGAGAAACGGGCTGCCGGTCAGCCCTCCGTGCCTCTGTATAAAGTCTTTGTGGAACTTACCGGTTAATAAAAAAATGCCGCCTGGACGCCTCTAGGACCGTGTTTTGCTTTAGTTTCTACTCTCAAAATGCTGAGTTGCCATCGCGCTGCTCGAGCCCAGTGCGTAGCTTGCGATTTTTTATTGTGCTTAAACGGGATCAGCCTCTTAAAAGGACAGATTTTAGACGTTGCTTCTGCTTTTTATGGCTGTGTGGCTTTAGGAGGTTAGGAAAGCAAAGCTGGGGTTGCCTTACTCTGCTCTACTTGCCTACACTAGTGTGGAGTCCTGAACTTCACTAGGGAAAGACAGCATCTTCTCTCCTTACCTTCTAGTAGGTAGAGGAGCTGGGTAAAGTATCTCTGTGGAGCTGAGCTACGAAGGATTCTAGCAGAGCATCACAAGAAACGTGAGCAGCAGATCGAGGGAGGTGATTCTGCACCTCTACTCTTTCTTGAGACCTCATCTGGAGTCCTGTGTCCAGTTCAGGAGTCCTCAGTACATTAAGTACATGGACCTGTTAGAGCTAGTCCAGAGGAGACCATGAAGATGACTGGAGCACCTCCCATGTGAGGACAAACTGAGAGCTGGGCTTCTTCAGCCCAGAGGATAATGCTTCAGGGGAGACCTTAGAGAAACCTTCCAGAACTGAAAGGGGGCTACAGGAAAGGTGGGGAGGGGCTCTTTTTGAGTGAGCACAGTGACAGGGCGAGTCTTAATGGCTTTAAGCTGAAAGGGGGGGATTAGATTAGACATTAAGAAGTTTTCAACTGTGGTGACAAGGCACTTGCACAGGTTGCCCAGAGGAGTTATGGGAGCCCTGTACCTGGAGGTGTTCAAGGCCAGGTCGGATAAGGCTTTGATCAGCCTTGTATTATACAAGGGAAGGCATCTCTGCCAATGGCAGGGGGTTGGAACTACATGATCCACTTGGAACTAGATACCTTCCAACACAAACTATTCTATGAGAACAGAAATTGGAGCTATGGTTTCTGTGGTTTTCCCCTTTCCTGGTATCTGATTAAGTAGTCAATCAAGACACACCCATATCTGTTAGTACGTCTATCTGGTTCTTACCTTAACATGGCTTGTTTCATTCTTGGTAATGGTTTTATCTTGTTTACCTCTTGCTATTGCTTGAAGAAGGATGGTTAGGGGGGAAACTGAAGGCACAATTGCCTTTCCTGGTCTAGTAGGAAAAAGTAAGCCACTATGGTGATGGTTCTACATACTGGCCTTTATTATTTGGAAGCTTTTTAGGAGTTGCGAGGAAAATGGTCATTGAAAATAGTATCTGAAAATAGACTTGCATTCAAGTCTAACTTAAATGTCCCTGTTAATGATCTCATAATTATGTTCATTTAAGACTTGTTTTGTGAAGATCCAATTAGAAGCGAGGTCTGAGGATTGCTCAGGGCATCCAAATGTCTGACTTTTAGGAATAAGACTCAAGGTTAGTCAACTTTTTTTTTTCCATTTTGGTTACAGGAGGCTTTGGCTTACCTTGTTGGAACTAATGGAAGGATATTTTGTTGTAGGTGGGAGTGGCTGATGATTGTTTCCTCTGACGACATTGGAGTATAGCATCCTGTAGAAATATGTGAGCTTTCACTTTGTGATGGTATGGGTGTCATCACATCAACCACCTTCTGTCTCATCAGTAAAACAGGTTATGAAGTTTTCTTCTGGGCTTGTCCTCCTCCTTGCCTGATCTCCTTGCTGCGACAGCTCAGGCTTAACAGTGGCCACTCCATGGCAGGTGTAATGCTGTTGTCTGACATTCTTCCTCCCACTGTAATGATTAGGGGAGATTGTAAGACTAACGTGGGTAGGGAAAGGTATTTCTTCAGGACACTGTCCTAGGGAATATATTGGGAACTCTCCTCTGGCAGCTTGTGGAAAAGGAGTACTATTGCTCTGAAACTGTCTGTGGACTTCATTTATCAACAGTTGGCTGGATGTGTAGAGTGAGTTTTGGTTACCTCTCCTTCCACCAGCTTTGACTCCTGAGGGATTTTTTTTTCAGGCTCCCTAGGTTTCTCACCCTTTTCATAATCTGTTTGAAATAGGCCAAGAGATTCAATTGCTGTTTTGAGGGGGAAGGAAAGGATGATGGTGAGTGAATTGGTGGTATTAGGGTTCGTTCTTAAGGTAGGCTAAAAACTTGCATGTGCCATTGGCACATGCTTCAGTGGTGTATTCTTTCTTTTTTTAATCCTCCTCTTACCCTGTTGATTTATCTTACTACAGTGAGCTCTTGCATGTGGCCAGTGCCTTTGTGATAGCAATAAGAATGTGTACTTAGTGATGTCCCCATGAAACTGAACCTAAAAGCATAACGTATCAGTTTGAAGGCTGTTATTGTTACTGAATCGGTACTAGGCAGTGAAACCTTGTGTTTTAGCTTTGTAAACAAGAATTCTTGGGAATGGATGCTGTACTATTTAGACAGCCCTTTTCTCTAGTAACTGTCTCAGTTTTAACATTGTTTTGCTTCTTCTAAATAAGAATGCTCTCTGCTAAAAAGTTGTATTAAAGAAAATAAAAACTTTCTTCTTAAAGTGCAGTGGGGCGTGGCCTGTTATTACTTTCAATAACAGCAACAGTACTACAGTGGACTGCTATCAACAAAAACTGTTATTTCAGCTCTGTATTCAGGAGAGGAGGAAGAGGTTGTTCTTGCTGTCTATCAGAGGAGTATACAAGAATGGTAAGACTGTGAGGCTAGGTCTGTCCAGTTCTGTCGTCTCTTGGTGGATGTTTAAGCAAGAATGCAGTTGTAGAGTGTATGAAGGTAACGATTGTAGAATCATTGAGTGGTTTGGGTCCAGCACCCCTGCCATGGGTAGGGACACCTTCCACTAGGTTTGCTATGTGGTCTTTTTGCCTCTAAGAGACTGGCTTGGACTTATTAACTGGAGATTGTCTCTAGACTCTTTCCCTTCTAATTGCCTCTTGAGTTTCCCTCCACCCCTCAGACATGTCAGGTTTTTAGCAAGCAGTCATATCTTGGTGACAAGACCCTTTTCAAATAAATGCTATGAAATGCTATGTAGACTGCTTGGATAGTTGTGGTCATGCTGTATAAGTAACATCTATTAATGTCTACAGCCCCAAATTCTCCTTTTCCTACAGGTTTGAAAGGTACAAATCTGTGGTCTCCACCCAGTTGCCAAGAGGGAAAGAGGTTGAACTACCTCTGTCAGAGTTCCTCCCACATGTTTCTTTGTGTTGGAGGAACAGGTTTTGCTGGATCCTGTAAGGCACTGCAGCATGGCTTCTAGGAAAGATGCTGTTTTGGTGTTGTGTAAGACAGGACCTTCTCTTGATCCTAAAAGCCTTGTAATGTAAAGTTGGTCTGTTTGTAGATGGTAAATCACAGATCTTTAGGAGTAGGAATATAAAAAACAACAACATCTTGTGACATCTTGCTTGGTTAGTGATGTTGGCAATGCAAGAGCAAGCTTGTCCAAAGTAAGGATGTGCTGCTTCTCCACTTGAGAGTTGCATGGCACTTAATACTGCTTCCTTGGTCAGTCCTGGTTTCCAAGGAAGAAAGGAAGGGTGAGTCTGAGTTAAAGGAGACCTTCAAACAGCTTTCTTTATATGTTTTGTATCTAGCTACTAAGCTGAAGGGATTTTTGGCTTTACTGCTCATTTCTGGGATAAGAAATTGAAAAAGAAGGGATGGATGGCTAATTCTGAAGATAAAGCTGGACTTTGTATGAAATGCAGTGTGGTAAATTGCTGGGTGAAGAACAGCAAGTTAACACACTGCTTCCTGCTACTGTGTTAGTATAAACTGAAGTAGAGATGAGAGTAATAATTAGAGAGAGGAAACAGAGTAGCTCTGGTTGTGACTTAGTGTGCAGGTATAAAGGTATTTTTGTAACATTCTTGTACTTTATTGTGTTAGAGTAACAACTTTAACTTCTTTTCAGCCACCAAGGTTCTTGGAACTGTGAAGTGGTTCAATGTCAGAAATGGATATGGCTTTATCAACAGGTATGATTAAATTATAATAGTCATATTTATACTGTACAAAGACTCATGGTACAGATAATGTGCCATGCATTTAGTAGTTGCAGCAGAGACCAGTGACCTGACTACACGTTCATGCACTTGACAGCCAGATTTAGCCAGGCGTTCAACAAACTCTGATATGACTCTCAGGGGACCTTCCCTTCTGCTCCTTGCCCCCACTCCCCTGAAGTTGATATATATATATATGGGGAGAAAACAAAGGGTGAAACTTGGTTTGCAACTTGTTTCTCATGTTTGAATAGTCATAAACTATAATACTACAATTGTAATGAGCTGTATGTTCTTGCCTCCCTGCCTTTTTCAAAGGTGAGAATAAGGTTAGAGGATGAAAGGAAATACTTCTGGATAAAAATTCAAGTGTTAACTAATTGGTCAAGATACCTACTCTAAATACACATATAGATTCTCTGGGATCATATAACTGAAGATATTCCAGGCCTAGGTTCACAGGAATTCTATCTTTGCTGCTTCTCCTCTGAACATGAATGTACCTGAGTGGCATTGATAAACCAAGTAGCTGTAAGTGATATGGATAACAAACTGGAATATTTGTGGGGTTGAGGGGCTTAAATGTCTTATGGGCTTTATGAAAAAGCTCCTGCCTGGTGAATGCTTGTCTTGCAAAAGACTTACCTGGCAAGTTAATATGTCCTGCAAGTCCTTGAATTGTTACACAGGTAAATTTGGGTAAGCTGGACACCATAGAAATGGGTACAAGAGCCCTGTTCCACAGATCTAAAGCCAGTTCTGGTACAGTATTAGTCCCAGTCTCTGGAGTCTACTCTCTAGTGTGGTGTAAACTTGGAAGAAAAGCCTGAATTAGGAAGTACACTTAAAGTCTTTCATAGCAGATGATGCGAAAGCTTTCAGCTGCATGTGGTGTAATAACCACATTCTTGTTAAACATTCTTGTTAAACACACTTTCTTGTTAAACCAAAGTCTGTTATTACTTTAGTTCAGTACAACCAGTTTTGGATTATGCATTACCTTCACAAACCCTGACTCACCTGTTCCCTCTGCAGAGAAGGAATTGAGTGAACATATGGCAGAATCTAGCCTCTTAGTTTGGGAACACAGAACAAAGGTCTTGGACTTGTCTTCATGTTTTGCATATGGAAGCCTGAATGGGTTGGCCTAATGCAGTCTGAATTCCCCTCCAGTGGATCTCCTAACACCTCGTGCATGGTTGCCTTGAGTTTCACTGAAAGGAGATCCCTATTAACAGCTGTGGCCAGTCTTGTTGATAATCTTGTTTGACTTCTGTGGTAACAGCTCAGGTTGCAGCTCCTGTGGAAGATTTTTTTGAGAGTGGAATAGTGAAAGGCAAGCACTCCAGTCATTAACCCTGCCCTGTGTCAAAACAAAATATTGAATGTTTGCTAGAAGATGATGAGGAACCTCCCTCTGCCCCCTACTGTGGTGGGTGGGGGTTGTGTGTGTATATGTGTCCTTTTTGCTGTCAGGTATATACAACCCTGTAAGTTCACACCAGGATCTTGGTAGCATAGGCTTGCACAGAATGTATGTAATCCAGGGGATGTACTACAGGGTGGGGGGAAGGAGGGTTTCATTTGTGAAGTCATGGATTTCTATTTAAGTCTCTTAGTCTAAACTCTTACAACTTCTCTCTTTCTTATCACAGAAATGATACCAAAGAAGATGTGTTTGTTCATCAGGTAAGACAGCAGTAATTGTATTTAGAGATGTACACTATGATAGGCTTCCAATGCAACTTCCTAGAATAACCACCCAACCTTGTCCTGTCTTCTCCTCAGAATACTTAACTGCAAATACCTTAAATGAAGATGTATGTTGAAATTTTCTGGGAGGAGTATTAGGCTCTTTTCCTTCTCCTTGGAGTTATAACTGAAGGAAAAGCTATTAAAACCGTTCATGTTGGGGTTTTTTTTTTTGTATGCTCTGATTTGAACACTAAAGGGTTTTTTGATGTTTTTGTTTCATTTTTGGTTGTCACCTTGCTGGGGAGAGGTAGCTCTTCTGTTTTGTAAATACCTTGCTACTTGTCTGCCTGCACCCCCCTCCTCCTGCCTCTACCTTCTTGTGTTCCTTGTGCCTTCTGTTTTTTCCTACCTTATTTGTTTGCAGGTCTGTTCTGTCTGCCCTCCCTGGTATTGGAGAGAAAGTGTTCTAGTCTGGCTCTTGACCAGCCTGGGTTGCTGTCAGCTGTTGCTGCATGAGGCAGCTGCACTTAGGAAGAGGAGGAGAAAGGCTGTGTGCCAAGTGTGCCCAAGCAGGGAGAGGTTACCTGATGGCTTGTCATTGGTTAACTCTCCTAGAGCTGTCAGTAGGCTGTTCTAAGTTTATACTGCAACTCTTAGGTTGCAGGCAATTAATGGGAATATGGAGGTTACTGTCTCCATGCTGACGTAAATCAATTAGTTGGCTTAGATCTGATTTTGCATCATCTGATGCTTTTACTTCACCAGAAAATGAAATACTGGCCCTGGAGTTTGCACCATATGAAATGCCCAGAGGCTCATGCAATCCTTAAAAACATGAGTTTTCTCTATGGCATAAGTTTAAGTATTTCCATCAAATGTAGCCAGGAAACTGAGCTAATCACAGAGGATGAGGATATGTGTGTATGCAGCTGCATTAAACATGCTGATTGGTGTTGAGAGTTAGATTAGTTCCTGTGGCTTCATGACTAAATAACCTGTGATAATTGCTTCTCTGGGTCAAGAGATGCAGACTGATTAACCAAAAATGGGTAAAGTTAGCAGGGGCAATAAATCTAGTGCTTGCATTGAGTGAAGATGATGTTGGGAAGTGTGTAGTGTATATTCCTGGTTCAGTTGGTGGACTTGGAGCAAGAGCTTTCAGTGTATGTATTAACTTGTAATGTTCACTCCTTCCTTATTGGCAGTGTGTTATGTTGTGTGCTGATAGAGATGCTGCATCTGCAGCTTGATGGGAATGTGTTTGGAGGAGGATGGGAAGAGTCCGGGTAGTAGAAGCAGGTTCTGGATAGGCAGCACTATAACACTGCCTTGAAGAGGATCAAGGTCTTCTTGGGACCTGTGAGAAAATATGCCAGAAAGTGGTTGTACTGATGACAGATATGAATAACATTGATCCTTGTTGGTAAAGCTGCCAGTGGGGACTCAACATTAGCTTGCTGTGGGCCTTCACTCTTGCTCTGCTGTTTTTTTTTCTCCCTTACCTATGGAGAGACTACTTGCTTAAATGGAAACTGGAAGGGGAGGGAATTGTATTTCCCATCTACTGTGGCTGGAATACCCTCAGAGTGAGCACTTGGCAGAACTGGCTTGGTGTTTCAGAAATGCCACATCACATGAAAGCTTGCATCTGATTAACCCTGTGGGTGGGTTGTGCCTGGCAGAGTAGATCTGGCCTGGCTTGGTTGCAGTCGGATGTTCTTCAGCTCTTTCATCTGAAGCTGTTCCTGTATGTGAATGTGCTTGTTTTGGAGTTCCTCCCTGAGCGTGTCGCTTGGCAGGGCCAGCGGATGGGACCTGCCCAGTGAGGGAGGTAAATCCCCCGTGTAAGCAAACATCCTGCTGCTAGTTCCCTCTCCATGGTTAATGTTGGTGCTGCCCCTCCTCCCTGTGACTGTTCTGGGAGGAGCTGGATTACATGCCTAATCCCTTCAGTATAAGGCTGACCTAGTTGAATAGACACAGCCTCCTCCTGGCCCCTGCAGCAGCAGGGAGGGAACAGGCTGATCTCCTGATTGGAATGGGGGTTAAGCTCTCTGTGTCTGGCTATTGGATGCTATTTATAAACCTAGTACAGATTAAAATGCTTTTCTCCTTAAGGCATGTGTGGCTTGCCTTGAATTAACCCTTTGTCTTGTGGGGCACTTCAAGAAGTGTTTTGGGGACAGGAAATTCTTCACTTGCTTTGTCTTGCTTGCACCCTTTCCTAGTTGGTTCATGTAAGGTGCTGTCTAGGACACTGTCAGTTAGAAGTGGTGTGTGAGTAGTACAGCTTGGTCCACATTGTGGGGCAGGATATCTGAGCTGGGGAAAGTGTGTAGTATATATTCCTGGTTCAGTTGGTGGACTTGGAGCAAGAGCTTTCAGTGTATGTATTAACTTGTAATGTTCACTCCTTCCTTATTGGCAGTGTATTATGTTGTGTGCTGATAGAGATGCTGCATCTGCAGCTTGATGGGAATGTGTTTGGAGGAGGATGGGAAGAGTCTGGGTAGCAGAAGCAGGTTCTGGATAGGCAGCACTATAACACTGCCTTGAAGAGGATCAAGGTCTTCTTGGGACCTGTGAGAAGATATGCCAGAAAGTGGTTGTACTGATGACAGATATGAATAACATCGATCCTTGTTGGGAAAGCTGCCAGTGGGGACTCAACATTAGCTTGCTGTGGGCCTTCACTCTCTCTGCTGTTTTTTTTCTCCCTTACCTATGGAGAGACTACTTGCTTAAATGTAAACTGGGTCCTGCAATTTAACACCATTGAAAGTGTCACTAACCAGGGAAGTCTAAATTAGTTAGGTGTAGTTTAAATTAACAAGCACAGGTCTTCCTTTTTCTTCAGTGGATTGTATTCATTGTACACAGCCTGGTGTATGTGCACCAGTAGCCGGTGTAACAAATCTTGGCTATTGCTGTGACTGAGTTGGATGTGCCCATGATGTGATATAATGGGGGTATGGAAAAACTAGTCCTGAACAATTACAGCTGTGTGTACATCAGTGTCCCCTTGGGAAAAGAGAGGCTCTGTGTTAATTGTTGAGTGCTACCTGTGTTAATGTAAAACATTTGTCTTCTGAATTAAAGAAGCTGGAGGCTGCAGAATGCTGGTGAACAGTGACGGGGATGAAAATGTTCTCTCCTGTCTGGATATACAGAGTAAAAGTCTTTTCATCAAGTTTAAAGCTTAGGCTTGTTAGAGGCTTATTTCAGCAATGTTTACCTGCAGCTGAAGTAGTAAAGCTGTATAGTGTTAGGTCTAAATTGTGTGACTTAACTGTTCCTGGTTGCATTTTAAAAACAGATGCCAGCTGGCTGTTTGGCAGCCTCTGTTGCCTTTGGGCAGGCTATTCATTTGCAAGTATGGATTTTCTTGAAGTTTGTGTCCATAAATCTGGAACAGAACACGTGGAATCCTGTTGAATTAATCTTCTGTTACCCTTCTGGGAGGATGTTTGAGGAGCTTAAGTAGCCTTAAGTATATCCTCTGCTGAAAAGCTATCCGGTAGTCTTTTTTTTCCCCTCTGCACTTAAAAGCAAGTGGAAGGCATTTGAAATAGCTTGTTGACATCTCAGTTATATGCAAAGCAAAAGTCTTTTGAGTTTGTCAGTTGTGTCAGTACAAGTAGTAGTGACAGAGTTAAACCCTTAATCTGAGTGAAGATAATTATTTTGGTATTAGCATATAGCATTTACTAGCATAAAGCTAGTACTTCCAACTGATTTTGGAGATGGGGCAGTTACACTAATATATCAGCAGAAAGCTGTCTCAGCTGATGGTAGGAGTCTCTGCTTGCTGAGGCAATTCCCAGAAGAATTCAATTGAGCAACTCATTCTCTTCCTGTATATATATAAAAAAGACCCAAACAAACAAAAAAAAATCCCAACAAAAAAAAAACCCGAAACCCACACCCTTTTGGGTAACTTTTGCTTTGGTAGCAATAATATGTATATTCTTGCATTCTTCCTTAAGCCATTCAGGGATGATGCAGGGTACAGGGAAAGGTGTGGCTGGATCTAGGGCTGAAAGGATATGCTGGCTTGTTGCCTGAAACACAAAAGGGACTGTATTCTGCAACAAAGAATACTTTTCCTAAAGTGGTCAAGGTCAACTTTAGACTGATGAGAACTTTTCTTCAGTTGGAATTGTTTTAGGCTATTGTTGACAGAACTAATATAGTTGTTACACACGGGCAACAACTCAACTGACCTTCATTTTGCTTGTTTTTTTTGAACTACAGATATGACAACAGTCTCTTTTGTTTCTATCTTGTGTCCTGTTTCTTAAGCCAGACTTATGCCCTATGTTTTCTTGTGTGCTTCTGTCTGCTGGATCTGCACTTTTGTCTTTCATGCTAACAAAACATACCTGTATCAGGAAACTTAAAGTGAATTGGTCTTTAACAATGTAAGAACTTCAGTAAAAAGCTGGGTCATAGGTTGGTGTGTGTATAGTGTGTGTGTGTCTGCATCTTCCAGATTGTGAGCCCTTAACTAATCAACAGATAGTAGGCTTGTCTTAGTAACTGCCTTTTGTGAAATCCTAGAATACTCCACAGGGTGAAAGGTATCTGTAGTTGACAGGCTGAAAATCATTTCAGGAGTTTGTGTTCCTCTCTGAGAAGGCTTTCAGCTGGTTTTGATCCAAAGCCAAGTTGTTAATAGTATTTTCAAGCCTCTTCTAGAAGGCAACTGAACTCATCTAATTTTTGGGGTCTCCCTTACAGTACTTGGGTAGAATACTTACTTGTCACACCAGAGTTACTATAATTTGCAATGATGACTTGTAGCTAGTGCTATCTTCTATAAAAATGCTTGGATCATACTTGCTGATGGAGCTGCCTTGGTACAGCTTGAAGGAGATCAAAAACTGTAAACTCTGTTCATACAGAAATATGTAATGATCTGGATATTTAGTAAGCTTAACAGGGAATCCTGAAGGAATGGCTGATCTGTAAACTTGAGTATTGAGGAATGAGTAAGCCCAGACTGAGTATTGGAGAGCCTGTGCAATAAGAGTGTTTGAAACATCTAAGTATTTGAAATATTGTGGTGTGGCAACTGATCTAGTACTTAGTTAAGATTATAGCAGAAGAATACTGTCCTTCCCTCATCTATATGGCTATGAATGTGTAAGATAAGATAAACTAATGTATTTTTCTGTATCTTCTTTCTTTAAAGACGGCAATAAAGAAAAACAATCCCCGGAAATATCTGCGCAGCGTTGGTGATGGAGAGACTGTAGAGTTTGATGTGGTCGAGGGAGAAAAGGTGAGAGATTATGGAGCCTTAGGGATGTGGTCCAATAGAGTTAACATCTCTAGTAGCGAGCAACACAGCCTTAGCTGTGCATCTGGTTGTTTTGTCTACTGTGTTAATTTCTGGAGTGGGTGGCATTCATACAGCTTTCCTGTGGTAGATCTGTTTTTTTTAAAGGTTTCATTATGAAGTGTTCCAGATATGTAACAGAATTTTAGTTTAACTATATCCTAGTGCTCCTAGAAGTTGTGATTATTTACTTAATAAAGCATCTGAAACTTGCAGTCTGACCTGTAAGCATTAAGAGATGCATGTATTGCCCTGAAGAAGCTGTCTTTGAGTCTGGCAGCTTAGTAACTGTAAGAATGTTCAAGTTCTTTGTGCTTCTACTTTCTCAAACAGTTTTTGACTTTTTTCCAGAGTTTTGAGGGTTTTTAAATTGATTACTACTTCCTTTTTTCCTCTGAACTGTATGGCTGAAGTGGGTCTTAACTGCTGATTATTACTGTTGTGTTGTAGGGTTGAAAATAACAGACCTGCTTTTCCATTCCTTGAAGGAAGGAGTGTCTGTAGCTTGGAACTGATGCAAACAAACCTCTTTGTTGCATCTTCTGTCTTCTCCCTTTCCCTTCTTCCTGCACCTGGTGGTTCTTTTCTCACAACACTCTGGTTTACGTTATTTTGGCCTTTCAGGGTGCAGAAGCAGCTAATGTCACTGGTCCAGATGGAGTCCCTGTAGAAGGCAGCCGCTATGCTGCAGACCGGCGCCGCTACCGACGTGGCTATTTTGGCAGACGCCGTGGACCTCCTCGAAGTGTGAGTTTAATTTTTTTTTGTGATGGTCATTCTACCTCCTCAGCAGTCTTCCAACCCCCTCAGGAAAGGAGTACAAGTTCAGCACTGGCATAAACTGTCATTGCTTAAGTTGTAAGCATTCCTAGTAATGTTCTGGGTTCCTCCAGCACATCACTGATGTTGATACAGATATTTTCTATTACTGGGTATACTGTAGGCCCTTCCTTAGCATGTCTTTCTAGAGTGTGTTAGAAGCATGTTTTTGTGTGCTAACAGTATCTGTTTGAAGTGTAAACACAAAGGAGTGAGACACCCAAGTGATTCACCATGCCATTTAGCTGAAGCAAGGGGAAGTATTTATACTACCTTAAGTAATATGGCCATAACTTGGAAGGGCTACTTGGAAAACCAGATTTGTTTAGAAATTTGTCACTTTTGTATGGCATGGTGGTAGGCTGACCAGCTCGATGAAACCTCCATGTATTATCCCTTCATAGCCCTCTGTCTATAGCAGTACAGTGTGAATGTAATGTAATTTTGTCTTTAAACTAGCCATGCACCACTGTTTGTAACATTGGCCAGCCTTCCTAAGTGGCCTTGCTTCAAGTTTTTGCAGAAGTATTGAGGTCCATGGCTCTGACTGTAGCAGTTTTGATTCCTGTCCACATCACGCTTGTGCTAAAACTGGTGACTGGAACGAACCAATTAACTGCAGGCTTGACTGTCTTTCCTTTAATAGTTGAACCAGTTATCATCACTTGCAGGAATGTATGAAAGATCCAGTACGAGAGCCTTGGTAGAAGCCTCACCCAAGCACCATAACTCTCTTACCTTGTTCTACAGACTTGATAGCATGGAAGAAAACAGAATAAGTGTGGTCAAATCCTTCCTTAAAGCCTAACCACTCATGTTAGTAATCATGAGGTCTTTAATCTGCTGGACACCACTGAGCATTAAACAAATGAAAGGTGTTCTTTCCAAGTCTCTTGGAGACTGCTAGAATTTGGTGCTGGTAACTGGTGACTTATTACTGAGTATGTCTGGTTTTGTGGTGATACTGTTTGCATTTCAGCTTTTGTGCTAAGTAGCAAAGAACTAGGATACTTGATTTAGTTCGGCTTTTTGAAGCTTCCAGTCTTGCCTGTTAGCTCATCCACCAGCTGTACTCCAGTATTGATTCCATTTGCTCTCCTGAGATTTAAGTCTTCCTCAGTGGTCTTTATTCAGAGTGGAGGCTTTAGTTGGTAGTATTGGTGTTGTCTTGGAGCTACTTCAGACTTTAATCCTTGGTATGCCTGCTCATTTAGACAACACTGTGTACTGCTGAGTATGAAAAGCAGCTGTTTCCTTCTGCTTGAAGAGTGATAATCCCATTTTAGACATGGGAGACATTTGGTCTTGGGGGACTTGTGCTCAGAAGTGTTTTCTTGGATGTCTAATACACACTCATGCAGCTAAAAATCAGACTTGCGTATGATGCTTTAACGCACTTGGATCCTGGGACTTGAAGATGTACAGAAGGGAACAACTTGTGATGCTGCACTGTTTTCCTTTTGGCTTGTTTAGCTGAGTCCTTGGATTGATTTTTGTGTGGGTTTCAGACCTTAGCTGTTGTGCCTGGTGTCCTGTGAAATAGTCTCTCACTTC
Source organism: Coccyzus lansbergi (assembly GCA_033558105.1). Taxonomy (NCBI): domain Eukaryota; kingdom Metazoa; phylum Chordata; class Aves; order Cuculiformes; family Coccyzidae; genus Coccyzus; species Coccyzus lansbergi. Next base: position 3,044,988 of record JAUMJK010000229.1, read on the forward strand.
ATAAACTAAAATATATTGTTAGTTCTGGGATCACAGGCTCTGGAAGAATTCATAGAATTGTAGAATCACCAGGTTGGAAGAGACCCGCTGAAGAGATCCATCAAGTCCAACCATTCCTACCAATCTCTAAACCATGCCCCTCAGTACCTTGTCCACCTGCACCTTAAACACCTCCAGGGAAGGTGACTCAACCCCCTCCCTGGGCAGCTTGTTCCAGTGCCAAACAACCCTTTCTGTGAGGAATTTTTTCCTTATATCAAGCCTGAACCTCCCTGGTGGGGCTTGAGGCCATTCCCTCTTGGCCTGTTCCCTGTCACTTGGGAGAAGAGGCTGGCTCCCTCCTCTCTACAACCTCCCTTCAGGTAGTTGCAGAGAGTAATAAGAGCTTCTCTCAACCCTCTCCTCTTCTCCAGGCTAAACAACCCCAGCTCTCTCAGTCACTCCTCATAGGGCCTGTTCTCCAGCCCCTTCACCAGCTTCCTTGCTCTGCTCTGGACTCACTCCAAAGCCTTAACATCCTTCCTGTGGTGAGGGGCCCAGAACTGAACATAGTATTCAAGGAGCAGTCTCACCAGTGCCGAATACAGAGGGAGAATAATCTCCCTGGACCTGCTGGTCATGCCATTTTTGATACAGGCCAAGATGCTATTGGCCTTCTTGGCCACCTGGGCACACTGCTGTCTCATGTTCAGTTGGCTGTCAGCCAACACTCCCAGGGTGCACTTGATGCCTTTATCTGGGTCATCGATGAAGACATTGAACAGGGCTGGACCCAGCACTGAGCCCTGGGGAACCCCATTTGTCTCTGGCCTCCAGCTGGAGTAAACTCCATTTGCAACCACTCTCTGGGCCCGGTCATTCAGTCAGTTTTCCACTCAGGAGAGTATGTGCTTGTCCAGGCCAGAGGCTGACAGTTTCTGAAGCAGAATGCTATGAGAAACTGTGTCAAAGGCTTTAGTGAAGTCCAAGAAGACTACATCCACAGCCTTTCCCTCCCTTGCAAGTACTCAGGTCTTGTGAATGATAATTTATGGTAGGACATGAACATGGCTGTTTACCACTATTCATGAAGTTTTGTTCTTTTCTTTAGCTTGTAGAGTGTCCTCTGGATGTCTGGTCTTCCCATCAATGCATTGACTTCCTGTCTGGATTTCATAGCATTGTAGAAAGGTTTGGGTTGGAAGGAACCTTGGACTATCCAGTTCCAACTTCACTGCAGTGGACAAGAGTGCCTTCTGCTAGATCAGGTTACTCAATACCCCATCCAACCTGGACATGAATACTTCCAGGGATGGGTCATCCACAGCTCCTCTGGGTAACCTGTTCCAGTGTTTCAGCAACTTTGTCATAAACAATTTAGAGTCATAGAATCACCAGGTTGGAAAAGACTCAACGGATCATTGAGTCCAACCATTCCTATCAAACACTAAACTATGCCCCTCAGTGCCTCGTCCACCTGTCCCTTAGACACCTCCAGGGAAGGTGACTCAACCACCTCTCTGGACAGCCTGTTCCAGTGCCCAATGACCCGTTCCGTGAATTTTTTATTTTGTAATGTCCAGCTTAAACCTCCCCTGGCAGAGCTTGAGGCCATTCCCTCTCATCCTGTCATCTGGGAGAAGAGACCAGCACCCTCCTCTCCACAACTTCCTTTCAGGTTCAATGAGGTCTTCCTTCAGCCTCCTCTTCTCCAGGCTAAACAACCCCAGCTTTCTCAGCTGCTCCTCCTATGACCTGTTCTCCAGCCCCTTCACCAGCTTTGTTGCTCTTCTCTGGACTTGCTCCAGAGCCTCAACATCCTTCTGGTGGTGAGGGGCTCAGAACTGAACACAGGATTCAAGGAGCAGTCTCACCAGTGCTGAGTACAGAGGGAGAATAACCTCCCTGGACCTGCTGGTCACACCATTTCTGATCCAAGCCAGGATGCCATTGGCCTTTTTGGCCACCTGGGCACACTGCTGGCTCATATTTGGTCAGCTGTCAACCAGCACCCCCAGGTCTTTCTCCTCCAGGCAGCTTTCCAGCCAAACCTCTCCTAGGCTGTAGCACTGCATGGGGTTGTTGTGCCCCAAATAAAAGACTTGGCATTTGGCCTTGTTAAACCTCATGCCATTGGTCTCAAGCTCAGCAGTCCAGCCTGTTCAGATCCCTTTGCAGAGCCTCCCTACCCTCCAGCAGATCCACACTTCCACACAGCTTAGTGTCATCTGCAAACTTGCTAAGGGTACACTCAATGCCTTCATCCAGGTCATTGATGAAGACATTGAACAGGGCTGGACCCAGCACTGAGGTCGGGGGAACTCCATTTGTAAATGATCTCCAGCTGGATTTAACACCATTTACCACCACTCTGAGCCTGGCCATCCAACTAGTTTTCCACCCAGGAGAGTTCCCCTGTCCAGGCCAGAGGTTGACAGTTTCTATAGCAGAATGCTGTAAGAAACTGTCAAAGGCTTTACTGAAGTCCAGGAAGACTACATCCACGGCCTTTCCCTCATCCAGTAGTTGAGTCACTTTATAATAGATATGTCTTTATCATAGAATTTCCCCCTTGTATCTAGCCTAAATCTACCTATTTTAGTTTAAAACAATTACCCTCTATCGTATTGCAGCAGGTTGTTCTAAAAGGTTTGTAGTCACCTTTCTTATGGGTCCCCTTCACATACTGAAAGGCTGCAGTGAGGTCTTCAATGCCTCTGTTCTCCAGGCTGAACAATCCTAGCTCTCAACCTTTTTGCATGGAGGTGTTCCATCCCTCTGATCATCTTGGACATCCTGTACATCCATTCCAACAGGCCCATGACTTTTCTTGTGCTGAGGGTCCTGGAGCTGGACACAGGAGTCCAGATGAAGTTGCATGACAGCAGAGCATAAGGGCAAAATTGCTTCCCTCGACATGCTGGCCACTGCCCCGACCTGCAGTCCCTTCTGGGCTGTAAGTGCTCATGGAATATGCTGAACCTTTCATCCACTAATATCCCATGTCCTTCTTGGCAGGGCTGCTCTCAATCACTTCATTTCCCAGTCTGTATTGATAGTGTGTATTGCCTCAACCAAGATGCAGGGGCTCAGTGTCATGATTTGGTCTGCTATCATCTATCAAAATTAAGTGTAAATTCTGTTTCATGCAATGATGACCTTAAAGTATCATTCCCTTAGTGTGCCACTCTAACAGGTGAACTCCATGGTTGCTGTCACCTTTCAAAGATGGTGCTGGCTAGGTAGTAACATGGCTAGCTGCTTCTGTGCTATTGAATGTGTCTTGTGTAGTCTTACTTATGTCTGAGTCGTTTTAAGCTATGTTTCCTTTTCGTCTTCTAGCAGAGTCAGGAGCCCCTTGTGCAGGCATATTTGCTCTGCTGTGCCTGGTCAACTTTCTGCATGTTGTGATGGACCTTCAGTGTGTTTTGCACTAGTTTGAGGTGCAACTAGTTGTACTGGGCCTTCTTACTTGCCTGTTAGTTGTCTGAAGAAGTCAAAGCTCCACTTCAAGGATGTCTTTGTAGGGACTGTCCCTGCAGTTGTCCTAGTGTAGGTCCCTGAAACTGCTCAAACTTGTCCAGATATTTTTATCTTTCTCTGTGTGCTTGCTGTGATATGTGAATTGACCTAATTTTGTTAAAAGATAGTATACTGAGCTGGAAGGTTCCTGTGGAAGAGGTTGAGTGAACAGGATCATGTGTGTGCTAAATAGTGTGGTGCTTTTAAGAGTGCAAATAAAGCTTTCTTAATAAATGAATCCAATATACTTGTTGTTAGTATAGTAAAACAAGACCTTAAGGTTTAAGTTTTGTTTTCTGGTCAAACTGCATCTGTTTTGGTGACTTCTAGCAGTATTCGGGAGCCACACTTGACTTCTGGCCAATAGATCTAGATCCATTGACAGTAATAATAATTTAATGTGTTAATTGATTTTTTTGGTGATACTATAGAAGATGCAGGAAATTACCAGGACTACTGGACTAAGCAGTTTGACTGCTTTGCTCTGTTTTCAACTGATTATTTAAGCCAAACCCATTTTAAATACTGACATAGCAACATTTAATACAAGTTGAATGAACTTTTTTTGGACTAATGCTTTATCAGGTTTAGTCATTCTTTCTGTCACTACAGGAGATGGAGTCTTTTATCTGATATTCCAATGCAGGCCCCTGTAGGGAGGAGTGGGCTTGACCTGTGCCATTAAAAACATGTAGAAATTCAATACTGGTTTTTAGAGAGCTGTGAATGGGATGCTGATTATAAAGTGCTTACAGGAGAGCTTTGGCTGATTAAAGTACTGCTGTGTCCCTCCCTACACTTAGGTTGGCTGATGCCTTGTTAGCTTCTGGCACAGTGTCCCTTAGATAAGATCTTGTAGGCCTTTGTGGTTCTGTATTTCTGGCACTGCACTGCTAGAACTGAGCAGTGGTTCTACCCATGTTTGCCTGAAAGTCAAACCATAATGGGTGTATTAAACTGTAAGGTTATACGTTACAAAACATCCTGATAGAAACTGGACGGATTGCTGTTGCAAAGTATTTATAAGTAGTATAATGCTGTTGTAAGCTCAAGATGTGACTTCCCTTTGTTTCTGAGTATCTGCCATCAGGTGTTACCTGTTGTAATTATACACTTAGTGGGAGTTCCTTTTGATATTTAGTTATCCTGATCAGTTTTAAACATGAGTGTTATTTGATTGTGGGTTTTTTGAACTGATTTCTCTGCTCGCCTTAGCAGCTGACCCTATCACATTCAGAATAGCTGGAATAGCCATCTTTAGGTGCAGCATGTGAAATATTCCGGTTGCCTTTAGGCTATGCCTCTGTTTCCAAGAAACTTGTGAAGCCACAAAGAGCACTTAAAATATCCACCTAATGCATTAATGCTTTCAATGTGGTATGAAGAGAAAATTTTCCAGGCTGGTTGGTAAGGTTCATTCAGTTCCTTAGGAGCAATAGTTAGTTTCCTGCCATAAATAATATTGTTTCCAGAACCAGAAGATCTGGAAATAGAAGCCTGTATCTTGTTAAAGATCTCTTTGTAAAGGGAAGAGCAGTGTTAAAAAAAACCCCAAACCCTAAAATATCAATACCAAAATACAACTTTATTGGTTAATGACTAAAGGGGAAAGATGACCACTTTGTGTCTGGAAAGCTGAAAATGATGTTGGGTGGGAAGCAGGGTATTTGACGTGATGTTTTTCAACCTTTAAATTTCTTGTTTAAGTGTAAGTTCTCTGTGCAATAGGGCTTTGTGTATATTGAAGCATTTTTTTGTGGCATACAGGGAGAGGGGTGTTGTCAGGTAGCTTAGTGTGATACTCTGAGGGTCAAGGATGGCATTATTACCTCTTGTTCTGTCCTACTCTTTGTTGGAATTGAAGCCTTCTGAGTATCTGCTTCTTAACCTATATGCTGGTGTTTCTATACTGATACACTGTTTTTGAAATTGTATTCATATCCTTGAGACTAGTAATTAACATACTATCTGTTAAATCATCTTTGACTTGTCTCTTTTGCTTGTAGGGTGGTGAGGGAGAGATCAAGGATGGGGTTGCAGAAGGAGGACAACTGAATCAACAAGTCCATAGGAATCCCACCTATCGTCCCCGCTATCGCAGGTTTGTACTCTTTGCTTTTAGTCATTGTTATATTTTGATGCTCGTGTGATCTATGTAGGCCTCACAAAGAGGAGGAAGCTGTATTCCATGGCTTTAATGTGTGTGCAAATAAGCATCTTAATTACAGGGAGAAAGGGGAGCCACAGGAGTTGTTGTCTGATGTTGTTACCTTGTAGTATCCTGGGCTGATAGAGGAATTGCTGTCACTCGGAACTTAAATTCTGAGTTCCTTGAGGGTTTCTAAAGAGAAGGTAATAAAATAGGATTATTAGTTACTCTTGCTAGAACTTTTGTAGAATGGGAGTGCTAAAGAAACTGGAGAGCTTCCATGATGTGATGAAAATCATCAAAATGATTGGAAGGGGAAAGTGTGAACAGTGGAAGTAGTGGAAGACTGAGGCTGGGAGAAGAGATAAATGAAGATAGGTTATAGAGGTCCCCAGCATAATAAGCGACATGGGAAGGATGGATGCAGTTTGTGTTCTTTTTTTTTCCCCTTCTGAAATTGCACTGTGAGGAGCTTTCAAATTAAGGGAGTGAGGCACATGCTGAAAAACAGAAAGGTTCGTACAACTGCCCAGGTTGGAAGGGAACTCAGAAAATAATCTGGCTGAACCTTTCATGGGAACGGGAGGCTAAATAAGATTATCTACCACCCTGTCCAGTTGTATCTTGAAAGCCTTCAGTCATGGGGACTCTGCTGCATTCCTGGGGGTCTTTTCCAGTAAATTATTGTTCTTGCTGTGAATCTTTCCTACATCAAGACAGAACTTAAATATACCTGTTACCCCTTGCCTTCTGAGTGCGGCCTCTTGTAAAGAGAGAGCTTCTCTTCTTTGTTTTTGCCTTTGAAGCACTGGAATACTGCGAGTTCCACCCCATGAGCATTTTCAGTCCCAGCTCCCTCAGCCTTTTCTTGTGGGGCTGGTTCTTCAGCCCTTTTATTAGGGCTCTCTTGACTGTATCCTGTCTCTTTTCTGGAATTGGAGGGACCAGAACTGGACACAGCACTCTAGGTGTGTACTGATAAGTGCCGAGTAGAGTGGGATCATAGAATAGTTTGAATTGAAAGGGACCTTAAAGATCATCCAGTTCCAACCTCCCTGTTGCAGGCAGGAACACCTCCCACTGGATCAGACAGGCAGCTCAAAGCCCCATCCAACCTAGCCTTGAACACTTCCAGGGAGAGGGCATCCAGAACTTCCCTGGGCAACCTATGCCAGTGCCTCACCACTCTCATTGTAACGAATTTCCTACTAACGTCTAGTCTAAATCTGCCCCTCTCCAGTTTAAAGTCATTCCTCCTCATCCTGTGATTCCATGCCCCTCTCCTAGCTGTAGCCCCTTCAGGTACTGGAAGGTTGCTGTAAGACCTCCTTGGAGCCTTCTCTTCTCCAGGCTGAACAATCCCAACTCTCTTAGCTTGTCCTCATAGCAGAGGTGTTCCATCAGCCTGCCAACCATGCTTCTTTTGATACAGATGCTTGGCAACCACATCAGCCTATTCCCTCAGGACTCTGGAATGCACCTCATCAGGCCCCATACTTATTTGGGTTCCTCAGGTGATCATGAACCTGATGCTCCCCTATAAGGGGAGGTATTTTACCCCTCTTGTCTCCATCCTGTTGTCTGTTGACTCAGTAGGGGTGAAGGAGAGCACTTGTCAGTGAAGACTGAAGCAAAAAAGTTGAGCACCTCTGCCTTCTCCTTGTGTATTGATGTGAGGTCACTGTTTTCATTCATCAGTGAGGGTATGTTCTCTTTACCCTTCCTTTCCTGATTGATGTACCTGTAGAAGCCCTTGTTAGTCTTCACTTCTCTTACCAAGGTCAGTTCCAACTGTGCCTTGGCCTTCCTGACCCCATCCCTACACATCCAGGCAGCGTCCCTGTATACTTCCTAGGTTACCTGTACTTGCTTGCTCTTCCTGTGCACTTCCCTCTTTTTCCTGAGTTTGACCAACAGGTCTTGACTTGGCCATGCTGCCCTCATCCCTTCTCTGACTTCCTACATCTGGGGACTGAGTGCTCTTTTGCTTCATGGAAAGTATCCTTAAATATTTTCCAGTTCTGTTGTGCTCCCTTATCCCTGCGGACCATGTTCCAGGGGGTCCTACTGAGTAACTCCTTGAAGAGCTGGAAATCTGCTTTCCTGAAATGTAGAGTCCTGTCTGTACTATATCCTTCAGAACCTTGAACTCTACCAGTGCATGATCATCACTGCAGCCCCAGTTGCCTCCGATCTTGATGTCACTGATGAACTCACTTGTATTGGTGATCATCAACTATTGCATTCCCTTGGGCAGGGTTGGTTATTACTTGGGTTAATAAATTATCTTTGTGGTCTAGGAGTCTCCTGGATTGCCTACAGCTTGCTGTGCTACTTTTTCAGTGTATGTCAGGGTGGTTGAAGTCCCAGAGTAGGATGAGAGCTTGTGAGTGTGAAGCCTCCTCTAGCTGGAAGAAGGTTTCATTGTCTTTGATCAGGTGGCCTGTAGCATATATAACAAGCACAAAGTTCCTGTTGGTTCCTTGATCTTTTTTTGTGACCTACATACTTTCAGCCTGTTTGAGGCTACTCTTCAATGATAGCTCTTCACATTCTATCACTCTCCTGAGATAGAGGGCAACACTTCCACCCCTCCTACCCAGTCTGTCCCTTATGAACAACGTGTAGCCATTGATAGCCATGCCCCAGTATTCATGGGATTTGTCCCACCAAGTTTCAGTGATGGCAAACAGAGACCATAGCTTTCTAGTAGCACAGTACCTTCCAGCTTCTCCTGTTTGTTACCCAAGCTTTGAGTGTTTTTGTAGAGACCAGGCTGTTGGCTGAAACACCTTCTTAGTGGAAGACCCCTTATTTCCCTTAAGGTGTTCTGAGGAAGTTTCTTCCTGACACTTACTACCTCAGGAGCCTCCTGTCTGTCTCCACAGGGCAACTGTGCCACTGCATCCCCAGCATGTCCCAGGGCAGCAGGTGGGGGGCCCATACCAGCACTCCATCCCTCCAACCACTGTGTCCTCCTGCTTCTTGTCACAGGCAAGCCTAATATTATCCCCCTCCACCTTCACATCCAGTGTAAAGCCCTGTCAATGAGCCTTGCAAGCTCCTGAGCAGACTTTCCTCCCACTTTGAGGAAGGTGGTACCCGTCTGATACCTGTAAACCTGGTGCTAGGTAGGCCATCCCAGTGTCAAAAAACAGTGGATGTTCACAGTCAGCCAGGGGTCTAGTGTGCCTTTGCTGACTTGTGCTGAGGTTGCTGACTCAGGTTGTTAAGCACACAGCAGATTGCTGGAGCTTTTTGCCATGGGATGTTGGCTTGCATGAGCTCTGGGGACACTGGTCAAGTAATGAGAAGAGAACACTTCTGTGATGTCTCTAAATGGGTAAATTCTGTCTTGCTCAGGACTTCCCCAGCATGGAAAATAATTGGAGACTGGGAGACTTTGTCTTTAATTTTTCCCTAGAGATCTATAGAACTGGGGAATGGATGCTTGAAGCTCCAGTAGGCTATTCTTAGTAAGATCGCCTGGAGTTCATATGAACACTGCTTTCCAGTGGGGTGTGTGGAGTAAGCTGACAGGTCATCTGTTAGTCATACTTTAAACTGGCAAGGGTAGGATTGTTACCTTCATTTTCCAGCATTAGTTCTGACATAGTCAATCCAACTTCCAGCCTCTAGACCAGGGGACCATTCCCATGATGGAAAGAGGAGGTGGTTAGAGACTTGCTTGCCCAGCTAGACACCCACAAGTCTATGGGGCCACATGGGATCCACCCAAGGGTATTAAAGGAGCTGGAAGATGTGCTTGCCAGACCCCTTTCCATCATCTTCCAACAGTCCTGGAAGACTGGGGAAGTTCCACTGGACTGGAGGGTGGCTGAGGTTATGCCCATCTACAAGAAGAGTTGCAGGGAGGATCCAGGGAACTGCGGGCCTGTCAGTCTGATGTCAGTGCCAGGGAAAGTCACGGAACAGGTGATCTTGAGTGCTATCATGAAGCACATGCAAGAGAACCAAGTGATCAGGCCTAGTCAACATGGGTTCACAAAAGGCAGGTCTTGCCAAACTAACCTGATCGCCTTCTATGACAAAGTGACTCAGCTGCTGGATGAGGGAAAGGCTGTGGATGTGTTCTTTCTGGACTTCAGTAAAGTCTTTGACACAGTTTCTCACAGCATTCTGCTATGGAAACTGTCAACCTCTGGCCTAGAGAGGTGCACACTCTCCTGGGTGGAAAGCTGGTTGGATGGCCAGGCTCAGAGTGGTGGTAAATGGTGTTAAATCCAGCTGGAGGCTAGTTACAACTGGTGTTCCCCAGGGCTTAGTGCTGTGTCCAGCCCTGTTCAATGTCTTCATCAATGACCTGGATGAAAGCATTGAGTGTACCCTTAGCAAGTTTGCAGATGACACTAATCTGGATGGAAGTGTCAATCTGCTGGAGGGTAGGGAGGCTCTGCAAAGGGATCTGAACAGGCTGGACTGCTGAGCTTGAGACCAATGGCATGAGGTTTAACAAGGCCAAATGCCAGGTCTTGTATTTGGGGCACAACAACCCCATGCAGTGCTACAGCCTAGGAGAGGTCTGGCTGGAAAGCTGCCTGGAGGAGAAAGACCTGGGGGTGTTGGTTGACAGCTGTCTGAACATGAGCCAGCAGTATGCCTACGTGCCAAGAAGTCTAAAGGCATCTTGGCTTGTATCAGAAACTCTTACTAGCAGGTCCAGGGAGGTTATTCTCCCTTTGTATTCAACACTGGTGAGACCGCTCCTTGAATACTATGTTCAGTTCTGGGCCCCTCACCACGAGAAGGGTGTTGAGGCTCTGGAACACAGAAGGGGTCATTGGGCACTGGAACAGCCTGCCCAGGGAGGTGGTTGAGTCACCTTTCCTGGAGGTGTTTAAGGGACAGGTGGATGAGGCACTGAGGGACGTACTTTAGTATTTGATAGGTATGGTTGAACTCCATAATCCGTTGGGTCTTTTTCAACCTGGTGATTCTGTGATTCAATAGGACAAGGGGTAATGGTGTTAAACTAAGTTCTTTGCAGTTGGTGAAACACTTGAATAGGGGTACCTGCCACCCCTCTGGGCAACAATTCCTGGAAGACTGGATGAGGCTCTAACATATTTGATCTCGTTGAAGTTGTCCCTGTTTATTGCCTTCTGTCTCTACTCTGAGCTTTTCTGTCAGTGCATGTTATAGTTGGACCTCTTATCTAGTTTGCAGGAGACAGGGTGATACTGCTGCTGTGTATAGGGATCTAAGCAGAGTAAGTTTTGATTCTTGAAAGTCTTTATTTAGCACTGGGAAGTCAGGAGTATCACCATACCAAGCACAGCGAGGTATCTGAGCTTTTATATCTGTTGTGGCTGAATCACAAGGTGGATAACTTACTTCCCCATGGCAAACATAAGGCAGAGAGAAGATCCAGGTATGATTTACAGGTGTAATTATAGTTCTTGAGGGTCACACCATTAATTATGAAGAGGACTGGACTGGCATATAGCTGGCAAGGCTAGCTTGGCAGAGTCAGTGAGTATGGCCTCCACTGGCTTGTTCCTTCTAGCTAACAATTCTACAACAGGCAGTAGAACATGCTGCAATGTAGCTTTAGGAGTGAAGAGGCACCCAGATTGCTTCTCTAACTGAATTAAATGGGTCTTTTCCTTTCAGCTGTATTCCAGATGTACTCTGAAGCGGTGCTTTGCTGGCATTCGAAATTGTTATAGGTAGTTAAAGACTGAGAGGTTTTAGCTGGGCTAAAATTATAGTAGTTTAACCTTCTTGGGCTTCTGTCATACTTAACCTATATTTGTTCTTCTCTTCAGAGGTCCTCCACGTCGACGCCCTTCCCCAGTGGCTGGGGAGGCTGAAAACAAAGAGAACCATCATGAGGCCAATACTATGAGTCAGCAGCCACTTCGCCGTGGCTATAGGCGCCCATACAACTACCGGCGTCGACCTCGTCCACCCAGTGCTCCAGCTCAGGATGGGAAGGAGGTAAGCATGCTCCTGGCAAACTGTAGTAGAGACTGAGTTTTGATGGAGTAAACACTCAAGATCTTCTGTCCTGTGGGAGATATAACAAGCATGTTGTTGTTGTGCTGAAAGAATCTGATGGCTGAGTCCAAATTGCTGGTGAAGGTAGCTGGTTTCATTTCCTGTTTCTTGTGAACTTTGAGAACAAGCCTCTTGTCTTAAATGGAACCAGCAGCAGCATAGGTGTTGCCTCTGCATAGTCATTGATTGGGGTCAGACTACAACAGGTGTTTTTGAAATTGAGAGAAGCAGTTGTATTTTCTAGCTTCCTCAAACTTTCAGTCTTTTGTGTGGTATGAGAGATAAATTTGAAAGCTTGGGGTCTGTTTCCTGAACTGCATGAATCAGGTAATTTCAGGGAACTGTTTGTAAACACAGATCCTGCTTTAGTGAGGAAAGACTTTCTCACTCTATATCTGCTTGAGGTGGTCCTTTGACAGAATGCTGTGTAATACTTATTTTAGCATATTTCCTATTGCTAATATTGTCTGAGGATTCAGCTTCCTTCATTATTTTAAAACCTGGGTTGTGCTGGCCCTACCACTGAGCAGAGGTTTATTGTGTCTCAGACAAAGGTGGCTGAAATGCCTGCTGAAAACCCTGTTCCAGTGACTGAGCAGAGTGGTGCTGAGTAATGTCTGGCTCCCCAGGCACCTTTACCATCCTTCAGGTAAGGGCTATAGTTCCTGTTCTACAGCTGAAGCAGCATTGTGTATACTTCTTGGACTCTGGCCCTTATGCATAGGCCAGGTATTTCACTTCTGAGAATGCAAACCTGAGTAGGCAAACCAGTGAACTGCTTGCTGCTTACTCTTTCTCTCCTCTGCGTCTGTATTTGTCACAAAGTAAATTTTGCTTTATCAGCCTGTTTTTTCAGGTGGGTATATCTGGTTTGTATACTGTGTTTTGACCTGGGAAGGTACTGTACCCTCAGCTTATGGACAAGATAAACCAGTCATGCTTATCCTGTCTGTTATGGATAAGTCCCTCACTGCCTGACATCTTGCCTCTTCAACAGGAAAATGAAACTTAAAGTAAACTGCATTTTCTAAATGTGGCTTTTCAACAGGTGTCTTAAAATACAACTCAAAAGTAACACCAAAGAAACACAAGCAATAACTTACCAGCAGCTGAGATCCATGGAACACCTGCAAGATAAATGAAGATAGATGCATGAAGAGAGAGAAAGAGTGAGATGCAGAAAGAGCAACCTCCCCAGCTTCAAAAGCAACTGTGGGTGTTGAGGTTTGATTTTTTTTTTTTTTTTTTTTTTTTAGAATTTCCCTGTTTTGCTAATATTGAATACGAATCTTTTTTTTGGTATTAAACTGATAAGGGAAAAAACCCAACCAAAGAACTGAAATTGAAATCAGATGTTTTTTTTATTGGATGCTGGTGCTAAACCTCCCAAGTGTGATAAGGGGTTTTTTCTGTGCCAGACCTGCTCACTGCAGGATATGGGGAGGGGAAACTGCTTCTCCTGGTTAAAGATCTATTTGAAATTGCAGCATGGATGATGTTCCTCATAAATAAAAGTGATTTCAACTACTAAAACAAATCTGGTTTAGTGTGTTTGTTCATGTTTACCTTCTAAAATCCTTCATCATTTTAATCATACCACTTTGGCATTTATTTATGAGAATGAAAGTTACCTCTTTGTGTTGAATGATGTATCTTGTCTAAAGTTATGTGCAAGAACGTAGCTAGGTTAGGTCGATCAACTTTAATTTAAAACAACTTCTGTAAAGAAATTGTACAATAGTATTATAACCTACACTGTTCTCTTTTTTTTTTTTTTTTGGCTGAAGTGGCATTAATGGTTTTCCTATTATGATCTTGTGGCAGGGGTGTTAGAAATTTGGAGTGGGTTATTTAGGATATTATTTTCCCTATCCATTTTGCTAGGATTCCATGTTCTGTAAACAGCAGAACCTGAACTTTGATACTTCTCTGTTCAAAAAAGACAAAGGGTGATTAGTAACTGTCATTTCAGTCTGTTCCAAATAATGACAAGTAATTCCTTACTTGAAACCAGTGATATATTTGTACCTGTATCATCTTCTGTTAATGAGCAAAGTACTTAATTCTTACTATTGTGTGTATTTTAAATGTTCCTCCCTAAAACCTAGATGTCTTGCAAACATTATCAGTCTACTTCTAGCTGTTCAATACATGTTTCTTCAGCTATCGTACTGTGTCTTTCATTTGCTAGTCCAACATTTCTCGTGTTCTTGTCTAACAGTGTTATCCACACCTTAATGTATTTGTTACCTTAAAACATCTTTCTGTAGCTGTGCAACCTTTACTCAGCCTTTACTGAATGACATTTTGTGTAAATTCCCTTGGTCTGGAGCAATGTTAACTGTACACATGTAGGACTAAGTGAGAGCAGAGATTCTTGGTAGGTGCTTTCTGTTCTTGTCTCCTGGTTTCCCTGTTCTTGCACACTATTAATAAAAAATATACAAGGCTCTCTGGAAATGAAGAATAGGAGGAGTGTGAGGGATAATTGTGCTCTGAAGCTTCTTGGAAAGTGGGAAATTGCCTTGGTGGGGTAAGTCTGCAGCAGACTGTCATGGGTATTTCCTACTTGCTTCTGCAATTAATTAGGAACTCTTAAGTGATGCAAAACAGGCTTGGCTCTGGAAGGAAGTTGCTCCTGACTGCCTGGACTACAAACACTGCTGCATTCCTTGCAAGTTCATGTAGCATAACCCGCCATTGCAGCACTGGATCACTTACTCAGCAGCTATGAAAATATGTTGATAGGAAGTATTACTGTGAGACTTGGTTTTGCATCAAATCTAGGAAGCTGTAGACTAGAAAAGACGTTGAGATGGACAGTGTTATATCATCTTTGTTTGGAAAATGAAGTGTATGGCTGTTTTGATGAAAAAAATTAGTAAGATCAGGAAAACTTGACTAATGGACCTTTTTCTAATTCTTAAGCAGGCTAATCTGTTGTAGATTTTAGTTTTGTTCATAACTAAATCTTTTTTTTGGCTGATTAGGGCAAGGTCGCATTTTCACTATAGTATAAACAGATGTAAGGTAATGAATAGTGAAAATTTACCACAGTATAAAAACTACTTGAACTGCATTCAGTTCTTGAAAATCAAGTGTGTTTTCTTTAAGTGTTTAACAGGCCAAATAAAATTTCTTTTTTAATCTCTGCTGAAATTAAGGTCAGATCCGGATTGGTTTAACAAAAGAACCTAACTGGTTGCCTTTATTTTATGAAAGGAGAAACTGAAGGAGAGATTTTTTTGTTACTTCAGCCTTTATGTTAAGAAGAATCTTTGCATAGCTCTGAAGCTTGCAAATCACGTAGCGTCATTCATACTTGAATTCCTGCCTACAAAAATATAGGGTCAACTCTAGCAAGTCTAAAGCACTTACTAAACTAAAATTACATTTTTAGATGTCTCTGGCAGGGCATCAACTTCCTTTATTAGGCCACTTGCTCTCTCTTAGCTGAACTTTGGCTGAAGAACTATAATGTGTTCAATAACAAGGGTCAGTTCTCCTGGCAGCTATGGTGCTTGTGTACCATGGTAGCTATGGTGCTTGCCTGGAGAAGAAATAAAGCTGTGGGTTATTTGCCTCAAGCAGAGTTTCAGATGAATGCTTAGGTTGTGTCGGGTTTTTTAAATACTTTTGGCTACAAAAGTTTTGAATTTGCAGAGCAGTTGGTATGTTTTTATACCTACTTGGAGCCATTGTCTTCATGCTATGTTCATTCTCTCATTCCAACATTCTACCCTTTCATAAGCATTTACAATAGCTTACATGCAGAGTGCAGATTACACTTCTACAGTGTAATTGTTTTACAGTGTTTTCATAATACTCTGATGTTAACCAGGCTTCTTGTTTGTGAAGGCTGCAGTCTACTGCTATGTAGTGTCCTGCACTTGGGGCACAACAACCCTATGCAAAGCTACAGACTGGGAGAAGTCTCACTGGAAAGCTGCCTGGAGAAGAAAGACCTGGAGGTGTTGGTCGACAGCCGACTGAACATGAGCCAGCATTGTGCCCAGGTGGCCAAGAAGGCCAATGGCATCCTGGCTTGTATCAGAAATGGCGTGACCAGCAGGTCCAGGGAGGTTATTCTCCCTCTACTCAGCACTGGTGAGACCGCTCCTTGAATATTGTGTTCAGTTCTGGGCCCCTCACCACAAGAAGGATGTTGAGGCTCTGCAGTGTGTCCAAAGAAGAGCAACAAAGCTGGTGAAGGGGCTGGAGAACAGGCCTTATGAGGAATGGCTGAGAGAGCTGGGGTTGTTTAGCCTGGAGAAGAGGAGGCTGAGGGGAGACTTCATTGCTCTCTAGAACTACCTGAAAGGAGGTTGTGGAGAGGAGGGTGTTGGCCTCTTCTCCCAAGTGACAGGGGACAGGACGAGAGGGAATGGCCTCAAGCTCTGCCAGGGGAGATTTAGGCTAGAGATTAGGAGGAAGTTCTTCACACAAAGGGTCATTGGGCATTGGAACAGGCTGCCCAGGGAGGTGGTTGATTCACCTTCCCTGGAGGTGTTTAAGGCATGGGTGGACAAGGTCTTGAGGGGCAGGGTTTAGTGTTTGATAGGAATGGTTGGAGTTGATGATTCGGTGGGTCTTTTCCAACCTGGCGATTCTATGATTCTGTTCTATGATTCTAGCCATTATTTTCACTGATATTGTACACTACTCAGTTTTGTCTGTGACAGTTTTTAACAGTCTTTAAATTGTGCCCTTCTTCCTTTGAAATACATGTCACTGCAAAACTTCATAATCTTACCACCTACATTTGTATTCCAGTGATCAAAACCCATAGCACCTAGAGAAAACTAGGCAAGTGAGGTAGACAGTATTTTGTAAGAAACAGAAAAATGAGAAAATATCCAAATATGTTTTTGTTGATAAAATATAAACATGTTTCCCAGTGATGCAGAAGCAAGAAAGAGAGGTGGGTCTCTTTCCAACCTGGTGATTCTATGATTCTATGAAAAAAATCTGTATTAGCAGAATGTACACAGAAAATGTACTGCTGCTTTTGTGCGGATAGTGCCTAGGCACCATAGTTGTCCTCGCAGAAATGACTCAAAGAATAACGTTCACCCCCTTTCCAATAAGCAATTTGCTAAAAATGCCAGCAAAAACTAACTTTATTTTAGTAGAAGTGTGTGTAAACAGGACTGTTACAGATTCAAATAATCTCTCTGTAAACATTTCAAGAAAAATTGCTCTACGCATCTGGACTGAAATTTTGAAACCATTAATGCCAACAAGAAAAAGAGCTAGTAAGTATGGATCTTCCTCTTGAGCCTTTCTGAGGTAATGTGAATTGTGGTGATAATAATCAAGAACTGGAAAGCACTAATATGAAATGGAATAAATATTCTAAAAAAAGCACTAGGCTACCTACTGACAAGGAACAAGATGCCTAAGTGAACATGCAGAATGTCCACAACCCCTTCTCAGTTGTTTTAACACTGAAGAGAAGGGCACAGTTTCAACCATCGACATTTCCTGGGAAGCTACATATTGGACTTGGGTAAGTCCCATCTGTTTCTTGGGAAGAAGCTGTTAATGGAAACTAAACAGCTTAAAGAATCTAGGCAGCTGTGATGAGTGCAGTAGCACCTGAGCTACTAGGAAAAAAGGCCACACCTTGCACACTTACATCTTATAGTAAAGATAGATTTTTACATTTAGAAGAAGAGTGTGCTTTGAACTTCTGGCATTGCAGGTTGTTTGGATCAGACAACATCTGACTCTTGGGTAGTTTGTGCTTAGGCATCCAACTCATCTTGCAGATAGGTTAAGTACATAACTCAGATCAGTAAATGTGACAAGGACAGTAAAAGCAATGCAGTATTAAACACCAGAGCATCTACCACCCTTAAGGGTGATTAAGGGTCGAGTCTGTAGCTTCATTTACTTGTTCATTAAAGCTGATATCCAACAGTAAAAAGAAGACTTGGCCTATTTGTCCATGTAAAATAAACCAGGGTCAGTAAAGACTCTGATACAAATGCAGTACAAAAATAACCCCAGAAAAAAATGAAAAAAAAAACCCAAATGAAAAACATTTCAACTGATCTGTGACATGCTTACTTAAGCAGTTAAGGAATTGATAACTGAGGAACTAAAACTCCTTACTGCTGTGTTTGGGCATACAGATTGGCAGTACAGTGGTGCCAATTTCTCTTGCTTCTGTAGCTGTTTTGCATAAGTGTGCTTTGCCTAAAATGCAGTACAGGAAGGACTTGTGAGCAACTGCTGTCCAGGTTCAGATCACTGAAGTGGAGTTTGCTGAGAGTGAACATAAAGCTAAGCTGCTGCTGCTGTTTTCACTACAGAAATCTTTATTTGTGGGTGACTAAGACCCAGCAGTCCAGACTACTGTTACAGCTTGAAGTTATGTAGGCACTCGATGGGGCTGTCTCCGCATTCTTTGTGGGCTACCTGGTTTCTGCTGTATGTCGAACTTCTCTAGCTGGACCTAAGTGTGCTGGGTGGTGAGATGCATGAAGCAAAACTAAAAGAAGAAAACCAACTTAAAATAAACACAAATTATTTTAGTAGTAAAGGAAAAGTATAATCACCTTGCTGTATGTTATTTTAAGGAGCTTGTGCTGTATGCTGGTGCACATCCCTATCTCTCCTCTGTTTATCATCACATAGCTGGGAAGGAAATCCTGAGGAGAGAAGAGGCAGACCCTGTAAACTTAGCCAACCAGATTCCCCGGGTAGAGTACACGCTGTGCTCCCAGGTATAACCTGTGGTTCTCTGTCCCCAACTTCTGTCACTACCAATTATCATCATTATGTGTTTGTGGTCACATGTGAGAAAAACTATGATGAATGTTTACAGGTGCTCCCCTCCTGCAAACTCAGTCACTTCACAGCAGGGTGACATGGTACCTTAGTGTAACCACTTATCTGTTAAACAGGTGCCCGTGGTTAATAGCCTGTTGTTTGCCTGCTTTTTGATGAGGAGGAAATTAACATGTTCTTAAAGCTTTCTGTTCGTGGTTCTGTAATACCTTCTGCCCTGGTGGCTATACAGAAAAATAATCCTTTTTCCAAAATTCAGCAAGATGTTGCAAAGTGATGAGACTTAATGGCTGAAAAAAACATTACCAGGTGCCTCCTCTCTTTACAGTCTCTTGATTGTGGCCTAGTGCTCTGGAGAAATACAGTATTCTGTGAGACTCACTTATTGCAGACTTCCAATCACAGGAAATAGGATTCAAGGTCCCATAAAAAGATACAGTTTCACTGAATGACACATTTAATTACTTGGAAATTTAGAGTATTCTCTATTCTCAGTGGGACTCTCTGATTCAAAACAAACATACCTGGTTTGTTGGGGTCTTTTTGTTCAACGCTGGCCACTTGATTTAAATGTCTAAATGAAAACTGAGCTTTCTGGAAAATCTCCAGCCAACTTGTATTTAGCACTTTAAGGCCAAAATGTCACACAAAATCACAAAATTCAGTACACAAGCTGTTAAAAACAGTGCTGCATCTAAAAAATCAGTTTTTAAAACACTGAAAAAATAAAAAACAATGTAGTCAAAGGTACCAAAGTGACAACATGCCATTAAAAATCCCTCAGGAAGGATTAGCTTGCAGGTAATCGAAGTGAAGATTCCTAATGCTGCTCTGCCATTTTGCCCTACCTTGGCTGGAATGAAGACCTACCTGCTGGAAAATGAAAAGCAGAATTCAAAGCTTATGTACTTTATCATTTGTGTCTCTAGAAACAGTTGGTAGCAATAAACAAACGAACAAAAAAAAAGTGAAATTGCATACATGTGTTTCACTTCAGCAGGATAAACATTCTCTGAATTGAGAGAGATCAGTCTCTAGAGAATACTAAGTCTAAAACCAGGCATACTTTTGACAGATCATTGAGATGTGACCTAAATCATTAAATGCCTCTTCAGAGGAGCTGGAGATGCTCTTATATGCTACATAGTGCTTACTTTCTAGTCAGAGACTCATTTTAATGAAAGAGAAGTTCCTTCTCAAAACTTGCACTGACTTCCATCTCATTTATTTTCTCTTCCATTTATGCATTAACTGCAAGCCACAAGGTGATGCTTTTAATCCATATCTTGACTACACTAGAAAAGTAATCTTGTTTTCTTCCTTTTTAAATTTTGCACAGTAGGAACAAAGCATGTTTTGACTTCTGTGGCACAGACTACACCACACACATTGCAGTGTACAACGGTAAACAATTTTTTCTTAAACTAGGCATGCTACCTTAAGAGGGTTTGAGAAGCATGATCTTTTCTGGGAGAACCAGTCCAAAGAAATGCACTAAAATCCAGGGAAACAAAATGAACACACACCCACTCCCCTTTCTTCAGGTGTCAAAGAATTCCATGTATATTGACAATTAAGTGAGTATGATCTTCCAGAAAGAAAGACTCAAAAAGCATGTAAGTTGTGTATGTACATACACAATAAGAATTACCAGTGAGCATAATAAAAATAGACACATTGTTACATTTTTACCTTCAATAATATAAATACATAAATATATGTATAATCTAATTAAATTTCTTCCATGGATGTGTACACATAAATAGTTCTTAGCAAGGTGAAAGCCAAACCATATCCCATAACATCTGTGAAACCTCCATAGGTGGAGAACAAAAAGTCTGGCCTGATTTTTCAAAGAATGTAGTTCTGCAAGCATGACTGAATTACATTTATCCCTTTTTTTGCTCTTCACCTTCAGATTTTGTTAGCACCTCTTGCAATTTCTTCTCTATCTCTTCTTTGCAACTCAGGAAGGCGTCTTCCAAATGCCTCATGGAGCTGGCCAGGTCTGGGTTGGTGCGCAGGACTACCATGTCATATGCCATCCAGGCTGCCTGCACTACAAACCCAACAGATACTGCTAAGCCTGGAATTTTGGCTAAATAAAAGCAATAGTAGATTCACCAAACAAATGCAGAACATGAATTATTATTGGTTCAGATCTTTCTTATTTCAGAGAATGTAAATTACAAAAGGGAGACAGGTACTTTTACCTAAGAATTACAACAACATAGGTAATAAGAAAAGTTCAGTTGAAGAATCCTCTCTATAGACCAGTTACAGTTAAGAGGCCTGTGTTAGGTGAAGGAGAATAAGATGAAGGAGGCAGCAGGACAGACAGTAAAGGTTATAAGAACAACTTAAATAAATTGATTTCAAAATAATGAGTATCTTGTAAAGCAAACAGTATTAGGACTTATTTAATATATTCCCTTTTGTTTCACCATAAACTAACTGTACTTTTCTCAATGGCAGTAATAAATTGTGTTTAATTACAAGTAGCTTAATTAACAATTTTCTTCTAATCTTGCTAGTTGCACATGGTTTGTGATGGAATTTTTGGAGATTCTCTCAGGAGTATGCAGTACTCTCCATATATACAGGACTAAGATTAAATCTGCAGACAAGTCTTTATTCTAGCTGGGATATTAAACCCATCATGCACTGACTTGAAGGTACTACATATCCCACCATTTTTCACAATGAAATCTCATTTTATGTACTATGTTTTAATAATTGTAGATTAAACATCTTAGAACTATTTCTGATTTCTACCACCACTCTGAACTGAGCATCCACCACCTATTAGTTTTCTCCTGAGCTATCTCAGACCTAGATATTTGCATGCTTTCTCCCAATTATAAACATCAGGGCATCAACATTAGTTGATGGTGATTATTTCCACTTACATTTCTAGCACATGGAAGTTTACAGGGATAAATATAAATAATAAATCTTAAAAACCTTCCCTCTAGTAGACAAATCTGTGTCATTCTTGATAAAGACCTCTACCTGTTAGTTTTTCCATTTTCTCCAGAAGTTTTTCTAAGTCCCTATTCAGGTCCTCCACCATCTTTATCATGTTATCATAATTTTCTTTCTGAGGTTCTGATTCGGCCATCTACAAGGAAAACAGGAATTTCATGATTTATTTTATTTTGAAGTGGTTGATTTTTCACAGTTAAGAAGAAGTAACTGTCATAAGTTTTTTAAAAAACAGTATGTCTATAAATGTTCTATTTACATATGAATTCACTAAGAATGTGACCTTAAGTTATTGCATACTACTTTCAATCTGTTTTGAAATTAAGTAGAAAGAATCACAGACAAATATGCCGTGTTTGTGCCAAGTAAAGCTTTTTGTGTTGGTAATAGATCACTGTGCTGAACATGTAATTAGAAAATTTTATCTATTATTCTGTTGCAGTTGTCCTCAAGCTTCTCTCCCAGCCACTCTGATGTAAGGCAATTCCAAATTTTCAAAGTTAGTTGTAAAATCCCTATTTGTATTCCATATTTCACACCTGCATGCTACAGCCACTTAACTACACACATTGAGCTCTGTCACCATATTATATGGCACAGCTAAGTGCTTATGGTTTCCTAACTTTGCTTAAGCTGAAGGCAGCAAAATTTCAGGAAGTAAAAATGCTTGGGGCAAAAAAAAAAAGCAATTAAAAGTTTCAAAATCTTGATGTTAACCAGCTGGTTAATAAAAATTAGAATTATTAACCAGTTGGTTATTATCAGTTGGTCGAATCAATACCAAATTAACCAAATAAATTAACCAAATATGATTAATATCAAGGTTATGAAACATTTAATTGCACATTTTAATTGCATACCAAAAATGGTTAATACCAAGCACACATCTTTGCCTTTTGCCTATTAAAACATACAGCCTGGCCTTGAATTTCCTTTACTGAAAGCCACCAATGGATGGGACAAAACTATGAGGAAGAGACCAAAGAGCTTCGCTGTAGCAACAGCAATCAATTTTACATTTCTTATTGACAATAAATATCGAAGGCCAGGATTTATTTATAGCACAATGAACACAAGGACTTATAACACCTTTACAGTGTTTCTAAAAGAACGCAAGTATTTATAACACCTTTGCACCGTTTTTAAAGGAATGCAAGGATTTATAATGCCTTCACAGCGTTTTTTAAGGGAAGAGAAAGATTTATATTGCCTTTACGGTGTTTTTAAATGCACGCAGAGTCTTACAACGCCTTTCGAGCGTTCTTAAAGAACACAGCGATTTGTAAAGGCCTTTACAGAGCTTTTAAAGCAACGACAAGCCCTGTGACTACGCAGGGCGCTCAGAGGTTTGTTCCCGGTTCCACTGGGCGAGGTTTTACCCCCACAGGCCCGAACAACCCCAGTCGCTCCGAGGCCCAGCAGGTGCCCCCTCTCCTCCCGCAGGCCCGAGGGGCGTCCACCAGGAGGGCTGTGGAGCGGCGCGGGCGGAGACGGGACACGCAAAAACCTGCGTTCTGGCCTCCCCCCGCCCAGCCCCGCTCCGCCTACTCTGCCTCCAGGCTTGCGGATCCGATTGATTCTGCGTTTCGCAAAAACGAGCGCTTGTGTGCCAGGCCAGCGAAGGCGGAAGGGCGCCGTTTGCCCCGCCGCGCTCCTTCCAGCGCGTCTGAGCTCAGTCCCGCCCGGAGGCTGCGGAACAGGAGGTAACCCCGTCCCCTGCTCGCTGGCCCCCTGCACAAGGAGTGGCTACAAAAAGTGGAATAGTTTTGATTTAAGCTAAAGTAGAGTTCCGTTTCTTCCAAGTAATTGTGGGTTTTTTTGTTTTGTTTTATTGAAAGTGAGACAGAATGTCTCTCTGATAGCATGCTTTTTTTTTTTTTCTTCAAACAGTGTTTTTCCGGCCGCTGTTCACTATTTGGAGGTGGCAGTTTCTTGTGTTCAGTGTGGTCTGTGCTGAGCAGAGGTGTCTGCTCCTCTGCTCCCCTTTCTTTGTAGCTTTTCCCTGTCTCAAATGCAAGGTCGGGCAGAGGTGGCTCCAAAGCTCCAATCAGCGAGAGATTTGGCTGTAGTGAAGTTTATCATAAGATGCAAATCAGCCCTTGGAAAGAAATGGAATATGCTTAAGATTTCTGGGAGAATTTATCCACACGCATGTAAGTGGGAAGTCCATTCTGTCACAGCTCTGGTCTTGCTGCACATGATTGATGGAAATTGCTCCTTGTGTTGCCCAGCCCCGATGAAGGATGCTTGCTTTACTCCAAAATGAGCCTTAGAGAGTTTACCTGCTGGCATCTTCAGTATCACCCTTGCCCTCCTCCTCTGCCCACTCCAAGTCACCACAGGCTGTGTCACAACCTGCTGTTTCGGGAATTGGTCTAAAAGTAACCCAGAAGTTAGTTCTTGAGCCCACAATCTTGGGTGATGATTCTGCTACTTTTGTCTGGGAAATTGTCACCCTGCCTGCATGATGTAGAGGGACTTCATATTGACAGGACAAGCAGCAACAGATTTTAAACTAGAAGAGACAAAGTTTAGATTGGATATAGGGAAGAAATTCTTTACCATGAGGGTGATGAGACTATGATACAGGTTGCCCAGAGAGGTTGTAGATGCCTCGCTGCTGGAAGTGTTCAAGGTTAGGTTGAATTAAGCTCTTGAGCAACCTGATGTAGTGGAAGTTTTTTCTGTCTGTGACAGGGGGTGTGGATCAGGTGATATTTAAGGACTTTCCCAACCCAAACTGTGATTCTGTGGGAAACTGTGATTCAGCTAACTGTCCTGTGATTCTATATTTGTCTTTATGTTAAAAAAAGCCCCAAAACAACTAACAGAGAAATTGTTTGTAAGAGCCGGCAAAGAAGGGTTGCAATTTTTCTGATGACTGGGCAACAAGACTCAAAGTTTGTCGAGTTTGTTGATACTAGAAATAGTGAGAACCAAGTATCTTCTATGGCAATCCATCTTCAAAACAAACAAAATGAAGTATTAATTCACCCAGGTTATATGAATGTTGCAGAATTTATAACAAAACATTGTGTTACCAAAGCTTTGCACTAGTTCAAAAGCAGTTGAACAGAATCCTTCAAGGTGTATGAAAGAAAATGTCGCATTTGGCTAAATAAAACCTTGAACCACAGGCTGCTGGAGACCTGAGGGAATATTAAGGCAAGTATCATTTTATGTTTTTAAGAGGCTTTCATTTCTCTAGGCACTCCACTGCCAGCTGCCTGAGGCATAGTACTAGGCCAATTGTTCAAGGTGACACAGTCATTTTCTTACATAATTCCCAGCTCCTAAATTCTGTGCCTTTAAGCTGTCTGCCAGGTGGTGCCTTCTGCTATGCCTGTGGGTGTATGTGGTTAGAAGGCTGATTCTTGGGCTAGTGGTGTTACTTCTTAAATACTGTTCCATTACTATATGAAAAACCAGGCAGGAAATACCTTGTGTTAATCCATGTAATTCCAATAGCTTAGCAGCCACCATGCTACTGCGTAATAATAAATGTGTTAAAATCAATTTGCAGTGACACTAGCAGACAGGAGTGTGCTTTGTTACAACATATTGTGGCTTATTTGAGGTTCTTCTTTACCATAATTATGACACAGCAGTGTGTTAGACGGTGGATTATAGATGTAAAAATTATATTATTAAATAGTATAGTTCTCAAATACACTTTTATGTAATGGTGTTACAGGTCTTGGTGATAACATACTGACCTAAACCAGAGACTTAGTCCATCACATGTACTTTCTAGTTCTGAGGTCTCTGTGGGCATCCTTTCCAGGGATTAGCTGGCTTATCTGCTTCTTTTTATGTGAAACCCCATGATTTATTCCATACTGAAATTGTATGTTTCAGCTCTGTTCACCATTTTCTAGGTTTTGCCAAGAGGAGCTGTTGGGTTCTCACTGGAAAATGTGAACAGTGTAAAAATATGGTAGCAAAGAGGAACTTCAAAGGAAAAGATTTGTTTAACAAAGAGAATATAAGAAACTGAAAGGGAAAAGCTAAAAGTAACAGAGAAATACGCAGACATACTGTGCTCAGGATAAAGCACTTGGGAACTGGACAGAGTAGAACTGAATGCATGTGATATGAGCTGCATCTGACGTGCAGTCTAACAGTTCGTCTGCCAACCTTGGAGTTCTGGGAGAGCCTGTGGCCATGCTACAAAGTTACACTGTTGATAAGTACTGATTTGGGACCCCCAAAAAGCTGCCGTTCAGGAAAGTTATTTCTTTGAAAAAGAGGAAGACAGTGAAAATTAGCCCAAATGCATGACATCTAACTTCTACATTTGAGCAAGACATGCCAATCAAGAACTAGGTTACCCTTTATAGCCATGATGTCAGTATTAGGGAGAGAGGATTTCAGTACTTCAGTTGCTTTACAGAAGTTCTTATGATCTTGTATTACTAATACAGAAAATGCAGGGCAACCAGTTTCATTCAGCTGTGTTCAATGAATCCCAGATTCTGTGCCTGAAAAATCTGCAAAAGAAACAAAGGGGGAAAACAGTACTTTAGCCTACCTTCAGGATTTTTCCTGAGCATCTAGTTTGATAAGGCAGGGCTGATCAGGCCAGCATATGCATGAAACAGTGCAACTAATTCCATTTAGATTTAAGAAAGGGGATGGTAATGATAAGGTCTAGTTTGGCAGGACTGGGTGAGGGAAAAGACTGTTATTGGATGTACCCAGCTCCAAATAGAAGTGCCAGCAATTTCCTGGACCTCCAACTGGCTGAAGAAGATTAATGCATAATCATTCTGTTTTTTTCATCTTCATAAGTTGTTTTTTTTTCCTTTATTTCCCTTTAATATAATACTAGCTTCCCCTAGCCTTTACTCCTTTGGAAGTTTTAAAAAACAAAAACTGCAGAGGTGAACTGAAAACTGAACTTCATTTAACATTTTCAAGAAAAATCCAAATATTAAATAGGCAAATGAGTCAGAAGACCTGCCATCATGAGAGGCAAAGCTCATGAGGCAGACCAGAGACCTGGCATAATTATAGGAATTTCTTTCACTTCTAGATCATCCATTCTGATTCTTACCCATCTGGTGATTAATATCTAGCTTGCAGAAATAAAAGAGCAGATACTGAGCCTTTCAACCTCTGTGGGCTTAGGCTGACCAAAAGATCAGCCACAGCCTATCTACTGTATGTCATGGTTTAAAATCTTACATTAGAATGCGAAAGAGACCTCATTGCCTCTAAATTACTGCAGAAAAAATGAATAGCACAGTGGCATTCAAAAAGGGATACTTTAATCTGAAATTTACCTTTTTCTGGACTAGCTGCAGTTGCTTGGAGCATGCTTACCTTCTGGAAACTGAACTGTAAAATTAGCACCCTTGTTAACAATCCTGCAGACAGGACAATGACTGATTGATCGGTGGTTCAATTGCTGTGTAGTCCCACAAATGTATATTGAGGCCCCTGGGGAGCTGTGTGTAGTTAGTGCTGTGTGTGGATATTTTTTTAATAAGGCCACCAGTCTGCTATGTTTCAGTGTTCCTAATCATACTTCTTAAAGAAAAAAGAGAGAGAAGGACAGAGGCATTTAATCAGGTGTCTTCTTCGGTGGCACCCGGCAGCAGGATGGTGAGTTCTCAGGGGGTGGGAGCTCCCCTGAGCCGGGAAATCCCTGAAAATCCCAGGCCGGGGAGGAGCTCCTGGCAGCCAGCACAGACAGTTGGATCCCGTGCGGTGCCTGACGTGAGGGGGTGGTCCCGGTGGCTCCCATGGGAGATTTAAATGACCCCCTTGGAGCACAGCGAGGGGGAGCGTGGCAAAGAGGAGCGTGGCAGGGCGTGAAGGCAGGGCACAGTGAGGACCCAAAGTCTAGACAGAAGACAGCAAAGACCATGGTGGCTATGCGGCAGAAGATTAAAGCTGCTCCGAGTGCTGCAGCAGGCAGGATGGATGCTGCCACCCAGACGGAGCCACAGTGGGTGCATGCAGCTACCCAGACCCTAAGCTGCATGCAGTGCCCACCTCCCAAACGAGCTCGTGCCTCTGTTACTGTTAATGGCTCCACCTGTGAAAGCTGTGCTCGAGTGGGCGAACTCCTTTGTATGGTGGAGGAGTTAAGGGAAGAGGAAAAGAGACTGAGGACTATCAGGGAATGTGAGAGGGAGATAGACGAGATGCAGGAGAAAAATCCACTAGCAGCTAGACTGGCACTCCATCGGTCCTGTCTGACTGGGGAAGTTCATCTGGACTGGAGTCTGGCTGATGTGCCCATCTACAAGAAGGGTCGCAGGGAGGATCCAGGGAACTACAGGCCTGTCAGTCTGACCTCAGTACCAGGGAAAGTCATGGAACAGGTGATCTTGAGTGCTATCATGAAGCACATGCAAGAGAACCAAGTGATCAGGCCCAATCAACATGGGTTCACAAAAGGCAGGTCTTGCCAAACCAACCTGATTGCCTTCTATGACAAAGTGACCCAGCTGCTGGATGAGGGAAAGACTGTGGATGTGGTCTTCTTGGAATTCATTAAAGCCTTTGACACAGTTTCTCACAGCATTCTGCTATGAAAACTGTCAGCCTCTGGCCTGGACAGGAGCACACTCTCCTGGGTGGAAAACTGGTTGGATGGCCGGGCCCAGAGAGTGGTGGGAAATGGTGTTAAATCCAGCTGGAGACCAGTTACAAGTGGAGTTCCCCAGGGCTCAGTGCTGGGCCCAGCCCTGTTCAGTGTCTTTATCAGTGACCTGGATGAAGGCATTGAGTGTACCCTTAGCAAGTTTGCAGATGACACTAAGCTGGGTAGAAGTGTGGATCTGCTGGAGGGTAGGGAGGCTCTGCAAAGGGATCTGAACAGGCTGGACTGCTGGGCAGTGTCCAATGGCATGAGGTTTAACAAGGCCAAATGCCGGATCCTGCACTTGGGGCACAACAACTCTATGCAAAGCTACAGACTGGGAGAAGTCTCACTGGAAAGCTGCCTGGAGGAGAAAGACCTGGGGATGTTGGTTGACAGCTGACTGAACATGAGCCAGCAGTGTGCCCAGGTGGCCAAGAAGACTAGTGGCATCCTGGCTTGTATCAAACAGTGTGACCAGCAGGTCCAGGGAGGTCATTCTCCCTCTGTACTCAGCACTGGTGAGACCGCTCCTTGAATATCATGTTCAGTTCTGGGCCCCTTACCATAAGAAGGATATTGAGGCTCTGGAGCAAGTCCAGAGAAGAGCAACGAGGCTGGTGAAGGGGCTGGAGAACAGGCTTTATGAGGAGCGGCTGAGAGAGCTGGGGTTGTTTAGTCTGGAGAAGAGAAGGCTGAGAGGAGACCTCATTGCTCTCTAGAACTACCTGAAAGGAGGTTGTGGAGAGGAGGGTGTTGGCCTCTTCTCCCAAGTGACAGGGGACAGGACGAGAGGAGATGGCCTCAAGCTCTGCCAGGGGAGATTTAGACTAGACATTAGGAAAAAGTTTTCACACAAAGTGTCATTGGGCATTGGAACAGGCTGCCCAGGGAGGTCGTTGACTCGCCTTCCCTGGAGGTGTTTAAGACATGGATGGACGAGGTCCTGAGGGATATGGTTTAGTGTTTAATAAGAACGGTTGGAGTTGATGATCCAGTGGGTCTCTTTCAACCTGGTTGTTCTACGATTCTATGATTATTCAGGGATGTGCACAGGATAGAAGCCTCATAGCAGAAGTTTGTTTTTCACAGGGCAAAACATGACAATAAATGACTGTTACCCCTTAACGAAATGGGGAGGGGAGGATTGTGGATCAGTAAGGAAGATTAGATAGTCTGAGGCCTGAACTCTGAACCATAAAACATCTTCTCCAACCAGTCAGACTGGGGGCACAGCAGAAAGATTGACTGAGGAAACTAGAAGCAGCAGTAGTTACTGCTTTTGTATATGCATGCCTTGAATATTAACCATTTGCCTTCCCACTCTTTCTTCTACAGTTGGGGGCTGTGGAAACTATGAAAGAAGGAGCAAAAGGAAGAAGATTGTAAATTATCACATTTTTAATCATTAATCTGAGTAAGTTCCCTCAGGCGCTCTTGGGCAAGGTGCCGGTGGAAAGTAATGCATTGCAGTAAAAAACTTTTTTTTATGAGTAACTGTCCCTCAAACTTTAGACTATTTTTAATGGTAAATGAGGTACAGGACATATCCTCTACACCTTCCTGGACAAAAAGTACTGCAGAGAGTCAATGCAAGTTAGTACCAGAATAACAGTAAGGCTGAAACCAGAGTCTGAGCTGTAGTGATCTTTCTAACTCAAGAAAATTTTCAGTCTAGAACAGTCTTTTCTGGTTTCTCAGGGGATGAAAAGTCCGCATCACAGAACTGTTTCACTATTACTATTTTGCCCACTTCTGCTGGACTCTATGGAAAGATCAATCAATGAAGAAAACTGCTTCTGGTTTTTACTGTTTTGCACAAAAGAACAGTAAATTCAAGCTGGAAGAATAATCCCAGAGAGAAATTTAGGATTCACTGGTGTACAAATATGTTGATAGGTAGTTTCAGTTATGGGTAAACTATTATTGTATTTCAGTATCTAAAGCTATTGTCTTTACTGCAACTAAAATTTTTGCACAACAAAATTATATATGCAGTATGAAAATGTTAACAGGAGTAAGTTTTGCCCAAACTATTGGCAGAGATCACACAATCATAGTCACAAAGCCGCCTGTGTTATATTGTTGACTGTGAAATGAACTTTGCCTCTCTGTGATAATTTTCATGTCGTTTTCTCTTTTAATACAACTACATCCAAGTTGTATAAAGTAGGTAAGCAAATAATCTTGTACAGACTTATACAACCAGGATTCAGGAATCTGGAACTCTTAACAATTTTTTTCAGTGACAGGGGAAGGCAGGTCAACAGCCGAGACTTGCTGGGTGGGAAGAAAGTCCCCAGAACTAAAATGCTGTGGAAATGAGGTGCAATGAAGATTGCACCTCAGCAGACAACAACAGTGACCCCAAGGGCATCACAGCATGAAATACTCACAGGGCAAGTTCAAGAGTATTATGCAGTCTGACAGTCATTGCCAGGGCCATGCAGGAGTTCTGGACTAAACTAGTGGGACAACTGGTGGGTTAAGGGAGAGCTGATGGCAAGGCTAGAAAGTTCTGGCAGGATGCAAGTCAGAATGTGAAAAAAAGCCTGTGTTGCTGCTGGCTGTTGTGACATGTTTTAGTATTGTGAATCTTTTCTCTCTTTCTTCATTTGCAGATTGTGTTCTGGATAGAAAGCTTTTTCAGCATCAAGAGGTCTTAAGATTTTAGTACAGATTTTCTGTTCCAACAACACTTTTTTTCTAAATGTGAACCTGTAATCTGAAGTGTATGATTTCTGTTTGTTACATTAGCCTGTGTCTTGATTTCTGTTTGTCTGCCTTTGAAATTATGCTTCAAGTTCCCACCTGAGGACTCTTTGCTTTGCCTGTATGTCATCAGCGGGTGAGCAGCAGGTGTGTGGAAGCCAGGCAGACCCGTTTTACAGGTGTGTGTCTACCTCTCAGCTCATGTGTTGGATATACACTCAAGTGATCTCCATGGGGAGACAGCTGAGAAGACCTTAGGACTAAAGCACTGAAACTGGAAAGGTCTAGGGTGGGAATATAAGTGAGAAGGAACTTAGTCATAAGAATTACCACTGCAGAAGGTAACTTGATGTTATCAGGAGTGACCTCAGACAAACCAGGAACCATCAGCAGATGAGCTTCGGGAAAGGACAACTGCAGGGCAAGAGAAGTGGTGTTAATTCAGGTAAGTGGGAGAAAACACTGTTGGAAGCTTAATTAATGAATATTTACTTTATTAAAAAGACTTCTATTAACATAAACGCAACCTAAACTAGGATACAGCTGCACCATAATGTTTGTATGTCTGTGTACATATGTATATACATCTGTGCATGTACTTACTTCTTGTATTGAAGTTATAGGAATTTCTGTGATCCTAATAGTGTTGGGGTTTGAGAAAAAAAATAGAGATATGTCCTCTACGTGCAGGCTGATTTAAACAAAATAAATTGTAGGCACATTTAAACAGGAAGGAAATGACAAAGGAAATAAATTTCATATAAAACTAGTCTCAGTTAACTGAAACAACACAGGGTGATTTATGCATGAGTGTATAATATGCTAAGTATTTGGTCAAGTAATACATGTCAAAACTAGTTGACATCTAACTTCCATTGCTGTTGCTTGATTGTAAAGAAGCTAACTCTAATTCAAAGTGCTGCATATATCTAGATTTTTCTGAGTGTTTACCTGTTTGCATATGTCAGTGTGCATGAGCTGTTGATCCAATTATGAACAAAATCTATGTAAATGCACCAAGAAGCATCCAAAAATTGGGAAATTGTGGAACTAAAACTGTGCACTGATGGTGGCAATTTGTTAGTTCCCAAGTCAGACATGTTACTGTCAAAAGTGTGTATTTACTGTGAATATGTACAACATCTTATTTTCCTGAACATGGCAGGAGCAAACAGCAGGCAGTTTCTGTGCATGCAGTTCTCAAGCCATCTGTTCCCATATATTCCATGGACACTAAAGACTTTATATTTCTCTTTCTTTTCGGTCTTCACCACAAGTTTGTCACCCAGGCTTCTTGGCCCATGTTCTGGCACTTTAAATGCCATTAATTGAGCCTGATGAGAAAAATGTGGGAGAGGATTGGTTATTTTAGGGCAGGTCACCTTTCTGATCTGGTTTATCAGATTGCCACATGAATGCTTCTGCTAACACAAAGGGGACATTGTGCATGTGGAAATGGATGACATGGGACTGGAAAAATCATAGTAGGGCTTATGCTGGTACACAGTGCCTGTGGATCTGTGCTGACATAGGGAATGATTTTACACTACAGCTTTATATGAATTAGCCATTCGCCAGCCTGGGTGGTGGCATATCTATTTTCCCCGGTTTTGCTTCTGTATGTGTGTTCCTGCTGCTTCCTCGAGACTGTGCTGGCACCTGTTGAATTGATTGGTGTAGAAATGCTACTTACTAAAATGACAGGAAATTGCCATGGCAAAAGAATGGTGCATTTTTCCTGCTAGGTTAGTGGTTTGAGTAAGTTTACCATGTGATTAGTTGCACTTCTGGGAGGTAAACAAGGAGTGGGAAGAAAGCAGAGAGAAGAGATGCTCCCTTTTGGCACTGATGAGCACTTAATTCAGCTCTGCTGTATTAACAAAACCATATCCACATTCATTATTGGGGCTTCCTGAACTGGTTTGAGCAGCCTTCGCAACTGCCATCTTTTACCTCCTTGTTCCTGTCCCTATGTGGTCCTCTATGCTTTGTCTGAATTTGCAACACAGCAGAAGAGCTTAGCGAACAAACATGGCAGAAAACAGAACACCATGTTTTTATCCAGTGTGCATCCTGTTGGCAAACATGCCCAGAGGAGCAGTAAGTGGCAGTGCAGGGTATATATAGGGGCTAATTAGCCTGGCACCATCACCAGGCTATGAAATTGCTGTACTTCAAACTGCTAGTAGCAGTTTGAACATTCTCTTGACTGTAGGGTAGCTTCTAAGGTTTTACCTTGTAGCTTTCATTGTCTAGAAGCAACTGCTTCTGGTATTTCTAGATTCCATGATCTTCATTGTATATTTAGCTTGGATACGGGGCTTTGGATTCAGATATTAGTCAGATCGTGGTTGTAGTCTGCTTGGAACTGTGTAGTATCTGAATGCTGTTAATAACACATTGAGCATTGCTCCCTAGGCCACTGTATCTGTGTCGATTCATATTCAGTACCCTCTCTCTGCCTTAGCAAAAACTCCCACATATCTCCAAGCCTGCCGCCTCCTGATCTCTAGTCAGGGGAACAAATACTTTTTCAAATCTCATTTACCAAGACCTTCACCCTTTGTTGCTCCCGTTCAGTCTGTCTTGTTGAAAAGCTTTGTTTTAGAAAAGTTGATTTGCTTTATGGTTACTGTTTTCAAGGGGGAGGTGTCTTTCAGGAAGGGTTTGGAGTCTGAAACTGGTGGAAACATACTACTTTTATCTTGAGCCTTGGCATTCTGAAGAAAGAGTAGCCTAGTACTGTGGTCATTACCTATTGTGTTTGATGTTTGTACTGAAACACCAACTAGTTTTCTTAAATAAGGTGTTAAGTCACATGTATGTCTGGCACACTAGAGGACTTGATGAAAAAAGATGTATATCCAAGAGAAAAAGGAAGGTCTCAGATTTTATTTAAACAATGAAAATAATGAATTTCAACTGAAGGAGGAGGAAATCGGAGTAATCTGAAAGATTAGATCAGCTCAGGCAAGAAGAGCAAACTGTTGATGCAAATAAGTTTTTGCAAGTAAACAATAAAGATAAATAAATTCCAGTGAACAGATTTAGTGGATGTAAAAAAACAATTAAGAAAATAGTGCTATAAATAAACTGGCGTTTACTTTCAGTTGCACAGCTTGTCCATTGCAAATTCTAAACTGGTGTAACACAGGATAAATTTGCCTGTGCCAATGACCTATACAGCATTGGTCTTGGTGCAGCATAACACACAGACAAGTAAAATAAGAATATCGGTGAGGTACAGGGTTTGAACCTCTTAAGATATTTTTGTCCCCCTTATCCTGGCATAAAACTGGAGAACTGTGTTCATATAATACAGTAAGTACCTGAGCACTGCCAATATAATACTCGGCTGCTGGATGAAGGAAAGGCTGTGGATGTGGTCTTTCTGGACTTCAGTAAAGCCTTTGACACAGTTCCTCACAGCATTCTGCTACGGAAACTGTCAGCCTCTGGCCTGGACAGACGCACACTCTCCTGGGTAGGAAACTGGCTGGATGGCCGGGCCCAGAGAGTGGTGGTAAATGGTGTTAAGTCCAGCTGGAGGCCAGTGACAAGTGGTGTTCCCCAGGGCTCAGTGCTAGGTCCAGTCCTGTTCAATGTCTTCATCAATGACCTGGATGAGGGCATTGAGGGTACCCTTAGCAAGTTTGCAGATGACACAAAGCTGTATGCAAGTGTCGATCTGCTGGAGGGTAGGGAGGCTTTGCAGGGGGACCTGGACAGGCTGGACCGCTGGGCAATGTTCAACAGCATGAGGTTTAACACGGCCAAATGTCGGGTCCTGCACTTGGGGCACAACAACCCTATGCAAAGCTACAGACTGGGAGAAACCTGGCTGGAAAACTGCCAGGAGGAGAGGTACCTGGGGGTGCTGGTCGACAGCCGACTGAACATGAGCCAGCAGTGTGCCCAGGTGGCCAAGAAGGCCAATGGCATCCTGGCTTGTATCAGAAATGGTGTGACCAGCAGGTCCAGGGAGGTGATTCTCCCTCTGTACTCAGCACTGGTGAGGCCGCTCCTTGAATATTGTGTCCAGTTCTGGGCCCCTTACCACAAGAAGGATGTTGAGGCTCTGGAGCAAGTCCAGAGAAGAGCAACGAGGCTGGTGAAGGGGCTGGAGAACAGACCCTATGAGGAGCGGCTGAGAGAGCTGGGGTTGTTTAGCCTGGAGAAGAGGAGGCTGAGAGGAGACCTCATTACTCTCTACAAGTACCTGAAAGGTGGTTGTGGAGAGGAGGGTGTTGGCCTCTTCTCCCAAGTGACAGGGGACAGGACGAGAGGGAATGGCCTCAAGCTCCACCAGGGTAGATTTAGGCTGGAGATTAGGAGGAGGTTTTTCACGCAGAGGGTCATTGGGCATTGGAACAGGCTGCCCAGGGAGGTGGTTGGGTCACCTTCCCTGGAGGTGTTTAAGACACGGGTGGATGAGGTATTGAGGGACTTGGTTTAGTGTTAGATAGGAATGGTTGGACTAGAAGAACCGATGGGTCCCTTCCAACCTGGTTGTTCTGTGATTCTGTGAATATGCCTTCTGCTATGTGATGAGTATGCACCTGCACACTGAAGATGTCAGTTCAATGTGACCTCCATGTGTTCCCTACTGGTATACTGTAAGAAATACTTACTAAAAGGATATAGTGAGATCTCTGTATTTCATAGAATCATAGAACAACCAGGTTGGAAGAGACCCATCAAATCATCGAGTCCAACCATTCCTATCAAACACTAAGCCATGTCCCTCAGGACCTCATCTACCCATGCCTTAAACACCTCCAAGGAAGGTGAATCAATCACCTCCCTGGGCAGCCTATTCCAATGCCCAATGACCCTTTGTGTGAAAAACTTTCTCCTAATCTCTTGCCTAAATCTCCCCTGGCGGAGCTTGAGGCCATTCCCTCTTGTCCTGTCCCCTGCCACTTGGGAGAAGAGCCCAGCTCCCTCCTCTCTATAACTTCCTTTCAGGTAGTTGTAGAGGGTAATGAGGTCTCCTCTTCTCTAGGCTAAACAACCCCAGCTCTCTTAGTCGCTCCTCATAGGGTCTGTTCTCCAGCCCCTTCACCAGCCTCGTTGCTCTTCTCTGGACTTGCTCCAGAGCCTCAACATCCTTCTTGTGGTAAGGGGCCCAGAACTGGGCTGTTCTCCAGCCCCCTCACCAGCTTCGTTGCTCTCTGACCTACCAGTCCTTTTTTGAGGATGGAAGTCTAGGAACTGCAATAATGTTACTGTTGGACAAATAAGCTGTAGAAAGAGTTAAGCGTGAGAATTCATTTGGTCTCTCCTGGCAAGCAGCACTGGTGCAACCTGGGTTTTACAAAAGGATGGATGCATAGACTGTGAACGGACTTGTTTAATCAGACTTTCCATGGTAACATCTATGCAGCTCCGTAACCAGTAACAAAAAAATGGGAGTGCCAATGTTAATAAAGCACCATACTAATGTAAGATTTTAAACTGTAGTTTATAGATGATAGACTGAGGCTGATTGGGTCAGCCTAAGCCCACAGAGGTTGAAAGGCTCAGTATCTGCTCTTTTGTTCCTGCAAGCCAGATGTTAATTACCAGATGGGTAAGAATTAGAACAGATGATCTAGAAGTGAAAGAAATTCCCATAATTATCCCAGGTTTCTGCTCTGCTTCATGAGCTTTGCCTCTCACGATGGCAGGTCTTCTGACTTGAGAACAATTCATTTGCCTACTTACTGTTTGGATAGGGGACCAATATAGACATGGTTGCTGCATCAAAGCTTTTTTCCATGGATATTTGTGACTGAATGAGTGTGTTTCTGCATAAGTACAAGGAAATAAAATATGAATGACTTTTTGTGATATCTCGAACTGTATACATATACTATTTGCTTCTTTTTGCTGCTTCTGTTGTGCAATTGATAAAGCATAATTCCACCTGATAATTTAAGTATGAGAACAAACTCCGCTTAGTGTTTTCATCCATCACCAACTTCATAAAACCATACTAGTATCTGTAAGAATGCCAGTTATTCTTATTATTGTTATTAACATTCCCAAGTGAAAGGGGACAGGACAGGAGGGAATGACCTCAAGCTCTGCCAGGGGAGGTTCAAGCTGGGCATCAGGAAAAAAATTTTCAATAAAAGGGTCATTGGGCAGTGGAACAGGCTGCCCAGGGAGGTGGTTGAGTCACCATCCCTGGAGGTATTTAAAGGTGGGTGGATGAGGTGCTGAGGGGCGTGGTTTAGTGATTGATGGGAATGGTTGGACTTGATCCTGTGGGTCTTTTCCAATCTAGTGATTCTGTAATTGCCTTGAACTCATAGCTGAAAAGAAATTAAATTCTTACAGGATAAAAGTCCAAATGTCTATAAATAGTTCTAGATAATACTTGCTTGTGAAGCTGTTAAGTCTTAAATTCTTGGCAGTGTTTAGAAGGATCAGTGGCTAAATGTACGTGTCTTGTCTTTCTGCTGGTCATCACTATTCAGCACGTTAATGTTTGCCATCTAGAAATAGTAGTCCAGGTCCTCTGCGAACATAAATCCATGCAGTACCACAAAGTCTATTCCTAGTTTATGATTTTAGTCCTCAGTAAAGGCAGTACACCTAGTGTAGCAATGGGGTGTCTTCTAGAAGTCTTATGTGTTCTCCATAGAATAAACAAAAAGACATACACTGATTTGAATTGAAATACAAATATCCACAGGAGTAATCTGACTTCATAACATAGAACAGCTGAAATTCTGTATCAGGGATATGTAGAACACAGATACACTGACACGTGCTGGTGAACCTAGCCCTGTCTGAGCAGGGCTGTGCACGCGACAAAAGCATTTACACAATCAGAACATTTCAGAGGTATGTGACTGCACACACTAAGGGACTGGGCTAGTGACAACAGAAATGTGCATGTTTTCACAGACTATAACTTTTCAACTGCAAATACAGAAGGGTTCCAGATGTTGTGCTTCAGATTGGTTATGGATCTGGCAGTGTTAAAGAGTCAGTACTATAGAGCCCTAATGACAAGACTTTTTTTCTCCTAACCTTTGGGGTGCAATAGTAGGAATTGTGGCAGGGGCTGTTGTCAAGAATGACAGATATTTTTATATGCCTGCTGCTGATCTGTTCATTTGTTAGGGACGAGAAGATAAAAGGCTGAGCCATTCTAGCTTGCAGGAAGGATATTATATAGAAGTGCATTAGCTATATTGTCTATTTGTTAAATATAATGAAGTTTAAGGCTGTAAATTTTTGTGTGTATGCCAGCCTTTATGCCTAAGGCTTCCCAGTTGCTTATGAAGCAGTGGTAGAGCAAGTTGGATGTTAATTTCTCTCTGGTCATGTATGATTTGTAGGATTTGATAGTGGATATCCTGTATCATTCCCTAAGCCTCAAAGTCCCAGTGCTGCTTCTTCACAAAGCCACTGATCAGAAGGGGTAGAAAGCTCCATATTCAGGTTGCTTGTTGCTTCACAGATCATCCTTCCTCCTGATAAATTTTGTTAATATTCTTGTGTCTGTGCAGAAGACAGAGGCTGGAGACCCACTTGTTTGTAATTGAACATGACAGGGGATGTAAAAAGATTCACACGCGTGCTACTGGAATGCAACAGCAATGACAAGCTATGTGGTAAGATTCACAGATTCCTTTAAGTAATAAGATTTCACATGCTGAGTAGGAAGGCTTTGCTGAAAAGGAGACCAAGGCCTTTCACCTCTTCCACCTGCATTCCAACCCACACAGAAAAATCTTACTGAGCTTGCCTTGCATTGTGTCTCAGGGTAGAAATTTCTTAGGGGATTCAGTCTTTGTGGTGGGATCCATTTAAGATAATTTTAACCATTTTAGAGTGTATCTACTTTGAATGAGTCATAACATAGCCATTAAAGATTCCCTGCTTGTTCCCTAAGGACCAGTCTTGTGAAATTTTGATTTCATTACTTTCTGTCATCTTTGGCAATTGAAATGTAGTCTTGCCCTATGCAAAGATAGTACCATCTCTACATCTGGGGACATAAGCAAATAAGTTACCGGTAGCAGTCTTGTAACGGCAATTTCTTCTGGTCAAATCAAGACCAGATGGCCATACCCTGTTTTCTTTAAAATGCTCCATATAATTCTAATGGAAGGAACTGAACTTGTAATTGCACATCTATTTGCAATGACATGGCAATATTCAGCCTTTCCTGTCTCCTTTCTTTCCCTCTGACCAGGCCAGCTTTGTTTCCCTTGTACATGATAGACGAGGCTATAATTCTTAGCCTCTGCATTAAGGCACCTAAATAAGTGACCTTAAGTGCAGGAGTCCCACTGGTTTCATGCAGATTAGATACTCAGCATCTTTGAAAAACAGGTTGGCAGCACTAACAGTGTATAGTAGCTATTCCAAGGAGCCGAGGATAGAGACACATACTTTTCAGGTGGAAAATCGCTGATTTGTTATACAGAACCAATGTGCATCAGGCTATGCTGCTATTCTTTGGCTTTCCATTTTCTTTTTGTGCTGATAGTTTTGCGCGAATATCAGACTGAAGTGATTGTTGTCCCAGTTATCCTTGTGGGGCTTTTTGTCATCGTGCTAACTGTGATCCTTTGGCTTCACTGTCGAGGCTTGCGAGCAAAACAAGAGCAATCATCATCTGGAGAGCAAGGTAATAAAAAGTATTTCAACCAGAGGAAAGAATGTGGTTTCAGTGGCCAGAAGTCAAACCCATTTCACCATTGCTTGAGCTGTTATGAAGAGCCTGAATGGTATTCAGCAATCTGGTGAACATTAGGACAACCAGGAACCCTGATTTATTCCACTTGCAGTAGTAATAGAGGAATCTGTAATACAGGTAGATCTGAGGAAACCTAAAGCAACATACTAAATAGAATCATTAATGTCCTATGGTAGCATAAATTGCTGTCTGCAAAGTGTGTGTATGTAATAGCCTTCTAGATGCTACTGCAAGGAGAATTGCACTGGGATAATTATGAATGAGAGTCATTTTGATGTAGATGACACCTAGTTAATCCATTTTCTATACTTTCATTTAAAAAATTTAATTTCGAACTGCTGTCTTCCACTTCCTGTGGGGACAGCAGAAAATGGAAAAGGGACTAGTGGAGGGTAGGAAAACCTCTGTTGGTATTGCTGTGTAGAAATAAAAATCCAGTTCTGAACTGATTTTAGGATTGTAGAGGAAAAGGCCTCTTCAGCCTATATAAAGTAAACAAGAACAAAGATAGGGCCTTTGTGGGAACACCCTGTACTGGTAGTTGGTGATAAAAGAAAATGCTTGTTGCTTCAGCACATGGGAATTCAGTACAAATGCATCTTACCTAGAAAGTTTACATAGTTAAATATAATAGACATCTCTAAACTCATTCTGCCTCTTCATCAAATAGAGTAGGACAGAGATTCCTTTGCCTCTTCAAGAGGTAGGATAAATAAGATACAATAACAGTTCTGTACTTTGGCCTAATTTCCAAAACATTGTGGTGAAAAAATCAAAGAGCACTGCCACTTACTACAAGAGTTCATCTGTCTGCTTTCCTGCATCATATGTATTTGTTTTTGTCAGTGAATGACAAGAATCAGCAGGAATCCAGATCAACAGAGGACCACTATATCCAGCTGAGTGAGGCATCTGTGGAGAGCCTGCTAAATTCTGCATCCTTGACTCTTAAAGAACTGGAGGTACCACGAGAGAAACTCTCACAAGGCACCTTGCAGCTCATAAAACGTGGCCACTATGGGAACATCTACAGAGCGCAATTGGAAACTGGGAACCCTGGGAAGACTAAGACTGTAGTATTGAAAGCCTTACAAGGTAAAGCACAAGGCCAGGATTCACTTTGCTACTGATCTCTGTATCGAAGACATGATGCTGGACAGAACTTTGCAGTCATTACTGGTCAAGAACAGGCTGTGTCATGTTAGTGTCATGTTAGTCAGAAAGGTGTTTTGGTAGGAGTATCTCAGTAGGACTAAAGAAGACTGCTGTTCACGTTAATTTTAAAAGCTACTCACCTTGTTATTTGCTGCCTCCATTTTTTTTGTTTGGTTGGTTTGCGGTTGGTTTTGTGGTTCTCTTTTGCTCTTTCAGACATGCCTAGTTCCCAGGAAGTAAGGAATTTCCTGGGAAGGATTAAATTCCATCAAAATCTTGGCCATCATGAGAACTTGGTTGATCTACTTGGATGCTGTGTAGACCAGCTCCCACTGTATATGATCATGGAAGATGTGTCTCTTGGTGACCTGTTGACGTTTCTATGGACGTGTCGGAAGGTGAGTCAAAAGAAGTGATGGCAGAATATCTTCTTAAGTTCCTTAGGTACATATCTATCCATAACTCATAGTCCATATGTCAAGGGTTATTCATTTTGTCTCTTAATGCATCTATCTATATCAGTCTAAACTATTTCCAGCCCCCAAAGAAATCTTACACAAGTCTGAACTGAAATAGAATTAGTGGATATCTTGATTGATACAAGTAGTTTGCAGAAGTTGACATATTTGTAAAGTGAAGTCCTGCTTTGCAGATCACTGGCATGAGAGTTGATATGGCTACCTGAATTTCTGAAAAGTTTTAAATAATTTCACTCCAAATGCTTTTAAGAAAACAACAGTTTTGGAACAAGGGAGAAGGTCACTGAATGACAAATAATTGATTCAAATACAGGAACTGGACCATAAAAGTGGAAGGATGGTACTTGCACAGAGAAGTTCTGCTGATATCTATGATAGGGCCTAGTGCTATTCCTTGCATGTATTAATAACATAGAAAATGGGGCCAATGATACCAGTTAGTAAAGGCAAGGGCTGATCTTGAGGAATTGTAGAAGGATTTTCCAAGACTGAGAGACTGGCCAATAAAAAGAATAAATTTAATTCACTACAGATAAAAGTGAAATGATGCCCATGTATAAAAGTAATCCTAGCTTCACATATGTAATGATGGCCCTATATCCACCCATTGATGATGAGTACGGAAATCACAGTAGTGACTGTATGAAAATATACAGTCTGATGAAAATGTTAACTCCAGCCAAAAAGAAACCAAATATCAGGTTTTGTTAAGAAGTGCATAGAAATAAAACTCTGCCATATCACTACGTAAATCCGTTATTTTTTGACATCTGGAACACTAAATACAGAGATTGCTTGCTGTCTTGTTCAGCAGGACAAGGTGGTAGCAAATATAGCTAGTAAGTGCCATGTTCAAAAGAAACAAATACGGGCAGTTCTTCATGAAGTGGAGAGTTGACTAAAGGAATTCCTTGCCACTGACTGCTTTGGATTTTGAAACTACATTGGTTCAAAACAAAAGCAATTACCATAACCTGTCAAAGGTCACTGAACATGTTGAAACTATAACCTTCTCAGGAAGTTCTTAAGCTGAAAATAGTTTGGGGCTGGGAAAACCACACAGTAGGCATTGTATGCTAACCTTATTCTCTTTCTGAGTGTCCCCTAGGGTCACTGTTACAGGCAGGGTAGTATGGGAGATGCACTGTTAATCTCATACCAGATAATCATTCATGTGTTATAAATATGCTTTTCTACTCATTATTCTAATTTATAATAGATGTTTCATTAATCTGTATGGATTGTCATTCACCACTGTTGTTCTACCTATTTCTGTCTAACCTGTTCAACTCTTCTCCTCCCTTCAATTTACCCATCAGTTGTCTATCATGTACTTGTCTTTTGCAGCACTCCATCCATCCATCCATCCATCCATCCATCCATCCATCCACACATCCATCCACGTCACCCATCCAAGTATACTTATATTTCAGGCAATTTATGACCAACTGTGAAATTATCTGATGGAGCATAAGATTAGATATTTAATATTTAACTTTTTATTAGATTAGAAGGAAATATTCCCAGTACCCTACAGCTAAGGTATTTGTTTGATTCAAGGTCTGCTCATTTCTAGGATGTAATGACAATGGATGGTATCCCCTATGACCTCACAGAGAGGCAAGTATATAAAGTTGGACAGCAAGTTGCAGCAGCTCTGGTAAGTCCACTCACATTCACTGCATTTTTCCTTTCTTGATGAATTGCAACACAGGTCTGCCTGGTGGCCTAAATCTTCTTGTTGTAAGCACTGAGGATATGCTTTGTTAAAACAGAGCCAAATATTCTATGATTATTTTGGTGATCATATACCTCTATTCCACAGCATGGAAGACAGGCATAAATTAAGTGAAAATTTATATCAATTAAAATTCCCTTTAAAATGACCATTATTTCTTTTCTGATTCTTCAGGCTTACCTTGAACAGAAGAAGTTGTTCCATGGTGATGTTGCTGCCAGGAACGTTCTCCTTCATTACAACTTCACTGCTAAGCTCTGTGGCTTGGGTCTGGCCTATGAAACTGTCACATATGGTGCCACCTCAGTCACACAGACTGTGCCAGTCAAGTGGCAGGCTCCAGAGCAGCTCCTGAAGAAATCCCTCAGCATCAAGGCAGACGTGTATGATGTGATTTTTGGACTAAAAGTTCATTTGTCTGTCAGACCTCTCTCTTTCACTCCTTTATATATCATGTCATGTCCTGAAGTTCACAGTGAGATATATCTATTCTCAGCATAATGCTCCACTTTACAGCTCATAGCTACTCTTCTCATTTCTGCAGGTCATGCCTTGTTGTTTGTATCTTTTAAATTAGCCAGCCAGAATGGAAACTTGACATCAATTTGTTTCCTTTCTTTTTGCAGATGGTCTTTTGGAATTCTACTGTATGAAATGATTACATTAGGTAAGAAGATTTAAGGATAGCAAGAAATATGTAAGGAAGCAGCAAATTAGCAAGACACAAAGTCTCAAATTTCATAATGTAAAGTTGGAT
Source organism: Coccyzus lansbergi (assembly GCA_033558105.1). Classification (NCBI taxonomy): domain Eukaryota; kingdom Metazoa; phylum Chordata; class Aves; order Cuculiformes; family Coccyzidae; genus Coccyzus; species Coccyzus lansbergi. The sequence goes on from JAUMJK010000229.1 coordinate 3,088,573, forward strand.
CATTTAAATAAGCATCCTGTTTTTTTCAACTTAAAAAGTCTTGACAATTTCCTTTAGACGTCTTGTTAGTGTGAATTGCGGCAGGGTAAGAATAGGCTTTGGTAGGGAAGGAAGGCATTCTTCTGCAGAAGCTGCTATCTGCAAGTATTACCTTAATTCTTTTTGCCTTTCCAGGTGCTCCACCATATCCTGAGGTGCCACCTTCTGACATTTTGTCATACCTGCAGAGACAGAACATTATGAAGCAGCCCTCAAGCTGTCAACAAGCCATGTAAGCCACTTGCTTTATAGACAATTGACCTGAGATCTGCAGAGCTAAACAGAAGTGAGACAGATAAAACTAGATCTCAAAGTAGATCTCTAAGTCAAAATAGTACATCCAAAAATATACTAAATAGTAACCTGTTAGCTGAAGAGACTTGATCTCGCCTATCTGCCACAACTCCTTACTGGATTCTGCTGCAAGAAACTTCTCTTTCCTGCTTTTGAAAATTTGTCTTGTTTCTATTTCTATGTCTGCCCTTGCATTTATTGCTCTGCTCCTTCCCTGCAAGGTGCAAGGCTATTGTCTTTCTCCTCTTAATTTCTGGATTCTTCCTGAAATGAACAAACCATCCACAGGGAAGATCTAAGGCATTATATTTCTTCTTCTGAAGATATAATTTCTTTCAATATTCAGAGGCTTTTTCTCCCATAAGAATTCCCAGTTGCTATTTCAAAAGGGAATCCCGAGCACTCCTTTTCCCTTTTCCCATACTCACAGTTGACATAATTGCAAACAACTGCATACCTCACACATTATTATGTGGTTATGAACTTCAAGGGGTCATAGAGGGAGCTTTATGTGAAGCAGAAAAAGAGGAGGTCTCCAGACATTTTAGATGTGACTTGACTGTAGTATAAGTTTGTGTTGATGCTTTTCACTCTCAGTGCCTGCTTACTTCTCCATCTTACAGGTACAGCATCATGAAGTCCTGCTGGCAGTGGAATGCAGCTAACCGACCTTCTCCAGCAGACCTGATCCGATCCCTACATAGAGCTATGAAGACCAGCAATGACCATGCTGTACTGCAGGTGCCTGAGCTAGTGGTGCCTGAACTCTATGCTAGTGTTGCTGGTGTTCGTGTGCACAGTCTAGTAAATGAATACACTATACTCTGAAGAACCCTTTCACATGCTGGTAAAGGAGAATTCTCTGAGTTTGCCCTTTTACGACACTTTGCAAGCTCAGAATGAGGTGTGTATGCTGAGAGGGATCCCTTTGTTTTTCAAACACGTTATATTTATCAGATCTCTCCTCCATGCTGAAACAAACTATTATCTTTAGTATTGTTACATCAAGGTGTTGATACCACTGTGCTGGTGGTGATTTGAAAGTAAAGTGGGTTTAGAAAGTTGTCAGAAATGTAATGAGAAACTTGAGTGTATTGAGTTTGTATGGCAAGGTTTTGGTAGTGGGATGGATACTCTGAAAAGATGCCAGAAGATCCCCCTGCATCTGATAGAACCAGTTCCAGATGGCTCCAAGATGGACCTGCCACTGACTGAGGAGTGGTCCATTAGCCATGTTGGTAAGCGTCTCTGTGATAGCATATTTTTAAAATGGTAAAAGATACTGTGCAACAGCAGCCAGAAAAGAGTGAGAATATGTGAGCAAAACAACTCTCACACAAGGTCAACTCTTGCACAAGGTTAGACAAGGAGAGGAAGGAGGTGTTCCAGGCACGAGAACAGAGATTCCCCTACAGCACCCGGTGAAACCTTGATGAGGCTCACTGTTCCTCTGCAGCCTATTGAGGTTAATGCTGCAGCAGATGTCCACCTGTGGCATGTGGAGGACCCCGTGCCAGAGCTGATGGATGCCCAAAGAAGGCTGTGACCATGTGGAGAGTCCATGCTGGAGCAGGCTTCTGATAGGACCTATCACCTCATGAAGTGAGGAGCCCATGCTGGAGCAGCTTTGCTGGCAGGATTTGTGATCCCATGGGAGACCCACACTGGAGCAGCCTGTTGCTTAAGGACTACACCTTGTGGAAAGAACCCATACCAGAGCAGTTTGTGAAGAACTACAGGCTGTGGAAAGGACCTACACTGGAGAAGTTCATGGAAGATTGTCTTCCATGAGAGGGACCCCACAATGGAGCAGGAGAAGAGCATGAGCAAGGACTAGCAGAGGCAATGTGTGCATCCACCATTCCCTGTCCTTCTGCGCTGCTTTGGGTTGAGGAGGTAGAGAAAACTAGGAGTGAAGCAGAGCCCAGGAAGAAGTGAGGAGTGGATAGAATGTGTTTTAAGATTTAATTTTATTTCTTATTATCCTAGTCTGGCTTTTGATTGGCGGTAAGTTACTAATTTCTGCAAATTGAGTCTGTTTTCCCCATGACTGTAATTAGTGAATGATCTCTCCGTGTCCTTATCTCAACCCACAAGTTTTTCAACATATTTTATTTTTCTGGTCCAGTTAAGAAGGGAGAGTGTTTGAGCAGCTTGGTGGACACTTGGTGGCCCACCAAGGTCAACATACCACATAGATGTTTCTTGAAAATCTCTCCCCATCCATTCTGTCCCAGAAATCTGCATCAGTTAGGTATTCAAAAGAGGAAGTGTCTTGGAATGCTACCGGTACACAGCTCTTTACGAGAAAGTGTACAATGTAGGGGGAACAAATTGATAGTTTCCTGTCCATTTACTAAGGATCTATTCCAAGACAGCTGTGTACTTGCCTTTTAAGTGTTCAATAAACATCTGGGATTTCTCCAGTGCTTGATACTCTAGCTTCCCATGGGAGAGTGGGTACTGTATTTAGAAACAAACAAGCAACCAATCTGCATATCTGTAGAGGATACCTTTCCAGTAATAACTTTGGATCAGACAAGCACTCCAAGACAAAAGGCATATTATCTTATCCTCATCTCAGGAAAGCCTCTACAGACATGAAGTTCTCAGAGATCATCCTTAACCAATCATTCTTTTGAGCATAACATGTCATTTTTAATATGCTTATCTTCAAAGTGGCTAAATGCTGGGTTGATTTTTTTAGTTTTTGGGGGATGCTTATCCATAGCTACAACAGCTACCATGAAAACAGTATGGAAATATTAAGAGTACACCAAATTAAAAAGGTCAATCTACATTAAAAGTAACATGATGAGAACAAGCATATGTAGTGACATCATTGTGTGATTATGGTAAGAACATACCTGTATTTATGTCTGTAGCAACACCTTTGCTACATGACTTTTACAGTGAGAATCTGGATATTACCTGCCCTATGGCAAGTGTGACGATGTAGCATTTGGTGAATGCTGTGGTGGTAACAGAGTACTTCAGAGTCTCACAGATAACTTCGGTAATCATATGAAGGCTATGAGTTTGTGCTCAGTGAGCTGAATATGAACTCAAGATTCAGCTTAAAATAATAGTATGAGAAATTCTATGCATTTAATTTTCTTGTAAGCCGTTTATATGCCATGCATGGATCAGTGGAATCATTTTAATGTGAGATTCAGACTTGTTTCCAATAGGGATTTTAATGACTAGGGTTGTTGCTCTAGTGACTTATGTTGGTGCACATAATTTGACTATTCAGGTTGTGAGTGTTACTGTGAGGTTATTGCCCACAATTCAGTAATGCCTTTACTAAGGCCCTTACCCTAGGACAGCTGAGGGTTCAAAGTCCCAGTGGAAATACACCTATATGTCTTCAGTGCCTGCCTGGAGAAGAGGGTGGGGCTCTTCAACCAAAACCAAAAAGTGATCTTTCTGCGTTTTCAGTACTTGTTTTTTTATAATATACGGTACACAAAGGTTGTCTGAATATTCATGGGCATAGATTTTAATGAATACACAAACTTTTTCAAAAATCAGAGGCACTTGAAACTTCAAATATTTTTCCTTCATTTCAAAATAAGCAGAACCCATCTGTGAAACAAGTTTTCTTTTCTACCTTTTATTGTTTGTGATTTCTGATTTAATAGTGTCTTGCATTTTTTTCTCTAATTATTTTTGCACTTTGAGTAATAAGGGTTCTTGTAAGAAAAGTAAGAAATGCACATTAAAGGAATATTTTTACTGTTCTGTGAGAAGAGTGGATTCCCTCAATACCCCTCAATTAGCATGACTCTTGTGTATGTATGCAGGGCAGTGACCCACAAAAGGCCAATTGCAGTCAGATCCATTGGGTTTCAGTCTTTTATGTATTTGACTCTCAGGTAATTTCAGAAAAAGTTGTAGGCCTGTAGCATCCAAACAAGGGCAAAAGGAGATGTGTTAGCCATGCAGGATGCAAAGCTGAAAAAAGATGCAAAAAAAGCTAAATGATAGCTGTTCTAAAGGGAAATTTGCCCTGAAGGAAGTCTTCAACCATTAGCTTAGATATTAAAAAGATATAGTTGCAAAAAAAAAAGACTTTAATTCTATTTTCAAGGAAAATTTAATGATCTTCTAACAACGTTAATAAGTTTTCTCTTTGAAATACAAATATAATGTGAAGGTGATGGTGGGTCTTGCTATGTATATATATATTTAGGCTTTATAAGAAACCATTTCCAAGCAGAAACAAAAGTAATCTTTGTCACTGCATGTGCCACCCCTATGTACTGGAAAACTGCAAACTGTTAAAGAGTGCTCAGTTAGCTTTCTGACTTTTCTTATGGTTTTGGATAATTGCCACAGTAATAACCATAGCCACTGTTGGCATAAATCTGGATTGAAGAACTGAAACAGCTTCTTTTCAAAATGCCAGGACAGGTATCCTGTCTTCTCCCTCCCTTCATCCTCTTCCCTCTCCCTTTCTTGAAAATGGATTTGAACACCTGATCAATCTAAGTCAAATTCACAATTACCAGTCAACCAGTTATTTTTTTTTGGTTAATGAGTTACTCATTAGAAAACCAAATGCTTGGTTCAAACCTTTCACCCGAGAACAGGATATTCTCAAAGATCTTGCCAGTGAAAGGTGGGTATGTTTCAGATATGTAATACAATCTCAGAAGCACGAAGAGCATCCCCTGCAGACCTGATGAATAATGCACAGTGGTTCCTAGGGAGCTTTGTTAAACAGAGAGATAAATGGGTCAAATGAACCACTGTTCTCAAAGTGCCCTATCCTGTTACATTGCAGAAAGCAATGTTCTGGTTTACACGACTCCTCATTTTGTGTGTTTCTTTTATCAAAGCTTTCATCAAGGGAATCTGTGGGGATTCAGGATGCTGAGCACCTCACAGCTACTAACAAAATAGTTGCCTTAGTTTCACCTGAGAATAAGTCTGTGCCAAGACCCTGTTTATGATTTTTTCCACAGAAAGATATTTTCCTGCTATATGATAAGATCTAAGTTCCATTTCCTTTCAACTAAGTGGCTTGAAGCTCAACGTGAGCATTATTGTTCTTTCTCAACTGTCGTTTCTCCAGGCTAGCTTATATAGGCTTAGAAGTGACTGAATCTAAATCAGATTAAGTTTTATAGTGTCATAAAAGGAGTTACATGTGGAGTTACTTAGTTTTACTACACTTCATGCTCATTAAAATAGTCTATATAGAAATCTTTTGTCATGGCAGTCTCTACTCATGCACAGATCTGAATTTTTAGGATCAGTGCAGATTTGCATTTCTCCTTGGTGAAGCCACTGAGGGCTTGATGAAATTTTTTCGTAGTTGTATTGTGGAGAAGCACGTATTTTCAATGACAGACATTTCTCATTTGTTTAATTGGAATATCTTGTTCCCACAAAAAATGCTGGCTTTTTGTCATTGCGTTGAAATTTTCCCCAATGTGGCAGGCCCTCTATATAACTCATTCAGTCCCCACTGGCTTAGTGTGAAGCAGAGGAGCCACAATTCCTGCGGAACAGACAGAATGGCCTTTGCGCCTGGATTTTAGCTCTCTGATACACAGCTCTTCTATCCGACTATTTGCCATCACCAAAAGCACGACCTTCCTGTTTCTTCAAAACAAGTTTTTTTTTACTTTCCACACAGTGATGCCCTAAGGCTTGGGTTATAAGTCTGGGAGCTTTTTAGAACATTAGAAGAAGAATTCCTCCATCTGGAACAAAAGCTGTTGATTTCTTGTCTCCTGGTTATGTGAAGCTGTGACAGGGGGAACCTGTACCTGAGCAGATCTGCTGAGAGGTAGCGAGTGTTGGGATCAGCATCATTTGTCTCACCACTCTACTGCTTAGTTGAGAGTGTGTTTACCTGGCCTCATTTCTGACAGGGCAAGGAAGAAACAGTTTAGCACCATAGCATATAAATCATATGCATCTGAGTATTTATTTGACTAGCATTGAATACACCTACTTATACAGGACTGGAAAGTTAAAAACAAGTGGATTGTTTCATTGTACTTCTGAGCTGTAGATGTGGCATATCATTTGCCTCAAGTAAAAGCGTTTGACTCTGCCACCTGCTTCTTCAGCCACTTGATCATTTTTTCAGTGAGAAGGTGAGTTAAAAGCAACAGCTTTCTTAAGAATAAGGAATTTCTGCCCAGGGCATGCAGAGAATAATTTAAAAAAAATAAAGGTTAGAGACCAAAAAGTGACAGCAGACAGGATGGACTGATACTAACTATTCATGGTACAATCTGGCTTCAACAAGCTTGGAAATTCCTGAAACCACAGATAAGCTATTAGTTTTCTAAGAGTTATTTTTGAACTCTCTAGGCTTCACAAATCGTTTTCGTGCTAACAGTGAGCATTTAGCAAAGGATTCCCATTTAAACACACAGAAGAGAGATATTGCAGTACTTTGATTTCCTCTTCTGTTCTCACAGATTTGCTTTGAGGGCTGTGATTTAGTCATAAGGATGTGAGAGGGCATTTGTTTATGTTGCCTCCTACAGCTTGTGGTTTTATTTATAGCAGGTACTGCACCATCAAGAAATAGTAATAATTTACAAACATGAACCTCCCAAAATCTCCAAGACACATAAAAGCACCGGGTTTTTTCACATCAGCTAGACTCATATTTACAGAATGCTTAATGGATCTTTCTACCTATGACAAAAGGAGGAGGTGCCATGAAGTTTTCCTCTTTCCTCATTTTTAAACAGCCCTTGCTGTTTAAAACATCCACTTCTGCAAGTGGCATTTTACTTCTGTACCTTTCTGTTTTACTTTAGAAGTGTTGCTCTTCTGTTCCATGTCAGCTTAGCTTCACACAAAGCACATTATAACCATAGCTTGGAAGTTATTTGCTCATTCATCTTGCAAGCTTATTTCCAGTTTTTCACCGGCAGTTTAGATCCAGTTTACTTTCCCCTGCTGCCATCACCCTGCATGTTTTGCTCTTTGCCCTTGCTGTCATAGCTGCTCCTAGGTAACGTCATAGTAACAAAGATCAGTCATGCTTCACCACAGAAGCTGTGCTCCCTAAGGCAAGGGAAGTTTCTCAGGTGTCAAACCAAATGGATGTAAAAAATTCATTACAGGTTTATGAGTAATTTTACTTCACACAGGTTCATAAAGGATGCCAGCATGGTTTCTGGTATAAGACACAGGAAGCAATGTGACAAAATTAAGCCTTGTCTCACAGGCTGCAGTGTTTGCCCTCGTTTCCCTACAGTTGCTGCTGTCACTTGTACAGCAGGGTTGACTGGCCTTACCACATCTGCCTTCTGGTAGTCTACCTTAAAATTAGAATTAATGCTATGATGCAAGAGGAGGACTTGACTGTGCTTCTAATTCAGTTTAGATGCAACTGTGAATCTAAATACAACAAAAACATCTCCATATGTAGCCAATTCACACATTTCAGGTAACAGTAGGAGCTGTATTTTAATATGCTTTGAGCCTTCAGAATTGAACTGTTCCTGTTTCTTTTTTTTTTTTTTTGGTGGTTGGACTCGATCCGATGAGCGATGAGTCTCTTCCAACCTGGTTGTTCTATGATTCTATGATTTTATGTAGCAATGCTGGATGCTTTTTTTGTGGTGTCCTGTCTTAGAGATTTCTTTCTGTGTATTGAGAATACCTCTATCATGGTATTTAGAGTTGCTGTCTTGTCAGATATGGATGTGTGCATGGAGAGTTTCCCAGCCTGTGCAGAGACGTACAGCTCTCATCTCTCCACATTCCCAGCAGCCAGCCAGCTTCCTGAAGGCTGCCTCTAAGCATGTCCTGTTTTATCACCTGGCAAACTGCATTCACAGAAATTGTTCCCTTCCAGTTATCTCTGTTCAATTCTGACTGCCAATTTCCATCTTGTGGTGTAAATTTAAAAAGAAAAATGGTAGATGGGAAACTTATCTTTTTGCCATGGATGGATTCCCTTGGTCAACACAAAAATCTCTTTCAGCCAAACCAACTTGCTTCACCCTCTCCTTCCCATTTTTGCCTTCTGCTTCATTTATAATGGCTACTTCTGACTCTGGGAAACTTATAGCAGATCTGTGGTGTGAGGAATCGGTGTTTAATAGTGCCAGGCTTGAGTCACAGTGCTACTAATGAGACCTGTTATGAAGTGTCAGAATGCTCTTCAGATTAGAATTTAAATTGGTACACACGGTTAAAAAAAATTATTTCTGCCCAGGGTCTAAACGTGAAGTTTTTCTTCTTGTTTTTTGGGGTTTTTTTTGGTAGAAGTGAAAGCATCAGTGTCCAGGATTTAAAAACTCTCGAAGAGGAGGTGAAGAGCACAGGTGAGATTAAAGAAGTTGAGGAGATGTACATGGCAGAGGAAGAAGCTACTGTATCTTCTTGATGCCATAGGATGACACTTGGCTCCATCTAGTACTTTCCAAAGGTGCCAGATATGCTTATCAGGAAGTTCACATGCTCTGTGGTATTAAGATGATAGCAGAAGACCAAGCCCTGTTGCAAGACCCTTGTCACTGTGCCTTTCTTCCTGCTTTCTTGCTAATCACTGCAGACTTATTCTTTCCCTATGTCTTCATTAGTAACAAAGAGCATGTTTGCTCTGTGAGATATATGTTTCCTGGAATGACATCTAGAGCTCTCTACTGCAGTGCTCAGGGAAAAATTGATGTCAGCATATGACCTGGAAGAGCTTACCATTGTGGGGTAGTAATTTCAAGATAGTCAAGCTAAGATTTTACTGAATTTCTTCAAAAAGCACTGAATTTCAGCATGGCTGCCTGATTTGAGATTTTACAGCAGTACTGCATTGGAATTGTTCTTCACACTAATCTTAAATCAGGACATATTATGGAAAATGCTCCCCCTTCATTCTTAGTTTTTAATATCCGGCTTCTTCATGTGTTCATGCTAGTGTGTGTTAGGATAATTTGTCTTCAGGTAACGTCTGCTATGATGTGACTAACCCCTCCAGGAGTATTCAGAGTAGGAAGAGGTGCTAGTGTGATTGATGTTGATTAAACCAACTTTTGTTTCCAGGAGCTGCTGAATATAAACATGGTAGTTGCATCTTCAGTGAGAGGAGCTGTATGTTTCTTCTGACTCAGGGCACATCCAGAGTTATGTGTCTATAGTAAAGCCATGAGATTACTCAGTGAACTGGTCTACATGGAATAGGTAAGGACAAAAGTGTTTGAAAAAGGTCTCTTCTGTGGAATTCGGTGAACTAAGTCAGAAGAAATTAAACCATAAAAATAACTCCCTAGCCAGGCACCACACTGTAATTCCAATATAGGCTACCTTGTTGCCTGTAACAGAGCCTGATTTTTACTCCAGAAGTAAAGTTACCAAGTCACCTCACGTTGGCGAAAGCATTTACCTGCACTGTGATACTGCCCTGCAACCTGGGTACCTGGTGATGGTGCCAGGGAGAATTACAGGAGGACAGGGTAGACTGGAATCAGGTCTGTATTGTGATGATAGATGAGGAAATCAGGAGCAAATTTGTCTTTTAAGCCATGGTTGGCATCATTTTGGCAGAAACTGGGACCTGAAATAAAGCACCATTTGTGAAAATAAAAGGGTGGCGGTGCCTGGTTATTGTTTCCTGTTCTGTCTTGTCATTCAGGCTGGCATAGTTTGACTGTACATGCTGAGTTACTCCATATGGCTATTTGTGGCCTGCAGGTATCTCTTAGTTTGGGTTTTTTTGAAGTGGGATTGCTCAGTGTTTGCCTTGTACCTGACAGAAGCAAGACTCATGGATGATAGTCCTGCTATTATATGCTGCCCTCAATGTAATTGTGGTGGGTGTTCCCAGGCAGGCCTACCACAGCTGTAGTCTTCTTGCAGCACGGGTTGCCCACCTCTGACCTTCAATTATATCTTCTTTTTCCTTCTCCAGAGAACAGGTCTAGGAAAATGTAAGGGATGAAATAGTGAGAGGGTTGCTTTTCTTAACTTAAGACTTGGAGCCTTGTGGCATGCTGTCAAAGGTATGCCTTGAGACCAGGCAAGAATGTCTGATATTCTCATTTGTCTTAACACATCATTTGTGTCTTTGGACACATGTACTCAAAATCTTCATGCTTGTGTTAACAGTAGGCAGAGGATGCCTGTGGTTGCAGCAGTTCATCACCCAAACTAAAATGAAAGAAAGGAAGATTCTAAGATGAGAAACAGAAAATCATGGGAAGGCAAACACAGAGCTTGACATCAAGATCAATATTTTCATGGCTGCTGCTAATAGCTGTGGTGCGAGTATATTTTGAAATACTTGATTAGCAACCGTTTTTCCATCCCGTATCTGTGCATGTTTCACATGTTTCAATACAGGATGAGGTATGACGTGATTCAGAGCAACCCTGCAGAGGAAGTCTTGAGGATGCTGGTTGATGAGAAACTCGACATAAGCTGGCAATGTGCACTTGGAGCCCAGAAAGCCAACCATATCCTGAACTACATCAAAAGAAGCTTGGCCAGCAGGTTGAGGGAGGTGATTCTGCCCTTCTGCTCTTGTGAGACCTCATCTGGAGTATTGTGTCCAGTTCTGGAATCCTCAACGTATGAAGGACATGGAGTTGTTGGAATAGGTCCAGAGGAGGCTACAAGGATGTTCAAAGGGCTGAAGCACCTCCCATAGGCTGAGAGGGTTGGGGTTGTTCAGCCTGGACAAAAGACAGCTCTGGTGAGACCTTATAAGGGCTTTCCAGTACATGAAGGTGTTACATGAAAGGTGGGGAGGGACTTTTTATAAGGACATGGACTCATAGGATGAGGGCAAATGGCCTCAAATTGGAAGGGGGAAGATTCAGACTTGACTTTAAGAGGAATTTCTTCATGCTGAGGGTGGTGAGGCACTGGCACAGGTTGTCCAGGGAAGCTGTGGATGACCCCTCCCTGGATGTGTTCAAGGTCAGGTTGGAAGGAGCCTTGAGCAGCCTGGTCCAGTGGGAGGTATCCCTGGCCATGGCAGGGGGTTTGAACTAGGTGATCTTTAAGGTCCCTTCCAACACAAACCATTCTACAATTCTACAATTTTATGAAAACATTGTAGGCAGAATTTGAGATGTGATAGGAGATTCATAAATTTAAAGTAAAGGCAGGCAAGTGTCCTTCATAGGGGTTCTCACAGAGGGGTTGGCAGCCAGAGGCACTTTATTTCAAGCTATGACACATTAAGCTCACAATGCTTTGTAGTGAGCTGGAGCAGCTGTCCTTGAATCTCACAATCATAAGAACCGATTATTCTGATAATTATTATAGAAACTAACCTTAGACCTCTGGCTTTATAACAGTCAGAGCAAGAGCATACACACCTAGTCTCAGGGAATGGGATCATTGAAAGAAAAATATACTGAAAACTCATAATCAAGAGGATTGCTTTGATTCTGAGAACAGGTCTTTCCATGGCCACTGCATTACCTGAGCATTATATGGGTAAGACATCTTCGTTGTACCCTATCATTAAAATCTCCATGTTGCAATTCCTGATACATGCCAGAGACAAAGGCACTCCCCCACCTCAGGTCACGAAGATCACTACAAATTTTAATACAGAACAGCTAAGGCAGGTATCTTCATAGTACTGTGAAAAGCTGAATGAAGCCTGGATAGGAATATTCTAGGGAGGAGAAATAAGAAAATTTCCCACTTGCTTTCCTGATTCTACTACTGGGAAACAGAGAAAATCCCAATTTCCAGCCCAAGGAGTGCTGCTGATCTGTCCCAAGTGGCTGAGATTTTTTAATCTAACACCAGTGAAGAGGGTTTTTTTATAGCCTATCAATTAGCGGCTGAAGACTTTTGGTCTTTGCCACTGCCTCTATTATTTCTTGGGCACTAAGTTTGCATCTCTGTAGATTTCTGTTTAAATATTTTTTTCCTTATTATCTTGTTAGCATTGAAAGTGTCCTTGACTGGATAACCTTAGTGAAGTTGAGGCTTTTGCCTTCACAGAATCACAGAATCACTATGTTGGAAAAGGCCAACTAGATCATCAAATCCAACCATTCCTATCAAACAATAAACTGTGCCCCTCAGCACCTCATCCACCTGTCTTTTAAATACCCCTAGAGAAAGTGACTTAACCACCTCCCTGGGCAGCTTGTTCCAATGTCCAGTGACCCTTCCTGTGAAACTTTTTTTTCTGATGTCAAGCCTCAGTATATGCCTTCTGCATAGCCGTACAACAGGTTTGTTCTGGAATACCTAATACTCTCTGCCCCAAGGTCTCAAAATACCTTAAGTGGAAGAGCAAAAAATATCCCTTGTGGAACAGAACATTTCCCTCATTACAGATGGGAAATAGATGCCAAGTTGAGATCCCAGAATAATACTGAGTAACTGAAAGTCTCACAGTGAGCTCTGGGCACAGCAAGCTCTGCTGCTGTACCTTCTGTGTCCCAGGATGGGTCTTCCATGATATGAGGTCATTAAGTCCAGCTGCAGTGAGTCTCCTATCTCTAAAGCTGTGAAGTATTCTTCCTGCTGCCAAAGTAGGAATCCCTCTGTAATGTCCCCCTGCTTGCATGCTCTGCCCATGTCTCCCACAGGATCCTGCCCAACATCCCTTTGCAGAACTGTGATGTTCTGCTGGAAGATGACATCCATGATTCCAGCTGTGAAGTCCCTGCCCCATGGATCTGCAAAAAAACTCTCCAGTGACCTCTATGGACCTTGTGTTGGGAAGTGTCCCTTGGAGTGCTCTGCTGAGACTTGATCTCTGTGAAGGTGACTTGAGAAGCTTTGCTGAGAGAGCTACTAGCTGTGTTCCTTACTGCTGTGACACCTGTCATAATGTGAGGAATGCAATACGTGCATCTGCAACCAAAACCCTGGCATAAGCAGCTGGAAAATATCTGAGTGGTAATCCTGTCTCCATTCAGGATCCCACTGGTGATGTGCATATTCAAAGCCTTTGGCTAGTGACAGGCAGCCTTCAAAATGAAAGAGAAGGGGAAGGAGAGATTACTCTAAGTTTCTCTAAGTTGTTTTGAGAGATGCTTGAGCACTGTCACAAGAATGCTGCCCTTTCATTGGAAATCTCAGGAAGTGATGGGATTGTAATCTGTGAGTCCATGCAAACTCTGGGCTAATTTCTCCCTCTTGTGAATATTGGTGACATGCACCAAGGCTGAAAGCTAGCTTTTTGCAAGTGGTTCATTCAGATAATATCCAGAGGTTCCTTCTAACCTAAATTCTTCTGTGGTTTGTATTTTGAACAAACTGTAACAAGATTCCAGCCCCAGTACTAATCTAAAAGAGTGAGAAACCAAGTGATCTAATAGAGGTTCACAAGGTACATCTCATAATGAGAGACTTTGACCAATTACGTCATATAAAGGATGAAAAAGTTACATTATTTGTATGTAATGACTAATTAGCATTTGCTGTAGTGTAAATACTTAGTGCAGAAATAGTATGTAGAGTATACATCAAATTCAGGTTGAGTAAACACCAGGGAGATCCTAAGTATTGAAAAGCAGGGAATGAAAACTAGCACAAAAGAAGACAAAACAAAGATGAACTTGAAGTAGGATTTTTCAAAACACATGCGCACATCTCTTATTATAAGGTATAGAAATATGACTATTATTCCAGCTTTTCATGCACAAACCTTCCAAACAGTCTATGCAACACCAGATATCTTTAAAATTTACCAGGATGGAGCAATATGTTTTGGACACTGACTACTGAATGAATTGCCAATCACTCTAGAATATGTCAATGTTCTATTATACTCTTTTGTTTATGTTCATATTATAAAATTTATTAGGGGAAAAATCCCCCACCCCAAACCAACAATTTCTGTACAATCATACACTGGATTAGCAAAAATATATCTTTTGATCAAATAGTTTTTAGTGACTAATAAACAACGACCTGTTATTCATTTTTTGGATACCCAGGTTTAGAAATGAGAGCAGGATCTCAGTCATTGTTCCATGAAGCTTTTAAAAGAAATCTTCACACACAGGTCTGTCAAAGCAGTCACAGAACCATGAAAATGATCAGAAGGCTGGAAGACCTCTCCTAAAAGAACAGTCTGAGAGAGCTGGAGTTGTCCAGCCTGGAGAAGAGAAGGCTCCAGGGAGACCTTATATCAGCCTTCTGTACTTAAAAGAGTGCTACAGCAAAGCTGGGGAGGGGCTCTTTATCAGGGAATGTAGTGATAGGACATGGGGTAATGGTTTTAAACTAAGGGAGGGTAGATTGAGAATGGGTATGAGGAAGAAATTTTTCACAATGAGAGTGGTGAAACACTAACTGGTTGCCCAGAGAGGCTGTGGAGGCTCCATCCCTGGAAACATTCAAGGCCAAGTTGTATGGGGCTCTGAGCAATCTCATCTAGTTAAAGATGTACCTGCTTCTGCAAAGGGGGTGGACTAGATGACCTGTTGGTATTCCTTCCAACCCAAAGCATTCTATGATACTGTGATAACTTTTAAACTATGAATGATACAAAAGAATTTAGCGCTTTGCCTGGAGGATTTTTTTGTAATCAACCTTCACCTGCTATGTACAGTGACTGTGTAGTGGAATGATGAGTGCCAGTTTGGGGGAGCTTATTGCATAAGCACAAAAAAAACTAAGCTCCAGCAAAAGAGCAAGGTGAGGAAAACCCTGTGAAAGTTTACAACATACAACCTGTATCTATGACTCTTTTCTCTACTAATTTGAAAGTCTGCAGAGTGTCCTGTGCTATTCAGAATATTAATATAGCAACACCAGATGTCCCCACATAAGGAGAACACAGTCCCTGTCTAAGAAGAAAGGAAACAATTTTCCAATACATTCTGACAAAATCTATTTAGGTATATATTCAACTGCTTTTCTCAATAGTTCAAACACTTCTAGGCACTTTTAAAGATCACAAGGCCCTTACACTGGTACAGTGCAGCACATTTTACAATACAAATAGTTTCATAATTATAATTTGTATTACTTTTTCTACACCTGATGTAGATAGAACTTTTTAAGACTTTAGTAAAAGTGGCTTTGTAAGGATGTGGGTTTTTATAAGAGACTTTTTCCACTGATATCAATGAGGACACATTCCCTTCAGAATATCTTTCCTCATTTTTTTTTTCTGCCTAGGAGGCCTTGAGAATCATTAGTTCAGTCAGAAAATCTGGGTTCTGGTCTTTACTCAGGGTCCTTTCCCTGGGATCTAGTCACCAAATTGCACCCTGAGGGGTAGTTTGTTTCCTCACAGTTCTGAAAGCTGCTAACATTTCCTTTTCTCTGTGAAGAAGTCAGTGTTTCCAAGAATTAGAAAAGTTTCAGGGATGTAAACATGTTCTTGTTTAGCCCATGAGGTGTGAGCAGAAAGAAACTGTAAAATTTCTGCAGAGCGCTATACTGGAAATGTGGGAATGGTGATATCATAGAATCATAGAACAATCAGGTTGGAAGAGACCCACCGGATCATCGAGTCCAACCATTCCTATCAAACACTAAACCATGTCCCTTAGCACCTCATCCACCCGTCCCTTAGATTTGGGGGTGACTTCTCCAACCCATTCCATCTACTCCAACCCATCCTCTCCTCCTCATCCCCATCTGATCTTCCCTATATGATCCTCCCCATTCCATCTTCTCCAACCCTTTCCATCTTCCCCATCCCATATTCCCCGTCCCATATTCTCCAATCCATTCCATTTTCCCTATCCCATAGTCTCCACCTTATCTTCCCCATCCCATCCCGTCTTCCCCATCCCATCCCTCTCCATCCCATCCCATCCCATCCTCTTCTCATCCCCAGACCCATCCCATCTTCTCCATCCCAATCATCCCCGACCCAGCCCATCTCCTCCATCCCATCCAGTTCCTCTCCCCGTGTCCCTGTCCCCGTGTTCCCACCCCGGTGCTCACAGAGGCTCTGAGGCAAAACTGTATCACAGGCTGGGGTGGGGGTGGCTACAGGGACCCATGGTGGGATGGGGACCCATGGTGGGATGGGGACCCATGGGACACTTGTTGGGATGGGAAACAAAGGTGGGATGGGGATTCACAGTGGGATGGGGACCCTTGGTAGAAGGGTAAGCTCTATATGTAAGCTCTAACTTTGCAAAATACTCATATTGATTCCTTATGAGGATTTAAAAATTTTCAGCAGCCTTCACAGCAATATTCCAGGATGTTTTGTGCCCTACAATAAAGAAAAATCAGTAGCTTCAGTCCTACACTACATGCTGCAACTGACTCTCCAATGAGAGAACTCTTCTGTGACCATGCTTATTGTATGCATAAAAGTGGAGTTTATGTTAAAAACTCAGTCAGTTCAGAAGCAATTAATAAATAAATTGCGTATATTACTCATTTGTGCTCATTTGTTTGCTTTAGTAGCTATTCACTTTGAGTCATAACACAATATGTGAGAAAAACAGCAGAGAATCTTCAAATACCCTTTGCTAAACACTATTGTTTTCTGTATTTCTTCCTAGCAGAACATAAAGAAAATCAGGCAGGATTCTTGGAATGTAAATTCTCATCTGGGTATTTTTTCAGCCTTTGAGGAGCACTCTCCTGTTTAATACGTATGACAGTACCTCTTGAATACACAAGTCTTTTCTCAGTGCATGAAATTTCTGCCCTGTTCTCTCTGTAGAGTCAGAGGAATGAAAGGAATGTGTTTGAGTTACTTTTGCAGAATATATCACTAGTGACTTTTCCATAATCAACTGTTAGATGAACAAACTCTATTGACAGCACTGAAGGGGTTGTAAATTATCTGTGCACTGGAATGAAAACCAGTGTTTACACATTCTGAGACAAAAATGAATATTTTATCATAGCCTCTTTTCAAAGCACTGTGCATTGCTGAGGTGCTTCACTGGTTTTCAGAGGGGTGCGTTGAGGGAAGGTTATGGCTGTGCCTAAAACAGTGCATGACCCCCAGTCCACAGTGCTTCAGAGGCCACAGAGATCGAAATAAATTTTAATAAAGTACCGGTGTGAGAAAGACAGTTCTATATTGAGAAAAAGTGCTCCCAACCCATAGAGAGTTGGCCACAGAAGAGGATTTACACAAATGTAGTTAATTTGTTTCTAAAGCAGTTGCATGCTATTGTTACAAAAAATGTGCTGCTACAGACATGTAGGCGATGGGAAATTCGTCTGCCATACATTTGCTTATTATTTGTAGTTTTGCAAGACTGACATCTAAACCCTGATGTTTTTTGACAATATCCATTCAAGCATTGTGTCATCTGACAATGTCTCCTAATGACTGACTTGGTGGAAATCTTGTTAGCTTTTTATTCTATGCTACCTGCAGTGTGTTAAATGCCTAAAAGGGTTTGCAGTTTTCTTAGAGTATTTGATATAATTAGAAGTAGTTGTGCTGTGTACATACTGTCAGGTAAAAAAAACCTGGCTGAAAAAAAAAAAAAAAAAGATAAAATGCTTGGATAATTTGATTCCTTTTTAGAATGTGCATTCTGTTTTGTTTAATAACACTAATCACAGAGGCAGAAGAGAATTTTTCACTATGGTCTGACTTCTTTGGACCAGCTATGACAGTTAGTGCTATGCAGGCATGTCCACTGAAGGGCTAGTTGCTAGGAAATGTAGAAGAGGATTCTCTCAAGAGCTGTTCACAGACATCTGTTAATAATCTGCTACATTTTTCAGTGGTTCTCAGTGGATGAAGTTTTGAGGGTTGTGAACGCCCTGCTATGGTAATATATGTCAGAATCAGTCAAGTGTCTCACATCTGCTTCTTTGCTGGCCAAGAAGATCTGTCCTGACATATCAGTTCAATCAGAACGTTTGGGTTTGGAGTTTTTTCCCACGTAGTTTCCAGTTTCCTTTCTAAATTTTGCATTTCTCAGCTGGGTTCACTCATAACACAAAAACAAAGTCACTGCAACATCTCTTTATATTCTTTCAAGTTAGCTGCCCTGAAATGGGATCTATCAAGTCTGAAATCCAGTTATCAATCACCTTTCAACAACATTTTCCAGCCCAATATATGTGATGATCACTGAAATGAGAAGCAAAGGAGGGTGGCACCATCCATAGGTTGAAGCATTCAATGGAGACCTGCATACAACCATCACAAAGCTTTCTTGGGTTCAGTTAGATTCCCACCAAGAAAGAAAGGACTTTTTTTCTCCTGAATTTTGGAGAGGAACAGCCTTTCTGCTTGGAAACAAAACAGTTTCGGTATTGGAAGGGCAAAAAATCAATTTATTTCACTACTTGTGGTTCTGGTTTGGGGTGCAACTTTCAACCTGATTTTCATCTGAGAACTTCTCAGAGCAGGTGCTATTTTATCCATCTATTTTGGAAAGAAGAAGAAAATATCATGTGCATAAAATAACCCTGGCTTATCAACCTCCTACAGGAACACATGAATGAGCACTATTCTGCAAGATCTGGCAGTTCTTAGCACTTTGAACCTTTAAAATATGCTTGGCAACAAAAATTAACTAGCAGTAAGTAATTTATTTGAAGTAAATTTCAAATTAAGCATAATATTTCTGCAGATTTGTAGTTTGGCATTTTTAATTAATTTCTTTTTTGTTTTCTTCATCTGGTTCAGCAGAAGGCTGAAATCATTCCATTTTAATTTTTGTTATTACTCCTTGACAGGATTCTTGTCAGTTGTCTTCAAACAATGTACACAGATGAGTCAGACCCGCTAATTAATTCTGTTGTTCTGGTTTCATTTGCAAATTTTCCTGAAATGAGATCATTGTGAAATTTGTTAATATCTCCTTGTACAAAAATTAAATCGAATAATATTTATGCACAGGTTTGGCAGAAGAGATTCCTAAGCATTCTGAAGCAAATATATTTGGTTTTGTTAAAAAAAAGTCTCCAGGATGGGGAAAAAAAAGGTAGCTTAGAATAGTCTTTAATATAAAGGAAACTTGATTTTTATCAGATTACTTGTTCTTACAGTGGAGAAGCAGCAAGATTTTTAACGTGTTGCTTACAGACAAGAGAAGATATTATTGTCAATTAACCCTGTGCAATCTACCTATCTCAGTGCCATAAATATCTCCTAGAGCAGATTCTTGTTCATGCTTTTGGATGCAGAGTCTGCTGTCATAGAAATCAAACTGAAGTTTTAAAATCATGGAATCATGTAGAAGCAGGATCAAATATGTAATATTTTTCTTCCAGTATAAGTCCTTTATGTCTCCTTTAATGTTCTTTCCTATCCTTTAGAGATAGGTAGTGTTCTGCTCCATCCCAAGGCTAAATGGAGCGGATCCACAAGTTACAAAGAAGTTCTCAATTAATGCCTGGCTCTGAGCCTGGTGCGAGGAAAGGGGCTTTGGCTTCTTTGATCACAGGATGGTTCGTGCACCCACTGACATGGTTGCTAAGGTTGGGACATGCGGGTCTCCTAGTGGGGTTAAGGCCCTTGCTAAAAACTTAGCTAAGCTCATAAATGGAGCTTTAAACTAGTTGTGGAGGGGAAGGGGATTGAGATCAGGCTATGCAAGAGCAAGCCTGGACATGGGACACTAGAGATTAGGAAAGGGTATGCTGGTGAGGACCACCAGCACATCACCACACAGAAAGTGGGGGAGAGTGCAGCTTGGAGCAGTAAAGGAGATACAGGCACTCTGGTGCAAGCTACTCCAGTTAACAGGCAATTGGGAACAAGCACTGTCCCCTCTAAGAGGGCTGAAGGTTCGGCAATTCAGCTGAAGTGCATTTACACCAATGCATGCAGCATGGGGAATAAGTTGGAAGAACTGGAAGACTTCGTAGGCCAAGGAGCCTATGATGTCGTTGCCATCACGGAAACATGGTGGGATGACTCATATAACTGGAGTACAGCTATGGTGGGGTATAAACTCTTCAGGAGGGATAGGAAGGGTAGGAGAGGAAGCGGGGTAGCCCTCTTTGTAAGGGAGGAATTGGACACCACTGAGATGGATTGTGGTGATGAGGAGATTGAGTGCCTGTGGGTTAAAATCAGAGGAGCCCATAAGAAGCTAGATTTTGTGATGGGAGTCTGTTACAGGCCACCCAGCCAAGGAGAAGCAGCTGATGTGCTCTTCTTTAAACAGCTGGGGTCAATCTCCAAGTCAATGCCCCTTGTCCTTGTGGGAAACTTCAATTTCCCTGATATCTGCTGGGAGTACAATACAGCAGAAAGGAAGCAGTCTAGGAGGTTCCTGGCGTGTGTGGTAGAAAACTTCCTTGCACAGCTGGTGAATGAACCAATGAGGGAAGGTGCCCTCCTGGACTTGCTGTTTGTGAATAGAGAAGGCCTTGTGGGGGATGTGGCAGTAGGAGGACGCCTAGGACTAAGTGATCATGAGATGATAGGGTTTTCTGTTCTAGGCAAATTGAAGAGGGTAGTTAGCAGGACAGTTGCATTAAATTTCCAGAGGGCAGACTTTGAACTCTTTAGAAGGCTGGTTGGCAAAGTCTCCTGGGAGACAGTACATGAGGGCTGGGAGCTCTTCAAAAAGGAGATCCTAGCAGCTCAGGAGAAAGCCATCCCTGTGTTCCAGAAAAAAAGCCAGCAGAGGAAAAAAACAGCTTGGTTGAACAGAGAGATCTTAAGAGACATTAAAAAGAAGAGGAATGTTTATGGGCTCTGGAAGAGGGGACAGGCCTCTTGGGTGGACTACCGGAGGGAAGTGAGGTTGTGTAGAGAAAAAATCAGAGGGGCTAAGGCTCAACTAGAAATCAGGTTGGCTAAGTCCGTAAAAGATAACAAAAAAATCTTTCTATAAACATATAAATAATAAAAGGAGAACTAGGGAGACCATTCAGTCCCTATTGGTCACGGAAAGAACAACGGTGACAGGGGATGAGGAGAAGGCTGAGGTACTTAATGGCTTCTTTGACTCAATCTTTAATTGTAAAGAAAGCTGTTCCCTCCGTGTACAAACCCCAGAACTAGAGGAGCAATACGAGGCTCCCATGGTCCAAGAGGAGGTGGTCAGAGCCTTGCTTGCCCAACTGGACACCCACAAGTCTATGGGGCCACATGAGATTCACCCTAGGGTATTGAGGGAGCTGGCAGATGTGCTGGCCAAACCTCTTTCCATCATCTTCCAGCAGTCCTGGAAGACTGGGGAGGTACCACTGGACTGGAGGCTGGCTGAGGTTATGCCCATCTACAAGAAGGGTCGCAGGGAGGATCCAGGGAACTGCAGGCCAGTCAGTCTGACCTCAGTGCCAGGGAAAGTCATGGAACAGGTCATCTTGAGTGCTATCATGAAGCACATGCAAGAGAACCAGGTGATCAGGTCCTGTCAACATGGGTTCACAAAAGGTAGGTCTTGCCAAACTAACCTGATCACCTTCTATGACAAAGTGACTCAGCTGCTGGATGAGGGAAAGTCTGTGGATGTGGTCTTCCTGGACTTCAGTAAAGCCTTTGACACAGTTTCTCACAGCATTTTGCTATGGAAACTGTCAGCCTCTGGCCTGGAGAGGCGCACACTCTCCTGGGGGGAAAACTGGTTGGATGGCTGGGGCCAGAGAGTGGTGGTAAATGGTGTTAAACCCAGCTGGAGGCCAGTGACAAGTGGTGTTCCCCAGGGCTCAGCGTTGGGTCCAGTTATGTTCAATGTCTTCATCAATGACCTGGATGAAGGCATTGAGGGTACCCTTAGCAAGTTTGCAGATGATGCTAAGCTGGGTAGAAGTGTGGATCTGCTGGAGGGTAGGGAGGCTCTACAAAGGGATCTGAACAGGCTGGACTGCTAGGCAGAGTACTATGGTATGAGGTTTAACAAGGCCAAATGCCAGATCCTGCACTTGGGGCACAACAACCCTATGCAGAGCTACAGACTGGGAGAAGCCTGGCTGGAAAGCTGCCTGGAGGAGAAAGACCTGGGGGTGTTGGTTGACAGCTGACTGACCATGAGCCAGCAGTGTGTCCAGGTGGCCAAGAAGGCCAATGGCATCCTGGTTTGGATCAGAAATGGTGTGACCAGCAGGTCCAGGGAGGTTATTCTCCCTCTGTACTCAGCACTGGTGAGGCCGCCTCTTGAATAGTTCTGGGCCCCTCACCACAAGAAGGATGTTGAGGCTCTGGAGCGATTCCAGGGAAGAGCAACAAAGCTGGTGAAGGGGCTGGAGAACAGACCCTATGAGGAGCGGCTGAGAGAGATGGGGTTGTTTAGCCTGGAGAAGAGGAGGCTGAGAGGAGACCTCATTGCTTTCTATAACTACCTGAAAGGAGGTTGTGGAGAGGAGGGAGCTGGCCTCTTCTCCCAAGTGACAGGGGACAGGACAAGAGGGAATGGCCTCAAGCTCACCAGGGGAGATTTAGGCTGGACATCAGGAGGAAGTTTTTCACACAGAGGGTCATTGGGTATTGGAACAGGCTGCCCAGTATGGTGGTTGCCTCACCTTCCCTGGAGGTGTTTAAGGCATGGGTGAATGAGGTCCTGAGGGGCATGGTTTAGTGTTTGATGGGAATGGTTGGACTTGATGATCCGATGGGTCTCTTCCAACCTGGTGATTCTATGATTCTGTATAATCACCTTTAGAAAATAAATCTTAGACCTTCAGTCACTGAGTGGTGTTCTTTTCTTGTGGCTATCTCACCCTAAAATATCCAACTTGCCTTCCTTTTAAAATTATTTCTTTATCATATCTTCCAAGAACACACTGCTAGATCAGGTGGCATACTCAGATCCATTCTTGGCCTGAACAGGAATCCTTTTCAAGGAAGTACATTTGGGGAGAGTTTTGTATTTGGGACAACCTAACACCAACTGCAGAAAGAAGGGGAAATGTCCATGGTGTGGGAGCAACCCAGCTGTAGCGCCTCAGTCAAAAGAACTGTCAGCATGCTACAGTGAACTGCAGCTCATACCACCTGGGATGCACTACTTGCTTGTGTTTTCTGCTTTCTGGAAAACAGGAGAATGTGTCAGTGGAAGAATATACTATAATATATTATAAGAATATGCTAAAATACGAATCTGCCTTACCAACTACGTGATTTTTTTTCCAGAGCTCAGAAATTGGTGCAAATATGCACTTGATCCTGTCCTCTGGAATAGTTGAAGTTTTAATAAAAGTTATTTTTGTCCGTGATTGATTTCTTCAGGACATCCTCAGGGCAAAATCAGCTGGAAACATTTATAATTTTCACTTTTCAATTGTATTTTCAGTTTTTGCTGCTGCCCCTTGCGGTGGCACCCTCCTCATGGGGGATTTTCCTCCATGGCTACTCCAGTGTTGGTGATGTCCCTGAAAGAGGAACATATGGTTGGACTCGGTGATCCGGTGGGTCTCTTCCAACCTGGTTATTCTATGATTCTATAATAAAATAAGGTATCTAAGTCACTGCAGGGATCTTAACTTCATGTCACTTCTCCATTATATTAGGTAGCCGTAGGGCTCTGCCACTAGATAAGTGCTTTCTCATATTATGAGCCCAGGACAATGTATGACGTTTTTCTCTAACAGCGAAACACCAGGAAATGCTACCCCAAATAGATCACATTTCCACAAGTGTCTTATATTTATCTAGGTATCTACAGCTGTGTATTTTCAAACTCATCAATATTTCTTTCTGCTTAGCTGAGTGACTATGTCTTTAGACATACTACAAAACAGTGGCTACAGTGTTGTTTATTTCAGCATTTCAAGAGTGAGACTTGATATCAGCCCTTAAAATCTGATTACTAAATGACTACCATTCTTTTCAGCCTTCTAAATAATTTGAATCTTTTTGCAAATGTTATGAAACATTTAGGATCCTAAATAGTTGTAAGTTGCCAG
This sequence comes from Coccyzus lansbergi, assembly GCA_033558105.1. Lineage (NCBI taxonomy): Eukaryota > Metazoa > Chordata > Aves > Cuculiformes > Coccyzidae > Coccyzus > Coccyzus lansbergi. The sequence goes on from JAUMJK010000229.1 coordinate 3,112,615, forward strand.
AAAACCCAACAAAATGCAAATGGCAAGAAGAAAATGCACACTTTTTTCCCCAGGCTTGCATTGTAATTTGGATTTTGTTCCAGTTAAAGAAGGCACTGATAAATGTATCAATGATCTTGGAAAGAGCTGTTGCTCAAAGACAATTCAGCAGCGTTATCTTGGCAGTATGTCAAGACTAGGACCTACCTTCTTGTTGCTGGTTCTGGCAAAGAAATCAGAGCTTTTCTAGTCTGCAAATGGCAGAACATCAAAATGCTACAATGCTGTGTTTCCAAAGATAATGAGGAGTTTCTTTCTTTATTGAAAGATAATTAAGAATCCACATTTAAAGTTTTACTGTGTAATGAATACACTCTTGCTCTTAGAGGTACTAGAGATCGGGAGAAGAACACTTTTAACTCTATTTCTAATTCATTATGTGGACTTCAGGCTAGCCACCCCACATCTCCACATCTCATTTTGCCCAGCAGTAGAGAAGCAATAAGAGCTGTGCCACTGGGTGGCCGAGAGACTGAATAGAACAGTATTTTTGAAAGGATTGAGACTGGCATATAGAGCTTTTTATACAAATGTGAAGTAATAAAATGCAAAGTAAGGAAATCTGATCAGGCTTGTCACTGCTCATTTTCTGCTGCATGCCTCTTGAAACAAACAAACTGTGAGTGAGACCTGAAATATTCCATTGTTACATCTGAACAATCACCATAAAATGGAAAAAATAGGGTTTTTTTTAGAATCTAATCTGTATCAGTATCTTCTCGATCTTTTTTACACACGTTCTTACCTAGCGCATTGCAGCTCAACTCCTACCTTTCTTGGCTGTCATTCTAAAATGCTTGTTTTGCCCATTGTCCTCTAGTTGTTCTCTCTAAATATTTGACTCTATTGCCCTTCTTATATGCATGATGATACCATGCCTTTAACTATATGCTTATTTTGCTCTTGGGCTCAAGTGGGCTTAGAGCAATAGCTCTTAAAAAGAAACATCTCTGTGGTAACTTTTCACACCCTCCATGTGCCACAGATTTCCCATGTGATGTCAGGAAATGTCATTTAATCCATCCTGTACCCCTGTGCCCTCACTGTCAAAGAGGTTAAATGATTGTACTGACAGGGACCTTGGATGACTACTGTAATGACTAAGCACAAAAGGACTAGATAAAGAAATGAAATATAATAAATATAATAACCATGGCTTCACCACACTCTCAGCCTTGTGAATGAGCCCTACATGCAGCTGTTGGTTGTGACAGATGCCTGAATGCACAGGTACCTACTGGAGCCACCACACACCTGAGCTAGGAGTAGCTTTTTCTGCAACACATTTGGCATTCGTTTAAACTCTATCTTTTCACTCCTGCCTTGGAGCCACTGTGTTATTCCAGTGCTGGACTTCCTATGCAATGCTGCCAGGCTCACTGATATCCTGTGGCACTTTCACTAGTTTGCTCTTGCTCTCTTCTCACACTTTGCACTGCCAGTCTATTAATTTCATCTGCAATTCACAAACAGCCCATACTACAGTTTAACCTCCCCCCTTTTCTTCCAAGCCAGTCCTAGGCAGAAGGGTCCTGCTTTTCCAGGCTCTAATTTTCACCTTCAACTGCAAGGACGGAGAAAAGACGGATCATTGTTTCTTCACCTCTGAAATACGATTGTAGATATCAGGCTCATTTCTTCCAAGATTTTGTATGACCTGATGCTTTCTTGGCCTCTGTGGGTGTAAACTGCAACACCTTTTCTCAACACTCAAGGTTCCTTTTTCACTCCTACTTTTACCTTTGCAAACTTTTCTGTAAGCACCTGAAGACCATGACTGTGTATTATTGTTCTGTATTTTTTCCATCCTGTGTGTTTCCCTATTGATTTCCGCTATTGACTTTCACAGAATCACAGAACAACCAGGTTGGAAGGGACCCATCGGATCTTCTAGTCCAACCATTCCTATCTAACACTAAACCAAGTCCCTCAATACCTCATCCACCTGTGCCTTAAACACCTCCAGGGAAGGTGAATCAACCACCTCCCTGGGCAGCCTATTCCAATGCCCAATGACCCTCTGTTTCATTTCTCAGTGGCCGTATTTTCAACTGTTGTTGGCTCCAGCTGCAACTAACATGTTAGCACATAACATATGTTTGCCCATCATCCTAAGGGCTGGGTGAAAAACAGTGTCCACAGGTGTATGTATATCTTGCTGTATTTCTTTCTTGATTGCCTGGATACACTATATTTGATGGAGTGGCTGTACTCTAGGGCTGTGAAGTGTTATATTTGATGTGTGCATGCACCTTCCTTTTTCTTTCCTTCCCACAGTGAATAGATGTTATCTATGTGGGGAGTTGAATTACAGTCTAAGTGTACAGTGTGTAACACTCTCTCCATTAAAACTCTTCTGCTTCTCTGTGCTACAGGTGAACACCATTGGACTGGTACGTTTTGTGCATTTGCTGTTATACAAGGCTTAGTATAGGAAGTGCATACTTCAACAGTGTATCATAGGAATGCATGCAAATTGATCATGGTGTAGGGTACAACTGAAGGCACAGAGTGTGTTTGGACATTGTGGTGTCCAGAACAGAGTGTGAAGGTGTATGTGTGTTTAATGCAGTCTGAGGTATGGCAGAAATGATGTGTGTGTATGCACAAGTATATCTGGGATGAGCATGGTGGGGTATTTCCAGTATAAGCGGTAGGACAGAAGGTGAGATCAGTTTTTCCTTCAGCTAATAATCCAGTATCTTAATGCAGTTCTAGCAATGCCCTCACTTGAAAATAATGATCTTTATTTTCTGTTGCTGCTTCCACATATCACAATTAACAGTATTTATTAACAGTATTTAATACCGAAGATCAGTACAATGTCCAGATGACACTAGCCAGGATGCAAAATCAGGGAGAACCAGACCTTAATTTACAGAAAGGTGTTGCAATATCCAGCTTTTTCAGGAGAAAAATAGCTAATTCCCACGGATAGCCAGGCATGAGCTGTGCTTTGGGACACATGCAAGCTTCCAGGAACACAATTACTATGGGACTTGCAACATCCTCCCAAGGACTGGCAGTGCAAGCGGGTGCAGCTGCTGTTCGTGATCAGCTGTGGCTATGCCTGGGTCAGTCCTGTAAGCGCCCTGGCAGCAATGACGTCTCTAGTCATGCTCAGTGGTTTATCCCAGGGGAGTGTTTATCTGAGATTGAGAGACAGGAATGAGCTGGAGTTTCTCCCTCTAGTGGTCTTACTTCTGTTTTAATCAGTGTTTCTTTCATCTTGGACGTGACAGCTTTATGGAAGTGAAAACATCAGTCTTTAGCATAATTTAGGACCTGTTATGTTAATCCAGGTGTCTTTCACAGTGATGTTGTGAGGCCCTAATGCCCCAGGCCATATTGGGTACTCTACACTTCAGGAGAACATTTTCTTCCAAAGCAAACATCAGGATGACTGGAGAGAGGATCTCAAGTGGTGATAGTAACCAAAACAGAGTACTAATTACTTAATCTCTCTTAACCAGCTGAGCCCTTAGATCTAGTGCAGGCCTTGCTCCAACAGCATTTCCAAAACACACAGAATAAGGGTGGCAGCCTTTGAGCACAAGCTAAAATTTCCAATATGAATCAGGCAAATCATGTTCAGCAAATGTGCCCGCCTACTGTTTCTCTGCATTGGCACACACATGCAGAGCATCGTGGCAGTACAAACATCACTGATACACTGAGGAAACTTATTTTCCTAGGAAAGGGGCAATAGGAGAGGCCTGCTTAGATATGAATACAACCCCATAGCTGTTTTCTACTTGAGCCAGCAGACAATGCCATAACCTAGGCAGCAAAATGTGTACTATGTTTGAAACTGAAAAGCAAATTATTTCAGTTGATATCATGTAAGCTTTTAGCTGATCTCTGCCCATCTGGCTGGAGTCCCAGCACCCTTCTGCCACACAGAGGACCCTTGTTTTAGTTACAATGGTGGATATGAGCACAGTTCAAACAGTGCAGGATGAATTACTGCATCTCTCTCAGCACCAGAAACTGAAGCTCACATGGTAGCTCCACCCCATCTGCAGTGGGGAAAAGTTCTATTAATCCTAGCAAATTTTATTCCTGCGAGCTTCTTAACTTCAGCACTCCACTCTTGCTCAAAGACAGCACAGCATGGTAGGAGCTGACAGTCATTCTGCTGCAGCATTTCTGCTGGTCCAGGCGGCAGCACTGCACAAGTCCGTGGGTGACAAGCTGGAGTGAGGAGGCAGATGTGTCACAACTCTTGCTGCTTTCCCAGATGACAGCAGGCGTTCCTTTCTTCCTCATGTGCTGCCAGTACCCAGTGTGGTGTTATGGTTTAAGCAAATGGCACCCGCTGGTACCCCCAGCTCCCAGCAAGACTCCTTCCACCTCAGCACACAAATATCCACAAGGAAAAGCAGCCCAGATCTGCTAACACCATGGGCTTACTTTTAAGGAGTCCTAGATTTCCTTATCTTTACTATCTGTAGAGGGCCCGGAAGCATCGAGTAGCATACCAGGGACCTCTGGGACACCCTCTGCCCAAGGATAGGAGTCCCACCTCAGGCTGAGGCTCATCCTGGTGATGGGAATCCCATCTGCAGGTTATGGTCAAGACCAGGACCACAAATGTTGGGGTTGTGAGGACCGCATTGGGATGAGACCGCATCCCATGGTCTTGGCTCTGCTGGGCAAGGCATGGCCATGGGAGCTGGAGACCAGCCCTTCTGCAGGGTTGCTAGGGCAGCGGCCAACAGCTCTAGGGGCTGTTACAGGGTCCTGGGCCACAGACAGGCCGAGGGTGGCCCCTGTGGGCTGGGCAGAGACATCAGGTCTATTTGTGCCCTTGGGGTCCCATCAGCTGGCTAGGCCTGTTCAGGGCCTTAAAATGGCTTAGTGCATTAAATCCCTTAGGGCTTTCTTTTGTCATCCAGGTCTAAGTAAAGCTCACATTGGTGGCACAGAAAGACGGAGGGGAGTGTGTGTGTGTGTGATAACATAATCAAACAAAGGAGATATGTGGCTTGTCCTGGTAGACAGGACAGAGGATGTCATCACTTTACTGAGGAAAAGTAGTTGTAAGAAGTTCTGACAAAGCTGTCCCTTCATTTACAAGCACCTGCATGGGGAGAAGTGCTATAGTCACCCATTTTGGACTGAGTCTGTGATTTTCAATTGTGTCTTTATTGACTGGTTGATTTAGCTCAAGTAATTTGAACTTTATTTTACAGGAACCTGCAGCTAACCAACACAAAAAAGAATTACCATCATTACCTCGTATGATACCAGACTAGTGCAAAACCAGAAGTAAATGCCACAATCTAGTTAAAAGAACCATAAAATAGCTAAATTAAACTATAAATTCTACATGTAACGAACAGCTGAGATTAGTCCCACACATGTCGCTTACAGACCCAGCAGCAGGAGGGGACAGGAAATCTTAACACAAAACCAAGCACCCCATATGCTCTTTCTTTCCTGAGTGTACCTAAGCACAGGCTCATTTGAGACAATATAGAACCACGTGCTTGACAGCACATGTGTGACCTAGTGGGACACTGGCAGAGAGATGCACACCATCTGCTTGCACCTTGTCTTTTACTCTAGAAAGCCTTTTGAGTCTGTTCTATGCTTCAGGACATAAAGAGCTTTCTAGAATAAGAGACTGATGTGGATTTGCACCAAAAGGACATGAAAAGAGCCTGGTACTTGGAAGAGTCAGCCAAAAAGAGAGAACTGAGCACTGCAGGCAGAAACTGAAGTAAACTAAGTTGGCAGCAACTCATCCAAACATATTTATTCCAGATGAACACATGATGGAACGACAAATATGAAGTTCAGGATGAAAACCTGCGACACTAAGCTGCCTTCCCTGATGTTCATACAGTTCTGCCAGTACCTCCCACTTCACACTCCCAGCCTGCTCTTCTGCCTCGTATGTCGCTGTGGAACAACAGTCTGAGAAGGCTGAAACCAGATTTCCAGTCTCTTACAATTAGAGGAGCATTCATTTTGATTTCTCATTCTCAAGGAATGCAGGGAACTGGGATCTAACTTCATGTAGATAGATCTTCAACTTATTTTGGAAGTTGCCTGTCTTCATCTGTCTTGCCTTTCCCTCCGTCTTGGTTCCTCCCTTAAATGTAGGAATGCTTACAGTAATTCAGGTCCAGTTTTCTGCCTTTTAGATAAAAAAATTTGAGTTTTCCAGAATCAGTACACTGCCCAGACCTCATCCCTTCATCAGACTTACAGCAGTTATGGGAATATCAGCTGTTTGTGCTGCTGGGAAGAAACTACTTTGGCATGACAGCATAAGGCTTGCAAAGGACAGCAACTATAGGGAACCTTTCTAAGAACAACACTAGTTTAAAACTAAATAATTTAAAAAAAATAATTCTACAGAGAATCTATTTCCCCTCTCCTTCAAGTCTCAAAGCTCTTCAGAAAGTCTCTTGTGGTGAAGAGTGGCACTGCTGTCTAATCACAAAATGCCAGCAAAACACACTTGTGAGTGACTGATTTCTTCTGCTTGTGCATGTGGTCCAAGGGTGGTACAGGGATGAGACATGGAAGGGAAGGCTAAACTCACAGGATTTCCGCCATCTTCAAATCTGCAGAAGACCAGTGCAAGGATAATTTTCTGCGTTCACAAATAACAAGACCATTAGTAGTTAGTTGCCTTAATGCACAGCAAAGGATACTAAAGTTAGGTAGCAAGAAAGCTCTCTCACTTGTAGGCTAGCTAGGAACTGAACAGACAATCTCAGCAGCCTCCAGAATCCGCATCAGTGAAGTTTAACAAGAACAAGTTTGATAAGCAGCCATGGTGTATGTTTGGCATACCCAGTCCTGTCTCAGAACTGGAGCAGAATAGTCATTCCCTTGAGGTCCTTTTTACCCCTACACTTAGGAGTTTATCAATTGCCTTCACTGAAAAGCTTAAAAGAGTAGTATCTAATAATTTTGTTCAGCACTTGCAATCAAAGCAACAAAGGAAAAAAATAATTCTTCCTTCTTTCCCCCAACCTTCATGTTTCACAGTTGAGGAGTTCTCAGCCCTCAGAGTTAGCCTTTCTAATACTGAAGGAAGTGACAGGAAATACAATACTCTTGGAACGCTTCACAGATAGCAGCTGGAGTAAAGGCTGTCAGCACAGGATAGCATTGTGTTGGCAGAGTGAAGTACTTCACAGCTCACCAAATGCTCACAGGAGTGCAGCTAATGCCATGGGCAATGTGTGACAAGGTCAGTGTACAATACATGGCATGCCTTCTTCATCCAATGAAAGGGTTACACAAAAATGTCCATGGTGCCCAGTCACTTTCCTAGAACTCCACCACAATGGCCTACCTAGCAGCCTCAATTACTTGCTAACTACTTCCAGCTGTGACAAGAGAAGAACTATTAACAGTGGTCTCCCCATCCCTCAGCACATAATCTCTTGTTAACCTTTCACTTCACCCTTTCATAAATCATCTCCCTAATCTCTCTACCCTCAATTTAAAAAATAATGATTATAATTAATGCATGGAAGGTGATGGCATTGTGCATGTGATCACTTCCAGTTCTCCTCCCCTTTTCTCAGGCATTCTCCTTCTTCCTCAACGTCCCCCCTAGAAATCCATTCCATCAGTCCATCTCGCCTGCATGCCTGGGGGACTGGTGCTCACTTGCCATAGACACTCTCATCGCTGTAGGCCACATAGAGAAAATAGTCCTCCTCGTGGTTATCCTGCAAAGGGAGAAGAAAAAGTAACAAACAAAAGCCCTGTAACTCAGTACACGTGGAAAAGCCCAACCATTATTACAACAAGAGAGCTTAACTACTTTTCCACTGTTTCTCCCCCAGTACACCGAAGACTTCACTTCCTCATACTGAAGAGAGCATATAGCAACTCCTTCTCTATGGCCCCAGCTCTGCTTCTAAACTCAGACACGATATTTCTGAAAACAGTGAATATACTTGAAGAGACAGAGCCTGACTGCACTGCAAATGCAATAGAAAAAAAGCTCTGACTGTTCCTGGCTGTGCAGCAGAATCCCATTGGTATGGACTTAAAATGAAGAGGAAAGACTTGGAATGCTTTAACAAGTCAAAAATCACCTCTCAGTATTTTAGTATTTGGTAAACGTGGTTGTATTTGTTTTTTTTCAGAACACTTTGGCAAGTAGCTGCATTTCTAGTACTGTTTTACCTCTAGGTAGTAAAGCTGAGATGTTAAGTGATTACACTGACACAAAATGCCCACAAAGCATCAGGAACACAGCCCTGATCTCAGTCCTTAACAGTTAAATGTATCTTCCTCCTACATATCCAGATTTGGAAACCTCTCTGTGTGTTAATCTTGTATTATCTTCACCATTGCGCATACACATTGCTCAGTTACTGTCAAAAAGTGATAGGTCAAATAAGGCTTGAAGCACCATACTGGAGCTCTCCTATTCAAGCACAATAACATAGCCAAAGGAGAAATCAAGGAGAAATCAATCCAGGCTACAAACCAGCCATGATATAATGGCTATATAATTAAGGAACACTCCTGTGATGGGCACAGAACAGACCTTTAAGGTCATTCAAAGAATACTTGTCATCAGAAACACTGGGCAGTAACATTCACAGTGCCCTACAAGATCCTCCCATAGGCAATACAAGCTATAAAAAAGTAATTCTGAACAAATGAAGGCTCTGCTACTCTGCTGAAGTGCATTTACACCAATGCATGCAGCATGGGGAATAAGTTGGAAGAACTGGAAGACTTCGTAGGCCAAGGAGCCTATGATGTCGTTGCCATCACGGAAACATGGTGGGATGACTCATATAACTGGAGTACAGCTATGGTGGGGTATAAACTCTTCAGGAGGGATAGGAAGGGTAGGAGAGGAAGCGGGGTAGCCCTCTTTGTAAGGGAGGAATTGGACACCACTGAGATGGATTGTGGTGATGAGGAGATTGAGTGCCTGTGGGTTAAAATCAGAGGAGCCCATAAGAAGCTAGATTTTGTGATGGGAGTCTGTTACAGGCCACCCAGCCAAGGAGAAGCAGCTGATGTGCTCTTCTTTAAACAGCTGGGGTCAATCTCCAAGTCAATGCCCCTTGTCCTTGTGGGAAACTTCAATTTCCCTGATATCTGCTGGGAGTACAATACAGCAGAAAGGAAGCAGTCTAGGAGGTTCCTGGCGTGTGTGGTAGAAAACTTCCTTGCACAGCTGGTGAATGAACCAATGAGGGAAGGTGCCCTCCTGGACTTGCTGTTTGTGAATAGAGAAGGCCTTGTGGGGGATGTGGCAGTAGGAGGACGCCTAGGACTAAGTGATCATGAGATGATAGGGTTTTCTGTTCTAGGCAAATTGAAGAGGGTAGTTAGCAGGACAGTTGCATTAAATTTCCAGAGGGCAGACTTTGAACTCTTTAGAAGGCTGGTTGGCAAAGTCTCCTGGGAGACAGTACATGAGGGCTGGGAGCTCTTCAAAAAGGAGATCCTAGCAGCTCAGGAGAAAGCCATCCCTGTGTTCCAGAAAAAAAGCCAGCAGAGGAAAAAAACAGCTTGGTTGAACAGAGAGATCTTAAGAGACATTAAAAAGAAGAGGAATGTTTATGGGCTCTGGAAGAGGGGACAGGCCTCTTGGGTGGACTACCGGAGGGAAGTGAGGTTGTGTAGAGAAAAAATCAGAGGGGCTAAGGCTCAACTAGAAATCAGGTTGGCTAAGTCCGTAAAAGATAACAAAAAAATCTTTCTATAAACATATAAATAATAAAAGGAGAACTAGGGAGACCATTCAGTCCCTATTGGTCACGGAAAGAACAACGGTGACAGGGGATGAGGAGAAGGCTGAGGTACTTAATGCCTTCTTTGCCTCAGTCTTTAATTGTAAAGAAAGCTGTTCCCTCCGTGTACAAACCCCAGAACTAGAGGAGCAATACGAGGCTCCCGTAGTCCAAGAGGAGGTGGTCAGAGCCTTGCTTGCCCAACTGGACACCCACAAGTCTATGGGGCCACATGAGATTCACCCTAGGGTATTGAGGGAGCTGGCAGATGTGCTGGCCAAACCTCTTTCCATCATCTTCCAGCAGTCCTGGAAGACTGGGGAGGTACCACTGGACTGGAGGCTGGCTGAGGTTATGCCCATCTACAAGAAGGGTCGCAGGGAGGATCCGGGTAACAGGCCTGTCAGTCTGACCTCAGTGCCAGGGAAAGTCATAGAATAGGTGATCTTGAGTGCTATCACAAAGCACTTGCAAGAGAACCAGGTGATCAGGCCCAGTCAACATGGGTTCACAAAAGGTAGGTCTTGCCAAACTAACCTGATCGCCTTCTATGACAAAATGACTCGGCTGCTGGATGAGGGAAAGACTGTGGATGTGTTCTTTCTGGACTTCAGTAAAGCCTTTGACACAGTTTCTCACAGCATTCTGCTTCAGAAACTGTCAGCCTCTGGCCTGGACAGACGCACATTCTCCTGGGTAGAAAACTGGTTGGATGGCCGGGCCCAGAGAGTGGTGGTAAATGGTGTTAAGTCCAGCTGGAGGCCAGTGACAAGTGGTGTTCCCCAGGGCTCAGTGCTGGGTCCAGCCCTGTTCAATGTCTTCATCAATGACCTGGATGAAGGCATTGAGGGTACCCTTAGCAAGTTTGCAGATGACACAAAGCTGTGTGGAAGTGTCAATCTGCTCGAGGGTAGGGAAGCTCTGCAAAGGGACCTAAACAGGCTGGACTGCTAGGCAGAGTACAATGGCAGGAGGTTTAACAAGGCCAAATGCCAGATCCTGCACTTGGGGCACAACAACCCTATGAGAAGGGGAGAAGACTGGGAGAAGCCTGGCTGGAAAGCTGCCTGGAGGAGAAAGACCTGGGGGTGTTGGTTGACAGCTGACTGAACATGAGCCAGCAGTGTGCCCAGGTGGCCAAGAAGGCCAATGGCATCCTGACTTAGATCAGAAACGGTATGACCAGCAGGTCCGCTGAGGTTATTCTCCCTCTGTACTCAGCATTGGTGAGGCCGCCTCTTGAATATTGTGTTCAGTTCTGGGCCCCTCACCACCAGAAGGATGTTGAGGCTCTGGAGTGAGTCCAGAGAAGAGCCACGAAGCTGGTGAAGGGGCTGGAGAACAGGCTTTATGAGGAGTGGCTGAGAGAGCTGGGGTTGTTTAGCCTGGAGAAGAGGAGGCTGAGAGGAGACCTCATTACTCTCTACAAGTACCTGAAAGGAGGTTGTAGAGAGGAGGGAGCTGGCCTCTTCTCCCAAGTGACAGGGGACAGGACAAGAGGGAATGGCCTCAAGCTCTGCCAGGGGAGATTTAGGCTGAAGATTAGGAGGAAGTTTTTCACACAGAGGGTCACTGGGCATTGGAATAGGCTGCCCAGGGAGGTGCTTAATTCACCTTCCCTGGAGGTGTTTAAGACACAGGTAGATGAGGTCCTGAGGGACATGGTTTAGTGTTTGATAGGAATGTTTGGACTAGAAGATCCGATGGGTCCCTTCCAACCTGGTTGTTCTATGATTCTATGAAATGAGTGTTTCTTGACAAAGTATTTACAGACATTTGGTTGTCCAGTGATATTTTGTTCTTTTACTGTAAAAAATGAAATTACTTTTGAATAAACAAGAAAGCCAGTGGCTATGTTCTACCCGCTGCCCGAGACACAGCGTTTCCTCTGAAATGCATGTGGTTTATTTCAGTACTTTGTTAAAGCAGTAGGACCAACACATCACTGCTGGAGCAATTATTAATCATCAGATATGACAGCACTTTCAACTAACAAACAATTAAAATGATAAGGCTTCCTGGCCACCTCTTTAGGACTGCAGGATGGAACTTCCCTAAGCAGATGATGGGATACAACCCAGTACAAGGGCATCTGTACTTACGCATCTGTTACCCAGCTGCACTCACTGTCAGTTAAGTAATGCTGAATTATTCTTCAGTAAGGATTTGTATTCTTCCAGACACTCCCAACAAAAGGAGAGAGAGGTGGGCCAGGCTTACCTCATACAGCTGGCCCATGGTGGCACTGGTGGGAGGGATGGTATTATTGACAAAGAAGAACAGGGCATCTTCTGGTCTCAGGTGGATCCGCTTTCGGATTAAGAAGTAGAATTGGCCAACTGAAGAGTAATAGAGAAGAATGTTTTAGATGCAGAAAGAATGCTGTGGCTTGGGGTTTTTGGTTGGTTGTTTTTAACCATAACCATGATTATTTTGTTTTGGTGCTGGAAGTGACATGCTGCAAGTAAAAAGTAGTGAAAAATGTACAATGCAGGAGAGAAAGGTGTAACTTCATGACTGTAACCACAAGAGCAGCCAATCCACTCAGAGCTGGCAGTTTCTCAGGTACAGGCCTCAGGTCATGTACCCTCTAAATTCACACTCCACCTACTATGGTATGAACTGCTATACTGTGGGGTTGGGTGAGAAGACTTCTGTCTTTAAATCCTAGAGATCAATTATACCTTAGAAATTTAATCTTGATGTAAATGGTCATTTCATTCCTGAAAAAAATTTCCTTACTATTTGCATGTGTTGCACATTAAAGTGTTCCATAATCCATTACATACTGCAAGAAATGCTATTCCTTTAACTCACTCATGTTCTCAAATGAAAACAAATGTAATCACACCCCAAAAGGCCAAGATCATTCCGAAGAGGAACTTTGTAGCCATGATTCCAATCACAGGGGTGGAAAAAAATGGGACTGTTTCAAAAAGCTATCTCTTCCTGCAACAAGGATACAAACTCTGGCAACTGCAGTTAGGTTATCATTTACCCAAGATTATGCTACTGCCTATGATATGATTCAGTCATTTCCATCGTGGCTAGAAGTCATCTGCGACACATGCACATTAGCTAAGTCAGTGGGATACCTCAGAAGACCTCAGATAATTCTGCATGTTGTAATCCAGGCTGTAAAGTACATAAATGTAACAAGAACAGCCAGGTAAACTGGGTAATGGTGAGATGTTCAACCTGCCTGGATATCTGCTTGGTGCTGATCGTAGGTTAAATAGCACTCCTGAGATTTCCTCACAGAAAATCAAGAGGAAATGAGGTAGATGTTGTTACCTGTGAGGTCAGAAGGCACAAGATACTTCCTTTTGTCTAGATCAGGTACTCTGGCTTTTGGTGCTTTTTCCACAATTACCTGGAGAGAGAGAGAGAGCGAGCAAGAAACAATCCATTAGTATCATACAAGGTGGACCAAAAAACATCAGTGGAAAAGAATTTTACCCTTTAAGAGAGATCACCAGGCTCTTGGAAATTTATTTAGCCTGTAATAAATACACATTAAAGAACAGATAGGTGAGAAAACAAGTGAGAAAACAACTTTAAACGCCTAGCAATAGCTATGCTGGCAATCCAAGACTGCAGCAGTAAGCATAGTAAGTAAAAAATGGAGAATGAAACAGACATAAAAATAAACCATTAAAGGTGGAAAAAAAAATTTAGGCCACCTTGATGGTCCCAGTGCAGGTTAATTTTGTATGAAGGAGCCGTCAGGAGGCTAATACGTGAACACAAGAAGCATCATGAGTAAGTCGAACTGTGTCCAGGTTACAGTTCCAAACTGCTTAGCATAAAATCAGTGCTACTCCCAGTAGTGCCACATCCTAATTTCCAGATTTACCAATACCAGGTGCTCTAGAATGGGGTAAAGAATTAAAGAGAAACTACAGCTCATTGGGGAATGTTCTGGGGTTATTTTTATCCTCAGTTCTTCATTAGTTATCTTCTACTCTGAAATTCATTTTCCCTACTTCATACAATCATGGACAGTTCCTTACGCATATAAATATCTGATAATTAAAAACCAGGCTACCATCTGGGCGACTGGATCCACCTTTGACACAAAATACTAATCCTCATTATATTCTTATGTCATTATGACATAGAAAAACATGAAGCTCAGCAGCTTTAAGGTCAAACAGAGAAGGAGATTTTGAGCTACAGGAACATTTCTCTCAGCAGAGCTAGGCAGGATGTTTACCTCATAAGCAGAGAGTATTCCAAAGTGACCTGAGCTACCTCCACGAAAAACCTTGGAAACCTTTCCAAAGGTTGGATGTATATTTCCATGGAACTTGTGCAGAAAAAAAAAACAAACTGCAGGCACCTTTTTGTTTGTTTGTTTGTTTTCTTGTGTGAAACATACTTTTGAACAGATAAGAGATTTTCTGGACCTTAGACCCTATAATTGTAAATACTGTATGTGAGACACTGCGAGACTAATTTCTAAGGGTTCCATGTTCCCTCAGTATTTTGGCAACACATGTTCTGTTGTGCAACAGAAAAGGCTGAACTGCTGTGGACTAAGCCTTCTTTGGAAACAAAATAGTACTGTCACATTAGTGAGACAATATGCCAGAGAAAAACATTATGAACGATAAGCTTGGGGTGCTTAGCCTGGAGAAAGTGCCATGCTAACTCAACTTGACTCCTAGAGCCAAGGAGATATCTGCAAAGCATATCACACCATAGAGATGCTACCTTGCACATCTCCTCACTATTTGGATGTTGCCAAAACCCTTAAAAAGTCTAAGTGTGTTTTAAAAATAGAAACATGGTCACTTCCACCACTTCAAGAACCTCAGTCAGTGCATACAAAGCACTCAAGCTCTTTCAGACAGTTTATGGTAGAACATGCATTTTCATACAAGATGTAGTCTCTAAGTGCTAGGAGGGAAGAGCAGTTCCACAATCTCACTGAACAGGTGCAGGCTGAACAGCAACAGCACTTAGCACTTTTTTTAATCCACACATTCAACAAGGCAGTATCTTAACACAATAAACTGCACTGGAGTGAAACTTTTAGTTTTTGCCTTCAATTAAAAAGACTACCGACAAGCAGAACTGCTAGGCAGCAACACTGATGTGACCACTCTGACTCAACAGAGAGGCTTGTAGCTTGGTCATTAGATAATAAAAAAGAAGTCATGACTATGAAGAAGAGGTGACAGAATTGGGCTTCTAAATCCCTAGGAAGGATTTAAATCAGACCATCACTGAGCTTAAAAGAGATTCCCCCATTGCAAAGAGGCAGGGAAGGAATGGAGGTACTCTGTTAGTCTGTTTGCTCAATAACACAGGTATCTCTTCTGAAGTACTAAACCCTTCACGCACACAAGCTAACCTATAAAGAAATGCAAAGGGCAGATACGGATTAGCCATATGTCTGTTGTTGCTGGGCGGTGCCAATGTGGGACCATGCCAACTGTATAATCTGAGCAGAATGCTGAGATGTATCAAGGCACTGCAGTGAAGGCATCCAAATAGACATCATCGTCAAGGATCTTGCTGTTGGGAAGGGCAGAGACGGAAGTAATATAAAGAACGGTTATGTGCTGCATTCATTTGCTCCACAGGCAGCTCTGACAATAGACTACCCCTGACAATTCACCACTGGGCCTCATCAAGTGCCATTTTCATTTATCTCTAATGACAGGACAACTTGTTACTCTGTTCCTGGCTTTCCCCATAAAGATCTGCTGATGTACCCCTATCTTGACCTCTTTTACCTCTCACCAGACTGGATTTATCTTCTAGACATAACTATGATGATCTGCTGTACAATCTGCCATGTTAATCCTTGGTTTACAGCTTGTCTCACTCCTGACCTATGGAGCCCTTTGTGGTCCTCATTTTAAAACACAGACCCGCACACAACCACTGACTCGCTGTGTGCTCAACCTGCTATGCTGTGCCAGGGGTCCCCAAAACACCTAGGATAAACACATTCAAATACTGACTTCCAGAAGCTTTTGCAAGCTGCTCCCAAAATATAAAATAGCATCAGCCTGCAGAGCAAATGTGGTGTAACTGTTCCACCTTCTCGTCCTTAAGATTTACAGGGGAGCGGAAGTTATTTTGCACACCATATCCCCGGGCAGTAAATCTAGGACAGATCTCTCCAGTGGGAATGGAAAGAATATTTGCAATACGTTTATTAAAAAGTACCTCCCCCCAAATTACAATAAATTTGACTTATCCTTTTTTTTTAATTATTAGCAATTATCAAAGCTAGGAGTTTTCCACTGGCATTCCAAAGGAATCTAACGACGGAGAAACGAAGTTTAGCTAGAAGATGACCTTGTTTTCCGAGTGACGCTTTTTTCCACAGGATGTCTAAACTGGAGGGCAGAAAGCCTGCGAAGCATCATTTTTCCCCCTCATGCAAAGGTAAACACAGCAAGACTACACTGAAAAGCCAGACCAAAAAAAAATTAAAAAGAGTAATAAAAGCGAAAGGGGCAGTATGAGATGATGCGGATACGGGCTCAGGTTCCTCCGACAAGCGCAGCGCTAACCCGCCCTCATTGTCCTCCATTTTTGCGGAGCTCACGGTGATCTCCATCCCCGCTCCCCCACCGGCCCCACGAAAAGATGCCGCAGATTTTTCTCGCGGCGGGTCCCAGCGACCCCAGCCCGGTAGCGCCGCCCATCGCTGCGGCCTCGAGTCCCGGAGCGCTGGGAAGAAAAAGGAAAGGGGGCGGCCGGCAAAGGACAACAAAGAACGCGGAGCTCTGCCAGCCCAAGCCGGGCGCCCCGCACTCACAGGGACTCTGTCGGGGTATTTCTTCCTGATTTTCTCCCCTTCTTTTTTCCTGTACTCGAACGGATGGTCTTCCTTATACTGGAACTTCATGCTGCTGCGCTGCCTACTGCTGGATGCCGCTCCCTCCGCTCCCGAGTCCCTGCACCACCCGCGCCCAGCCCCGCCCACCGCCGGCCTGCGCGCGCCAGGGGGCAGCCCGCGGCAAAACGCGGAGTGGAAGGGAATGCAAGGGAATGCAGTGGAATGGAATAACAAAATGAAATAATAAAATGTAATAAAAAATAAAATAAAAATAAGATAAAAATAAAATAACAAAATAAATAAAATAAACATATGAAATAGCAAATAAAATAAAATACAAGGGCCTGCAGTCATAGGACAAGTAGAACAGAGGAAGATTTAGACTAGACAGTACGAAGAAATTCTTCACAATAAGAGTGGTGAGACACTGGTATAGGTTGCCTAGGGAAGCTATGGATGTCCCAGCCCTGGAGGTGTTCGAGGCCAGGCTGGATGGGGCCTTGGGCAGCTTGATCTGGTGGGAGATGTCCCTGCCTGTTATATGGGGGTTGAACAGGATGGGCCTTAAGGTCCCTTCCAAACCAAGCCGTTCTATGATTCCATTATTCTAGAATAATTAAAAAAAACCCTAAAATAAAGTAAAGGTAAAATAAAGTAAAGTAAATAATAAGAAAGGAAAAATAGCATTTTTGTTTTTAAAAGGACAGCACATAAACACAGAATTGAGCCGCCCTGATGGTGCTCAGGGAGGCTTGGTGTTGTGGGGCTTGCTGTGGCCCTGTGAGGCTTGGGTGCTTCTGTTTTCACTCCTCTGAAACAGACGTAATGAGCCTGACCTCTTCTTGAGATGCTAGACAAAAACACTGCTGTTTTCTGTGACCGTCCCTACTGGATCTGGTTTATTGCCCTGTTTCCAACATCTTAGTTGAAAAACAAGGGACAGAAAGTGCGTCATGTAATGTGCAGACCAGCTGCACGTTACAAATAGCAGGTGGTTAAAGGGTACTGTCAGCAAACAAGCCAAAATAGCTGGCCAATTTTAGCCCAGTTACTCAGCTGATACATAAATAGAATATCTTTCTTTTTTTTTCCTTAGGAGTAGCTGGGCTCACTATTATTTACTGACCAGCAAAAGAGAAGGTACTAAGGAATGGATTAATGTGCTCAAACCAGCACAAAAATAATTACTGATAACCTGGGGACAATGTGACCAGCGGGGTGAGGGAGAGGATTCTGTCCCTCTGCTTCTGTGACACCTCACCTGGAGTCCTGCATACAGCTCTAGAGTCCTCAGCACAGTAAGGACATGGATCAGTTGGAGTGAGTCCAGAGAAGGCTACAAAGCTGATCAAAGAGCTGGAGCACCTCCCCTGAGAGGACAGTCTGAGAGAGTTGGGTTTGTTCAGCCTGGAGGAGAGAAGGCTATGGGGAGACCTTACAGCAGCCTTCCAGTACTGATTAGGGTGCTACAGGAAAGCTGGGGAGGGACATGCAGTGATAGGACAAGAGGTACTGGTTTTAATCTGGAAGATGGGAGATTTAGATGAGATATTCGGGAGAATTTTTTTCCTGTGAGGGTGGTGAGGCACTGGAACTGATTGCCCAGAGAGGCTCTGGATGCCCCATCCCTAAAAGTGTTCAAGACCAGGTTGGATGAGGCTTCAAGCAATCTGATTGAGTTGACAGCATCCCTGCCCTTGGCGGGGGAGGGTTGGAACTGGATGATCTTTAGAGTCACTTCCAACCCAAAATATTCTACGACTCTGTGTTTCTATGGATTGGAATGTATCAAAGAATATTTTAATAGTATGCTTCATCCAGACAAGTAGAATTCATCCGAGGAGCTACTATTTGCAGGAGCATGGGATAAGTGAGACAGCAGGCTGCCTCAGATGCATGAAGTGACACTCCAGGGCCACACCAGTGGCAAAGATGAGAAGACCAATGTTTCCTATATCCAAGTCAACCCGGTGCCACTGTGTTGTCTCAGAATAAACAAGAGTAGGACAAGATTTTGTTGCTGTTTTGCTGGCATTGTGCTTCTACATTACAGTTAAAGTGGAAAAAATCCAGACTATAGCAAAGAGTCAGCTTGAATCCTGACAAAACTGAGGAGCAAGCTGGATGCTCCTTAATAATAAAATCCCTGGTCTTTTTCTCAAAGTACTCATATAAATCCTTTAGGGTGCCCCAGGAAACTCATATGAGTGGTGGCTTTATCTATACATATTGATATGATCACTTGAGTTGCTCACAGGGTGGGACTCACGTCAACACCAGGGGAAGAAAAAGCCTATTACAAACCCTCATGGCAGATCCAAAGTGTACCCTCTGCCTTCTAGAGAGCTGTTTCGTATATTGGCCATCACCCACCTTTGCATGCTGCTTCTTCAATTCAGAGTCTTTTTGGCAATGCTCCCTCTCCAAGCCCCAGTGTTCAGTGATTTCTCATCCAGAACATCAGTAGGACAGATGCGGAGGAAATACATTTGCTTAGTTGCAGATATTCTCAGATGGTAGCAGCTCCCAGGCTGCCTGGCGCAGGACTGTAAGTGAGCATGGGATAGAAATCTCTAACCCTAATGCTACACTTGGAGTAGAGGCACGTACAGCTGAGCCTGTCACTTTAAACTGCCTTTGTAGTCAGTGGCAATAAACAGGCATGTTAAGGTGGGATTTTTCTCACCTGAATCATGACATCTGCTTTTGGATAGCCCTAATGTTCCTCCAAGAACTCTGGCAGGTGCCTTAGTATCTAAGCTTTTAGCGCTTAGTGTAGTGTAGTGTGACCTCATGCTCAATGGTCAGCTTTACCTATGCATGCCAGAATCTCTTAAGGATAAAGCAACCCACAGCGGGAATGACATGGACCAGCGTGTCCCAGCCTGCACAAGTTCACATGCATAACATTTGTAAAGGAAGCATCATCAACTTGTTTCTCTCTATCTTAGGACATGTGAACATTTCCTCATGGTTGCAAGTAGTGTCAGAGGATCTCAGAAGTGTGAGTCAGAAGGAAAGTATTATTTTTGTGCAGAGCCACAGGGAATAGCCTAGACTGAATCCAAGGGTTTAGATCTGGGGAAAATTCAGAGTTTATGACATTGCATCTTCCTATAATACCTGTGTTTGGCCTCCTGGCTTCCTAACTACCTGCAGCATAGCAGTAGCTAAAGTGTACTGAAGCGGTATTGAAGCAGTTATTAAATTGTATTGAAGGTCTGTAGTGATGCAGATACCTCCTCCTCAAGAACAACATAGGATGTTTTCTAGCCTGTTTCACTCAGGCCACCAACACACTGGCAATATTAACTGGCTGATGTCAAACTCATGTTGTCCTGTAAACTGTTTTCATCTCCAAGACTATACTCCAGGGAGCTGAGCTGGCTTCTAGTTTGAATTTGAGAAGCGTTTCAGGGTTCATTGCTGGCCTGATACGAAGACATGGCCTGTGACTGCATTGCTAAGTGACTTCTCCCCCAACAAATCCCACCTGAGGACCACAGATCTCCTTACTGAACTCCTCTTGCCCTGATGATGCAGTTCTTGATGTGCAGCTACAAGCCTTGCTCCTCCCACTTCCCTGATTCCTCCCCGTCAAGTACTGAATTCCCAACCCTCCACTTCAGCTCAATAATAACAGTAACATCACTGGCACAACAGCAGGCAGGAAAATGATGCATGCAGAAGCAGTGACAAACAGCTAACCATCTGACTGTTCCTGTTCCTACTAAAATGTCAACTCATGGTCACGTGACAAACCCCATATTCTGGGTCTGTGTGCTAGAGGGAGGAACCAGAAGTGGGATAGACTGGTTTTCCTACACTGGACTGCAAACACAGAGTGGTCCACAGAGTGTCAAAACAATGTACTCTTTCTTAACCTAAAATGTCAGAACAGTGCTGAGCATGTAGTGTGTTGCTGTGCCTGCAGCTCACCTAGGCAGAGGTTCACTCTAAAAGTATTCCCTAAGTGTTGCAAATGCTGTAGCCACAGAAGCAGGAGATAAAAATATTTACACGGAATCTGGGGGTGGGGTTTGCAGACTGTGCTGTATCACATAGTGCTCCAAAGGCACTGCAAGGAGCTTTGCAGTGCACTACTGTGGTGTGAAGCTCATTTAGGTATACCTACACAACTGGCTAAAATTCTATGAATTAAGGATAAAAATATTCATTATTTCTTAGAAAGGAAAGAGATGTCTCTTAGAGATGTCATCTAGGTGGATATCTCTTGGGAACCCTGCGGAGCTACTGTTTGGCTACCTGTAACTCTGGATTCCCTTGGGTATTTTTCACTAGTACCTGTCTTTAGGTATCTGTACCTTCACAAGCCGACTTTCCCCCTTTTTAATTTTTTTTTTTTTTAATAATCCTTAGTGTAGTTTCAGCATATCAAAGCCTCTTGTTAGAAAATGTCTACTTTGTAGTCTGAATAGTGACTAAGCCACAGAGGGCATACCTGAAGTCACTTGTGATTCTGCTCTGTTTGATGCCCATCCATGGCACATGAGTGGTTCTTCAGTCTTTGCCTGGCATCTCTCCCGCACCATTTGTGACTGGTCATCAGTTTCTCTTGACACTGGATCTATAGAAGCTTCAGAGCCAGTAGCAGGACGTTGGCCCTGGGTGAGAGCACTGGATTAGTCACTCCCAGCAAACAATGGATAGTTGTGTAGATGTTTTCATTTTCTTTAGGAAATGGTGCTGTGTTGTCTATGCTGAAGTACTATCTCACTACTCTGTTTTCTGCAGCTTCTTATTTTTTTTAGAAAAACCTGTTCCTTCTACCCAAACTTACTGCATTGTCCAGCCTCAGCAAAAGTTGCTTAAATGAATACAAATTATCTTATGAGGAGATAAAGGAAAATACATTGTTGCATGGTGAAAGGCAGTACAGAACAAAGAAACCCAGGTCTGAAAAACTGAAGTCTGAGATCCCTTTGTCCCAGCTGAGGGTTTGGAGTGGCCTGTTGGGGGTGGGTATCAGTGTTATATACAGTCCTGTGAAAACAAAGGAGCAACACAACAGTGAGGCCAATGGGCTGTTTCTCCTCATGTGGTTCCAGCTCAAATTACTTAATGTGCAGACTAGAAGTAGCTGGTGGAGTCTGGTTGTTCTTTATCCTTCAGTATGACTTGTCTTATGCTTGCTTGGGTCCTACCCTTTTCCCAGTGTTTGGTCAAGGGTTGAGTGAAAAAGTGAACTGAAGGTGACCCAAGGGTCAGTGACTTGGTTATGAAACAGTTATCTTCAGTACTCTATACATATTTTTCCCCATCTACAGATGGAATACTAAGGCTTGTCTGATGCATAGGTAGTGTGACAACATTGTTAAAGTCTGAAAAGTGCATGGGGATCTTTGGATGCAGACACTTATTTATTCATAGCTAAAGAAAATTTCTTTCAATGGTATTGTTTCCCTTGCTGTGTAGGATATTGAAATGCTCTGCAGAACATAGCTACTCCAGTGCAGCCACCTTGATATCAGTGGCTATACACAACAGCTGAGCTAGCCCTGAAATTATTTAATGATTAACAGAAACCTTTTATTTATTTTTCAATGCATGTTATTCTGTAATTGTAGGCAATTCATGTCCCTGTTGCTCTTAAGCATAGGGAAAATAGGTGCTCCATGAATATTTATTTAAATGTTGCATGAAAGTATTAGTCTTTTATGTTTAATAATATATAATATTTAATTTTAAATCAGAAAGTATGGAAGATTTCAAAGGGGTTATTGGCCACTATAATACAACCCACAAAGCATATTCACTGTCCAGGCTCAAGAGTGAGATGGAATTATTGCTACTGGAATTAAAAAAAACCCAGCTGAAAACCAGAAAATTGTTGCACCAAGTGGCATTTTATCTCTGTAAATAAATAAACTTGCTATATTTTTATGGGCTGTAGTCCTGTTTTTTCACAAAGTACATGCTATTATTATTGACTCTGTCCTCATTTTTGGATTCTGAGGAGAGAACATCTTTGAATCATGCAGATCTGAGGGCAAGAGTGAAGTGTTTCCAATCACTGACACCTCCTCTTTATTTTCACATGCAACCTTCTACAGTTAAGTCAAGTCTGTAGCTCTGCTTCTAATTTTTATTTGGTTTAATCTAGTGTTTTATCACAGCCTGTGGGCTCTGGGTGTTCATCTAAAGTCAATTTTTTAAGAAATAATCCCTGAGCAAGTAATCTATCATTATTATTACTTGAAATATTTTTGATATCTTGCCAATAAAAAAGCCTTAAGGACACCTCCTCTAACACCTAACAACTAAGAGTGAGACAAGAAAAGAAGGGCGTAGGCAGATGGGAAGAGACAGGAAGGTTAAGCAACACTGCCTCTGATCAAAGTAAAAAACCCTGAAAACAGAAGGTAATTCCCAGCTCTGCGTACAAGTGACCTGTAACTTTCCCCTTGAAACTGACGAAGGAGATAGCAGGGGCAATTGGATGCAGCGGAGGGGATAATCAAGAATTTTAGACTTCCCTTTTTATTTCACATCTTAGGGAAAATTGTGTAATTGTTATTGCAAATTATTAAAAATTGCGCATTGCTGTTTCGCGAGGCCGGATTGCTGTACTGAGGCTGCCATCTTGCGTTAAATGCACTCACAGCAGGAGGAAAGGGGTGGGGGTGGTGGAAGGAACAGTGTGTTCCCCCCTGGAAAGGATGGCGAAGGCTTCCAGGATGTTTCTGGGCTTGATAGTACTTGGCTCCTGTTCAGCAGATCTAAATGTCTCTGCTGGCTCCAGGTGTTTATTGTGGAGTAAACAAGAGCCTTCCAGGAAATGTTTTGCAGCTTAATAGAGAAGTCAAGCTTGAACTGGACTTCAGAAAGTGGCTGATGAAATAGATCTCTAATAGATGTCCCAAACCAGTTGTTATTATTATTTCAAGCATACTTGTGCAGAAGACACACAACTTTCCATGTCACTTATTTATTTACTCAATTCCAGTTTATCATTCACTAATAGTACAGTTAGGTAGTAGCTTGGCAGTTCAGGAAGAAGTTTGTGACTGAGGAAATCAAGACGATCGATAAATTCCCTTGGATACAAAACTCCTGTGACTAGAAAGTTTGGGACACCATCAAAAGAGATGAGATGATAGGGTTTTCTGTCCTAGGTGAAGTGAACAGGGTGCTAAGCAGGACGGTAGCACTAAATTTTCAGAGGGCAGACTTTGAACTGTTTAGAAGGCTGGTTGGCAAAGTCTCCTGGGAGACAGCACTTGAGGGCAAGGGAGCCCAAGAGGGCTGGGAGTTCTTCAAAAAGGAGATCCTGGCAGCTCAGGAGAAAGCCATCCGCGTGTTCTGGAAAAAAGGCCAGCAGGGGAAAAAAACAGCTTGGTTAAGTAGGGAAATCTTGAGTCAAATTAGAAAAAAAAGGAAGATTTATGGGCTCTGGAAGGGGGGACAGGCTTCTTGGAGGGACTACAGGAGGGAAGCGAGGCGATGTAGGGAAAAAATCAGAGGGGCTAAAACTGAGCTAGAGATCAGATTAGCTAAGTCTGCAAAAGACAAAAAGATAAAAAATCTTTTTATAAGTATATTAACAGTAAAAGGAGGACAAGGGAGACCATACAGTCCCTTTTGGACTCAGAGGGAACAGCAGTGACAGGGGACGAGGAGAAGGCTGAGGTACTTAATGCCTTCTTTGCCTCAGTCTTTAATTGCAAAGAAAGCTGTTCCCTCTGTGTAGACACCTGGGAAACAGAGGAGCAATATGAGGCTCCCATAGTCCATGAGGAGGAGGTCAGAGCCCTGCTTGGCCAACTGGACACCCACAAGCCCATGGGGCCAGATGGGATACATCCTAGGGTTTTGAGGGAGCTGGCGGATGTTTTGGCCAAACCCCTTTCCATCATCTTCCAGCAGTCCTGGAAGACTGGGGAGGTACCTCTGGACTGGAGACTGGCTGATGTAGCTCCCATTTACAAGAAGGGTAGCAGGGAGGATCCCAGGAACTACAGGCCAGTCAGTCTGACCTCAGTGCCAGGGAAAGTCATGGAACAGGTGATCTTGAGTGCTATCATGAAGCACATGCAAGAGAACCAGGTGATCAGGCCCAGTCAACATGGGTTCACAAAAGGTAGGTCTTGCCAAACCAACCTGATCTCCTTCAATGACAAAGTCACTCGGCTGCTGGATGAGGGAAAGGCTGTGGATGTGTTCTTTCTGGACTTCAGTAAAGCCTTTGACACAGTTTCTCACAGCATTCTGCCACGGAAACTGTCAGCCTCTGGCCTGGACAGACGCACACTCTCCTGGGTAGGAAACTGGCTGGATGGCCGGGCCCAGAGAGTGGTGGTAAATGGTGTTAAGTCCAGCTGGAGGCCAGTGACAAGTGGTGTTCCCCAGGGCTCAGTGCTAGGTCCAGTCCTGTTCAATGTCTTCATCAATGACCTGGATGAGGGCATTGAGGGTATCCTTAGCAAGTTTGCAGATGACACAAAGCTGTGTGCAAGTGTCGATCTGCTGGAGGGTAGGGAGGCTTTGCAGGGGGACCTAAACAGGCTGGACCACTGGGCAGTGTCCAAGGGCATGAGGTTTAACACTGCCAAATGTCGGGTCCTGCACTTGGGGCACAACAACCCTATGCAGAACTACAGACTGGGAGAAGCCTGGTTGGAAAACTGCCAGGAGGAGAGGGACCTGGGGGTGTTGGTCGACAGCCGACTGACCATGAGCCAGCAGTGTGCCCAGGTGGCCAAGAAGGCCAATGGCATCCTGGTCTGTATCAGAAATGGTGTGACCAGCAGGTCCAGGGAGGTGATTCTCTCTCTGTATTCAGCACTGGTGAGGCCGCCTCTTGAATATTGTGTCCAGTTCTGGGCCCCTTACCACAAGAAGGATGTTGAGGCTCTGGAGCAAGTCCAGAGAAGAGCAACGAGGCTGGTGAAGGGGCTGGAGAACAGACCCTATGAGGAGCGGCTGAGAGAGCTGGGGTTGTTTAGCCTGGAGAAGAGGAGGCTGAGAGGAGACCTTATTACTCTCTACAAGTACCTGAAAGGTGGTTGTGGAGAGGAGGGAGCTGGCCTCTTCTCCCAAGTGACAGGGGACAGGACGAGAGGGAATGGCCTCAAGCTCCGCCAGGGTAGATTTAGGTTGGAGATTAGGAGGAGGTTTTTCACGCAGAGGGTCATTGGGCATTGGAACAGGCTGCCCAGGGAGGTGGTTGGGTCACCTTCCCTGGAGGTGTTTAAGACACGGGTGGATGAGGTATTGAGGGACTTGGTTTAGTGTTAGATAGGAATGGTTGGACTAGAAGATCCGATGGGTCCCTTCCAACCTGGTTGTTCTGTGATTCTGTGATTCTGTGAAAAGTGTTTTGGTCATTCAGTTCTGCTTATGCTATCCCTGAAGCTGTATTATGAACTTTATCTAAAATTCTCCACAGCTGTTTCAACAGCAGTTACATTCATTAACATATCTGAGGATCCAGTCATTGTTCTCCTTATACAAAAAATAACCATATTCTCTGTATTTTCACAGGAGTATTTTGAAGCTCAGCATATTAAGGACAGCAGAATTTGGATACTCCAGTACAAAGGTCCACATAGGCACTTCATAAACCTATAGTGTCTGTGACCTGTGCAATCATTTCCATATTAACATACACATGCAGTTCATTCATGACTGCTTATCACCTGATATTTGATGTCCTTCTGCTTTAGTGTTTCCAGCTGCTGAATCTGGGGTAGAGACCACTATACTGATGTAATTCAACAGTCATCTTTTAAAGCTAAGTGCAAAGCCCTGCATCTGGATTGGGGCAATCACAAACACAGTTACAGGCTGGGCAGAGAATGGATTGAGAATAGCCAATACTGGGCTACATCAAAAGAAGGATGACCTGTGGGTTGAAGAATTGGGAGACCTTGCCTGGAGTCCTGCATTCAATTCTGAAGTTCTCAGCACAGGAAGGATATCACAAATCTGTTAGAGTGAGTCCAGAAGTTGCCACAAAGATGGTCAGAGGGCTGGAACATCTCCCCTGTGAGGACCGGCTGAGATAGTTGGTCTTGTTCAGCCTAGAGAAGAGGAGGCTCCAGGGAGACCATAGAGCAACCTCTCAGTACCTGAAATGGTCTACAGGAAAGCTGGGGAGGGGCTTGTTATCAGGGAATGCAGGAACAGGACCAGAGGTACTGGTTTTAAGCTGAAAGATGGGAGATTTAGATGAGATATTAGGAAGAATTTTTTTACTGTGAGGCTGGTGAGGCACTGGCACAGGTTGTCCAGAGAAGTCATGTAAGCCCCATCCTTAAATGCATTGGATGAAAATTGGCGAGGCTGGATGAAACTTTGAGTAGCCTCATCTAGTGGCAAGTGTCTCTGCCCATGGCAAAGGGTTGGAACTAGATGATCTTTAAGGTTCCTTCCAACCCAACTCTTTCTATGATTCTATTATTCTATGATTCTATGATTCATGAGTACCTAGTCAAAAAAGATATTTTATAGATGGTCCTTGGCTGTGTTCATCCAAACACTTTGATTAATATTTCTGTATGATTCAACAGAAAGACCCACAGATTATTTCTCCTTGAGGACTATCTTCAATATTTTAAATTATCTTATTTATTTGATCTGGTTTTGACAGCAACACTACGAATAATTAATACATTATGAATGCAACTAAATTATGATTGAAATTTACTTCAGGGGTAATGATCTTTCTCCTCCCCTTGTTTGATGTATTATTGTATATATAATTCCTTAATTCAAATGTAAGAACTTGTGGCTACTAGTTCAGAGTTGCTATGTGTTCAGAACTAGTCTGTATTCATTCTGTGTGTCCTGTAGGGAATTTAGGGCACTATACTGCACATCCTATCAAATTTGTGCTATCTTTTGTTTACATGCAGATTGTGTTTCTGCACAGCTCCTTTTTTCTTTTTTTTTTTTTAACTTTTCTGTAAATGGTTGGTACTTTCCAGAAGTTTGATGTTATTATTAGGTATTAAGATCTTCTCACATGCTTGTCTTTTTCCTGTTGTGAAAACCTCTTTTCCATACCCAGGAAGCTTAGACTGGAGGCAAGAAGAGTGAGACAGCATCTGCAAGCTCTCTGCAGGTCTCTAACCTGCAAAGTGGCTCAGCACCTTGACCCTGTTGCCTTCTTTTTTGTGCAAGAAGTGATACTACTGATGTGTGTGTGTAATAAATAGACATAGGGAAGGCCAGTTGTCAATTATCTCAAGGAGATTTGCTGGATCTGAAACTATTTTAGTCTCTCCCCCTCCCCCCCCCCCCACTTTTCATTAGACTAAGGAAGTTAATCTGATATTCCTAATCCTTCTCAGAAGAATTAGTCTCTTCGTGTAACTATTCTGTATTATTTGCCATTCCATATAAACAGACACTAGTGCCCTGGGAGGGATGCCTGGGCACCTCTGCCCTCAGCAGATGCCTGCAGTTTTTCCTCTGGCACTGGATCCAGGTCTGGCACTTTGTGTCCCACCTTGGCGACTGTGAACCTGCTCATATGCAGAGCTTCCTCATAGACTGGTGGAGTGTCTGGTGCCGACAGGGGTGGTGTTCCCTGTCCAGCATTATGGGAGTGCGCCACTGCTAGTATCCTCCTGGCAGCAGGCCCAAACACAGAATGGAGAGCTGAAAGGAAGGAGACAAAAGACTTTTGCTTCATCCTGAAAGCAGCCTGCGATTAGAGGACAAGTATATCTGCAGCACACAGGCTTTTCTCTCCCCATAGTCTGAGTGTTTTCCTTTTCCTACCCCTTCATCTTCCCTAAAAGAAGAGGGGGATGAAACCCCACCAGCAACATTCCACTATTACTCCTTCCTCAAATGCCACTGAGTCCCGTAGCCACCCTAATTGCAACCAAATGTATCTCACAGCTGATTTGTCATCTGGCTGCATGTGTTGTATGAAGCTTGGGGAGCACTTGAATTTCTACCATGTATAGATGCCACTTTCCCCATAAACTTTGCCGTAACCTTCCTTCTGACAGCCTTGGGGTGCCACAATCTGGTCTTTTTACAGTGCACCCCTCCCACTGCTGAGGTCCTCAGACTCTGTCAAAGCCAACTCACAGGTAATAGTGCTCTGGAGGGTGCTGTCATGATCAAAAGCAATGACGGTGACCTCGTAGGGCGGAGGACCAGATTCCTCCCCTGTCTGTCGGCAATGAGAACAACATCTCATGCAGATGGAAAGCAGGCCACACAGGAGCAGCAACCCACCAATCACCACCACCAGCCTGGAACAGGAGAGGATGCAGAATTAGGACAGAAGGACTTTATTTGCAGAGTACCTTTTAAAGTCTCTCTCTGCTTCAAGTAGGGTTAATCTCAAAGTGAGACATGGTCTTTCAGAGCCTCATCCAGGAGAGACTGGATGTGACACAGGGATGGAGATCCGTGTCCCTCCCAGCATCTGATCCATGACTGCACCACCCTTGTGGGAAGGATGTTTTCCTTCTGTCTAATCAGAATTTCCATGGATGAAGCTTAGCCAGCTGCCTCAGGTCCTTCTGCGGGGCACCTCTGAAAAGGCTCTGGCTCCATCTTCTCTCTAGTTCTACTTCAGGCATTGGGAAGTTGCTCTTAAGTTGCCCCCTTGGCTTCCTCCAGGCTAAACAAACCTGGTCCTTTTGTCCCCTTTTCATACATCATGTCCTCTAGATCCCTGACTATTTTATTGTCTCACCAGTGGACCTGCTCCAGTCTGTCAACATCTCTCTTGTACTGAGGAGACCAAGACTGCACTAAAACTGTACTAGATAATCCAGGCATGTCCTCATGAGTGACAAGTAGAGAGGAAAAATCGTATCTCTCAATCTACTGGCTATATGCTTATTAATACAGACTTGTAGATGTCCAACAACAACCATCCCTTTTATTCTCATCCTATTGAGAATTACTAAGGAATCAGACTGAAATTACTTAAAAAATGGGCCTTTAGAAAGGCATATTGTGTCGTGAATGTTTTGTTAATACTGTTTATCTGACTAAATTAATATACGTAGTAAAAAAGGAGACTGGCAAGTCAACATTTGTTAAAGACAACGCAATAGGGGTTGCCTTGCTACTGCAGAGCATTTGAGTGTCCCAAGGGAAAGTAGAGGTGGCATGGCATTTGAGTGGGCCACGTTTAATCCCACTCTGCTATTGGAACTGTACAATGATGTAGATATTTAAGTAAACATATGCTATCTTACCAGATATACCACAAACGGTCCCACGGTGTACCTGGACAACTGAAAAGAAGATGGTACAACATTTAGTTGGCCACAGAATAGGGGGAAGATAAGAATAATGGGAAGTTTCTTACTGTATCTTCTTCCAGCTCCCCTCATGTTCCTCAATTACACTCCAGCTTCTAAATAGCACAAAGATTGGGAACTCGCTGTGCTTCACAGAGGACACATTCCTCCAGTTTCTTCAATCTCCATGTTAGGTGACTCATTATTACTATATTATTCCCCTGATATTTGTGCCTGCCTAATTCTGTCTGTAAACCTTAGGAATTTCCATCACATTATAATTTATGAATTTCCCCTCTTTATATATGTTTTTCACAATTGTGTCTGCCCAACACTGTTATCTTTTGCTCTCTTTTTTTTTCTGACATTCTCAATGATTTCTTTCTGGGACAGTGGGTAAATCTTGGATGCTGTATTTTGTGTTCCTTTAGTTTTAGATAGTAGACCTGCCTGTGCATTTTAATAAGACACTTTTTTAATCGAAAAAGGATACTTTTTTCACATTTGTTTTGTCTCAGCTCGATTTCTGTGACTCTTACAAATGACATGGCCAAGAGGAATATTCACCAAAGCACTGTATTTCGAATCATTTTTCAAGGAAAGGTCAATTTTAGATTTATAATCCCAGTCAATTGAAATTACACCATAAAGCTCTTAACCATTACTTTTACCCAAATAGGTGATAGGAACAGTACCACATGATCAGTATGTTGAATAGATCATAAATAATACCCATCATATTCAAATCAATGGAATTTTAATGTAAGTTTTCAAAAGTCATAATAAAGTAAGCTCTTCTGGAAAATGTCAGCCACCATACCGCTATAACTGTGTCTACTATTGCCCTTCATTGTCTTAAAACAGTGCGAGATTAAAAAATACTCACAGTTCACTGTTGAGGCAGCCTTCCTCACCTTTCACTTGGGGGAACTAGAAAGAAAAAAGCAGATTAGACACAGTTGAGTGAATCAAGTCTTTGTCATATGCAACTTTTATCTCTGTCACCTAGACTGTTACCAGTCTGATTCTACTGTGGTAAGGACTTACTGACTTACTGTTACCTGTCTTCTGTTGTTTCCATCATATATTCTGCTGTAGATTTAAAGTTACTATGGTATCAACTGCATTATTTCATATCTTAACTTCCTGTAATCATTAAAATCCTACTTAGCACTGTTTCCAGCACAGACTCTGATATACCTATATCCTTACCATAGGTTTCTCCCCCTCTTCTAACAAGTGTGTCATGCTACAGATGTAGATCCTTCCCCACACTGAGATGTTAAGAACCTTTAAATGTCCTACTTCATATTATACCCACACTGATTTGAACTTTGCTCTGTCCCTTCAGCAGTCCTACCCTTCTCATTCCTTTTCCTTGGGTACCTTGACATCTGTGTTACCATCCTCAGAACAACAATTATTCTTCTTTCTCCTCTGCTTGTCTAGTTTCTATGTCCAGTTCTTCATAATATCAGGAATTTTTTTGTGATTGTCAATTGCTAATGCCCCTCCATCTTTCCAAGGCAACTCCATAATTGAGCAGAGACTCCATAAAAAGGAACCTGAGATGTGACTTACCCCTAAGAAGCATGCTAAAACACAGCAGATCATGACTGGGCTTTGCATCACCATAGAGTAGTTCTGCGGCATCCTTGGTGTCTCAAACTGCTTGATGTCTTTTTGTCCGTTTTAGATTCAGTATATCCTCACCAGTCCACTGACCAGAAGAAGGAGCAGATGCCTTGTGCATTGAATCCAATCTCTTCTTCCTACTCTACCTCTTGCTGTCCTCTGGATCTATCCTTCTCTGCCCTTCATGTGTTTGCTTTCTCTCTTTCCCTCTTTGTCACTGGCAATTCCTGTTTGTTTCTGTCTATCTCCTTTTGGTTTTCTCTTGGTCCACTTCTCTTCCTCTTTTGAAAGGATCTCTGAAGTCTTCCAGTCAGATCAGGAGAAAAGCGGTGGCTACAAGTTCCTGCTTTAGATGTTGAATTAGTTCGGTGAAGGGCATCATGAGATCTCTGTAGACCTGACCCTTCCCTTCTGTGAGAAGAAAGGGTCTCTGAGTTTGTTCATTCCCAATTACTCCTCTCCCCGCCCCTACCCGGAGGGGAGTGGGTTGAAGGTCGTGTTACTGACCTGTTTAAATGGAGTTCAGATTCCTGTCCCTCCTCCAGGACCTTCTCTGCTCCTGCAGTCACACTGCCTGTAGACTTTAGCCATATGACCAGCATGTACAGTGCATCTTACAAATGAGACATTTATGTTGAAGTGAATTTTCAATATAATAATTATATATACCATTTTATATATACCTAGCTATATATATATATCTGTGAATGTATATGAATGCAACATATGGATACATACATATGCATATATATACATATGCAACACCTCTCTTATCTCCCATTTTAAGGTTCTACCACCATCCGTCTTATTGGTAGTTTCATGCTGTGTCAGTCCAACAGCTGATAGTCTGCTCACTCATAGGTCCCACTCCTTAACTTCTTGTATGGCCAAGAAAGTCCACCCCAAATACTTTGCATCACAGGGCATACATGTTGATTCTCCTATTTTTTATACTATTTGTCCTGCAGCTAACATAGTAGGTTCAATTCAATGACCCATTCACTTTCTCTGTCTTGTAGAACTGCTTTAGATTTCTGTTACTGCTTGTGGCAATTCAGAATGATATTATATGCATATAATTGTGTTCACCTTCTCTTTCTCTTTTGAATCACTGTGACAGAAAAAATGCTTGGCAGTAATGTGTTACTATTTGTGTTTGGGAACCACCTGTGAGTGGTACATAAATATGTTAAGGGCAGGATAGCAACCAGAGAAACTTGTTGCTCCATGTTGCAATCACAATACATTCACATTAAACTGGTGAATCATTAGCCTTGGTGATGCAAATTAGAATTGCAGAGCAGAACCAATGGATTCATGCATATAATGTATTCTCCCAAAGCAGGCTAAAAACTATTTACCATCCTCTAATTAGAAAAGTGGTGGTACAGTATAAACATGCCTTAGCATGAGTTTCTTTATATATCCTCCTGTCTTTAGACATCTAGCTGTCTACCTATCTATCTACCTAACCATCTTTCCATCTCGTCATTTATCCATTCATCCTAGTCTACTACTGGAATAAGTAGTAGATCAGAAAAAAATGATAAAAAAATTCTCTAAAGAAAAAGCAGCTATGTGACCTGAAACAGTGACCCTTCCCAAAGCATATAATAATTCACTCTTGCTGAAATCATTCTTTTCCTCTTTCTATGGCATTGCCATTAATACTGCACTTACAGTAATCCACCTATGGCCCTGCTAGCCCATCATCCAACAATGGTTTGAATATGTTCCCCTGGAATTTTCCCTCAATTATGTTAATATTTTATTTTTTATTTAGGTTTTGGGGTTTTTTTTCCTTAGTCATATTGAGGTGACTCTCTTTCATATTTCCGCCTTGCCTCCTTTTGAAAAGTTTTAAAAATGTGGTCAGATTCTTACAAAACTGCTCAAACAAATAAAAATACACTATAACTGATTATTCTCTTGGAATTATAGAATGGTTTGGGTTGAAAGAGACCTTAAAGATCATGCACTTCCAAACACAACTGCAACTTGGTCAGAATCCTTGAAGTCTCATCCAACCTGACCTTGAACACTTCCAGGGATGGGGCTTCCATAACTTCACTGGTCAACCTGTGCCAGTGTCTCACCAGCCTCACAGTAAAAACTTTCTCCCTAATAGTTCATCTGAATCTCTCCTCTTTTAGCTTAAAACAATTACTCTTCTTCTATCCCTGCACATCCTGGTAAAAAGCCCCTCCCCAGCTTATTTGTAACCACTTTCAGTACTGGAAGGCTGCACTAAGGTCTCCCTGGAGCCTTCTCTTCTCTAGGCTGAACAATCCAAATCTTCTCAGCCTGTCCTCATAGAGGAGATGCTCCAACCCTCTGATCATCTTTGTAGCCTCCTCTGGACTCACTCCCACTGATCCATGTCCTTCCTGTGCTGAGTACTCTAGAAGCAAACACAGGATTCCAGGTGAGGTGTCACAAGAGCAGAGGTAGAAGGGGAAGAATCCCCTCCCTCACCTTGATTGTTACACTTATTTTGATGCAGCCTAGGATATGGTTAGTTCTCTGCTCTTTGAAATTGTTTAAAATCTAAGGGTCCATTCCATACTCAGCAGATTGTGACGTGGACAGAAAATACTTCTGTCCTCTCTGGTTCCTTGTTCTGGTTGTATCAAGGGGTATGCGTGAAGCATGTTCTAACTTTAATTTCCTAGTTGGTATCATCCTAATCATAGAATCACCACGTATGAAGAGACCCACCGGATCACCGAGTCCAACCATTCCTATCAAAGGAATTGATAGTTGGGAGTAAAGCTTCTTAATGAGCTGAAAAATGCTGCTGTGCTGCTCTTAGAAGTAATTGAGAAATTGTTAAGTCCTTGAAAAGGAGTATTCCACTACTAGCAACCAACACTTGGAAATTTTGGAATGTAAAATATGGGAAAATATTTGGGGCTCACAAGGGTTCTGGATAAATTTGTGGATGTATCTAGACCCTCTCAAAGCTTTCATGTATTTTATTGCTTGTAAAATAAAATCAGACAATTCTTGTATAAACTTCACATAAAGCAGTAGAAAATTTCCCTCTCAAGTTCTGTCTCTTTCCACTGAGGACAGAAGGATTGTTACCTACCCTTGACAGAAAATTTGACAAAGGATTGAAACCAGCAGCTGATTAGAGAAAGGATAAGACCCTCCTCAAAATTAACATTTAGTGGTCTGTATGTGTCAGCACAGATGTTGGAGTCAAAGCCACTGCACTCAAATTTTCCACAGTAAGATAAAAGTCTGGGAATGCTTCCTACCCTGTATGCAGGGAGCTTTAGTTTCCCACAGCCTGGCTTTAGTAGAGGGTGGCAGAGCCCCTGGTGAGGTACAGTGCTAGGTGGTACTTCATCCATGTTGCTGAGTTAACAGTTGGTGAGACCAGCAGTGCTTGGTGTTGCAAACTGTAAAAACTAAAACTGAAAGTTCAGGTCTCATTCTTGTCATTTTGCCAGCAGATTTAGAGATATCAGGAAACAGCACCAGTTGAGTTTATCCGTTATTCCTATCACTCAAAGTTCAAGAGAGCATGGTGCACACACTCAAGCTGACAGATGATGACTTCTTGGATGCAGTGACTGCCCTAGTGCTGTGGCATGCTGCTATGATTCATTAATGACTCTTGCTAAAAGGCAGAGATTATCATGTGTGCCTTTACCTGGACTGGTTTCAGGTGAGAGGTAGCTGAGGAGCATAGCATCATACTATGGTATATGAATTTTCTACCCAAATTCCCCATTAGTTCAGTAGATATCCTCAGCTCATTCTGTTTTACAGTGCAGATGGGAAACCTGGATTCATTTCTTTGTGTCTTAGGAATAGGGAAAGGCTGTGACAAGTCTCTGTGCTACTCCATTAGGATAAGTGTGATGTGCTTACAAGCAATAAACAAAGATCAGTATGTTTCTCATTTAGTTTTACTCTCAGTCCTCCTGTGCCATTTGAGAAAACGAGGAGCCCTTCTGACTGAATTTACTGACAGTATAATAAAACCAGGAAACTAGCCCCCTGGTGCTGAAAAGCTTCAAGGAATTGTTTGGACTTAATACAAAATTAATGTCATTTCCTCTTCACCTCTCCCCTTCCTTCTTTTTCTTTCTGCAGAGAGAATGTACTGCCAAAATGAATAACTCCATGCATCTGCTCCATGAACTGAGGACTGTGAGGTGTTTGTGCCCCATTATGGTTTTGGACACACAGGACATTTAAATACTGTTCTGGGTCCCTGCTGTGTGTAAACAACCCCCAGTACACTGTGTCATGACACGTATGAGCCAAAAATCCCTTCTGACTTTTACATGAATCACTCCATTAACTCCTAATGACTCTGCCCATTCCTTTGATCCCAGCCAGAATCTTATCCCTCTTTCTCCTGTGAGATCAACCAAACTTTGAATTCTCCTGTAACCTTGTCAGAAATGACTGAAGAAGTAACATATGCAGACCTGAGGTTAGTGATACTGGAAAAATCCCAGGATCAGGAGCTAGAGAGTGACGGGGTGAAAGGTATTGGCAGTGCTGGGGGGGCAGTTCTCTCCAGGGCAAATTCTCATCTTGGAGAACACTTTTTTACATGACCTTCAGAGGAGGATGTCAGCTACCAAGAAGCATCTAGGAGTCCTTTGGACTCAAGTTTTCTAAGAAATTGGTGAGAGGGGAATAAAAAAGGCAGGAAATGAAACAGAATGGAAGGGTGGAGATTGTGGAAAAACTGTTTAGATTTGAGAGGAGAGATATAATTAAAGTTGTGGGATGAATTTAAGTAAAAATAAACCGTTCCCATTCAATGTTAAGTGTCAGGTCCTGAAAGTTAGTGAAGCAGTCTGCCTAAGGGACCTTTAAAAAGTCTTTTAGCTTTACTCATTTAAATCTGACTAATTGAATGAAGTAAATGCTAGGGAAAAGAAAACATTTTTCTCTCAAGAGAAGGAATAGAATATACCTTCTTGTACTTAAAAATCATAAGAATTATGCCACACAGGTTCACAGAAGAATGCTCTGGGGTCTTCTGCCTAAGTTCAATGATAGCTGCAGGATGGTTCAATGATAGCTACCAGGTGTAAGTATGGTTGCAGAAGGGTTGCTCAGAGTTCAGTATGAACTACCAGAAGTCTAGGAAATTAGTTAAGGAAAAGGATTAACCTAGGGGATTAACAATGCAAAAAATATGTCCTTTGCTCAAAGTTTCCCCACTAGAAAGATACCCCAGATTTGAAGTCAGGATATAGTATGACTTTCTCACAGACATGCACAAACCATGTGTGGGTCAAGTGTATTCAGTCATGGGAAGGAATGTGTGTTTTTGGTAAGTTTATTCAGGTTGCATTGGGCAGTTTAGTGTTAATATTGATGGCACAATTTCTTTCTTGTTTCCCTATGATTAAAGTCATACTGGTCTGTCACCTTGTGCATGAAAGGAATGAAAATTTCACCCTACAAAAGACAGTTATGGAAAGCCTCAACCATCAGCTGGACCTCCTCCAGACTCAGAACTTGAACTTGACAGAGACTGTAAAGCAACTGGCCGCCTCCAAAGGTACATAGTGGTTCTATCATAATATGGTAGTCACAGATTGGGTGTTTTTTTCTGTCAGCAATACTGTGAGGAAAAATCAAAATCCCTAAAATTGCCCTGACTTATTTAATTTAAAAATGAATTTCAAACAAATAATTGAGAAGGCTGCGTTTCCGTTTTGATAATTTTTAAGTATCAGTCTTTCTGAAATATGTTTACTGCATTTCTGTAATGGAGCTTTTTTCAACCTAAACCAAACTCCCTAATTCAGAAAATACCTTTATGACGACATCTTTTTTTTTAAAAAAAATGTATTTCTAATATGTGAATTTATTGATACTACCATTCCCTCTTTCACAGTCAGTTTCAATGAATTATAGTGAAAAAAATGGTTGGAGAATTACTACTGCCTTTAATTGTCTGGTATGCCTTGACTCTTCAAGACAATTTCCTGCTGTTATGATAGTGGATGCAGCAATGGAAAAACCACTGCTCTCCACCAAATAGGATTGTAATCACTGGCTTTAACTATTTACAGATTATGTACTAGGGTTTGGGGTTTTTTTTTTTCTGCGAAACAGTAGGGTGGGATTTGAGTGAGAGGTGAGATGAATATGCTAGATTATCATATACTAGAGTGAAGAGGATCATAATATATTAATGTAATGTGAGATAGTGGCAAGGTTATTATCTTTGTAAATGTCTGCACCTGAATTTAGCCTAAACCAGAAGCTACTTGTACGAATCAAGTGTACTGTGTTGTATTATCTTTTGCAATCCAGCATCAAGTCCCTAGCTGGCACTGGTTTGTTACAATATGAAATAGTCATGTGAACTATACAGCAATGAATATGATCCACTCATTAGTTGGGACCCAGTTCCCAGAAATTTCAAAAATATTCTTCCTGACAGGTCTTTTTGCTGCTTGTGTTTATTTCAGTTTCCAGATAGAAATGCGGTTTCCCAAATTATGCAAGAGCGAAAGAAAAATCCAACTTTTAAAATTCTTTCTGGCTTCAGTATTCCTCAGGGTCCCAACAAGCAGCAAACAATAATTTAGTAGGAAAGTGTCAAAGTGCAGCTCTCAGAAAGGTATTTTCTTTAGCAGAAACAAACTCATTATCTTTTACTGACCATTTGTGTCTGGTGTCTGCACCCTGAATCCACAGCAAGTGCAAAATGTTACAAGAAAATTTAAAGTATAAATTGAGTTCTGAAGCATATAGTAGGGAAGAGCTGACCTTGACATTCACAAGAGGATAAAAGTAAGTTCATGTGTACTGATGACTGAAAGTCTAGGTTTACTTTTACATCCACATAGATCTATGCCTCTGTGAACGTGGTTCAAGCATCCAAAATTTCCCCTATTTGTATTTTACTGACACCCTACAGATCTGCTGGTCAGATTAAAAAAAAATGTTTATGATTTATTTTTCTGATTATCATTATTTCAGAAAGTTTATTTTTCTGGTCTGCTGGCAACTGGGTTTAAGTCTTCAATGAAGTAATGAATTTAGCTGAAGAATAAAAGAGGAATTATTGCTCCTTCCTCATAAGGAGGCTGTGTGCAACTCTAGTGATCCTATGGAGGTCCAACAGACCACTAGCCATTGCTGACAAACCTGATCAGGTGCTCTTTTGTTTTCAAGGACATAAGTGTATTCCTTGTCCTGACAATTGGCTGCAGTATGGGGAGAACTGCTGTCACTTTTCAAAGGAAGGGAAAATTTGGCAAGAAAAAAACTTGGCTCAGTGCTCTACTTTGGAGTCCAGACTTCTTGAGACAGAGAGTAAGGAAGCGTTGGTAAAGATTATTTTTTTCTCTCTGTCTAATTATACACTCTGCATTTTTCTGTGCCCTGAGCGACCACTTCATGTTTCCACCAGTGCAGCATGCATGTGCTGGCCAAATGGCAAAAACTATCCATACCCCTTTGGGGACTCTTTACCTGTACTGTGGCTGTACTCTCCCTCTTGTATCTCTGCTGACTTCAGAGTTAACTGAAACACGTCAGTTTGGGTCTACATTTAGATCCTCATCCCACCTTAGGTCAAAGATAATTGAACTAGTACTGGTTGGCAACTCTTTTTTTGTCTTGCTGGAGCAAACTATTTAGAAAACATCAGAAGCCTGGCCTTCAGCTTCTCGCTGCCCGCAACTAGAAAGCTCACCAGCCTGGTCTGCTCTGTGACATCTTCTCCCACATGAGCAGAAGAGAATCCACATATTTTTCTGACTCCTAAGTGGTAGATGAAGCAGCATAGAAAGCAGACCTAGAAGAATTCTTCAGTGTGAAGGAGTTTCTACCCAAACCCTTAAGGGCAATGGGATCATGTCTTGAACTCTGTGTTTTCGTAGACTGTAGTTTGAATTTCCTGTCAAAAGGATAGCAAATAACACCTGACCTCTGCAACCAGGGTGTTGGAAGGAAAGTCATTACCTGATACTCATCACCCAGCTAATGTGCAGGCTTTGGTTGCCATTTTAGCTACTGAAAGCTCTCAGCAGGTTCATTTTCATTATCTCCAAAACAGCACTGTCAGGAGTACGAGGCATTGCCCAAATTCACTTGTAGAACAAAGTCTGTTACACACAGGTATGAGCAGCTCACTTCTATTTGCCTCTCTCCTTTTCAAAGTCATAGGCCATTATGACTGAAGCAGGGATGTGCTTCACAGATCTTGCATTTATTTCTGTACAGGACTTCACAATGCAATCAGCACAATCTTACAGTTCTTACTCTTTCTCAATTGGGTTGTCTCGCAATGGAACAGAGGGACCCTGGCTGTGGGAGGATGGATCACCTTTCTCCCCTGACCTGTAAGTCACTGCACAGATTGGAGCAGAGCACATCAAGGTCTACCTGTTATAAGCCAGAAGCAGCAACTTTTAACCACCACTATAGGCTATCCCCTTGCCTGCTTGCCAACAGACAGATGATCCATCACTCACCCCTTCAGAGACCTTGTATGCTATTGTGGGTCAAATGAGTACCAGCAGATGGGAATTATTGTACCAGCCTGTGATGTTTTTCCATAGAATGATGCATATCTATGCTTCTTTTCTTCCCAGGTTTCAGATCCAGTGAGTCAGTTCAGGTTCTTTTCAAGACTGCATGTGCCTTCAAGGTGTGAACATAGACACTGCACATTGTGGCAGGTACAAATACTATATTTGTGAAAAAGTGGTGGACCCTGCAGCAGTCGAGCAAGTGAGCTACTCAGACAGTCACTAGTGTGCAGAGCTCTGCAGAAAGCCCTGTCCTGGGATATGACATTGTGGGGGGTCTGTAAAAGGGAGTCTGAGGTCAAGTTAATGTAACATCAGTGATAATCTAAGCTTAACTTAGCCTCTGGTTATGCACATCAGTCAGACTCCTCTTGGGCTTTTCTTCAGCAAAATTGTTCCCTCTTTCTTCTTTCAGCTCTTGCATTCTCACTTCTACCCACTTATCATAAATTCCTTTCTAAGTGAAACAAAATTAAGTATCTGATTCCAGAACTCTATTGCAAAATTTCATACCTATCTCCCAGAAACAGGAATCAACAACTCAAAATCTGTCCACTGGTCATTTTCAGATTTAAGCTCCCAATTTACACTAAATTTCCAAATATTTGATTTAATTTCACTCCTAGCCTACTGATAACTAGAAAGTGCAACACAATCAAAGCCTGCATTAAAAGACAAATAAAAATATTTATCGTTCTCCTTGTTAGAATCATAGAATCAACAGGTTGGAGGAGACCCATCGGATCATCGAGTCCAACCGTTCCCACTAAACCATGTCCCGCAGGACCT
The DNA here is from genome assembly GCA_033558105.1 of Coccyzus lansbergi. Taxonomy (NCBI): domain Eukaryota; kingdom Metazoa; phylum Chordata; class Aves; order Cuculiformes; family Coccyzidae; genus Coccyzus; species Coccyzus lansbergi. Next base: position 3,153,380 of record JAUMJK010000229.1, read on the forward strand.
CATTCACCCATGCCTTAAAAACCTCCAGGGAAAGTGAATCTACCACCTCCCTGGGCAGCCTATTCCAATGCCCAATGACCCTTTCTGTGAAAAACTTCCTCCTAATGTCTAGTCTAAATCTCCCCTGGCAGAGCTTGAGGCCATTCCCTCTTGTCCTGTCCCCTGTCACTTGGGAGAAGAGCCCAGCTCCCTCCTCTACACAACCTACTTTCAGGTAGTTGTAGAGAACAATGAGGTCTCCTCTCAACCTCCTCTTTTCCAGGTTAAACAACCCCAGCTCTCTCAGCCATTCCTCATAAGGCCTGTTCTCCAGCCCCTTCACCAGCTAGATTGCCCTTCTCTGGACACTCTCCAGAGCCTCGACATCTTTCTTGTGGTAAGGGGCCCAGAACTGAACACAGTATTCAAGGAGTGGTCTCACCAGTGCCAAGTATAGAGGGAGAATAACCTCCCTGGACCTGCTGGTCATGCTGTTTCTGATAGAAGCAAAGATGTCATTGGCCTCCTTGGCCACCTGGGCACACTGCTGGCTCATGTTCAGTTGGCTGTCAACCAACACCCCCAGGTCCTTCTCCTCCAGGCAGCTCTCTAGCCAGGCTTCTCCCAGCCTGTAGCACTGCACAGGGTTGTTGTGCTCCAAGTGCAGGACTTGGCATTTGGCCAAGTGGTCCAACCCAGTGGTCCAGCCTTTTTAGATCCCTTTGCAGAGCCTCCCTACCCTCCAGCAGATCCACACTTCTACCCAGCTTAGCATCATCTGCAAACTTGCTAAGGGTGCACTCAATGCCTTCATCCAGGTCATTGATAAAGACATTGAACAGGGCTGGACCCAGCACTGAGCCCTGAGGACACCACTCCAGCTGGATTTAATGCCATTTACCACTACTCTCTGGGCCAGGTCATCCAATCAATTTTCCCCCCAGGAGAGTGTGCGCCTGTCCAGGTCAGAGTCAGACAGTTTCTGAAGCAGAATACTGTGAGAAACTGTGTCAAAGGCTTTACTGAAGTCCAAGAAGACCACATCCACAGCCTTTCCCTTGTCCAGTAGGAGGGTCACTTTGTCATAGAAGTCAATCAGGTTAGTTTGGCAAGACCTGCCTTTCATGAACCCATGTTGACTGGGCCTGATCACCTGGTTCTCTTGCATGTGCTTCATGATAGCACTCAAGATCACCTGTTCCGTGACTTTCCCTGGCACTGAGGTCAGACTGACAGGCCTGTAGTTCCCTGGATCCTCCCTGCTACCCTTCTTGTAGATGGGCACTACATCAGCCAGCCTCCAGTCCAGATGAACTTCCCCAGTCAGACAGGACCGATGGAGTGCCAGTCTAGCTGCTAGTGGATTTTTCTCCGGCATCTGGCATTGGGGGGAAATGTGCATCCCTGTAAGATATCTGTCTTGATGACCATCAGTGTCCCATATGATCAAGTTCTTTGATTTCTCAAATTCATATTCCGTACTGTTGCAGAATTTCATAACTGGAATAAATATTGCTGCTACTGACCTTTTCTGTACTGTGTCTTTTAAGTAGGTCACTATGCATTGTAGGCTCCACAACCACCAAATACAGAGCCCTTAATAATGCAAAGCCTCCTGCTGCTTCACTGCTGTTTAGGAGGCTGTTCAAAGAGAAGCCTGCCTCAGAGAGAGATAGAGATCTTTGAAATATCTCAGGAACAGTCAAGTTTATCTTTAGGACTTTAGTTCCTGTGTGCATTTTGTACTAATTTGAGCCATTAAAAGAAAACGTAAATGTAAGCTGGGGAAGAGAGAAGTATTTAAGCAAGCTTCTAATTATGTTTATTTCTGACACAAAGCTGTACATCAGAGGTAAGCAGTAGCAAAAGCCAAGAAGTGTGCTCTATCCCTCACTAAATCAGTGTTTAGCAATATGGCAATTATCTTGATGATGGATATTGAGAAGTAAAATAGAGGAGTGGGAACAACAGAATGTCTTAACAGGCAGATATCTCAGTCTGTATATGCTGCATCTTCTAAGCCTAAGCATGGTGCCTCAGCAGCTTTGGAGACACCACCTGGGATTCCAGCACTGGCTGATCTACGTGGGGTGCAGTCACAATGTGAATATTAGGAGGGGGGAAGCTGTTCTAACACAGGCAGGGCGTGGGAGAATCCATCTTGTAACCCTTGATAATACAAAAGGGTCTTAAAGATCACACCATGAGGAAGCAGGAGACCTCTCACTGAGGGGCCCAGTATAAGGAGCCAGTGAAAAGCTGAAGCAGTGAGCAAAGCTGATATGGGGAAACGGTGTGATTGGCATAGAGTTAGTGGACCAGTGAGGGGAGCAATTGTTGATTGTAGCAGTCTGGTTGAGGGAAAAGTGTCGCATGTGAGAAGCATTGGTATTACAGACTGTTGCTGGGAGCAAAATGCTGCAGAAAAATGAAGGAAGGAGATGCTGAGTGAAAGTCTGTTGCTTTGTTCTGTGTTTGTCATTTCCTGCTGTCAGGGCATGAAGCACGGGTCCCTGTGTGTGGCTACTGAATGTTCACAAGCTCAGGAACTTATAAAACAAGTGGCAAGTTCCTGGTCCTCATTACTATTGGGGTTTTTTTTTCACTTCATAACGTATCTTCATGTCTCAATGACTCATAATTACAACTGCTACATGATGAGCCAAGCTGCATAGAACAGAAGAGCACATGGCATCCAGTAATTGCCCAGAGATGTGCAGTGTACAACCTGTTACTCTGATGTTTAAGTAATACCTAACCTTGAATTTTCTTGATATGTAGCATAAATGAGTTCTTATGTTTTGGCTTAAAATAGGAGAGAAAACATTAGCGTTATACATAAGATCATCACTTACAATACAGTAAGTATTTTAATTGTTTTCGTATCTTTAATTATACAAGGTTAAAATGTCCAGAACTTTAAAGCAATGCAGAACTAAGCAATTTCATGCACAATTTCGTGCTTTGCCCTTTCCCGTAGCCAACTACACACATCAGACCATGTTCTAAATCACTCCATGCATTCTCTATGCAATTCTTCTTAACTCCTTTCAAAACGTGCTCTTTATAAATCTTTCTCAGGTTGCCTATGGTCCATTAAAAAAGTTGGCTCACAGGAGTCTATTCTGTGCTGCCCTGTAAAGGGAATATTCTCAGTAAGCAATGAGTTAGAGAAAAAGTCTTTCTATGGAGCTCCACAAGTCATGTTAAGCATTGCATTTTGCACAGTGACTTGTGAAGTCTGGTCTTTCAATATTACTGCAACTTCAGTGTTAATTTGCCTTGACAGTGATATTTTCTACTATCATTTGGCTGCAGAAAGAATTTAAAACTAATGAAGTTCAGAAGGCAACATGTATCATAACTTTAATCAAATTAACTGAGTCATTTCAGGCCATAGAATTCTCGTAGGAAAATGGTTATGGTTTTTGTACACAGAAGAAGAAAAAGGGGATTTTTTTTTTACAGCCACAACTACAATTAGATTCTGTAATTAGATTAGTCATTATATTCTGTCTGTTGCCATAAGGTTTTATTAGCACAGCCAGTTCTGCATTCTTGATGTTATGTTGTTCATAGTGATAAAACAATCTTGAGTCTGTAATTAGCTTTTTGAGTTCGATGAAATGTCTGTTAAAATCAGAGTATAAGCACTGTACCTACCACTCATGAACATTTTTCTTCGTACTGCCTACATGTTTAAAAGACAAATTGTTCCACTCAGTTTTCTTATGTTTCATCTTACATTTCACCTGTTTCATATTGACATAAAGCTGCAGAAGTATCTAATTTCTCAGCAAATGCAACCTTGAATGGAATGTCACAGCTGTATTTTTTAATGAGTTTTCTTCTCTGCATTGTCACGCAGTCAGTGAACCACACGCATCATAGAAACTTAAACAAAACAAAGTAGGAAAAATGTTTTGCAGCAAGATCCTAATACTCATAATTAGTAGAGAAAATAGATGCACCTCTGATTTCATGTGGAGTCACAACCTCGCAAAATATATTATCATTTCTCAAGTTGCTCAGCCACGTGATACATGGGAAAATGCTGCTAAATCACCTCTACTAAGGACTGCTGAGAGAACTAAGAAGCAAGGAGAGGAACAGTGATTACCTGAATGCATCACAGTAAACACAGCTGCATTTTGGGTGCTTTGAGTGAAATATTTAAGTTTTCTGAGGTTTTCAGTTTTGTTTAAAATAAGTGTTCATGTCCTAGACTTAAAATCAAAGTCAAAGCCATGAGAGATTTTCAAGATTTTTTTTTCTGTGCACTTGGAATTCTGCAGATGGGGTCAGGATTGGGGGAATCTGCACTTAAACCTATGCATTCAAGCTTGTTTAATCTTTTGCTTTCTCTCTAATCTTTGATTTTCTTTCCACTACCCCCTCATCCCTAACCTTCTTGGATAAAAGAAGCAGTTTTAATGCTAAAAGAAGAAGTAAAAAGGGAAACATTACTCATCCTCCAGTTCTCTGGTTAGAGTCATGTGGGACCTTTCCAGTTTGCTAAATTAAGGTTATGATCCTTTAAAGAATTTGCTTAGTCATTTTGAGTTTTATAAAGATGTATACAAAATATTGAAGAACATAAGCACTCATATAATTAAGTTCTGAAGGACCATCGTCCTACCTGCCCCTTCAGCTCAACAATGTAAAAAACATATGGAGCACCACCAAAGCAAAAAGTAGGATTAGTTCCTCTCTAGTGGTTACCACTCCTACCATTGCCTTGTGGAGTGGTATTTTGGGTCTGGAAATTGAAAAGCAGTGGTCTGTCCAAACAGAACCCAGACCATTGTGCCTGAGGTATACCAGCTGTGGGACTTTCAGAGAGTGTGCAAGACAAAATGAGCACACATTTCTGAGGAATTGCTGGAGAACCTTCACCCCAAGAAAGTTCTCCAGAACCTAAACAGGAACTCTCATATTACTGCCTAAAGTGATCATTTCACGTAAAACAGAATGGGAATTCACTTTTTTTCCCTCATGCTTAGTAAAGGAGACTAAGCTGCTGAGATTTTACAGAAAAAATTAGAAAGTGAGAAACAGACTGGATACTACTTTCTTTAGCAACTCAGTTTCTCTGCACTATGCAGCTACAGGAAAAGCACGTTTTTGCTTTTGGCTCAACTCACATCTTGCTGGCTCTTCTGGACAGTGCTGTGCATTCTTGCCTTTTTCCTCTGGAAGTTCTTCTACCAGGAGAACACAGAGTGTATTAAAGTCATGATGCCAAGAGAAAAAGGTTCTGAGAGGTTGGCAATTCATTGGCTACCTCAGATGTTTCATATGAGTGGAGATTTATTTAATTTAATACAAAACAAATACAAAACCTGACTAAGTGAGGGCAGGGGCAGAGTGAAGGACCATGCTCCTCAGATGAAATGATACCAGCTGAAAGATCCTGTTATAGACAGAATATATTGTCAGAAAGATCAGGCAGACTTAGAGTGACACAAATCTGTAGGATTCATGTGAGAGTGTGAAGCTGAAAGATTAGAGATGCAAGAGCTAGTGCAAATGCTTTAGCAACACGTGATGTGTAGTGTGCACTTTGGGCTCCAAAGACCTCAGTGTGGATCTAAAATAAGAGATCTGTGACAATGGATTCTGCATCAGATTGTGTGTAGCTCTGAATGGAGCATATAATTTTTATCCTTACTGCTATTTCAATAGCAATTAAAGTTATGATAGCACTGAAGTTATCCAGGTAATGTTTCAATCCAACCACAATGCTTGACTCTGCTTTTCACAGAGATTGCTTCCAGGGATTTCCTGTGGTCTTCTCACAAATATCCTTCCTCCCCCCCTCCCCCAAATATTAATGAAGTTATGCAAAGAATTTTATGGATAAATAGAGACTTGCGTTCTTTCTATATCCCTGCACCTCAAGCACGGGAACAGCTGGGAGAGTATATTTAGGAAAGAAGGCATGCCTAGGCAAACTCTTGAAGATGATTATGGATGGACAGTAGTTGGCATGCAGAGTAGGTAATTCAATGAGTAAAATGATTAAGGATGCATTTGAACTGCATTATGACTGGCAAGTCTTAGCATAAAATGCTGACTGACTGAAGAACATAGATCTATGAGAATGCTTGGTTGCCAGCCTTGAGTGTCACACAAGAATCATTGCTTGACTGTAGTTAATTTTTTCAAGTTGCTTCATAGGCTTGTAGTTTTTATCTTCACAGTCTTTTTCCTCTCTCTGTTTTGTGAGCCTGGGAAGGAAAATGCAGACAAAGAGATTTGATTTCAAGTGATCTGTTCATTTCAATCACTATTCTGAGAATACTGCATGATAAGCAAACAAATAAAAATATATTTTAAACTTCCAGTTCCTATAGCTTGTAGGAACAAGTGGCAGATCCCACATCCCTTCTTGCAGTGCTTCTTCAGGTGAAATGAACAGTCACTTTCTCACAGATCCAGAATTGCTTTGTTGAACAAAAGGGGCTGGCATAAATCATCCGTCCATATAAGGAGGCACAGAAGATGTTGTCATGTAGCATAACCCTAGATGATTAAAACATATAGTTTAATGATGTCCTGGAGACATTGTGTGATCTATATTTGAACCATTTGTAATCATGTGGAGTTGGAGTGTAGAGTGATTTCCCATCCTTGAAGCTGTTTTATTTGTGCTAAGTGGTCCTTTTGGGTCCAGTGCATGTAGTCAAGCTATACTTTGCCACACACTGCTCATTATACAGGACATGGATTTGGAACTCCATAGCAGATATATGGGAAACTAAGAGGAAGAACGAGAGTCTCATAATTTACTGGGGCCCATTAGATAGAACCAAACTGGTCCTAAGTTACGAAGACTTACCAACTTGTCTCCTCTTTTGAAAAAGCTGTTCCATCCTCCCAGTACCAGCTGCTCCTTTCAGATATGTATGATAATCCAACCCAGTAGAACTTAGAATCCTGTGGCAGGGAAACCTGGAGGTATGAGAAAATAATATTTGAAAAATAAGATCTAAGTGCCTGTGTATTCCAGTCATGAAGGTTCTGCAACAAAAGTAGGTAACTCTTACTCAATAGCAGAGTAACCTGTTGTCCATGCTTGTTTTCCATGAGGCACTGTTGAGTGCTCTGATTATAGTACCATTCAAATACTATAGTTTACTGAATTGCCACAAGACAAATGTACCCTGACTCTGCAAGAGCACTGCTCTTTAAGAAACCAACAAACACAAGAAGCAGCTTTTGATCTGCCTCTAGGTATCTACTGCCTTTAGATGTCTGTAGTTTAGATGCAGATATGGTAGTGCCATGTAAGCCCCAGACAGAGCCAGCAGAGATCTGGCCAACCAATTCAATAAAGCCTGAGAAGTGATTCATCTCACCCAGCGGGAGTGATGCTGAACAGTGTCTGTACTGGACAGATCTCCCACTGACTATGACAGAACCTGAGGAAGTAGCTTAGCACTGAATTTGCAGTAGATGCCTGAAGTTAGGTGAGATGAATCCCAGCCTAGAGAGCACAGCCTGTTGACTAAATACAGGCCTCTATCACTGTTTGAAATTCTACAGCCTGTCTGAGGTCTTTACATATGGCTTACAGACAAGACCCAGCACCTATGGGAGAACTTTGCCTTGCTACGGCATCATTTGTAGGTCAAAGAGAGTACCCTCAGGCATCTCACATTGCCATAGAATACCATGCTTAGGCACCACCTGAACCATTCCATAGGTATCTAAGTGCTACCTAAGAGGCTCCTCAGCATCTTAGACTGTTTAGATCCTCCAGACACTCTACTCCTGCTTAGTAGAATGTTAATCTAAAATCCATAGCTGGCTTAGAGTGGTCTGATTTCAGCCTGGCAGTGGTTGCATATGCCAAATATGGAAGCAAAAGCAAATACCCAGACATGTGAAATCAAACTATCCAGGGATTTATACAGCATACTAAAATAATCTTTTGAATTTGGCATCGAAAGTGTAATGTTCAGGTGTCTCCCAGTAGTGTGAACAATGATTCTGACCTTAGGATGCTGCTAAACTTGATAACAAACCATTTCTCCACTTTCTATTTTGTCTCTACCCAGCGGATTTTCACTTTAAAAATGAAATCCAGAAGTCCTGGGTGCCTTAAAATAAAGAAGTTGAGAACCACATCCAGAAAAGTGAGAGATATCCAGGGAAGCTTATTTCCTTTTAGAAGTCTTATGTAGCAAAAAGAAAAGAAGGATATTTGGGCTTTGTGCAAGCTTAATAGAGGTTGGTAAAGAGATTCCTAGATATGTGTGTACAAAAAGGGAAAATATGGTCCTGACAGGAAATTGCAGTTTTTTTCTTTAGTTGGCAAAAAAATTCTAATAAATAAGACTACTTAAAATATTAATTCTCTATAGCTTTTACAGCCGCTTAGCACTGCAGCATGCTAATGATAGTGCCATGATGAATTAGTCGCTCTCTAGATCTCATGTAGGTTTGATTCTGGATCCCTCGTTAATGAAAAATTGTATTCTATTTACAGGTTGGGTCTCTCCTCAGTGTTGATAATAAGCAATTTTGTGAAAACCTGAATGTTAGCTAATTAAGGTACTTTATACAATGGCTTCTTCTGTTTCTTATAACACATAATTTAACTATTTTTCACAGCATGCAAATTAGAAAGTGTTGCAAATCTTGATACTTTTCTGACTTGCAGGAAAGTTACTGCCAGGTTATCCAGAAAAAATTAAATACATGCATTGTAAATGATCAAACTATTTTCTGCCTGCAAGATTGCTGGAAGTTAAAACAGATGACATAAAGAAATGCATAAGGTTAAGACTACCATCTTTGCTTTGTCTTTCAGCACAAGGAGAGTGGAGTTTCTTGAGAAACAGAACTCTTGGCTTTCCTTCCATGTTTTCTTCTGCTTTGAAATGTAGAAGCAGCTGTCAGCTCCGCTGTTTCGCCAGCTTGCTGGGCAGAGAGCACATTTTGTTTCTAGAAATCAGAGAGATTATTATGCAGATCTGTGAGGAATAGAGGGGCTTTAGCTACTGGCTTAAGTGAAGAAAGAAGTTTAAGGGTAGCTATGAATCAGATGAGCTCTTGAAGGGAGACAAATTGTTTCGCGTGTTAGTGTACAAATATTCACATTTCAAATACTACCAGAGTTAAAACCAGGCACTAGCTGATCAGATATTTTTTTGTATGATTTTACAGTCTCTCAGTCAATAGACTTTGAGGGGGGGTGATTTGTATTTATTTATGCTGTAATTACATTTACCATTTTCCTCCTTCCCTTCAAAACATAGGGCTTCCCTCATTTCCTGCAGCTTCTTTCCATCCTCAGGATCCTTGGATACCTGAAAAACTGAAGGGCAAAGCTTATTTTAAAAAATGTGTAGCTTCTGGCATTCTTCTCTTTTTAATTGCTTCATTTGTATGTCTGTCGTTATGTGTGTGCCATCTATGCTTGGTTCCTTTTTCAAAAAGTAGGGGAGGGGTGCTTCAGCCAAATGCTGAATTGTTATAACTGGATTTAGTTATTTGAAGGACATTTACAAGGATGAGGGAGCAAAATTCCACTGGACAGCAGCAAGTGATGTGACAGTAGGCAACAACAACAAACTGAGGCTTGAGTGATTCAGGATGGACACCAGAAATAGGTATTCAACAGGAGGATTGTGCAACACTTTAGAAAAGCTCACCTAGGGAGATGGTGGCTTTGCCGTCCTTGAAGATTTTCAAAAGTCATCTGGACAAAGTTACAGGTTATTTTATCAAGAGTTGATGACAGTCCAACTTTGAGTGGTGGGGAGGAAAGAAGGTTGTCAGGCAGAATAGGCACTGACGCCAGAGATGCCTTTGAATGCTTGTCCTGAGCATTTGCAACTGGGGACTCTCTGTCTCTGCTTCCAAATGCAATATGCCGTTACCCTTTGCTCTTAATTGAAATATTGCTATGGAAAACTTGCTGTAATCGTTGGGCAAATGCACCAATCACAATGCTTTGATGCCAAGACTGCCCTCCCTGAAAAATAGATGGAATCCAAGAAAAAGTGGGAACTGTAATTGTGAAATATTCTGATAACAGTCACAGGGAGGCACCATTGTCCAGATATTGTGGCTAAAGAGGTCAGCTTCTAGCTGCGAAAACAAAGCATTTTAGAAACAAAAATTAGAGTTAGGGCTTAGAATTTGGGTTAGAGTTAGGTTTAGGGGAATAGATTAGGATTAGGATTGGGGTTAGTGTCAAATATGAGTTAGGGTCATTATGACCAGGGTTAGGCAGTAGGTGTCAGGGTTATTTTTATGCTTAGGGTTATGGTTAGGTTTAGGGTTGGAGTTAGGTTTAGGGCTTAGTAGTGCACTTAGGTAGAGGTTTAGCTTTAGGGTTAGTGTCACTTAAGGTCAGGATTAAGGTTGGGGGTTAGGGACATGATTTGGCTGTGGTTAAATTTAGGGATTACTTTTAGGATTAGGGGTAGTTTATGTATTGCATTGGGATTATTGTAACCCTTAGGGGCTATAAGTGCAGATATTAGTGATCCCAAGTGACCTGCACTGATACTTAGTTTTGGGGGTAGTTCCATGGGAGAATTGTACTGTTGCCCTTTTTGCCATATTATTTCCATTGAAGGAACAGGGACACCAGGGACAGTCTGCAGGGGGAGAAGGAGCTGTACATCTGGAATTCAGTCTCACAGCAGCAGCTCTGGACAGCATAGTACTTACACAGGGCCAGCAGAGTTACTAGCCCAGTTACTAGCACCAGGCACAAAGCGAGGAAAGCAAATGCCACTGGCCGCCACATGGAAGGTGAGGCAGGAGCTCCTGCAACAAACAAAAACCATCAGCATCTCTCCTTATCACACAGTTTTATTTCCTCTTCTATGACAACACCAGTTCACCTATAGCCACTCTGCAGAGCCTTTTTTCCTTGCTGGAGGTTTTTTTTTTTACTGTTCTGGATTTTCTGCAGTAATTTTGAGAAATATCTATGTATCCACTGAGAATATTTATTAACTGAGGCTCTAGTGTTTTAGAGTAAAATTTCCCATGAAACTAGCTAACTGATTAGATTTTGCAGTTCCCTCAGTCCTAGAGATAATAAAACAATCTCTAACACCTCTTCACCTTGAAAGGGAAAAATTACAGTCTAGGTTTGGATAATTAATTCTGGAATCTGTGATTGGGATTTCTAAATCATTGCAATGTTTGAGCATTAAACTGTGTATCTTTCTTCAGGTTTGTTCTCTGAATTTCCAGTGTGGTTCAATGTCTAATTGGGGATGTAGTTCTGCAGAATTTTATAGCAGTCTATCTCCTTAATAAAATACATATTTTTTCATATACATGCATTTTCCCTTTTGGGAAGCAGTGCTCTGCAATTTTCTGTAATACCCTTTCAGACCTATTTAGAGTGTTCAGGCTAATTGAAAATCTTACACACATCAAGTATTTTACTTGAGTTCAATGGATCTGAGCAAGTACCTCCATGAAACTAACCTTCTAATAGGTGAGAAGAATCTGACCTAGTTTTGTCAGAAGTCTAGCTACTTTATGTTTCTCTGTGCGTATCAAAAGGCCATTTTTAGAGTTTTCTGAGCTTTCCAACCTGTTTCTTTCCATGAAGTTCTGCTCCTATATCACACTCCCTAATATATTTAATCCTTGATTTTCTGGTTGCTGCTTCTTAACAATTTCTCCTCCATCCTCTTTATCATTCTCAATGGCTAGACCCAGATATTTTCCAGACAGCACAAGAGGGATGTTGATGTAGTCTTTTTCTACCCTACCCTATCTGCAACTAGCAGCAATGCTCATTTATTTCACACAAAAGCCACTTGGTGAGTTTATGAGCAGCAGTAGCAGTACTCAAGTCATCATTGTATGGTCTCAGGCATTCCATGGGCACAATCCACTACTTTAGTTAACATGCAGGTTTTTATAGAAAAACTTTGAGTATAAACAACTTAAAATACATGTTTACATTCACTATTAAGACTGATAAATAAGGCAGTTTTCTATTCCCCACAGCCGAGGAAATTGCTTCCATTTCTAAGAACTTGTATTATTTAATAAAATTATAGAGCCTCCCCCTCTTTTACTGCCTTGCTGTAACAAACAAGTTCTACCAAAATGAAAAGAAATTATATGCAAAGGTGGAGTTTATCTTCTGTGTTGAAGTAAATAGAAAAAATAATTGAAGTAGAGACAGGCTTCAGAAAAAAAATCATTTGTGATCATAAAGAATAGCACACAAGACTCCATTATGATTATTCTTTCTGCTGTTTCTATGAATATTTATCTAAGAATATACTATAAAGTTAAGATAGATTCTAAAGCAATCAACATGAACCTGCAAATTTTAAGTTATGCCCTGATTTAGATAGAAAAGTTAATTTCCATCTGTACTTACTGTCTACTGTAACACAACTGTATGGAGCCTTAAATACAGAACATTTTCTGCTGCTCAAATATCCAGAAGTAATAATTGAAGCTGAGGGCTGTAAATTTAAAGCAGTGTAGCCTTCCTCATCCTCCATCTCCAGCTCATCACACTTCTTCCCTGCAATAGCAGTACTTTGGGAGAAGGGGCACGCTACAGCCAGTTCTGTGGTGATGGGACCAGTTCACATTTCAGCATTTGCAGCAAAACCACAGAGGAAACCAGCTCTGTTCTGATTACAGTGTCATAGCACAAATGTAGTACATTGAAAGCACATTAAGGAGTTAAAGTGACTCTGTCAAGTATGGGTGTTTTCTTCCTGAGTATGAAGATTGGGAGTCTTGGTTCCTGGTTGGAACCTGACTGTTTAATTTAACCATCCACCTGCTATTTTGAGTTAAGCTATGAAAGATATCTTTTCATGTGTTAGGGTACAAATGCAACACATCATTCACACTGAAAGCAATAGGCTGCATTACCATGCAATGTTATGAAATTAATGAAAATATAAAATATTTTACAAAAAAAAATTATCACTGAAATAAATGCTAGAGGGGGAAAAGCTGAGCTGAAAGGATAATGAGGCCAGGATCAGGGTGAGATTCACACAACCTTTCAGTCTTTGTCAGAGAACAAGCAGACTACCCTGAGGACCTCTCTACTGTTGCACCATATGCAGGCATCACTGTGCAGAAGTAGCTTGTCCGTCCTCATTCTCCAGCTGCAGCTCTCTGCAGTGACTCACTCTACTGCTAAGTTGCAATTCTTAAACATCTTCAGTGACTAGCTCTCCTTAACCCAGACATGATGAGTCACATTGTGGTGAAGGGGTAAGTCAGAAGGAAACTGAAAGAGGAGTTTTTGTGGTGGCTTTATACACACTTGTGTATAAAGTTCAGTCACTCATTTGCAAATTAATACTGACAAACTGCAAATACAGTGTAATGACTGTGCTATTTTTCCTGCCCTGCTGTGTAGATAATTGATAGATTTTTTTTTCAGAGCAGAAATATCTCTGGCTGCCTGAATTTCTTGCATTATATTTTACCAACATGCAAAGAGAAGGCCTGAGGAAAAAGTTAGGTGCTTACAGTATGTTTTGTTACATGGACAGGCACACAAGGATTAACATTCATTGGGTATTCATGGTGTATCCATAACATCCTCATAAAAAGCTCATGCTAAATATGGTGCAAAAATCCTTGTCTGTCTGTCTGTCTGTCTGTAAAACTGTATGTTGGCATCTGAGTGTAAAAAGAGCTTTTCTAGAGAACAAGGATTCGAGTGTGTCTATGCTACTGAATTGGTTGCAGGTTTTTGCTACAGTAACCTTTTCAGTCTTAGCAAAAACTTCTTAAGCATGCAATGAATCTCTCTTGGAAAGACATTTCTCCAACCTGATTTTACTTATGGAGAAAAAATAGGAGGCAAAATAATTTTTCTTATAATATTTTTCTAGCTCTGATATCAATAAATAGTCTTAATTATTTCACAGGTTTTGTTTGAGTCACTTTTTAAAACAGATAGCACTGCAGGAACAGGTGTAACAGAAGTGTTAAGAAGGAGTTTCACCATCACACTCTCAGTTGTAAGGACCCAGAGCAGAAAAAAAAATTGTTTTTTCAGACCTTCTCACTAAGGTGGGAAGTATGAGTCTTCATTTGAAAGCAGCCTATGTATAAGTGTTGTCAGCAGACTGGACAAACACACTGTGTTTGTTAAATAGAATATGATCTTTCAAACTGCAGTAGCTAGAGGTTATGACTGGGGAAGGAGTGGATTTTAGACACAGAAAGCACACTGTTACATGGAACTGTGTTTAAAAAAATGCCACTTCAGACAAAACATACATTTTTATGTCTTTTTTCTTGTACAGAAAAGCTCCTTTCAATGGAAAAGGGATACAGTCAGCCACCACTTCCTTAAGCCCTACCTGATCACAACACTGCCAAGTTATGTCCTTTGCCAGTTTCAGTCTTGCTGGACAAGTTTGTTTGCTGCAGCACCTGAATGCTTCCCTCCCCCTCCCTCTCCTTACTGCCAGTGTCACTAGCGCCATCAGCAATGCCAGGTACAGTGTGACCAAAATCAGAACTACTGGCCAACAAGAGCAGGACAAAAGAGGGCCTGGGAGTAATTAGGTCATAAAATGCAGGTACAATTCTAAGGGAATGGTGAACACATGAACCTCATTAAAGTTGCAGCCACATTTGTGGTGCTTTGGTCAATAAATTACTGTTTTTACTTTACAGGTGTATATTTCTGCTGTAGTCTCTGCACAATACAAAAGATGCCCAAAGTAAGAGAGTGAGAGATCACAAATCTTAGTGGAGAATGTGGATAGCCTTGATCCTTTCAAAGACCATAAACAGTGTCTAGAAAGAGAGCGAGAAAACAAAATACTGCAAAATGTAGAAAATTGATTGCTCAAAGCTGAAATCAAATATGCATTGTATGGTTGTGGTAACTGGTGATGTGTAACACATATCTGTGGTAATCTATTTATTCTGAATGCTGCAGCAAACTTTTCTGGTACTTTATGGTAGTTTGAGATTTCTAGCTAGGAATTCACAGAGAATTTTTCTGTGATAAGGGCTAAAGCTTAATACAGAAATAATCACTCAAAAATCCTCAAAACTAAAAAAATTACAGCACAATTATCTACTTCTCTAAATCTCACAGCTTTTCATCTAGGCATGTAATATATCACAGCGGAGGTAACATGTGCCTTCAGAAGATTTAAGGAAGTTAAACATATGTATCAGAGCTTCTGGAATATAACCAAGCCAGCAAACTAGAGTGAATAAGATCAAGAAGCTGGCGGTGCATAAAACCATTCTTCTAAAGATCAACAAAACAGACAAATTCAACAGCACAAAACAGAAGTCCATGATCTTGGAAGATTAATAGACAAAAGGACTGCTTGGAACAATAAGTTCATCTGCTGGAAGTGACTGCAGAAGCAGGTTGTGGGATGTACACAGACCATTTGAATCCTGTGAGCACAGTAAACTTTGGGAAATAAGTTTGTAACTGAAACAGAGATAAGCTGTGCTTAGGCTCTGTTTCATCTGGAATCCTGTCATGATCAGCAAAGCAAAACAAAAACTAGAGTACAGAAGAAAGTCTGGGCTGATGAGAATCCAACCTTAATGAGCTGCGTCCTAATGACTGGAAAGTTTGAGAGCCTCCATCTGTGATGATCAACTTGTCAATTAACTAGTTCAGTTGCTGTTTCGTCTTGTACATCTTCTCTTCCTTATTTAGATAATGCTGATCTATATTTTTTTACTCTTCTCCCCCCGCCCTTCTTTTTTATTCTTTCTTTTGCTTCATCTTAGTTTGTAATTCTGTTTTCCTTTGACCTCTCAAGACTTCTTGTTTCTCCAAACAAGTTACCACACCTCCTAATATACAAGTATTTCTGTTGTATTTTTTAGGGAGTTTTTCTATGTTATTCAGTTTGAAGAACAAAATAACTACAGAAAATGGAATTTGATGCCCGTTTGAGAGCAACAGGAGAGGAAAAATTTCTGGTTGACTGAGCATTGAGTCATCTAAGTGAGTAATTTTTTTCAGGATATTATACTTCTTGGATGTGCAACCCCTAACAGCTCTTCTTTGAGAAATTAGGTTTTTCTGTAGTAAATTCCCTTTTCACTTCTAAAGAGAAAATAAGAAACAAAAACCTATTCACAGGTGGGTAACAATGCCCAGTAAACAGAACTGAGCTACCCTCCAAAACGAAAACTATTCAAGCAGATCAGTCACAGCAGAAAAGGCAAAGCCCCACAAGGAAACATTAGGGCAAGCTAAAGGAAGTATGATTACAGAACACTATATTGCAAAACGTCTGAGAAGGAGACAGGACATGAAACTGCCTTTTGCAAGCCATTTGGAAGAGACAGAAATGAAGATAAAACTGAGCTGCTCCTCCAGAGCTGGTTTGGTCTTCTCTGTAAGCCACAAACAGCTACACAAACAAGCAGCTTATATTAGGTCTGGAGATCATTTGTGTCTAGCTCACACATTTCAGTATTTGATATAAGAGCCTGTAACCATATAAGACTGTAGACATGAATGAGGAAATTTAAGAGCAGTATATTTTTCCATTGCGTGTTCTCCACACTAGATAATGTGAACTTAAGAATCTCCTGGCAGGCATCACCATATGCAAGATGGGCTCATCAAAGAAGTCAGTTGCTTCACCTCTCAAGAAGAGGAATATTAGACAATCAGCCGTAAAGAAAGATTGCACATAGGAACATCACTTTCAAGTGCAAAGAATGCAGAAACTCTTGTCCCACACTGTCAAGGCAAAGGCTGTCCCATTTGCAAGTCTCTTACCAAGTCCAGCACTATGGTCTAAGGGTAGAATAAAAACCCTTTTGTGATACCATGCTGTGCCTTGGTCATGCCTCAGGGATTTTCAGCAGCAAAACATGAAGAGGAACTGCCCCTTGTACAATGTTAGTGGAGTGGTTTGTTTAAATAGTGACATGTCAGGGTAGAGTCTGTAGAGGGATTACTCAGGGTCCCCACCTGCATTTTGTGCTTGTGTGCAAGGCAGGTGGTGCATGGCTGCCCATGGCCAAGGAAGGCTGAGAAGCAAAGGTCATTGTCCGTCCTTGTATTGGAGGGGAATAGTCTCGTTTTGCACTGATTTTGTTCACATCCTCAGGGCCTTCACCAAGTTACGTCTGCCAGCCCTGTGCATCCAGGCCATAACATCATCACCAGCAGACACGTGTTTTGCTGAACAAGAAGTCTTAACTTTTAACAATGTCCGCTGTGACCTGTGTCACAGCACAATGACACTGGGAATCAACCATGCCACTTGCACAAGTCCCATCAGACTAGTTATCATTGACATGCTGATGCTTAACAATGCCTCTCCTGGCACCACAGGAGAGGCATCCACCACTACCCATTTGGGCAGGCAGAGACTCATCCCACTGCCTCCATTACACAAAGTACTGGTTCGGACTGTGTGACCCACATGCTAAATTCAGGCTCTGTCATATTGTCACTTGCATGGCAGATCAGGTCCAGCCACCACTGTTGCTGTAGCGCTTGTTGCCTAATCGTTATAAGATAAAAGCTGGGACTTCAATCTTTCCTTAACTCCCTTCTCAGCCATTTCCTCATCCAGTTCTTCATATATAGTTGCTCCCTGTGAGAGCCCGCTCCTCCCTTTCTTATTGTGCTCTTCAGCTCTGTGAGATGATAAAATTCTCAGTGCTTGGAGAAGTAAGGGGAGGGATCAGTAGAATGGCCATCATGGACTTCTGGAGGGCAGACTTTGGACTATCCAGAATGCTGGTTGATAAAGTTCCATGAGTGAGAGTCCTTAGGGGCAAAGGAGTCCAAGAGTGCTGGATGCTCTTTAAGAAGGAAATCCTGGAGACACTGGAGCAGGCTGTCTCTGCATATTATTAAATGAGCCAGTATGAGGGAAAACCAGCCTGGGTGAACAGAGAGATCTGGGTGGATAACGGAAAAAAAGAGAAGAACATATGAAAAAGGTGCAGACATCTTGGGAGGACTACAGGGATGAAGAGAGACCATATAGAGAGAAAATCAGAAGGGCTAAAGCCCGACTAGAACTCAGACTGACCAATTCTGTGAAAGATAATTAAAAAAAAATCTTTCTGCCAATATATCAACAACTAAAGGAGGGCCAAGGAGAATTTCCATCCTTTACTTTTTGCAGAGGGGACATTAGCGACAAACGATGAGGATAAGGCTGAGGTACTTAATGCCTTCTTTGCCTCAGTCTTTAATAGTAAGTTAAGGTGTTCTCTGGGCACTCAGCCTCATGAACCAGAAGACAGTGAGGGAGAGCAGAACAAAGCTCCCATGATCCCCGAGGAAATAGTTGGAGACCTGCTCAGCCAATTAGACATTCACAAGTCTATGGGGCCAGGTGGTGTGCACCTGAGGGTATCAAGGGAGCTGGCTAAGGTTGTTGCCAAACCACTTTCCATCATTTACCAGCAGTCCTGGCTGACTGGGGAAGTTGGTAGATGTTACAACCATTTACAAGTAGGGTCAGAGGGAGGATCTGTGGAACTCCAGGCCTGTCAGTCTGAACTAGCTGCCAGGGAAGGTCAAGGGACAGATCATCTTGAACACTATCATACCTATGAGAAGGTGACCTGCTTAGTGGGCGAGGGAAAGGCTGTGGATGCAGCATATTTGGACTTCGGTAAAGCCTTTAACACAATTTCTCACAGTTTTCTGCTTGAGAAACTGGCTTCCTCTAACATAGACAGGTGCACCCTCTGCTAGGTAAAACACTGGCTGGATTGCTGAGCTGGTGGAGTTGTGGTAAAAGGAGTTAATTCCAGCTGGAGCCCAGTCACAAGTGGTGTACCCCAAGGCTCAGTGCTGGTTCCAGTTCTGTTCAATATCTTTATCAATGACCTGTGATTGTATATTCACAGATGACACTGAGCTGGGAGGAAGTGTCAATCTGCTTAAGGGCAGGGATGTTCTACAGAGGGATCTGAACAGGCTTGATTGATGGGCTGAGATGAATGGGATGATGTTTAACATGGCCAAGTGCCAAGTCCTGCACCTGGAACACAACACTGCCACCCCATCCTCACCCTGCCCCATGCAGTTCTACAGGCCTGGGGAAGAATGACTGGAAAGCTGCCTAGAAAAGGACCTGAAGGTGTTCGTTGACAGCCAGCTGAACATGAGCCAGCAGTGTGCCCAGGTGGCCAAGAAGGCCAATAACTTCTTGGCTTGCATTAGAAACAGCATGGCCATCAGGACCAGGGAGGATATTCTCTCCTCTGTATTCTGCCTGGTGACGCCACATCTCAAATCCTGTCTTCAGTTTTAGGCCCCTCACTACAAGAAAGACACTGAGATCCTGGAGTGTCTCCAGAGAAGAGCAGTGAAGCTGGTGAAGGGGCTGGAAAACAAGTCTTATGAGGAGTGCTTGAGGGAACAGGGGCCATTCATTGTCTACAGCTTATCATTGTCTACAGCTACCTGAAAGGAGATTGTGGAGAGGTGGATGTTGGTTTCTTCGCCCAAGTGATAGATGACAGGACAAGAGAGAATGGCCTCAAGTTTGCCATCTGAACCAGGGGAGGTTCAGATTGGACATTAGGGGAAATTTTTTCACAGTAAGGGTAATCAAGCACTGGAACTGCTGCCCAGGGAGGTGGTTGAGTCACCATCCATGGAGGTATTTAAAAAACATGTAGATGAAGTACTTAGGGATGTGATTTAGTAGTGGACAGGTATGGTTGAACTTGATGATCTTGAAGGTCTTTTCGAACCTATGATTCTATGATTCTGTGATTCTCTTGCCTGTTGAATACCCACTGTGAAATCCCTCCCCCAGAGCCAAAGACCAGTGGTTGCCCCCAAGGACAAAATCATGGAGATTACTGCTGAGAAAACCTCAGTCAACTGTGGGAAGGTGGAGATGGGAAAAGCATGGTGTACTGAGAATTAGCTGCATTTCAGCTGCTTAGATGCCATTGTGGACATGGGCTTTAATGAACGTTGAAAGGCGAAGCTCCTGTAGTTGACAATCTGCTCATGCAGTTGGCATGATTGCAATCATGCCCTGTGATTTGAAGGAATTGTGTCAACCATAGGGAGTCCAGGGAAACATAACAGTGATGTGGAGCACAGGCTCACATTTTGCAGCACATTTTGACCCTGCAGAGTGCAGATACCTCAGCTAGGTCAGTCTAAGGAACTGCTGTGGGTTTGCTGCCTGGTAAAACCCACACAAAGTTCGTTTCTGTAGTGTGGTGATTGTCATGTTCACTTCCTGCATGAAAGGAGTAAGGCTCAAAAGTGTGCAGAGGCAAAATTCTTTACCTTATTGAGAAGCAAAGCCCAATCAGCATTGTGTTTTCTCTTCTTTCTGATAATAGGTTTCAAGCTCTCCTATTCTAAAGATATAGGAAAGACAAATATGGTAGGGAAAAATGATATCTTATTAGATCAACTGTTACACTCAGAAAAAAATCTGCTACACAGTACATTATTCTGGCTGCTAGTTAGAACTGAGAAGACAAAGTATTTTTTCCAGCTGTGTGTATAGTTCTTGTAAAACATACTACCTGCAGAATAATTACTTATCTCTAACAAAAGGAATAATAGTCATATAGTGTAATGATATTCAATAGACTGTACAGAGAAACAGAGAATGCATTTGAATGATGTCCTGTTTTATGTTCCAACTACTTAAAATTCAGTGAGAAATATCCATAGAGCTCAAGAAGGAAGACCAGAAAGACAAGAGACAGGTGAGATGCTAGAGCCCAGACTACACAGAATGAAAGACTCTCTTCCTTCTTTGAAGTTTCAGCAAGGCTTCCTTAACCTGTTTGTTCCTCAGACTATAAATTAGGGGTTCAAGGTGGGACTGACCAGACTGTAAAAAAGGGAAAGAACTTTCTCCATCCCAGATGAGTTACTACTCCCAGGCCTCATGTGCATGAAGATGGTGTTTCCATAAAACAGACCCACCACAGTCAGGTGGGAGCCACAGGTGGAGAAGGCTTTGTGCCATCCTGCCACAGAGCAGAGGCACAGAATGGCAGCCAGGATGTGGAGACAGGAAATTAGGATTAAGGCTAAAGGGAGGAGGTGGAAGCATACACAAACAGCAGAGGTAAGGACTTCATTGGCAGTAGTGTCAGTGTGAATCAGCTTTAAGACAGCAAGGATTTTGCAGAAGAAGTGGTCAACCTCACAGAGGACACAAAAAGGCAGGTCTAAAGCCAGAGAGGCTTGTAGCATACCAGATATGAACCACAAAGCCCATGAAACTGTGACAAGGGTGAGGCACACCCTCCAGTTCATAATAAAGGCATAGCGGAGTGGATGGCAGATTGCCGCACAACGATCATAAGACATTACAGCCAGTAGCATGCACTGTGTCAGTGCAAAGATTAAATAAAGATATATCTGTATCCCACATCCAGTAAATGAGATGCTTCTGCCTTGTCCAAAGAGGTTCCTCAGCATATGGGGGACACTGTTGGTAGTGTAGCAGATGTCCACAATAGATAGGTGGCAGACGAAGAAGTACATTGGGCTGTGGAGGCAGCAGTCCAGGTAGATGAGCACAAAGACAAGTGCATTTCCCATCAGAGTGGCAGAGCAGAGGACAGAGAAAAGGCTGAAGAGGCAGAGCCGCAGGAGAACCCTAAGAGGATGAACTCTGTCACAGACATTTTATTCTGCATGCTGTGCTGGAGGTGAGGCAGGACAAACTTCAACAACAGAGATCTGGAAAGAAAGGAGCAAGGGAAAGGAGAGAAAATTGGAAGCTTGCCCGAGAGTCTTGCGGCCCTAACTCTGCATGGCAGCTACCTTCTCCCTGTTTTTCCCTCCAGCTCCAGTGGATGGTGCATAGTACCCTCACTACTCTGAACAGCATAGATCTAAATCATAAGCTCTAATCTCTGTACAAACTTTGAGTAGTTTTGAACAATCTTGCAGAACTTTACTGTCTAGCTGGCCTCTTGTTGTCTTTTTTTTTTTGGGCTAGTATTTTTTTGGGGGTGGGGTTTCTCTGTTGGAGAAAATAACAGCTGTCTACCATGATGAAGATTGTATGTGTCAATTAAGGTGGAGTCAGAGCACTTTCTAAGCAGGTGTATTAAATCCACATTAAAATGAATGCACAGTTCATAGAATAATTCCAGTTTCATTATTAAGACAACTAATCAATTTCTAATCAATTGCCATGTCTTCCTTACCACAATGATTGCAGCATTTATATTGAATTCTGTAGTTGTTTGATCTGTTATTAGATATCTAACTTCACTACAGATTGTTGAACAAATTGAGAGCTATACTTGGAAGTGCCACAGATAAGTATTGCTTAGAAAGTGTTACTAACAAAAGAGTTTTCTTACCTGTAGCATCTGGACAAATGTAACTTGTTGAGCTCCATGTTTTTGGTGAGGGAAACCTTATTAGAAAGTTCTGTTTACTTTCTCAGACAACAGAAACAAAGAGGTATTCTGCTCTGTTCAACTCCCTACATTAATTTCTTGTTTAAGCCAAAGTTTTCTGTTTAATGTGTCTGAAGGACACTGCCAACAGGCAGTATAGAAATTAATCTCAACTCTTAATCCCCAGGGTTCCACACATGAATTCGGAGGATCCTTCTGGAAAGTAAACACTAGTATATTCTTAAGTTGACGTGGCATTGTACTTACAAAGGCTTCGTCAACTATCCGTACTTACTATGAGCATTGCAGCAAGTTATCTTGCACAAGCAAGCATCTCTCCCTGTAATAAAGAAAGAACAGGTGATTTGGAATGTTTGGTAGCTAAACCTCAGCTACTTTCGGAACATGAAACAGAAGATAAAAAGCTTTATTTTAATTTTCCCTGCTCATTTAAAGCAACCATTTGATCCCACTTGCCTGCAGATCCACCAGACTCGGGTGGGTTCTGGCTGCCACAGTTCCAGTTTCTTCTCCTTCTAATAGAAACATAGAATCAGGCAGTTCTGGCTGCCACAGTTCCAGTTTCTTCTCCTTCTAATAGAAACATAGAATCATAGAACAACCAGGTTGGAAGAGACCCACCGAATCATCAACTCCAACCATTCCTATCAAACACTAAAACATGCCACTTACAACCTCATCCACCCGTGCCTTAAACACCTCCAGAGAAGGTCGATCAACCACCTCCCTGTGTAGCCTGTTCCAGTGCCCAATGACCCTTTTTGTGAAAAATCTTTTCCTAATGTCCAGCCTAAACCTCCCCTGGTGAGCTTGAGACCATTCCCTCTTGTCCTGTCCCCTGTCACTTGGGAGAAGAGGCCAGCACCCTCCTCTCTACAACTTCCCCTCAGGTAGTTATAGAGAGCAATGAGGTCTCCTCTCAGCCTCCTCTTCTCCAGGCTAAACAACCCCAGCTCTCTCAGCTGTTCCTCATAAGGCCTGTTCTCCAGCCCCCTCGCCAGCTTTGTTGCTCTTCTCTGGACTCGCTCCAGAGCCTCAAACATCCTTCTTGTGGTGAGGGGCCCAGAACTGAACATAGTAGTCAAGGAGTGGTCTCACCAGTGCTGAGTACAGAGGGAGAATAACCTCCCTGGACCTGCTGATCATGCCGTTTCTGATACAAGCCAGGATGCCATTGGCCTTCTTGGCAACCTAGGCACACTGCTGGCTCATGTTCTGTTGGCTATCAACCAACACCCCCAGGTCCCTCTCCTCCTGGCAGTTTTCCAGCCAGGCTTCTGCCAGTCTGTAGCTCTGCATAGGGTTGTTGTGCCCCAAGTGAAGGACCCAGCATTTGCCATGTTAAACCTCATGCCATTGGTCTCAGCCCAGCAGTCTAGCCTGCTCAGATCACTTTGTAGAGCCTCCCTACCCTCCAGCAGATTGACACTTCCACTCAGGTTTAGTGTAATCTGCAAACTTGCTAATGGTGCACTCAATGCCTTCATCCAGGTCATTGATGAAGACATTGAACAGGGCTGGACCCAGCACTGAGCCCTGGGGAACCCCACTTGTCACTGGCCTCTAGCTGCATTTAACACCATTTACCACCACTCTCTGGGCCCGGCCATCCAACCAGTTTTCCCCCCAGGAGAGTGTGCTCCTGTCCAGGCCAGAGGCTGACAGTTTCCATAGCAGAATGCTGTGAGAAACTGTGTCAAAGGCTTTACTGAAGTCCAGGAAGACCACATCCACAGCCTTTCCCTCATCCAGCAGCTGAGTCATTTTGTCATAGAAGGTGATTAGGTTTGTTTGTCAAGACCTGCCTTTTGTGAACCCATGTTGACTGGGCCTGATCACCCTGTTCTCTTGCATGTGCTTCATGATAGCATTCAAGATCACCTGTTCCATGACTTTCCCTGACACCGAAATCAGACCAACAGGCCTGGATCCTTGCTGCGACTCTTTTTGTAAATGTTCACAACATCATCCAGCCTCCATCCAGTCTAGTGGAACTTTCCCAGTCAGCCAGGACTGTTGGAAGATGATGGAAACACAATGATGATGATACTGCACACAAAATGGTTATGGATACAGCTTTTACCCAAACCACATTTTGAGTCAGTTTTAAGAAAGCACATCAGAGTTTATGCTGACTGAAACACAGAAGTCAAGAGAACATTTTACATACTACAGAAAGGTGATTAGTTGGAAAGAGAATTTTCCACCTTTCTTTAAAATGCTGCAAGTAAGAAAGTCTGTGTTGTAAATATTTAGAGAAACAAACTGTCCTGGTTATTTCATTTGGCCTTTAATAGGACTAAAATTATACTATAAAGGCACATAGTTACAAAGTTCACTTCACTACTCACTTCTCCTCTGACGAGACTTCTTCTCTCATGAGAAAAACATCCCACAGTCATTCAGCAGCATAGAGGAACACTGCAGAATAGCTCACAAGAAGCTGCAAGTTCAACATCCAACTGAGATTTCAAAGAAGACTGAACAAATACCACTGCATTATTCCATCTCCTCTGAGACACGCCACCTTTTTAACTCCTATCAGCAAGAGAAGAGGAACACTGCCTGCAAGAGACAAAAACCAACATTAAAAGATGGTGCAAGAAGGTTTAATAAAAAAGCATGGCAGCAAAATACACCATGTAAATTCCAAGTTGACATCAGCCTGAAAATATTAATTCACTAGGAGCAATCCCCATCCATGAAAAGTGAAAGCAGAGGAACAGTCCTACACAAAAAAGACCGAATGTCCCTTTAAGCACGTCCAACAACAGAGTGAGGCTTCAGGAAGAAATGTACACATGGAAACATTATTATCTGACCCAACTAACGATTATTAATTTCAGTAGACTGCAGTAGAGACAACTTAGACATCAATTTTGTTTCATCTAACAATAAAGTGCTTTTAACCTGCCAGCAGACTTTAGCACAGGAGTATGAATTAATGATTGGCTACATTTGCCTCAGAGCAGCTGATGTTCGGGATGTCTTTGGAGAGCTTTAATATTCTGCCAGATAGATTTAAGAGAAAGGGCATCAAATAATGTGAAAAATATATACATTATCTGAGTGGTAATGCTTCCTAGCCATTCACAACTGGTTTAGTCTGCTTAGTTCTCATTCCTGCCCTTTTTCACTGAAATGTTCCCTAGATCACTCCCTAGCATAGATTAAACCATATCTTACTTACTCCTTACTCCTTGCTTCAGCTCCTCATGCTATGATTTTACAGAGCATTATCATACTGGGCATGGGACACTGCTTGTCCACTTGAGCCAGAAAGATGCACTGTAACTTTTATAGTAGCAGCTCTGGGGTTTTATGCTGGTTTGACTAGCAGAGGTGCAAGAGCTATTTCAGATCTCCTCACAGCAAGGAAGTGCATTTGAAGTCGCGGTGCAATGCTTCCATTCCACTGGCTGGTGCCCACCCTGAAAGCTCCATTCTTGTAATCTGGCTACTTTGGGTCACCTTAAAAAATCCAGTATTCTCAAGTTTTTGGTGGTCTCAAGGAAAGAATCCTTTTCAGAGCCTGACAGGACAGTCTGTGCAAGGAGAGGAAGAAGGAAAGCAAATGAGGAAATACTCAGCAGCATAAGACATGCAGTCATCATTGGCAAAGCCCAACAAGGGGACTAGGCTTGCCTTGTTGCACTTCTGCATTGACCACAGTGCTTTCCAAATGCACTTTTGCTGGCATTCTTAGGATTCTAGTATCCCACCATGAGAGCTGTTTCTCTCTCTTGCATAAGACTCACCTCATCAAACCAGGTTTTGGTGGTGCAGGAGGCAGGTGGCAGGGCAGCTGAAGGAGGGATTCAGCAGCTCCATAAAGTCCCATTCCCTCAGCTGTGCCAAGGGCTAGGGCACAGACCACCCCACAGTATTGCTGACACCCCTGCCAGGCCCCACCATGTCTCTCTCCACCAGCTCTGTCCTTAGTGCTTCCCTATAGTAGCACTCATAGCACCTTGCCCAGGGTCTTCTGGGAGCCTATCTGCCTGGCTGCTCCTCCAGGACCTCCATGGGGCTCTGTCCCCTCAGCTCTTGTCAGCCACCAGAGCCCAGACAGGAAAGACCAATGTGTCAAGTCTAGCAGCTCCATGCAGCCCATCAGCTCCCTTCAGGGGCAATAAGTAACAGAGAAGAAGATAAATTACAGAGACTTCAGGTACCGCTACAGTAAGATATGCTCTGCTCCTGTCTTCTTGTTGAGGAACTTCACCTGCTGCCTCAAAAGACAGAACCTCTCAGTAGGAACAGGGTAAGGATGTTGCAGTTGTCATAATCTTGCTGAGAAGGTCTTTAGGTGGCACTTGGTCTCCCCGAGGTATATTTTGCCCAATGCCCACTCCAGACTGCCAACAGATGTGCCTAGACCAACATGCCGACCAACTCCACACTGCCAACAGATGTGCCTAGACCAACATGCCGACCAACATGCCGCCAGTCCCTCTGCTCTGTCTCCTCAGCACACTTCCCTGTCTCTCTCCTGATTATCTGTTGTCTGCAGTATTTGTCAGTATTTGCCCTGCTCTTTTTGATGCAAGAACATTTATCCAGTAACAGCTTTGTATTTAGTTCCCTATTGCTTCCTGATTGCTTGTCCCTGTGCCTCGCAACACACCCATAGCTGACACTCCTGATTCCTGGCAGTCTCAGGACAGCCAGGAATGTACATGATTGCTCATTAATTACTGGGTAATCATCCCCATATAATTAAAAAGGTAGGAATTGTTTATAATGATACTATTCCTCCATCTTTTGTAGAGGTTGTTTGGCACTGTTGTCTAAATACCCTTGGCTGCAGCATCACCTGATCCCAGCTCTGCTTTGGACTGTGGTTGGAGGGCCTCATTCCCCTCTGTGCAGGACAGTCCTGAGTTAAGCAGCAGCAGTTGTTCTTGTGTTCCCTCAGGAACTGCTGGTTTTATTTCCTTCTACGTAGCCTGAGCATATATCTGGCGTTCACTGCATGGGGAAAACATGTAGCGGTTGGTGTCACTGTGGTCATACAGTTTTCTTAAAGTTTCAGAATGTCCTCTTACTGTCTGACTTTTGAGAGAGTCTCCAAGCCAACTAGTTGTAGACTGGAAGGTGACACAGCCCCATTCTAGAGATCTTCAAAGTTTCCTTCAATTGTCAGTGGCCCAGAGTGTTTTCTTTCAGCACCAATCCAACTGTATTTATTTCGCAGAGAGATCACATTCCTACAAGATTCAGGAACACTGAAAATTAGAGTAATTACTAATTAAACAAAGTGAAGACAAACTGAAATATTATCAGGTCAGGTAAAACAGATTGGTGATGCTCTGCTTGAGTGTGCTATATAAAGATAGATAAAATTGCAAAATTAACTTTGGGCCTTAAAAATCCCTTTTGATCAAGTTGTGGCCTTTGCTTCCAAATCTCATCAGCAGAAAGTAGCTTCTTGTTTTTTTAAGAATGAAAACATCCAGCTTCCAACATCAGATCAGTTTCAGCATTGGGCTACTGTTGTTACCTAGTGAAGAGAGCAACTAATCGATTTCTTACTTCTGCAGTGAATCAGCTGTGGTGCAGCCCAGTGCTTCTCTAACATCAGATCCCAACTGCAGGCTGACTGAGAAAGAACATTCTGGTTATTAAAGTATATAAGTGGGAATCTGCTTTAAACTGTGCTTCACTTTACTAGTTCAGAGGCTGATTTTTTTCTTTTAGAAAACAAAATTAGGATGTCAGAGCTTTCGTAGCTTGTCTAAATATTTCCCACTGATGTTACTGTTGACAAGCTCTTGTTGGTCACTATCACACAAGCAGATCTGCAGGGCTCAAATTAGTCAATATGAACAGTGGATTTTCAGGTTAGCAAGAGAAAAGAGTGACTCCGGTAATGGATGTAAATAGATTCCTCTCACTGATGCAGTGAAAACTAAAGGTATTTCTTCTGGAAAATGCAACTTTTCTAGTGGATGTGCTGCAGGGTGATTTTATTGGTAGGGAAAAGTGAGGTAGATACACAAAGTGGTTTGAGCTGCTAATTCTTTGGTCCTTGGTCTCTGCAAGAATGACTAGATCTTCAGGCACAATGAAGAGACATGCAAAAGCCTTGTTTTCAGAAGAGTCACTCTTCAAGGCTTCTCCAATGTCCTATTGTTTACATGTTAGTTCACTGAATGCTGCGCCTTGCAAAACTACAGTGGGTATACAGCAGGTACATAGAATCATACAATCATAGAACAACCAGGTTGGAAGAGACCCATTGGATCATTGAGTCCAACCATTCCTATCAAACACTAAACCATGTCCCTCAGGACCTCGTCTACCTAAACACCTCCAGGGAAGGTGAATCAGCCTGTTCCAGTGCCCAATGACCCTTTCTGTGAAATTTTTTTCCTAATGTCCAGCCTAAACCTCCCCTGGCAGAGCTTGAGGCCACTCCCTCTTGTCCTGTCCCCTGTCACTTGGGAGAAGAGGCCAGCTCCCTCCTCTCCACAACCTCCTTTCAGGTACTTGTGGAGAGTAATGAGATCTCCTCTCAGCCTCTTCTTCTCTAGGCTAAACAACCCCAATGTGGCCTACTGTAGTTGTTTCACAGCAAGAAGTTTTCAGCAGCCCATAGGCCTTTGTTAGATGAAACCATACACATGAAAAATGTCTTATACTAAATGAAAGCCTTCATTTTTGTGAGGCATGTGTTGGAGCCTTTACTCATGCATTGCTCAAAAAACAAGAAAACCTAGGTCTTAAAGTACACAGAGGAATGACATCACTTTAAAATGTGTCTCTTATATCTTTCAAATACTGGTTCTCCTGCCTCTAATGGCACCCCATGAGACTGTATTAACTAGTTCTCTCATGAGACCATCTAGTCTTTGTAGTATTTTCAATTAGAAATTTCAGGATCAAGATGCCTGGTTTCCTGCGCGTGGTAATCCACTTGTCTTTATGATTGTTGGTGTTGTTTCATTGGATCTTGCAACTGGGGAACTGTTGCTTTTAGGCACCTATTGCACCTCAATTCTAGCCGATGCCATAGAGTGAGCAGTGGGAGTCTTTCCTGGCTCATGGACCAACTACAACTTCAAACTCAACATACCTTCTGAAGTGGAATATATTTTTATTGACAAGGGTCATACCAGAGCAGGAAATCAGCAACGTTTTTAGGTCCAAACCTGGCTTTCCTGTGATTGCAAAATATACCTTCAGCTACTA
The DNA here is from genome assembly GCA_033558105.1 of Coccyzus lansbergi. Lineage (NCBI taxonomy): Eukaryota > Metazoa > Chordata > Aves > Cuculiformes > Coccyzidae > Coccyzus > Coccyzus lansbergi. Next base: position 3,182,921 of record JAUMJK010000229.1, read on the forward strand.
GAGTTTGGATGTTTCCAAGCTGATGAAATGGGAGATTACTTGGTGGGCTGATGTAGGGTTTCATGTGTTGTTCTCATTTTTTTTCAGTAGAAAACCTCAAAAACCTAGGTATGAAACCCAAATGAACTCCTTTAAACATAGGGAGTGAGAGATTATTTAGAATTTGAGTGTGAAGGGAACTGATTCTGATTGATTTTCTTTGTAACAGAATCCAAAATTTGAGATGCTGACAATTCAAAGAGGAGTTTACTTAGTTTGTCTTTTTAAAGCCCTGACACAGATCTACCTATCTTTACCTAAAGTAACAGAACAATATGAACAAATAAAATAGTTCTCTGACTTTTGAAAGCTGTCGTACTTGTGCCCTGTGCTCAAGAGAAATACATGTTCAGGTCCTTTATGGCAAATATTTGTAGCAACCAAATCTAAAATTAAATCAATATGTAATTGGTTCAAGATTTTGAGGTAATCTAGAATAGCAGTAATATAGTTCCTGCATTGCAGCTACATTATCCATAAATTGTTGGGTATTTTATCTTTTGAAAAGTAAAATTTTGATATCAAATTGTTCATTTAAATACTTAATACTTATTTGTTTAACTAGAACAATAGGGAATAATAATTATTTTTGGTATTGCTACTGCACTCTTCTTGATCTCTTCTGTCGTCATTACACATCACCATGGATTCTCTGGCAGACTTCTGATTCTTGTTGTTTTTGAAGAAAGATTGATTATTAGTTTTGATTGCCTTTGATAATATTTTTTAAATTCTTTTCTCTGCCTTGCTATGTTTATATACTTATATTTCCATCACTTAAACACAACAGAGGTTTTTCAAGGCTGTCTATACACATTATACTTTCTAGATCAAGAATAATGGATGTTATTTCAAGTATTTCATGCCATATGTTGTTGTAATCCTTAATTTTTCATAAGCAGGGCTAAAATATATTCCTGAAAGTTGATGTAGACAACATACTAGTTAATTTACTACCATCATATCCATAAAAAAAGACCTTGCAGGGACTGAACAATCTGCTTTTCTTCATATAATACTATACTTTTGTTAATATAACAGTGACACAGCGCTTAGTATCACACAGTCTTGTTATTTCTGAAAACAAGCAACGTCAAAAATCTTCCATCCATTCAGCCTGAAAAGGTACTGTGTAATCTGCCAGCTACAGTGTTGCTAGCCTGTTGCTAGCAAACACTCTGACAAATACCATCTCTTGCAAACCTAAAGTCTTGCAGGTGGGGATATGCATTGTGAAAGTGGAAGGTTGAACAGGCAAATTGATACAAAATGTCAAAACTCTGAGACTTATACAATACTACTTAGAGATACCTTGACTTTTAAAATTAAGATTTTTTTGTCAGAGTGGGTTTGATAAATGTGTTCTGGGGAAGTATTTGTCATATTACAGTAGAAATTCCTAAGAAGATCCCAGACCAGCAAATAGTTTGGGACTATTGATGTAGTATTTGTCAAAGTAAAATTTCCTAAAAAGATCCCAGACTAGCAAATAGATTGGGACTATTGATGAGGATATTCGTGTAAGCAAAATGGAAGCTGGGCCTCCAGCTCCACATCTACTTATTTCAGAGAAAGAAAACAGACAATAAGAGAGGTATTGTAGTGTGGGGTGAATTGTTTGTACTTCATCTCAGATGAAGTAATCACCTAGAAATTACTCTCTCTCCTTAAGTGTTATGCAAATATAAAGTGGAGCCATAGACGAGAAACTAGTAATTAACTATTACTCATTGTTCTGGGAAATCCAAGGTTTCACTGCTCATGTTTCCACAGAACTTCCTGCTGTTCCCCTGACACAAAGGAAAACAGGCAAAACCTAGGTCTGAGACTGAGAATTTAAATGCCTCAACTCAGCTTTCAGAAAAATGCACTGTTCTCTATGGCAAATGGACATCCTTCAATGTTTTTATTTTTGAATTTGTGACAACATTGAGTGTCTAGATTGTGCACATACAGATACACTGTGCATTTTGGGACACTGCGGGGACAACTGCTAGCTAGGTGGGGTATCACAGTTGGGATAGTTACAAACTCAGAAAATTCTCTATTGTGAGTGCAGTGTACATGCAAAACATTGAATTTAACTGCTGGAATCAGTGTTAGCTGGAAAATTTCACCCTGTTGTGTATGTGTCCCCTTTGCAAAAGGGAAGAAGGGGACATGTGCATCTGATGAGATAAAAGGTGCAGGTAAATTTGGCTTTGTTTAGAAGAGAACTAACTTACAGTGCAACTACAACAATCATCCCTCTGACCCATCCAGAGAAAGAGTGGAGAAAAGAAGATGTATATGTACGTAAAAGCTCTTCATAAGAGAGAGCAAATGCAAAGTCTGAAGTCTGGCTGCCCAGAGAGGTGGTTGATTTACCTTACCTGGAGATGTTTAAGGCACAGGTAGATGAGGTCCTGAGGGACATGGTTTAGCGTTTAATAGGAGTGGTTGGACTCAATGATCCGATGGGTCTCTTCCAACCTGGTTGTTCTATGATTCTATGGCAGTTTTCTTTTCTCCTAACCTGGCCATTAGAAAGCTGCTGGGAAAGAAGGGTAGATAAGCTGGTTAGGCACAGGTAGTTTGAAGTACTTCCTATGCCACTGGGAATAATAATCCCTGTACAGATGAATAATTTGCAAAAAAGTTATATAACATGAAAAGTGCGACTGGTTGATAGAATCTGGTTTTAAACAGTCTCACGTCTGCTTGTACCACATCAATATAATAGTCTTCATTTCCTTCTTCTGCCTCATACCACTGAAATAACTTCAGGCACACTCTGTATTGCCTAACATTTTTTTTAGTGCCTCTAGCTCTCTTTCATACCCCTAACTACTCCTATAGTATATTCATCTTCCTCTTCCCATTCATCATCTATTTGGTTGAGGAAGAGGAATGTGCCTGATACTTCCTGTAGGTTGCACTAACAGACATGTTGATTGGTTACCTTATTTTGTTTGGTTGTTATTTTTCTTTTCATATTTTTTTTTCTTTTCCTATCTAAGAGTGTGAATACAGTCCTCCACTACTGTAGATTGTTTAGTTTCCTGTAGTCAGGCTTCATTACCAAGTGTGTAGCTAACACAACAAGAAAATTGGTTCTTCCCATCTCCTCAGCAGGTGTGAGACCACATCTGTGCTCAGATTTGGCTCCACAGTACCTGAAATGTTTCGACAGGGGAGTTTCGACTCAAGGGAGGCTGGTAGAGTGTCACTGGGATGGTCAGCAGCTGGAACAAATCTACAGAAACAAAATGAGACAATCTTAATTATTTTGCCTGGAAAAACAAAGCCTCAGAGGGTATATAATTGAAGGGTTTTGCCATGTGACGTGGGATTATAGAAAAGACGGTGACATGTTCTTCTCAGGGGTGCATAGTGAAAGGCAATTAGCAATGGATACAAGTTGTAGTGTGGAAATTCTGATTTAATGAAAAAAACCCCCAAAATATGGTTGGTTAAACATGGAAGCAGGTGTCTGCAGAGATGATGTGGACTCTCCATCCTTGGAGACATTCAAAACATAACTGGACAAGCTTTGAAACTAGCACTACTTAAGAGGAGAGACTGGACCACATAATGTCAGGAGTTCCTTTTCTATCTGAATTATCTTTTGATTCTACCTCTTGGTTATTCTGTACCTTCATATGAGTAAGATTTGCTTAAAATTCACCAGTAGGCTTACAAGTTATTTGATGGGGGAAGTCGGGATGGGGGAAAATAGCTAATTGGAAGACAGATGAGTGAACAAATGAGGTAATGTTGGAGTGGAGAGGGAAGCAAGACACGCAGTCAATATGATTGATAAGGAAGCTCCAACTTTATTAGGAGGTTCGGTTAGATTATATAGTTTTTAGACAAAACAGGGGCTTTTGCTTAACATCAGACTTCTAATTGGCTAGTTATGAGTTCATAAATGATTTCATAGTCCTTACTTCTAATTGGTTAGTAATGATTTCACAGTTCTATTTCTTGTAGTTACAATTGCAGCAAAGTTAGCAAAGTTTTTCACTTCCCAGGTGCAATATCTTTTGGTTTGCATCCTTGCCTCTTGTACAATTCGTGCTCCAAGGGCGTCTTGTCCCATCTTGTTCTTAGCATGTTACATGCTATGAGATACAAGTTTGCTACACAGGGTACATGTTGTAAGTAGCAAAGTTGTTAGATACAGAGTTGTTACACAGGGGAGTTATGGATTAGCTGTTCCAGGGAGTTGTGGCCTTGTGCAAGCAACCATTCTCCCACGAGGTAACACGGTAAGATTCCTTTCTCTACAGATTTGCTTGTCCTGACTACTGGCAAAAATGCTAGACAACTAGCCAAAACCATTCCTTACTGAATATGACTGTGTGCACTAGGAAATCCAGGTGACAATTAGAAGTTTCATCCTGTACCATGTTGAATGTAGATATAGTCTGATGTTGTATTATTAACGCCCAGGCTCCTAGGCAGACATGAAATACCACTGCATTACAATTACTTCTGTTTTGTGAGATGTATTTGTGGAAGATCTTCACAGAACAAGGAAATATCTAAGCAGTGGCAAATATTAACAGGCTGAAACATTAAGTAAGCTTCAGCCAAGCACATGGTAATCAGAGGTAAGCTTCAATAAAACACTCAGATGGACAAGAACCGGTTTGGTTTGCAATACCTCACAAAGCTATGTGAAATATGAGAGCTTTCCTAAGCTCTTGTTTGAGATTTCAACAAGTGTGAGAACAGAGAGGGGAGACGAAGATGAACGTATGCAAATTTCATGTAAATAACTTTTAATAGAATGAGATCAAAGCTGTGGAGGAGGAACACCATGTGAGGCCAGTTTAAAAGCCAGACTGTCTACGTCAGATCAGCTCTCTTCTTTCTTCTTCACAAACAGAGATGTGGTCAAGGGTTCTTCTGAGTATTCTGTCCTTGAATTGGATCACCACAGTGTCTTCTGAACTGTAAGAAATCTTACATTCTGTGCTTTTGTGATAAAATATTTTATTTTATTTCCCACCAGTTAATTTCTTCTGGGACATTGATAAACTGGATGTTTGAGATCTAGGTTCTGAAATGTGTTGGAAGTGGAAGTAGATGACATTGAAGTGTGATTTGGAGTAATGTTCTCCATTGTAAAAGTGCTAATAAATCTGATTGAATGACAGGTTGGCAAAGTCTCCTGGGAGACAGTACTTGATGGCAAGGGAGCCCATGAGGGCTGGGAGCACTTCAAAAAGGAGATCCTAGCAGCTCAGGAGAAAGCCATCCCCGTGTTCTGGAAAAAAGGCCAGCAGGGGAAAAAAACATCTTGGTTGAGTAGAGAAATCTTGAGTGACGTTAGGAAAAAAAGGAATGTTTATAGGCTCTGGAAGAGGGGACAGGCCTCTTGGGTGGACTACCGGAGGGAAGTGAGGCTGTGTAGGGAAAAAATCAGAGGGGCTAAGGCTCAACTAGAAATCAGATTGGCTAAGTCTGTAAAAGATAACAAAAAAATCTTTCTATAAATATATAAATAATAAAAGGAGGACAAGGGAGACCATACAGTCCCTTTTGGACACAGAGGGAACAACGGTGACAGGGGATGAGGAGATGGCTGAGGTACTTAATGCCTTCTTTGTCTCAGTCTTTAATTGTAAAGCAAGCTGTTCCCTCTGTGTAGAAACCCCGGAAACAGAGGAGCAATATGAGGCTCCCATGGTCCAAGGGGAGGTGGTCAGAGCCTTGCTTGCCCAACTGGACACCCACAAGTCTATGGGTCCAGATGGGATTCATCCTAGGGTTTTGAGGGAGCTGGTAGATGTATTGGCCAAACCCCTTTCCATCATCTTTCAGCAGTCCTGGAAGACTGGGGAGGTTCATCTGGACTGGAGGCTGGCTGAGGTTATGCCCATCTACAAGAAGGGTCGCAGGGAGGATCCAGGGAACTACAGGCCAGTCAGTCTGACCTCAGTGCCAGGGAAAGTCATGGAACAGGTGATCTTGAGGGCTATCATGAAGCACATGCAAGAGAACCAGGTGATCAGGCCCAGTCAACATGGGTTCACAAAAGGCAGGTCTTGCCAAACTAACCTGACAAAATGACTCAGCTGCTGGATGAGGGAAAGGCTGTGGATGTGGTCTTCCTGGACTTCAGTAAAGCCTTTGACACAGTTTCTCACAGCATTCTGCCACGGAAACTGTCAGCCTCTGGCCTGGAGAGGCGCACACTCTCCTGGGGGAAAAACTGGTTGGATGGCCGGGCCCAGAGAGTGGTGGTAAATGGTGTTAAGTCCAGCTGGAGGCCAGTTACAAGTGGGGTTCCCCAGGGCTCACAAAGCTGTATGGAAGTGTCAATCTGCTGGAGGGTAGGGAGGCTCTGCAAAGGGACCTAAACAGACTGGACCACTGGGCAGTGTCCAATGGCATGAGGTTTAACACGGCCAAATGCTGGGTCCTTCACTTGGGGCACAACAACCCTATGCAGAGCTACAGACTGGCAGAAGCCTGGCAGGAAAACTGCCAGGAGGAGAGGGACCTGGGAGTGTTGGTTGACAGCTGACTGAATATGAGCCAGCAGTGTGCCCAGGTGGCCAAGAAGGCCAATGGCATCCTGACCACAAGAAGGATGTTGAGGCTCTGGAGCAAGTCCAGAGAAGAGCGACGAAGCTGGTGAAGGGGCTGGAGAACAGACCCTATGAGGAGCGGCTGAGAGAGCTAGGGTTGTTTAGCCTGGAGAAGAGGAGGCTGAGGGGAGACCTCATTGCTCTCTATAACTACCTGAAGGGAGGTTGTAGAGAGGAGGGAGCTGGGCTCTTCTCCCAAGTGGCAGGGGACAGGACAAGAGGGAATGGTCTTAAGCTCCACCAGGGGAGACTTAGGCTGGAGATTAGGAGGAGGTTTTTCACACAGAGGGTCATTGGGCATTGGAATAGGCTGCCCAAGGAGGTGGTTGATTCACCTTCCCTGGAGGTGTTTAAGGCACAGGTGGATGAGGTCTTGAGGGACTTGGTTTAGTGTTTGATAGGAATGGTTGGACTAGAAGATCAGATCGGTCCCTTCCAACCTGGTGATTCTATGATTCTATGGTTCTATGACAGAAAACTGGAACTAATGTAGATGAATTCTGAAGTACATGGTAAAATGGGCAGGAGATTCAAGACTAGGCAAATAATATTAATGATCAGGGTTGATATGCATCTGCAGTACAGAGGGAGCATGCTGTATGAGAAGGCACTACAGGCCAGATAATGGCTGGTACTAGGGACTATGCTGAATGGCAATGGTGTTGGTGTTAGTATTAATATTACATCTGCTGTATTCTCAGGGCTTATATAGCACTGTCAATGTCCATGGCATTATCCAAACAGATGATTTCAGCCATAATTTTTGAATATACCCCAACATTAGAGCTTTTATCCCCTCCTCAAAAGTTCTAAAGGAATACACTGTGAAAGCCAGAGGGATTAGCTGAGATATAGTGTCGATTTAAATAATTTTACTTTTAGTCTTTGAATAACATGTGGTCTAAATTGGGCAAGTGAAAATAGCAATAAAGATAACATAAGCAACCTATAAGAGAAAAAAGGGAAAGGAACAGATTACCAAGAAAAAATTGTGGGATGCATGTTGTACTGCAGAACCAACTCATTGATTCTGCCATGCATTATGTGAAGTGACCAGCTCGGGCAGTGGACAACTGGAGATTAATAGAAGGGCCTTAGCCAACAATAGCAAATCTGAAGGAATTTTTTTTAGAGGAAGAATCCGGGGAAGGAAGGCTGCCTTACTTATAGAGAGTAGTATAACTAAAAAAAAAGCCTAACGGAAGAAAGAAGTAAAGGAAGCAGCACAGGGAGAGGAATGGAAAAGGAACAGAGCAGTTCTTATCTGGAGAGAGAGATACTGAATGAAAAAGAAATAATCTGTTGCACCAATTAACTAGTACTTCTGTCAGTTATCTCTAAAAGAGACTAAATATCACTCCTCCTTGTGGGATATTTCAGAGATTTAAGTATACATACAGGTCGCAGGAGGACAGATGAGCTTGCCAATGCTTAGACACTTCAATAATAGGAGCTGTGTAAATACCTGGAATGGAAAGATATAGCATTGTGCTGGGTAAGAGATTGCACAGAAAGATACCAGTCTTTCAGGTCAGAAAGAACTGTTGAGGGACAAAAAAAAATGCCAGGTGTACTTTCTTAGTGTGTTGTTTAAAATTCATTGAAAGAAATTGCAATCCTTTCGATTGTCTGAGCAAACTTCGGACCATGTCTTCCTTCACAAGTATGGCATTTCTGTGGGATTTTTCTCTCCTCTTTGCTTTGACTTTTTTCACGACTGAACACTCTGATCTGGTCTTGCCTTCTTACAGTCAGTATGTGCTGCTGGTCCCAACAGTAGTGCGAAGTGACTCTCCACAGACCGCTTGTGTGCAGTTGCACGGACTCAGTGAACCTCTGTCCCTGAGTATTGTCTTGGAATATGGCAGTATCCAGGAGACTCTCTTTGAAGAATCTGCAACAAAGAGTGAATTCTTCAAGTGCTACAACTTCAAGGTATTTTATCTTTTGAGACTACTGCAGAGAGTGTAGAAGCTGGAGATACTTCTGAGTGCAGTTCTTTTTGTCAGTGAGGGCAAGAATAGATAGACTCCTGGAAAGGCTGACAATATAAACAGAAAAAAGAAAGACATATGGATTGTAAGGGGAAGCTGGAGCAAGACTGAATAGAAAAAATCTTTTAATTACCATCATAGGTGCGTACACTCTGTTGACCTGTCATAATTGTCAAGCTGGAAAACCCAGGTGGGACATGCTTATTTGCTTTCCTGTGACTCTGCAACATTTTGAACAGAGTTGAGTGATACGGCTGGGTCAACCCCTATGCAGGTAGATAGCTACATGATATGAGGAAATGCATAGGACAGGGCATAACTCAAAACTTTAGTGCTTGGTGAGAGATTACGGGATTTCCACAGCAGAAATTCCCAGATACTATCTCACTGGTAAAGATGGGGCTTCTTATGACTTTGTACAAGATATTTATGACTCACTTGTCAGTCCATATGTTACTCAAGAATCCTGGGCATCAGGGCATCACAACATATTTAATTTACTACTTTTCATCTGGGATTTTGTTTCTCTTCAGGTTCCTCCTGCTATTTCTGACCCCCTGGCATTCATTTCATTCTCTGCCAAAGGATCCACAGTCAACTTATCTGAGAGAAGATCAGTGGCGATTCAGAATATGGATAATACTGTCTTCATCCAAACAGACAAGCCCATCTACAAACCAGAGCAAGAAGGTGCTGAGGAGTTTGAGTCAGTTTGTGAACTGGGAAACTGAGTGCAAGGCTGGGTCTAGAATGAGAAGGACTTCCTTTTGTGGAGAAAACGGTCATGGACAGTGACAGCCATGAGCAATCCTTCAGATGGTGCATGATTGTCATCTGAGGTTGGGCTCATCAAAAATCAGTGAAAAATAGAATCTATTCACAAAATTGCAGTAAATGAGTAGAGAATGTATTTTTACTGAGTTAATTAACTTTTATACCACCCTGAGGTCTACCAGCTTTACTGAAGTCAGTCACATAAATTGTCCTTGAAGGTACTGAAAATAATAGGCTAAGCCTTGAATTAATAACATTCATATAAAAATAAGGTTATTTCCTCTCAACAGCTCTTTCTACTTAACTGCTAATCCAATTCACAGTGCTGACTCCATTATGATATTTACATGGCAGTACAAGCTGTGGTATAGTTAGTTAATTATACTTCAGTGCTGCATGGGGTTTATGCTTAGAATAAAGACAAATCCTTCAGTTCTTTCATAGAAAGATTCATATAAACTGTTTTTAAGTATCAAAATGTTTTGCATGAACAGTTTTTAAGGAAATGTTCCAAAGCACTAAGTCCTTCAGGAAGAAATGAAGGCAGTTCTAAGTATTTGTATTTCTTCTAGAGGCTATTTTAGTCCCAGTGTGTCAGGATTGAATCTATTTATTTTGATTTTCTTTTTCACTGGCTAAGGTAATCAAATCCTTTCGAGTTCTTTAGGGCCTCTGTAGTTCTCCCTAAAGGCCTGGGCAAAGTTTGTTTCAGCTGTACATGATCTGTTTTTTTCCTGTGTCTTTTTCAGTGTTGTTTCGTGTGGTAGCTTTGGATAGCCAGTTCAGACCTGTTCAGGAAACAGTAAGTATGAATGACAGTCAAGATTTTTTAAGCACCTTCTTGTGGTACCTGTTTGCTGAATCTCTTCCATATAGAAATTAAATTAAAAGGGTCTGGGGTAAACCTCTTGTTGTTTTTGTAGAACTATTGTAACTCCATAACTTCACACTCCATCCATTCCCTCCCGTTATAGAGGGCAAGGGGTCTGAAAGCACTTCTGGAAATCTGTCACAGTGCTTAGATTTTGTAGGCACTTCACTTCACAGGCACAAGATACATAGAAAAAGGCTGAATGTGTTTTGTAAAAAACATAAATTCACAGCAGGTTATCCCCTTAAAGTTATCTTTCCAATTACAATCATGTGTTTCAAATTATTTCCTTGACCCTGTCTTTTGTATCCAGAAAAAAATGTTAACAGCCTTCTTTGTGCTCTAGTATTTCTCAAGCTTCATGGTTAATTCCTTGGCATTTTGATCATTTTTTTTTTCTCACTCTTTTTTCCTCTTCCAGTATCCACAAATCATCATTGAGGTAAGAGATACATGTCATTAAAGCACAAGCTGCTTTGGAAAGGCTCTGTATGCTACATCATTCCCTCTGGTGTCAATAGCTAAGTGAGACTCACCATCTAAAGACAATGAACTTGGGGAGGACAACGGATAGTAGGGGAGAAAAAATCAAGAAAAGTGAAGTTACTCAGAGATGGCATGGGGTTCTTTCTGTGTCTTTCGTTTGGATTCAAACAAGAGTGTTCAGTGTAGTCTGACAGGACTTGAGTAAATTGACAGGTGAAATAACCTCATTCTCAAGCAGGCATAAGAATAGTAACATTCTGAAATATCATGTTCTGCTGAAAGACAGGCTAACAATGAATCTTCTACCACATTTCACAGCACTAGATCTCAAAACACTTTCTAAAGGAGACCAGAATAATATATGCATTTTACAGAAGGAGGTGAGTCAGGAAGACTTATGGTGAAAGAGCTACATGTAAGCAACCTGAGTTGCAATCAGGTACTGTTCCTAGATGATCTGAGAGTATAGCTATAAGCTTCTGTTTATACATAAACTTGGGCTCATTTAATCCACAAACATATCTGGAAAATTAATGGTAAGTCAGACCACAGGTCACCAGCCCAACCCACATTCACCCTGTGATGCATTTAGTTAATATGCCAAGATGTAAAACTTGAAAGAAGGCAAGAAGAAACAGGGTGATAAATATTCTAGTACATATCTTTCTCCCACCTTCCAGGATCCAGAGGGAAATAAGATCTTCCAGTGGCTGGATGTAACATCTAAGCATGGAATTGTCCAGCTCTCCTTCCAACTGATCTCGGAGCCTATTCTGGGGTCCTACCACATCATTGTGGAGAAGAAGTCAGGTGAAAAAGAGCATCATTTCTTCACAGTGGAGGAATATGGTAAGCAAAAGGCTGTGAACTGCACTGTACCAAGCAACGAGGCTGGCTCCATGAAAGTCTAGGAATAGGAGCTACTAATGCAGAGTTTAGGTGCTTTGAATTCTCCACTTCATGCTTGAGAAAGAAAGATGTAGAAAGAGCTGAGGCAAAAAAGACAAAAAAGAAATGCTGATAAAAGCAGTACTTTGCAGGAATTAAGTTAAGAGCCTAATTCTTTTCTGGGCTTAGCATGAAGTCCTGGTGTGTCTTTCAGATGCACATCCTGTTACTCAGACCTTACGCTCCCTATCTGTCCAGAGGCAAAATGAATGACTCAGGCCAGTCTCGTTTTGTGGAGGTCATCACCATATGAAGAGCACTAGGCTAAAATATGCAGCAGAAAAGTGAAGATATCATCTATCAAACAGATTAAATTACAGGCACTGGATTGTTACTGCAGGAGGCTGGATAGCCAGTGGGAATCCAGGGTGGAAAATGTCTTGGTAATGGAGTGCCAAAACTGTCATGGTGATTTTACTCTTTGGAATGGACTGTATCAAGGGAGTTGCTAAATTCTTTGTGTTTGTCCGAGTTTTCTGGTGTCATAGCGGCAGTTATGTTGTCATTGTTAGTGGTGACCTGGGACAAAAGATAAGCTGAAAAGAGAGAATGACAGTGACTGATTTGATTTTACTGTTTCACTTATTCTCAAAGTTGCCTTTCTCCTTCAATGGGGCTGGTTGCATAATAACTTCTGTTCTCTACAACAGAACTAGTTTGAAAAATCAGCTTTACTCCCACCTGTCTCATGAATAAAATGTGATCAGCCAATTAAAGTCATCTATCACTGTACTTTCAGTAACTGTTGCCATTATTGTTATTATAGAATTTTAAAGAAGTTATTCATCTTATCACTAAAGGTTATTTTTCCTCTGATAATGTCCTGCAGCCAGCTGCTATGTAGACTTCTCTTTCTCTTTTCCTCTTCCTTGTTGGTGAAAATACCTTTACCAACTTTTTTTTGCTGTCTTCCATGCTCACACCTGCCTATGTCATGCAACTGCTGATCAATCATATTTACATTGCATTTCCCAGTGCTGCCAAAATTTGAAGTGACAACCAACGTGCCAAATAGGATCTCTTTCTTTGATGAGGAAATTAGAGTGAACATTTGTGCTTTGTAAGTATCGGATCTGAGAACATATTTGTGCACAAGAAACATAGGCTAGAGGATGATATACCATACTGGGAAGCAGGGACTCTGCTGCTGAATCAGAGTATGGGTTAGAGCTATTCCTTTATCTGTGACAAGAAATACGATAATCTCCCTTCCTGCTACAAACCCAGATTAGAACTGGGAGGGTTTGTGAGCGTCCAACAATTTGAAGGTATCAAGCAGTACATATTTGCTAGCTGTTGGTTTTTATTAATACAGAAAAGGCAAGAAATAGAACAGTAGGAGAGTCTGTCATTAAGATTGCTGTCTGTGACACTGCCAAAGGGCAGGGTGCATGAACCAAAAGGGTGAGTAGGGATGTTTCTGTAATATATCCTGCTTTGTATAAGGGACTGACAAGAAATTGCAAGCAGCATGTAACCCCAACCCTGAGTCCTGCACCACTTTCTAGCTTCAGACCTTGAAGACAAAGTAAAGCAGGATTTTTTTAACAAGATGTCAAAAATGAAAGGAATTCTGCTAGGGCTAATTCCCAGCTGTTCTGCTGTCTGTGCTATGGGCACTTTGGAGGAGTTCAGTCTGCATTGCTCTGCAATCTTTGCAGGTCTCATGCCAAATCCACATGACTGAGTTCTGTCTCTTTCTCTCCTAGATACACTTATGGCCAACCAGTGCAAGGGAATGCCCAAATCAATGTGTGTCAGCAGCGTTTTTATAGTACACAATGTAAGCAAAAACAGAAAGATGCCTGCAAAGCTGTCACTGGACTGGTATGATACAGAACAAGGCCTTTCTTTCTTCCCTATCAGCTCACTCAACATGTAGCATGATGCTTGGTGACCTCATTAGTTTCCCTGGGAACACCACAAAGACAATCCCAGGGAGAGGTTTTTTTTCTCACTAGCTCACAGGCAATGCTGAAAGACCATGAAGGTAGTTTTTACCAATGACCTTATTAAGATACCTTTTTTCTCTTTTATTAGTAAGAATCAGAAGGAGGAAAGGGAGATTATGAAGCTACAAATTTGTGATCATTAGTAAAGTGGTGGAGCTGTGTTTTTACCAAGTGTAATCGGCACATCTGTACTGGGACTCTTTGAGGACACTTAATGTTAAACTAATGATTAATTTCTCCACTAGGCCAAACTCAAAGTGTCATATAGCTCAGGCATCATGCTTTGAGAAGGGATGTGAGCATAGAGAGGGCTAGGGGGAATGAGGAGTGAGGTTTCCAGATGCAAGGGTAGATGATATTGAAACAATATGCTGGGAAGGGAGCCAGGGCATGAGAAATATAAGGTAGGTAGAGACTGAGTAGAATGTAGGAACTGAATATGTGAGCAGATACGTGAGGCTCTTCAGAAACTCACCAATATAGATTCAGAAGCAATTTTCCAAACCTTGAAAAAAAAAGACTTTCCTCTTTGTGCTCCTTTTTCAGCTGGGGAATGATGGCTGCTTCAACTCAATCATCTCCATCAAAGCATTCCAGCTGTACCGTAGCTATGCCAGGAGGTATACCAGCCTCAGAGTAGAAAGCATCATCACTGAAAATGGTACAGGTAACACCAAGTGGAGGTTGGGAGAAGCCAATTAAAGTTAATAGGTGGTACTTTCTGAGAGGAGTCTCCTGGATCCCAGTCAGTGCAGCAATATAGCTCTGCCTCCAGAACATCACTGCTCCATATAGCTTTTCAAAAGCAACAGTTTTCTGCCCAAGTCTGATTTTTGTCTCCTGCCCTTTTTCTTGGGTGTGTCTCACAGGTATCCAGATGAAAGACTCTGAATATATTGCAATCAACCAAGAAAATGACAGAGTGATGTTAAAGAATATGGATTTCTATTACAAGAGGGGAATTCCTTACTATGGTGAGGTGGGTACCTGAGAGGATACATTTAGATTAAAACTCCCTGATGTTCATTATGATGATCTCTTTGTTGCTTCACTTATGGCTCTTTGCTAAATCTGTGCTGGCAACTTCCCATGATAATGTTGCATGACAGTGGTTGCTGCATTTTTACATTAGATGCTTCTAGAAAAAATAAGAAAATTGTATTGTACTTGGAGTGTTAGAGTCTCTCTTCTACCATAGTGACAGAATGCCTAAAAGGTGGATAAATGAAAGTTCATATGAGTAGGGAAGAGTCTAAAAGAAACTACCTCAGTAAAAGCTGTGCCTTAGCCAAAGGTAGATTTTACCCTGCGTTGCATCACACAGTTGCAGAGGTGTTTACTTAAAGCAGTATAGGTGTTGGACCACATTCCACATTCTTACCAGCCTGCACATGCAAGATAAGCAAAGGCACAGAAAGGAGGATAAAGCTATACAGCATCATCCTGGTATACAATGAGGACAAAGGGTATGCACAGATACGTAGGACCTGGGAAGTGCTGCTGAGCTCTATAGGATACTCATGGACATGAAGTCATCTCATTGCTTTAGGTTTGTTAATCAATGCTCTCCAAAGACTATGTACTCTGGAGTTTTTATTTGCTCGGGAAGGGAGAGTATGAGGTAAGAAATTAAACCGTCTTCTCTCACTCAGTAGCTTTTAACCCATGTGATGGCACACCAAACTAGTGGTCACTGAAGAGAAATTGAGGACTTTTCAATAAAAGAATTTTTTATATGAGATCATGAATATAAACCATTCCTTCTCCTTCTGTGAAATACAATTGTCCTCATACTGATGGGAATTGCCTGCCTTTACCTGTCACATAACTCCTGCTCCTTCAAAATACCGAGGAGCATTTGTCTCTTAAATATATTTCACTCTTGTTTTTTTCTCCATGCTAATGTCCTCAATGCTTAAGTAAGCATCTTCTGATAAGCAGAGTTGTTCTTTTGAAGAAGAGAGCAACTTTTTTGAAGAAGAGTTCCTCTGAAGCAGAGTTGTCCTGTTCTTTTGAGTATTTTTTTTTCTAAATCACTTGAGTATTCTTTGTGTTCAGGTCTCTGTGACAAATATGGATGATGAGCCTGTTGCCAATAGGACTGTCCTGCTGGAGCTCAATGAAAAATACCTGGCCAAGTATACCACTAACAAGAATGGCATTGCTGCTTTTTCCATTGACACATCCTTCATCTTTGATCCCAATTTTAAGTTGACAGTAAGTAAATACAAGCTTCAACCTAATTCCTGAAAAAGTTCTTGATTAGAGAGAGGGATTAGAAGTAGCTAGTGAATACTTGCCAGATTGTTTCCAATTAGGAAAGAAGGAGGTTGGTACACCAACACCAACCTGTGCGAAACTAGTATGAGAAAGCCCCATTGACTAAGAAGCTTTAACCTCAGTAATCGTTAGCATCTCCTTACTTCTCCCCCTACTCAGAAGCCTTTTCTGCCACCATCCTCTTTCTCTTTATTCTGTGTACTAGAGGGCCTTCCTCACAGACTGCCATGGCTTCTCCTCCAATCCTGACCTGAATGTCCACCAGCTTCTTTCCCTGTTGCTGCCTCTTCTGTTGCATTTCTGCTGGTGGAGACTCATGCCTGTTACCATACATGGCCTTCTTGTGTTCTGATAGCTTTTCTCTGGTGCTATGGGAAGACGTGAGAAAAAGAAGCCTGTTTGAGAAGAGTGACGTTCTAACTCACAAGTCCTAGCAGTTTACACAACCTAGCCCAAGCCTCCTAGAATCTGAAATAACCTCCCTGCTGCAATGTGCTGTAGGTGTCTGGATACATTAAGGTTTCTAGAAGGCTCCTGGATCTGGACTGGTGAAGCACAGATTTTTCACCAGCTCTTGCTCTTGGCTTAAATAGCCCACAAAATCAACTTCCTGGAAGTAATTTAGAGGGAAGATGCCTTTGACTCTTACCTACCTAACATTTTGTTAATTTTCCACTTTGCTGATTCCAAATGTACAACTCTTCTGCTTCATAGGTCAGGCAGGCACCAGATGACTGTGAAGACTTCTTCATCTGGAGGAGTGATAATGAACCCCAAGCCTCATTCTTTGTCCGACGTTTTTACTCTCGGACCAACAGCTTTGTGAAAATTGAGCCAGTAAGGGAGAAGCTCAGTTGTGGTCAGCAGCAAACAATCAAAGTTCACTACACCCTGAACAGAGAGGGCTATGGGAATGACAGACACACAAACTTCTACTATGTGGTAAGTGCTACGCTGTCTACCAAAGCATCTCTTTTTGTTTACCTTCTCTTGAACACGGTATAAGGCAGAATTCTCTCGATTAGACAGCGGTTACCGATCACAACTCAACTTCATGGCTTTGGAAGCCTCTCGAAACACTACTCAAAGTCAATAATTTCATGGGGAAAGGCAGGAGGTGCTTTTGATCTTGTCTCATAGGTTTTTTTCTATGCCCAGGTGATGACAAAAGGAAAAATTACTCTCACTGGTCAGAAGCAAGTTGACATCTCTGATGGTAAGTTCGTGGCCATATTCTGGCATTTCAGAGTATCATTCTGAGCATGAGAGCATCAGTAAGTTTTATGAGAAGGGATGAAAGCAGAGAACTACAGCTAAATCAGGTACAAGTTGTTAAATCCCATGACCTGTCACCACACAGTATCATTTGTTTTTGCTACAGCATCTAGCCAATCCCCCATATCATAATCAAACTGATCTTGTTAGTTGAAAGATGAAAACTTGGTTGTGATAGGACACCCAGGAATGCAACATTCTTCTGTTTATTTCTTGAAAAAACGTATATGCAGTTTCACAGTTATTCTGTGATGTCCAAGTCTTTACTGATTAGAAGAAGAAAGCATTTTGGAATTTGAAATAATAGCTGTCCCATTTGACAGGGATATTTAGCATTATGCCTGGAATTCATTGCACTTTCAGAAGTCTCCAAATACCTGCAAATGACAAGGATCCTACCAGTCACAGCAAGCTGAACTTCATTCTTTCATTGTTAAATATTAATTTTCTTGTAGAAACTGGTCTATTTCCAGTCTTCGGTAGATGGATTAAATAAGACTCACTCCACATATAGGATTTGTTGTTTAGTGTTTGCAATATTTGGTCTTTCTCTAGGTATTCCTGCACTCTGGATGGAGAGTATAGGTCCCCCTGTGCTTTAGAGAAAGGAATCCTATTCATCAAAAGGCAGCTATGATGTCACATGATTTTCCCTTCATGAAATCAGCTTGAAGCTATGTAGGTTTTTTCCATGTTACTCAGAGCTAGCACTAAAGTGTGTGATGGTGTATGACTCACCAAAACTTATTTGAAACTCAGTGACTCCATTTCCTGTCCCAGATTTAGTAATTATCTACCATGTAGGCAAGAACTTAATATTTCCTAGTGTTAAAAGGGCTCTTCCTTAGCTCAGGAGATTGGCCTATCTCCTCTGTTGTACGAAATTCTAGCTATGAGACCCAAAGGCTGTGTTATGCTCTTACGATAGCAATCATGCACAGATTTCCCTGTCCAGCTTCTACTCAGCCCAGACTCCTGTTTGCAAAGTACTTAGTTGCAAAGTTCTTAGTGTTCTCCAGTTTATATCTGTTGTCTTGCTGATGGGAACTGTCCTTCAACTGCTGAGAGATTAATCTTCTGCTATCCAACTTCACTATTTTTAAAGGTGCTGGTAGGATATGGATAAATATACAGCCCTTTCACCAAACCTGAGGTTTGTCTAATCGCTTTTGTTGACTTTTCCTCCCTTGTTCCATGTGGCTTCCACAGCTGCAAAAGGTACATTCTCTATCACACTGACTGTCACAGAGAAGCTTGCTCCCAGCACCAGGCTGTTGCTCTACACGGTACATCCTCATGGGGAGATAGTGGCTGACAGCTCCTGGATACACAGTGATGTATGCTTCAAAAACAAGGTGAAAACCTTTGCTTTCTTACTAAGGGCTATATCAGCCAGTTCTTTGCTCGGGGAACAGTTAGGGAATGACCTCATCAAGAGCCCTGTACTCAGGATGACCTTTAAGAGCAGAAAAGGTACAAGTGTGCCTGGGAACACGAGGAGCTGTCCCTGGAACTGACACGTATGCTCAAACTCAAACTAACCTTCCAACACAGTGTGTAGAGGAAGTTGAATAGGGGGTTGTAGAGATGGTTAATCATTACAGAAGAGGTATTCAGAAGGGCTATCTAGCGGTAGAAGCTTTGACCCCTGGAGAATAGAGTGAGTGCTGGTGAAATCTCCCCACCAGGGAGATTTAGGCTAGACATTAGGAAAAAAATTTTCATGGAAAGGGTCATTTGACACTGGAACAGAGTACCCAAGGAGGTGGTTGTGTCACCTTCCCTGGAGGTGTTTGAGGCATGGGTGGATGAGGTGCTGAGGAGCATGGTTTAGTGTTTGATAGGAATGGTTGGACTCGATTATCCGGTGGGTCTCTTCCAACCTGGTTGTTCTATGATTCTATGAAAGGCGAGACTTAAATCTATGTGCCAAGATTATTCTATTAATTTCTGTGTCTTGGATTTATTAATTTCCAGCTTCAGCTTGAATTCTCTGAGAAGCAGGGACTCCCAGGCTCTAAAGTCAGTCTCCACCTTGAAGCTGCTGCCAACTCCTACTGTGCCTTGCGAGCTGTAGATCAGAGCGTCCTTCTTCTTCAGCCTGAGCATGAGTTGTCTGCTGAAAGCGTAAGCCACATCCCCAGTCTACTTTTCTTTTGACATTCCAATTTCCACCTGGAATCTCTCTGCTACTGTTTTTATTTTTCCCATGGAAACAGACATCTCAGTGGTTAAAAAAATGGCCGTTGTATACTTCAAAGCCAGAAACTGATAGTGGAACATGTCAGTGTAAGACGTGTCCTAGGAATATGCCAAATGTAAATCCTTGAAAGCTTAGTTCCTTCCTGAGGAGTGTAATTATGTCAAAATTGCATTTTATACTCAAACAGGCCTTGGGCTCAGAACAAAAGCTGCAGCTGCCAGCTTGATGGATTCCACTCTCCTCTCTGCATAACACAGGAGTATATCTCTCTGGTTTTTTTCCTCAGATTCAATCTACAAAGCCATTGCAGTTCAGAAGAAGAGTTATAGAGTCCAGTGTTTCTTATGTATCCCCAACTAAATTGCTTATTCATCTCTGGATAGGCACCTCTAGATAGGCACAACCACCACTGTCTATAAGATTGCTCAGAGGCCACCATAACCTTAGAACTTATATGATTTTGCATCTATCTAGGGCCTTCTCTGTGTTTACAGTAGTTGTTCTTCTCTCCCAGGTGTACTACCACCTTCGTGTGAGTGATTTGTATGGTTATTACTACCACGGGCTCAACTTGGAAGATGACAAGCCACAGGGATGTACCCCAGTCAAAACTACCTTTTTTGATGGCTTGTACTATGAACCTGTGAATGTTAGTCATGATGGTGATGCCTACAGGATTTTCAAGGTCTGTGCTCTGTGGGGTTCTTTGAGTGGAGGTATTCCAAAAGAATTCATGCACATTAGCGTTACACTTTTGCAGGTGGTATTTATTACTACTAAGAGAAGGCAACTGATGCCCAGAACTACCTAAAATCCCCAGTCACCCAGTTTCTGGCTTCTTATACTCACCTCTTACTCAGGAATGTTGAGAATCACTTATATATATATTTGCTATCATCCTACCCATGCTTTAGTAGACATTTCCTAAGCAACACCATGGCCTTAGTTCATTACCTCAGGCATTCCTAGTAAAAATCTGAGTACATGAAGCAAGGCTATTTGGTTCCTGATACACTTGCCTCCACTCCCACTGGTCCTGTGGCCTAAGACCTAGCATAACCCCCATCATTATTGCTCTTTAAAGAACACCAAGTGTTTTTGCTCCATAAGAAAGACATCAAGATTAGAGAGGAAAAGAGAGTTGTAATGTTCAGGGTTGAAAGGGTGGGATGTAAGGAGGGAGGAGTGAAATGAGGTATGTGGCTCTTCCAGATGGGAGAAGAGGCATGCACTGGTAGCTAGCGCATGTCCTGAGTGACACAATTGATTCTTTCATATTCAGGATATGGGCTTGAAGGTTTTCACCAACTCTGTGCTACGGAAACCAGTTCTGTGCAATGAAGACAAATCACAAATGGAACATTACCCTGCCTATTTTGACCATGGTGTCACCCCTGTTAGTGGCTACGGCACAGGTAAAAGACACTTCATACTGTATCTCCAGTCTTATCTGCCTGGTCTTCAAAGCTGTTGCCTGAATAAAATAACATCCAGTATGAGGGAATAGGTCTGTATTTCCCAGCTCACCTCATCTCTTTCTGACAGTTCTTGCAGTAGAGTCCATTGTCTCTCACATATATACAGGGTGTATATAGAAAGGAAAGGGAACACTGGTATGCTACTCTCTCCAAAGTTCACTTTACAGATCAGCCAGGGTTATGATTATCTTTGTCCAAGTTAGATTGCTCAGCAAAAGAGCAAAAGTAGCAGTCATAACCAGAAGGAAAATTGCTATTCAAACCTAGGAAAAAATTGTTCCCCATGAGAACTGTGCTGTACTAGAATAGGCTCTCCAAGAGGTTTTGGATTCTCAGTAACTGCAAATTTTCAAAACTGATCTGGACAAAACACTTGAGCAACATGATCTGACTTTGAAGTTAGGCCTGCTTCAAGGAGAATGGACTGGAGATTTCCAGAGGCTCCTCCCAACCTAGATTTTTTAAGTGATTCTTTGTTTCTATTGTTCAGTGAAACGAGATTTATTTCTGTTATACAGCTAGGAAATCTGAGGTACCCTCAGGCTAAGTGAATTGCTGGACATCACGAGTGAGTCCATGGCAAAACTACCAGAGAGAGCTAGTAGCAGAGAATGGGAACATGCCTTTCTAAGTGGATACGAGACCTTATATGATATGAAGTTAAATGTCTAATGAAATAGCTGAATTTTCTAGTATTTTCCCATGGGGAAAGAGAATAGGTAAGAAATTGTTTAATTCCATACTCTGTATTGGTTTGAATTTTCCTTTCTTATGGAAAAAAGAATGGAAAAGTTCCCAGATGGAATACTTAATGTTCATGTATGGTGTTGATCATGTCTGACAGTAGTTCAGATTCTTATGGCCTGACCTCTCTAATCTTACACTTTAACCATATGCAATCTTCTAGATGAGTCAAGAATTATTGGTGGGGGTGGCAGTATTAACACAGTTCGGAAATTTTTCCCCGAGACCTGGATTTGGGATCTGGTTCATACCAAGTGAGTATTTTTATTTTCACTTCTTACCTCTCATGTGAATTTTTTAATTGATACATATTGCTGAAATGAATTCTGGAAAGAAACCATGGAACTGTAGTTCTACACAGTGCCAAACCTACTTGAACTGTGCATGACATTTGCTCTGTGCTCTGCTCCTCATCCTTCCAATGATGGAGAAATAATAAGGGCTAGAGGTAAAATAAAATCATTTGTTTAGGAGAGAGCAAGAACGAAACTTGTAATTTTTCTTCACATTTCTAATTCAGCAGCAGAAAAGTCAAGTCCAGAGGCTGTTCTAGAACATTAATCCAAATGTATTGGTTCTAATCTGTAGGTTTGGGCATTATGGTATTTAAGCAAATGGTATTTCTAAATTTAAAAAGCTGAGTACTCTACCAAGTGCTTTTTAACAAGTAGTTCACTAGCACCTTCATCTTTACTTCTAGTTTTATATTATGTTACGTTTTAAATATGGAGAGTTGTCTTGCAGGAAGTGAGATAAAACCAGAAGTACTAACTCAAGCAGGGAGCCTGCTCTATAATTTGGCTTGAAAACACCAAAGGTCATTTCTCATTCTATTTTTATTATTTTCTCATTCAGTTCCAGGGGAGAGGTCAATGTCTTTTACACCATTCCTGACACCATCACAGAATGGAAAACCAGTGCTTTCTGCATGCAGGATGATGTTGGGTTTGGCATCTCCTCACCTGTTTCACTGAAAGCATTCCAGCCATTTTTTGTGGATCTCACCATGCCTTACTCTGTCATTCAAGGGGAAAAAATTAATTTAATAGCCAATGTCTTCAACTACCTCAACAAATGCATCCAGGTACATTACATTCCCTTTTACTTCCAATGTGGTTTGTCTGTTTCCCAGAGATCCCAGCATTCTCTTGCATAATGCAACAGAAATAGGTGTTTGACTTATGCTTAAACCTGTGACACATTACTCCCTCAGACTTTGCGAAACAATACATACTGAGTATGTGGTATGTTGCAGTAACTCATAAGAAGAGCACAGACACCTTGGTATGCTTCTGTCAAAGGCAGGCATGAATGGTGGGCAAAAGAGAGAAAAATTTGCCTGCCCGAGAAATACCTCAGCCTTCTATCCTACTACCATCCCACAGATTCAGATGACAAATAAATTCTTTGGCAAGTCTTTCTTGCTCTGCAGCCTAACTTTAGGTGAAGCCTACATAATTCATAATCTAGTTCCTTCTTTCTTTCTCTCAGATCAGTGCCATATTGGCAAACTCGAGTGACTATAAGGCAGAAATCATTTCACCAGAGGACAACACAGTAAGGCTGTGTCCCAATGAAAGAAAAACTTATATCTGGGCTGTTAGCCCCCACAAACTTGGTAAGTTTGTCTTTTCATCAACTTGATAAATCCCTCTTTGATCTTTCTACCTCCGTCACCTACATTCTTCAGTGTAGCATCAGTAATCCACAGACAGGAATTTCTGCACAGTTCCATTAATTGTTCCACAAATTTTAATATTGGACTTCCATTAAAGTTCCCTTAGATGCACTGAATGAGCAGTGAATTTTTCTAGTTTTATGTGTTTTAGGAAGAACTCCTCACTTACCATAGAATGTATGAAATACCGTCAGGATTTTATGTGCCTATGATCTCAGCTGACAGTTTTGCACCTAACCAACTTTATTCAGTAAAAATGAAATTTGCTAATAATTTTGGACAGGGTTCACAACTGGGAAAGAGGACATTGCTCCTTCCTTATTTTACAGCTGTGTTAGTTCACACTGTTTTCAAGCTAACATTGTCTTTTTAAAAAATGCAGTTACTGCAGCTTGCATAAGTAAATGCCTCAAAAGCTGAAGTACAGAAACTCCTTTCAATTAGCAAAGACTCTTCTGAAAATGAACTAGAGATGAAGCTTTTCTTTAAAAGGTTATTTCTAAAGCCTTATAGTGAGTGTGACTGATTCCCTTCAAACTCATTGAGAAAGATACAAAGTTATAGTGAGATGGAATCTGGAAATGTACCAAAATAATGTTACAGAGCTGAGAAGAAGAAAGCTGCTGTCTCTCCTTGGTAACTCTGAACATATTTTGTTCCAGGCAAGAAAATACTTTCGATTTCTGGTTTGTAATTCTTGAAGGGGTGAAGTGAGTAATGCCTGCAAAACTGCTCACTTCAGCAACACTAAGGCTGCTCCTCAGTCTTGTCCCTCAGATAACAAATTCTATGTGAAGGAAAAAGAAAGCAGAGCTACAGCTGTTAACATACTGCCCTAGGCCAGAGAAAACTCAGCATAAAGCTAAGAATGGGTAGAAATCAGTAGTAAGTACTATCAATCATTGGCCAAGGTCACCCCTATTTCATTTCTGGTGCTTAGGCCCTAGGCAACCACTTCTTGCCACTAGCAGACAGAGGTGAAGCCTTCATGAAATTTGTTTCTACTGAGCTACCTTCAGAGAGAATACCTTTCTCAGCAGTCCATCATCCTGGAAAAGACAGTGAAAACCAGTGGTAACTGTAGACATTGAAGATATAATTTTCTTTTCTTGGTTTGCTGGGTGGTTTTCCAGGCAAGGTGAAATTCACAATTACTGCTGAGGCCAAGCTGAATACCAGAACTACCAGAAACAGCACATCTCCAGAACAGGAAATTATTCACCGGGACACCCTGATTCAAACCCTACTTGTTGAGGTATAGTAGGAAATCTCTATGTGCAAATTTCAGTTCTAATAGATGTATTAACTAGTGTGAGAAGTCAAGACATCTGACAGAGTTGAAACTGTTTACTGTAAGCTTCTCCATGCGAAAATGAGAGTGGCATCCACTGTCATTCTGTCAGTGTCTCCTTGAGATCACAAACATATTTACATGTAAAGAATGTCAGTAGAGATGTAACCAGAAGAGGGCAGATTTCATGCTTTACTCCTAAGCGTCTTTAGACTGTGACTCAAACAGGGGAGCTGAGTGGAAGGCAGATATAAAAGGAACAGGATTTATCTTGAGCATCGTAAAGAGTCAAAAACAGGATTAGGTGGACAGTATCCCTCTCAGAGACTGCAAGTGTCTGTTTTATAACTGCTGTATTAGAAGGAAGGTGCTCTGGACAAGGTGTTGGGTAATCAAGGAAGAGAACCATGGATCCAGAGATATTCTTGTGGAGACGGGGCAGGACTGGGTACAAGGGGTGCACTGTCTAGATGGCCACATCCACATGCTGTTTTACATTGTTAACTTGTTTGTGGTTTCACCCTCTTCCTGACCACTTCCCTGCAATCAAACAGCCTGAAGGTATTAAAAAGGAATTGACTCAGAGCTCTCTTGTCTGTACAAAAGGTAAGGCAAGTTCATTCATTCTTTCTAGGGACTTTGGGGACTGGCTTTACTGTCTTGTAGGTTTTATCCTACAAAACCAGAAGCATTTCTAGAGGAGGAAAGAGGGTCAAGGTGCTGGGCTATGATTCAGGATTTCCAGAGATACTTTTGAGCTATTTGATAAGCCTTTGTCATTTACCCAGGCTGCAAATTATAACAGTAACTATAGTAATGCTTACGAAGTGAGTACTTCTGGGGAAAAGATGATTTTAACAGTTCATGTTGTACATTTTCTCATCAGGCACAACGATTTCTGAACCAATATCTCTCAACCTTCAAAGTAATACAGTGCAGGGATCAGCCAGAGCTTATTTTTCAGTCATTGGTAAGTTACCACTTAGATTAAAACCAGAAGTAATTAGAATTTTTCTTGTGCTGCATATAGTGCCACCGTGGATACACAAACAAAACTAGTGTTAAGTTGAGGTGATAATCTTGATTTAGAGAAAATGTTTCTTACTTTGCAAAATGGAAATGGAACACAAAAGTTACTCAGAATTCTCTCATATTGTATCAAAGGGGGGGCAAAATAGTCAAATTATTTCAGCTTATTGTGCTTCAGATTGTACTGAATTAACATATCCTGATACATGTACCAGAACAGTTGATTCAACTGAAAAGTAACATAAAGCAGACATCTCGGAAAAAAGAATTATTTTTATATCTTGGACAGAAGTCTTCAGAGCTTTGCTGACTGCATAATTTCAAATTCATGCTTTCACATAATGAAAAACATTTGCCAGTTTGTAATTTCCCTTAGAAAAAAGACTTTCAGGTCCCAATCAACTCTCTTAGTCTTAAAGTCAGTATTAAGACTGACAGTTCTCTTGGAGGAAATTTTTTGAGGTTCTGAATTCAGGTTGCATTTAAATGCAATTGTTTTACATTCTTGATCAGTTTGAGGTATGCTGATACTGTGCAGTACAGCCTTTGTAGACAAGCAGTACCGTACCCCAACCTTCATTCTCACATCAACACACAAAACAGGAAGCAGACTGTAAAGCTTGTAAATCTTCTTGAGGTTCATAGCTGCTTCTCAGAACACATGCCAGTCAGTATTTGTACTCAGATTTTTTGCAGATTCTCAATTTCTCCTAGGAGCTCAGCATAAATATACAAAATAAAATAAATAAAAATAAGCATGAGTGCATTTCAGCCTTTCTTCTAAGCTGTGTTGTTGGTTACTATGATTAAATTACTCATTTCCCTTGAGTTCATAATAGCATAATATAAAGCAATGTATAATGCTGTGTAATAAAAGTAAGTTTGAACTGAACCATCTCCTCATATCTTTTATTCTCCAGGAGACATTTTGGGTACAGCCCTGCGGAACATAGAGAACCTCCTCCATATGCCATATGGCTGTGGAGAACAGAACATGGCCTTGTTCACACCGAACATCTATGCCCTGGACTATCTGAATAAGACTGGCCAGCTAACTGAAGAGATTAGAGTTAAGGGTACTGGATATTTATCCAAAGGTGAGAGTCTTTCAGGTTTGTCCATCTAGTATTGTGGCCATGTGCACTGAACTCTAAAGCTCTACATGGGGAACACTAAATTCTAACACCACATTTATTGCAAAGGAGCTGGTAATGACAGCACCCAAAAGAAGCATGTCATACTTCTAGGAACAAAAGCAGCTAGACTTCATAGTAGCTGACATTACTTAGTACTAATTCCAAAAGTCTCACTGCTTCAGTTGAACAAATAGCAGAACGAGTACTTTACTTTGAATAGAAAAATATATCTTTATTGTGCTTTCAGGGTACCAAAAACAGCTATCTTACAAACACCGGGATGGATCCTACAGCTCCTTTGGGGCACAAGATAAAGAAGGGAGTGTATGGTAAGTGATGAAACATTCTGTTGTTTTTGGCTTTGAAAACCAGTCAAAGTATTAATGACACTTATTTTTAACAGACTAAATGGGCAGAGCTCAATTAATTCGAGTAGAGGAGATCAGTACAATCAATAAACTGTAGAGAGTGCAACTAAAGGATGGTAAGGTGATTTAGGGCTTGAGTACATAATGTTGAAGGGGAAGCTGAAGGAACTATAATTTTTAAGCATGTAGGAAAGGAAGCTAATGGGGAAACTAGGTAAAGCTTTTCTCTGTGTAGATGGGGATTGTAGAAAAAATAGAGTTAGACTCTTATCAGGGGAGCACAGAGTAAAGACAAGAGTTTGACCTTACTCAAGTTGCAAAGAGAAAACTCCAATTGGATAGAAGGGAGAAAAAATATTCTCCAGGAAAAGACTGCAGCAATTAGACAAATGCCAAGACAGGATGTGGATATATCTTTCTCTGGAGACTTTCACAGTGTGATCAGGCAAGAGAATGACCAACCTGACTGAGCTTTGACGTTGACCCTAATTTGCACAAGTGGTTGGACTGGAGACTTCCAGAGGTCTCTTCCTACATAGTTTTTTTCTTAATTCTATTAATTAAGACTAGAAATAACTATCATCATTTATTAAGCTATGTTTGTACTTTACCCCTGCTCTGAAAGAATGGTTTCAGCATAGTAATTCAGAATCTTCAGGTCAGTTTTTTATATCCATATTTTGGCTATCTTATTTATTAAAAACTTACAAAACTTACTTGTTTCTTTTACCTCAGACATTATCGAGTTCATTTGTTGTCTTTTTCTATGTATACTAAGTTGCTGTTAAAACTTTTCGGTCTTGTTCACACCTTACCTGCCTTCTATTTCTGGTTCAATTGCAGGCTCACTGCCTTTGTGTACAAGTCATTTGCACAAGCCAAACGCTACATCTACATTGATGACAATGTCCAGTCTCAAACGCTGATCTGGCTGGCAAGCAAGCAGAAGTCAGATGGCTGCTTCGAAAATGCTGGGTCACATTTCAACAATGCTTTGAAGGTGATTTATTTGAGGTGATTTATTTGAAGGGATTTACTTGAGTATTTTCTACCAGACACAAGCATATCACCACACCCTTACTCTTCCTAGTACTATTCTATCATATCTCTCATATAAAAGCAGGGCATGAATCTTATGTCTGCTATAGATGACTAGGTAGAAACAGGTAGAACTTTATGAGTCAGAAGTCTCAGCTTATATTTTCCATCACTGCATAATATGTTCAGCCTTAGGCTATGATGTGCTTCATTACATATGTGCAAAAGCCAAGAAAAAAAATAAATTAAATAATTTTGGCTTTATCTTTAGCAAACTTAATCTTTCTTATTCCTGTGCACACAGGAAGACAGAAATTACTTCCAATCTCAGATCTAACTGGTATCTGAACTATGAATCAGTTGATATTTTGTTTCTTTCTAGGACATCTGTACTGACCTGTTCTTTGCTTGTGTTTTGTTTAGGGTGGAAAAGAAGGTCAATACTCACTCACAGCCTACATTGTGGCAGCATTGCTGGAGTCTGGGCACTCTGCTGCGGTAGGTATTTGATGCTGTTAATGCTCTAAGTCTGGCCAACCATCTGTCAAACAGTGCCTAAGTCAGAATCTTCACATCTGCATTCTTTAACACTGTAGTAAATCCTGATTGTAGGATAGTAGGGTCAGCTGAGTAAATCTGTTTCTAGAACCCTGCAGTTGCCATAAATATTTGATCAGTGCTACAAATCAGTTACATATCCAGTTTCTATGAATTATTTTGAAAAATCGCTGAGGAATCCAGTTGTGTTAAACGGTAGTCCAAGGAGGTGCAAAATCCAGACTGAATTTGACCACTACCTCCAGATTGAGTTTGGATTTTCTTCTGAATTTGCCAAGTGCAAAATCCCAGATATCCAAATCTGCAGTCTTACAAACTCTCTCTGTGCATTTGGATTCAAGCTGTGTTTCCATTTCCTTGTCATTTTTAATAATGAAAGGAAACAATGAGCTGCTGATTGGAATACATGCCAGGCACAGGGAAATGAGAACAGATTCTGTTCTTTGTTATGTACTTCCTGCATATCCTTGAGACCTTGGTTTTGATGGCTTTTTTATTCATCTAAAATGGGGAAGATGAGAATTATTCCAAATATTTTCTATGCATGCAAAGTTTTGCAGATCCCTCAATTACTTTGGTACAGAGTATAATTTATACCTGCTTTTATATGAGAGATATGATAGAATAATACTAGGAAGAGTAAGGGTGTGGTGATATGCTTGTGTCTGGTAGAAAATACTCAAATAAATCCCTTCAAATAAATCACCTCAAATAAATCACCTTCAAAGCAGGAGATAAGCAGGATAAAAACATTGTGCAGAATCATGTAGTTCTTCAACAACAAGAATTTAGATCCTCATATCTTCATAAGAAGCTCCAAAACCTTCATCTATAAGTGAAGCTGCATAGACAGGACATGATGAGTAGTGTACTGATGATGTCTGAGCTGAAGTAGAGCTCACAGAGATAGTCAGTAAGGCTGAAAGGGCTGAAGAGTTATCTTGATAGCAATAGCTAGCAAGTCAGTAATCATATCCATCTGAGAGAGCTTGCTTTATCATGAGATCTCAATACACTTTAGCTAGTTCTTTAAAAATTGCCCACATTTTACACCTAAAAAAACCAAGAGACAAAAGTTTCACCTGCCTAAGGTCATCTTGCAAGTCAGGAAAAGAACCAGTGCTCTCTTAGTCCAGTCATGGTGCCCCTAAATAAATGCAGAAAGAAGGCAGGACTACCAAAAGGGCACTTTTTACAGGCTGTACATTGTAAGCCCTTAAATATGATATGGATCATGTGCATTTTTAGCATAGAGGGTCAGTAATGGCAGCTCAGAGTGTGGCAGAAGTCTTTAAAGAGAAGTTGAGACACAAATTCAAGTACCTGACAATCCTACTGTGCTTTGCATTACTAGCATCCTGTCATTCAGAGTGGCATGAACTGTTTGGAGTCTGCATTTGGCAATGGGGTCCACAACCTGTATAACCAGGCCCTCTTTGCCTATGCTTATGGCTTAGTTGACAAAGAAGAAAGGTCTCAATTCTTCCTTGAGAAGCTGGACAAGACAGCTACCAGAGATGGTAAGTACAGGTTGGCCATAATATAGGCAATATAGCTGACAGAATGGTCTGTGGTGTGATATAAGCATTTCTGATGTAGTTTTACATTCATGCTTCCCCCTTCCATTTCATTCTCACTGTGCTGATGAAACTCTCTCTATGAACTTCTCTGTCTGTCTCTTTTGGATTCACACAAGATTTTCTTAGGCTTATGGAACAATGTAGCTGTAGAGACACACCTGGAAGTCTCAGTATGAGGTAGTGGAAGGTCGTACGTAGTTTCTCCACTAGCCTCATCACCTACATGGTGAACAAACCCTATTGCCTTGACTGTGTCATCTGCTCCAGTCTGCAACTGCCTTAGCATCCTTATGCTGCACTACCTTCACTTCAACCTCTCTTTAACCTACACAGCTTCCTTCTATTAATTCCCTTTCCATCCCTTCCTGTTTTCTTTTCCATCTTGGAACTGAAACTTACCTAGTTCAGGACAGTGATGACTGAAAATACTTGTGGGTAAAGACAGAGAGGTAATTATATGCTTATCTCCCACATCATATTGTAATGAATTATCAGCAAGTCATTTTTCCATGGTTTTTACATCTCACTTTTCGGTTTTCAGGTGGTTCAGTTCACTGGCAGAGAGAAAATAAGCAACCAGCAGAACACTTCTCTGTCTTCTATTCCCGTGCACCTTCTGCTGAAATTGAAATGACCAGCTATGTGCTCCTGGCTTTGCTCAACAAAGCCAAACTTACTCCAGAAGACTTATCTTACATTTCTCGAATTGTGCACTGGCTTGTCAAACAACAGAACCCATATGGTGGTTTCTCCTCCAGCCAGGTAACAACTAGGTGTGGTAAAATGAAAGCTCCTGGGAGTAGTCCAGCCTGCAAGTTGAATCTTGATAATATGACATATCTTCCTGACTGCATATTCATTTGAATAATACTTAGTAAGTAGTGCTTGCATAAGTCTTCTTGTCCAGGTTTATCATTCTTATCATACATATTTTAGTTTTAGGAAATCGGAGTTTACTGAGTTAGCAGTAGACAGCAGTCACTGTTGACACAGCATTATCCAAGATTTTTCTGGGATAATTCAAATCTACTGCCTCAGAACTTTTATCTTGTATCCTTAACTCTTTGCAAGGTCCTCTGCCTTTCATGAGCACTGACAAAGCATCAGGGAAATAAGAACTGTTCTGACCTCATGCACCATCTTACATCTATCTAATTAGGGATCATGTTCTTTTCAGGACACTGTTGTTGCTCTCCAGGCTTTAGCCCAGTATGGATACCTTACCTTCTCTAAAAACAGTCTTAACACAGTCAAAGCCAACTTCATCAATTCACCCAGTAAGACTTACCAGGTGAATTACAAGAACCGCTTCTTACTGCAGCAGACTTCCTTACCCATTATACCAGGGAATTACAGTGTGGAAGTAAATGGCACTGGCTGTGTCTATCTGCAGGTAAGCAAGCTGGAAACCCAGCATCAGCTCTCTGAGAACTAAACAGGGGGTCCTCCATACCTCATTCCTCTCTATACCTCCTCCCAAAGCCACAACAGCCTTTAAGTCTATGACCATCTCACACTTCCCATTTCTTTTAGACCACCCTGAGATACAATGTCCATTTGCCAAAAAAAACCACAGGGTTTTCTCTCTCCGTGTCACCAACCAATGCATCCTGCACAAGCAACTTCCCACCAAAGTTTGACCTTGTCTTCTCTACCAGGTAACTTCCTCTTATTGACCTACTCTTGGATTCACAGTTTGGTAAGGTGTCCAAGGAAAGATTTAAGTACAGGCAGTTAACTGCTACTGTACAGTTGCAGGAAGACAAACAGGATCACTGGGAGCTGAAAATGTCATCCACTAGTCTCCTTTAGACCAGTCTAAATCGATCTTTTCTTATTTTAGTTACAAAGGAAACCATGAAGTCTCCAACATGGCTATTATTGATATGAAGATGCTCTCAGGTTTTGTTCCTGTAAGATCTTCCCTGAAAAAGGTAAGGAACAGAAGCGAAGCTAATGGTAAACCCTGAAAACACAGAAAGATGATAAAAATAATCTCTGATTGGCACTGCAAAGTCTCTAGGCATAGCCTTCTGTCCCATGGTCTGTTTCTCAGACTTGTAGCTGTGTATCAGTTGAAGGCAAATCTGCTAGGACTTGACCAGTCTGGTAGGCCAGCAGAAGTGAGACTTCTGCAACTTCATATCTCCAGGTCCATCATACAGCAAGGCCGAGTGGGTATTCCCAACAGGCAGATATGCACACGACACATAGATAGACATATATACACATGTACATAGCTGGCTAAACAGATTAACAGAGACAGACAAGACAGCACAAATGGCCTTATCCTCTGCCCCTTTCTGGCTGACCAAACTGAGAACTACTTTGTGGAAATAATAAATATATATGTATATATATATATGTACACACACAAATATGTATGCATGCAAATACAGAACATGGATCACTCTTGTAGATGAGCTCAGATACTCAGACTGCCCAGTACCTGCCCCTGGATCCTTGTTCTACCCAGTCGCTGGCACCTGGACATAGGCAACCTTGGGGCCACAGCCCCACCCCAGCATCTACACATACACATGGCTGATACCTCCAGTAAGCAATCTTAGACATTCAGTCTCTGCAGTAGCTGGGCTTGGATCCCTTGGTCTCTCAGCTACCTCACACAAACACATACACACACACACAAATCAGTCTCCACCAGCTGGTCCAGCTCAACAGCCTGACCAGTATCTGCCCCCAAGACTTCATAGCCTCTCCAGCAACAGGCTCATCCTTCCTATAGCCACCTCAGGTCCTCTGTTATCTTCAATATTTAGCCCAAAACTTAATGCCTGCTACAGTGCCAAGCCACTTACTCGCCAGCTAGTTCAGCTTTATATTCACTAGTGACCACTCACTGACACACATGCAACTAGCCTGAAGTCTGGTCTGCAAAGGTTCTAGCACAATGAACACACAGTCCCTGTGATCTGTAGTCCCCTGTTCAGTGGTTTGCACTCCATACACACAAATACACACAGAACAGAGAACTCCTCATCCAGGGAATAGTCTGGAACAGAGTTTAATAAGAAGACAGGAGAGACTGTTGGGACAAGGTGAAGGGCATGGCCAGACAAGGTGCACTGGCCACCAAGGTGCTTATGTGGCTCCTTTTATCCAATTCCCCCTCTTCCAGTAAAACTATTTTTTGTTGTGATTTGTTTGTACGCATCATGTTATGAAAATATTCAGCCTGCATTTATAGTTTTAGCCATAAGATGTCACAGTGGCACAACAGGAGCATGGCAGCCACTTTAAACATACCTTGTCTTCAAATAGGTACATTTAGTTATATGTCTTCCTTGCAAGTCTCCTATGTAAACATTGGTATCATTTGCCTTATCTAAAGCTTCATTACCAGAATTCAGTTGTGGATCGTGTAGACATCAAGAATGACCACATCATCTTCTACCTCGAGAAGGTAAATTTGTGAGATTTCTTTTCAGCTTTTTTTAATTAGAGGTTTAAAACACATAAAGAATAATCTCATTGATAGCAGATCAGCAATATGCATCTTAAAGAAGTAAAAGGACTTCACCCAGTCTAATACCAAGCATATCTACACAGTAGATGTAGTCTACAGTGAAGAGTTATGTATTTGTTATTACTCTTCGTGAAGAATGCTACAGCATTTTAAAAAAATAGCTAAGTTGCATTCTATATTGTAAAAGTTCCCAGTCTACACAATATTTTTCAGCCTATAAGTGATACGTCTCCATCCTCTCCTTATAGAAAAGTTTCTCTATGAAAAGAATATTAAAAGATTAATAAAAAGAATGAGAGAGGAGGAAGACAAATCAAAACAAAAGGGATCTTAAAACGTCAAGAAGAGAAGGAGAGAGGAAGCAAAAATAAACGTCTACCTCTCAAACACTAATTTTTATCAGTGATCTCCATGGATCTAATAAGGAAGATTGGAGTGAATATTCTGAATTCACAGAGAAACTGAGATGTTGAGATGTGGAACATTTATCCCATCAGGTACTAGTGATGCCAAAAGTTCTCTGGAGCCCCTGTCCATGGCTCCTGTAAAGAGTTCACAAAGATGAAAACAAGGACAAAGAGAGAAGAAAGCAGGGGTCAGTCTTGCAGGAGAAGGCTTGAAGCTGAGGAAGATGAGCAAGGAGTTAAACTTGTGACATTTCACTGCAAAAGTGTGGAATGAGGAGCAGGACCACAGAGGAGGATGGGGGCTGTTCAATGTGATTAAATAGAGAAATGTGGTAAGAAGGTTCATAGGGATGCTGAAGCTGATTTTAGGCAGGAAAAGGCAAGGAAAAATACTAACAACAACTTTCAGCAAGAGGATGAATGCTGATGTGCTGACAGTCATGGTAACTGGGGAATGGTTGGGGTAATTGGCAATGGAAATATGAAGAGGAAGAAAGAAATGAGTGCACAATATTAGCAATAAAACATATATAGCGATGGCTTTTAAACAATTATGATTTGACATCATTTACAACATGGGAAGAATTGCAGAATGGCACTTTGTCACCATGTCTGACACAAGTCAACTGTAACCTCAGGAGGAGATATGAAAAGAAAAAGTCTGATGCGACTACTTGTCATTACATTTCCAGGTTTCCCAAGAGGAAATCAGCTTCTCCTTCAGTGTGGAGCAAAGCCTGCCTATTGCAGATATCAAACCAGCGCCAGTACATATATATGATTACTATGAAACAGGTAGGTTTACCTCAGTAGACTTGAGCAAAACCTGTGAAATTGAAGTGATGATCTCAGCATTTACAAGGTGCAGACAGTGGATCTTCCCTTGCTGTCTCTGTGCAAGCTTCTCTTCACTTTTCTGCATTTGCTGCCAGTCAAATGGAGAGTCAACTAGCAGTTCTGCTGATTTTGATTTTGATTGTAAAGGGTAGGCAGAAGCATAGACAGTTGCTTCTCCGTGTTCTCATTTCTTGCATCATTTCAGCATAAAGCAGATTAGAAAGTTACATGTAAGGGAATTTATTTGTCATTTATATGTTGCTTTCTTAAAAACTACATACACACAGGGGCATAGCTCTACTTTCTTTCTACATTTTGAACACAATGGTCAAATTCAATAAATGAAAAGCAGCAGTGTCCCTGACTTCCCTGATCTGGCGTAACTCATATTTTTGCTTTATATTGCTATAGTAGGCTGCAGACCAAGAACTGTTTCCTTGTGGAATTTAAATACTTAATTAGTAATGATAGTCTTATTGAACCCAACAGGAATTCAAGCACCTAACTGGAAAATTAAGTGCTTGATCTCCTCAAAGTACTAAAATTGCATCAGACATAACCCAGTTGTGGAATTATGTTATCAAACTGTGACTGAGCTTTCTTTATGCTTTCCTCAAGCTTGGTACAATGTTTGGGAACTGCATGCTAGCAGATAAAGACCAGACTTGACCTTGGAGTTCACGTTCAACAGATCCACATCCTGCACAGTCAAAGCAATGATGTGTCCTGAAAACATGACCAGACAAGTGCATTGGGCTCTGACTGTGCTCCCCTGCAACTGGTTGACTTGATAACTAATAGACTACCACAAAATCTGTCAAACTTTTTTCCAGTTCATAATGGTGCACACAGACTGGTGTCAGAATGATTTCTCACTCGTGGAAATATCATCTTCTTTTCTTCTTTCCAGATGAATATGCCCTTGCAGAATATAAAACACCCTGCTCACCACCTTCCAACTGAAATCAGATATGTACCAGAAAAGGTAATGGTTCAGAAAGTATCAGGCAAGCATTTGTGGAAGAGGAAGAAGATAACAGACTGGTTGTTTCTGGGAGTGCAACAAAAATACGTAGAAGAATGAGGAATAAGCAAATTCCAGATTGCAATAGATCAGAATGACTCCTTCTGGCCCGCACTTTAAAAGAGCTCATGGTCAGTGCAGACCAGAAATTCCAGATAAAGTGCTTTTCCTAACAGCGGAGATATTATGTAATTGTTAACACTGACCGTTCATCTTTTTGGAAACTTATGACATACATTCCAGTGGGAGATCTATGTAAAGGCAAACTCCTGAAATATATATCCTTGGCCACAGATTCCTCTTCTGAAATTCCAGATTAGGAGAATAATCTGCTGCTGCTACTTCTGTAGGTTTTGTTTTGGTCTTTCCATTTATCCTGAAAGAAGATTTTGAAGAAACTGCTTTGATCTTCAACTTTTTCAGTGATTGAACTGAATAATTTGCAGATGTCAGAATTCTAGTCATGAGAAAGCAACTTCCATGAATTTTTTGCCTCTATTTAGAAAGAAAGATTATCTTCAGATTTCTTCTCATGTTTTACTGCTCTTTGTAATAAAAAATTTTGATTGGCAATGTTATTTATCGCAGTCTCCACTCCTTGTTGCATCTGAACTGGGTGCTGTAAGGTATTTCATAGGCTAAAAAAGTTCATACCTTGGACAGGTCAGTCAATGACAATGACATCTTGAGATCAGTTACCTCTTGTGGCACAGACAGGATTGAGGCCCTGGCCTGTGTGATGGACATTTTCTACCCAAAACCTAACAATGGGAGAAAGTAGACAGATGTAACAGAGAAACTCCTTTAAAAGGAGCTTTGGGAGGAACCATGGTTCCAAGAATGCAAAAAATATCTGGAAGCTGTAGAAGCACATAAATGGAACAGGTGATCTTGAGTGCTATCATGAAGCACATGCAAGAAAACTGGTTGATCAGGCCCAGTCAACATGTGTTCATGAAAGGCAGGTCTTGCCAAACAAACCTGATCGCCTTCTGTGACAAAGTGACTTGACTACTAGATGAGGGAAAGACTGTGGATGTGGTCTTTCTGGACTTCAGTAAAGCCTTTGACAGAGTTTCTCACAGCATTCTACTATGGAAACTGTCAGTCTCTGGCCTGGACAGGTGCACACTCTCCTGGGTGGAAAACTGGTTGGATGGCTGGGCCCAGAGAGTGGTGGTAAATGGTGTTAAATCCAGCTGGAGGCCAGTTACAAGTGGGGTTCCCCAGGGCTCAGTGCTGGGTCCAGCCCTGTTCAATGTCTTCATCAATGACCTGGATGAAGGCATCGAGTACACCTTTAGCAAGTTTGCAGATGATACTAAGCTGGGTGGAAGTGTCAATCTGCTAGAGGGTTGGGAGGCTCTACAAGGGGATCTAAATTGGCTGGACCACTGGGCTTGAGACCAGTGGCATGAGGTTTAACAAGGCCAAATGCCAGGTCCTGCACTTGGGGCACAACAACCCTGTGTAGTGCTAGAGACGAGAAGTCTGGCTGCAAAGCTGCCTGGAGAAGAAAGACCTGGAGAACAGGCCTTATGAGGAATGGCTGGGAGAGCTGGGGTTGTTTAGCCTGAAGAAGAGGAGGCTGAGGGGAGACTTCATTGCTCTCTACAACTGCCTGAAAGGAAGTTGTGGAGAGGAGGGAGTTGACCTCTCAAGTGACAGGGGACACAATGAGAGGCAATGACCTCAGGCTCCACCAGGGGAGGTTTAGGCTGGACATTAGGAAAGGGTCATTGGGCACTGTAACAGGCTTCCTAGGGAGGTAGTGGAGTCAACTTCCCTGGAGGTGTTTAAGGCATGGGTGGACGAGGGGCTGAGGGGCATGATTTAGAGTTTGATAGGAATGGTTGGACTCGATCTGTTGGGTCTCTTCCAACCTGGTGATTCTAGGACTCTATGTTGGTTTGGAAGGGACCTGTGCAGGACATCAGTTGAAATGTGTTCTAAGGAGAAACACCAAATAAACACCTGCAACTTAAAGGAGGAGGCAATCACAAAGGAAGAATCCCCACTGCCTTCCCAGGACCTCAGCACTGGCCTGAATTATGCATCTGTGAGATGAAGTACAGCCATGAGCAGTGTATCAAGATGCATGATTCAGGTGACAGAAGACATTCAGACCTGCAGGCAGGCCCTGTCCTTTAGTTCTGCACAGAACTTGCTGCTGTAGTTCTAAGCAATTTACTAAATGTTAGTTCTCCTTGCAGCAAAAAGCAATCATTCATAGGTCCTTCACTGCACTATAAAAACCAGTCATCCACGAGTTCCCTAAGGAAAGATCCAAAGGGTGGGAGAGAAAGAAATGATGGATTTTTACCATGAAATCTTCAAAATATTATACATTATCATCCCCCAAAAAGCTTGCTTTCTTCTTTCTGTCTTCCACCAGAGTTCACATATTTTTGAAAAAGAGCTATAAAGTGATTTAACATCAGGTATTTCCAGTAAGATCCCAAAACCTAAACGTGCTGCATCCAGGACAATAACGTGCCACTTGTCCTTGGCCAAGAGAAGTGCAATGCTAAGGACTACCTATGCTGAAATTCCAGCCACATTGTGTGAAATAATATTATTTCTGGAGGGCAGTTTCTCCTCTGAGTCACACATTAACATATGCATATGTACACATACCTACAGACAAGGAGCCTGCTCATCGATCTGTTACTTCCAGTACAGGCATTTCTTGGCTTGTTGCCCACAGTTTTCTGCAACTTCAGATGAGCAATAGGGTTCCTGTTCTCTAGTATAAGTTAGGTTATTTCAGATATCTTTGGCTTAGTCAAATACAATCCCTTCACTACATGCCTTGCCATCTTCTGTGAGTTTAGGGACTGTGGGCAGGCAAAAAAAGTCACCATTCTTGTCTTGAGCAGTCCTTGTGAACCAACCTCTTTCTGCCCAGGCACCTTCATGGATAAAAGCCAAATGCAGGAGGCTTCAAGTTCATAAAGAATGGAAAGGTTTGGAACCCCAAGTCCCCTGGGACCCCAAATAACAATACAGTTAAGCCAGTCTAACAGGTAGGTGTTGCTGAACAGCACAGTAAGGGTCCTGCTCACCGTTTTCTGCCTTTGCTCCCATCCATGCTTTCTTGACCCATTAGAGAGCAGTACAGAGATAGGGACACAACACAAACTGACAAGATTTAGGGGGAAAGATATATTTCTTCCTTCCATCTGCTTGAACAGGATTACCATGGGGTCTGAGGAGCAGTAGGAAGCAGGCAGGAATAAATGTTCTGTCCCAGCAATGCATGGATGCACTCAGATACATCAGAAAGCCATGCCAACAAATCTTGGAAGCTTTTGCAGAAAGCTGAGCAGGCAATGTGTCATCATTCTGCCTCCTAACCCAATTTGCCTTCTTATAGCAGAGCCCTGCCTCTGTGTAGGCTCAGTGCTTAGGGTCACAACTGTGGTTTTCTTGTAATAAGTCTCTGGTATCTCCTTCTATCCATCCAAAAACCCAGCAACAGGATAAGTCTTCCTTTCAACAGCTATGATTTGCCTGCTAGTGTTTGTGGACCTAAATATAATGATCTGACCCACAGCCAGAAAGCTCTGGTCTCTGACTGCTCATCCCACAAAGATGATAATGAAAATGTGTCCTACCTAGCCTGTGACAGTTTTGGTTCCTGAATACCAGCTCCTATCTAGAATGAGAAATGGTCTAAACTATGGCATTTCTAGTCCTATGAAAGTCCTCCTTTAGTTGTTCTCCTTGGAAATCCATTTCTATTTCCTCACATGCATCAACAGATGCATTACAAAACCAAATCATTCTGCCCAAATCTGGGTGGGGAAGACATGAACAAGCTGAAATCTGGAGGTCAACTGGCCTGATTAGACATGTCCATAGTCTGTTTCACCAACAGTGATTCTGACTCTTGTGTCAAGTCACCTATAGACTCAGATCTTCTGTCCAAAAAGGAAGGGGACTTCACAAATAATTTCTGTCACAAATACATTTACCACTGGATAGGTAGACCAGCAAAGGCACAAGAACATATAATAACCATCAGAAGCTTCTTCCTGGGTGCCTTTTGTGTGCATTTCCGGAAGGCCTGAGATAGGGGAAGATTTTTCTAAAGATCATCTAGCAGGAATGTGTTCAGCTTGAGAGCAGGTCCAAGCAAAAAAAAGCAGACTTCAGAAATTCAGCAACACCAGGACCTAGGAAACCTTGGGAAGCAGCTGGGCAATTGCTCTAAAGAGCTGAGGAACTGGACATAGGATTCTAAGCCTCTTTGCGAGTTTAGATCCTGGCTGATGTGAGCTAAGTGCCTCAAATACCATCGAGAATCTGACCCCATGCCCTGACATCTCTCCCAGCTTTCTAAATACTTCACTTGACATTTGAAAACACCAGGCAGGTAGCAGCTTTTCATGTGGTTGCACTGTGCATGGAGGCAAGCCTGAATTGCTAATTTAATACATAAAACAACATTTATGAGCACATAATTATATTTTTAGGTACTTTCCTCAGGTTGGACAGAAATCTGAGAATGGATCTCTCTGCTTTCTTTGGGTTGAATTTAAATGTTTATCAAGGGTCAGTAGTAGTTTCTTCCCTGGTAGTTCTGGTGAAATTCCATGCAGTGCAATTGATGAGACTTTCTACCTTTTGAGAAAATAATTACCTTTGGAGAAAATTATTACATTGAGAAAAGGATATTGTGAGTTGAGAGGTCTTCACCTCTTTCAGTTCTGCTCAGAACCACTATTTCATATCCCCAGCATTTCTGTTTCCATCAGAAGCATCCCCTAAACACAATTCTTGACCCAAAAAGTCACACTGAAAGCAATGTTTTAGTGTTTGCATGAGACCTGTGAATGACTTCTGCTATAGACAGACACACACTGAAGAATAAGCATGGTTCTGAAGACGTTAAGTTGCCAAGCTGCTTTTCAGTGACCCCAACTTCCCCCTTGTTCTCCCATCCCTGTCAGCAGAAAAGATTGTGTGAGCTTCAGGAGAGGTTAGTCAGAGTAGTTCAATTCACTTTCTTCAATTGTATACACTCAGTCTGCTGCTAAACAAAAGGCTTTGTTTCCTTTCATTCTACTGAACGGCTAACTGCAAGCCTGGTCGGATGGAAACTGTTATGAAATGCAGATTCTTTGAAAAGCACAGTATTTAAAATTTGCTATGAATTTCCAAAACACTAGGCTGAGAATGAGCAGCCGGGACAGCACCAGTGGTATTTAGCAAATCTACATTTTATAGCCTACTTTTACCTCTATAACTCTTTTACCAACAGCATGACTGGCAACACAACTTTTTTTCTTATGGAGCTTGCTTTACACAAAGTTGCTGATGCAGGCACTCAGGAGTTTGCTTAATCTCATTGCAAGTCAGAGAAGTTGAACTATGTCCCACATTGTCACTGCATCGAGATTTTAATATTATTTGTTTACCATGGGTATAAATAGGACTTTGAGTCTGTTTGGTCTGGGTTCACTGTGATATATCTGTATGTTTCTCTATTTCATGCAGTAAATTTGTGAAATTTGACTACCTGCATGTTATGCTACCTAAGAAATTTTAATTAGAATTGTTTTATGAGTTCCATAAGAAAGTGTTGATTTTTAAACAGTACAAAAAATCAGGTGTTGTACAGTAGACTGCAGTAGAAAACTATCATGAGCAGTAACAAGCATGACACCTTGCTATTGTTCAGTCAGCTGTACATTGTGATTTCTTTCTTTATATGTTTCATCTCTTCTCCACAAACGGAGCCACCCAGCCCTTAGCACTGCCTCACCAAAGGGAACTCCTTCTTGTGGAAAGAACTGATGAAAATAATTATTGAAGTGGTAAAGTAAAGAATAGACAGAAGATGCAGAACAGGTACAGAAGAAATCTCTAGAAAAGCCACACAAGCCTAGGAGATCAGTTACAGAGTGTGAGAGGGGTCTCATTCTTGATGTTTCAAACAGATCAAGAGAAGTTATATTAATGGCAGGCATTTCCCCAAGCAGATGATGCAGCTTTTATGCTCTGTCTTATCCACTCAATAGGAAGTGTTGTTACCACTTTCGTTGTAGTCTGTTTCCTGCAACAACAACTATGAAGATCCTTTTTCCACCCAAAGCACCGTGAAGGTGCAGTAATCCTCACTGGTCTTTGAGACTGCAATAAATATATGATAAACTGAGCTGAAGGATTTTCTAGTTAAAATTCCAGGTGAAAAGATGTCACAATAGACAGGAACTTCCGGTGCTGAGCTTTTAGGATCATGTAAATCAATCAGACAAAATGCTAAGGGTCACTTCCCATCTCCAAAAATGTCAAATATTTTCTTATTAGGTGCCAAATACAGTGTATTTACACAAAGTTCTTTAGTTTGAATACAAGCACTAGTCTTCTGTGTATGTATTTTTTCCTATAAAAACAAGGCCTTGAAATGGTCTGCCTGTTTAAAAGCATAAATGATAGTCTGATCCCCTTCACAGCAATA
Source organism: Coccyzus lansbergi (assembly GCA_033558105.1). Taxonomy (NCBI): domain Eukaryota; kingdom Metazoa; phylum Chordata; class Aves; order Cuculiformes; family Coccyzidae; genus Coccyzus; species Coccyzus lansbergi. Next base: position 3,225,445 of record JAUMJK010000229.1, read on the forward strand.
TCTAGTTGTGAGGTAAAACTCAAGAAAAGCCCCCAACTCACTGACTAGCAGCATGAAACCTTCAGCACTTTGTGGGAATTCTTGATCAGTGACTTTGCTGAACTCATGGCTGATAGATTTCCCCTGCTCAATAGCCTGTCCCAGAAAAAAACATACTCAGTAAGTATTACTTGCTCAGTTTTACTCTTCTTGATTTCTGCAATTTGCCTCTAACAATTAAGTTGCAGGTTTTCTTTCCTTTAACCTTTATGTCTTGCTGTAGTTGTCCTGATCCAATATCAGGGAGGGTTCTTATACAATCGCAAGAGTGAGATTAAGACACAAATGAAATCAGATGCTGTACAATCTTGTGAGCTTTATTTTCTAGAACAACCAATAACAGTGATAGGACCGAGAGAAAAGGAAAGAAAAGTCAGAATCCCTAAGCAAGAAACCAGTAGAAGCACAGCTAATTACCACCACCACAGCTAATTACCACCACCACAAATCCAGCAATGTGCAGTTGGCTTGGTCGCAGTGAATGTGATGGTGCTCCAAGCTCCAGGGGAACATGGAATAAAAGAGAGAGAGTGAAGGAGAGAAATCACCATTTCAACAGCAGCAGCAGTTCTCAGGAACACGTGGTGACAGCAGCAGCTTCTTCTGGGTCGTGTGGTCCAGGCTGATCCAATTGAAGTGTGTGAGTGAGAGCAAGACTGCACTCTGCCTGGTTTCTTGAGAGTCCTTTTATAAGGCTTGTCCAACCCCCATCTGCTTGTGTCTTTTTGGTGGGTCTGGCCTAGGCCATCTGGCAGGTCGAGGAAGGGAGTTGGGGGGAATGGGGCCACTGCATCCCCTCTCCCCACAGAAATCAGCTCTGTGTCCTGATCTTCAGTAAAGTAAGGGAGAGCGGTGCCTGCTCCTGCACTGCCCTTCTGTTGAACACAGCACTACAGACAACCTGGTGCCAGAAATGGGTAGTCCACAGACAAAATGTTTAAGGTAAAGAGACATACATAGTCCGACTCTACAGTAGCCATCTACCATGATTTTTTTCATTGTTGTCTCATGAATTTTTTCATTCTTGTTGACACTATGTTTTGTTGAAAACAAACGTGAAACAAAGAAAATTACGCTTAATAGTTTAATTTAACCATTAAGGCAGGTGCGCTTTATTCAGAGCTGGAGAAGACTTGGAATTTGTCCTCAGAGTGCTTCTGCCGAGCAGTGATTTCACAGAAAATTTATACACAGGATTGTTTTCAAATTCATACCTTTCCCCGAAATGACAGGTATATTTATTCCCAGAACCTCATAGCATATCCATGGGGAATGAAATCAAATCAGCTCAGAGTTGTTAAGGTGTGGTCATATCTGAGTGGTCAATCTCAACGACTCTGGGCAACAATAAGATAAAGGCTGTTATAGTTATCTTAGTAGTTATCTTGTTTCTAACACATTATAGTTGGTGTTCCATCCCACCATTTACAAACCATAATTTCAAATGCTTGGAGGGAATTCAGTGACTTAGTATTGTTTGAGTTACACCCTTGCTGTTTTTACATAAAACAATGATGACAAGGGCTAGCACGATCTAAGAAGTGATCCTGTAAACAGTAGGAACAGTGAAACCACAGATGCCCATAGCTTTCATATTTATGTAGCCCAGAAAGATCAGGTGAAACTTAGGAAGAGGACATATATCACTGAAAGTAATAAAATTATGTGGTGTGTATTCTTGCTTGCTTCTTGTCTGTACATGACTCCTATCTTTGATTATCAGAAAAGGACAGCCCCTGCATAATATGATGGAACGAATTGCCAAAAGTATTTAGCCTTTTCAGTAACAATCTGATCACTCTGTTCTGGTGTTAGGTATATTTTTGAATACATTTCATGATTTGTAATGAGTCTTAGACACAACAGTAACAATCTGATCACTCTGTTCTGGTGTTAGGTATATTTTTGAATACATTTCATGATTTGTAATTAGTCTTAGACACAAGTTATGACCAGCATGCTTGCTAAATAATAGCCTCTAAAATAGACTAATTCCAGACTTTTTTGGTGTGGTGGGGTTACTTGGACCTTTTCAGTCTCTTCCAGGAATATGAAGTCCCACCAGTGTTAGTGGAGGCCTCACAAAATAGCTTAAACAACTAGAAGCCATTTGGTATGTACTGCAAGTAAAAAGAATAACTGAAAGCCAGACCAAAAGGGAGTCAGAAGAAACATGAAAGCCAGACCAAAAGGGAGTCAGAAGAAACAAGATGCCAGAAAAGTGTTATGTTGAGGTGAAGACCTTGCATGCTGGATGGTATAAACAGAGAACACTGGGAATACCAGGGAATCTTACAGTGCCTAGCTGAATATTTTTTTGTCAGGTAAAGCAAGAAGATTCAGCATGACTTTACTTTTATATCCTCCCTGTATCTTTAATGAAGCAACCTTAGACCATTCTGAACTCAGAAAAGTTCCTGGGGTACAGCTGCCAATGCAACCAGAGTGCAAATCACAAAGACTCTGCCTATTCAGCACAGCTCCATGCAGCCATCTCTCGTGGGCTTTGGTGCCACTGTGCCCATACATTTCTAGATTCTGGACTCTATCAAAGCCAGTGTGAATCTTCCTTTGGCAGCATTCAGAGTCTACTGAGCTCCTATGCAGAACTGGTAGGACCCATGTGTGTGCTGTCACAGCCAAACATGTCATCAAGATCAAGTTTTGTTCCCGACTGACATGCTCTGTCCTAAAAAGAAATCACCTGAGTCATTTTCTTACTCTGATTTCTGTAATTAGAAAGATACTCAAGAACCTCAAAACTACCATGAATCAATCTTTCTTTAATTATCAGTGTAAGAAAAGGTCACTCATCTGCTTCCACTTCTTCCTATGGGATCCACCTTCTGCAGTCCATGGGAATGTGACAGGACAGAGTCTGGAGGCTTTCCTTAGGAGGGGCCTCTGCCACTGCCTGGCATAATAATAAAGCACTTGCTCTCCCCTTGGGCTAGCAGCTAGGGGTGAAATTAGACACGGATGTGATGCTCCAGTCACTTCCTCATCTCCACTCAGTGTTCTCTAGCATGCAGTTTTGCCTAGCGATTGTCATTTATGAGGCAGTAGACTTAGAAAACACCCAGTTTACCAAAAGGGAAAAACTATGCAATGAGGACTTTCTCTGATTCCCTAGTTTCCTAAGGCCAGTGTTTTTCCCCTCAGAAGACTCCAAAGCCTCAATTGTTTGAAAAAATAATAGAAAATAATCAAGAATGACACCTCTTCATCAAGCATGCATCCTCCAGCTTGTTCTATACAGTATTCAGTAGTTCAATATACAGCTACAGAATATATTATCACTGGAGATGAAGCAGAAATAGCCTTCATGTGTGGGGAATTAATTAAAAAAAATTTCAGGCATAAGGTCAGGGGCTGAAGGCACAAACAGACTCTCCCTGTGGGGCATACTTAAAGTAGTGCAATTACTATACTGGGTAACACAAGAGTATTGTTGTGCTACCAAGTAGATAATAATCATAGATAAAGGGAGAGAAAACTGAAGGCTCTGAATAGTGCTTGCATGCCTCTCATAATGTGTCTGGAACAAGTTCAATTTCTGGTATTTCATGGTGGAAAGAAAAAGCCTTTGCAATAACAACAAAAAATAGATATAGAAGCTAGGTATTAGTCAGTAGCAAAAAGCCCAACGTGGTACCCTTGTACTCACACACAAAGGAACGGTAGCCTCCAACATTGGTTTACCAACCACAAGAGTCTCCTAAGTCCAAGCTCTTTTTCACATTTGCCCCCTAGCAATATTATACAGACAGGATCACTGAATCACAGAATGATTGGGGTTGGCACAGATCATCTAGTCCAAACCCCCTCCTAGAGCAGGTTCACATAGAGCACATTGTACAAGAACGTGTCCAGGTGGGTTCTGAATATTTCCAGAGAAGGAAAAGTCCACAATGTCTCTGGGTAGACAGTTCCAGTGCTCTGTCACCTTCACAGTAAAGAATATTTTTCCTCACATTCAGGTGGAGCTTCCTGTGTTCTAGTTTGTGCCCATTGCCCTTGTCCTGCCACTAGGCACCACTGAAGAGTCTGGCCCCATCCTCTTGACACTGACATTTTAGATATTTATAAGCACTGGCGAGGTCCCCTCTCAGTCTTCTCTCCAACCTAAGCAGACTGAGGTCACCCGGCATCTCTTCATAAGAAAGATAGTCCTGTCCTCTCATCATGTTTGTGGTCGTCTACAGGACTCTCTCTAGTAGTACCTTGTCTTTCTTGAACTGGGGAACCCAGAGATGGACACAATACTCCAGATGGGGCCTCACTAGGGCAGAGCAGAGGGGACAGATAACGGTCCTTGATCTGTTGGCCAAGCTTTTTTTATATACCTCAAGATACCATTGGCCTTCTTGTCCATGAGGACACATTGCTAGCTCACGGTTAGCCTGTTGTCCAGCAGAACTCCCAGGTCCTTCTCTGCAGAACTGCTCTCCAGAATGTCAGCCCCTAACCTGTAGTAGTGCATGAGGTTCTTCCTCACTAGGTGCAGGACTCTGCTCTTGCCTTTGTTGAAATTCTTTAAGGTCTCTTTCTGCCCATCTCTCCAGCCTGAGTAGGTTGGAAACCTGAGTAGGTTGCTTCATTGAATGGAAGCACAGCATTCAGCTAAATAGCAACTAGGTCTCATGGAATGACAGACAGACACACTTAAAATAAATGAGAAGATGTAGCACCTGCTTTTAAAACTGTAAATCTCATTTCTTAGACTAATCTTCTATGAACTTTCGGTTCTGAAAACATTGGTTTACTATACCAAGGTCCATTCTTCCCTTATGGGAAGGGAAGAGCTGGAAGAGACATACAGAATTTCCTAAAAAAATATATCTGAGAAATTCAGTGGAAAGCCTGGCAAAGTGGTATTTTGTTAGGTCCAGGTCCATATCACAAAGCTGGATTTGTGCAACCATGCCCAAAAAAGCATGTAAAGACATTACTCCTCCATAGCTCCATTCTCACAGACAGCTCAGCCTGCTGTTCAGAAAGATGGTTCAGGTCTGCTGTGTCATAGTGCCAACAACTCCATGAAAGGTCTTAGAGGTACAACTATGTCAGTAAAGCTCTTCTATGCTTTGTAGTCTGATGGTTGAGATCTGAAGGGGAAGAAAAACTTATTGATGACCCCTCTCAAAACACTCCATAGAAGAAGAGCAACCAGCCAGGGAAGGCTACTCCACTGTAAACTAGGGGAGGGAAGGAGAGGAAAAGAAAACGACTAAAGAAGTCTCAAACAGTTATAAATCTGTTGATACAATTTATTTGTGAGGCATTGCTGCAGAATGAAATTTAAAAATAGGCTTCCCATAAAGCAGAGAAAAGCCATTGCAATACGAAAGCCTCGTACAGTTACTTCTCCCTGCATGTGACTGGAATCATCTTGAAGTAAATGCTTCTACCTGTGGAGTGCAGAAATTACATATCAAAAGAGAGGAGTCCTGTGTATAGCTGTGAAATAGAAAAAAAGGATTTGTATATTCCTCAGATGCTGAGAAGTTAAAAATGAATTTGGAAGTCTTTAGCATGCTAGAGATGGCTCATTTAGTCTCAAGTACATTTCTGGTAGCCAGGAGAGCAACATCATGTGCAGTTTGTGTCAGCTTTTGGTAGACAAGATGATTTCTCAGGACCAGCCATGAGGTGATTGCTAGCAGGGAAGGTTTAGGATAGAAGCGTGCAGCCAGCTTAGTTGTCTCACTAGAGGAGAGGGCTTATCTTGCTGTATTTCTGGAATTACATGCCAAATGCTCCCCTCCTGATACTTAGTTTAATATTTTCTTCCTCCCCTCTAATGAAAATTTGATTTTTGTTTGCAAGTATGAAAAACGAGCTGAGTACCAGAATTCTTTCATGGGGCTTGTTCAGGTGTTTTATTAGAGACCTCTTTACATTTCAACCCAATCCTTGCTGATACCTATCAAGACCAAGCATAAACAAGGATTGAGTAAGACTTAGTTCTGCCCATATGAGTACAGTAAAACAGTGAATTTCTCCCAAAATAAGTGCAGACTAATTCGATACCCTAAGTGTACTGTTGCATTTATAGCTTGGTCTGACTCTGCCAGGTAAACTGTGTAAAACTAGGAAAGATAATATTGTTAGTATACCAGTGTCCACTCCCAGGTTTATGCGGATACAGTGAGAGTAGTCAGATTCCACCTTTACTCATCTTCAACTGGCACATTTGCCCCCAAAACTGCACAGCAAAGACAGTCTTACTGCTCTAGCTCAGGTCCTGCTCAGACCTCAACCTCTTCACATACAAGGATAAAGGCTCCAGTTTTAACAATAAGTTCAGGGTGACCCATCCACACATATGAGTCACTGACATAGCACAATCCTTGCAACTGGCTGACCTTTGCATACCATTTTTTTCAATTTGTCCTTCTCCAGGAGTGGAGACTGAAAGAAATTGCAGCCCACTCCTCTCCCATTTTGTTAAAAGAAACTCCATCACTCATCAAAACCTTTGCAAGCTGTGACTATTCCTCTAGGGGTACACTTACTTACTTCAATGACCTCACCATCCTCTTAGTTTGAAGAGCTGCTAGAGAACTTTGCCAGGGCCCACGTGTCCTAGAACAATGAAAGAAATCTTGCATGCTTGACTGGAAACGCTATTGACTTAAGCAGGTCTTCATTTGTCGTTACCATGTTTCAGCATTGTTCCCCAACCACCTGGGCCAAACCAAGCATTTCGACCTTTAGTATGCCTAAACAAACCATTACAATCTAATCTGCTTAAAGAAGGTTTTACAGGAAGCAATCATAATCAGTCACAGATTGCTTCAATGCTTTTCAATGATTTTTGTAGCTGTAATGACTGAGTTTCTTTGCATAGATCTTCCTTTGAATGCAGTAATTACCCTATTTACAAGAAAGGTTTCACTATCTACACACAAACACATGGCTACAGTTCTTGCAGATGTATACTAGTGATCTTGAGACTGCCAGCTGGGGTGCTGCTAGCAATGGAACTCCTCAAATAGGCTTTGCCAGAGGACACACCACTACCTAGTGCTGCAGTGTTCAGACAGTTAGTTCAAAGCTACTCTGCTAGGCTGTGCAAACTCCCTTAGAACTACCACTCTTCCCTCCTACACTGCTCTAGCCAAGTGCAAAGAATGGCAGGGTGATGACAATAAACTGCAACAGTAAGAAGAAATGCCATAATAGAATGAAATGTGAGCAGCTACAAATACCACAAAAAGAGGTGAAAACATGGACATTTAGAGGCTATCAGAATTTTCCTAGAGCCCTTTTATGATTCCTATAGGAAAGAAACAAGTCTCTTTGCAATAACAGTGAATGAAATTTAAGGTCAGGTCCTTCCTTGACACACAAATCACAGTGATCAGTTCTCTATGAAGAAAATTCTGCATTTCAGCAGTATTACTATAAAGTCTATGATGATAAGACTGCTTTTATTTGTAAAGATAAGCTTTTACTGATAGAACATATCTAGTACCTCAAATAAATCAGTTAACAGCCATTAAGGTATAATTTTTACAATCTAGCTATGGTTACAGTAGGGCTGTTTAAGTGGCAAAAAGCTATCTATACTTAACTGGTGGATAGTTTTCTCATAAAGTTAACCATATCAACAATCTTATTGTGCTGTTGCCAAGATTCCCTCTCGTTGCTCTTCATCTGCACACAGATCTGAGTGTGGTGCTACTAATAAACAAGATGAGCTGAGGTCTAAAGTTATGGCTTAGTGACATTAAAAGTTAGGCTGGAAAATAGCTCATTTTGAGGAAAAAATGCAACATAAACTACCTGTGTACGGGCATTCCTCCAACATTACTTCACAGTTCCTCTCATATATAACAAGACCCACAATCAAATACATATTTGGGGAAAAAAATCCCTGCTTGTTAGAACAGTAAGCTATACATATCTACTCCCCTCTGTCTATACAGCCTTTGAACGTCATATAATGCACTTGGTCTTTTGATTAGACTTTCTAAAGTAGCCTTGGGAAAACTTCTCACTGCATAAGGATGTGTGGACTGTGATGATTATGAAATAGGCTGTTTAGAGTGAATGCTTTATTACATTGCAGTGAATTTGTAACTACCTGAGAAAACCATGAAGAGTAATAACATGTAATATTGATGATCTACATTCAAATTCAAGTTTTCATTAGTGAATTTCAGTTCGTGACAGTGCCTGGTGTGGGTGTCCCATTGCAGAGAAGATCAGGCCTGATCTGTAGAAGGAGCTGGGCTTTCAGAGTGGAACACCAGCTGCTGTCTGTGGTCTGACCACAGCATGCCACAGAGAGACAGGGTAGGGGAAGGGGGGAGGCACATGTTGCTGCTGGCCTGTTACAATTTCATATGGTTTGATACTTCCGTGAAAATGTTAATACATAAGTGAAAAAAGTTTCAAAGCTACTGTACGTGGCAGGTGGCATCATTCCCTGCATCACATGCTAGCAAGAAACAAAAAGAGATGCACAGCTTATCAGGAGAGTAGAGAAAAGCACACTCCAATGCATGCACCCTAACTTTGAAGCCATTTGTTGATAACTAACACACAGTGGTGGATTGACCCCAGCCAGCAGCCAAGCGCCTATCCTACCTTTTTCTTGCTGCCCTTTTCCAGGCGATGGGGTCTCAGAAGGAATGCAAAAAGACTGATGGGTTAAGACAAAGTCATAAGGAAACCAAAACATGCATGTGAAAGAGAAGCATAAAGACGAATTTATTCACTACCTCCCACTAGCAGGCAGATGTCCACTTATTGAGAAGCAGAACCTCAATACGTGTAGCAGTTAATTCGGAAGACAAATGCCATAACCATAAATATCTCCCCTCCTTCTCCTTTTCTCCACCTTTTATTGCTGAGCATGTTATTATGTGGTATTGGATATCCCCTTCTGTCAGTTTGAGTCAACAGTTCCAGTTGTGTCCCCTCCCAATCTCTTGCCCTGCCCCAGGCTTTTGGATGGGAGGCTAGGGGGGAGAGAAAGCTTTGACACTGTATAAGTACTGTTCAGCAGCAGCAAGAATGCTAGTGTGTTATGAACTTAGTTCTAGCCACAAATGCAAAGCCCAGCACACACAGGCTTCTCTGAAGAAAGCTGACTTCATAACTTCAACTCAGACAGAACAAGTGAAATAAAAAAAATTCAATATTGTTATCAAACAACTGCTTTACAGATTTACTTTTCTTCTGGGGAGCAGAACAAAGTGTGCTATTTTCTCTTGGGAGCATAACAGAACAAAAGAAGGAGGTAGTCCTTTATCATAAAATAAGGTCTTTGAAAGCAGAATCTCCCCTCCCTCCAAAGAAAAAACAATTAGCTTCCACACAGGTGTAAAAGCTATAAACCTAGGGCATTAACAAATTTAGATGTACCTATTTACTGGTTTCATTTCAAATGAATCTTTCAACATCACTGCAAAGTGTTCCATGGCTAAGACTTTTAGGATCCCCTTCTGTCTCCAACCTCTCTATTATTTCATTTCACTAATGTTCAAAATATATATGAAGTGAGAGAAAAGAGAAGCCAAAACATCATTTTAACCGGAATCAGGTGTCAAACTGTAGAAAGTTAGTCTAATTAACACAGAGTATGAATCTCAACAGCAGTATTCTGGTTTAGGTAATTTTGTATTTTTCTGCCCTGTGGCAAACCTCAGTGTAAAATACAAAAGCTTCTTAAATTGGAAACAAAACCACTAAAGCCATTTTGTGCAAATATTAAGAAAACTTCAGTAAAATATTACAATCTGAAGACAGTAGGTTGGTTTAGGTTGCAGTAGGGTTAGGGGAAGTTCTTGCTGGCATTCGGATAGATGAGGATCTCCACCCTTTAGCTATACTTTATAAAGGCACTAACATCTAAGGAAGGAGCCTGGGAGGAGTTAAAGGCTGACTCTTTTCCTCTGGAACACTTGGTGAGGAATATTGCAGAGCTGTTAAACTAGTAGGCAATGAATTGTTTCTTAGGAAGAAAACATATCTCTTTCTTCTGTCTCCCAGTTAGAAAAATGGGCATGAAGTTCCTTCTGGGTATTCTTCTCTTGCATGTGACAGCTGTAAAGGAACCTGATCTGTAAGAACTATCATATTATTAGTAATAGTATTCATTGTAAAGTTTAAAGACAGTGCAAACTAGTGTCGCTAATAATACTTTAAATGTTAAATACCGCATGACTCATCTTTTCTGTCTGGAGAGTTAAGTTAAACTGTAATATGGATGGCAAGTGAATGGTTCTCACTTAATATGGGGCAGACATTCTACCTATTGTAGAATTTCCATAGGTGCCTACATGTGTGCTCAGAAAAGACAATAGCAGCAGTAACAGCAGTGTGCTTTGCTAAAAGCAGATGGGTCCAGGACTCAGGTAAAGAGCAAAAGAGCAAGTGCTGAAAGTGCTAGCAGAGCTATTTGGGGAACCCAAGGCTGAATTAGTTGGAAGCTACAGGGCAGGAGTGAGGAGCACTGGCAGTGTCTCCTACATTTAATCTTAATTTGGTGGGTTAATCTTAATTGGTGGGTGCTGAATTGTTTTTATTTGTTTCATTCTGTTCAAGCTAATTCTGTTTTTTTTAATGTGTTTGGAACTCACAGGCAGTACATCCTGATGGTGCCTGCTGTTCTTCAAACTGACTCTCCAGGTCAGATTTGCCTGCAGTTCTTCGACCTCAATGACACAATATCTGTCAGAGTCATCTTAGAATATGGTGCAGTTAACACAACTATTTTTGAGAAAACCATGATAGAAAGCAATGATCTACAGTGCTTCAACTTCACGGTAAATTCACTTTAATTTAAGTCCCATTGGAAAAGTCTCATTAGTTGGAACAACTGATGTCAGAGGTTTATAAGAAATGCAAGGAGAATCAAAAAGCATTAGACCTAAGGGCAAAGGAGATGAACAAGCAATGGAGGGTATAAGACTTGTTGGACAAGAAAGGAAGAAAAGGAGACATATATAGCAACAGACAAGGAGGCATTTTTAATACACATAAGAAATAAAAAAGTTCCAAGAAAGGTGATGGAAGGTGGTGAAGGTGACAAAAGCACTAGGAGACAAATTGATGATGCTTTGTAGGAGCCCAGGCTGCAAGTATAGCTGTTCAACAGGTTCTGGAGCAGATTATTTCAAGACTAGCAACCTCCCCTTGTTTTTCTGTTTCCTCGCAGATTCCTCCTGTCCATTCTGCCCCGTTGGCTTTCATTGCCTTCTCTGCCAAGGGCACCACAGTTAGCCTAGAAGAGCGGTGTTCAGTGATGATCTGGATGACAGAGAGCATTGTCTTCGTGCAGACAGACAAACTCATCTACAAACCAGGACAGAGTGGTGAGTATCTACTTAATTAATAACATGTTCTTTAGGAAGAAATTTCTTCAGATATAATTTCTCTGCTGGGAGTTTTTCAGGCTGTGCCACAGTATAGACTATTTCTTCAGAGTTTCTACTGAAACCATTATAGGTGTTTGCTTTAGAGCTCAGGGAGTCTTCCTCAGGATGGCAGGAGACTGTCATCCTATGGTCTCTATGATTTTCTTTGTATTTTCCTCCCAGTAGAATAAAGAGGAGAGCTCTTCCTGCTACTCTTTCATTGCTGGTGACAGGTCAAGATAGTAGGAAAAGGTGATTAGATGACTACTTAAGTGCCTAGCATAAAACAATGTTTCCACAGTCTTCTGACAACATCATGTTGGTCAGCATAAAAAGCAGTCTGAAGGCTGAGAGTAAAATTTTTTAAGATTAATCATATAATTTTAAAGACAAAATCGTGCTATTTACCTTCTAGGTTCTGATGGTTGTGGACTTTATATTTTCATATTACTGTTTTTCCTGCACATATGGTATTCCCCTATCCATACTTCTCATCTGGCCATTAAAGCAGAGCTCCATGTCTGCAAAGAACTATTCATCCAGACCCATGCCTTAGTTCACTGCTAGGCTTTAAGGTGCACTCCTAGAACAGTGTAGGAAATAGTATGAGGATAATTCTTTCCAGTCATCAAGCAAATAACACAGCAGTTAGACTGCATCGGCTGTAACTTAATTAGAGGTGAGTTCTATCTTCATGCATAGCATGAAGAAAAGCTTACCAATCAGAATTTAGTGCCACCAACATGTCACACAAACATAGGTCAATTATTTGCCAGATTGATTGATTTTGAGGTGGGGGAAGCAGTAGACTAACTTCAATGATGAAAAGGTAATGCTTTGTAATTACATGTTTTGAAATATGCTTTTATGTTTTCCATTATGCAGTAAATCATCATTTTTCTCTCAATTTTTCTATTGTGCAGGAAAAATGTAAGGCAAGAAAATGGTACAAGATGAGAACATACTGAACTAAGAATTACATTTACCTTAGGCAAAACTGCTTCTTCACCTGGTCCCATTACTGTTTGTAACCTTCATACAAACTCTGCTTTAGAGACAGGGAATTGAAGAGGAACGGATTTGCCTACATCATGCAAACAGCCACTGAAAGAGTTATGGTTGTTACTTACGGCTCCCTGCACAATAGTCCCTATTCATCTGGACATCCACTTTCTCTGAGGTTAAGCAAACTTTCATGAAAGACTGTGAAAAGTTGATGCTGGGAAAAAGTCCCTTGGCAAAGTCTGTGTAGGTTTCTTTTATCTTCCGATGCATTTTACTACCTGCATCCTGTGCAAGTAGGGCTATTAGAAGATCCAGTCAAACTGGAAGTACTAATGAATGCAAAACATGATGCTAAGCCAAATAAACCACAATTAGTGCTTATAACTTGTTCCTTGTCTTTCCAGTGATGTTTCGTGTTGTTGCCCTGGATTTGAATTTTAAACCTGTTCAGGAGATCGTAAGTGACCAGAAATATTCCCCTGTATTTAAAATTGCTGTGAGACAACCACTTCCCAAATTTTAAATCAGCAGTTGCTGTGGAAAAAAATGAGATAGATAGAGAGATGCCAGAGAATTAATATAATTTCATAAGCACACGTTATATTACACCTTTACCTTAGAGTCATAGAAAAGAGTACAAGTGCATAACGGGTTGGATTCCTGACTATTGTTGGCAGAAGTTCAAAAACCCCTGCATTTTGTGGCTTCAGATATTATCTCAGCTCTGACTGTTCAGTCTCTTGGTATTACTGTTCAGCAATTGTTTCTTGCAAAATTGGAAAGTCATCCAAGTAATACTTTGCTCATTTTAGAAATGGGGAGATGAAAATTAGAATTGTTACAATTGTTTATCTCATCAGAGGCACTCTTCTTAATGCCAGGAAGCTATCTTCATGCTTATAGTACATAAGCTAAGAGGCCTTTGCCTCTTAGACCTTTACTGTCCTCCCTTCATAATGCAGAAGACAGCATGGTGTCACTGTAAGAGCTACTGCTAATAATCTGAGTGAGGATATAAGACCAGAGAAGCCCAGATCACATTTACCTGCATCAGTATAACTTACTCACCTCTGGGAATAGACTAAATCCAGTATGATCAGAAACAGCCCAAATGCTCTCATCTCATCTCTTCCCTTCATGAAATCTTATTGAAGTAAAACTTATTAAATTGATTAAAATAAGAGATGAGGATATCTGATTAATGATATTATACTGAGTATTGCTTAAACATTTCTCTCAGTACTGGAGAAAAATATTTCATGTTTATTCAGCCACCTAATCTCTTCTCCCACTTTATTTTCCTCTTTCAGTACCCCTTGATTACAATTCAGGTAAGACAATTTCCTCTTTGTACTGTGTTACGAATTGAGAAATAAAATCTAAGGCACATGAGCTTACATCAGTTTTTCTGTATCTACACACAGCCAAATCCTGCTCCTGAATACTTAGAAACTAACAGAAACTTGATAAAATCCCAGAATATTGTTTGAGTTTCACTAACATGGAAAGCACACCTATATTTATTTTAGCATTTTAGGCTGGCAGATGATACTTAAATCTGACATCAGTAGGTGAAAATCTAACAATATTAATGATCAGAGTACAAAGTCATAATTTATTTCAATGTACATGCATCAAGCAACTTCCCCAATGAGGTAAAGCAACTTATCCTATTTTCTTTTTTATTCCTGTTTTTTTCCAAGATTCTCAAAGCTAAATAAATAAATAAATAAATAAATAAATAAATAAATAAATGTATCCTTTATTCTTCAGGATCCACAGGGCAACAGGATCTTTCAGTGGCAAAATGTGACATCAGAGATGAACATTATTCAGATTGAATTCTCACTAACTGAAGAGCCTGTCCTGGGGAACTATAAAATTATCGTAGCAAAGAAGTCGGGACATAAAACAAATCATTCATTCCATGTGGAGGAATATGGTAAACGTCACCAGTTGTTTTTCATTCAGAGTAGAACACATTGTTAGAGATGAACCTCTATCAATCAACCCTTTTGACTGCTAAAACTTCAAACAGCTTCCTAGGAATCTAACTTCAATTAGTTGTCATTAAGAACTGGGGGTAGGGAAAGACCAGTAAAAAGCCAAAGAAGAGAAGGTAACCATTTTGCACAGATTCAGCTAGGAAAACAATCTTCATAACAAATTAGTAAGTTGATTGCAAATTTCTCTGTGAAAAACTTCTCCCAGCCACATCCATGAACTTTCTTGGCCAGAGCTCTGCAAGGTATCTAAACATCACAGGCTTCGCCTTAGAAGTTCTGACTCCTGTTCAAAGCTTTGTAAAAATACTTTAAGTGAGCCTTGGCAGGTCAGGCTACCCCTCAACCATTTTGACAACCCAGTTCTGAGATCCTATTCTATCTGTGACTAACACTGGTGATACATCCACATTTTCTCTTTCATCTTAGGAGATCCTGCAAGTTTGCAATGTGCCAGTGTTGGCTTGCTTTCTTTGTACTAGTGTTGCCAAAATTTGATGTCACAGTTACTGCACCAGAAAGCCTTACAGTCCTGTATTCAGAGTTCACAGTGAAAGTTTGTGGAGTGTAAGTACCTGGTGCAGAGTGGTCAGGAAATCTGCTTTAAAAAAACACATAACTTCCCAAGAACTGCAGAAAGAGACAACGCTTAAAAAAGAGACCTTCTCTAGGGCCTCATAAGAGGGCCAACTCAGAAGATCTGGTCAGGGTTGACTTGGTGGTTGGAGCTTTCATTTACTTGTGTGCTCACCTCATTTTATCATACAAGTACTCTCTTTCAATTGGTGTTCAGTGAGTTGAATATATCTTATTCAAGATCCCCTGCCAAAGTAGGATGTGTCCACTCCCAACAACTGGCTTCAGAGGAAGACTCATACAGCAGAGCATTGTTAAATTCTATCAGGGGTCTTAGGGTTCCAGCTGTCTTTGTCTCTCCCTCCAAGCTCAGTACTTCAGAAGTACCCTGTTTACTCTAACACTAAGATCTCAGAATTTAGACTCCAGGTTTGAAACCCTGAAACCCCTGCAGATGTGAGGAGTTTTGCTTTGATTTCAGTGAGTCTAGACCTCCAGTCTAAGACAAAGAGTGAAGACAACTGTCATAATTCGGTCAGTAGCTGTGTCCATCATGCTTACATAGGTATTTCTTCTTACATTTAAATTATGGGTGTGGGTTTGGTTCATGGGTTTAGAGGTGAACTAGAATTTATTAATATTTCAACTTCTGAGTTGTATTATGGTTTTGTAACAGCAAGAGAGCTAGGAAAAAGCCTGTGAAATTATTCCATTCTCTGTCTTTCCTGCTCACTGCTCATCCTCGATCTATTCCTGAACATGTCAGCTTAAGTCAATTTTTCAGGCACCAGATCATGGACCTATTTCCTCTTCCCTTAGGTATACCTATGGTCAACCTGTTGAAGGGCAAGTCCAGATCAGCGAGTGTAGAAATTTTGATTCATATGGGAGGTGCAAGAAAAGCCCAGTTTGTCAATCCTTTACCAAAGATGTATGATAAATTATTATTATTATTCCTCTTTGTGCTTGTCCTTTCTCCTGTGTTCTTGCTTTTCTCCCGTTGCTCATGATGCTCTCTCCCCTTGATGATTCTCTTCATTCTACTCAACTATTTGCTTAGATTAATAGCTAGAAACTCCAGGCATTTCATTTCTCTTCTTGGTTTCCTACAGTCCTGAAGAAGGACTGAAACTTTTCTTCTTCAAGATTCTGCTTCCCATCTGAAAAGTGTAAACAGTGACATCTTCATCAGTCCTAAATAAAACAGGTTAAAAATAGAGGGAAAAGACTTCATTCACTGAAGAAGAACCTCATATATTACCAGCATCCTTTGAAAGCTGTGATCCTTGGTAAGAGGATTTGTTTTCTTCTCTTTCCAGCTGGAGGCAGAGGACTGCCTTTCCCAGATTTTCAGCACCAACATCTTTGAGCTAAATCGCACTGGTTACATGAGGTATCTGGATGTGAAAGCCATTGTCACAGAGAAAGGAACAAGTAATCCCTTCTAGACAGTTAGCAACAGTGGTGTGGTCAAAAAAGAGAGTAGGAGATATTCAGCTTCTGCCTACTGAGTACAAGGTTATCTTTCTGAAGAAGATCTATTTTTATAAACACAGTGACCATCTCCAGGCAAACAATAACTCTGATGAATCTAAATGCAAGACAAAGCATACTTTCTTTTGACATGTCTTACAGGTCTGCGATTTACAGCTACTCAGTCTATTTCCATAACTCGGGTGATAAGCAGTATACAGTTTGAGAACATGGATCACCACTACAAATGAGGCATTCCTTACTTTGGGCAAGTAAGTAAAGGCATAGGGATGTTGTATTGAAGATAACTCACAGGCAATCACATGACATGATGGGAAATTTTGGTGGATTCTTTGGGGTGGAGGCTGTTCTCCCCAAGTTTCTTTCTTTACATACAGTGCCTTATTGGTAAGTCTGAATACTGAAGAGTATTAGTTTGTTCTGAGTTTGATTCTACCAGAAATACTTGCAATCAAAATAATCCATTAACTATGTTTTTCTGACTTGTATACTAAGTTTGATTTAAATCACTGCCTCTCCTGTCAGAATTGATAATCTTATGCCAGCCAGAGATGAACAAAAACACTTGGGGAATGAGAAAAGAAAGAGTGAAAGGAAGTAACAACAGTTTCTGTCTCAAAATGCTTTTTCATTAGTTTGTTTCATGACAAATCCCATATAACTGTCAGTGGTTTAAAGAGTACGGATTAATCTTTCTTTCCTTCAGATATTTTCAAAGAGGAAAGGATAAGGGGACATCTTACTAGTAGCACCAAAAGGAGAGAACAGATTGTCTTTCAAGGATTCTTTTTTCTCCTCTGGAAGATGTCTGTATAACTTTCTCACTTGCTTCCAACTTCCACTCCATTCTTTAAACTGCTTTGTACCTTACCATCCCTTACTGGGGGAGGTGGTTCAACAGGCTCCCTAGGGAAATATGTCACAGTGAATTCCTCACATACATATACTTTCACACATTAAACATGCTGACATACACATGGTAGGAGGCTGGGATGTCATATGTCAGAAACAAAATTGCTGCTGAAGGCTTCAGGCAGCTTTGTTGATTTTGGGGGTCATATCAGGAGAACTATTGACAGAAATACACAGACGCTCACACTTTCTCAAAATACAGCAGACCCCAGTCCCTTTTCTGTAGCCATCACAAGATATTCATGGTTCTTCCCTGAACCGTGAAATATCTGCTGTTGACAGTATGTTGTTTACTTGCAGTTTTCTTGCATTCAGTTCCATTGAAGTCAACATCCACCCGAAAACTTCTAGTTCTCTACTGTTATTTTGTTTCAGAGGTCATCTGTCTCCATGCTGTTTCTGGACAATGAGAATAGTCAATCTTTCCCATCTTCACCTGAAACAAAACAAAAAAAAAAAAAAATCAAATGCTCGGTTACAGCAATCAAGAATTTGCCTAATAGTGCCTTTTTTTATAAAGGCACTATTTATAAATAGTGGTATTTTTTGTTTATTGGTTTAACACAGAGAGAGAGTGACAGTGGGACAGAATCAAAGATCTGGAATAAAGCCTGCAGACACTAAAAACAGCAGTAGTAGACTCTCAAGATTAATAAACAAAGGGTCATATATAACTGGACATGTGTAGTCATAAGGGACTGGTCAAGAAAAGGATGAGACATAAGTTCTTTGTCCACAAAAGGACATTATCAACAGTGTAGCAGCTCCTGAAGAAACTCCTGCTCCAAACCTCATAATACATCTGAGGTAGATAGCTGCCTGAAAGTGAAGAGAGACATTTCAGGTTTTAGGTGTTGCTTTGAGGGAAGAAGGAAAATCTTTAATTTACTTTATCTTTCATAAAAATAGTAATTTAGAGGTGGTCTGTGATGCATCTGCATAACCATTTTTTTGTTCCACATTAGTACTTAATTCTGCACTGTGCAGTTCACCGTAGCATATCTGGGACATTTGACTTCCGTCCTCTAGAACAGAAGTTTCTTTTCATTACTTGTAAGAAATGTCGCTTGAAGTGACACTAAGATGTGTAGTGTTTCTGGTGTGAGTAATTCAGATTAAGTAAGGAAAGGCAGGGAAGGGATTTCTTTTTTTTGACTGTAAAAGAGGAACAAATCACTCAGCACTGAGAGCTGGAAAACTTTGCAAGCCCAGCTAGTCTTTCCATGACTCTGCCTGCAGAACAGAAACTACTCTATCAGTGGCCATGAATTGTGCTAATCCCCCCTGATATCTCCTCTTTCCCAGGTGACATCATGGGTGCTGCCATGCAGAATGTGCACCAGCTCCTCCAGACGCCATTCGGCTGTGGTGAACAGAACATGGTCCTTTTTGCACCTAACATCTATGTCCTGGACTATCTGAACAAGACAGGGCAGCTGAGTGAGGAGGTCAAATCCAAATACATCAGATACTTAGTGAGCAGTGAGAGTTTTGTTCTTCCCTCATGATGTATGTTAAAATTCCCATTGAGGCCCAGTGAGCAGAAGCAGCAGCATGGCTATCATAGCAGTGTGACACCGCTGCTACAGCACAACTCAGTGACCCAAGGATCTGCCCTAATCAGGGCATTTGTTATCTCTGCTTTATCTTCTTTCTTTACTTATCCCGTTTTGCTATGCTTTAACTGTCTTGGTTCCTTTGAAGTTCTTTTATTCAGTCCTTTACCAATCCAGACACAGCAAGCATCCTAATCCTGCTAGTGTAGCGGGAACACAGAGCTGCTACAGCTCTGCCTGTTCTATGAGTCAATGTTTCTGTGGGACAAGATGTACTGGGCTCCCATCTAAGCTCCCCTACTACTTGGTAGAAATACATTGCCTTTTCACTCCTTCTTACTGTGGTTTCAGATAAATCTGATAGAAAATAGACTAGGGTTTTGTTTTTAAATTAAGGAACGCTACTTCTTATGGTTGAACTCTTCCAACCTGATTGTTCTATGATTCTATGATTCTTCCATGTTTTTGCAGGCTTCCAGAAACAGCTGGCATACAAACATTTTGATGGGTCCTACAGCATATTTGGAGCCAGAGATAAAGAAGGGAACATCTGGTGAGTGACTGGGAGTAGAAATGGCTTAGAGATGAGTTTGCATTGAAGTCACGTGGTACAGTAAGAGGCATCTTTAATAGCTAAATCAGACGTAGAGAGCTGGCCTAGTCTGGGACTCCTTAAGAACTTAAGAAAAATGACTCTCCACCTTGGCCAGATGGGATGCACAGAGAAGTATTCCCTAGACACAGCTGACTTTCTGATTCTCATGCCTGCTGCCTCCCACGAAACCCAATCCACTGCAGTGTTCTGTAACCAGGATCAGCCTCACAGTGTGCTGGGCACCCTCCCTGAATTCCATCTAGGTACTGCCCTCTCCTGGGGGAGCACACACAAATAAAGCAAGACACCAATATGTTGGCTGTAACTCTTCATGCTTATACGTAGCATGAGAGAAAGGACTAAATTTTTCTGTGCTCATCTCACAGCTTTATCTTTCCTTTCAGGCTAACTGCCTTTGTGTACAAATCATTTGCACAAGCTAGTCATCTCATCTACATTGATGACAATGTACAGGCTCAAACCCTAATGCGGCTGGCAAGCAAACAGAAGCCAGATGGCTGTTTCCGAAGTGTTGGGACACTCTTCAATAATGCCTTGAAGGTCAGAGAGAACTACTTCTTGGTCAAATTTACACTTTTCATTAAAAAAGTACTCTCCCCAAATCTATACTTTACTCCAAATGCCTGTCCTCTGCCAAGGGCTAATCCTTCATACCTTACAATTACTATTTTCAGCTCAATCAACTTCCCCACACTATGTTTTATATCTTATGAGCACCTGAGAGAGTTGCAGTACTGTAAGCTTGAGAGAGTGATGCTTTTTGAGGGAATAACAACGGGTTCCTCTTGATTTAAAAGTTTTTTAAGAGCTATGTGTATGCTCTCCTTCCTCTTGGACTGCCTCCAGAACTGGTCATGCTCCTCCAGCTGGGATATGAGAGTTAATATTTAAAGACTTGTGGCATTCACTGATTATTCCTCTCTCTGTGTCCATTTCAGGGAGGAGTAGATGATGAGCTGTCACTTTCTGCCTACATCACTATTGCCATGCTAGAAGCCAGGCACTCCAGCTTGGTAAGCACCTGGTATTCAGCTGAAACTATTAACTTAGCTCCAGCATCTGTTACAAATTGCCTCAGTACTAGACATAGAGAAAGAGATGGATAGGGAGCTCCCAGGTAACATTATCCTGCTCTGTGCCTGCACTAGTTGCTGTGATGGAGAAGTTCCCTATCTCTGCATCTCTAAAACCCACTTGTGTTCACGTAGACATTGCACAGACCTGAGTGAAATTAGATCTTCTATTTGAGAGTCCCAAGACATTTAGTGACAACTTCTAGCTTCCAATAAAAAAAACTTTACAGGTCCACACACTATGACTTAGCCTCAAACATCTCTCAGTCTAGAAAGTAAGTTATTGCAGGTGAATTCACAAAATCTACACATGGAATTAAAAGCTATGTTGGAAAAATAAAGGTCCATCAGAGTAAAAAGCCAAGTGGCTAGGCTAAAGGAAGCGAGATAGTGGAGAGGTTAGATTATTGTTTCTGAGTACCTTCCTGATTAGCACATTAGGGAGGACACAGAGTCAAACTGTGAACATTTTTACTTGGTGTAACCCTAGTACAAAGGCACAGAATTAAAATTACAGCAGAGTGTCTAAGGGTAGAGACTGTTACGTTGGATTTGTCTAAGCAACAGACTCTTGACTATAGAAGTGCAAAATGAATTATTAGCATGGAGGTGAGCAGAAGGAATCAGCTGTGAAAGAAACGGAAGTTTTCTGTTTATACACAAAAATCTTCAAGAACATACTGAAAAGCTAGTTGATTTGTATGATGTTGCAGTCTAAAATATCTCCTTTAAGAATTCTGTATTGTCTCCTCTGAAGTCGCTATACAGACTGAAGTCCCATTCTCATTGCTGTGATAGTGACAGCATGAAGAATAGATTGGAAGAAAATAAATGTTTGACCAGGTGAAGACTATTTTCCTAAATTATCCTGAATTAGACTAATATGTTACTTTTCTGGTTTTTTTAATAAGTACCCTGTAGTCCGAAATGCCATTTTTTGCCTGGAGACCATATCTGAGAAGAGTATCAGAGACGTTTACACTCAGGCACTCATGGCCTATGCTTTCTGCTTAGCTGGCATGGCAGAAAAATGTGACTCATTCCTTAGACAGTTACAGAACTCAGCAAAGGAAGTTGGTGAGTTTCAGATGGTTTGCAAATTTGGGAGGTGGGAAGAGGGAGCAGATCTTACTGATCGTACATGATCCAACCATTACAATATTGAGAGTATAGGCAGAGGATCCAACATCCACAAATAATCTGTGGAGCTAATTTACAGCATATCTATTACTCTGGAGACAGCACGTGTAAGAAAGAGTCCAGGACACAGTATGTCTCTGAGGCAGCATAGAGTAATGACAGTTGTAATCAGTTGTGGTTGCTCTTTACCCTCTTTTTGTTTATTCAGATGGTTCACAGTACTGGGATCAGAAGGAGAGATCTCAGTCAGAAAAATCTCCTTCCTTCCTTGACCATGCCCCATAAGCTGAAGTTGAGCTCACCAGTTATGTGTTGTTGGCATTGCTCTGCAAGCCCACTTGGAGTCAAGAGGATCTCACAAAGGCTTCAGGGATTCTGCAGTGGATCATCAGGCAGCAGAATCCCTATGGAGGTTTCTCTTCCACCCAGGTGCTTCTTCCCCGCCAGTCCTAGTGATTGAGGCAGCACTGGTTCGGGGTGCCAGTAGGGCTTTGACTGCTTAGTTTTATTTCTATCTTGTATCAACTGTCTCATGCACACAGACACAAAACCTTTCTCTTAGAGGGTCGAAAACATTATTATTTTTTTCTCTTCTTAACTATAGAAATCCTAAAGCCATACAAGTGTATGACAACACATACAGACATTCATGTTGGGAAGAAGGCTAGAAAACCCCATTATTTCTCAGGTCCCAGCTGTTATATAACCAAGGAGTGTTCCACAGTTTGCTAGGAGATACATGATTTGCCATCAGAAGTAGCCAGTTGAAAAACTGGGTTTTCTTTTAAAAAAAAGTGTGCTTTAGTGTTTCAGATTTTATGTTCTAAGACATTCATATGTGTAGAGATATTTATTTCTTCCACTCTAAAGCATGCATCCTGAAATGAAATGGCTCCTTATATATGGGAACACTGGAATTGTACACAAGTTCATGGCTAAACTAGGATGACGTGACTTTGTCTCAATATTGGAACCATAACTTTTAACTTCCTCTGCACCAGTCCCACTGTGTAGATAACTGTCTTTTATTCTTTTCCTTAAGGACATTGTCATTGCTCTTCAAGCTCTTGCTGCTTATGGCAAGGCCACCTACAATTCTGTAACACAAAAGAGAGTCAGGATCATGTCCAAAAATCCTTTCAAGAAGGTATTTATTGTCAACAATGAGAACAGGCTCCTGCTGCAACAGACTCCACTTCCCAAAGTCCCTGGGAAATACAGCCTAACAGCGAATGGCAGTGTATGTGTATTTATGCAAGTAAGTGTCTGCTCTACTCTTCGTTGTATCTTACATTCTGATTACAATAACTCATGAGTTTGATGATTCTCCATCTGACTTCTCTTTATTTTCTAATTATTTTATTTTCCTAAGCTCCTTAAACAGTCTTTCCCCCATCCCATGTTCTGATTCCTGTGGAGTCACATGTAAAAAAACAGTCCTTTCTGATCAGGAAGTGGTTTCTCTCAGGGAGGTGACTGCATGCAAGCACCTTCATTGTTAAAGAGTGGAAAACTGCTATGTCTGTCACTGATATAAAGAAGAATATTCTATGTAATATAAATAGCAACATCCTCAAGAAACTTCACTATGTCTGGCATACGTTTTTTGAATACAAAGAAAAGCCCTTTGCTTACTCAAATGGAAGGTTTTTTTCCTCTTCCAGGCAGCACTGAGATACAACATTCACCTTCAAGAGTGGGTCTTTGGATTTTCACTGTCAGTACAGATATCAAATGCTTCCTGTCCACTGGATCGACCAGCAAAATTTGATATTGTTCTCACAAGCAGGTAACATGCCATCAACAAACCAGCTGAAGAGATAACAAGACATGCAAAGAAGAATGTGTCTATTCAGTTCTGCATATAAATTCAAGACCCATGAGCTGATCAATATGTTGATTACATCAGCCTGTAAGACACAATATCACAAAAGATCTTGTGATACACTTGCTAACTGATGTTGTTAGCACACAGTGGGTCCTTCACACTAGAGGCCTTTGCAGTGTCTCCATGTGAGCCAGTGAAGCAAGCACGTATGATTCACTCCAACTTCGCCACTCTGTATGAGGCCAGGAGGAGAGAGCTGAGGTTTGCTTCCCCAGGCATGTTCCAGACTGACAGTGGCTTCTGTTGTCTCAGTTACACAGGGAAACACAGAAGCTCCATTATGGTCATTATTGATGTGAAGACGCTCTCTGGCTTTGTTCCTGTTAAGTCTTCCCTGGACAAGGTAAACTATAGAAACAAGATTAAATGAGTCACTCTAAGGACAGAGGAGAAGACTGCACGTGATGAAAAGAGAGGTCTGCTTAAGAATCATTCACTCGCAAACCCTGTAAGGCAATTGCATGGCTGCATGATCTTCATTACTGGGTGGAGGGAATGCCTTACAGGCAGCTGTGAGCACACAGACCTTCCCACATTAAAAACTAGGAAGGGTTCCAGGTAGAACTGGACCAGTTGGCACCTTAAGCTAAGAGCTGGTACTACCCAGACAGGGAAAGGATGGGAAATCTGCCAGACTAGTGAAGTGGCAGTTTTCACTCAGTTCTCTCCATCTATTCAGTAACATTTGAGAGCTAAAAATCAGCTGTCAGCTCCTAATACATGACCAGGAACAGAATGAATCCCACAGCTACAAAGTGCCTTGGTCTGAGATATCACTTGTTTTTAAACGGTTTATAAATATAATTATCTCCTTTTCCTTGTTTTAAAGCTCATTGATGGGCATATGGTGATACAAGTAGAAAACAAGAAAAACCATGTTCTCCTTTATCTTGAAAATGTAAGTTCTCATTTGTCTGTTAATTTTCAAAGGAAGCAAACAGCATGTAACAGATACATCTACAGTACAGATGTACTCCATAAAGTTACCTTCTTCATCAGCTTTCCCCTGTAAGCACCACACTGCTTACTCCTCAAACTGCATGTAACATCCCAACCTCCCAAACAGCTTCAAACTTATGCCTGCCCTACTAGCAACTAGAAGTAAGCTAATAAAAAAATGCATATAAATTAATCAAAATTCTTTCTCCTTTCAGTCAGCAACAGATAAATTATTATTTCTATGATTCTATGAAACTGGAAACACTAGATAAGAGGTTCCTTTGTGTGTGTATGTCCCCTTGGCAGGCTTCTCATTAACTCCAGTCCTTTCAATAGGAAATGAAACACTGCTCTGATCTCCTCTTGAAGGATTTCCATTCTTTCTCTTACACTAGTTCATTTCCTGATCTAACCTGTAATCTAATCACTGGATCTTAAAAGTATATTTGCTTAAAAGTATATTTGCCCGGGACCCTGCTGTACTAACAACCAAAGCCAACATCCCAGTGAGGTACATTGATTTCAGTTTCTTGTTGGCACATGTCTCTGTCTGAAACAGAAGGGGTTGGAATGTTAGGCTTTATCATCCTCACTGTTGGGAGATCCTAGAGAATTAAGCTCAGTCCTTTGGGATATTTTTTTCCCTTTCAAGCAATAGGGTGCATAATAACTACAGAATCAGGTAATGCAAGCAGGATAGGAGACCTACAACTCTTCACTTCAGTTTTACTTTAGACTGTCCAAGCATATTCCTGATCTCAGTTTGGCAAGCAGATAATGGATACCCCACATCTGTACATGTGGCACCAGGGGGATTTGGAACACACAGTCAGTCAGTTACCACTCTAGTCTGTTCCAGATAGTGTACAAATAAAAAGGCTTATCTGATACCTGTCCCTCCATTCCCAGATCTCACAGAAGAAAAGCAAAAAAATCACTTTCTCAGCTAAGCAGGAATTTGTAGTGACCCATCCCAAGCCAGCTCCTGTGCAGATATACAATTACTATGAAACAGGTAGGTCTTTGATTTTAAGGAGTGTGAAGTGCAGAGGAGGGACAGGGACAGCGGAAAGACTGCATTCCTTACAGTAGACCCAGAACCAGTTGTCCTGAAACAAACACTTCTCTAAACTGGAGCTAGTACTGGAGGGGGTGGGGAGGGGGGGGGGGCACTGATTGCGCTTCTGTGAGCTTAGTGTCTTGCCCACAAGGGCATGACTACAAAATTATGACAATGCATGTCTTAGAATGGTGGAAATGTAAAGGATCTCCATGTTACGCATGCGTAGGGTATATCCACCTCAGAGAAACGAAATGGGCTCCAGGCTAATGGAAGCATTTTATTCCTTCCTCTCCAGAAGAGTACGCTGTTGCTCAGTATACATCACCTTGTAAAGAGGCAGTTGCAGAAATGGACTAATGATTGGAAAAGGTAAGTGGAAGTCAGGAACAAGTTTTGACATGTAGCAATGAGTTTAGTTCTGGAAAGTGAAAGAAGAGAGAACAGTAAGTTAAAAGAAAGGTAGGAAGGTGAGGTATGAAGCAGCATGAGCACAGGGGCTGGCAGAGTGAATAGAATGATAACTATTCTCACAGGAAAGGAGTATCAGTCTCCACCAAGCTTCTCGGGGAGCAACCAGAGACATTGGCTAGTTCCTGTCCCATGACACATACATGTTCGGTTAACTCCAAGTGGGGATCATGTTGCTATTCATAGGAAGAGATCAGATGAAAGCCAAAGTGCAGAATAATGGAGAGACTAGGAAATCCCTTCAGAGTTTCTGCACTGATGCTTAGCAAAGACTAAGCTATTTGCAGCTGTCCTTGAAAGTCCCTCCTAGTCAGAAGTAAGAATGCT
Organism: Coccyzus lansbergi; assembly: GCA_033558105.1. NCBI lineage: Eukaryota > Metazoa > Chordata > Aves > Cuculiformes > Coccyzidae > Coccyzus > Coccyzus lansbergi. Next base: position 3,251,916 of record JAUMJK010000229.1, read on the forward strand.
GCCTTGCTGTCAGAGACATCCAAATCTGTGTCCCACTCAGCATAGCAGTTGTGCTTACTGTTGTCTGATGAGCAGTTTTAAGGGGTTGGGCATAGCTTGCTGCTAGCCTTTAGTCTAGGTCTTGTCTGTTTTGCATAGAAGGAGATGTTTACCCAGTGTCCCGAAGTCATATTTTATTTCCTGCAACTGTTGATTTGGTCTCATGGAAGCTATTTTCTTCAGGATTTTCCCCTGCAGTACCATCACAAATGTTGGACAAAAGGGTCAAGCACCCTGTTTTCTTCTGTCATGGAGTCCCAGAAAAGGTCTTTTCACCTTACTAATCACAGTGAGACCCTGTGATGTAATTTGAGCTAACATCTGATTCTCTGTTTCCTTTCACGGCACAGCTCTCCAGACCTGTATCATGACCATGCATATCTTTCCATTAATAAACCTCCCTTTTACATTGTGCATTGGGTTTTTTTCAGTGTTAGAGAACAGATATTTTATTGACAGTCTGCATTGCATGGTTGCTGGCTGGGGGAGTGTGAGGAAACATATCTGTCCTGCCTCCTCTCCCAGATATGGCTGATAGCCTCCGGTGCCTACTGTAATACAGAACATGTTCAGTCACCCCCAGCCACCCACCACCGAAGTGTAGGACTCATTAATCATGCCAGCTGAACAGCCCCTCACCCTTCCCCAGCCCTGTCAGGAGACTACTGCGACGCCTGTGGCATAGAAACAGAGGGTTTTGTATGGACACCATGCAGTAACTGTGCATTGTACTTAGTATAGGGGAGAGTGAAGAAAAGGGCAGGATTTGGTCCAGGCCTCATGACTACCTGGTCCCACATCCTGGATCTCCATCTTTCAGGCCCTCCAGTCAACTAGACTGATGAGGGGTTTTTTTCAAAAAGAGGTGGCAAGCCTGGATCATGTTGACCTGTCCCAGTCACAAGCAGCCTCAGCATTTTCCTGCATACCTAGGCATTCCTTCATCTTGGAGTCATGGTGGCTGCTGTAAAACTGCCAGTGTTGGTGGATGGGTGGGAAAAGCCTGATCCAGGCACCACCAGAGCCCTAGCAGAGGGGACAACGGCACAGGGAGGCATGGCTGGAGACAAGGGAGTAGAGCAGGACCAGCAGGGTTTGGTGAAGAAATGAAAGTGCAGCTCCTCTTACCCAGGAGCAATAACAGTGCTGGCAGCCCTCACACACCCCTATCAGGCTTCTGTGGCAGTGGCTGGGCTGCAGGAGCAGCCTCAGGCCATGGCAGCTGCAGCTGAGAGTCTGTAGGAGCCAGCCCCATATCAGGTTATTGCCAGTGTATCTCAGAGCAGGTGCTGATGCGCTGTATGGAGGACTAGTCATCCACCATGCAGGAGCAGGGGAGAAGGATAGATGTGCCATGTAGGACCAGAGAGGGAAAAGGACCTGCCATGCAAGAGCGTTAGGAGGAGTTTGAGTGCAGATGCATCTGTTCATGTCCTGAGAACTAGTCTGTGCTTTGAAAGGATATGTATAACCAGGCAATATGTTAATATTGGGGGGGGGCTTACAATTTTTTCCAATGAAAATTAATCATCATGTCTAGACAGAACATCCCTCTTCCAAAATAATTTTGGGTTTTTTTTCTAAAAGGTACTAAATAATTTGAGTCAGTGCAATTTTTGTTTCTGAGCTACTTGCACCTGGCTCCTCAACAAACCAGATGTCTGAGTCTCCACAGGCAGCAGGGTACCAAAACACCCACAGGATCCGTCAGCCATGTGTAACTCTCAGATCTCTACAGGGCTGACCATCCAGGATGTGCATGATACTGATGTAAAAAGCCACTACATTAAGTGGTCCAATTTGTGGGGCATGAAATTGCTTTGGGTAGAGTGCAGATTTCCATGGCAAGTTCTAAAATTAAAACTTCACTGTCAGTAGGAGTTTAAGAAGAAAGACTGTATTTTGCTTTCCTGACACACCCCAAACTGTAGCAATTGACTGAATTTGCATGAGGATCAGACTGGACTAAAGCAAGAGAAATTAATAGTTACAGAAACAAGACTGAAAATCAGAAGAGAAGGTTGGGTGGATGTTCATACAGGATATGCATCTTTCTAGGGGATTTGAGGCAAATTATTCCAAGGCTTGAACATCCCATATGGAACTCATAAAAATACCCCTCAGATCTAGCCAAATGTTATTCTGTTCAGCCAAACATCATTTTCTGGGAAGAAATAAGGTCCTGGGGGAAAAAAAAACCCAAAAGCAAAAACAAAAGCTGCATTATTTTTATCATTCTTTTGAAACCTTCTTTTCCTCCTAGGCCAAACCTGAACTATTAAAACATCAAGAGCATATTTTCCTCTGCAGGCTCTTCCTCTGCATGCTGGAAACGCAATGTTTATTACCTGATTTTATGCTGTGACTCAAACAACCAATTGCCAGCTGCAGTCATATCTAATAAACATCTCATGTTTATACTCTTCCTCCAGATTTTTACATTTAGATCATATTCTCCCTGGCTCCTACTCCCATTGGGAACAGCCATTTTCCTTAAAACACATTCCAACGCCTCCCAGATATCTGGAACCTTGGTGTCTTGTTTCAGTGATATGTTTTGTGACATGCATGTGAAACTCAAGCCAGTTTATTAACTGTTGACAAAGCAAGGCACAGTGTCACTAGACTGTATGTCATCTCTTCCTCTGCAATCCAATAATCTTGATGAGTCATATCATATGCAATCCCAGAGACTCTGAAAGTGTTCTAGGTCTCAGAAGGTCAGGAGTACTTTAATTTTGGCAAGATGTACAGGCCAAGCAATCCTATTTCCCCAAGTCTATGAAAATTTGGCTCACTGGACCAGGAACCTCCTTGAAGGCACAGATGATGGCTTACTGAGGGAACATAGGAAGATATAAGTATCCACTGAAACTCTTGTGCAGGTCCTCAGATAGAGTCAGCAAGGCTATGAGAAATGGAAAATTCAGAACTTCACTATGGTGATCTGCCAGTGCTCTCATGACTTCTCAGCAATTTCTGGATGTCCTATGGTTCTATGCATGGCTCTGTTTGAAGTACATTAAAAACTCTTCTGAAATGCAGCTACTTATGTGTGAAAAAAGGGATAACAAAACCCATAATCACATGAGATTGTCTTCAGCTAAAATTCTCTATCAAGCTTGCTTCCCTTTGTTTTAAAGCCTTCTTTGCAGAGTTTATTTGTGTCATAAGAATTGCTTTGTTAATCATGTGTTCACACTGAAAGGTCTATTAAAGGATAATGTGATGGCCTAGTTAAGAAGAGGACTTAAAATGACCACACTTGTTCTAGAAACAGAACATAAGTTTTTTTTACAGTAGGTGATGAGTCTCACCCACAATGTGGGTAGCAGGCTGCAAAACCCACAGCAAAAATAATATTAAGATGAGCTCCACCATAGAAGAATTGTCTTGCTTAGACCCTTCAGTTATTACCCAGCACTCATGTTAGAGAAAAGAGTCCAGGGAATTTGGTTGCTCCATCTTCTGGCTCAAATTCCCCCTGATCCCTGCAGTGTCACAGGTAATAATGCCAAGCTGTTAAATAATGGCACACCAAGACCTTAGACCTGTATAACTTCTGTTATTTTCCAGATCTTATTACTTACTTGTTGATGTTCAGTTCTTGTCCTCGCCGCTTTCCCCAGAGGATTAAATGTGAGTGATAACCAACCAATTCATTGATCTGAGAAAGCCAGAAATGTGCAAGAGGAACCTTCAATCAAGAAATGACAATATGTCAAAATGCTCTGTGGAAACATCTCACTCTTGCTCTCTGATCTTTTTTTTTCATAGAATCATAGAAGAATGTGGTTGGAAAAGACTTTTGAGATCACTGAGTCCAACTGTACCTGTCCTGATATCTAATCTGAACCTTCCCCAGTGCAACTTGAGGTCATTTCCTCTTGTCTTGATGGTCAAGAAAACCCTACAAGCAAGGCATGCATTGAATACAAGACCTACAAGACTCCTTCAAGGAAACGTCTCACTCTTTCTGATTTTTTTTGTAAACTCTAAACACTGATATGTCATACCTTTTGATCTTGCCCTGGAATCCTCTGCTCCCACTTCCTGTCACACCATGTTCCTGCTAGGCAAAACAAGGCCTCCCTTAAAAATATGATTTCAACAGAGCTTCTTGACCCCATGTTGTCACACTGTGTATATAGCCTGATTGTTAGGAGATTTCAAAAATCATATTTGAAAATGAACAGAGGGCAAATATGAATGAAGCAGGAAGAGGCTGCAGGAATACAAATCACCATACTATGTATGTACAGTGCTCTGTATGCATGCTACTAAAGTGCTAATCTTGCACATTTTTTTCAGCCTCCCACTCTTTGACTCAGTATCCATGGGGAGGTGAAGGCTAGGTTATTACCAGAGGCAACTGCATAATCTTGCCACATGTTTTCTACTTTGCTTTACTGGAAGTGACTTGCTCTAGGCCCTACTGGCTCCTGTCAATGCAAGGTATGTCCACACTTATTCAATGACCAGAGGTCTGTGCCATGATGAAGCTTATCTGGGAAATCCTGTGCACTGAATGTAGGATGCATGACTGGCTCTCTCCTCATAGTCCCTGGCTACTTAAGCAAGGTCTTGTCCCATTCCTTTCCAACCACTTGTGGCCAGTGCAGGGTATCCCAAAACAGCAGGGAAGTGCAGTGCTGTAATGCAGCCAGGGTAGTCTCTGTAGCAAGACATCATGTTCAGAAGGTGCTGTGTTCTCTGGTTATGTTAGAGCAACATGGCTCATACCCCTTTCCCTGACCTGAGGGAAGAAACATGACTAGTTCTGCCCTGCCTAAGAAGGTGCAACAGAACAAAGCAGAAGTGCAGGGGAAGAAATAAACAGAGAATATCTAATTTCCTTGCCTTGTGCTCTATTAGGACTTCTTGTCTTCCTTTCCTGTAGCATTCTCCAACTCAAAAATCTGGACAAACATTTATCAGCTGAATCCCAGCTCCTCTCTACACTGGAGAAAGACCTCCAAGTTTACAACCACTATAGAAAACGTATTTCCCCATGAAATTAAAGTAAGATATTGGGCTGAAAATTTTAATCACCTTAATCCAATTCTGATATATTTTCCTGTGATGTCTTTTCAGTTTCTTTTGTTCAGTTTTGTAGACAACTACCAATTGCCCAATAACAGAGTGGCTCACTGGTCACTGTAGTTGCAGGAGGAAAAGGTGTTTCTGAGTGGGTGTATCCTTGTTTGCTCCAGCAGTTGTAGGCAATTTTGGTGCCACTGTCACCAAAGTTAAATAATCCCAAGAATGTCACCTGCTACTTTACTATGTTCCTGTTCCACCTCCTCAAGGACTGCTGCACAATGCTCCACCCTCAAAGCCAAACTGAAGCAATAAACTGAACTTCAACATTTGACTTTCAAGAGGAGGCATGCATTAGAAGGAAAAGTTAAGGAAATAATTCTTGGTAGTACTGATATCATGCTAACAAAAACACACAGAGATATAAAATGTTTATTATTGTATGGAAGACAAAATATTTCACAGACCATAGTCAAGAGAAGGTGGTCTAACAGAAAACTTCAGACAATATGAATATTATACAAGTTGCAAGGTGTAGATGAAGGAAGATAAGCAATGAAATGAAACACCATAAAAGGGCCTTATCAGCTAAACTTCAGATTAAACTGCCAATATCAGAGGGAATAAAGATTATCTGCTTTAGTGGCCTGATGAATATTGTAAACCTAGAGAAAGGCTTGGTGGCAAATTAACTGCCTTTCCTAGATACAGATATCTGGTCTGCTAAACAGAACTCATATTCCTGTGGTGTCATATGAACAAATGAGTAAATTCAGGCATGGCAAAGACATTGATGAAATGCTTCCATATTAATGCACTTTGTAGATTACATTGCATACCAAAAAGGTAGCTGGGTTTTATAAATACTCCTGTGGCTATATTTTGTGTCATGTAAGACTAGCCCACTCCCTCTATGTATAAACTTTGCGTTGCTTTAAAAGAAACTTGCACTGTCTTGCAAAAAAATCTGCAACCAAGGTTATTAAACCTCCAGCATAAGAAATCTGCAGTGTGCCTTGCCTGATACTTATACTGCAGAGTACACACAGAGTAGGACCAGTCATTAAAATCTCACTATTAAGTCCATTGAAGTTAATTAGCAAATTATATCTAATAATTTTAAAATATATAAACAAGAAATTTGCTGTTGGCACGTTCACAGACATTTTTTGGCTATTACAGAGAAATCAAGACAATTCCTGCTGTGGTAAAGAGTGAAAAGCTATTTTCTGTTATACATTTGTATTACTCAGACTGTTGCCGAGTAATAGGAGAGAAAAAGCATTTACAAATGTGTCTGAAAAGAGCATTTGGGACAATATTTCAGAATTCCATTAAGTTGATTAAAATCACACAGCTCAATATCTTACTTTTGGGGATATATATTTTCTGTAGTGGTCATAAATTTGGAGGTGAAGGATGCTTCACATTTTTCTGTCATCTTTGCTAAGAAATGCAGTGAAGGCTACACAGCTTATACAAAACTTTGCAGAATAAAGTTTTCTGTAATTAATCATAGAATCACCAGGTTGGAAGAGACCCACTAGATCATTGAGTCCAACCATTCACACCTATCTCTAAATTATGCCCCTCAGTATCTCATCCACCTGCACCTTAAACACCTCCAGGGAAGGCAAGTCAACCACCTCCCTGGGCAGACCATTCCATTGCCTAATGACCCTTCCAGTGAAGAATTTTTTCCTTATGTTGAGCCTAAATCTCCCCTGGTGGAGCTTGAGGCCATTCCCTCTCGTCCTGTCCCCTGTCACTTGGCAGAAGAGGCCAGCTCCCTCCACTCTACAACCCCCTTTCAGGTAGTTATAGAGAGCAATGAGGTCTCCCCTCAGCCTCTTCTTCTCCAGGCTAAACAACCCCAGCTCTCTCAACCGTTTCTCATAGGTCCTGTTCTCCAGCCCCTTCACCAGTTTTGTTGCTCTTCTCTGGACTTGCTCCAGAGCCTCAACATCCTTCTTGTGGTGAGGGGCCCACAACTGAACACAGGATTACACAGGATCTGAGGAGCAGCCTCACCAGTGCTAACTACAGAGGGAGAATAACCTCCCTGGAACTGCTGGTCACGCCATTTCTGACACCTGGGCACACTGCTGGCTCATGTTCAGTTGGATATCAACCAACACTCCCAGCTTCTTCACCTGAATTTATCAGTATTTATCATGGTGTGCATTAACTTATTAATTGCATCTTTTCCTCAAAATAGTATTTTTTTTCAAGTGCTGGTGGAAATGAGCCTGTCAAGAAAATATTGGGGAGAATGAAATGTTCCAGAAAATAAAAAAAAATAGTCACAATGATATATTCAGACAAAGTAGAAATGCTCTCATACCACCCATTTCTTACAGACATGGTGGCTTGTCCCATTTCAATATGAAAATACCTAGAAAGGCAATCCAATGCATCAGCACATGTGACATAACAGTATATCACTATAAATTCTCTGAGAACTATCTAGAAATAAGGTAATTTTCCCAAGTGTTCTTTGGAACAAAATAAAATTCTAGAATAATGCTATAGTTTTGATTTAGCATTGGAAATTAATAAGTTTCAGAAACCAATGGAACAGCCAAAATACATGCTAACTTTAAAAGTGTGAGTAAGCATATGTAAATATTCATTTTCATGCAGGATGAACCAAAATTAATTGTTATGATTTAGTATAGAAATCCACTCTGCTTGGAGGGTTATAATTAGTTAGATTTAGGCATTTTGGCTATATCAACCTTTTACTGTGAAGTGGCCTAATTTCAGTTCTTTGTGATCAGCAGTCAGGTACAATGATTCACTCAGGATTTGTACCAGCTTAACATGGGGAATAATCGGTGAGGTCATTAGATATGTACAGATTGTGTCTTGATCTGCCAAGCGTGCAGTGACTTCAGACACGTTTTAAGTGTAAGAGGAAATTTCTTTCCTGCTCTTAACATCATGACAGCCAGCTCACTGAAGCATGGCATTGCATGCCTTTTCCAGCTGTGATACAGTTTATTAGATCAGTTAGCCTTGCTGAAATAAGTAGCAAGTCTTTCAAACAATCTTTTCTTCAGGTCTGAAAAAGCACCCAAAAGCTTTCAAGTTGAGTGCAAGTTCAGACCACTTCTTCTGACCTTGGTGAGAGAGGAAGCAGCTGAAGCACCAGCTGAAGGGCAGTTAATGCTTGCAGAGCGAAGTGGGCATTGAGGTGTCAGAGAATTGGTAAGTGGTTCCTTGGGGACTGAGAAGCTGGTGTTTTGTTCCTTGTGGATGGTAAATTGATTAGTAGAAGAAAGAAGACGATACTGAATACTCCATTGAATCACTGGTTTTGATTGCCCTGTAGATCTATGAATTTTAATTTTATGTGCTCATCCTTCAAGCATACTTTGCTTGTATCCATCCAGATTTCTTTTTTGTTTCAGTTCAAAACAGCCTGAATGACAAGAGACAACTTGGAGTGAGTCATGTTTTCCAGCAAATGATCATGACTCTATGGCTTTGAAAACTGCTGTTTGCATGAGTTATTTACTGGAGTAGTCAAAGATGAGAGTGAGAGGACAGACAATAGGGAGTATTTCTGAAAAAAGTATGGCTTTTATTATTTAGTAGTTACACAACCACTTCTTTTATCAGTATTTCTCTCTCTAACTGATAATCTGCTAAATCTTTTTGTCTGTGAGGATATGTGTTCATTCCTTCTCCATATGACATTTATATAATGCTTCTCCCAGCATACACTGCTTGCCTCCTAACCATTTTCCTAATTTTTGTGTTTTATAAACTGTGTTTAATTTTATCCCACTGTGTCTGAACCATTCTTAAACTTCCTTTCAACCCCAGACATTTCTCCTGGTCCTTTGCACTACTCTTCTCTGCAGTTTTCTGGCTACTACAGTAAATTCAAGACTCACTTTATAGGTAACATTCAGTCTTAACAGTCACTTGTTTTCAAAGCTTAATCTTCAGACAAAGAGCAAATAGGACTGCTGATGCTGTTGTGATCCTTTGTACAGAACGTCTGCCATTAATGTGGATTCATATAGATAAATTCAAGGTGGCTTATGCTGAAGTGTTTTTTCTGCTGGGTTTTTTGCACACATCAGAAATTTTCAAAGGGATCATGAATCTCTCTAGTGTTACCAAGTCTTTTCACTGCACGGGCACTGGAGGGCATGCTGACAGGCCTAACGTTGTGATTTTGCAGTTTTCCATGGACTGGGGTGCACACCCCACTTACTCATGCTTCTCATGTAGTGTCCAGAGTTTGGAATGAATATTTCTGTTCAATGACCTTGAATTTAGAAAACTGGTTTTCTTATTAGATTCAACTTCTGGATAAGCTTCAGAGGACCAAGTCAAGTAAGTGGCACTATTTCTGAGGGACTTCTGTTACAAATGTGACCGACAGCAGCACAGCTCTGAAAAGCAAAGGGAAGGAGGAGCAACCTGGAACACCTGGAACATCTGCATTCCAGGTGACACTGAATGACAGAAGATGATCACCATGCTGGGGAAGCAAGGATTTCTCCCAATAGCTTTCTATAATATTTGTGCATACTCATAGTAGAAACAGAACTTACTTCCATATCTAGACCAGTACCCCAGCTTACTTTGAATTATACTCCTGACAGATTAATTGTCTAAACTATGGTGCCACTGTTAGCAACTGCGTCAGCAAATGGTTGCAGCATTTTTTTAACATAATATGGCAATATTTCTGTCTGTGGGTTTCCTTTTGTCCTGAAAATACATATAAACCTGACTTTTGGCCTCAAAAGATCACAGTAGCCCTCATCAGAGTTCTGTGATTGGATGTTGCCAGCAGGGACTATTACCCTGTGTTGAACATAGTTCAGTTCTCCAAGACTGTGGATTTCTGATGGGTTAAAGAAAGTAAGGTATGAACCATGCAAGATTTCTAACATAAACACTATGCAATAAGTACCCTTCCCCCACTTGGAAAGTCTGGCCAAATTCTGTCCCTCTGTTCCAGCTCCTCCTTGCACGCCTCTTCTAATTTCCGGATGGGTCCTGGCCCCCAGCCGTTATCTCCTCCAGCCTCTGGGCTGTTTGCAGAAAGCAGTTATAAAAAGGCTGACCCAGCAGAGTGGAGGGGAGTTACAAGGTGCAGCAAAACAACAGTGCCAGACCAGACTGGGTATCTGCTTCACTCACCACAACCTGCTCTGGACCATGGGGAAGGACAGGCTGCCCAGCAAACCAAACATCTTCTTCCTTCTACTCTTCTCCTTTCCTGGAAATACCTCTTCCACCACAGAACCGTAAGCAACATATGGATGGGGGAGGGACGTCTTAAAGCCCCCTTCTTTCTTCAGTTTTCTTACTTTCTATCATTTTTCAAACAGCCATGGCAGTTTCTTCCACTCCTGCCCTGCCTCCCACTACTAGCCAAGTCCCAAGCTTCCTGCACAGCTCTGCCAGTGCTTCCCGCTCTCTCCCAGTTTCCCCATTGTTACCCAGTGCTGGCAACCCCCCACAGCCCTGTTGGTGCCCACACTCCATTCCTGCAGCTGCCTGCTAGTCCAGCCCTGGATCATCACAACTTCTTTGCCTAGTTATATTCCTTCCTAGAAACATCCAGGTACCCGGGGTTTTGTGGGCTTGATAGCAGAATTCATGTACTTACCTATCCTGTAGTATCCTTGGTTTGAGTTATTTCTCCACACTCTCCTGTTGCTTTCAAGTTGGCGTGCTCCCCTTTCTCCTGTTTCTTTCGAGGCAGTGTTTCCCTTGGCAGCATCAGATGTATTTGTTCCCAAAGAGGATCTGTGACCTAGATTCTCTTACTCCTGCATGGTTTCAGCTCCCACTCTGCTGAGGGCCCAGAGAAGAGGGTCAGCCCTGGATGGCATGGGCTAACTGGAAGCTGACATTCCCACCCCAGCATCACCTACCAGGGAGGATTGCTTCAGAGCCTTTAATCTGGACAGGAGCAGCCATCCTCTTCAGACCCTGGCTGCTGTCACACTCTGTGGCTCTTTCTGTGCTGGAAGAAGCACAGTTCTCACCACTATGGGTCTCATAGTGCCTGCTACAGAGATTTCATTCTCACAAGCACTGTAGCAGGGCTATCAGCTGTAGCAGAAGGTGCAGGGCTACACGTACTATGTGGTCAGACATGAAGTGGCTGGCCCAGGCTGAAGGAACTTTGACTCATGCAGTACCATAAACTTCTCTTTCATGTGCCCTGCTTGGGTGCTTCTAAGGTACGTGAGCCAGCCAAGTCTGCTATGGTGTCAGCCTGAGTTCTCTGATTTGCCCACAGTAATCAGATTGTAGCCCTGCCTAGGATCAGGAGGAAAGTGATGAGTCTGTACTGCTCCTATCCTCTTGTGAGTAGCATGATGCTTTTTGTACCTGACCTGAGGACTATTTCAGGAGAGGAGGAGGAGGAAGGGCTGAAAGAGGTGAGGGAGTGAAAAGCATACTTGAGATCCACAGAACGAAGGCAGGAGCCCAGATGAGAGGCATGAGCAGTGAATTGCCAAGGAGAGAGGGTAGTGATTCTGTTTTAAACACTGCAGGGTAGATCTGGTGCTGTGTATACCATAGAAGGAAGACAACCTTGAGCAGAAAACAAAACAGAACAACCGAAGATTGCTTTCTATGCCTACCCCAAGCAGGGACATAGCTTCTTTGAGCAGTGGCAGTTATTGCTTTTCTGTTTCAGATGTGGAGAGCTGCACAGGAAACAGTTACATTTCAGACTGGATATTAGGAAAACACCTATTCACCAAGTTAGTATAGCACTGGAAGGGGTGACCTAGAGAGGTGATGGAAACTCCATCTAATGCAGTCAATTGCCAACAGTACTGTTCCAGGAGACAAGTTGGACTTAAGACATCCATAGGTCCCTTCCTACCAAAAACCTTATAGTTCTGTAATATCCTGCAGCAGGATTTCTTTTTTTTTTCTTGCTCTGTTTTTTTTTACTGGAAGGATTCAAAAGGAGGCATTTTTCTCCTGTTCTGCTCTGTAGTGTTGTATGCAAGCTGCTTCACAATGCAGTATATGTGATTTGGAATGTGCTGCATATAGTCAGAAATGCAAGGTCACGATTGCATATGAATGGCATATGTGGATTCATTCACTTCATTGGTTGAGTGCTCTACGAAGTAGCTGAGAGTCAATTAACAGAAGTTAGTCCATCTTAAGCTAGAGTATTACCTTCTCTATATAGACAAACTAATCATTTTTTGCCTCGGCTACCCTCTTTAGGGTCTCCTGCCCTTCCTTATTGCTTCATTCTGACAGAGTTACTGCCTTTGTTGTCAAAACAGCTTGTTGCACATAGAAAGGCTGCTGAGGTCTCTTTTGATAGCCCAGATGCCTTTTGTCCTGGAATGTCTATACATGGACTTTGTGACCCAAGTTATTTAAAGCTCTCATAGTACTTCAATTTATCTAGCCCTTTTGACCAACACATCCCAAAACAACTAAAGGGAGATCTATAAACAGTATATTTCATGTCCTTGTTTCAAAGGCAGGGAAGGCAGCGTTGGGGGAAATTCTGAGCATTGGCCAAAATTTCAGCAGAACAGTAAACAGGAAGAGGAATGAGGCCAAATTCCCCATGAACTAGGTCACACTGTCCCTTCAGTTGACTGGGTGTTACAGTGAGATTGCCAGTGCCACTGACATGGGACAGGGACAATGAGATCAGGGAAAGCAGACACATGGTGAAGTTGTGGTGAGAAGACTGTGGAAGAAGGGAAGCACTGGAGTAAGCAGATAGTCATGAGCTGTAAGTCACTGCCTGGATGGCTGGACCTCCCTCTTTTCGCTGCTTCTGTAGCATCACAGAATGACCTGAATTGCCAGCTGACTCCTCACTACATTTTGTCCCATTGCCTGCCGCTAAGGAAAATGAAGGTATTGCCTTGGTCCCAATGCCTCCACAGTAGTTTTAGGACTACCCCAAAGCTCAGAGTCCAGGCAATAATGTAGATCTGGATGGGCCCAGTTATCATTCTCATCAGGGCTGGTACTATCTGGCAATGTGCACATTATGCTTCCCTGGTGGAGGGCCCATGGGCAGGTTGCATGATTACTTCAGACCCGAAGTCCCATCCCTACAGTGATTAAGATGCCTCGCAGGCTGAATTGCCACCAGAACCTCCTGCTGCATCTAGACAGCTTAAGTTTGCACAGGCAAAAAGGAGTGCCAGGCCCATAAAAATGGTCAGCATCAAAAGAGAGGAATACATTGTCACTGTATTCTCTTCGCATTGGTGGTCAGTCATAGGTACTGCAGGACAAAGTAGAGGAGCAAGGCAAATACTGCCAGGTGTTCAAGGTCTAGGGATTGCACCTGTGCCATTTTGGGGCAATGAATTTTGCCCAGGACATTTTTAATAAACTTTACATCAGGAGTAGCTGATCTTCTTGTTCTTAAGAGCCTCATACCACAATGATGTATTCTGATCTGTCCTCTGTCTCTTTCTGAACAGTTCCTTGTAGTCCATTTGTTGCATGAGAATTTTCCAAGAGTTTGCAACAGCTATTCGATGTGAACCTGCTTAGTGATACTGCATATATACAATAGCACATATACTGTTGTGGTAGTATTTTCTTCCTCTATTGATTATTTTCCCTTTATGAACAGTTCATTTTGCCATTTTTGCTACACATCCCAACAAATGATAAAAGTTTTCCACAAATATATGACTAATTTTTAGGTATTTTGTTACTCTGGGCAATTAGCCAGAAGTTGTACTTTCCAAATCATTTAGCAGAACAACAGGGGTCCCAAAACAAACTCCAGAGATTTTCAATAGTTCTTACACTTTGTGTCCTATCTTTTAACCAATTAATCCATCTCAGAATTAATAAATTGATTTATTAGTAAAAACTCGTCTAATGATCCCTTTTATTGGATGGCAGCTTAAAGGGTCTTTTGTGGGGGATCTTTGTCAAAAGCTCTTTGAAGATTCAAGTACACTTGTGTTGCTATGAATCACTACTGTCTGAAATTCTTTGTGTGCTGATCTTAATAAGGTCCCAGGCAGCAAGCTCTCACATTTTTGCTCAGCATGAGAAGGATTTGGGAACCTGGATAGGCAAAGACATAAGCAGTCAGAGAAGTGGATGGGTTTTTCCAGCCCTTAAACTGCTGAATTTTCAACCTTTTTTAGCTCATGCCTTTGAGTCTCAATACAAGACTGTGGGATATACAAAAAGCAATTAACAGCTTGGAACTTTTCACACACTCCTTGCTCCCTGCTGTGAAGCCAAAGAAAACATCCTTTGTAAAGGGCTCTCTATTAGCATAGAAACTGTTCCTTCCACTGAAAGCATTTCCCTGTTTTTACGCTAATTATTTAGGCAGTTTAATATGCATAAACCCAAAATAAAATGAATGTTCATGTGTATAATGCAGTGCACTTCACAGGGATAATAATGGATTAGGCATGATGATTTGTTAATTTCTTTTCACTTATTACTGTTTTCTTAAAAATGTTTAACATTTCTGATCCTTCTCATTCTTGATTCCCTCTCTTCCTAGACAGTATATGGTGCTACTGCCTTTTCTGATACACACTGATTCTCCTGAGAAAGTCTGTGTTCAGCTGGCCCACCTGAATGAGTCTGTGACGCTGAGTGCCACACTTGAGTATCAAGGGGAAAACAGGAGTTTGATTGATGATGTGGTGTCAGAGAAGGATGTGTTCACCTGCATCCCTTTCTCTGTGAGTATCTCATCCTTGTGAGCTGATCCCTGATGTTTATTGATGTGGTGTAGCAGACTTAAACAGTCCAGAAATAAGAAATAAGACACATTGCAATCCAAGGCTTCTAAGCCAAGCCAAACAAAAAAATTAATTTGATGTAGAAAATTGACTGTTGTAGCCTTATGAGGAGTATATTTTCCACCAATATCAAATTCTGTGTCCCACGGGGCATTTCTATGCATGTAAAGTTAAAGGTAAGTAGGTCCATGAAGTCATTCTTTTTGTTCTGGAGCTCATTTGTGAGTGTTTCCTGAAGAATACTGATCGATGAGTAATGCAAACAACTGGTCTCTCCTCCTAAATAATGAATCTGGGTTATTTTCCATTTTAATAAATCATAGGATGGAACAAGATTAGATTCAATATTTCTCTAAGGAATGCATATAAATGAAGGGGGTGGGGAAGGCTCCCAATATTGGAAGGAGAGGAAGAAGGAACATGGAGAAAACTCAAGGAAATGGAGATCTATCATTGCAACAATTTCTGAAGAAAAAAAAATATTTTCTTAAGACAGAGGAGACAAGCCTTCGAAGTTCATATTAGAAAATCACGTTTTTCTTTTGCTTCCAGCACTTCAGTCTATGGTGTCCCTTTGGTGCCCCTTTAGGGTCCTTTTGGACCTAGCTAATACTCCATCCTTCAAAGGCTTAGTGCAATGAGGTGAATCAGTAAAGCAGTCATTATCTTAATTTTCCATAGCTTCCAAAATCCAATAGCACATCTGTGGCATTTCTCACTGTGATGGTGAAGGGGGCAACACTGCAGTTCAGAAGCCGCAAGTCGGTGCTGGTCAAGAACTCTGAAAGTCTTGTCTTCGTCCAGACAGACAAACACATCTACAAGCCCGGACAGACAGGTAAAGGGGTTTGAGTTTGTGTTGACTCTGACAGCAGAAAACCTTATGAGCTTTATTTCCCAGAGGACCCATACTTTGTTTTCAGACTTCTTCATGGGGGGAATTAAAGAGCTCAGTAAATCTTATTTCTGTCCGAACATGTGGCACCTTCATAATTCCTATTCTGTCTCCTCCAGACACAGCATCTTAGCCAGATGTATGCACAGGCTCAGATTCATTCTACTCAACTAGAGGCACTAATCTGGGGTGACTTCAAAGCATAGTCTCCCTTGGCTGCATCTGAATCAACAAAGCAGGACAGGCACTCCCATGGACAATTCAATTCAGTCAAGACCTGATTATCCTTCTAAACTTATCAGCTTCTCACCATCTGTAAGAGAAACAGTCTGAAGTAGAGATCTAAATTCAGAGCCCGTTGATCCATAGAATGAATCTGAATGATAAACTATTGAAACACTGATGTTTCCGAATAGTGACTACAAATTTAACAGTGGAATTTTCCTTCTTTTCCCTTACACCTTTCAGTTCTGTTTCGGATCGTCTCTCTGAACAAAGACTTCTACCCGCTGAATGAGAAGGTAGAGCCATAATTCTTTGTTGTTAACCAGGAGGCTTAATTCCCAACCAAGACCATTACTCTCACCCAGATCCACTAAAGACTACCTTTAAAGTAAATGATCCTTTCTTACTTGCCCCATCCTTGACTCATTCCATATCCTGCCCTGGGAATTACTCCAGCTCTCTCTACTAACTGAGAAACACATCTCTTTTTTCAAAGAGGTACAGGTGTTTAAAACCACATTTGCAAAAGAATGTAGGTGGCTAAGCATTTAGACTGGGATTTCATTACTGAAATAATGGGTGGGACAAGTTTCCGTTGAAGGTGACAAATGTGCTGATGTTTCTGGCATTGGCTGCAATCATATGCTCAGAGGCAGAGAAGCAGGAAGAGCTGGTTTTAAAAGAGTTGGTTTTAAAAGATGGCGTATAAGTCCATCTTCTAGCTTATTTAACAAGCAGGTCCTCGTGCAGGCAAGTTCTTCAAAAATTCTTACTTCATCGGGGCTTCATGTAGTGATAAGACAAAAAATAAGAGCTCTAAAATATTGCAGAACGTATTTCCTTCACTATCAAGAATCAAGAAAACACAAGAGTATAGAAAAGGAAGTACCTAAAGGACGCTCTTCTGCCCTTTATCCTGAGTCTGTAAACTACTTCCATCCATATATGACTACTATTTCTAACACTGATTTTGCTTTGTTCTCTCCCCACAGTTTCCATTTGTCTATGTTCAGGTGAGTGGATCACTACATGTCTTATTTCAGCAGAATGTGCAGGCATAGTAGTAGTAGTCTCCAGCAGTGGTGTTTTCAGGCTGAGGTGCAAGGGTTAAAACCCATGGACACATGACATTTTCCTTTGTGCAAAGGAAGGCTGAGAAGTTGAGCTTCAAAAGAAGCTCTGACAATGGTTCTTTCATTGGGAAACGTGCCATTGAAACAAGATACTTAATCAGTGCAAGCCGTGCTGAATTACATTTGCCTAGAGGTCATATCAGAATGGCTTATTCCTCTTCTCAAGTAGAGCTAAGATTTTCTTTCTGCCAAGTGTGATTGAAACCATAGAACTGGATTAAGCAAGCTAACAAAAAGAAACAGAATTTTATATCTTCCTAAGCATGCTCTTTTTGTCTGTTTGGTTTTGGTTTGTTTTTTTGGGTTTTTTTTTTAAAAAACTGAACTTCAGAGACAGACAAAAGTTAACAGGGAGGATCTTTCTGTCAATGATTCAAGTACTCACTTTTTCAACTAAGAAACCAGAATTTATATTTATTATCTGGGACATCTGCTAGTGGAAAATAGATGGAAAGGGCCCAGCACTGGACCCTGAAGCCATAACACTGCGCCGCACAAACAGTGCTGAAATTAATATAAACAAATAGTATGTTAGTTTGCATGATTATAGGTCCTATATAGTCAGTCCTGTCACTGTTCCTTGTTGCTTGGGTTGCTGTCTCCATTCTGCACCATCTTTATCTTGAGCTGGGGATGTTATCACATCAGAGGAGGCAGAAGGTGGGTCAGAAACTGTCTATGCTCTTCTTTTCTACTCTCTTGCAGTCACTCTCTCTTCCCCTCCACAAACTTGCAGAACAGAGCTACAGAGCTAGTAAGGCTCTGATAATCTGTGAATATTTGGAGAAACAAGGGTAATAGGGTGTGGTGTGTGGAATATCAGATGTAGGAGAGCATTTCAGAACTACCTCAGCAGAGACTCTCCCATGCATTTGTAGAACAGGTCTCCCTTTCAAAGATGATACATAACTGAGTACAGAAATTCCATGAAAGTAGTAATAAAAAATAAATCCTACTTACTGCCTCCAGAAATCCCATATGCCATTGCCTAATAAGTTGAATAATTTCATGACCTTTCTTGTGTTAATACCATGGAATCTCCAATTTTAAATCGCTAGGAAGGCCATCCTGTTTTCAGCTCCAGCCTGTGAGGCATGGTGTTTGTCTGCACTGTTTAAACCAGTTTATGTAGGCTTTGGAATCCGTCCCTGCCATCACCTCTACCTTCCTCAGTGCTCCTCTCAGTTCAGCACTGCCCTTTGTTTGGCTTTGACAGGTGTCTATGAGGCAGTCTCACAGAGTGAGAAACTCATCTGCAGCAAATGTGCCATTTTTCTCTAAAGAGACAACCTTACAGTCCTTCCCAGTAAATATGTCACAAAAATGGCAACAAGTTCACAAACCCAACTATAAATATTTTATTGAATTCCTCTTCCAAGGAAGGCCAGTGATGTCCCTCGCAATATGTGGTGAGCTTTTCAGCAGGGTTGAAGTGGGATGATGAAGATTTGGTCAGAGACATGGGATGTGTTTTACTGACTGCTTTCCTCTCACGGTGCTTCTTGTGAGTAAGGCCCTCTTTTATGCCCCTTGACCAGCGACTCCCAACTGGTGCATGTTGTTCACATCGCCTTTTCACTACGCCCTTAGATAAAAATCTCAGTGAAGTAAGTGCACACAGTCACATACCTTGAGTCAAATATCTATCTAGAGTAAACAGACTTTTGGTGACAGCCAAGCTATGATGCAAAGAGCAGCAGAAAATGAAAGACTGTGAACTTTAACCATGCTGTTGAGGAGCATGGAAAGGGTATATTAAACTGCACAGCACCACTGCACTGGTTCAGTGACTTCAGCCCCGGTTCCCTCAGTTGCTCCTTGTAAAAGACTTGTTCTCCAGCCCCTTCATCAGCTCCATTGCTCCTCTCTGGACATGATCCAGACCCTCAACATCCTTCTTTTAGTGATGGGCACAGAACCAAACACAGTATTCGAGGTGCAGTCTCACCAGTGCCGAGTACAGGGGCAAAATAACCTCACTGCACCTACTGGCCACACCATTTCTGATACAAGCCAAGATACCTTCTAGGTCACCTGGGCACACTGTTGGCTCATATTCAGTCAGCTGTCAATCAACATCCCCAGGTCCTTCTTCTCCAGGCAGCTTTCCAGTCACTCTTACCCTAGTCTGCAGCACTGCACAGGGTTGTTATGCCCTAAGTGCAGTACCTGGCATTTGGCCTATTTAAACCTCATGCCATCGGACTCAGCTCAGCTGTCTAGCCTGTTCAGATCCTTTTGCTGAGCCTCCCTACTCTCCAGCAGATCCACATTTCCACCCAGCTCAGTGTCATCTGCAAACTTGCTAAGGATGCACTCAATGCCTTCATCCAGGTCATTGATAAAGATGCTGAACAGAACTGGACCCAGCACTGAGTCCTGGGGGACATCACTTGTAACCGGTCTACAGCTGGAGTTAACTCCATTTAACATCACTCTCTGGGCCCACCCATCCATCCAGTTCTCCACCCAGGAGAGTGTGTGGCTGTCCAGGCCAGAGGCTGACAGTTTCTGAAGCAGAACACTGTGAGAAATTGTGTCAAAGGCTTTACTGACTACATCCACAGCCTTTCCCTCATCCAGTAAGCAAGTCAGATTGTCATAGAAGACAATCAATTTTGGCAGGACCTGCCTTTCATAAATCTGTGTTGATCAGGCCTGATCACCCAGTTATCTTGCCTGTGGTTCATAATAGCACTCGAGACCAACTCTTCCATGACTTTCCCTAGCACTGAGGTCAGACTGACAAGCCCATTTTCTCCTGGGTCCTCCCTCCAACCCTTCTTGTAAATGGGTATAACATCAGCCAGCCTCCAGTCAAGTGGAACTTCCCCAGTCAGCCAGGACTGCTGGAAGATGATGAAAGGGTTTTGGCAAACATGTCTGACAGCTCCCTCAATACCCTCGGGTGGATCCCATCTGGTCCCATAGACTTGTGAGTGTATAATTGGCCAAGCAAATCTCTAACTACCTCCTCTTGGATCTTTGTCCTACTCCTCTAACTCATGGGGGTGTACACACAGGGAACAACTTTCCTTACTGAAGCAAAGGAGACATTAAGTACCTTAGCCTTGTCCTCATCCTTTGTCACAGTTGGTCCCTTTGCATCCAATAAAATAGTGATGACAATGCTCCAGCATTAGTCATGAGGAGAGACAAGAAGGGAGAGGTTTCATCTGGATGCATGTATGTGGGATTTACTTTCCTCTGTTCCTGTCCCTATCACAAGCTTTGGACTCTTAGACAGGTACATTACTCAGTCCCATAGACAAATCGGGTCTCATTGTTCAACAGATTACACACTCAGTTTCTATTCCAGGCATGGGGGAAAAAAATGTTTGGCAAATTAAAGAGTCTAACTGAAACCTCACTTCTTTCTCCCTGTGCTCCATTTACTCCTCCTGTCCAGTTCTCTGTCTTGTTACCTTACAGTGTGTCTTCTCCAGTTTCCTGGCCACATCCTTGGTAAGTATTGCAGTTAGAGCTGAGGGGCAGGAAATGCTGGACCTCCAGGAATAAAAAGCTTTCTTGCATGCTGTTTGTGCAGAACTGACAGGCAAGTGATCACAGATCTTCACAGACTGCTGAATAATTACAGCTAGGCAATTCCCAACTGGAATGTATATATAGTAGGCAATCCACTGCTCTGTCTCTGAGTGCCTCACATTTCTTGTGACCTTGAGTTATCTTCACCTACAGGATCCCCAGAGGAATCGTGTGTACCAATGGCAAGAGGTGAAACTGGAGATGGGTCTTGCGCAGCTATCCTTCCCCCTCACCTCAGACCCCATCCAAGGCTCCTACAAAATAGTTGTGCAGAGGAGCTTCACATCCCATGTGGAGCATTACTTCAGCGTGGAGGAATACGGTAAGGAGAGGATGCATGGCTGCAAGTGGGGCTGACAGAAACACCTTTTACTGTGGTCTCTCAGTTTGATATTTCCTGGGAATGATGTGGAGAACAGAGAAACTGAATTCATAGGCAGTGTATTTCAGATTGGCTGACCCAGAAGGTGCTTAGTATCAGAGCTGGTTGCTCACTTTCTGGCATCTCTGCAATCTGTCTGAGCCTGTATTTCCCCATGATGCTCTTGGATTTACAGGTTCTGTTGGCCTTTCTATATATGGCTTGGGGCACCAATTTCAGATGACCTTGTTTTAGCTAATTTTTAGTCCAGCAGCTTGTTTCAAGTTGCACTAGATACAGAATAAGAGATGAAAATACTGTAGTGACCCTGTTTTGCCTCTCTCATGATCTGCATCAGTTCTGCTTTCTCTTTCAGTCTTCTTTGATTTTCCTGGTTTCTGCAAAAGCTTAGAAAATATGTTGGTAAAAACTTCTGTTTGAGAAGAAGAACACACCACAAATGTTACAAACAAGTGCAAATGGTCTTGTAGTAGACACTGAGTGTGCTACTCAAGGAAATCAGTTCTGTAATAGAACTCCAGTGTTTTCAGATGCTGAAGCTGTGTGTGTTTGAGGAGACTGCTTGGCCTGTGTTTTGCACTCCTGGGTTCCCTTGGCTGTACATGGAGCCCAGCACATTGCTCAGAAACTGCTGTTTCTGGAATATGCATGCTGCAGACCCAAAGAAGATTGTCACTAGAGTCCACTGGAGCATGGTGAATACTTCAAACAGGAACCATGTTATAGGCTTTAGCCTGCCATGGCAACAGATTATTCTGAATGCCAACTCCCAGAATCATAGATGCATGCGCCTTTCATATCCTCACTGTAAACTCATATTTCTTTTATTCATTCTTTAGTTTTATTCTCCTGTTGCTAATTTTCTTCACAGCCTGTTGAGGAAATGTGTCCTGGAGGCAAATTCATGTTTGAACTGTATAACCCAGGGTTGCTTTCCTATCCCTGAGTGCACCCTCCCTGCTCTTGTTTCTTGCACTGTGAAAAATACTCTTACTTGCACCACTTGGAAGCAGGCCTTGCATGCTTCAGTCTAGCACTGGGTTGAGGGCTGAGGATTGCAGGTTGCAATATGGAAAGAGGGATGTAACTTAATACTCAGGAGCAAAATAGGCTCTTGTTACCCTTTGTTATCAGGACTTGCTACTTATCCACTTTAAAATATAGATATGGGAGTCTGTGGCTAGATTATTTTAGGAGTGTCTAGATACACAGAATTGTTTCACATGCTACATATCAGTGAGCCTAATAGCACTTTGGAATCTCATAACAGTAAGAAACATTATTTGAGATATTTCAGTGGTGTAAGTGACGGTGGTAATGGGCTATTCTATGTCTTAGTTGCAAATTATGTATTGTGAAACATGAAGTACAACATACAGGGCCAATGTGTCCTTCAGAATGGGCAAATGTAAGGGATCAACACAGCACCCTGGTGTCAATGGGATCACATGAGCATGTGCTGAAAATGTGTAAAGGTAGGAACTACAAACCTCCTAAAATTCCACTTAAGCAACTTTCAACAATGAAAACATTGTTGAAGGCTGATAAAACCTAGTGAAGGGGTAGCAGAGCTGTACTGCAGAACACGGAGAGGTGATGATGTGCATGAAGATGATCCTGGCTCTCAGTTTGGATTGCTGTGTGGTACGCAGTGCTTCTTCACTCTTCTCAAATCAAACTTTCTCTCTCCCATCTAGTGCTGCCCAAGTATGAGGTCCTGGTGAAGCTACCGAAGATGATCACTATTAAGGACACGGAGCTTCCAGTGTCCGTCTGCGGTCTGTGAGTCACAGTGCTGGAGTAATCTCTCTCACTCATTCTTTACTCTTTCTTCCTACTGAGGACCAAACAAAGAGCTAGGGAAAACTTTTCATAATTTCTCTCAGACATCCAGCATAATCTTGTTCCACCCTACCAAGTCTGAGCCTACTACTTGCCCTACAGTCAAAGTGGAGGGTCTTCTCTGTGTTCCTCCAAAGATGATGCCAAAGCAATCTGCAGCTCTCCCTTCCCAGTTTACTGTACATTTTCTCCTTCTGCCTTTACATTTCTTCAGTTAGAACTTCTCTGCCAATCCTGAACCCTCAAATAATCAGAGATGTCAGATCAGGTATCACTTCACAGAATCACAGAATCACAGAACAACCAGGTTGGAAGTGACCCATCGGATCTTCTAGTCCAACCATTCCTATCTAACACTAAACCAAGTCCCTCAATACCTCATCCACCCGTGCCTTAAACACCTCCAGGGAAGGTGACCCAACCACCTCCCTGGGCAGCCTATTCCAATGCCCAATGACCCTCTGCGTGAAAAACCTCCTCCTAATCTCCAGCCTAAATCTACCCTGGCGGAGCTTGAGGCCATTCCCTCTCGTCCTGTCCCCTGTCACTTGGGAGAAGAGGCCAGCTCCCTCCTCTCCACAACCACCTTTCAGGTACTTGTAGAGAGTAATGAGGTCTCCTCTCAGCCTCCTCTTCTCCAGGCTAAACAACCCCAGCTCTCTCAGCCGCTCCTCATAGGGTCTGTTCTCCAGCCCCTTCACCAGCCTCGTTGCTCTTCTCTGGACTTGCTCCAGAGCCTCAACATCCTTCTTGTGGTGAGGGGCCCAGAACTGGACACAATATTCAAGAGGCGGCCTCACCAGTGCTGAATACAGAGGGAGAATCACCTCCCTGGACCTACTGGTCACACCATTTCTGATACAAACCAGGATGCCATTGGCCTTCTTGGCCACCTGGGCACACTTCTGGCTCATGTTCAGTCAGCTGTCGACCAACATCCCCACTTGAACATTTTTAACACTTGAACATTTTTAACTCATAATTTTCTCCTCCTGAGATCCTGATTGCATTTCTACTTCTTCATGGAAGCCTCAGGAGTTTGTGATACAGGAACACAGCTGGCTGAAATTATTTTCTGCATAAAATCTTTTACTGTATTTCTCCAGAGGCCTCACAGTTAGAACAGAGTCTAAGAGATGATGGAAGAATCTCACCATGGAAATAATGGAAACATAATCAATGGAATCATTAAAGTATCATATTAGTCACCTTTTAAGAAGAAATACAAGGAAGTAATTCACAGAGATCTTTAAGGAGATGTGTATGAGTGTGATTCTATGACTGATTGTTGCATCATTTAACATATTATTTAACATTTATGATTATAGTTACACATATGGGAAACCTGTTCCTGGTTTGGTGAATGTCAAAGCGTGCCGGAAATTTTCCCATTCTGCTTCAAATTGTTACGGAAAAGAGGCAGAAGCAGTGTGTGAAGAATTCACTAGGCAGGTGAGTCTCAAGATTAAAATATAAATGTCTTTAATGTGGATAATAAGCAATATTGTTTAAAGAAGACCAAATCTTTGACGGCTGGGAGATAGTAGGACATCAGACATTCTAACCAAGGAAAAGCAGATGATCTCCAGGAAGGCATTCTGAAGAGGTGGGTCATTAAACTGGAAGCAGAACTGATGAAGAAAATGCCACAACTGAAATCTTGACTCCATAGAATCTACTGATGAATCTCCAGTTAGCAGCTGTGAAGTCCCTGTTCAGATCCCCAAGCTGAGAAAAGAATCTGTGACAAAATTTTGTAGCTGTTAGAGGGATGGATAAGATCAAAGAAGGCAGTATTTTACATGGGTCAAACACAAGAGAAAAAAAAACAGAAGGCAACAAGGAAAAGACTGAAGACAACAGAAGAAACATGAGGAGAAAGAGAACCAAGGTAGGAAGGAGTTAGCAAAGAAACTAGTATATATCTTGGAGAACTGAGTGTATATTACCTCAAAGAATTCCAAAAATGTGTGGATGAAACACTAGGAAACAAGCGGTAAACAAGTTCTGGTCTTGGAAACAACCCTAGAATATAAAGCTGGGTTTTCATTTAAGAAGCTAAGCATGTTGGGTTTGGGCTATCTATTTGGGACTAAATTTGTTAATGAAATTCCAACTTTCTCTCCAATACTCTGCTTAGGCAGATACTCATGGATGTGTTTCTGATGTGGTAAGGACCAAGATATTTCAACTGCAGCGCAGGGGATATGACATGAGCATTGAGGTAGAAGGCAAGATCACAGAAGATGGCACAGGTATGTATCACATTGAGATGGCAAATTGATGACAGGCCATAACAGGAGAGCCTAGCAAAAGCAAGGAAAATGTAGTGACAGGTCTAGAAATTCTGCTTTTCATTAATAATTTCTCTTTACTGTGCTCTCCCTCAGGAATAGAGATGACCGGAACAGAGTCCTGTGGAATCACATCCGTCATGAGCAAAATCAGCTTTGACATGCTGGACTCTCAGTACAGACCAGGGCTACCACTCTTTGGGAGGGTAGGGAACTTCTGAGATGCTGGAAAATGAATGGAATATAAAACTCACAAGTGCCCAATCCCATTGGAAAGAATATCAGATGATATAGTCCACCTTCCTCTGCCTTTGCTCACATGGAGAAATTACTATCTGTTGGGGCAACCTAACAGACACATGGTCCTTAACCTCTTGGCAGTCAGACCAGTACAGATTAGAAGTCTCATTGTTCTGATACATGAGAATAACATCAGGGAGAAGCAGGTGTGGGTTGTTCCACAAAGGAACGTTATCTTTGTACAACAGAAGTGGCATCATGAGCAACAGCACAGTCCCCCAATACCTAACCAAAATAAGGAGAGCAGAGCAGATTGGTGGCAACACAGGTTCCACCAACAATCCAATAAACACTAGACAGTAAGAGGTGACACCCCAGGGCTGAATTCAAACAAGAAATTGCAGTTAACTGGGAGGGAACAGCAGGATAAAAAGCTGGGTGTAGGTCTACCTCCAATGTACATTTAGTAAGGATAAAGCACAAGCCTGAACTTAGAGTTTCAGAATCAAGAAGCTGATGATATGTGGTGGAGGTCCTCAGGTGAAGTTGACCAGGGGAATTAAAACCTACTGAGGAATTTAGGGCTCTGACATATGATGGGCCAATCACATTGTTTTGCTGAGAATTTTTTTGGTTGCTGCCTCAGGCAACTCAGGACTCACTGAACACTTTTCCACATTCACATCTTTTGTTTTCTTGCCTCCTTCTGGCAGAAAGGAGTTAAATGGGGAACAGGCTTTAAGACCTGGGAATTATTTTCTTTTTCTACTCTAAACTTTCTACTTCTAAACTTGAAGTTTGGTTTTGCTCTGTCAGGTGAGGCTGGTAGATGGCACTGATGCTCCAATTGCCAATGAAACCATCATGATTTCTGTGGATGGAGACAGATACAAAGGGAATTACACTACAGATGAGCTGGGACAATCCTGGTTTTCCATAGACACTACCACCTTTACACAAGCCTCCCTGGAAATCCGAGTGAGTGACAGAGACAGGGCAGAGGGAGTGGGGTAAGCCTCTGTCTTTCTGATCAGCTGGGGAAATCTCTATCCATGAGTTAACAATCTTTCTGCCAACTGGAAGATAAAGCAAGTTTCTTGGCAGTTTGCCTCTCTTCTCTGTGTTTCTTGTTCATATTCTCTACCTTCTTCTAAGGTGGCAAATACAGAATATAGATGCTTTTTCTGAGAACTTTCATGAGACTTGTCATCTGGTTTTGGTCAGCTGTAAATAATTTTTTATTTTCTTTATCAGGCTGATCATAAACCTGAACTGAACTGTTATGACAGTGACTGGATCACACCTTCATATGATAATGCCATACGCAGAATAAGTCGATTTTACTCCCCCAGTAAGAGTTTCCTCAAAATTGAGCCAAAACCTGAGACATTAAGTTGTGGCTCTCCAACGGAGATCCAGGTGCATTATATTTTCACACCAGAGGCCATAAGAGAGCAGAAGAAAATTGTCATTTACTATTTGGTAAGAATTATTTCTGATTATTTTGATCTCTGGTCACAGAGAGCACTGTGACGCACAGAGTTGCCTTCAGTGATGAGCAACCACAGCACTGCTACATGGTCAGTCCTTAACCAGTAATGATAGAGAGAGTTTGAAACTGCAAGTGTGGCAGTGGGATTTAAAAACATTTCCATAATGTTTCTCATGTTGTCTTCTGTGTACAGACATGGGTAGGGTGCACATATTTTAGAAACTAGAGGAGAGAGACAAAATATTGATGGAGAAACTGTTGTCTTAGGTGCAGCCATCCAAGACACTATTTTCATAGTACTCTACTCCCAGTCTCCCCCATTCTAGTTCATTTATGGCCACAGTACAGAAACTAGCATCCTACAACAAGAAGATGAAAGTTGAGGAGGAAAGCAGTCTCCTGCTCAGTTTTGCCTTTTGATGGTCATCTGACTACTGAAACTAAAACAATACATCTAACTACAGCACCAGAAAAACCCAAAAAGCTTAATGCCTTGGTTGTGTATCAGGCAGTGATGAGAAGTTTGGGATACCACAGTGACTGGAACAACAATGCTGGCATTGGGAACCACGAGTTGTTTCATTTTGGGGGGCAGAGAAGAGAGACTAATTCAACTGTGACTGAGCAATGTTCTATCAGTTTTGCTTGGAATAACAGGAAGAATCAGGTGAATTTTCAAATAGAACTTCTTTCCCCTTGAATTTGTTTTTCTGTCTTTCCATTTAGTGACAGTAGCAGAAGAGATTTGAGTTGCTTGGAGATCTAGAAGAAATCAATAGAACAGACACTCCTGTTCTGATCAATTGTACAGAACATTAGGAGGACTTAGGCGGATATTAAGAAAAAAAAGAGTTGAAACCTGTCGTAGAGATGACCATGTGCTTCCTTTCAAGACTGCTAACAGTAAATTGAAGCACAGGATTCCTGTTTATCCCAGTAGCCTAGGAAATCTAGTCTTAAGTATAAATGCAGCAGGTAATCAGAGTTAGGGAACTTACTTTTTCATAGGTATGGATCCTGTCCCTTCAGATTAAAATATGATGCTATGGAATAGATAACTTTTACTTCAAAAGCAATTGCATGAAAGACCAATTTGGTTGTGAAAAAGAAAGCTTTTTCTAGAAATGAGGAAATTACAACTGGGATTCAGGCTGTTCCTTACTGCCTGACTTTGGACATCTTATTCAAACTCTTCTTATTTACAGTCGATGCTCTTCTATTCCAACTCTGTGTGAGTTATCAAACTAATGTTGATTAAAATTTTCTCCAGACTATATCACAATGCAACTGAGAGTGGAGCAAAGCGAACTGTTGGTCATCAGTCAGGTCCAAATTTTTAGACATCTGCATTTGACCCCCAAATCTATACGTGTTCAGAGGCAAAGTGCATTTGAACCTGATCTCTATATAAAATATGTACAAAATGGAAGACAGACCTGACCAATAAGGAAAGTATATTTCTCTCCCCAAAGACACAGTATATTCCGGTCTGGTACTTGCTTAGTATCTCCTAAGAGAGTTGGGCTTATTCAGCCTGGAGAAGTGAAGGCTCCAATGCCCTCTTATAGTGACCTTCTAGTACCTGAAAGGGACCAAAAAGAAAGCTGGAGAGGGTCTATTCATAAAGGCTGGTGGTGACAGGATGAGGGGGAATGAGTATAAACTGGAGAGGGGCAGATTTAGGTTTGCCAAGGGAAGTTGTGGATGCCCCATCCCTGGAGGTGTTCAAGGCCAGGTTGGATGGTGCCTTGGGCAGTCTGGTCTGGTGGAATGTCCCTGCCCATGGCAGAGGGGGTTGGAATTAGATGATGTTTAAGGTCCCTTCCAACCCAAAACTGTTCTGTGATTCTGTGATTCTTGAATATGCTCAAAGTTCGCAGTGCTATTTACACGCATATTCTACCGTTAAAACAGTTATTAATTCTTATTCCCTTCAACACCAGCATCAATTTTAACAGGAAAGTTTCTCTGTCACACAGGTGATGGCCAAGGGAGGCATTATATTAGCAGACACCTATGATCTGGCTGTGAATCCTGACAATGGTGAGTAGAACCATGCATTTTTAGCATCTCTGATGATAATTCAGGGGCAGAAGGGGACATAGAGAAATTATTCTTATACAGATATTTTATGTTGGCATTAAAAGGCATTTTCATAATTAAATCTTTTAAAATGAATTGGCTTGGGTTAGTTTTATTTTCTCTGAATCCCATCAACTGCTATTTTTTTGATCAAAAATTTTAGAAAATTCAACAGAAAATTTGCATCATGTTTTGACCACTTTTTTTCAAACGAATGCTCTCTGCTGAGCACTCTATTCAGACTGTGAAAACTTACCTGTGTTGTAAGACTCACATGTACAGAGAGCAGGAAGAACACATCTCCATTTCCCTTTCTCACTTTCTGTCTTATTTTCTGGCATTGTTTATCCCTTGCAAGCATGCAAACACACATACAGAATTATAGAATCACCAGGCTGGAAAAGACCCACCGGATCATTAAGTCAACATATACTTATATTCTAACCAATGTAGTCCATTTCATTCATATAAATGTCCAGGGACTGACATTTCAGTAACTGAAGCTTGCAATATCTTTAAAAGTCTTTCAACAATGAGGCCAGGGAGACATTTTGGAAGTCTATGAGGAGCTGGATTTGCAGTGGGTGTAAACAGTATATGGAAGCAGAAGACCTTACATGCTGCATGTTCTGCATCTTCACTAGTAGTAGTGACTAAACTAACACCCTGACTCATAACAAGAGATGTTCTATCACTTTTGTTCAGACAGTGACATGAAGCTTAGGCTCAGATAGGAAGTCTTTGAAGACAGGGAGACGTTTCTCACTGTGGAAGTGGTAGCTTGATGTTCCAGCTAAATGCTTGCTTAGCAGTCATTTTGTGAAGTTATTCTTTCAGCCACTCTGCAACCTTGACTACTGCCACCCTTTACAACAGTCTCATATTTCTACCTTTGTTCCCTCATCTGTTTTTTGTAGACTACAGAAGATATTGAAACTTGAGGAAGAAAGAGGGTGGGAACATCAAGAAATTATACCAGAAGTTAACAGGGGAGAATTTAGAAGGCCTGTTGAGGCCCTCCAAATTCATTTGGCTATTACATGATCACTATTAGAATGCAGATTTCTTCAGCAACAGTTGAAGTCATTCCTGCTACTGCTAACATAAATGTTCAGCATGAGTGAACCTTACTTTTATATCTAAGGAAGGCAAATGCATATACTGGAACTTCTTGCATGGTGCTTAGCATTTTTACTCTCTGTCAGCTCATGGAATGTTTCAGTTGATCTTCCCTGTTGAGTCAGCAGTTGCTCCTCTAGCACGGATGCTTGTGTATACCACTTCACCCAGCGGGGAAGTCATCGCCAGTTCAGCAGATTTCCAGGTTGAAACTTGCCTCCCCAGTAAAGTGAGTATAAGTCAAGCTTTGTGCAACCCCTGTTTGTCTTGTGGCCAGTAGTTCACTTATCTGTTCCAGAATGGAGGCAGAATTCACACTGGGCTCATTAAATAGTCTGACTAGATGTTGACAGAGGATTACTGACTGAAACTCCAGAATAAGTCACAAAGCTATGAAAAGGGGAGCAAGACAGAATATGAAAGAGAATCCTTGGTCATTATCAATTACATTGGTCAAAGTTCAATATATATTGGAAGAGCTGAGATCAATTCACAAGGCTAGATGCTTCAGTATAATAGCAAATAACACATCTGGAAAGGTGACTACTTTAACTTTTTTGGGGATTGCAGGTCAGACTGACTTTTGTAACCAAGGAAGGTCTTCCTGCCTCCAATACGAACCTGCAACTCCATACCTCACCAAGGTCCCTGTGTGCCCTCCGTGCTGTGGACAAGAGCGTTCTCATCATGAAGCCTGAAGATGAGCTGTCTCCCAGCTCTGTAAGTCTTGGTTATCTCTGGTAACGAGTAAGTACAAGAAGAAACCAGTTTTTCGACTACAGTTGACACCACTGTCATCATGAGGCCATATATTTTTACAGCTGCATTCACTACACTTGCTTTTTAAAAGCTGTCTTGCTCAAAGCATTGTTAACTAGTGTCTGTCACTGCAGGTGCTGTTCTGCCACACTTTTTCCTGGTTATTTGCATTTCCCCAGGTCTATGATCTTCTTCCACTGAAGGAAATCCATGGTTATAGCTTCAAGGACTACTACCTGGAAGAAGATAATGTCAACCCTTGTGTGTCACTTGATAATGCATTATTAAATGGGTTCATCTATATACCCATGTCTCCTGATGGAGAAGGCGATGCCTATGACATTCTCAAAGTAAGCTCCAGCATTTTGTTTGAATCTGTTTTTTCCTTTTTGGAATACAGTCTCCCCTCCACTTTCCCTTGTCCTGAATTCCTTTTTAGTGAATGTTGCTTTGAACTTGCTAACTTTTGTATGCAAGATAATAACCAGGTCCAGGCCCTGCATCCATGTAGGCCTATCATTGGTAACTGAATGCTTTCCTGAATTATTAAAACCCTGAAGGGGCTCTGCATTGTTAGCAGATACACCTGTGTATGGGCTCATGTAAGGAAACAGTCCTGAGAAGTGACTCCTAATACCATAATAGTAGAAACCCTTCCTCAGTCATGCATGTTTTCTATCTGGTGTAGATAGGTCTCTATAATAAAGTGTCAGTTACTTTGATAACTCACAAACACACTTATACTCATCTAGAGAGTAATGCACAAGATTTTCTGGTTACCCTTAATTTAATAATTTTCACATGTCATTTTTACCCAGGCAGGTGTCTCCAAGGTAGACCTGTGGCCTTAGCTTTCCAGCTGATCATGCCAAGATTTTGCCTCAGGATGAGTACAACATGATAAAGCCTCTGGGTTGAACCAGTCTATCACACACTTATATACAAGCCTTTGTTTTTCTAATCAATACCAAACATAAATATGCCTATTCTTGACATATTAAATATAATTTAGTACCAAAACTGTTCGTATAGTGTTTTTTATCTTCTTCCTCTTTTTTTACTAGGAATTGGGCCTAAAAGTCTTCACTAGCAACAAGATCCATAAGCCTGAAGTCTGCCAGCATTACCCAGGACTCATGATGGAAAGGAGTTACAGCAGTTCTAGTAAGATTACTTCCCACACAAGTACATAAAATTTACCAACCTTTACTTCTTTGAATATTAATTAAACCAGGCAGACGAGATTGTCTTGTCATGTAGTACTGACCTAATTCAAGATCATTCCCTTTTGGCCTCAGTGCTGAAATATGAAACTACAACACCTTGACTTTCTACCCTGAGCTAGACAGATGTACCTGGATAGACCTATGGGTGGTTGCTAGCCTCTACAGCAGGGATTCTGTAGACACTAAGATAGTCTGTCTACGCTGGAAAGACTGTGCCAGCACAAACTATTGCCTTTTTCTCCACCAGGTGGATGGAGACATCCAGCTATGGAACTGAAAAAAAGGAGCCTTTACTTCTAGGTAGTCACATTCTAGCAATAGCTAGAGGAATAAATAGGGCAAAAATGGGCAAGATAAATGATAAAGTGGTACAGTAACTTGAGGACTGAGAAATTTGATTCTGTTCCCAGCTCTCACATTCACAGGACTATAACAGGCTGAGTAGGTCACATCACTTACGTGCAGCTTCAGTGACTATAAGGACAGAATAATATTACTTATTTTTTCTGAATAATTCTGATATTAGAAAGGCTATATAAAACACTCTCCTGTATCCTATATCACTTCCAGTTACTGACTTTTCTGGGGCTATATCCCAGCTCCTATTAAAAAATGATAGATTTTGGTCTAGTGATAGCTTCTAGCAGATCAGATTTTGGGGTTTGAAATGCAGGATGAACATGTCCTGAGATATCAGGCTACTTTGAGAAGATGGAAAGCCTTCTGATGCTGATGGAAAGCCTTTCAAAAGACACAACACTAGGAAACACTCTGAGAAAGCATCTCCCTGCTCTGGAACTGTTCGTTTGCTAAAGACCAGAATTGTTAAGAGACCCATACTCATCTCAAAAGAAACTTAGGTGGAGGAAGGGAGATCTAAGTGTGGCATCTGATTATGGTTATCTATAAACACAATCAAAAATTCAACCAAATTTAGGAAACTATATGCAACGGTAATAGCTGGAGACACTAAGTTCCACATTTGACTCTGTATTGCAATAGTAACGTACCCTCAATAAAATCATCATACATGGTTACAGTGGGGAAAGAAGGTTCAATCCCACCTAATCTTTGTAAGCAACAATAAGAAAAATATACAACAATAAGAAAAATGAAATACTGAGATGACAACAGAAAAAAATATTTGTGTCCAGTGGCCAAAGTTTCAAAGTTGTTCTTTCAATTTTAAAATTTTAGTATAGAATAACCACTACCTGGCAGGAAAGTATCCTCCTGATTTAGAATGGAGTTTGACAAATCTCTGCCTTTCTTCCTGTCCTTGAAAATATTTGCTAGTCACTGCATTGAATCTGCTTGAAGATTTGGAATATGGTATAACAGAACATATGGTTGATGACAGTCCCATGGAAACTATCCGGAAGTACTTCCCTGAGACATGGATCTGGGACATAGTTTCAGTGAAGTAAGTGTTTTGGGGAATGTAGAGTGTGGTCACTGGGGCAAAACCTCAGAAGGTAGTTCAACCTCAATGAAAGTATCCACTTTTCAGTAAGAAGGGTATTTATAGTAGACAGAGGGATTTTTCGAGGTCACCAAGTACAGGATGCCTTGGGAGGAAATGTGTAAGCCACTACCCATTTCTCAAATAGTCAGTTGCTCCAAATGTTGTTCAGTAAGATGAGAAAAACATATCACCAGAATATGGCTGAAAACTTGTTTTCTGTCCCTTGCCAGCTCTGACGGAAATGCTGATCTAGATGTGACCATCCCTGACACCATAACCGAGTGGAAAGCCAGTGCATTTTGCATCTCAGCCGACACAGGCTTTGGACTATCCCCAACAGTGTCCCTCAGAGCCTTCCAGCCTTTCTTTGTAGAACTCACCATGCCCTACTCTGTGGTGCGTGGTGAGTCCTTCCTGCTCAAAGCCACCATTTTCAACTACCTGACTGCCTGCATCAGGGTAAGAGACATTGACAATTTTGCTTAGCCTGACAGCTCAGGGAAAACTACAATGGGTCATTTGTAACATGGTTTCCTAAGCCAAATGCCTGGTTTCTGACTATAATTTCATATGGCGTATGTATGTAGGAGATCTTGGTGTATGTAATGAAAGGTGAATATGTTTTTCTGGAAAAGTTTTAAAAATCTGTGCTGGATTTGGAACCAAGAGCTCAGCTACTGTGCCCTCCAACATTGTCATTGCAGATTTATGTCATTGTCCTGTAGAAATATGAAACTTGGGTTATCCATAGACTATAGTGTCACTGCATACCCATATAGAAAATTCAGGTTCACTGAAGTGGAGACCTGTGCTCAGCCTTTAGTCTGATCTCATATAGACACCTCATAAGATATCACATCAGATTTGCTGGAATATGCAGACTTCCTGTAATTTATTGCATATGCACCTGACAGTGAGCAGAACTATATACCTTTACTATTCTTATCTGCATTCTTTCACCAGGAAAAATACTCAAGAGAAAATTTAGGAGGTGATTCAAACAAAATCTCCATAACCTGTGCTCTGTTTTTTAATATAGTTTTTTATTCTAAAAGGAAGCTGACAGAAGCAGAGGAGGTGATCCAGCCGTTTCAATGCACTCTTTATTCCCCTCTTGCTTGTTCCCATATGAGTTTTCTACTGCTACTGTTTTACCTCTTCATCTAACTAATCATGAGGGGGTGGAAGGCTTTAATTAGTGGCTAAGTTTGTAGTCATTGTTTTGCCTTTACACACAAAACTGGTCCATGCTCTCCATTTCCCAGAATTTACTTCCTTTCCAAAGACACACATCCTGTTCTCTATACTTACCTCCCCAATCTCTTGCACTTCTCAGTCTTCTCCCAGTTTGTCACCCAGTTCTTGCTCTGCAACCTCTATAAGGTGCTCAGTTCCACAGTATAACCACCTCCACTCCCCATTTCCATGTACTGCGATGTCTGAATCTGCAATTCTATCTTGTCTGCAATTCCAACCTTAATGACACCTCTTTGTACAATTGACAGGTCAGTGTATCTCTGGCTGAATCTACTGATTTCCTTGCTACACCCATAGAGAAGCAGAGAGAATCCTACTGCATCTGCATGAATGAAAGGAAAACTGCTGCCTGGGCAGTAGCACCAAGATCTTTAGGTAAGATATTGGACAACAAGAAAACACTGGCATTGGATACATGTGGATTATGTCAGATCTTTGGTATGAGGAGTTAGGTAACTTCAGACTTGTCTGGAAGGTTCTTGACTATGTCAGATGTGACAATTCTGACTCTGAGTTTGATACACTACTCTGGGATGCAGTTTCCAAGTCCTAAACAAACTCTTTAAGTGTTGTGGACCATTGTTTTCTTCGCATTTGCATAGAAATCATGAATTCCTTTAATATACTCAGACATTCCTGTTGTGGAGTTGAGAATGTCTTATCTTAACTTGGTTGCATCTAAAAACCTGTAATCAAAGTTTACTTTCTCTGAAGTCTCCCAGAACAAGACTGATTTACAGGATCTATACCTCCACTACACTTCTTGCTGATGGAGTAACACCTGCTTGGGTGGCCATCACAAAGGAGATGGCCTGGTAGGCTGCAGCTGGATCAAGATAAAACACTGTCTTGGGTCTAGCTCTCCTCCTGGAAAAGATTCTCTGTAACACAGCAGAGAGTGCCCAGTACAAATACACACTCACACTTGACTGACACTGCCCAGCAGGGCTGTTTGACCTTTGTTTCCTCCAGGGCATGTAGAGTTCTCAGTGACAACTGAAGCCCTGCAGAACCAGCAGCCCTGTGGCAATGCCATTGTGGAGACCCCTGAGAAGGGACGGAAGGACACAGTCATCAGACAGCTGCTGGTGGAGGTATGTGGGCTACTCAGTATGGTAGCACAGGAAACTAATAATTTCATGCTTCACAGCAATGGTTCCTGTATTGATATATGTTTTCTGATTTAGCCATGATGGCCTGTGTGACTTTTATTCTGGATGCTTTTATAAAGGAAGCGTTGATAAATCTCACACAGGCTAATAGAGCACCTAAGTCATAATGTTGCCATCTCATAACAAAAACAGGGTATTATATTACATAGTGGGACAGTATTAATAAGGCAGGTTTGTCCCAGATACATCATCTGGGAAATAAATGAGAACTCCTTGGGTTTACCTGCAATAAATCACAGGGTAGGCTGTAAATGTAAGACTTGCCGGAAACTTTATGCAGCTCCTCCAGCGTAAGGGTGGTACTCTGGAATATGGAATAGTCATCACAATCTACAAGTATTTCCAGACAAACTGCCATTATTGTTTTGAATTGGTTTTATTACACTCCTAGAATGTTCAAAACAGTATGAACTAGTTTTTAATTTTTTACATTCTTTTGTATATGTTTTTCGTGAGCAATGTTTTGCAATGATAAAACCACAGTGTTTCCCATGATAAATAGTCAGTCATAAAATTAATCCACAGTATAAGACTCCCCCTGATATTAATAGCAAGCAAAAAGTACTAGCTTGTTGTATAGTGAAACATCACATTATAATTTGGTCAATCCTATGCACTCTAACTTGAATCTAATGATAGAACAACAATCTTATCTATTAGGCTTCTTTTTTAATTTTTATTTTAATTATTTACACAATAATTTGATTATGTAGTGCATTTCATGTATCAGGGAACAGGTAAGTGTTAAACATTTCAGGAAAACTTCCTAATTTCAAATATGTCTTCAGGAAAAAGAGTGTTTCTTTTGTTCTTCGAAAACACTAGAAGAACAGAACTATAATGTCTTTGCTCCCAGATGGTGGGGGAGTGAAAAATAACTGAATGAGAGCTAAAATTACTTCTGTCAGAATGTCTAAGAGATTACTGGTCTTATCCTGTTACTGTAATGAGGTAATTAATCTACAGCAAGCCCTGAGTGGATAGAACCAGAAATTAGCATCCAAGGCTGAGCAATTAATTATTAGGGTGGATACAGTGTAATTTTCTTCTGGCTGCATTGTCCCAAACAATATCCCCTGCACCAGGCAGTGCACCCTGGGGAGAGAGAAGGGAGTGTGCCAGAGCCCCTGAGGCATCTCTTGCCCCTTGAGAAACCAAGCCTCACTGACAGCTAGTTGGGAAATAGGATGTTCTCTCACCCAGGAATTTCTCTGCTGGAAAGGAAAATCTTTCAAATAGTTACATATTGTGGGGTTTAATTTTCCATTGAAATGTTCAAAATCAAGCAAAACAATGGATTTTGCATTTATTTGCATTTCAGAATGACATACTGAAACAAACAAGAAGGTGCCTTTTCAAACAGAAACACAAACTCTGTCACAGTTTACCCTAGATGCTTGTTTTTTTTCATTCCCTCCCCTTTTAATCTTTCTCCTTCTTCTCAAACTGAAGAATGAGAGGCAAAGTATATTAATTGTGTGAGAAAGTGAAAAAATGCCATTCTTTTACATGTTGGGAAAAAAAAATTCAGCTTGCAAATGTTGGGAACCAGTAATGAAGGAGTGTGAACCATCCTATATGAAGGTTAAAAAAACAAAAAAATTTTCTAGTATATGTTTGATTCCCGAGTGCTATGCAGAACGTTTTGAACCAGCTTAATAGAAAACACAGCTTCTTTGATGACTTCAAAAGTTAGGCTAGAAGTTTTTGAAACAGAAGGATGCAAATTACCCTTTAAATATGAACATAAATTGCTAGCTGACTGTGGCATGTATTTAAAGTTTAGTTGTTGTACTGCTTTTGGGAGCACTGGAGTGCTCTAGTTGTCACCACTTAAAGCTCTTGCACAAGATATCCTACTTACTTTTTATCAGCCTGAAAACTTGTGCTGGATTGGGCTGAGGTGGGCAGCACCTTGGAAGACAAAGCCCTTGTCATGATTGAAACCCAGCCAGTAGCCAAGCCCCACAAAGCTGCTAGCTTGCCTCCTCCGAGACACAGTGGGATGGGGAAAAGAATTAAAAAAGTAAACTCATAGGCTGAGATAAAAATGGCTTAATAGGACAGTAAATGGGAGAGAGAATAATAACAACAATAACAGGATACAGAAAACAAGTGATGCACATACAGTAGCTGACCACACAAGGACTGATGTCCAGCCCATCTCCACGCAGGAGTCACTCACATGGAATACCCCTTTAGCCAGCTTGAATCTTGGCTATACTCAGCTTCTTGGTGTATCTTCCCACTGGCAGGGCATGGGAATCTGAAAAGTCCTTTATTTAGTATAAAAACTACTTAGCAACAACCAAAACCAGTAATGT
Organism: Coccyzus lansbergi; assembly: GCA_033558105.1. Lineage (NCBI taxonomy): Eukaryota > Metazoa > Chordata > Aves > Cuculiformes > Coccyzidae > Coccyzus > Coccyzus lansbergi. The sequence continues at coordinate 3,290,209 of JAUMJK010000229.1, forward strand.
GTTATCAGCATCATTCTCATACTAAATACAAAACATCTACCAGGGAGAAAACTCTATCCCTGATAAAACCAAGTCAGCCCTGTGGCTCTATCAGCACTGTTGGTAGCAGCACCACACATTATCTTGTATCATAAACTGTGAAGCTGCAAGGTCTCTCTGAGTAATAAGAAAGGAAAGGACATAAAATTTCATGATTGCAATTAGCCCATATCTTATCATCTCCAGTTATCCTCAGCTGAGGAGGAAAAAATTTTATAAGCAATTTCTAAAGACTTCAGTATAATGAGGTTATTACCACAGGAGCATTTATGAGTATTCAGTTTTCTTAGAGTTCCTTTTAGTTTCCCTCTTGATATTTCTCCATTTTCTTTGTGGTTGTTTCTCATTTTCTGCTTTTTTTCTTGTTTTGTTTTCCCCAAGCCGGAAGGGATTGAGGTGGAAACTACCTACAACTCTGTGCTCTGTGCATCTGGTGAGAGTCTTTCTCTTTCTAAGACTTTATTTGCAGAGATAGAGACTAAATATGAAGAGAGAAGGCGAGGTTTGTGAATGCTCTGCTCTGAGAAGAAAGGTATATGAACAAACGATTTGAGTATCCAACTGGTATTGAAACTACTTCCTCCTAAAGGAGAATAGCTGAGGCTGTGGTAGCCCTTGCAATTACAGAGGTGGAAGCATGGAACTGAGGCTGGCCAGGTTCCGGTGGGTCAAGAATGTCTGTGATTCAATAGGGTTATCTCAAATGTCTTTCATGAAACAGGTACAAAACCAAAAACGGGACTCTGCCAGGTCTGCCCTCCAAAGAAGAAGAGGCCAAAAAAATATGCTGGAAAGTGCCTTTGTCAGTCAAGGCCAGCTGAAAGTGCCACATAGAAGTCCAGGATAGTGTGTGTGTGAGGATATTGCAGGCCCAACACAAAATTTGCAGGATAGGAAGCATCCACAACAAAATTACAGATGAATGGACTTGTTGAAGGCAGGAAATCCCTGTCTTACCCTCTTAGGTGCTAGCTGTGCATGTATATTTATCCAGAATTGTAACAAAATTGACCTGTATTTTACCCCAGAAAAGTCATTGTCAGAGCCAGTCTCCCTAGTTCTCCCAGAGGCTGTGGTGGACGGCTCAGCCAGAGCGTATTTCTCAGTGCTAGGTAAGTGAAGCCTTCTTAAAGTGTCACATGCTATTTTTAAATACTACCATACTTCTTCAGTCTGCTCAGCAAGCCCTGAACTGTGCTAGTTTACACTGTAAATTGTCCCGTTCCCCAGGTGACATCATGGGCACTGCCATGAAGAACCTGCACCAGCTCCTCCAGATGCCATTTGGCTGTGGTGAGCAGAACATGGTCCTGTTTGCACCCAACATCTATGTCCTGGACTACCTGAACAAGACAGGGCAGCTGAGTGAGGAGGTCAAATCCAAGGCCGTTGGATATTTAGTGAGCGGTGAGCTGGGACATAGCTTTTGCTTCTCTGTTCATTCCTTCCCTTGGCATCTGTGTAAGAACACTGTTGGTCACTGGCATGTATGATTTTGAGGAGACTGTCCTGGTGCATTGTCTGGAAGGGAACATTTGGTAGGTCAGTGTACATAATGCAGTATTTTTACAGAAAGAGTGAAAGAATCCTGCACTCAGGTGGAGGTGCAGAGTGAAAGAAGATAGCATACAAACAGAAACATTGAAGAAATACAGGACTGATAATAACTCAGAGTTCTCTCCCTAAGAAAAGGGATATATGAAATACCTAAACCAGGCTGTAAACATTAATTATGGCTGCTACTTATGTAGATCTCTGACTCTCATTAAGATTAAGAAAGTATCACACACCTTCAATTAGGACAGAATTCTAACATACTAGCTAGGACATTTTGGCAGGCATAACAGCAGTACACATGGACACAGTGAATATTTGCTGATGGACAAGGAACTTTTTTAACTCAGTTATTTTGCAGAAAAATTACACTTTCTCAAGTGAAAATTATACTATTTTCTGTGTCCCTATCTTGTGTGGGGCTCACCTTTGTATTCAGTTCTCCTCTAGGAACCATTTTCCTATTTCTCTCAAGCCTGGGATATGTTTACATCTACTTATTGAATCTAGGGCAGAGAGTGGTAATGACCATAGATAGCCTGTTTCCAAGTGTTTTAGGAGAGAAGAGGACCTTAAGGATGGAGGTACTTGGAGCACCTCCAAGGTTAAGGTTTGTCTTAACTTCTGTTGTTAACACTGAGCAGCACAGCTCACGCTTGTGCCATAAGTGGGACATTGTATCCCACGTCTTCTACATTGATCCTCCTTGAAAATCACTATGACAATCTAATTATCCTTCCACTCTCCATTTCAGGGTATCAAAGGCAATTGAAGTACAAACACTGGGATGGTTCTTATAGCACCTTTGGGCCACGTTATGGGCAAGTTGGGAATACCTGGTAAGACTTCAGTGCCTCTGGGTCTTTATTTCTGCTTTTCATGCCTGCCCTTTCCTCAGCATTTTCCTGTGCTTGGCCATTGTTGAGGTTGAAATAGAGGTGAAAATGACATTGTAATCGTGACATCACAGATCACAGGCATAGTCAACATGGAATAATGGAGTGTAGAAAGTTCCTAAGGGAGGTGCCTTTTAGGTTTGCAATGCTGCACTTGTATCTACTTACCCACCATGATGCTCTTCTTCAATACAAGTGAGGGTGACCTGCAGGATGCCCTAGATAATATTTGTTAGCATAAGATGCTGATGAGTGCCCAGAGTGCTATTGCCTGCCAGTTCACAGCCATCAGGTTTATGAATGGCAGGCTCCAGTTGGTATTTGATCCTGTCTCACCAAATCACTAAAATAGCTCACAGTTTCCGAACAGCCCACTGTGATCAAGTTCTGCTTTCCTCCAAAACAATGCTGCCTACATGGGCCCTATGACCTGTGACAGATACAGGGATGACTCAGAATATTTCAGTTCCCTCTGTCACTTTCAGGCTCACAGCCTTTGTCCTCAAGTCCTTTGCCCAGGCCCGACCTCACATCTTCATAGACGACAGACACATCCAGGATGCTTTGGTGTGGCTCACTCAAAAGCAGAAGGAGACCGGCTGTTTCCGCAGTTCTGGGACACTCCTGAACAATGCCATGAAGGTAATGTGTCTACCTGGTTGTCTCCACGTGGGCTTTGTGAGGCTGGAACTTGACCATAAGTCACTCTATGACCAACAGAGCTATCTTAGCACTTGCAGATTTGGGGTAAGGGGGAGTTAAAGATATGGGCTATCGCAGAAGCTGGAAGAAGCCAACAGCAGCTTCTGAAAGACTTATCATGAAAAGGAGGCTAGGAAGAATTTGTCCCTACAGCCTGTAGATACATAAAATAGGAGGGGAGCCAGTGGTGCTGTGTGAGACGAATATCTACTTTTGTGGTCTTCTGCAGGGTGGAGTGAATGACGAGCTCACGCTGACGGCCTACATCACTATTGCATTGCTGGAGATTCCTCTGCCAGTAACTGTATGTATAACCCCACCCTGAGCCACAGATGGTACCAATATGCCCTGCTAGTGGCTCCATGAATTATCAGGGTCCCTTTATCTTTTTAAAGAAGGTATCCTGTCTGAATAGCCTTTCCATTCAAGCCTAGATCAGAATAACATTCTTCCTCCATTTTCCTTCCTTGTCTATTCCTGTTTTCCACATACATATTTCACTTCATCTTTTTTTTGAATACTTTAGTGAAGAATCATGTTTTTGTTCTCTTAAAAGAGTACAACTTTGATTAATAGTGAATTAAATAACATTTAAATCCCTGAAATGAGAAAAATAGGTTTCCTACACTCACAAAAACTTCCTTTTGTTTGTTGGAAAAGTACATTCCTGTTGGACCACTTGTATGGACCTATTGTGTTGACACAACAGTGCAGGTTTGTGAAAACGCAAAAAAGATGGCTCCCTCAAGGATTCATTCTCATTTTCTCTGCCTCTTCCAGATTGCTTTGTTGGAAACCTCTATCCTTAATGCTTGGGGAATAAGGTATACCTATAGGCAATAAGGTATACCTGTAGGGAATATCATAAATGATAGTCCATGAAAAGCCCAAAACCTATTTAAAAGTAATGTGGGTTGGGTCATTCTGACCCCTGAAACGGTAATCCCTTCTCTGTAAGACAAGCCTCTGGTGCAGGTAAAATTGGGCTGTAGCAGAAAGACTGCTGAGCCAGAGCAGTTGCTGGGCTGCTGTAATCCCTCTGCTCCAAATGTAGTAGGAACTCTTTCATGTTGAATTTTTTTTCCCCTGTATTGTGATAACTAGCAGGAAGAATTGTTCTGTCAGTGGGTGACATGGATGACATTAACTTCACCAGAAAGGTATTCTTCCTTTGGTATGTGTTCTGTTTAGAAGGCAAGCTCTCAGACAGAACCGTAGTGGACAATAAGGATGACTTCCATCTCCCTGTCTGAGTCTAGAAGTGTCATTGAAGGAGTTGTCAGAATTAGATTGGTATATGGATATACGTCAAGTTAAGCTGCATGAGCTCTTTAGCATAGCTCAGCCCTTAATTAATGCTATAAGCAAGTATACGGAGTATTTCTGTAAGTGAAAAAAACATATTAGATCCCACATAAAAAACTTCCTAGTATTGTTGTGAGTATGTGTATCTATTGCCATATCCTGTCATTAGAGTGAATTCCTTCACAACACTTACCTGACAAACAGTAGTAAGCATAGGATACTGCAGGTGAGGCACAGACCCTACCATTTTTTTTTTATGCTTTGTTTTCTCAAAAGCAGCTGAATTACTTCTCAAAAAGTGGCCACAAAAGATTTCATGTTCCATTACATACCCAGTGAAGGTAACCTCAAAGCCAATGAAAAATAAGACTTTTCCTTCTAGATCATAGAATCATAGAACAACCAGGTAGGAAGAGACCCATCGGATCATCGAGTCCAACCATTCCTATCAAACACTAAACCATGTCCCTCAGGACCTCATCTACCCGTGCCTTAAACACCTCCAGGGAAGGTCAATCAACCACCTCCCTGGGCAGCCTATTCCAATGCCCAATGACCCTCTATGTGAAAAACTTCCTCCTAATCTCCAGCCTAAATCTCCCCTGGCAGAGCTTGAGGCCATTCCCTCTCGTCCTGTCACCTGTCACTTGGCAGAGGAGGCCAGCTCCCTCCTCTCTACAACCTCTTTTCTGGTAGTTGTAGAGAGTAATGAGGTCTCCTCTCAGCCTCCTCTTCTCTAGGCTAAACAACCCCGGCTCTCTCAGCCACTCTTCACAGGGCCTGTTCTCCAACCCCTTCACCAGCTTTGTCGCTCTTCTCTGGACTTGCTCCAGAGCCTCAACATCCTTCTTGTGGTGAGGGGCCCAGAACTGAACACAGTATTCAAGGAGTGGCCTCACCAGTGCTGAGTACAGAAGGAGAATAACCTCCCTAGACCTGCTGGTCACACCATTTCTGATACAAGCCAGGATGCCATTGGCCTTCTTGGTCACCTGGGCACACTTCTGGCTCATGTTCAGTCGGCTGTCGACCAACACCCCCAGGTCTTTCTCCTCCAGGCAGCTTTCTAGACAGACTTCTCCTAGTCTGTAGCTCTGCATAGGGTTGTTGTGCCCCAAGTGCAGGACCCGACATTTGGCCGTGTTAAACCTCATGCCATTGGACTCAGCCCAGTGGTCCAGCATGTTCAGATCCCTTTGCAGATCCTCCCTATCCTCCAGCAGATCCACACTTCCACCCAGTTTAGTGTCATCTGCAAACTTGCTAAGGGTACCCTCAATGCCCTCATCCAGGTCATTGATGAAGACATTAAACAGGGCTGACCCAGCACTGAGCCCTGGGGAACACCACTTGTAACTGGTCTCCAGTTGGATTTAACACCATTTACCACCACTTTCTGGGCCCAGCCATCCAGCCAGTTTTCTACTCAGGAGACTGTGCGCCTGTCCAGGCCAGAGGCTGACAGTTTCCATAGCAGAATGCTGTGAGAAACTGTGTCAAAGGCTTTACTGAAGTCCAGAAAGACCACATCCACAACCTTTCCCTCATCCAGCAGCCGAGTGACTTTGTCATTGAAGGCGATCAGGTTGGTTTGGCAGGACCTGCCTTTTGTGAACCCATGTTGACTGGGCCTGATCACCCTGTTCTCTTGTATGTGCTTCATGATAACCCTCAAGATCACCTGTTCCATGACTTTCCCTGGCACTGAGGTCAGACTGACTGGCCTGTAGTTCGCCAGATCCTCCCTGTGACCCTTCTTGTAGATGGTTAATCAAGCTATAAATGTTAAACTTTGGATCACAGCATGCCCCCTGAAGTGGTACTGCTTCAATTTTATACCAGTTTTTTTCCATCACAAATGAGGAATAATTGTGTGTCTGGCAGAAGGCTTTGCAAAGGGGAACTAAACAATAATCAGGAAAAGATAGAGCAGAGGCTGAAAGCACAGAACAACCTTTGTGTGATGTCTGGAGGAGGAGAGCAAGTAATACAGTACATCTCTGGAGAGGAAGCATTCCAGAGAACTCTCCTTGCCCTGAGACACTATCAAGAAAGTAATTCTTTTCAACACAGAAGGCTTAAGGAGGGTCTTCACATTCTTTATATCAGACCAGAGAAAAATCATTATAACAAGATGTATTAAAGAAAAACAAATACACAACAAGAACAGCCTTTGGCTGACCAGGGATATTGGACCAGCAGGGGAAGGGATATTCAATGTCTCAGTCTTTGTCAAACAGGGCAATGGCAATGTCAAGGGTACATAGGTACCATCCAATTCAGTATGTTCTAAGATGGACCTCAGTGTCAGCTCTGGCTGCTCCAGCTACATCATTCTCTCTTTCCAGCACTCAGTGGTGCGTAATGCTCTGTTCTGCCTGGAAACAGCAGCAAATGAGAAAGAAAACCATGTCTACACTAAGGCTCTGATGGCTTACGCCTTTGCCCTGGCAGGGAAGGAGGAGAAGCGGAAAGCATTGCTTAGCTCACTTGAAAAGGAAGCTGTGAAAAAGGGTGAGTGCTCCTGGTAGGCCATCACTTTCTTCTAACCCACTGGTTCTGTGTCTCCCCTTAACAAAATGTTATTTGTTGTTGGGTCAATGGCTGCAGCACATGGCTTCTCTGGAGGAGGATGCTGATGGAGGGAGAGGAAAATTTGTGTGCAGGGATCGAGTTTTTGATAACCCTCTCTCAGTGCCTATTCCCACTTCTTCACTCCGAGTTCATCAGGAGACACCAGGCACCATTCCCACTGGTGCTGAGCTGAAGGGTAGCTCTGCTGGCAGCTGTCCTCAGCTCAGTCCTCTTGCCCTAACAGGCACTACTTAGTAAAGACTCGGTGCTGTTTATGGCCACTGCTTCATTCCAGTGCATTTAGACCAAAACTGACCTTGTACAGCAAAAGTGGTGGTAAATCAAGGAAAATCCGCATGTGCTGAAAGAGAAATAAAACATACAGACCATTCTGGAGTCCATAGCAGAAACTTTGAGTCTTCCAGAAAGCCATGTAATGACTTGGAAGAATTCTGGGAAAGTCAGACCAGGCAGTGGGTTTGCCCAAGAGTTGGGCAGCAAAATTGTGAAGGAAGTATCCCCAGCACCTCTTGCCTTTTCCACTTGCAGGTGACTGTCAAGCCCTTGTCACGTTTTTGGGGTCATTTTGCCTCACATCGCTTGCTACAGCCTGTCCCCAGCATCTCTACTCCAAAAGGAAGGAGTGTCATCCTTTTTAGGTCCCTCAAGGTGCTCAAGCACACAAATACCTGTGTGAATGCAGAGTTTAGGACAAAGTGGTATCCAGGACTGAGGACTGAGCCTCAACAGTCTCAGACTAGTTGTAAATCTGCAGCAAGTGTAAACCTAACTCTCCCACTTCATCCTGCATGACAAGCACATCCTGGAGCCTCTGTCCTCCCAACTGGACTGGCAACAGAACAGGAACTGCCCTTCCATAACTACTAATAATTGCCTTTTGTCTTCTCTCCACACTCCTTGCTCTTGTGAAGATGGGTCTGTCCATTGGCAGCGGCCTGGGAAAGAGCCTGAGGTTGATCTCCCTTACTATCACTACCGAGCTCCATCTGCTGAAGTGGAGATGACAGCCTACGTGCTCCTGGCTCACCTCACCTCGCAGCCGACACCTTCCCAGGAGGAGCTGTCATCTGCATCTCTCATTGCAAAGTGGATCAGTGGTCAGCAGAATCCCAGTGGAGGCTTCTCCTCCACCCAGGTGAGCTGCTTCCTTCCTGTGTCCTCAGACAACAGTGTCAGAAGATGGGAAGCGTCAGAGACCTGTGTGGGAGCACAGTAAGCTCCACCAGAGCAGGGAATGTGTTACGTCCCTGCAGCATCTCCCATGGCTGCCAAGGTCCCAAGAGGTTAGAGTATGACTTGTATGTCAAGTAGTGCCTCTGGGTACAACTGATCCAGAGAACTGGTTTCCTTGACACAGTGGAGCAGATCTGTGGGGACCCAAGGGATGTGTGTCTGTGCCGCTGGAGAGAGCTCCCACTGCCATTTGTTTGTTTGTGCATGCAAAGTTGCTGCTTCTCCCTGTGTGGAGCAAGCAAAGGCTGCGCAGATCTCCACATCAGGGTCCTCAAGGAACACACAACCGCTGGACAAAGGACACAGGAAGAGAACAGAAACATGCAAAAGAGGTTCACCCTCTGTGCTTTGTACTTATGACTGGAGAAAATGAAGAATAGAGGAGAGGGGCCTGCCATCAGCAAAGGGCAGGCTGTGGGAGAACAGGCTATGGGAAGGCTGACTTTATCCCTCTGAGTGCTGAGACCCATCTTTTTCAGGACACAGTGGTGGCTCTCCAAGCCCTGTCCCTGTACGGAGCTGCTACCTATGCCAGGAGTGGAGCAGCTTCCAAAGTGACCCTGCGATCTGGAGGGGATTTCCAGCAAGACTTCCAAGTGGATCCCGGAAACCGACTGCTGCTCCAGCGCGTGCCCCTGCCACAGGTGCCAGGGGAGTACAGCACAGAGGTGTCTGGCGAAGGATGTGTCTATCTGCAGGTGAGGGTCATGGGGACAGGTGGCATCCTGGGAGGAAAGGACGTGCCAGGCAACAACGGGGGCGAGGGTAGAAGGGACAGGACAATGGGAGGAGAGGGAGGAAAGGCTTTGGGAGAGGGAAGTAGGGGAGAGGAGAGGTGTGTGGAGGAGAAATGAGTAGAAAGAAAGGAGTGAAAGATCCGCAATGTGGAGGAGCTGTGATAATGGGAGTAGGGAGGCACGACAGGGAGAGGATGGTGTCTGCTCATGTGCTGAGCACGCACACACGCATGCTCAAACAGAGCTACTGGCTCTCCCCTAGACAAGCCTGAGGTACAACGTGCAGCCCACGCAGGAGGATGCGCCCTTCATGCTCCATGTGTACACAATCCCAGAGACATGTGAGGACTCCAAGGCTCTGAAGGTCTTTGACATAGGCATAAATGTCAGGTGAGTCTGCTTTTGGCTCTGAGCCTTCTTAAGAATCTGCAGGTGCTGGAGGTCTGGCAAGTTAGTCTGAACGCCCTGGGAGGGCAGTGCATCCCCTGGAAGCTGGGCAGGAAGCATCTGGGCTGGCGTGAGAGGCTCTGGAGGAAGGACATGTCCTGCAGTGCTGAAGCTGTGTGAGCAGCTGTGCGAGGGCTGGGCTAGCAAGGGGCTGCAGAGCTGGCTAGGATGGCCTGGCATAGCTGGAGAAGAAAGTGCTGGACTGTCAGGACGTGGGGGATTACTAAGTGTTATGGGAGAGATGGAAATTCCCCCAAGTCTGATTTGCAGTGCCCTGACTCTTTGCTGCTTGGTTCCTTAGTTACACTGGGGAGCGCAATGAGTCCAACATGGTGATTGTTGATGTGAAGATGCTGTCCGGATTCATCCCCGTGAAGTCCTCTGTGAGGAAGGTGGGAGCCTGTTTGTCAAACAAGCCACATCCAGCTTCTTATCTTCCAGACACCTTCCAAGCATCTGTAGCAACCTAAAGGGTTTCAGGGTCTGAATCAGCTCCATCTTGCCATTGTTGTCTGCACATTTGCCATGCACAGTCCTCTTTACATACCTGGCTCAAGGCCAGCACAAGGGAGACAATGTCATGACTATAGGAAAAGCAGACTAGTGTATTCTTTGGACATGAGGTGGATGGACAGCTCTATTATCTGTATCCCAAGAGCTCCCTAGAGGCATTGTGTGTGCATAGGTCACTCAAAAGAAGTGGTGTTCCTTTTTCTTCCAGCTGATTCAACACCACCTTATAGCACTGCATCTGATTATATCTTGAGTCGCTGTTTGAGATGCTGAACAGGTGCATGGTCTGGACAATAAAGGCAGTCCCAAGACACCGTAGAACTTTCATGTCAAAGGGGATGGATGTTTGCTGAGCTGTTCCATCACTGTGCTTGAGCCAGTGCCCAGTCCCTGTTAGATGCAAACCCTACTTCATCAGCCAGGGTGGCCGTGATGACCTAGTGGCATACCAAGGAGGCAGTTCCATGCTGCACGTTTAGTTCCAGGAGCACCCCAGTGTTCCACCCACAGTACATCTCATGCACAGGGCTGTGCCAGGAGCACAGGGAGAGCACCCTCAACACTGTAATGTCTTGGTCTTCTTTCTTCAGCTGGAAGGTCATCCGGTTATTGAGCGCACAGAGTTGAGTACCAACCACGTCCTAGTGTATCTGGAAAAGGTGAGTATCCAAGGCAAGGATGGGTGAGGAATACCGGCATTGGGACATTTGGACACATCATAGGATGAGAAAGGAGAGAGAGCAGGGGGGCTGGAGCTATTCACAGGCATCGGCGAGCACAGGGCTGACTGGAGCTGCCCCTGAGCCCCCACCACCTGCCTTCCCTTTCTCAGCTGAGGAGCGAGACCATCAGTTTCTCCTTCACGGTGGAGCGGGACATCCCCGTGCAGGGCCTGAAGCCGGCACAGGTGAAGGTCTACGACTACTATGAGACAGGTGAGTGTGGGGCTGAGGTGCCCATGGGGCAAGGGTGGCAGCCAGACGCATGTAGGGTGGCAGGAGCAGGGAGACCCACAGCTGCCCCTGACTTGTGCCCTTCTCCACGCTACTCAGTTCTCTAAGTGCAGAGGCAGAGCCACATGTGCAGGGGGTCCCGTGTTCAGGTCCAGACCCAGGGTGCCACTGGGCCCTGCACTTCCAGGCAGTTGCGTTGTCCCCTGTGCCTTTGCTGTCCTGGCTGCTGCACCAGGGTGGCATCGACAGAGTCCCATGTGCCCCGTAGCGTGCTGGGAGAATGGGCTGAGCAGCCCTTGGGCACCCCAGTGCGGAGGCTGGCTGGGGCTGCTGGTGCTGAGTAGCTCTGCCTTGCTGCAGCCACCTGTGAAGAGGCATGGCTGGGGCTCCCCTCATCCAACTGGCATCTGAGGGAAAGCTGAGGATGTTGCCAGCGTCTGCTGTGGGTCCCGAGAGAAACATCTCTCTGGCACCCATCCCTCTGCCAGGAGTGCTGAGGGGGTCTGACACACCATTCTCTCCCTTCCCTTCTGTTTTCCAGATGAATTTGCCACACAGGAGTACAACGCTCCCTGCACTGCAGGTAGGATGCTGAGAGATCTTGCCTTTATTGCAGGTAGTCTGCACCTTCTTCATTGTATTTCTTAGTCTAGTAGGTTGTTTCTTTCTGTTTGATGGGTAATTTAGATGAAATTGGTCAAACTCTCAGTCACATATTTTGTATGGTATACTGAGAGCATAGGGGGCACAATGCTCACTCATTCAAAATCCACCATTCTTGAATTCTCAGAGTGATTTCCAAAGTTATGTTCTCCTGATGTGATTGAAGAATTTGTCCCTGTTGCTCTGTTACTTTCCCTTGGGCTTCTTCTTTGAGTTCAAGTAACTTATTATCACTTTTGTCCCAGAAATGAGGTATCTTCTGGTTCTTCCTGAGAAGTCCAACTAGTGTCCCTGTGGGATCACGGTGACGGGACTTGACTCTTTCCAACCACGAGGGGGCAGGCTCTTCCTCGAAAAGCACTGTCGAGAGAGAGAGAGACTATAGAGGCCATCAAAAAGATAGCCCACAAATGTAGCATGTCACACCTACCATGATTTCGTGCTGCACTCTAGAACCTCCAGCCCAAGCCTGACATATCTTTCTTTTCACTTAGGCTGTAGTGCAGTTCTGCTTTTAGCCCTTTTCTTCCTACTCTGAGCATGAAACCATACCTGCAGTAAGAAGTCCTCGTTACGGAGGAATCCCTCCCAATCCCTGCTATTGAAGGCGTAAATGTTTGTCTCTTAGAGGAACTTTGGGTTGTCTCTCTTGTATGGTGACAGAAAACAGAGATTAGGGGGAAGGCTACTCTTCTGCATATGTGCTAACAGACAGAGATTTTATCCCCCTTGGAAAAGATGATGGGAAATGGTTAATTAAGAGGTCTAGGTATCCAAAGGTGCTTTGCACTGACTGAAAGGCAGATCTCAGTTGCAAAGCAGAAAGCTGCCTTCCCTGCCCTGAACAGTGCTGTCCGCTGGTGCAGTACATTCCAACCCTTCTCTGCAAAGAAATAAATGCACTTCAAGAACACGTCTCGTTGTTGAGTCAACATCCTCCCAGCCTGTTTGCATTGTGTTCCCGTGACCATCCCAGCTGTGACACATTCAATTCTGCTTATTTCTTCCAGTGGGTCAGAAAGACTTTCACCTTTCACTCAGTATCACATTGCTTTGTAGTTGATGTGGGTATGGATAACCCTCAGCCCTGATCAAACAGCAACTCTCACTCCTGTACTGTGTTTCACACACAACATGAATTTGCATACCCACATCTTGCTCTGTCTGCCTCTCAGTCTGAGTGAGGGAACCAGAATCTCTCTCTTTCTAACTCCTGTGCCCTCCCATCTTCTTTCATCCTTGCAGATGAAGTAAACCAGGGCAATGCATGAAGAATACTCTCAGTTACTGGAACCTCACTACCACCTCCACCATCTATGAGGATTAAGGGACAGACGAATAGCTCCTGCAAGAAATGGGAAATGAACTTTATGAATAAATTAACTGTACTTACCAATGATTTTTGAACAGTTTATTCTCAGTTCTCACCAGTAGGTAGCCTGGATGATCAGGGAATGCTACATGAAATTCAACCTCTGTGATGTGCCCCATACCAATTCCTCCCAGAATTGTTTCTTGTTTGCAGAAGAGTAGGATAGCAGAGGGCAGATAGCTTACCCTCTTGAAAGACTAGTGGGGCAGGAGGATGTGTGCATCCGTTATGCTTTCAGGTGCTAATTGCCTGTTCTTCAGCTGAAGCCTGGGTCTTGTGGAAAGTTGTGTATCTTGTGCCTGCTTCTCCTGGAGATCCCCAAGGAGAAACTAATGGCATTTGCCAGTAACCTGCCTACCTAAGCCTAGTTTAAATAGCCCATTGACTTAAATCATAAGGTTGCTTTGGTGAAACTGTCCATAGTTCTCTTAGATACCTTGAGAAATGCTCTGCTTTTCTTGGTTTTGTCCCATTAATTTCTGATTTTAACTTTTGAATAGCAGAAAGATCTTACATGACTATTTATTCACAAGAAACACTTATTGTTAGGTGTCATGGCTTATTATATATCCAACATACAAACACTTTTTTTTTAAAGTGTACCTGTCCAAACAGTGTTGTCTACAACAAATAAAGTTCTTCATCTAGTTTGCTAGATACTAATATTATGTCACTTTGTCTCCTATGGTATTTGACATTTACTCATGCAAGACCTTTTTTAACACACCATATTCAGACAGTCCTATGGAATGAAGTAGCTTCAGTGAAAGCTGAACAAAATTTCTAATCAAGCATGAGTATTAACTGCATTTGTTTTGATTTAGAAATAGTAAAAGCATCTAATTTCCTATGTTGAGGCAACTACTTTTCCAAAGGAAACTGGTTTGATTTTAGACCATTCTGATTTGCCTTTGAAGCATGCAATCCTTGTTCCATGGAGATATAAAGTTGATGTTTGGGCAGTCCTGTACTTCATTAAGGCAGCCTTTCTAAAGTTTCCTACATGGTAAGCCATGGAGGACCTACAAGTATGTGAATTTGATGACTCACAGCCTAGTCAGAGAGATACTAAACAGCTTTACAGATCTGAGCCCAAAATGGTAAGTGATGTGGCTGCCCATGGGCAATAGTTATGTGTCATCTAATTTAAAACCCCATGGCAGCAAAACTTAGTGTTAACTCCTTCCATGACAGAAAACCATTATCCATATTTTATGAATGGAACATGCCCTAGTGATTTTACAGACTTTTAAATTAAATCATCATGACAATTATTTTGTTTCATTCGAAGTAGAGAAGATTGGACACCATAACCATGATAGAGTAATTCCCAAAAAGTAAGAGAAAATTAAGGAGCTGTTGCCATCCAAATACAGCCAACTGTAAGGGAGGGTCTGTATTTGCAGGCCTGTGTCTCTATGCGCAAGTCTTCAGGCTTGGCACTTTTGAACCTGCTTATCCTTAACTTACAGTCACAGCTGGCACTGTATCTCTCCAGTATAATCAGTTGCTCATGACCCCACAGCAGAGGGACAGCTGTAAAAGGGGCTAGTACAAATTGGCTTCCTCACACAGTGAGGAACTCTAGCTCATGAAAGGGAAAGAGGGTGTTGAGACACCCACATGGGCAATGACAATGCAAAGATCCTTAGTATCACTGGGACAAGTACAAATTCTCTGCTGCATTGGTGGCTTACAGTTTTGACAGCCTGGGTCGATGTACATGAAAGAAGCTATGTGAGGGACCCCTATAGGTGTGTTTGCATAAGTTTATGTTGGTAGGATCAAAGGCATCTCTGCATATAGAACCAGGTATATAAAATACACAGAAGGCCATATGTCCTACTGAAGTAAGGATGATTGCCTCTGCACCCTTGAGAGTGATCTAGACTAGAGAGAACATGATCATTTATAAAACTGATATGCAAAAAGTTTAATGCAAACTAGCAGATTGGAATCCAGGGTCTCCCCTCTGAATTCTACCGAAGCGCTGTAAGCCTAGTTGCAAGGAAGAAAAAATATATCTAAAAATTGCTCAAAAACATAAAAAAATATCTACAAGTCTTGAGGGGAAGAGGATAAAATTCTAATGAGAAGTGCAAGCAGTTTGCCTCATATAGTGTTTCTTGGTTGAAAGTCTGTTCAAAGTTCCCAGTCCCTCTTTGATTTCACTTAGGCTGTTTAGAAGCAAGCAGACAATGTCTTCATTACTAGAATGGGCAAGTCCACAGGTCTTCCCTTCACTCCAATCTAATCTACTGCAAAAATTCAGATTGTATAGGTTTACATTCTACCTCATAGCAGTGATTTCACAGTGGGAGCAAATGTGATGTGATCAGACATTTATATACAAGGATTTTATGGCAGAACATTCCCACTTTCACAGGCAGGGAGCCAAGCTTCCATTGCACAGTGCATCAGGTAGGATGTACTCTCCTCCTGGAGATCTGGCAAGTATGGAGACAAACCTCCTCAGTGCCAAAAGCTGTCTGCTTCCTGGTATTCCTGAGGAGTTGTCAAACACTGCCTTGCTGTGGATGGCTCTGGATTTAAATCTTGGGCATTACACAGTCTGAGGTATGGATGGGAGATGATAAAAGACACAGTAACAAAAAACAAGGCTAGAGGCATCTGATGAGAATCAAGATGATTTATTTACAGCGTTACTTCTTTTCTTGGAGTCAAGGTGTCTTCATCCAACATTTCAATAGGCCCTCTCAACAATCTTCTAGGGGCATGCTATCTGATCCAGCAAGAATCAGACCAGATGTGCTCTTCAAACATTCCCCTGTTCAGCCTTGGCTGGAGGTAGAAAAAAGACAGAGTTGGGTAAGTATCCTGGGGAAGCAGTGTCCAGAGATCTGGCCATCTTCTCTGTGTTCTGGTGGCTATGCAAGTTCAGGCCCTGTTAAAATCTGAGAAACTGCTTCACCTAAAGATGTCCAGTTGCAGCCAGATAATAGAATGAAAATGGCTGGACATGCCCAATATAGCCATGCTACACAAAGGGGAGAGGAGGCATAGATTTCCCAGAGGCAGATGAGCCATCCCAGTACACATTCCCTCTCAGCACCTGGGCTTCCCAAAGGAAAGTAGAAAGAAACCCTGAGGAGAGTCTGGACACACCAGACATGAATAAGGTCAATATTTCACCAAGAAGTTTGGGAGACAATTCTACAGTACCCTTCTGTACTGCAGCATGGCAAAAGTGACCCTGAAAAATGCAGAGATGCAAAGGGAGGTTTAATCTTATCTCTACAATAAGACACATGCATGCAGGAAAAGACAAATGCCTCTGTGCAAACCAAGGCAGTAGCACTGGTATTACCATTTTCAGTAAGCCAAAATGAAAACTGTATCTGACCTTACAGAGGGCATGGGGTGACAGCATTGCTCTCTGTCTTGACGCATGCCTAAGAGACTGCAATAGGCACAGTGAATATGAGTGCTGAAACCTTGGGCTGAGGAAACCCATGGTCTACAAAGACTTTAATTAGAGACAATCTGCAGTAGCCCTTGCAGGAACATCTCACTTGTCCTTGTGCACCCTACCTGCAGTGCAGGGAGCGTTGTACTCCTGTGTGGCAAATTCGTCTGGAAAACAGAAGGGAAGGGAGAGAATGGTGTGTCAGACCCCCTCAGCACTCCTGGCAGAGGGATGGGTGCCAGAGAGATGTTTCTCTCGGGACCCACAGCAGACGCTGGCAACATCCTCAGCTTTCCCTCAGATGCCAGTTGGATGAGGGGAGCCCCAGCCATGCCTCTTCACAGGTGGCTGCAGCAAGGCAGAGCTACTCAGCACCAGCAGCCCCAGCCAGCCTCCGCACTGGGGTGCCCAAGGGCTGCTCAGCCCATTCTCCCAGCACGCTACGGGGCACATGGGACTCTGTCGATGCCACCCTGGTGCAGCAGCCAGGACAGCAAAGGCACAGGGGACAACGCAACTGCCTGGAAGTGCAGGGCCCAGTGGCACCCTGGGTCTGGACCTGAACACGGGACCCCCTGCACATGTGGCTCTGCCTCTGCACTTAGAGAACTGAGTAGCGTGGAGAAGGGCACAAGTCAGGGGCAGCTGTGGGTCTCCCTGCTCCTGCCACCCTACATGCGTCTGGCTGCCACCCTTGCCCCATGGGCACCTCAGCCCCACACTCACCTGTCTCATAGTAGTCGTAGACCTTCACCTGTGCCGGCTTCAGGCCCTGCACGGGGATGTCCCGCTCCACCGTGAAGGAGAAACTGATGGTCTCGCTCCTCAGCTGAGAAAGGGAAGGCAGGTGGTGGGGGCTCAGGGGCAGCTCCAGTCAGCCCTGTGCTCGCCGATGCCTGTGAATAGCTCCAGCCCCCCTGCTCTCTCTCCTTTCTCATCCTATGATGTGTCCAAATGTCCCAATGCCGGTATTCCTCACCCATCCTTGCCTTGGATACTCACCTTTTCCAGATACACTAGGACGTGGTTGGTACTCAACTCTGTGCGCTCAATAACCGGATGACCTTCCAGCTGAAGAAAGAAGACCAAGACATTACAGTGTTGAGGGTGCTCTCCCTGTGCTCCTGGCACAGCCCTGTGCATGAGATGTACTGTGGGTGGAACACTGGGGTGCTCCTGGAACTAAACGTGCAGCATGGAACTGCCTCCTTGGTATGCCACTAGGTCATCACGGCCACCCTGGCTGATGAAGTAGGGTTTGCATCTAACAGGGACTGGGCACTGGCTCAAGCACAGTGATGGAACAGCTCAGCAAACATCCATCCCCTTTGACATGAAAGTTCTACGGTGTCTTGGGACTGCCTTTATTGTCCAGACCATGCACCTGTTCAGCATCTCAAACAGCGACTCAAGATATAATCAGATGCAGTGCTATAAGGTGGTGTTGAATCAGCTGGAAGAAAAAGGAACACCACTTCTTTTGAGTGACCTATGCACACACAATGCCTCTAGGGAGCTCTTGGGATACAGATAATAGAGCTGTCCATCCACCTCATGTCCAAAGAATACACTAGTCTGCTTTTCCTATAGTCATGACATTGTCTCCCTTGTGCTGGCCTTGAGCCAGGTATGTAAAGAGGACTGTGCATGGCAAATGTGCAGACAACAATGGCAAGATGGAGCTGATTCAGACCCTGAAACCCTTTAGGTTGCTACAGATGCTTGGAAGGTGTCTGGAAGATAAGAAGCTGGATGTGGCTTGTTTGACAAACAGGCTCCCACCTTCCTCACAGAGGACTTCACGGGGATGAATCCGGACAGCATCTTCACATCAACAATCACCATGTTGGACTCATTGCGCTCCCCAGTGTAACTAAGGAACCAAGCAGCAAAGAGTCAGGGCACTGCAAATCAGACTTGGGGGAATTTCCATCTCTCCCATAACACTTAGTAATCCCCCACGTCCTGACAGTCCAGCACTTTCTTCTCCAGCTATGCCAGGCCATCCTAGCCAGCTCTGCAGCCCCTTGCTAGCCCAGCCCTCGCACAGCTGCTCACACAGCTTCAGCACTGCAGGACATGTCCTTCCTCCAGAGCCTCTCACGCCAGCCCAGATGCTTCCTGCCCAGCTTCCAGGGGATGCACTGCCCTCCCAGGGCGTTCAGACTAACTTGCCAGACCTCCAGCACCTGCAGATTCTTAAGAAGGCTCAGAGCCAAAAGCAGACTCACCTGACATTTATGCCTATGTCAAAGACCTTCAGAGCCTTGGAGTCCTCACATGTCTCTGGGATTGTGTACACATGGAGCATGAAGGGCGCATCCTCCTGCGTGGGCTGCACGTTGTACCTCAGGCTTGTCTAGGGGAGAGCCAGTAGCTCTGTTTGAGCATGCGTGTGTGCGTGCTCAGCACATGAGCAGACACCATCCTCTCCCTGTCGTGCCTCCCTACTCCCATTATCACAGCTCCTCCACATTGCGGATCTTTCACTCCTTTCTTTCTACTCATTTCTCCTCCACACACCTCTCCTCTCCCCTACTTCCCTCTCCCAAAGCCTTTCCTCCCTCTCCTCCCATTGTCCTGTCCCTTCTACCCTCGCCCCCGTTGTTGCCTGGCACGTCCTTTCCTCCCAGGATGCCACCTGTCCCCATGACCCTCACCTGCAGATAGACACATCCTTCGCCAGACACCTCTGTGCTGTACTCCCCTGGCACCTGTGGCAGGGGCACGCGCTGGAGCAGCAGTCGGTTTCCGGGATCCACTTGGAAGTCTTGCTGGAAATCCCCTCCAGATCGCAGGGTCACTTTGGAAGCTGCTCCACTCCTGGCATAGGTAGCAGCTCCGTACAGGGACAGGGCTTGGAGAGCCACCACTGTGTCCTGAAAAAGATGGGTCTCAGCACTCAGAGGGATAAAGTCAGCCTTCCCATAGCCTGTTCTCCCACAGCCTGCCCTTTGCTGATGGCAGGCCCCTCTCCTCTATTCTTCATTTTCTCCAGTCATAAGTACAAAGCACAGAGGGTGAACCTCTTTTGCATGTTTCTGTTCTCTTCCTGTGTCCTTTGTCCAGCGGTTGTGTGTTCCTTGAGGACCCTGATGTGGAGATCTGCGCAGCCTTTGCTTGCTCCACACAGGGAGAAGCAGCAACTTTGCATGCACAAACAAACAAATGGCAGTGGGAGCTCTCTCCAGCGGCACAGACACACATCCCTTGGGTCCCCACAGATCTGCTCCACTGTGTCAAGGAAACCAGTTCTCTGGATCAGTTGTACCCAGAGGCACTACTTGACATACAAGTCATACTCTAACCTCTTGGGACCTTGGCAGCCATGGGAGATGCTGCAGGGACGTAACACATTCCCTGCTCTGGTGGAGCTTACTGTGCTCCCACACAGGTCTCTGACGCTTCCCATCTTCTGACACTGTTGTCTGAGGACACAGGAAGGAAGCAGCTCACCTGGGTGGAGGAGAAGCCTCCACTGGGATTCTGCTGACCACTGATCCACTTTGCAATGAGAGATGCAGATGACAGCTCCTCCTGGGAAGGTGTCGGCTGCGAGGTGAGGTGAGCCAGGAGCACGTAGGCTGTCATCTCCACTTCAGCAGATGGAGCTCGGTAGTGATAGTAAGGGAGATCAACCTCAGGCTCTTTCCCAGGCCGCTGCCAATGGACAGACCCATCTTCACAAGAGCAAGGAGTGTGGAGAGAAGACAAAAGGCAATTATTAGTAGTTATGGAAGGGCAGTTCCTGTTCTGTTGCCAGTCCAGTTGGGAGGACAGAGGCTCCAGGATGTGCTTGTCATGCAGGATGAAGTGGGAGAGTTAGGTTTACACTTGCTGCAGATTTACAACTAGTCTGAGACTGTTGAGGCTCAGTCCTCAGTCCTGGATACCACTTTGTCCTAAACTCTGCATTCACACAGGTATTTGTGTGCTTGAGCACCTTGAGGGACCTAAAAAGGATGACACTCCTTCCTTTTGGAGTAGAGATGCTGGGGACAGGCTGTAGCAAGCGATGTGAGGCAAAATGACCCCAAAAACGTGACAAGGGCTTGACAGTCACCTGCAAGTGGAAAAGGCAAGAGGTGCTGGGGATACTTCCTTCACAATTTTGCTGCCCAACTCTTGGGCAAACCCACTGCCTGGTCTGACTTTCCCAGAATTCTTCCAAGTCATTACATGGCTTTCTGGAAGACTCAAAGTTTCTGCTATGGACTCCAGAATGGTCTGTATGTTTTATTTCTCTTTCAGCACATGCGGATTTTCCTTGATTTACCACCACTTTTGCTGTACAAGGTCAGTTTTGGTCTAAATGCACTGGAATGAAGCAGTGGCCATAAACAGCACCGAGTCTTTACTAAGTAGTGCCTGTTAGGGCAAGAGGACTGAGCTGAGGACAGCTGCCAGCAGAGCTACCCTTCAGCTCAGCACCAGTGGGAATGGTGCCTGGTGTCTCCTGATGAACTCGGAGTGAAGAAGTGGGAATAGGCACTGAGAGAGGGTTATCAAAAACTCGATCCCTGCACACAAATTTTCCTCTCCCTCCATCAGCATCCTCCTCCAGAGAAGCCATGTGCTGCAGCCATTGACCCAACAACAAATAACATTTTGTTAAGGGGAGACACAGAACCAGTGGGTTAGAAGAAAGTGATGGCCTACCAGGAGCACTCACCCTTTTTCACAGCTTCCTTTTCAAGTGAGCTAAGCAATGCTTTCCGCTTCTCCTCCTTCCTTGCCAGGGCAAAGGCGTAAGCCATCAGAGCCTTAGTGTAGACATGGTTTTCTTTCTCATTTGCTGCTGTTTCCAGGCAGAACAGAGCATTACGCACCACTGAGTGCTGGAAAGAGATAACCAGTAGTTGGAAGGCTGGGGAGAATTATTTTTTTTTTTTGCCTTACAAATGACACATCATCGCACTGAACTTTGAGGACCGGTCTGCCAGAATGAGATCTAGGAAGAAGCAGGGTATGACATGTCCCAGATATTCCAGAATTAATAGCAGATAATTCTTATCATAGAATCATAGAATCACCAGGTTGAAAGAGACCCAACGGATCATCAAGTCCAAGCATTCCTATCAAACACTAAACCATGTCCCTCAGGACCTCATCTACCCGTGCCTTAAACACCTCCAGGGAAGGTCAATCAACCACCTCCTTGGGCAGCCTGTTCCAATGCCCAATGATCCTTTCTGTGAAAAACTTCCTCCTGATGTCCAGCCTAAATCTCCCCTGGTGAAGCTTGAGGCCATTCCTTCTTGTCCTGTCACCTGTCACTTGGGAGAAGAGGCCAGCTCCCTCCTCTCTACAACCTCCCTTCAGGTAGTTATAGAGAGCAATGAGATCTCCTCTTAGCCTCCTCTTCTCTAGGCTAAACAACCCCAGCTCTCTCAGCCACTCCTCATAGGGCCTGTTCTCCAGCCCCTTCACCAGCTTTGTTGCTCTTCTCTGGACTTGCTCCAGAGCCTCAACATCCCTCTTGTGGTGAAGGGCCCAGAACTGAACACAGTATTCAAGGAGTGGCCTCACCAGTGCTGAGTACAGAGGGAGAATAACCTCCCTGGACCTGCTGGTCACACCGTTTCTGATACAGGTCAGGATGCCATTGGCCTTCTTGGCCACCTGGGCACACTTCTGGCTCATGGTCAGTCGGCTGCCAACCAACACCCCCAGGTCCTTCTCCTCCAGGCAACTTTCTAGCCACTCTTCTCCTAGTCTGTAGCTCTGCATAGGGTTGTTGTGCCCCAAGTGCAGGACCCGGCATTTGGCCATGTTAAACCTCATGCCAATGGCCTCAGCCTAGCAGTCTAGCCTGTTTAGATCCCTTTGCAGATCCTCCCTATCCTCCAGCAGATGGACACTTTCCACCCAGCTTAGTGTCATCTGCAAACTTCCACCCAGCTTAGCGTCATTCTGCAAACTTGCTAATGGTACACTCAGTGCCCTCATCCAGGTCCTTAATGAAGACAGGGCTGACCCAGCACTGAGCCCTGGGGAACCCCACTTGTAACTGGCCTCCAGCTGGATTTAACACCATTTACCACCACTCTCTGGGCCCGGCCATCCAACCAGTTTTCTACTCAGGAGAGTGTGTGCCTGTCCAGGCCAGAGGCTGACAGTTTCCATAGCAGAATGCTGTGAGAAACTGTGTCAAAGGCTTTGCTGAAGTCCAGGAAGGCCACATCCACAGCCTTTCCCTCATCCAGCAGCCGAGTCGCTTTGTCATAGAAGGCGACCAGGTTAGTTTGGCAAGACCTGCCTTTGGTAAACCTGTGTCCCAAGGCTCAACAACCAGGTCCTTTTTCCAATCTTGAGCAAATTCTGGGTTGTACTGTGTCATCATGGATTAACACAACATAACTGACTCAAGTTAGGGTTCAGCCACGTACAGTTACAGGCAGAGGAATCTCCAGCAATGCGATAGTGATGTAGGCTGTCAGGGAGACCTCATTGTCCACTCCACCCTGCAGGGAAACATAAAGGTAATGCTGAGCCCACCTAGCTTCTCACTCTTTTCTCCAGCTCCAGTGGGAATACTTTATTCTGCTTTGCATACCCTTCCCCCTTGCAGATGATGGGGAATTATCAAGACCTCTTATAAACTGCAGGTTAGCCCACATACTGTTGTGGTGATTATACAGAAAGTCTCATCTGACTTACAGTCAAGTTCTAGCCTCACAAAAATCAGCCAGGCAGACATGTTACCTTCATTGCATTGTTCAGGAGTGTCCCAGAACTGCGGAAACAGCCATTTTCCTTCTGTTTCAAGGACAGCCAGACCAAAGCATCTTGGATGTGTCTGTCATCTATGAAGATGTGAGGCCGGGCCTGGGCAAAGGACTTGAGGACAAAGGCTGTGAGCCTGAAGTAAGAGAGAAAGAGCAGTGAAAAAGCTTGAGCAAGCCTGTTGTTCATCACAGGTGACAGGGCCCTTATGCACATCATCTGCCTGAATAAATGTAAGAACAGCTCAGGAACTGTGGGCCAATTAGTCACACCAGATGTATATTATATCAAAAATGTACAAAAACCTCAAAAACTCTGTCAACCCCCCACCTCCCCCGACTTCCTACCTTAATTTCTTGTCCCTCTCTTGGCTTATAAAACCCTCTGATCCTCTTGTGCTGAAGCTACAGTTTGAAGGACAGCAATTGTTGATCTGTATCTAAACAAATCTCCTCTGAAAAAGTAGGGAGGTGCATGCCAGTTATCATCTGCATAAGAGCAATACTCAAAATAATAGGGAAGAGTAATTAAATCCCTGACAGTTCATGGTCTGCTGGCAGGAGTCTTGCACAAATCCATACCTCATGGGTTTCCCCAAACTCTCCAGAGTTTTAAAGTACAGAACATAATGTTAAAAGTGCTTTTGATGGAGTGGTTGCAGCAGTTATGGAGATAAAACAGGTATATGCTGAGAAGCCAACATGCTGTGAAGAGCCAATTACTGCTTCAGAAACTAAAAGCATACCAAAGGTGACGAAATCATCCAGTTTTACCTAAAGTTGAAAATGCAAGGCAATGATATGCTGGAGCAACTCAAAACTTTACAGTAAGTCACACTGGCAACTTACACAAATGCTTCTCCATGCTGTCTTTGCTTCAAAACACAAAAGGACTCTTAGTAAAAATAACATACAGCACTGTTCTGCAATTACCCTTTTCACATACATGGAAACACCTTTCCCAGCAGCCTTCTCAGCATATGCTAGTCTACAAGAGCTGACACTGCAACTGTTTAGCCTTTCTCAGTCATGATGTGAAATCCCTGCTCTTTTCTTCCCCAATTTATTTCCATTTCTTTCTTGTATGTCATGGTTCTCAGAACTGATGGTAGGAGGATGTGCTTGACCCACATATCTGTCTGATGCAGCCTACTTCATTAAGTAGGAGGCAGCATAGTGATCACATCGGCTCTCGAAAGCTGTTGGCCTGCAACAGCATTTCCTATTTACTGTCATGCAGATTTTATTATTAATGTGTAGCTGAGAAAGAAGAGCACATGAGGAAGACATACGTGACATTGAAATCTCACCAGGTGTTCCCGGGTTGGCCATAATGTGGTCCAAAGGTGCTATAAGAGCCATCCAGGTGCTTGTAGTTCAGCTGCCTCTGATAGCCTGCAATGGGGAGTTAAAACAGGATTCAGATGCCAGAGAAAGTCTGCAGAGGTATGGGGGAACAGAAAATCAGCTGTACCAGCAAAGGAGAGAGGAGTAAATCAGGCTTATTCTAGCCAATAAGAGGGCAAGGTACATCTTCACTTCTGTGCACTGCTTGTACTGCATGAGGAGAAGCAACATCTGCCTTTCTTCAGAAGGAAGACAGGGCACATTAATGGCAATAGACAATTCACCATAGCAGGTCATGTTATAAATCCACACAGCATTGCAACCCAATTAGGGAGCAGAAAATAGTGGGTGCAGTAATCAGACACCCCAATGCTTAAGCAACACATAATAATAAAGCAAAAAAGCAGTGAAGGGCCTTCTCAAGCATACAGTAGAGACTATCTGTGCATGAGAGAAGTTATCTTTCCACATTTGTCAAGCATCTGACAGAACTACCCAGGGCAGGATCTGGAAAAAATCCAAAGCACAAGTAAAAGCTGTGTCCCAGCTCACCGCTCACTAAGTATCCAATAGCCTTGGATTTGACCTCCTCGCTCAGCTGCCCTGTCTTGTTCAGGTAGTCCAGGACATAGATGTTGGGTGCAAACAGGACCATGTTCTGCTCACCACAGCCAAATGGCATCTGGAGGAGCTGGTGCAGGTTCTTCATGGCAGTGCCCATGATGTCACCTGAGTAGCAGGAGATACAAGAGGGATATTAACAAAACTCAAGTCAGAAAGGATGAAAGACAGGAGTAAGGTGTGTTGAGAACCAGGAGAAAAAACTGTGAGGTAGGAGGCCAACACAAGATGGGCAGAAACAACACATGGTTCTTCTCCCAGGTTGCTTACTCACCCAGCACTGAGAAATACGCTCTGCCTGAGTCTTGTACCACATTTGTGGGGAGCAACAGGGAGAACTTCTTTTTCACGGGTTCTCCTGAGAGAGAAATAAGACCCACACAGCTTCAGTGCACTTGCCCAGAAAAGAGCTAAAGGAAGGGGAGAGGGCCTCAGTGAAAGGGCAGCTTCTGAGGCACTGTCTCTACAGCTTTTTCCTGGGTAAGCTAGAGAATAGGAGACATCACTTGTAACTCCAAGGTCAGCACACATGAGAACAGGGATGCAAACATTCATGCTAAATCTGTTCTGGCTCATCCCTTGATACTTAGGCAGGTTGGTTCATTTTCTAGAGCTTTCTTCTGTCTTAAGTCTCAGGCTCCCAACTGATGGGGCATGTTTTGATTATCTAAAATACCAGCCTATCTGGAATATGATAAAAGCAGTACTATCTTCCTCCTCCTGCCATATCCTTCCCATCAAACCACACAAAACCAAATAGAGACGGTGGGGAGAGAGGACTTTACCTTTTACACAGAGGACAGAGTTCTGAGTTGTTTCCTTCTCAACTCCTTCAGGCTTGGGTAGGATGAAGGAAAACAACAGAGGTGAGAAGTTAGTGTGACAAGAAGTACAAACAAACAGAAGAATCCTTAAAAAGGATATTTGAAAAAACAAATGAGTGAACCAGAGAAGAGGTAGTCACAAACAATTCCTGAAATGCAAAGCTCTTAAATAATAATTTAATAATTTAAGTACAAGAAACATGATTCTAAGTGATTGGTTGTGTTGTACATGGAGGAAGGATGGGAAAAGAAAGGGAGACACCACAAGACTATCATATGGATGACCTGCAACTATTGTACACAGTAAGAGACGCTTATCCTTGTAACAAGGGGACTGAAACACTACAGTAAGTGCTTTTGTTAGCAAAAGTTCACAATTGATCCAGGGGCCTGTTCTGAGGAGATGTCTGCAGTGATATTTATAATAATGCTGCAGATGCTTTAGGGAAAAACAAATGTGTCTGTTGATAAGAGAAAGGGAAGATGTTGTGCACTCTAATATTAATCTGGTGACATTACTGATACTACTGATACACAAGAGGCAAGCAATAGGTTTTTAATGATACAGAGAAAAGCTAAGAACATAGAATCTACCTGCCAGGTTACCACATCCAGAATAATTAACTTGCATTTTCCTATAAAGGACGTACAATACTTCCACATAATACTTGCCTCTGTGCCACACAGCATAAGCAACTTGCCACAGGAAATGGATTAGATGAAAAATTTTAGCATATTTTCATGGACTTTTATAATACCTGGAGTTTTGAAGGAGGCTTCTCTACAGCCACCAAGTTCCCATAAGTTCTTTTGAATCTCCCACCTTTATCCTTGTGCCAATTTACAGTAGCAAACCAGAACTGTGTAACACTTAGCTTAAGAGGCCATTTGCTTGGCCACTCAACTAGCAAAGAGGCAGCATGGGCTGACTGGCAAACATGCTGGAGCTGTCTCAAAAGGAGGAGAAAAGCTGTAAAGAGGGTGTACTGAAACAGGAGGTGACAGGTAGGAGGCAAAGGAAATGATGTATTGGAGTCCAGTTACAGTAGAGGATAGGGGAAGTTTAGAGTACTGGATGACACTGTGTCATTAACCTGTAGTCTTTATGCAGCCCAGCCAAGTATAAAAGTGACACAAGACCATCACATCACCACACTGTGTAGCAATCTTAGAGAAACACAGATCAGACCAGGTTGGAAGGTACCTCAAGAGACCGTCTGGTCCAGCCTTCCATGGGAAAGTGGGCCTAAACAAGATTATCTATGACCCTGCCCAATTGCATCTCAGGGCATACTCTAGCCTATGGGAAAGCTCAGTCCTCCCTTTCTCACAGCCCACATACCTCCACCAGCAGCTGTCTGATGACCGTGTCCTTACGCCCTTTCTCAGGAGTCTCCACAATGGCATTCCCACAGGGCTGTTGGTTCTGCAGGGCCTCAGTGCTCACGGAGAATTCCACCTGCCCTGGAAGAAACAGGAGTCATACAGTGCTATCTGTAGAGACAGATGATGGGAGCCACTACCACTTCTTATGAGTTTCAACTTGCAGTCCTGTGCATGGGTATGTCCTACCACACCTGGGCCCTGGTTCTTTCCCACAAGAACACAGCTGTATCTGAAGTCATCCTGGAGCAGATGATCTATATTGTCATTAAAATGCAACTCTATTTTTGTGACTCTACTCCAGAACCTAGCACACTACAGTGGTGGGACTCACCAGCCCCACTGCTGTTCAACACACTGCTACCCTGCATGCATACCACAGCTGCTACCACACCATTTAACAACAACTGTGAACACAAGCACAAAGATTCCATAGGGTAATTGTTTAACCTCAGGGAGGTGGGGGGTGGAGCTCACAGAGCTCCTGCTGGCCAGCAATATCTAAGGCTTCAGAAGATGTTGTCCAAGGGTTGCAAAGCTTGATGGTACTGCATATAGTACCATACAGAATCTTGGACACTATGAGCCTGCCAGTCTTTGCCTGCCAAATAACACCAAATGAGACAGACACTCAGCAGCAGTGTTTCCCAAGAAACTGTTGCTCTAGCATCCAATACTATGTGAAGAGAAGAGTACAAAGATACCCTTCCCACAGTACTCAGCACCCTGAAACCTTTACCTAGAGATTTGGGAGTCACCAGCCAAGCCACAGTCTTCCTCCCGTTCTCACACAGACAATAAGACTCTTCCTCCTTTTCCACCAGATTAGCCAGGAAATGTGTAGACTGAGCCAGAATCACACTGACCTGTCAGTTGCAGAAAGGCACAATCAGGGAAGGGTGATTATGAGGGAGTGAAGAAGTCATAGCAGTAACTGCTTCTTCAGTAACAAAGAAGCAGTGAGCTGGAGTTGTGGATTCTGTGTTTTGAGTATATAGAAGGAATAACATAAGAATTTGAGGGTTTAAGGTTCTAGGGTTACACAGAGATAAGAAAGATAAGTGGAAGCAAGAAGTGAACGAGAAGGTACCCAAGTAAAGAGAAGGCTTTAAATCTTCCTTACCCTGATGCAGGCAGACAGGTAGTTGAAAACGGTGGCTTTCAGTGTGAAGGCCTCATCACGCACCACAGAGTAGGGCATGGTGAGCTCCACAAAGAAGGGCTGGAAGGCTCTCAGGGACACTGTTGGAGATAGTCCAAAGCCCGTCTCTGCTGAGGTGCAGAATGCATTGGCTTTCCACTCGGTGATGGTGTCAGGGATGGTCACATCTAGATCAGCATTTCCCTCAGAACTGATGAAGCACAGACAACAAAGGCAGAAGGATGATTTTTATGGTATTTTGGTGACTATCTGTACTCCTCTGACCCTAGTGAACAGTACTGACTGTGTAAATGATGGGGCACAGTGTGTTTGCTACTGTAGAGCCACCCCACATCATCCAGAGCCATGACCTCTCCTTGGAAAAAACTAACTATCATTGAAGGTAATTCCACCTCAGAGAACTGCCAAGTGATTGCTGCAAACAATTAAAGACTTTCTAGCATTCAAAAGGCTTGGCAAATAATTTATAAAAACAGTTCTATTAAAAAGGAAGAAACTAGCCTATAGTGCTCACCTTATAGTTACTAAACTCCAAATCCAAGTTTCTGGGAAATACTTTCGGATTGTTTCCGTCACCACTTCAGGTGTGGATGATGTGGGATGAACTCTACCTCCCCGAAGGTCTGAATGTAATGAGATGGAAAAGAAGTCACCTACTGATAATTCAAAAGAAACAAGACCTATACCAGTATGATGCTTCTATCTGAGAAACTTGTGATCTATGCAGCAGTCAGAAGCTATGCTGGCAGCAGATGTTTGCTAAGTCTGTAGTAAGCACTGGTATCAGCAACAGTGAAGTTTCGGGGGGCTTATTAAGTGTGTTAACGTCCCATTATTTCCTTCTGGTCTCCTGTGAACCTCAAAGTTTGCAGTGAAGCACTTCAAAAAGTTAAAATAAAGATGGTGCTTAGAGCAAAGAGCTATTTATGACCTTCTGTGCAAGCAGTCTTTTCCCTTTTGGGTACAATCTTAATGCCACATCCCTTGTCAGCCCATCAGGCTAGCTAACAAGGGAACATCCCTCTGTTGCAGTGGGTTTTGTAGGGTCATGTGACTCAGAAATCCACCTCCTTGCCAAATCTATGAAGTAGGCTGAAGAAGCTGAGACTTAAAACATGCAGCTGAAATCTGGGAAATGTAAAAGCAGACTTTTTGACTAAAATAAAATTTTTACATGCAAAAATTATTCCCAAGAAAAAAATCTGAGTTTGGGATGAAATCTGGTGGGATGAATCTTGGGATGAAATAAGCCTTTGTTTTCTTCGGGTTTGAACAACTCAGAAGCAAAGGTGGGTGAGACATGGTTTGCTTGGCAAATGGAAAGAGAAATCCACTCAAACAGACAAAGAAGAAAAGTTCTTGAATAAAATCTTTGCTTTGGCTAAATTAACTTCCACATTTAGATAAAAAATGTGTAGCTATCAAGTATCCATACTATCTGTGCAACAGGCACCTCCAGAGTCTGAAGTCTCAGGGCACTTGAGAAAGATGCTATCAATCAGAGTAGTATCACATAGCTCCTAGCAAAATGACAAGTGGCTTGTTTGTGTTTCTCTGTCATGGTATTTAACTTTTCTTACTGCTGCCTATTGCAGTTTAAAATAATTTTAAATCATGTATCCTGCATGTTAGCAACTTGCATTAGAAGTGTACAAAAGCCAGAAGAAAACTCAGTTAATCTGCTAGAATAATTTAGATTTTCTAGGGTATTTCCATTAATATGAGTCTCTAGAGGATGACATGATCTGTTCTACCACCCAAACAGCTAGAGTCTATGAGCTGATATAGCCCTTATAAATAAGGTGAGTCCATTTCAGACTAGACTACTGCCACGTGCATCTTAACTTTCTAAGCCCCCAAAGACTACCAGCCTGTCACTGAAAATTTTGTCATCCACTCCATCTTGTTTTGACCATTCATAAAAATGGATGAGTCAACAAAGACAGACTGAAAATGCTGCTGGACATGCTTTAAGTTTGATATAAAAGCCTAGTGAACAGAGAATTCAGCAGCAGAATAATATCCTCTGCTTTGTCTGAGTCTTTGAAAACTGCCTAGTTTTGCTGAATTCTAACATGGAGTCATCAGAGCTTGTCTGTACACTTTCACAACAAAACAAAAGAGAAGAGAGAGAAGCCCTATACTCACACAGAAGCTAAAATCTGAGAATCCAGCACTTCTGCTTCCAGGTGTTCAATATACAGCCCCAGTTCTTGTTTAGATATTCAACTCAAAACACAGACAAGGTCTTTATTGAGAACAGAGGTAATAACAAGACCTAGTTCTTTTTACCATTTGCCCTCATATAGAGAGGTGCTGCACTCTCGATTCTTCTTGATGCAAAGCGGGGTCCTCCAGGTGCGCTGCAGTACCAAGGTTTCCTCACCTTGGTATTTGTGAAAACCTTTAAACCCATTTCCTATGGGAGAGAAACAAACATGGGGGTTTTGTTACTGCTTCCTGTTGAGGTTCACATAGCAGACCTGACACTGGTATTTTACTGCCTCAAAATGAGAAGCTGGTCATTGAACCCTCTGATGATCCTCCCCAGCCTTGGGCCTGGGTGCCTGGGTGGCTCAGAGAGACCAAAGGATAGATTCCCCTCTATTTCTAGCACACTAGTTCCAGTCCAATTCCAGCCTATGGGTCAGGATGAGCCACTGAGATGATATAGTTTTCTCTCTGGAGGGAAACATTTGTCCTTGAGCTATGATGCAGCTCAAGGACATATTCATTTATTTCGGTAACTGTAGTGACATAGGATTACTTACCTCCCATTAGAACCTTATTTTAAGGCAACCTAAAAGCTTTTTCTGTAAGAGGAAAACTTTGAGACTGAGCCCTTTTCCACCAAGTTGAGAACAAAGCTGGCAAGATGGGTGAAGCTCACTGAACTTGCCTCTGGATAAAAATTGGTGTCAGATCATTCAGATTCACAAACCCTACCCTTACTACATTGCATCATGTCACAGATTGCTTAAGCATTCTCAATCTTTCTCCCATTCTATCCCCTAACCATGCAAGAGGGACATACCTTTAAGATGCTGTAAGTGTCCTCTTCGTTCATCTCCACCACTGGAGAATAGGTGATCCCATTCAGAAATATCTTTGTCAAGGGGATGCAGTTCCCCAGGGGTTCCTCCAAGACCATACCTGAACTGTAGTGATAGCCACGCAGTTCCTTCACTGGCAGCAAGCTGTACACCTAGGAAAACAAAACCAGGGTATTTGGCATTTTCAGTGTCCACTGTCACAAAACACAACAGTCGCATCACCTGCATGTAGATCCACATTGCCATAGTCTTCCCTGTCATGGGACCAACTGGAATTTGGGAGTCAAAAAAGATATCTGAATTTGGAGATACTGTCTCTTTCATTATGGATAGTGTGTTACTCTGGATCAGAGGGCTGGTGCACCTCCCACATGAGGACAGGCTTGAGAGAGTTGGGGTTGTTCAGCCTAGAGAAGAGAAGGTTCCAAGGAGATCTTATAGTGATCTACCAGTACCTGAAGGGGCTCTAGGAAAGCTGAGGAGGGACTTTTTACAAAGCCATGTAGCAATAGGACCAGAGACTAAAGCTATTAATTGGAGAGGAGCGGATTTAGACAAGACAAAAGGAGGAATTTCTTCACGATGAGAGCGGTGAGGTGCTGCAACAGGTCACCCAGGGAACCTATGGATGCCCCATCCCTGGAGGTGTTCAAGGTCAGGCCGGATGGGGCCTTGGGCAGCCTGATCTAGTGGGAGGTGGGAGAGGGGTTGGAAATGGATGATCTTTAAGGACCCTTCCAACCCAAACCACTCTATGATTATATGATTATGGCTCAAATATATCATAAATTACACTGCCCAGTCCATCTGCAGTACTTTGTCCCTACTCAGGGATTGTCATTTACTGCTCGGCACGTGGGGAATAAGCTCTTTGACATTTCCAGATGCTACTTCAAGAAAAAGAATCCATGGCTGGAGAGAATAACTGAAAAATAATCATCAACTACACAATAGAATTTAGCTCTGGCGAAGACAAGCAGTCCCCTTGAAAGAGCTTCCTAATCACCATCAAAGCAGTGTTACAGAACCCCTAAGAAACAGCTGCTGCCCAGTTCTTATCTTTTTGCCAGTTGGCGGAAGATAAGAAAGAGCACAGGGCAGCTTTCCTTTGTCAGCACTGACAAGATGGACCCACTGTTCCACTGTTTCCACCTCAGCCTTTGGCAGCACTTGCTTGGACCAGGCTCCAAGTTGCCCCACTTACAGAGCTGGGTGACAGGTCAGCTTCTGGCTTCATGAGGAGAATGCTCTTATCCACAGCACGGACAGCACAGAGGGAGTTCGGGGAGGCTCTGAACAGTAAGCGAGTATCAGATGAAGGCAGGCCTTCAGGAGGAGAGAAACTCAAGTCCACCTATAACCACAGGAAAAGCTACATCACAGACATTCTACCCTCGCAGGACTTTTCCCTCCAGTTGAGTGCATCAGTTCCAACCTTACGAAGTCCACATATGCATCTACAAACAACCCACTACCCTGTGCTACTACAGAGCTGGGTTCCTTTCCTGCAATGTCAGCCAAATCAGCACTAACTGTTCTTGGCAACTTCAAGCATCACAATTTCTCATAAAACTTTTATAGCAGCTTTGGGTTTTATGGCCACTGTGGATGTGATGAGAAAATCCCACATAGTGGCAAGACCTGTTCAGGACATGGTCTTAAATCAGGTTCAGTCTCTGTACAGCACTCAGATATTGTATGTGGAGTGAAAACAAACTTGCAGAGACTTTGCTTAGCAGATTCTTTGGTAACAGGAGGAATAGTGATGCACTTTGGCAATATTGCAGTATCTACTGGCTGATAATGATTCTGAAGAACTAGTACATCGGTTGAAGCCTTACAGACTTGGTGTGCACTCCTCAGAAATTAACTTAAAACTCTAAGAACCTTCTACCAACCTCTGCACTGCAAGTTCTTGCTAGCAAAAGTTATTGTTATGATCTTCTCAAAGGATTTTGTATTAAGATGGTTGAGATGCATAAATCTTCCCTCTCCTCAGCAGTACAGATACTTCCCTAACATGCAATGATGGAAGCATCCTCGGACTAAATATGTTGCCATGCAAAGCAGCTTCAGCAGCCAGCCTCCCTCATGTCGCTGTAAGATCACAGCATTCCTTCTACTGATATCCCCCATCTCTCCCAGGTTAGACTCATAATTATGAGACTGCAAAAACAATATTTTTCAAGAAATGGCAGAAAAAAACCTTTGACAAACTTGCTACTAGAAAAGAATCTAACACAGAGATAGCCCAAAGTCTGTCCTGCCTGGTCTAACAACAGCTTTGAATTCAGGATGCTTTTCGAGAAGAAAGCAATATCTAAATATGTAAATTACTTGGGACTGGGCTTGTACCCAGGCCTTAATGCAGTGTATAGTGTGACCTTTAATATATGAGCAAAATTCAGATGACCAAGCTCCCACAGTGGTATCAAGTTTCAAGAACTCATTTAGCTTAGGTTTTAGCAGGACAAGGAACTGCCTTTAGCAGTGCTCTGTTTGCTATTATGAAGTCCCAACAGTAATTCTGAAGTTGTTCTTTCCTTAGGGCTGCTCATACATAAATCTGCTTTTCTGCCTAAGGAACATTTGCGGCTAGAAGAGAACAATGGTCCACATGCTTACAGAAAGAAGGCTCTATTTTTCTGCACTCTTTCAGTCTCACCATTGCTACTGAAGCACCACTGTGCATTGCTCAGTAGTTCAGGCAAGTTTTATCTCCATTTACATACAAAAGAAATTAAAATGACAGGATGAGATATACAGGAGCTCAAAGACCTGACAAGCCTCCACTGCATTGGGGCTGCATGTGTTTTACTTTTGCTCTGTGACCATAAAAACAGCTACCTTATTGCTGGAATGAGTTTGTGGGACACTGAGTGAAATACATGCATTGTAGTATGACATAAGACATGCATTCTCCCTTTTTCTTACCCAGGACCATCTGTGAGATCAGTGGCTGTGACTAATTGCTAAGAGGGGTTTCAGTGTAGTCCCTGCTAGCACGTTTGTCCCAACAGCTCATCTCCTCCAAGCTAGGACAAACCAGTAAGCACTGAAGCTACCTGGAACAACTGATGGGTGGTTTGTTCAGTGTCAAGGAATCTAAATGAAAGAGCTTAGCTCCTTCAAGAAGCAGATACTCACCCTATTGCTGAAACACTCTTCTACATTGAACTTGGTTGAATCAGCAATCACCTCCCTGCTGGGGGCAGTGGTGTAAACCAGCACTTGGGCCACTGGAGCAATATCAGCTTGTACAGGCAGCTCTAGTAGGAAGACCCCATTGACTAGCAAACAAAATAAGAGCAAAAAGTTAAGGTATATACAATCTGCTCTTGGAGCAGCCAAATGTCTAGGTTTGATCTCACTACGAACTTCATCCTAGCCATGATGATACACCAAGCAGGATGAAGTGATGCTCACAGAGATGCATGAGTCTCACTGTCTGACTGAAAAGGCCTATTTCAAGTCCTGTTTACCAGTGTATAAGCATGCTGAATTTTGGTTCAGCCTCTAAAAATAGACCATCGCTCTGTGTCTCCTAGGAACACTGATGCCCCATAAATGCAATATGAGGAGAAAGGCAGCTGGCACAAGGGATCAGAGTAAATCTGTGCAAAGAGTAAGGGTACAGAAAAAAGCTTTAACTCTTCCCATATCTTAGGGGACATATAGATGTGGATCTCTGCATCTGTATGTAAGAAGCCTGTGGCTGCCACAGCTGCTTAGCCTCCCAGGACAACAACGATTTGGTTAGGAAAGAGAAACTCACCATTTTCCTGGTCCAAATCCAGAACATAGGTGCTCGCTTTCTTAATGACTCCCTTGGCCATCACCTGAATGGAAGAAGAAACACTGCTGTGGTGGAGATTATGCATGTCCAAACCTTAAAGACTGAAGAATCTGAGGGGAGAACAACTGGGCTGTATGCTTGCTGATCACACCTTGCTCAGCTGCCCTCTGCCTCCCTCTAGAACAATACTGGTGCTCACCAGGGGGTCACTGGGATGTACTTACGCTTCTGCTCTGAACACAGACCCTCCTTACTGTGGGTAAGGAACATATGAAGCGTGGTGGGAGAGTGTTTAAAGTCTGCTGTCACAAACCACAATTTCCATCACCAGCCCCCCAACCAGTGGCAACTTCACTGTATGGCAGGTGCAAGCTTACCAGGTAGTAAAAGATGATTTTCTTCTGCGCTCCTATGGCCTCTGGGGTGAGGATATAGTGCACCCGGACCTCTGTGGAGGAGCCACAGCTTAGTGTCTCAGACTTGGGCTCAATTTTAAGGAAGCTATTACTTGGAGAGTAAAAGCGCTTTAGTGGGAGATAGCCATCTTCATAATATGGAACAACCCAGGTATTGTCATAGCAATGACGGTTTACTTTATGAGTCGCCTGGAAAGGGAGAAAATGCACAAATAGATCCTCAAACACAGGTGGCTAAACTGGAGCCAAAATTCATGGCCTAGTATTAAAAGTTTGGTATTTTTTTGCATTTAAGCAACAAGGTAGTCTACAAAAAACCACTATGAATTGTAAGATACAGGACAGGGTCAGGGTATTCTTGGCAAGTCATTGGGAATGATCTAATTCCCAGGGAATCCGGAGTTTGTCTTAAACAAGTAGAATCATATCAGTTTATTTACTATCTTTACCCTAGTGCTCTGCCCTCCCAAATATGTTAGTTTAAAGAGAAGAGAAGCTGATTTTTATTTTTGTTTTCCCATTATTGGTACTGGGAAGGGATAGTGCCCTTTGGTTCTAAGATTACTAGTCCCAAGATCAAACTAAGGATGCTATGGAAAAGAAGGAAAAATTTGCAGCTGAGAATTCAAAACCTAAATTGAATAGAAGTTTAGGAACTCAGACAGTCCATGTCTTCTTAAAAAATGAGAGCTAGAGGAAGATATATCACATTTAGAAGGATTCTACTTCAGCATTTCATGTGCCTCACATACCCTTACTTCCTTTCTCACTACTACCTGGGTATCTTGCCTTTTCTATATTCTGCAAAAACCTGGCAACTTCTCGATATTTTTTTAATGGTTTTAATATGTGACAAGACAATTGTAGGGAGAAAAGCAAATACAACTCTAAACCATCTGTCTTATTCCAGGGTGAGATATAATAAAATGTGCATACTACATATATATTGCATTTTCCACTAACCGAAGTATCCTCATAGGCATTTTTCCCAGATAAACAAATCCCACACTAGGGAGAGAATTTCTGTGAATGGTTTTACAGCAGGAAAAAGAAAAAAAAATCAGGACAACAGCTTAGAAACTCAGAATGCTAAATTAAACCCTGAGAGCTGCAGACTGCCTTAACTGGTCACAAAGGATATTTAGATGAGACATTTGGGAAATAATTTAATTGAAAATACAGTGAAGTACTAGCAGCACTCAATCATGGGACTTAGATTTTAACCCCTTGAAACAGATTTGTCTAGGTAGGGCTGGTGATCGCTTGGAGCAGAATGGACTATTATGATCTCTTGATGTTCCTTCTAAGCCCATATTGCTATTGTCAAACAGAAATCAAATACTCACAAGCTAAGTACAATTGTGACGTGGCAACCTGATTGTTGTACAGCTTTTTCCACCACATTGATGTCAAGGTTGGTACAAAGAACCAGGAACAAGACGCTTAGTGGTTTTGCTTATATAACAGAAACTTAGGAAGTACTCCTGTTTCAGCTTTGTGCATCACTTCATCTCCCCCTCTGCCTGTAGGACTCACCCTTATTCCAAGAGAATCGAATTGTGACATGGAAGTGTTCAGGGCAAACCATGCCCTGCCTTCTTCATTTGTTGTGTAGTTTTCCCAGACCTCTCCTAAAGAAATCCTCACCATTTCCTTGGCAATTGGAGCACCAGACCCATCCACTAGCTTCACCTGGAGGAGAAAAAAACGTATAGAAGGAGAGCAATGCCTGTCACCTGAACAGACTGACAGATCATCAAGCTAAGGATGTCAGCCTCATATCAGTCAAGGAAGGCTCCAGAGCACTTTACATGCACATCATCTATCTCTTTCAGAGAGAGCTACAAACTTTCCCAATCCTATTTCTTTGGCCTTTTCTTATCTCTTCCTCTGGGTCAGAGAGTGAACATGAAGATTGACAGGCACTCACACCCCTTAGGCCTCCTATTACACAGGAAAATGGAAAAGGAGAATTTTTCTTGACTGGAGAATCAGAAGCACAAGGACAGAGAGGTAAGCAAAATGAGGGCTGTGCTCTCAGTTGCTGTTCTCCAGTTTGAGAGCCTGAGGAGGAGAGGAAGACCACTGGGATTAGCAACACTGACATCCAGCATCTTTGTAAGGGCAGGATACAGATCTGTCCAGGAGATTCAGTAGAATTACTGTTTGGGACTCATGGCATTCCATTCTCATGGTTTACCTACCTGCCCAAAGAAGGGGATTCCAGGTTTATAGTGGGAGCTCGTATGCTCAAAGATGATTTTACTAATTGTAGTTGTGATCTCAGAGAAACTAGTTCCAGTCAACTCCACTCCTGCAGGAAGAAGCATGAAGAATTATTTTGCCGCTGCCTTACTAGAATTACTTTTACTGTAGGCCAACTATTCTTTGCTGAACAAGCATTTTAGTTGATCCTTCTGGCCTCCAAGTTGGAAAACTTCAAGATTCCAGGAAAGCAAGAGTCTGCTTTTCTCCCTCACCTCTAATTGTCAGGCCCCTCTACTCGGCTTATTATAGGTCTGTTCAATTCGTTTTATTCATACCTGTCTCCTCCTCTTTAATCTTAGCTTCCACATGGAGCTTATTTTCATATCCATTTCTCTTGAGCTGGAACAACTTGGTCTTTACTACTTCAGAAACACAACCGTAATTATCTGTCTGTTAGAGGAAAACAAAGGCGGCAATTATGGACTCATCTATATGATGTTTCTCCAGCTTAATGAATCCCTCACTATGTTCTGCCCCAAACTGGAAGAGAAACCCATAACCTCACAGATCATGCCCTTTGTTGGTTTTATCAAAACTGGAAAAGCAAAAAAAATAATTCGGCAAGGAGCTTTATGAAGTATTTGCAGCAACATCAGGACAAAGAGAGTTTGTAACCTAGATGATTTTTGTGTATGTGTGTGTGAAATTCTAAACACTTGATACAGAAGCACAGGGAATTATTCAAGTGCATGCCATACAGAAATTGTTCAGCTGGCATCAAGCACATCAAAAGATAGCTACTGACTTAAACTTCACAAATCATATAAGTGATACGTAAACTAAAGCCCACATATGTGCAGAAAGAAGATGACAGCTGGAAAACTATTTTGAAAGCTTGCCACCTCTCTTTAGCATCTTTAAGTACCAGGTAGGTCTCCAAAGAAAAGGGAAGAGATGCCTGGACCAGAGGCTAGCACTGCAGTGTTTGTATTTTCTTTTAGCAGTGGCAGAGGCAATTGTGGGGATCATACTCTAGTAGACACCAAGGACATAAGCTTGTCTTCTGCTTGCTTTCTTGTCCTGGCATATTTCCACAACTGTTATTACTCCAGCTTCTGCCCATTTAGCATCTACAATTGCTCCCGTCCATGCTCCAAACACGATTCAGTTTTGGTTTTGTAGACTTGCCAGTCTGAAGAGCAAAAATGTGATTTTTATTCTCTGTCTCAACCACTGCTGCTAAAGCTATATGACTTACTTTCTTCTCAAACTGCATCACCCCTCCCCCGATTTCTGCTTCTTCTAATACAAACTTCTGATCCAACACACTGCTTCCAGTGTAAGCCAACCCCAAATCTGCTCTCACTGCCTTTTCTATCTCACTACTACAATCTCTATACTCCATTTGACCCGTTTTTTTTCTGTTGCTGTTGTTGTTCCTTCCATCTATTCCTTCTCCATCAGCTTTTTGCCTTTACACATATCTTTCTTACTACACAGACCTTCCCCTGATTTTTACCTTTTACACTTCATCTTGCATCCCATATTTTCTCCTGCTTCGGGTTCCCTTAAAATACACGGAATCTCTCCCTTCTCCACACTTGTACATATTTTGTTAGAGCAAGCTTGTTCCATACAAGGCACAATCAATAAACCACACTTTCTCCTATCACTCCACCAAGAGTAATCATGACTCACCTGTCCAGAGAACTCATCACACACTGCTTTAGCCTCTTCACCATAGCAGGTGGTGGCTGCATGTTTAAACTTTCGGCAGACACGGAAGCTCACGAGCCCAGGAACAGGCTTCCCAAATGTGTATCTACCAGCAGAGAAGGATTGGAAGAAAAATAGAACCATTAGGAATGTAAGAGGGGTGGAGAAAAATTCCTATCTCACCCCTAGTGGAGCTAGGATCCTTCTGCAGAGTTGCCTCCGACAGGGTCATCACAGGAAATAAAAAGTAGAAAGAAATTTGGTAACATTTTAGGATCAAGCTTGGAAATGGGGGCAGAAGCTCTGAATCTTATAGTTCCAGTTGCATCCCTGGGAATAGTACAAAGGTCTTCAGAATTCATTTACCCTAATGCTAATTTAGTTGAAAGTACCCCTCATGGAGAACATGGTGCAAGTATCTACCCCATCACACAGTTCTTATAAAACTGGTTTGTGTATATATGGGTTCTTCTGGCTCATTCTTCTGCCCCGGGCCATGGCTCTCCCTATAGCATGCATGGAACAAACACACCATGAAGAATCAAATGAGGTAGCCCAAAGGAAACAGAGCGCCTGCATCACTTACAGTTTCCTCTCCACAATGACAAGCAGAAGCCACACTTAAACATCATTCCCACGTAAACTAAACAGAATAGTATGTTTCTACGTGTTACACATGAAGTGCCCCCAAGCAATAATTCCTGCCCTTGGTGTAATGGTAGATGTAGTCTGTGTGGGTTTGTGACACTAAAATGATTGAGAAATATAATTATCACATCTCAATCTCTGAACTAGACATTCATCAGTAAGAAAAACTACAAACCAAGAAGGACTTGAAAGACACTCACAGACCACAAACTGTCACCTTCAGCTTCTCATCAAGAATGGTGATCATCTTGGGCATTTTCACTGTTACTTCGAATTTTGGCAGCACTGCAGCAGAACCAAAGGATGGTGGTGAATAACATAACAATGAGAAATGAAGGCTATCCAAAGTCTACTCTTAAAAATGATTTGAAATATCTTGTGTCTAAATGGTCAGAATTTAGAGGTTTCTCTCATCTCCACATCCCACTGAAGTCAGTGAAAACCACAGGCACTCAGCCAACTGCTGTGCCAGATAAGAAGATAGGACTATTACACCAGCTATTAAAATGCAGCAGCAGCTTAGATAACACATGGGTCATCAGTCCCACAGCTGTAGCAAATCAGAGACCTAAACCTATACAGGTCTCTCACAAACATAGAGAGTTGGGACTGCAGCCTAGCTTCTGCATTTCTAACGCACGAAGGTCTTATGAATTTGCAAAATAGGAAGACCCCATAGCCTCCCTGGTGAAATAGCACAGAATGACACTACATCCAAACCCATCTGCAGGAGGACAAGTGGATAGTGACTGTCTTGGAAGAACCAGGAGGAATTCAGAGCACAGGGCAATCATGCAATTGAAAGAGGTCAAAGAATTTCCAGACCCATCTTCCAGGACTCATCTCTGCTACATGAGCCAGATCATGTCAGACCAAGTAACAAGTGCTGCAGTTTTCTTACTGAAGTGGGAGGTTATCTTGTCTGTGACTATGTTGTTCTGCTTGAGCAGGTGAGTAGTGGGCTACAAATCTTCTAGCCAAGCAGATGGAATTGGCTTAGAGAGAGTACCAGAGAAAGGTTAAGGTGTAACACAAGCTACAGGCTTAGCATACGAGGGAGGGCAGGCAAAATACGAACTTACAGACAGCTCCAGTCAGTATCAAAAGGTCAGGACTTTGGGCCTCAGGGTATGGAGTCCCACATTCATAGCATGACACTTAAAAGGCATGTAGCCAACTGTGGCCTTAAATCACCTCTGAA
Source organism: Coccyzus lansbergi (assembly GCA_033558105.1). Lineage (NCBI taxonomy): Eukaryota > Metazoa > Chordata > Aves > Cuculiformes > Coccyzidae > Coccyzus > Coccyzus lansbergi. The sequence continues at coordinate 3,331,745 of JAUMJK010000229.1, forward strand.
AGAAGGTAGGGTTTATGGGCAGGCAGATCTAAGCACACTTGGTCCTCCTGATGGAAACCTTGCCAAGGCAGGCAGTCAGGAGAATTGCACTGCATGACCTAGGCCTTAGGTTGCCGAAGTCCTTCAGTCTTCACTCCTCAGAAAGGGATGATGCTTGGGAAGGAGAAGACACGGAGATGTCTTTCCAGCCATGCTGGACATCCTGGTCAGATCTACCACCTTGTCTAATTAAGTTTCCATGCCACATAGGACTAGCTGTTGAAAACGTGAAACTGCAGTGACAGTTACCATACTCCTCCACAGAGAAACGATGCCGAATTGTCTTCCCAGAGGCCTTCTGCACCACCACTGCATAGGTCCCTTGCATAGGTTCAGAGGAGAGATTGAAGAATAGCTGGATTAACCCCAACTTTAACTCTGCCTTTGTCCACTGATACAGATGGTTTTGCTTTGGGTCCTACAGAAAATGAGATCACGAGGAGATTGTAAGAACAGTGTGAGTCTGTAATGAGAACTAAAAAGGACCGGTAAAAGCAGTGAGGTGAAGACTAGCTTCAGTGCTTCAGAAAGCAACAAGGTACAAGTGGGACCACTGGCATAGTCGTGTGGGGAGCCCATGACTAAACAATAGAAGAAGCCATAACTTGGGCCCAGAGTACATAGTTGCCATCATATGAATTGAAGTTCTGTATATTCAAATTAATGCTATGGACCTGCTTAATAAATTAGACAAGAATCATCTTGAGGTAACTGGTAGTTATGATGTCCAGAGAGAGGTGCAATAAATGTGAAGATGACTTGAATGTTTGTACATACCTCAATAAAGACAAGAGGAAGCTAGAAAGAAAAGAAAAAAAACCAAACATGCTTAGAATGCTTATTTAGGTAAAGTGCAATACAGTCAAATTACCAGGGCTATGACTACATTTCAGGGAACAAACTGCTCACCTAGTGGGAAAAGGAATAAAGTTCCTTGTATAGAGTAACAGAATTTTGAGGTACACTAAGGTGTGGAGGACAAACCTTTGTTTCGGGCAGAAAAGTCATTTGAAATTACTAACTCCATATGATCCTCAGTACTAACAAGAACAAGTGAACACTGTGATAATGACAGATTTGCTCACTTCTGAGTTTTTTTACACCAGCACCATTTATCTGCAGTTTGTAAAACCTTTCCAAGAGGGCAGAAGGCAGCCTTATGCAGAAATTTGAAGAAAAGATTCTGTTAACAAGAATCTGACGTAACCCAAGAATTGCACAACTATCTCAGTGTACTGAGAGCTCTTCCAAAAGACAATTCTTTCCTCCCTTTCCCCACATAGATGACTTAAGGCCAAATAATTAGTGAAAAGGGGGTACCATACTTACCACCTCATTCAAGGGATGGAAGTCTTTATCCAGTGCAACAATTCTGAACAGGACTGATGGAAAAAGGCAGACAGTGAGGTTACACAGTGTAATCATCAACCAGAAATCATAAGTTGCAAAAACAAATAGTACAACAGAGAACACAGCTGTTCTCTTCTAAAGAAATTCCATTCACCAGAAAAATAATTCATGTTAGAAGCTTATCCATGTAAGATGTTACATGAATTAGGGGATGTTAGGCAAATCTCTAGCAGTGTTAACATGTTACTCATTCAAATCTCACTAACTGGGACCAAAGCTGGATTGAAGTTGCCTTTGTCTGCTTCACAAGGACACATTTTTACATTGGCATTCACATGAGTCTTCTAGTTTTGTTCTAATTAGACTGACTTCTTAGGGAGGATGAATGCAAGCAAACTACTTCAGCACTTGGCTGCAAGTTTATGTTGGCTCTGGATGGATAGAGAATCCATTGTCTCTATTAGGACATTAGTTCCTGTCCAAGCCAAATTTAGGAGATCAATGGCCCAGAAGAAGAAATGGTTTATATGGTTCTCTGTGTCTTCATTGAGCACAATCAGTTGATGCTTTGGAAGCCATTTCTTTGCTTAGTTTGAATTTTTGCCCTGTTGTCTATAGGGCAAACAGACTTTCTCTGATTTTAATGCAGATCTTAGCTTCATAGACCATAACCACAGAGCCCCAATGACAGAACAAGTGTGTGCAGATGTCCCAAGTACATGCATCTATCTTAAGGTTCCCCAAATCATTCCCACCAGGAACATTAGAAACATAAGCTTCAGCCCTGCAGTTGCAGCTTTGACCCCCACTAAAAGCAGGTGATATCTGGTCAGCACAATCTAACAGCTTTACTATAAATTTTTGCTTCAATGTAGACCTCCACTCCTTCCCTGGTACCTGTCTGTCCAGGCTTGTAGATGGGTTTGTCTGTCTGGACGAAGATGAGGCTCTCAGAATTCTCAACCAGCACTGACTTGCGACTCCTGAACTCCAGTGTTGCCCCCTTCACCATCACAGTGATAAATGTGACTGGTGACTGGCTATTTGATTTTGGAAGCTGGGGAGTAAGAAAGCAACTGTGTTATGGACCACTGTTGAAGGCTTCCTGAACTAAACTGGACTTCACAGAATAAGAGACCTAATATACTCCTGATGGACATGACATAGAGGTGAGGGAAAATAAAATCAGGAACAAGAGAGTGATCTTTGCTTGTCCATATTCCTACTCATTCCTGCTGCTGTGCAGTGATTGTGCAAGTATTGTGCAGCAAAGGAACTCCCAGATCTGTCACCCAATTTAAGAAATTCTAACTGCCTTGACCAAAATCTTTATGTCCTTCTCCTTTTGACATTCAGAGTGGAAAATGAATAATATCCATAATAATCTCCAGACAATGTCATTAGTGCTTGCAGAAGGACTCAGCCTATATCTGACAAACCCAGACATGGCTGCCAAACTGTTCAGTGCCCTAATGGTGAGTTCTTCAGCCTTTAAGCAAAAGACATAACCTGTGCTCTAAACCAAGTTATCAACTTTCCTCTCTGCCCATGACTTGTCATAGTCTTTGGGGCTATCAGTTATGCTAAGCTAAGAATTTCCTGACTTACCTTCTTCTTCAGACACAGGAAATCACAGCTGTATATTCTTACATTATTTCTATCGACAAGATAAGAAGTGTCTGAGCTCTATACCAATTAGAAGCCTCTCAAGTGAAAGCCTACGGTTGTTGAAGGATCATGTGGAAAGATGTCTGCAAAAGCTGTTCATGAAACAGTCAACAGGAGTGTCAATACTAAACCCACATCTTTCTCCTGGCCTCTTGTCCTCCTGTCCTGGAGTGGGCCTGGCTTTCCAGGATTCAGCATTATCCACTCAGGTAGCATGTTAAGGAGATCTTAGCAGAGAGAGGGTGTAGAGGGTGGACATGAACATAACTTTGGCCAAGAGAGAAATGGACACTTATACAGTCTTACTCTGATCATCACTACTTAATGCCCTTACAGTTTATCCCTCGCACAAGAGATCACCACACAAGGATGAGATACTCACAACAAAAGGGATGCAGGAGAACATGTCCTTTTCTGACACCACATCATCAATCAAGCTCCTGTTTTCCCCTTGATACTCAAGCGTGGCCCTCAACGTCACAGACTCATTCAGGTGGGTCAGCTGAATGCAGACTTTCTCAGGAGAATCAGTGTTTATAACAGAGGGCAATAACACCATATACTGCCTAGGAACAAGAGATAAAACATGTTAGATAAGCAGGAATAGTTAACAGGAGCTGTACAGAAAGAAGAAATAAACCAGTCTGATGACTACATCCTTTACTGTACAGAGAGAGAGGTGTATTTTCTAGGTGTGTAAACAAGATTTCCAGTATGTCTGCAACAGCAAGGGAAAGCAGAGAGGCCAATCTCAGAAGTAAAATACAACAGGAAATCCTCAATGCAGACATTTGGAAGGGATCTGTTTTTCCAGGCTCTGGTATAGCAGCTGCACTTCCTCCCAGGACTCTGAATAATGCCAATGGGCATTAGTCAGATTCAGCAGTCACAGAAATGCCAGTACCTGGTGAATAAACACCATTGACTACACACTGCAAAACATTTGTAGAATTACACTACTTCCTTACAGACACAAAACTGTCACAGTGTGGTGCCAGATATTAGACAAAAATATTAAAGCAAATTTAATTTTTTTCAAGGAAGCAAGGACCTCTGTCTCAGCTCAATCAGAGCATCCCCAGTGCCCAACACTGCATTTGGGAATCAAAACCAGAATTTGGGAATCAGCCTAATGGCAACAGTGCTCCCTTTAGGGTGGGCAAGGACTGGCCTCTGATAGGTATCCCCAGAGCAGCAAGCAGCTGGGAGAAGAGCGCTTAACACCTCAGCCATAAGGTAGGGCACTGCCGTTAGTGCTGGAAGAGACTCTAACACCTTTATGTCCATCAGCTGGTCTCTAAGAAGAAAGCTCTAGCCCCTAAGATACCAATTATTTTGTTCTCTTATCCTGCATTTCATAAAAACACAGCAGCACAGCCTTGCTTTGCTGAGGAGGAAAAGACATTGCCAAAAAGCCAAAAGAAAAAGTCCCTTGGATGTGAGGACCCCTCATGTGCTCCTCCTGCCTTATACAAACACAGACATACACAACACACACTCCTTTTACAAACAGGGCAAAAGAGGGTAAAGAAGGTATGCAAAAAACAACATACTCTTACAAACCTTAACGGTCACAGTCATACAATGCCACGTAATCCTGCATAAGAACGGTATTTATCATTCCACTGGCTGCGCTGAAAAATGTGAATTAAAAAATAAAGCCATTTCTGCTCATGCCAGATATGTTATTTGTTCCTTTTCTTCTCTCTTTATCAGTCATAAACACTCACATCTCCTGGGCATTTCAGCTTGGTAGTAGAGTACTCAACCCAAATGAAATCTCTAGTCCTCTTGTCTTTTAAAAAAAGTCTGCTTCTTAAGAAAAACTGACTGTGTAAATAGTCATTTAAAAAAAAAGTTGCCTTTTAAAAGAATGAGTTCTGTGCAGAAAATTTATTCTCCCCCACCCCCCCACCCTCTACTCCCTGATATCTGAGTTTTGTAGACTGCTCTGCATCCCCTGAAGCACTAGTGTTTCTGTTTGTAGAAGATGCTTTACCCAGCCCTGGTGTCTTTATTCTAGGTAAAAAGTAGGTAGAAAAGACAAAACAAGAGATATAGGAATACAACCGGAACACCCTCCCACCCCGCGTAGCTTACGGCTCTGTGGCAGGTGAAGTGTCTCCAGGAATGAAGAAGAGAAGGAGGAAGATGTTTGGCTTGATGAGCAGCCTGTCCTTTCTCATGGTGCAGAGAAGATGTCAAGCAGAGACCCAGCCTGGTCTGGTGTTGATTGTACTCCCCCTCCAGTCTCAGAGTCAACCTCTTTATACCGTCCTCTGTAAACAGCCCAGGGTCTGGAGGAGATAAGGGCTGGGGGTCAGGGCCCATTCAGAAACAGGGAAAGTCAGTAAGGAGGAGCTGGAACCAGCAGCTCTGAATCTGGGCAGAAGGCCAGGCGGAGGGAGAGAGAGGGGAGGGTGCCCAGCAGGCTGGAGCTGTCTTTCTCCTGGGGCAGGGCAGCAGGCAGTGGAGAAGGAAAGGTGGAAGCTAAAGAAAAAGAGGGCTAACAGCAGAGGATAAGGGGAAAGCCTTCATTTCTAGCAGGGGTCCTTGTATGGAGCTGGCCGTGACACTGATCATGGAGGCTGCTGGAGGAGAAGGAGCCGTTTGATTTCCTTCAAACTGGGAACAGGAGATTGAGTTACAGTTTGGTAAACAGGAGTGGGTGTGCCTAATCACAATTTACAGGTAGGATCTGAAAACAGGGAATGAAAACTCTGGAAACCTTTCCCCTCTACCTGCCCTGCTCTTTTGTGCTCTTCATTCCTGGTCCCACCAGGGCTCATACCAGGAAATGAGGCCAGAGAGTGCCTGGACAATCAAGCCGCCTACTATAATCTGACCTTCACCCTTACAGAAACAGGGACAGTGACATGACGGGAAGCTGCCATAAAGTTCAACCCCTTAACAGCATGTAACACATTAACCAGTCTCCCACAGCAGCAGCAACCCCTGACACAGTAGAACAGAACCCGTGGCCTGGGTCTTGCTTTCCCTGTATGGCTTCTTGTTCCAGGTCAAGTTATTGGCACTTCTAGATCAAATTATTGCTGTTTGCTGGAGTCCTTCCTGGTTTCGTTGTGTGAAAATCCATGGAGTGCACTGTGATGGTTGATATTCTTTCACAGGGAGAAATTTCTCCTTGACCATCATCTTTACTGTAGTTACTTTGGTCTACAGCTGGAGGATCAATAATACCTTTGGTAATTATTACCCTTGGAAGCGGCAATAGAATATCTCTTTTACTTATAGACCTAACCCAAAATCCAAAGAATGAAGATCTGTGTTAGAGGATGTAAAGCATAATTTTTGAGATTGAGAAGGATGTAGAATAAAATTATTTTCTGCCTGTCCTTTTCCTCTCTTACTATCATTGTCAAAAGTTTAGTAAACTCAAAAACTTTGGAGTTAAGAAAATAAGTGCAATGAGTTGACAGAGCTTCAAGATAGACCTCATTCTGCCCTGCGGTGACCTGCATGGGAAAGGAGAATATATATTTCCTTGGGACTGCATAAAAGACAGTCCAGATTTGTGCTCCATCTGCTGCCTAAAGGTGGCTCAGCCTGCCCAAAAGAAATGTAACTCAGGAAGATCTGCCTCACCTGTAAGGGAGTTTGTACATGGGATGGTCAAAACCTTTTTGAACATGACACTTCACATTTGTTTGAACAGACTGGGTGGGAGCCGGACTGATTGAACACAAACCGTCCAGGAAAGAGGTGCAGATCTGCATGCAGAAGAGGAAGCTAGGGCTCCCCCTTTTGGCATATAGCCAGACAGCTCACACCACTCACAAGAGCAGACCTCATTACTCTCTACAACTATCTCAAAGGAGATTGTAGAGAGGAGGGAGCTGGCCTCTTCTCCCAGGTGCCAGGGGACAGGACAAGAAGGAATGGCCTCAAGCTCCGCCAGGGGAGATTTAGGCTAGAGATTAGGAGGAGGTTTTTCACGCAGAGGGTCATTGGGCATTGGAATAGGCTGCCCAGGGAGGTGGTTGATTCACCTTCCCTGCAGGTGTTTAAGGCATGGATAGACGAGGTGCTGAGAGGTATGGTTTAGTGTTTGATAGGAGTGGCTGGACTCGATGATCCAATGGGTCTCTTCCAACCTGGTTGTTCTATGATTCTATGGTTGTTCTAAGCCAGCTCACAATCATTAGGACCTTGGTCAAACATTGCTGTGTAGCCAAAAACTGAAATGTTTTCAGTTTTCTGGGGTGTGTAGGAACAAGATTTTAAAGGCTTGAGAATACTAGTAGGTACAAATTAACATGCACAGATACTGAACTCACTTTTAAAATCTGCCCTCAAGCTGCTTGGCCTCCATCCTATTCCCAGTAGCAAATTTGGGCCCCAGCAGCCTAATTTCAAGGGTCTCTGCATGGTGTATGTGATTCAGCTTGCAGGTGGTGGCACAGGCAAAGCAATGGCAATGAGTTTTTGTTCTCTCTCCTGCCATTTCCATCAGTTGTGAGTAAAACCAAAAAGGCCAACAGGCTTTCTAGAGCTTCTTCACTAGATATTAAGTGGTTACCTCTAAGCTTCTCAAAACTCCTGCAAGATGTTGGCCTGTCCATGAGGAGAGTGTGTTTTAGGAATATCTTTTTCTGTATTTCTCTAGTCAATCTAAAGTTCTGCCATTTGACATAGCTCAAATGGACAGATGCCCCAGTTGTGCAAAAAGAGCATTAAATATCCTGTATCTGAGCCAAGAATCCTGCTGCTTTCACCAGTAGCATCACCTCTGAAGGTCATTTTGTGGCCACCTCTAGAAGGGTCAACTAGAGCCAGTTGCCTAAGATCATGTCCAGATGACTTTTGAATATCTCCAAGGACAGAGGCCCCTGAAACCTCTCCAGTCAACCAGCACCAGTGGTTAATCACCCTCACAATAAAAAGTTGTTTCCTGATGATCAAAGAAAAACTCCTGTGTTTCAGTTTGTGTCCACTGCCTCTGGTCCTGTCACTGGGCCTGTCTCTCCCAGAACAAAAACACAGCTAATTAACCTGCTGCTTGCCAAGGCTTGCAACTTGCTGTTCTGAGTGTATTAGATTATAAACTGCAATTCCAGGCCATGGATATGCTGATGATAGTAAACTGCAATATAATATACTAGGATAAATAGGATAAATTGGAAACTAATAATTTTTTTCTTCCTTTGTTGGAACAAACCTTTTGTTGCAACAAATCTTTGGTTGGAACAATCCCCTCTCAAGGGCAGAGGAGGGGAAGGTTTCCCAGGTATGTGGAAATGCATCCTACTGTCCCACTCTTACTATTCACTCTGGCTTTATTCTGTTTACACTCTTAGCCTGTGTCTGCTCTATTTGAATTGAAAGCTCCTCGTAGTAGGGATTTTGTCCACTGTTTCCTCTCTCTGCAGTATGAAACTGCAGAGGTGGAGTTGGAAAATGTTCTTGGTTGACTCAGTAATAATACACAATATAATCATATTCCTTTGACTCCAATGGTCCAGCCTCAACTAGTTTGGTTGAAACTGGCCTATAAAACATGGCATGCAGCTAGTTCCTTTCAACAGAGAGAAGTAATGACATAGGTGTACACTTTTGGCTCAGTGCAGTACTGGAGGTTTATTTTCATTGCTGGGTATGCAGAAGTTGCAGTCTCATTTCCCCCTCTTCTCTTCCAGTCATACCACTGAGATGCTAAAGCATAGGTTGCCACTGGGGCTGTTTCTGACAGCAGTCTTCATTTTCCTGGTCCTGCTGGCATCAGGCAATGCAGATGCAGGGAATGGAAATTAAACCTGATGCTCAGGAATGGAGGAAAATGGCCAGCTCATGACAATCAGACATCTGAATACCCAGAATCTACTATTACAAAATTTTGCTTGCCCTTATAGGACAAGTAAGGAAAGACTAGAGCAGGGAATATGTCCCAAATCTCATCTGGTCACAAACAACAGTACTCAGACATGGACTCAGAATGGATCTACTACTGAGGATAACTCCCCCTTATGGACAACAAGCCTGTGCCTGCTAAACACTTCTGTGATAGTGTAGAAAGGACAAGTCCTTGGTCTGCAGCAGAGCTTTGATTGTAGGACAATCTTCCACTTGTGCCACAGATGAGATAATTATAAGATGAAAATGCATGTGAGATTTATCTAAGAGACTTATCACAGATCCATGGAGCAGGAAATTCACAGCTGAAGGCCTGAAAGTAATCTTTCATCAGTACAACACAGTGTTGCACAGGACTGTTAGAGAGGACTCTGTAAAAGACATGAAACAAGTGAGACTGAGAGAAAGTGCTGCGATTGTCTGCTGGAGGCAAGAAAAAAACCACATCTGATTTTGAAGGGTGGAGCCCAGAGGAAGTGAAAGAACCCAGTTTCCAAAGGGCAGCTGTCAGAAAACAAAATGTACACCAAAATAGCTATCTACCTGGAGATAAGACATCTAAGTAATTTTGTGAACCCAAATGAGAATCAAATATAGACACAATGCCCTACAGTGACAGTGATATTCATTAGCATGAGAATGGCAGTGCTGAGAGTTCCATGGAAAGATATAGCTTTCAAGGAATCATAGAATCACAGAGTCAATAGGTTGGAAAACACCTTTGAGATCATCATGCCCAATCGTACCTGTCCACTACTAAATCATAACCCTAAGTACTTCATCTACCCATCTACTCAGGCATCTCCCTTGGCAGCCTGTTCTAGTGTCCGATAACACCATCAGTGAAAAAATTTTTCTTAATGTCCAATGTGAACCTCCCCTGGGGCAACTTGAGGCCATTTCCTTTCATGCTATCACCTGTCACTTGGGAGAGGAGACCAACACCCACCTCACCACAACCTCCTTTCAGGTAGTTGTAGACAGTGATAAGGTCTCCTCTCAGCCTCCTCTTCTCCAGGCAAAACAACCCTGGTTCCCTCAGCTGCTCCTCATAAGACTTGTTCTCCAGCCCCTTCACCAGCTTCATTGTCCTTCTCTGGATGCGCTCCAGCACCTTAATGTCTTTGCTGTACTGAGGGGCCCAAAACTAAACACAGTATTTGAGGTGCAACCTCACCAGTGCTGAGTACAGACCTATTCCTGCTGGCCACCATGATACAAGCCAAGATGCCACTGGCCTTCTTGGTCATCTGGTCATGTGGCTGGTTCACATTCAGTTGGCTGTCAACCAGCACTCCCACGTCCTTCTCTGCCAGGCAGCTTTCCAGCCACTCTTCCCTAAGTAGGGAGTTTGTAAGAACAGAAAGCTGTATTTGAGAACGGAACTAAGCCAAGTGCTAAGAATACTAACATACTCACAGCAAGAGCTTGAGCGAGTTTCCTTGCTGGAGAAGAGACTATCTCATTGCGTTAACTGCCATAAAAAGGAAAGGGCTAGGCAAAGTCACTGAACCAAATCATAATGTTTTCCCTCATGCAGAATGCTGAGTTTTGTCCAAGTAAAGACAGAATTATAAGTCTGACTTGGGTTAGCACTAGCAAAGCTGCAAAGAGCTAGGCCCTCATAACCCGAGACACCAGCAGAGTTAAGATGAACTATATGCTTCTCTGACCGAGCAACTGTGTGGACAGCGCAGGTAGATAATCTTTGGTCCAAGCAGCTGGAGAGAAGTAGAATGTGAGACATTGACATTAGTCCTCGTCACTAGATGACTTTACAAGGTGCAAGGCAGCAAAAAGTAGGCTCTTTCTAGTTCAGTGTCATACAGGTGACAGTAAGAAGAAAATCTGTCCTTGAAGAAACCTCTTGAGATCTGGTGCAGGAAGTCTAGGTGTTGTGGAATACCAGGTAATCTGAATTTGCACTGTTGTTTTTAAAACAAAATTAAACTCACTTGGTGCCGTTGAATATAGAGCCATCTTCCCAAATCCACCCAGAGCCTATGCCATTCCTCAGTCCAATCCAGAAACATCCTGTTTGAATTCTCTTAAACAGGTCCTAGAAACAGTGAGAAATTACAGAGTGACTAATGAAAGCCAGCTTGAAACTGGATGTAAGGAGAAGAGGACAGACAGCAAGACACACCCCCTTGCTTGACTGTGCCTTAAGAGGCAGACAACACTGCTTCTCCGCACCTTCTAATCAGAAAGATCAGCCCTGTAGATCATGCCTGGCATAACAGCTATGTGTACACTCACAAGGAAGTAAGCATGCTTTCAAAGGTGCTAGGCAGATTCTTCAGAGAACATTTATCAGGGCAATATATGTCAACCAATTGCAGCCCAGTCTCCTAGAGTTTTCTACCCAGAGCCTTAAGTAGGCGTGTTTGCTATTAGTATTAATATTAATGCTCTACCATACATCTACCTAAGAAGCTAATACAAAGTGTTAACAATTAAAGGTAAAATCAGGGTAGGCACAAACAGACCTGTATATAGAGCCCAGGACCAAAGCTCATTAATTATTTGAACTTTCTTCCTAGGTGTTTTCAATGTTCATTTCCTTTTGCCTAACCTATAGCTCCTGTTTACTGTTAAAAGGTGAAGCCTTGCAACAGAGGCTTGGTCTCGAAGTAAATTCTTCCCCCTTTCCAAATCAAAAAAAAAAAAGGAAGAGACAAAGGCAAGAGCGAGAAGTTTGTCTTGTCCACATTTGCAATGAAACCAAACAACAACAACCTTTCAGTGGTATGGTTGAGCCCCATTGCCTCCTGCTGCCAAAGCTTCAGAGAAGACATGCCCAGCAGCATTTAACAAAGTAGGCTTGGTAAAGTGGTGGGAAGAGGAGTAGCTTGAGGAACATGTAAGTGCTGCTGGTGGTTTGAAGGTGACTGTGCTTCCCTGGTACATAAGGAGAGGTTGAATAGTCACAGCCTTTGCAGCACAGGACGTGTAACTGGATAGCTAGGAAAGCCTTTCCTATGTGGGGAAAACTGAGCAGAGAACATGGGTAACACTCTAGTAGCAGAGACAATTGTGAGAAAGCAGCAGGACCAGGTAAGTTTTCTTTGTTCAGAGAAATGGATAATCTGGGGATGATGAGTATTTCCGAAGGAATAAGTATTTGCCTAATCAGGTGTGAGAGCCTGGTACATACTCCCAGTCAAGCAAATGCCTGGTTTTGTAAGCCCTCATAGAACATCATACAATCTAACTTCTGACAGGGGACTAAAAGCTGTCCACGTTCATTGGAACTAAAATGCCCTGGCTTGTGCCAAAACCAGATAAAGTACTTCTGCTCTACTTAAGCAGATGTACCTCACCTCCCTAGTTATCAGCTCTACCCATTGCTTTAATTGTCATACACACCCCTGGCCATGGTGAACACCTGCTGGAAAATGAAGAGTGGAGCAGATGGTTTCTGCTAATTTCACCAGCACTACTGAGGCAGAGAGAGGAAATAAGTACTGAAAACAGATTGAGAAAGAAATATCCATCCATGAACACTGAGTGGCAAAGGTCACTGAGCAGGAGAAACTGGAGTGGTTGCAGGAAGGAAACGCACCCCTTTTGCAATAGAAGGATTTCTTGAGAGTGTGGACATTTTGGTTTGTAGGCAATGAGTAAAAAGACTGCAGCCTTTTCCTGTAGTCATTCCTATCAGCCTTATTGGGGCTTGGAGGGGAACTGGAGAGGGGAAGTGGAGAAAGCTGTCTTCCAACATCCTTCTTAGGGTGATTCTGAGAAGCTGACAATAACCCTCACCTCTCCTTTCTCCCCTTTGCGTCTTTGACTGCTGGGAACTTCTAAGGGTGCATACTGAAACTGGAAGTGCACTGTAATATCACAGTCATAAATCCTTTCTCTCCTTTAAAGTCAAAATATTGCTAGACGGCACTGCTTGGATGTCACTGAGGTATCTGCAAGGAAATGGAAGTTACTCAAAGAATGTGAAAACCATTACCATTTCACTCCTATCGCTGATCACCAGGAGGTGAGCTTCCTGCGCCCTGCAGGATTCCTGGCTGGAATGCCAGTCCTTCCTCTCCTTGGAGAAAGAGTAGCAGCTCCCTCTGTAGGCTAGCCACGGCTCTGGGCAGTGTGAGTGCGAGTCAACTGTAAAGAAATCAAAATACCAGTTTTCTCCATCGTTAACCAACAGAAACACATTTGTCAGCTAGACTCTTCTGCATAGCTACAGTGTAGAAAACCCAAGTCAGAAAAAGCATCTAAAAAGAACACTAAATTTGAGATACTCTGTGCAATTTCCAAATCTTTGTACAAGAGTCAACATACACTCTGATGCTGGTGCACTACCATCCCCACTCCCGGTTTCCTCTGAACTACTCAGATACCTGACAAATAAAATCGGCTGTCTGAAAGCAGATGACATTCTGAGTGTGCAAAAAGTGAGGGAAAAGATTACAGCATTCTGTGGGTACAGTGCTACCATGTCACACATCAGGTGAACGGATTTTAAGCAGCAAACAGTAGGCTTTCCCACATCTAACATGTTCTGCACACATGCAAAAGTGTTAAAGGCCTTGTATATTTGTTCTGCAGTTTACAACTATAATTACAGCAGACAAGTCTACAAGAACCTTCCAGTATGTTTCGCTGCTCTTTGCCACAGGATCTGAAATCCAGGGACTACACAAGGAATATATCGTTCCACATATTCTCAATAGGCAATTGGTAGTTAAGGTTGACAGAAATCTAGAACAGCTTCTGATTTAACTCACTGTAAAGGAATTTAATGCCTGAAAACCTGTTCTTAGAAGAGTCTCCAGTTCTTAGCTTTTGCTGTTTGTTGCTCACCCTCGGTTCTCCTTTGTGCACTTACTCATCTTCCAAATTAAAGCAATTGCTAGGATGATTCTCAGTATCCCAAAGCCTGTAGTCAAGCCTGGCACAACTGCTGGATGAGATGCTGTAAAAGAGAAAAGAAAGGTGGTACGTGGCACCTTGTGCTGGCAGGAGCCTCCCAGCAAATCTGCTCCTGCTTCAGTATTGAAGCTTGGTGTGGAAACACAGAGTTGTATTGCCACAGCCACCAAGTTCCAGTTTAAATGCAAAAAGAAACCCAAGTCCTTTTGACCAGCTCTCTCAGCAACAGCACCAGGTTTAACCTCAGCATCATGTTCATAGGTTTAGATACATGGTTGTGTTATATCTTCTCAGGACACTCCCAAGTCAGTCCTATACCCTCATCCACATCTGCTGTGCAGGGGTAGCAGGATGGGAGGGCCAACCTTAAAGACCTTGAGATGCCCCTCCACACTTCCACCATCTGCTGTTCACTTGTTGCCAACCTTTGGGGCAGCCTTAAATGAGTCTTTGGCATAGCCTCCACCACAGTCCAGTACAGCTTCCTTTCAAAGGGTGGGGCAGGAGTGTGATGTAGAGATCTGCTGTGTACAGTAACATGTGTTTTCCTCCGGGCTACATATTGCTTTCCCACTGATGGACCCAAGAGGCATTCACTCTCCATAAGCTGTTTGAAATCTCAGCACTAAAATCTCCCTCCCAGGTTGAGGACTGGATGACACTGCCACAAATGAGCTTCAGAGGGGTTTGGTTTTCTTGTTTTATTAATCTCAGTATGGGAGCTGCACAGACAACAGGACTTCCCCAAAAGCACTAAATATGCAGCTAATGGTTACTTATGTTGAGGAACCCAGGGTTTCCCTGTGCTTCTCCCTTAAGGTTATGTACTACATTCTGCTTCAGAGTCTTCTACCCAAATCCAGTGGCAAAGCTCCCAGTGGAGCTCATGAAATCTGAGGTTGCTCTCCCTTGATTATGTCACAAGACCCAAAGAAACATATTTGTACTCCCCAAAAAGTCTAGGAGCCTAAGGAGTGAGATGGAGGAAGTCTAGCTTTAACCAAAGACATTGAAACACATTGAAACACAACAAACACATTGAAAACTTGGTGGAAGAAGGGCTATGAGCTGGGTGTCATAGCAATAGCATACAAAATACACAGGGAAGACAAAGGAGGCTATTCTTTGCTCAAGTAAAATTACAGTCAAATTAGGTTAAATAACTAACTGCATCAAAAACTAAAGGTAACAGCATTCCTATGTACCAAGCAAATACTACTAAATGCATAAGGCTGGAATTATTATATGGACTGCCAGACAAGGATGGCAACAACACTCCTAAACTAGCCAAAAAAAACCCCAGAGCAATGGTGAGGGAAGCACAGTGGTGGCAGGCATCAATTAATTGCATTAAATTATACAAATGCCATGTCAGGCCATGATGTTGAGATTGACTGCTTGGACACCATCAACATGTACCTCTCAGAAGAGCAAGCTGGGAAGAAGAGAAAGGTGGGAAACACAGAAAGCAAAGCAGCTCACGA
This sequence comes from Coccyzus lansbergi, assembly GCA_033558105.1. NCBI lineage: Eukaryota > Metazoa > Chordata > Aves > Cuculiformes > Coccyzidae > Coccyzus > Coccyzus lansbergi. Next base: position 3,347,044 of record JAUMJK010000229.1, read on the forward strand.
CTGCTCATGCCCCCTGGCTCACCATGGCTCCATCCAGCACCTTACCTGCCACAGTTAATACAAACACATTGAGATACAGCCAAGCCAAAACCCACCACCCAACAAAAAGGCACTGTGGTATAATAATTTCAAAATGGGAAACTAGAGGAAAATGAGGAAGTTTGTCAGAGTTTATATTTGAAGGCACAAAAAAATATTTGTAAGCAGTAAGGGAGGCTATTTTGGAAGTCTCTTCATGGAGGGTGAAAACAAATATACATCACTTATCAAGAATATTCTGTGTAGGACAAAGAAAGACAGCACTAGAGCAGAAGGAGAAGGGACTTCACTTAAAACCAAGAACACATCCTTTAATCATTGGAAGCTTTGTCCAAATACAGAAAGCAGAACAGATAAATTTATTTTAATCTTAGAGTGGTTTACATGCTCACCAGTTTTAAGACCAGGTTTTGGTTTTAAGCAAAAAAAAAAGGCCTGCAGTTTTGGCTAAAAGGAGGTTTTGGCTAAAGGACTCTGATGCACCAGAGTGCCTCATTGTAAGTATAACTCTTCTGTCAGAAAGGTCTTACCTAAGGTAAATTTTTTGTTGTTTCCTGAAGCTTGCAGGATCCTTTAGATGCCTCACTTGTAGTTAAAAAAGTGGCAGTGTTTGATTGTTTATTTATTTGTTTATTTAAATCATTGTTAAAGAACAAAACCTCATTTCTGTGAGAAACACTCATTCACTGCTAAAATATTAAAAAGGACAAAGTCTTCGAAGCAAAGATAATAATATTTTTATTTTACAAATCAGCGCTGAATTGGTTGCCCTTCTAAAAAAGGCATACTGCAAAGACTGGTTACAGGAGTTTTATACTGTTTGAACATGTGTATTCATACAGATTTTGACATCACCCACTATCACAGTTCCTTTGTGTCTCTGATGCTCCTTATCATATCTTGTTCCTCATTGTCTCCTCTTCATGAGTTCAAGCCTGTCTTGTTTTGACTAGTAAACGAGCTAAGTTCCTGTTACAGTTACATCCTTCCTTACTGCAAGCTGGCCAGGATGTGCCTTCAGTATACATACTAGTTTTAGACAAAGAATGGTGTAAGTTCTCAAAGAATATTTATTTAGGTTGTCCAACTATGTCTGAAGATTGTCCACACAACATCTCCTGACGCGAGACAGATCCACATCACAAAAGCATACAAACCAGCTGCAGCAAAACCCATCAACCAATTCTCACATTTCTTTTCAGTTACAAAATACAGAAACACCTTCCAACTACAGCCTCAGCTTCATGCAAAAGGACTGAAGAACTAGAGCTGTCCTCTCTGCCTGCTCTCTGTTCCTTCTGCCGTCAGATTAAGCCTCAAGAGAATGGAGTCAGCCCAAAGTTAAGGGGTGGGATGAAGCTTCTTTGCAGACTGAAAACAAAGTAAAAGGGGATAAATGTTCTTGGTTCTGAGACTGAATTTCTGAGGATTTGCACTTCTATTGTCTTTCCTCTCTTGCCTTTCAAAGAAGCTATCTCCTGCACCTTCAAGAGCACTGTTTCTGGTTTTGGAGAAAAAAACACGTAGTCTTCAGCCTGGACTACATGTGAGGCTCTTGAGAAGAGGATGGGAGAAATACCTGAGATGAGTTGGAAACAGAGGAAAGAAATCTGAATTGAGCACCTAGAAGTATTTCCATGTAGTTGTCTGAAGAAGAGCTTCCTCAAGGGAGGGGAGAAGTGTATCGGTGGACATTTAACATAAATATCCAATGTTATAACTTCCTAGTACACAAAACACCCCATTAGGTTTCTCAGTGTTCTGGAGAAATTATTACAATGTGTTGAATTCATCTGCAAGAAGTGTGACCCAGTATTTTTAGGTTTGGAAGTCCAGTTTCAGTTAAAAAACTGAAAGTTGTTAACATTTTATAATTCAAGTCTTCTAGGACAATCTGAAGAATGTAATTGCCCTGTCCCAGAGAGCTACCCTGGGTTTGCACCTACATCGGCACGGGACCAGCATGACTACATAGGTCCAGGGAGAAGGATTTCACAAATGAGGATCCTGTCCTTGTTTATGGCATAGACCTGGTTATCACTGTTATTACAAGTGTGCTGCATAGGCTAACACTGTCTTAAGTGACTGCTGGACTGACATTTAGGTAGTGTGGCATATCTAAGGCTCTCTGGAAGACAAACAGAAGACAGCCAGGTCAACTATTTTCAAGAAGTTCATGAGAATCAAAACCAGTTCTGGTTCTCTGGTTTGACCAGAGGATTAATCTATTGTGATACTGTGATACTGTGTGCACAGGGATGACTTAGTAGCAAGGGTCTGCATTTGCAAACAGAGATTAAGTACCCGAGAGGACATCTCTCAAAAGTGATGGAAGTTAGCACAGACTTGACAATAAAGACCTTCTAAAGAAAGATACTTAAACTGTGTTCCTTATGGAATCCTTGCAGAAGAGAGCTGGGAAATAATCAAATAATATGCACAAAAAGTGTGTTCAAAGGTCAGTTTTCTTATTTCAGGCCCTCTGATGTTAGCTCAAAAAGACAAGGGTACACAAAGGAATTTGGAGAGGAGGAATATTATAAAGAAAACTATAGACTTCTCAAGAGGGAACTAGGTAATCTCCACTTTCAACAAGGTGGAAGTGAACACAAATAGTACAGAATGAAGAGATGTCCGTTTGTTTTCTGATGTCACAGAAGACATAATTTCTGATGGAAACATCTGCAAAAGTAAGACCCCTTCCAAACAAAAGGAGTGTGACTACCACACAGGAACTAAAGGGTTTCCATGTTGAATTTTCTTCTGCAGTGCAGCAGGTTACACAGTAACAGCAACAACTACAGATAAATGTAGTTATTCTGATCAAGGCATAGAAATCTCAGATCACATAGTGAGATTTTCCTTTGCTGTAAATACTCTGAAAAAAAGCTAAAGTCAGCCATTAGTGTCTCAGCCAATGCAACACAACTCCTCTAAAGCACACAGGCATTTAAAAGAAAAGCAATCAGCTCATGGGAAGAAGCACCATACAAAGAGTGATTGCTAAGCACTAAGAAAATCTTCCTGTCTCAAGGCAAAAGCTAAAAATTTGCTAACCAGGAGGTATGTGAAACTAGAACAGAGGAAATGCAGGAAAAAACGTATCACAAGAGAATTCTGCAGAGCCCTATGGGAGAGGGAGTGAATGATCTCATGTGTCTCCTCCATCTCTGATCTCTGATTAGCATACGACTCTCTCTATACTTGGATCTTGCCTGCCTTACAAAGAAATATTGCTGACAAGCTCTTATTGCTGACAAGCAGACAACTTTAAAACTGCAAATCTCTTTTTGGAGAAAAGGATGCCTGGGTTGAATGCCCAGGAGTAGACACCAAAAGGGGTCTGTCAGAGAGAGGGACAGGAACAACAACACTGGATCTCTGACCCATCAGCTTTTAGTACAGTAGAATACAATATTTTTAGATCCAAAGCAACAGCACTATTGAGCTGGTACTCAAAATCAGTGGCCAGCTCAGAGTGTTTTTGTTAGATCTTGCTTTTGCTCAAAATAAACTATTTGTTGAACTACCTCACTCAGCATCCTAACCTCCTATTTCCCATCCAGTTTTGGCCTTTGGCAGAGGAGTCAGAGAATTTAACAGAAGTATAAATTATTTCATCACTCGCATCAGCTTGCAGAAATTTCTGATCTGATTCCCTCCATGACAAAGCAAAGGGTGTGCATGAGAAGATGTTTTGATCAAGCTGCTGAGTAACAGGGCTCAGCTCCCGTGAAACAGGAAACTGGGTCTACATTCAGAAGTCAAGAAATGTGAAGTAGCAATCTCTGTCTCCACCTGCTCATTCATTGCAATGAAATGCACCTGTTCATTCCACACTCAACCATTCTGTGGCTGTGGTCAGGAAAGGATAGTTTTCTTCTGAAGTACTGAATATTGACCACTGATGAGAATGGAAGGAGAAATTATGCTTCTAGCATTCTGAAAAACCTCTTAGCTACATTGTTGGCTGACTTCTGGTTTTATCCAGATTCTGATCTCTTATAGTTCATACTTGCCAGGCTCAGGGTGTACATCTTCCTCACTAGTACAGTTCATTTACACGAATTGCCTGGGCATTCTCAACAAAGGAGTTTGCCATGGTTTTCAGTTTTAGGACAGGCATGATCACTCCGAGTCCTGGTGACATGCTATAAATTTGAGAAGTGATTGTCCAGGGTAGCAAGACAGGTAGCCTATGCTTTAGAGGAAGGGGAAGGCAGGAGACAGTAGGGCAACACAAGAATAGGAAAGCCTCTCCTGGTTTCAACATATTTTAGAGAAGTAAAGGGAGCTGATGATCCCAGAGAGAGAGAATTTGTTATAGTCATGACGAGAGCTTAGCTGGGAGTGTAATCTGTGTGCTGGAAAGTAACCAATAAGATTCAGACACTGCTTTAGTGCCCAGACCAAGGGGAAAATCCTGTGGCCAAAGGCACTACAGGTCACCTGCAAGGCCAGTGTGATCACAAAGATGGCATTATTTGTGAACAAGGAGAGCAGTGAAGGCTGGCAGGGAAGAATTAAGAGCTCAGTTTTGATGTGTTTTACTGTTTTCTCTCAAACATCAGCAATAAGCTGAGTCCTTTGTTTGGGCTGTTCTCACAGAAGAATTAGCAGTGGAATATAATTTACAGAATTAGTTAACTCACTGATAAATAACTCACTGATTAGTTTTCCAGGAGACAAAAATGTTCCTTCCCATCTCCTCACTATTCCAGCAGCATACCGTAGGGAAGCCTTCCAAACCCCTTTCAAAGTGGCTTCTCTAGTACGTTTAGTTCACCAAATCATAGAACCACAGAATCATAGAATCACCAGGTTGGAAGAGACCCACCGGATCATTGAGTCCAACCATTCATATCAAACACTAAACTAAACCATGCCCCTCAGCACTTTGTCCATCCATCCCTTAAGCACCTCCAGGGAAGGTGACTCAACCACCTCCCTGGGTAGCCTGTTCCAGTGCCCAATGACACTTTTCATGAAGTTTTATTTCCTAATATACAGCCTAGATCTCCCCTGGTGGAGCTTGAGGCCATTTCCTCTTGTCCTGTCACCTGTCACTTGGGAGAAGAGGCCAGCTCCCTCCTCTCCACAACTTCCTTTCAGGTTCAATGCAGTCTCTCCTCAGTCTTCTCTTCTCCAGGCTAAACAACCCCAGCTCTCTCAGCTGTTCCTCATAAGGCCTATTCTCCAGCCCCTTCACCAGCTTTGTCGCTCTTCTCTGGACTCACTCCAGAGTCTCAACATCCTTCTTGTGGTGAGGGGCCCAGAACTGAATACTGTATTCAAGGAGCAGTCTCACCAGTGCCTGGACTTGCTGGTCATGCCATTTCTGATACAAGCCAAGATGCCATTGGCCTTCTTGGCCACTTGGGCACACTGCTGGCTCATGTTCAGCTGGCTGTCAAAAAGCACCCACGGGTCTTTCTCCTCTAGGCAGCTCTCCAGGCAGACTTCTCCTAGTCTATAGCACTGCATAGGGTTGTTGTGCCCCAAGTGCAGGACTCAGCATTTGGCCTTGTTAAACCTCATGCCATTGGTTTCAGCCCAGCAGTCCAGCCTGTTCAGATCCCTTTGCAGAGCCTCCTTACCCTCCATCCATGCTTCCACACAGTTTAGTATCATCCGCAAACTTGCTAAGAGTGCACTCAATGCCTTCATCTAGGTCACTGATAAAGACATTGAACAGGGCTGGACCCAGCACTGAGCCCTGGAGACACCATTTGTAACTGGCCTCCAGCATCTCTTTCTTACCTAAAAGATGCAAAAGCATCAGAGCTCTAGCAAAGCATATCCATCTTTTCCAGTAGCAGAGCCCTAGAAAGCAGACTTTCTTAACATCACTGTAGGGACATGGCTCAAGAAGAGAAATGTCCTTCAAATATGCCAGTCTCAAATCATTTATAGCTTTATTAATTGTACTCAAGATGTTCAAGTCCACAAACCTTGCCGATGATCAGCTGGACCTAGAATTCATCTGAAGTGGTAAAACTCACAGGAACTCACACAGTCTGTGTGTCAAAGCATAACAAAACAGTGTGTCAGGCAGGGATGAAATCAAAAGGATTGAGGCCACACAGCTGTTTTATGAATAATGATCTCCCTTCCTTGTTTAACATGATGTCACTCTTGAGGTGCATGATGGGGATGGCAAAATCCAAAGACAGTAGTGGGCTACTACTGGATGGAGGGTGCAAGGGGAAAGGAAGGGAAAAGCTGACTGACACTGGGAAGCACTTACCATTTACTGATAATTTCCTAGAATCATAGAATCATTAAGTTTGGAAAAGACCTCTAAGATCAACCAGTCTAACACCACCATGCCTACTAAACCATGTCATGAAGTGCCATGTCTACACATCTTCTGAACACCTGCAGGGAAGGAGACTCAAGCACTTCCCTGGGCAGCTTGTTACAACACTTGACCACTCTTCCAGTACATTAAAAAAATATGTCCGATCTGAACCTCCTCTTGGCACAACTTGAGGCCACCTTCTCTCATCCTATCACTTGGGAGAAGAGACTAACACCCATCTCATCACAACCTCCTTTCAGTTAGCTGTAGAGAGAGAAGGTCTACTCTCAGCCTCCTCCAGATGAAACAGCCCCAGTTCCCTTGTCTATTCCTCATAAGGAATTCCAAGACCTTTCACCAGCCTTCCTCTGGAGACACTTGAGCACCTCAATGCCCTCCTTGTAGTGAAGGGCCAAAAACAGAAGACAGTATGCAAGGTGCAGCCTCACCAGTGCTGAGTACAAGGGAATGATCATTTCCCTACTCCTGCTGGCCACACCATTTCTGATACAAGCCAGGAAGCCACCAGCATTCTTGGCCACTTAGGCTACTACTGGTTCATGTTCAGCTAGCTGTTGACCAACAGTCTAGGTCCTTTTCCACCAGGAAGCTTTCCATCCACTCTTCCACAATCCTGTACTACTGCATGGGGCTGTTGTGATCCAAGCACGCAGCTTGGGGAATAAGTTGGAAGAGCTGGAAGCCGTTGTAGGGCAAGGTGCCTATGATGTCATTGCCATCACGGAAATGTGGTGGGATGACTCTTATAACTAGAGTTCAGGTATGGTGGGGTATAAACTCTTCAGGAGGGATAGAAAGGGTAGGAGAGGGGGTGGAGTAGCCCTCTTTGTAAGGGAGGACTTGGACACCTCTGAGATGGACTGTGGCGATGAGGAGATTGAGTGCCTGTGGGTTAAGATCAAGGGAGCCCATAAGAAGGGAGATTTTGTGATGGGAGTCTGTTACAGGCCACTCAGTCAAGGAGAAGCAGCTGATGAGCTCTTCTATAAACAGCTGGGGTCAATCTCCAAGTCAGTGCCTCTTGTCCTTGTAGGAGACTTCAGTTTCCCTGATATCTGCTGGAAGTACAACACAGCAGAAAGGAAGCAGTCTAGGAGGTTCCTGGAGTGCGTGGAAGATAACTTCCTTGCACAGCTGGTTAATGAACCTACGAGGGAAGGTGCCCTCCTGGACTTGTTGTTTGTCAACAGAGAGGGGCTTGTGGGGGATGTGATAGTAGGGGGTCGCCTAGGTCTTAGTGATCACGAGATGATAGGGTTTTCTGTCCTAGGTGAAGTGAAGAGGGTGCTAAGCAGGACAGTAGCACTAAATTTTCAGAGGGCAGACTTTGAACTGTTTAGAAGGCTGGTTGGCAAAGTCTCCTGGGAGACAGCACTTGAGGGCAAGGGAGCCCATGAGGGCTGGGAACTCTTCAAAAAGGAGATCCTGGCAGCTCAGGAGAAAGCCATCCCCGTGTTTGGGGAAAAAAGGCCGGCAGGGGAAAAAAACAGCTTGGTTGAGTAGGGAAATCTTGATCGACATTAGGAAAAAAAGGAAGATTTACGGGCTCTGGAAGGGGGGACAGGCCTCTTGGAGGGACTACAGGAGGGAAGCGAGGCTATGTAGGGAAAAAATCAGAGGGGCTAAGGCTGAGCTAGAGATCAGATTAGCTAAGTCTGCAAAAGACAATAAAAAATCTTTCTATAAGTATATAAACAGTAAAAGGAGGACAAGGGAGACAATATAGTCCCTTTTGGACTCAGAGGGAACAGCAGTGACAGGGGACGAGGAGAAGGCTGAGGTACTTAATGCCTTCTTTGCCTCAGACTTTAATTGTAAAGAAAGCTGTTCCCTCTGTGTAGATACCCCGGAAACAGAGGAGCAATACGAGGCTCCCATGGTCCAAGAGGAGGTGGTCAGAGCCCTGCTTGGCCAACTGGACACCCACAAGTCTATGGGGCCAGATGGGATACATCCTAGGGTATTGAAGGAGCTGGCGGACGTATTGGCCAAACCCCTTTCCATCATCTTCCAGCAGTCCTGGAAGACTGGGGAGGTACATCTGGACTGGAGGCTGGCTGATGTAGTTCCCATTTACAAGAAGGGTAACAGAGAGGATCCGGGGAACTACAGGCCTGTCAGTCTGACCTCAGTGCCAGGGAAAGTCATGGAACAGGTGATCTTGAGGGCTATCATGAAGCACTTACAAGAGAACCGGGTGATCAGGCCCAGTCAACATAGGTTCACAAAAGGCAGGTCCTGCCAAACCAACCTGATCGCCTTCTATGACAAAGTCACTCGGCTGCTGGATGAGGGAAAGGCTGTGGATGTGGTCTTTCTGGACTTCAGTAAAGCCTTTGACACAGTTTCTCACAGCATTCTGCTATGAAAACTGTCAGCCTCTGGCCTGGACAGACGCACACTCTCCTGGGTAGAAAACTGGTTGGATGGCCAGGCCCAGAGAGTGGTGGTAAATGGTGTTAAGTCCAGCTGGAGGCCAGTGACAAGTGGGGTTCCCCAGGGCTAAGTGCTAGGTCCAGTCCTGTTCAATGTCTCCATCAATGACCTGGATGAGGGCATTGAGGGTACCCTTAGCAAGTTTGCAGATGACACTTAAAGCTATGTGTAAGTGTCGATCTGCTGGAGGGTAGGAAGGCTCTGCAAAGGGACCTAAACAGGCTGGACCGCTGGGCAGTGTCCAACGGCATGAGGTTTAACACAGCCAAATGCCAGGTCCTGCACTTGGGGCACAACAACCCTATGCAGAACTACAGACTGGGAGAAGCCTGGCTGGAAAACTGCCAGGAGGAGAGGGACCTGGGGGTGTTGGTCGACAGCCGACTGAACATGAGCCAGAAGTGTGCCCAGGTGGCCAAGAAGGCCAATGGCATCCTGGCTTGTATCAGAAACGGTGTGACCAGCAGGTCTAGGGAGGTGATTCTCCCTCTGGACTCAGCACTGGTGAGGCCGCTCCTTGACTACTGTGTTCAGTTATGGGCCCCTCACCACAAGAAAGATGTTGAGGCTCTGGAGCAAGTCCAGAGAAGAGTGACGAGGCTGGTGAAGGGGCTGGAGAACAGACCCTATGAGGAGCGGCTGAGAGAGCTGGGGTTGTTTAGCCTGGAGAAGAGGAGGCTGAGAGGAGACCTCATTACTCTCTACAAGTACCTGAAAGGAGGTTGTAGAGAGGAGGGAGCTGGCCTCTTCTCCCAAGTGACAGGGGACAGGACGAGAGGGAATGGCCTCAAGCTCCACCAGAGGAGATTTAGGCTGGAGATTAGGAGGAGGTTTTTCACACAGAGGGTCATTGGGCATTGGAATAGGCTGCCCAGGGAGGTGGTTGATTCACCTTCCCTGGAGGTGTTTAAGGCACGGGTGGATGAGGTCTTGAGGGACTTGGTTTAGTGTTAGATAGGAATGGTTGGACTTGATGATCTGATGGGTCCCTTCCAACCTGGTTGTTCTGTGATTCTGTGATTCTGTGAAGTGCAGGACCCAAGTCCAGCCTCATACAGTGCCCTCCTATCCTCAAGTATATTGACACTCCTGTCCAATGTGACATCATCTGCAGACTTACTGAGGGTGCACTTGATCCCCTCATTGAGATCATTGCTGAAGGTATTAAACAGAACTAGCCTGAACACTGAGCCCTGGGGAACACTGCCTGTGACCAGTCACCAACTAGATTTAGCTCCATTCACCCCAACTCTCCAGGCTTGGCCACCTAGCCAGTTTTTTACTCAGCAAAGAGTACACCTGTCTGAGTCACAAGTTCGCCCATCTGCAGGTCACCCGAACCCATATGAGGGTCTGAGATTGAGAGCTCAGTGAAGCTCATGTCACACAAGACACAATGGGCCCAAATGTGCGAATGCTGGGAGGGGCGCTGGATGAGCACGCAGGACTGGTTGCAGGGCCTTGCAGGTCCGGGATGCAGAGTCAGGCCAGGTTGGGGTGAGGGGTTGGTGGTGCAATTCCACCAGGAAAAGCATCTGTGGCTAGGGCTAGGGTTCAGTTTAGGGCTAGAGCTGTGGAGTGAGGGCTGGGGATTAAGAAGTAACAGTACCTTGGCCTTTAGGGCTAGGGTTTGAGGATAAGGGCCAAGGGTTGGTGTTGGTTAGCTGTTAGGTTTAGAGACTGTGGGTTAAGGGCTAGGGGTAGCATTGGTTTGGCCATTCAGGTTAGGGGGTGGGCTAGGGGGCTAAGGTTAGTGGCCAGGGACTAGGCCACTAGGGGTGGGGTTAGGGCTGAGGACATTAGGTTGAGACTAAGGGTTGGTTAGGGAATTGCATTAGGGGTTAGTTGCTATGGCTTGTGGCAGCATTAGGTTGGCGATTAGGGCTAGGTTCTAGGGGCTAAGGGTTGGCTGTTAGACCTAGGGTTAGTGTGAACTTGGCCATTGGGGATAGGGCTTAGGGCTGTTGGCTAGGGGTAGTGTTAAGTTGGTCATTAGTGCTAGGGGTTTGAAGCTGGGGCTAGGGTTAGGTTGGCCATTTGGGCTGGGGGTTAGGGGCTCAGAGTGGGGCCATTAGGTTTAGGGATCAGGCTTGGAGGTGAGATGCTTGTCAGTGGGCCCTCCTCGGTCTTTGGATGAGAGGGTGTTAGGGCTAGGGGCTTTCAGTAGCATTAGGGTGGCCATTAGGGCTAGGGGGTTAGGGTTGGGAGATAGGGGTTGGGACTGGGGTTAGCATTAGGGCTGTTAGGACTAGGTTTAAGGCTGGAGCTATTACATTTAGTATTAGGGCTTAGGGTTATGGTAGGGCACCATTATGGTTAAGGCTAGGGTTAGGGTATCATTAGGGCTAGGATTAGGGTGCCAATAGCGTTAAGGTTAGGGTTAGTCATAAGGCTAGGACTAGAGTGCCATTTTTGTTTAGGGTGAGGGTTAGCCCTAGGCCTAGGGTTAGGTAGCGCTAGGGTGACATGAGAGTTAGGCTTACAGTAAGGGATAGGGTTTGAGCTAAGAGTCAGGCTCCCATTAGGGTTAGGGTTATGGTTAGGGTGCCACTAGGTTTAGGGTTATGGTTAGGGCAACATTAGGGTTAAGGTTAGGGTCAGGGCTAGGGTTTGTTGTAGGCTTTAGTGTTAGGATTATGGTTAGGGTTATCATGAGGCCTAGGATTAGGGTTAGTGTTAAAGCTACAGTTAGGGGTTAGGGTGCCATTAGGGTTAGGGTTTAGGGCTAGGGTTTAGGAGTTAGCAATATTAGGATTAGGTGTAGGGTTAGGGGTTAGGATTAAGCTCAGGTCTTAGGGTTAGTGTTTAAGGTTACGGCCAATTGTTAGGGTCAGGGTTAGGGTTAGGGCTAAGGTTTAGGGCTATTAGGGGTTAGGGCTATTTGGGTAAGGGCTAGGGGTTTAGAATACTAGAATACTAAGGGCTAGGTTCTAGAATACTGCGTTCAGTTCTGGGCCCCTCACCACAAGAAGGATGTTGAGGCTCTGGAGCGAGTCCAGAGAAGAGCAACGAAGCTGGTGAAGAGGCTGGAGAACAGGCTTTATGAGGACCGGCTGAGAGAACTGGGAGACCTCATTGCTCTCTACAGCTATCTGAAAGGAAGTTGTGGAGAGGAGGGTTCTGGCCTCTTTTCCCAAGTGACAGGGGACAGGACAAGAGGAAATGGCCTCAAGCTCCACCAGGGGAGATCTAGGCTGTACATTAGGAAAAAAAAATTCACGAAAAGTGTCATTGGTCACTGGAACAGGCTACCCAGGGAGGTGGTTGAGTCACCTTCCCTGGAGGTGTTTAAGGGATGGATGGACAAGGTGCTGAGGGGCATGGTTTAGTTTAGTGTTTGATATGAATGGCTGGACTCAATGATCCGGTGGGTCTCTTCCAACATGGTGATTCTATGATTCTATGGTTTAGGGCTATGGCTAGAGCTGGGTTTAGGGTTAAGGTTTGCATTTAGGTTTAGGGTTAGGCTTAGGGTAAGGACTAGGGTTAAGGTGAGGGTTAGGGCTAAGGTTAAGGTGAGGGTCAGGGTGAGGTTTAGGGTTTGGGCTAGTTATGGTTAGGGTGAGGTTTTGGGTTGGGGTCAGACCTAGGCCTAGGGTTGAGGGTTAACGTGCCTGGATGAAGTGTCAGGGCTTAGAGCTAAGGCAAGAGTTAGGCTTAGAGGTTAAGGTTAAACAGAAGGTTTCCGCCCGTGCCCGTACGCACTGAGAGACGACGGGATGGCAGGCAGGGATTCTGTGGGGCCGCCTCCTCGCTGGGCGGTGCCTTCCCATCCTCCCTTCACAGCCCCCCGGCGCTCGCCGCTCCCATTGGCGGCAGGCGCTGCTTCCGCCTCGCTTTTCCTGGTTCCGGGTCGCGGGGCGGGCGGTTGCCGGGACCGGGGTTGGGGGTCGGCTGGGAGCGGGATGCTCGGGAGCAGCTGAGCGGGGACGGGCGGTGCTCCGTCTGTTCTCCACCGGTGCGCCATCGGGCTGCGGGGTGGAATATTTCGCTTTGAGGTAAAGCGGAGTTGCGTTTCCAATTAAGTGTCCCTCGGGCAGCGTGGGGTTTTGTGGCAGTTCTATTTTCAAATATTGTTTTTCCAGACGCTGCTGTGTTTTGTGTTCAGCGTGGTCCGTGCTGAGCAAAGGTGTCTGCTTCTCTGATCCCCTCTCTCTGCACCAAGGTCAGGCAGAGCTGACCAAAGCTCCAAATTAGCAAGAGGTTTGGCTCTTGTAAAGTTTGATAGTAACGTGCAAACTAGTCCTTTGAAGTAATGGAACGCACCTAGGACTTCTAGGAGAACTTATCCATATGCATGTAAGTAGCAAATCTGTTCCAGCTCTCATCTCGCTGCACACAATTGATGGAGATAGCTCCCTCGTGTTGCCCAGGCCTGATAAAGGATGCTTGCTTTCTCAGACTCTAAAACGAGTCTTAGAGAGTTTATTTGCCAGCATTTTTGGTATCGGCTGTGTGCGAGCAAAGCACTTGACAGAAAGCTGCCCGCAGAAGACGTGGCTGGTGCTGCAGGCAGTTCTCTTGGTCTTGTGAGAGATGAATCACGAGTTTGTGTCACAGGTTTCCTCATTTTGGCATATCTGACCTGCACGGCTATCAGGGAGCTGGCTTAGTGGTTCAAAGCTGTCACCAGGGATGTTGCAAGGGCTGGAGGTAATCATTACTCCTGAGTAGAGAGGAGGGCTATGAAAATGATCAGGTTCAGCCTGGAGAAGAGTAAACTTCTAGGAGACATTAGAGCAGCCTTCCAGCACTGAAAGGGGCTACAAGAAAGCTTGTGAGGGGCTCTTTATCAGGAATTGCAGGGATAGGGTGAGGGGGAATGGTTTCAAGCTGAAAGAGGGGAGATTTAGGTGAGATTTTAGGAAGAAATGTTTTCCTGTGAAGGTGGTGAGGCCCTGGCCAAGGTTGCCCAGAAGTCGTGGCCCTCCATCCCTAGAGGTGTTCAAGGCTAGGTTGGATGAGGCTTTGAGCAACCTCATCCAGGGGGAGGTGTCCCTGCCTGTGGCAGAGTGTCTGGGTGATCTCTAAGGTCTCTTCCTGCTCTTGTATCATTCTATGATTATGACCTGACTGTGTAGCAGACTCGGTGCTCTTTGCCATTCAGAGCAGCTGCACTCTATACTGCAGTATGCTTTTCCATTGACATTCAAATGTTAAACATTTGTCGTTTTATAGAGGTTGTAAAAGGTTTGGTTTTAGTACCTGGCACATGCTTTGATGAGCAAACATCGCACAGTGGTAATAATGGTGCCTGGGAGGTTTTCTGCACCAGTGACATAGAACACATATAGGTGTACCATGGAAAGCTGCATAAACAGGGTAAAGAAGCACAAATAGCAGGGTGTGCTGGCAACTTTGAGTAGAGAAGCTGCTGTATACAGGCACTTGATTACTTCCCTTGATTACTGTCAAAGAGCATCAGTTCTACTGTCAGTTGTCTGACTTAAAGTAAAAGTGGTCAATTTGTGTTAACTGCATTTTTAACAATGGTGTTTTGGACAGCATGACTGTCTCTAAGAAAATGAGAAATGCCCTGTCAGTTCAGACCAGTGGTGAGTCAAACCATTCTGTGATTCAGGTCAGGAAAGCAGGTTGTCCCTCCACCAGACTGCAGCTAAGTGCTGGTTTAATTGTGGGTCTATCAGTTGCCTTCCACCAGCATCTGTGATAGGAGAAGCAGAAGGGAAGCTGTTATGCTGCTGTGGTTGGCTGATGCAATCAATAAGTGATTCACACATGATTTTAGTGTGACCCTGAAAGCCAAATCTTCTAGATTTCATGATTATCTTTATTACCGCCTCTTTAGTTGGACCTTACATAGGATGTCTGAGTTTCCTCCTTCCCTTCATCCTCCATGAAAACAGGAGAAAACTTTTCTGTGAACTTACAGCTCAGTATTATTAAACAATTTCAGATTCTCAGTTAAAGTAGTACTAGAAAGATAACATAATTATTAAGATTAAGGCACTTAAAGCAGCAGAGATTGAATAAACAGAGCCTGACTAATCACAGGAGCTGTTCCTTGCAAGCTCGTCCCATGAGACCTGCAAAGAGGATTGAATAGAGGCCTGGTAAATAATTTGCTACTGACTGGCTTGTCGGTGCGATGCAGTAACACACGATGGCTTATGCCTGAAAGTTCTCCAGCATTCAACCTGCTGGACTCTGCTGTGGCTGAGTCAGTGTTAGTTCATGTATGTGCTCAGCAGCAAAACTTCTTGTGGTCCTGAGACAAAAGTTGGAAAAGAATCTCAAATCAGCCCCATAAATTGTCTTTATGTAAGAGATTCAGATTTATTGTCTTTTGGGAACTGTGAGATGTTTCTACACTTAGACTATTCTGCGTTCAGGACTGAGGAAGTGTCCAATCACTGACTTCATGACCCCAAAGTTAATTTGCATGGAGCTGAAACAGTTCATCCTCTGTATTTTCTTTGTGTCCAGGATGTCATCACCTTGCTGTACTCCTGCTGTGCTGTTAGTCTTTATGGCCCTTAGTCTGGGTGCAGTGGCTGACCAGTCAAAAGAGAGGGGCTGTGATGTGATCGGTGATGAGAGCAGTGAGTCGCAAATGGAAAGAGCCCTGCTGAAGAAACTAGAGCCCCTGAGCCAAATGAGGTACAGTACAACACCCTGCAGGTCATGGGGCTGCACAGTGCCTACCCTTAGGCCAAGGGATGGGGAATGTCTGGCGCCAGACTGCAGAATGGGCTTCCCTGTTAGTATGGGCTGTGACCATCTTCCAGGTCTAGGGTGTCTGCTGCTCTGAGCCTCACTCTTTGTAATTTTATGGACTGTCTGTTTTGTCCTTTTCCTGCTGCAGGTTTAACGTGACTGTGGAGAAAGGCAAAACAGAAAACTACGTCTACCATTTCAGGGTGTGCAGGGAGGTCAACAGCACCTCGCACGATTTTGCTGGCCTGGTGCAAATGGATAGACAGAGTGGAAGGAGCACAGTAATAGGAAGAATCAATGAAACTCAGGTCTTCAATGGAAGTAAGATTCCACTCAATATTCATACTTAGTACTGCCTTTTGTCTACTGATCTGGATTTGCACCCTGTATTCTTCCTGTATTGGCAGGTGACTGGATCATGCTGATTTATAAAGGAGGTGATTCATATGGCAGCCACTGCAGTGGTGAGAAGAGAAGAGCTGTGATAATGATTTCATGCAAGCAGGGAGTTACAGCGGTGAGTGACACGTGACAGGAGGAGAGGAGCAGGAGGCTGCCAGACAAACAGTTGTTTGTAAGCAGAAGAGCTTTGAGGAGGCAACAAGGCAACTGTCTTCTGGTAAAGTTCAGCATGCCTGGACGTGTTTTCACATGAGTTCATTCTTACCAAATTGCAGAATTCGTTCAGCATTATTTCAGAAGAGCGGGAAAAGGAGCAGGAGTGTTTCTACCTCTTTGAGATGGACAGCAGTGTGGCTTGTCCAGCTGTGGATTCCCACCTCAGTGTTGGCTCCATTCTGCTGATCACGTGAGTCATTGGTAGAGCTGTTCATGTCTGGGCTGTTTTAGAAATATAGCAGATGCTATACTAGAATAGATAATAATAAGGTAATATATATAATATACTTTTTGAGTCTGAATGTTTTGGAGTCTTGCTTAAGGGATGATGTTGCGGAGCTGCTCTGTTCCTTGTAGACATTCTCCTTCATGATTTACTGACAAATACTCTGAAACATGGAAGACATGACTTCATAAAATTCTACAATGTATCTTTGCCGAGCTGGAAATTCAGACTAGGAGTCGACTCATTTTGTGTGTTTGTGCTTAGAGGTACTGCTTCATATAATGCTGCTGAAAGATTTATACTAACAGATCAATATTGTCTGAACCTTTACTGGCCTGGTCTCTGCTTTTAACTTGTTCTTGAGTGGTGCTTAGCGACTTGGTCCAATCTGAGGCAGGTAGGTGGTTTGGAAGAGGTTGTCTATAGGTTTTCCTTAGCTCTGATCTTTTTAATTCTGTCCTTCAGGTTTGCTTCACTGATTGCAGTTTACATCATTGGTGGGTTCCTCTACCAGCGCCTTATAGTGGGAGCAAAGGGCATGGAGCAGTTCCCTCACTTTGCTTTCTGGCAAGATTTGGGCAATTTGGTGGCGGTGAGTGGAAATCCCTGTATGTTCCCAGCCTAGTCCATATGTTTGGACAGGAGAAAATTCTGTCTGCCTTGTCTTCGTTGACTGTACCTCTTGGGAAAACCTACCACCAGGGTAGGATACCTTGAGGCAAAAGAGGATTTCTGAATCAGTGGTTTGGGGTTTTTTTTTTGGGTTTTGTTTTTTTTTTTTTTTTGAGTACTCTGTTTTTGAGTCCTTGCTGAGTCTAATTCCTTGCCAATGTTCTGTGATTGCTTTGTAACAAACTAGAACATTTTCTAGGTAGGAATGTTAAGGTGGGGAGTGTGAAATATTCATATCTGACTCCCTGAAACACTTATCTCAGTCAATGTAAGTGGTTCTGTATGTCCTCCATGCTAATCTCAGCCTGATGTTGCTGCATACTGTTAAATGAGTACCACCTTCTACCTCAGAGCTTTTAAGACCAATATGATATTTGTACGCAAGTTCCTCTTGCCAAGACAAGTTTTGGGGACATGCCCTAGATAGCACTTTATATATTTTGCTACCCTTTAGAAAAACAGAAATCCCAAAAGCTACTTTGTTTTGGATTGCATACCATCTGATTCCATCCTCTACTTGTAGGATGGCTGTGATTTTGTCTGCCGATCTAAGCCTCGAAATGCACCTGCTGCATACCGTGGTGTGGGGGATGACCAGCTGGGTGAGGAGTCAGAAGAACGGGATGACCACTTGCTACCAATGTGATGGGCTTTCAACACTGAGTTCTTTTCTCCCCATCTCCCTAGTGCTTGTTTAGCCAGGTGGCTCCCAGCCAGTTCTCCTTCTGACTTCTGATTTTCCTTACACCATTTGCTTTTGCTGCTCTCTTGTGTCATGTCCCACAGATGCCTCTGGGTGTGAACATCACTGGTCCCTGATGGCATGTCTTATGTTCACAGTGCTGTTTTAGGTTTTTAAAAATGCCGCACAGCTTAGGGGTGAAAAGTTGAGTAGTTGACAGCAAGAAAGCGATATGAGCATTCAGCTCTGAGCAGGAATGGGAGATGAATCACTGCAAGGTAAAAAGGGATGTGTATGGAAGCAGAAGGGGGAGGGCAAAGGAGGCAGTGGGTTAAAACAGCTGAGACTGTAGGAGGGATCTTTTGTTTCTGTCTTTCCTTCCTCACTCCCCACCCCCGGGTTTACAGGATCTGTAAGATACTGGAATTGTTTTTCTTTGAGTGCATTTTTGGCTTTTCTAGCTTCTGCACTATTTTGCCAGCATACCCTGCACAGTGTGCTCTATACCAGACTCCACGCAGATGGAAGAGGCATTAGCACCTATGCAGTCTTTTCCTAACAGCAGTATGTTGAAGAATATGCACCAGTTTCCTTGCAACAAAGGGACGCATGCCATCCTCTCAGACTGGAGAGGGGCAGTGCTAAAAAACTATAGGACTTAGATGCAGTCTTGTGACTTTCAAGTGCAGTCAAAATATTGTCTCTCAGTCATTGAGAAGCAAAAGAAAATTACATGCTGCTAAGTGAAGGGAACATTTACTGAAACTGACGCTGACATTAGTGCAAAATGAGAAAGGTTTCTCCCACCTGAGTTCTGTTACAAGCATCCGTAGGTGACTGGCTGTACGTCTGTCACTGTCAGCATTGTGATTTAAATGCTTCTTCAAAGTTCCTTGTTTGGCAGAGGGTTTTCCTGTGAAGGTACTGGATTCCTTTTTTATTTAAAAAAAATAAACCATAAAAGCCAAGGAAGCGAATGCTAACACATTCAAAACTGCATAAGGGACTCCTGCACTTTACAGGGTCACCTTTCACAAATCATTTTACCCTTAAAGCATAGTGAAGACCAGTCTTAAGACACTTGCCATGTGCAGATAGTACTTGCATACTGCTACTGGCTGGGAGTGAGAAGGAACACTCTCCAGGGGCCCTGCTGAAAAGCAGCTACAGCTGAGTACTGAGACTTAATAGGAACCTTCAGGAATTTGGCACTCTTTTTAATTGGTTTTTATGTGAGGGGCTTGACTCTAAGCAATCCCACTTTACCCTACTGTAGGCTGTCAAGAAACTGTCCTCACTTTTGAGGCCAGACTGTGAATAAGCAAGACACTACTGCCAACGGCAAGCTACAGACCAAGCGTGTGTATTTTTAGTACTGCCGAAGCCATCTGAGCAGTGGCATTGAGGGAAGAGGGATGGCCCTGCTTTCTTGCTGGGTTTAGACTGGGCAAACAGTTCCTGCTTCCTTTGACTTTTGTTACAGTCTCAGTCTTTCTCCTAACATGGGAAAAATAGGAAGACACCAAGTATGTTACTGTTTGTCATGGTGGTGTTTAAGGTAATATTTTTTTTTTTTTTACAAAACACAACTTTCAAAAATAAAATGACAAAAAAAAAAGTGAAGTGTGCTGATGTAACACAAGCTTTTTTTGGTGCCAGAGTATCATACTTATCGAAGGGTGAAGTGTCCTTAGTGTGTAGTACCTTGTGCCTGAACTACTTTTACCAGGAAGGGATCTTTTCTTTTTAGTGCTGAAACCATGTATTGCTCCAGTTCCCTTAGAGCTTAAGAGGGAGACATATGCCCATATTAAATGAACTTTAAAACTTCAGGTAGTTACATATAAGAAGTTTCCTATGCTTTCCCTTTCTCTGTGACAATAAAAATTAAGATAAAAATAACCACCTGAGGACCCTGAACATAGATGTCTGACCTGATGACATGCATTCCAGAGGGATTTCCTGAGGGAATTGGCTGATGTGGTTGCCAAGCCACTCTCCATGATATTTGGAAAGTCATGGCAGTCAGGAGAAGTCCCTGGTGACTGGAAAACAGGTAACATTGTTCCAATTTTTAAAATAGGTAGACAAGATGACCCTGGGAATTACCAACCTGTCAGCCTCACCTCTGTGCTTAGGAATATCATGAAACAGATCCTCCTAGAAGCTATGCTAAAGCACATGGAGGATGGGGAGGTGATTAGCAGCAGCCAGCATGGCTTCACCAAGGGCAAGTCTTGTATGACCAACCTACTGGCTTTCTATGATGAGGCAACCACAGTAGTGGACACAGAAAAACCAGTGGATGTGATTTATCTGGTACCCCACAACATCCTTTTCTCTAGATTGGAGGGATATGGATTTGCTGAGTGGACTGTTCTGTGGATAAAAAAATTGGGTGGTCATATTCAGAGAGTAGTGGTCAGTGGCTTGATGTCCAAATTGAGATCCATGACAGTGGTGTCCCTCAGGGATCCGTGCTGGGACCAGTGCTGTTGAATACCTTCATCAGTAATACAGACAGTGAGACTGAATGCACCCTCAGCAAGTTTGCAGATGACACCAAGCTGAGTGGTGCAGCTGGAGAAGTGGGCCTGTGTGAACCTCATGAGATTCAATAAGGCCGAGTGCAAGGTCCTACACCGGAGTCAGGGCAATCTGCTGTTTCAATACAAGATGGGGGGTGATGTGATTGAGAGGAGGATTGAGGACTTGGGGATGCAGATTGATGAGAAGCTCAACACAAGCCAGCAATGCACACTGACAGCTCAGAATCATAGAATCACCAGGTTGGAAGAGACCCACGGGATCATGGAGTCCAACCATTCCTACCAGTCTCTAAACCATGCCCCTCAGTACCTCATCCACCTGCACCTTAAACACCTCCAGGGAAGACAAGTCAACCACCTTCCTGGGCAGCCCATTCCAGTGCCTAACGATTCTTTCTGTGAAGAACTTTTTCCTTATGTCCAGCCTGAACCTTCCCTGGCAGAGCCTGAGGCCATTCCCTCTCGTCCTGCCCACTGTCACCTGGAAGAAGAGGCCAGCAACCTACTCTCCCCAACCTCCCTTCAGGTAGTTGTAGAGAGCAATAAGGTCTCCCCTCAGCCTCCTCTTCTCAAGGCTAAACAACCCCAGCTCTCTGAGTTGCTCTTCATAGGGCCTGCTCTCCAGGCCCTTCACCAGCTTCGTTGCTCTTCTCTGGGCACCCTCCAAAGCCTCAACATCCTTCTTGTGATGGGGGGCCCAGAACTGAACACAAGCGGCCAACCGCATCCTGCTGTCAAAAGAAGCATGACTAGCAGGTCAAGGGAGGAGATTCTGCCCCTCTCTTGTGAGACCTCATCTGGAGTATTGTGTCAAGTTCTGGAATCCTGAACAAAAGGAGGACATAGAACTGTTGGGATGGGTCCAGAGAAGGGCTACAAGGACAATCAGAGGGCTGGAGCACCTCCAATTACAAGGACAGGCTGGGAGAGTTGGGCTGGTTCAGCCTGAGAAGGCTCAGAGAAGACCTTATAGCAACCTTGCTGTACCTGAAGTGGGCCTACAAGAGAGCTAAAGAGGGACATTTTACAAAAGTATGGAGTGATAGGACTAGGGACAATGGGTATAAACGAGAGAGAAGATTTAGTCTAGAACTGATGAGGAATTTCTTCATTATGACAGTGGTTGCTCAGGGAACTTGTGGATGCCCCATCCCTGGAGGTGTTCAAGGCCAGGCTGGATTGGGCCTTGGGCAGCCTTGTCTGGTGGGAGATATCCCTGCAAGAGGGTTGGAACTGGATGACCTTTAAAGTCCCTTCCCACTAAAACTATTCTATGATACTATAACTTTTTGATGAAGGTCATACTTTCCGAACAGTAGGTTAATGTTCAGGGATGAGCAAGAATGAAGCAGCCAGACTGGCAAAGCCTGAACAAGCATTTTTTTTATTAAGAACATTAAACAAGAAATGAAGAAATGAAACCAACCCCTTCGACTGAAACAAAGCCCAATCCTCAGAAGTAGCTAGTAACGTAGGCAGTGTAGCTGCCTGCCTGTCCTGCCCAGGGTCAAGCTAAACAGATGTTTGATCACACCCAGCCTGCTAAAGACAAAATAGATTAAAGGCAGCCTTACTCTGCTGACTGCAGTTAAGAGATTCTAACCTTCCCCCTTCCCTTCCCTGCAGTTTACATCAAACCAAATAGTGTTATCATGGTGCAAGCACATGCACCTTCATTTGGGCCTATCGTCTCTCACTGGAACAAGGATGCCAATTAAATGAGATTCAACAGTAAAGACCAGGAAGCTGCTGCCTCATTTCATCCATCTTCTAAGCAATTTCCCTCTTTTTCTAACATGGTTCAATAAAGAGCCCATTCCAAAGATCTCTCATGTTTTCCTATCTGTGCTATTATGCCTCCTCCCATGCCACTACAGCTTTCCCACAACAGTAGGTGCTTTCCACACAAGACAATCTTATATTTCACCGATACTCACTTGAAATTTCTGAAAACAGAAAAGCCCAGACCCATAAAATCTTGCTTTTGGGTACTAGCTCTAGGGGGCTCTTACCTCCTCATGCTTTGTGTAGTTTCTTCAGTCTTTTTTCCCCGTTTATTTGTTTGAAGCAGAGGTGCTTCTGGAAGAGAACTCCTCTTGCCCAGGTTTTCACCTTTGGCACTCTGGTTACAAGAGTTCAGAATACCATATTTGGTCCTTAAAATATAAACAAATCAAAACCCGGAGGGGCACAAAGGGAGTGACTCAGCCTACAACATAATTCTACCCCTTAGAAAGGAGAAGTTGTACTAAAGGATTAGTATTCAGTTGTTGGAAGGTTTGGCTTTGTATTAAACTAAGAGAAATATTTGTTTTACAACATCACAAAAAAACCACCCAGCCTGAGGCAGGGGCAATACAATCCTGCCAGTTTAAACTTTCTCTCAAGAGCTCTCCTGAGGATAATGAAGACAGACACAAAAATAATACAAACTGATAAAAGACAAAAAAAAAAAAAAAAAAGAAAAAAACCAAAACAAATCTAAAACCCCAGTCCATTTAATAAAGAGTCTTGGTGTTCCTGGAGACTGCTTTGGATCTATAAATCATGCCCTAGCACAATGCGGAGACAAACCTACTGCTGCAGTTTCCCTACTGTAAGACAACCCTCCTCTTCGATCTTCCCAGAGATCTTCCCATCATCCAGGATAAATCGCCCTCTGGTTCAGAGAGGGGCACCTGGAGTGAATAGCTGCTGCAACACTTTCTCTTCACTCTGTGTCTCTATAGCAAACAGTAAAGGTAAGGCAGCTCCTATTGCCACAAGGCCTTCAAGTTCAGTATGCATGTTGGAATGGCTATTAAACCTCTTTCATGAATGGCCTTGGTATTTTCCTGAAGAGAAGAACAACAGCAGCCCCTTTTGCTCAAATTCGTGTTTTGCCACCTCTGTCACCTAGAATTTATTAGTTCCCCTTCCTAAATGCACCTGATGTCCGTGTGGGACCAGGTCTTCCTGTGCCTCAAGTTCTAGCACAAGACTCAAAGATTTAAGATCTAGCATACTTTCTGTAGCAAAAAGGAGCGAGAACAGTTCCCTTTCAGAAGCCTGCTAAGGTAGAAAGAGGTCCCATTCCCATCTTTATGGGGTATATATGAGAGGCATATTCAAAATCAGGAAGAAGGAAACATGTTTCAAGGCCCCAGGTGGGAGTTTTCCTTCCCCTTGTAGCACCATGAAGAGACCAAGATGTGGGCTTGTGCACGGCAGTTTCAATCAGTTAAATTCCTTCTCATTCTTCTTGAATGCAAGACCACAGGGGACTGTCCCATTCTTCCCTGCCCTGGCAGGATGCTCGAAAACAGGCAGCTGCCCTGGGGTCAGAGCAAAGGTGAGACCTCTGGCTTCAGAGCTGTTAGGTCTCCTTGAGGACACTGATCTTGGCACAAATCTTGAGAGCTGGTCCCAGCTTGATGTTCATAGCACTCATGAGGTGTTCCTCTTTCAGAAGCAACAGAGCCTGGCCATCAATTTCCTGTGACCGAAACTCTTCAGCAATCTCCTGGCACCCTATGAAACCAAAAAATAAGCACTAAGACACAGATGTGCCCTGGGCACTATACCCTTGTTCCCACTCTTTGGACCTCTAGCAGGGGCAG
Source organism: Coccyzus lansbergi (assembly GCA_033558105.1). NCBI lineage: Eukaryota > Metazoa > Chordata > Aves > Cuculiformes > Coccyzidae > Coccyzus > Coccyzus lansbergi. Next base: position 3,370,865 of record JAUMJK010000229.1, read on the forward strand.
AAAGCAAGCTAGAAATCTAACCAACTTAATGCCCCATCACTGCCTCACGAGTACAAGTATGGCCTACTCCAATTCTGACACATGTACAGAAGTACAATGAAAGCACTAGGCATCACTGACATTGCTTTCTTTCCAGAAAAATAGCCAACCAGCTTCCCCATGCTACTTGACCACAGGACTGCAGGAGAGGATCTTAACTTCACCTTGCAGTGATGCAATGAACTCGTACACTTCCTCCACACTCCAACGACTGGGACTGCTGGACAGGAAGACTGGGTTGATGCCATGTAGATCTGGGGTAGGTGGGGCCACACTAGAATTTGCTAGGTCCCTCTCTCCATGACTGGCCCTTACTGAGAGCGGTCCTGGAGATGTAGGGGACAAAGCTTCATCATAGCTGGAGTTATCAGAGCCTCGACTCGAGTCTTCCTGGCCCTACAAGTCCATAAGAAAAGAAAACAAAAGGTGTTTTGTGAGAAATTCACAATTGCAAGGTGCAAAACAAGATACTGAAATAGCAGAAGTTGTCCCAACACTCTGGGACAACTTTCTCAGTCCAGGAGCAGCTGACACAAGAACTCTCCAATACCAAAAAGGAGAGACTTTACTCTCACCTCCCTTCATCTTCCTTATCCTCCCCCAGTCCATTCCTCTTCCTCATGTCAGCTCTGAAGCTCACTCAGTTCTTCTACAATCTGACTTAAATCATTTATGTGGAAGAATGCTAATCAAATGGAAAAAGTGGACTGTTTATTTTTTATCAAGGCTGTCAGCTGATCTCACCAAGATCTCCGAGACACAGGGAATGAACAGAACAAGTACAAATGCGTATCCACTTTTTGTAGTCAGTGAGCAATTAGAACAGTTCACTGTGCCTTGTGTAACAACTGTGTCAGTATGCACTTAGCATGTCCTGTACGACTGCATCAGCTGTGAGAAAGTGGTATATGCAGCAGTGACAGTTTTTACACCAATATCTGCCTCTACAAAAGCAGGCAGGACTATGTCCTTACCCTGTGGCGCTTGCCCTGGATCTTTGTTCGAGCAATTTCAGAACTGCTGCGCCGTGGTCCCCGTCGACGTACACGAGCATAGTTAGCTTCCTGGAACTCCTTCATCTTCTTTCTTTGCAACCGAAACTGATGGCTGCAGCTAACATTGTACCTCAAATAAGAAGAAGCACAGCAGCAGTTAGGTAACAGCAACTATTTAAACTTGCTGCTTCTCCTTGTTCTAAATGGGGATAAAACATCTCTTTACCATCACGTTCTGTTCCTCTGCATTTGTTTAAAGTGCATATTTGACTGAGAACAGATTCTTTGGAGCCCAACATGCCACTTCACATTTCATTTTCTAAGTCAGAAATCCTGTTTACAATTACCACCACCACATCCACCTCCACAGACCTAAAAGCATTCACAAATCACTTAAGAGTCCTAAATGATCTCTGTTGCCAGTGCATCCCATGGATGGCGGATAAGATGTACTGAAGTGTTATAAACTACTTGGGGAAGAGACACATGCCCAGTTCCAGAGAGCATATTGTCAGGGAAAAGAAAATTTATGTCTTGCTATTACCTTTTAGCACAGGTCATGGAACAAAACCTCTTGGAGCCACGGAACTGGGTTGCTGGGGCATACTTCCCACAGTATTCACACTTCAGCAAGTTTGCCTTCTTATCAAGCTCTAGTGAGACAGAGATGCACACCAACTGATGATCTGAACTGAAGCAGATCACAGACAATGATTCCCCGTTCCCCTATTCTTCCTCTGAGCAGACAGGTCCCAAGCACTATTCTGTACTGAATCTACTAAGCAGTTAACTTAGGAAAGACATGCAGAAGCTCCCCTAATTAGGACTCGGGATACTGAACAGTTTATTTCTCCTCATTAGTACCATTTTGCTGAGCAACCAAAAAAAGTATATCCCTTGTATCTTCTAAGGCTGTGGGGGAAATCTCCATCAAGGGACTCTGCTGTGTCCACACATCCTCCATAGCCTTCAGAGTCATTATCAACTGATACAGTTCAGATTCTCCTGCTTACTACCAACACAGTGTTAGATCATATTAGCAACACCAACCAGGTACTGCATTATCTTACTGAAGAAAAGGAGAACCTAAGTCCATGTCTGCAGTCTCTAAGGAGTGAGTCGGAAGGAATACAAGTCTATAGAAGTTAGTAATACAGTATCAGAGAGCAGAAAGTTTCAGTAACATTAGCTAGGCCTCGTGGTGCTAAAACTCACCTACAGAAGCACTATCCCCTCCCAGAGAATTGCTGGACAGGTTTTCACTCTGGCCAGAAGGAGCCTCTTCCTGCAGTGGTTTCTCAGATTCTTTCATCAGCTGAGAACAACCCACCTGGACAGGATGAGAAACAGTAGGGCTCATCAGTAACGGATACTCTGCTCACATGTTATTACTGCTTGGAAGAATCCTTCTGCCTACTAGGGAAGGAGGCATGCTGAACTAAGTTTTTACTCCTTCCTGACTCACAGGCAAGGTAGTTCATTTGAAGATCAACAAGTACTCCCTGCCTTAAATAACCTGTGATTCCATGTAACTCCATTTCCTCTTCTTTGCTTTAATTTTGTTGCTTGTTAAAATGCAGTGTAACTTTCCTTCACTAAAAAATCCGTGAGAACCTTCTGATAATTTCTGCATAAAATACTGCTTTACTGCTTACTAAAACCAGTTCCCATCACACTGGCATTACTTCTTCTAATCCACTCTCTTTAGTAGCGTCTCTTAATGCCTTGCTTCATGCGTGACACCTCCCTACCTTCCTCCTCACTGTCTGTGTCTTGGGCTAATAAAACTGACTTGAAAGGTGGAAGCCCACTACCCTTTATAATGCTAAACTGTCTTCCCTAGCAAAAGAGAATCCCTACCGGAAAGGGCTCTGCTCCTTCCTGGATTACAAAGCCCTCAATGATGTGTGTGAGGATCTGGGGCTTGACAATGGCTTGTGGAGGTTTGGAGTCTCCTATCTGACGTGACACCATTGCCAGGTTTGGGGTGGGAGCAGAAGTCTGGGTGACTGAGGCTCCTTCACTTGAGGCAGTATTTGTTGTTGCAATGGCAGCAGGATCAGATTTATCTGGAAAGTTAACAGCACAAAAGTCAAGTTACCTTTGCTCTATCTGCTTCAAATGGAATACAAGATCAGATTATTAGCATGCACAAGCATAGCTCTCCTTTGTACCTCACCTCCAAGGCCACTCTTCTCCTCCATGTTTTGGGGGCTGTCTGTTACAGGAGAGGGCCTGGCAGGCAGGAGTGCAGTGACACTAGGTGATTCCTCCTTCTCTTCCTCTGACTCTGCTTTGCGCTTAACTGCTAAGGTCTGAGATTTGGCCTGCATGAATAAAGAAGAACACATAAGCAGAGACAGAAACCCCAAAGCAAAGAACAAGACAGAGTGAAGGCAAAAGGAAGATGCATCCTGTTCCATCATTCTTCATCTCCAGCCTCATTCCTTCTCTGAGAAATGCCTCTAGCTCCCTCATAGTACACACCTCTGCTTAGGAACATTTGCCTGGCAGGTAGCAAAGCGTCATGTATCAACATGAACTTGGACATTGCTACAATACCAAGACACTGAGTGAACCTCAAGGGATTGTTCCAGGAAGAAAGAAATGGAACAGCAGTCACCCAGCAGTTTCCGAATGGGCCTTCAGCTAGATCAGATCAGTTTCAATTAGACTAAAGAAAACACGTAGGATGGGCGCAGAATTGTGCGCCCACTCTAGAGATTATGCATATCCTGTGACACCTTCCTGAAGAAGCAGCCACAGTTCAGAAACAGTCTCAGCAAACAACTAGGGACACCTGAGCTGGCAAAGTGCTGTCATCCCAGGGAGTCAGGCAGGCCCTGGCTGGACAATTCAAAGCAATACGGAAGAGGCCTGTGGAACATTAGCCAACTTTGTTTTCCTCTGCATAGCCTGTTACAAGGGGATCCCCTGAGGCATAGACTCAGTGGCTGGTATTACACACCAAGAGGTCTCTGACCTGGAAGTATCCACACCTAGTGAGAAGGGGGGAGTTCAGTCTTCATGGCCCACTCAGCTCTCATCTCTCTCCTGAGAGAGACAACAGAGGCCAGTTATTGTTTGTATTGGGTTTATGTGGCAAGGTTTTGGTAGCATGGGGGCTGCAATGGTGAATTCTGTGAGAAGACAGCAGAAGTTGCCCCCATGTCTGACAGAGCCAGTTCCAGACGCTGCAAGAGGGACTAACCACTGGCCACAGCTGAGGCCATCAGTGACAGCAGTTGGGAGACAGGAGTGAGAAACAGCCCTGCAGACACCAAGATCAGCAAAGGAGGGGGAGGAGGCACTCTAAGCACTGTAGAAGATATTCCTCTGTAGCCCATGGTGAAGACCATGGTGAGGTAGGTTGTCTCACTGCAGCTTCTTAAGGACTGCATGCCAGAGCAAAGAGATGTACCCTGAAGGAAAATGCAGCCTATGCAAAACCCACACCAGAGCAGTCTCCTGGCAGAACCTGTGGCCCAGTGGAGAGAGGAGCCCACACTGGAGCAGGTTTGCTGGCAGGACTTGTGATTTCATGGGGGACCCATGCTGGAACAGTCTGTTCCTGAAGGATGACAATCTATAGAAGGGACCCACACTGAGGCAGTTCGTGAAGAACTGCAACCCATGGAAAGGACCCATGTTGGAGAAGTTTGTGGAGGATTGCCTCCAATGGTAGGGACCTCACACTGTAGCTGGAGACAAGCATGATGAGGAATGAGTGGCAGAGACAAGATGTGATGGACTGACTGCAACCCCCATTCGCCACCCTTCTGCACTGTTCAGTGGGAGGAGGTAGAAGACTTGGACGTGAAGCTGGGCCCATGAAGAAGGAGGGAAAGTTTCTTGGATTTGTTCTTATTTCTCATTATCTTACTCTGATTGGCAATAAATTGAGTTATTTTCCCTAAATTTAGTTTGTTTTGCCTGTGACTATAATTGGTAAGTGACCTCCCTCTCCTTATCTCAATCCATGAGTTTTTTTATTTTCTGCCCACATACTGTCAAGAAGGGGGAGTGACAGATCAGCTTGCTGGTCATCCAGCAGCCAAGTCACACTTTTAAATGTCATATTTAGTATGTGATGTGGACAGCTACCCCATTTGGGACAGGGTCTGAGTCTCATCTCATCATGCAAGCCTTTGAATGATAATGTGGAAGAGAATGCTTGTAGTTAATAACCCCAAGCATTGGACTAGAATTACTGTTTTCAAGAGGAAAAACGTCTCCACATCCCTTTACCCAAATCCCTTACCCATCCCATCCCACTGACCTGGGCCTGGACTGCGATTGGTGTCCTAGGAATGAACAAAGAGAATCCATATGCTATTCTCCTTCTCAATGGTATCACTTACTGGCAACTGGACAGACTGCATGTAGAATGCTGCTGGCATCTGAGCCACAACTGGAGAGGAGGCTGTGCTCTTTACCATGTGGGCTGTGCCTTGAACTTGTGCCAAATTCACCCCTGTGGTGAGAGGAGAAGCTTCCTGTGAAGATGGTGGAGCTGAAGATGATGACGTGGAAGCAGCATGGGCATGTGAAACAGGCTGAACCACAGCTGGCATTCCTCGGGATGCTGGCACTGCTGCAGCAATCTGAGCCAAACCCAGTGCTTGCGCTTGGCCTGAGCCCTGCTGACGCGTACCCACCACCTGCACTGGGATGTGTGGTGGAGGCTGCTGAGTTGCTGACATTTTAGCAGGCCCAAGCTGAGGTGGTTTGATAGGAGTGACCAGAGATTTTGACTGAATTGGAACAGGTGATTTGGTGACTGTTTGGCATGGACTGTCCTGCTGGAGCTGCACTGGCTGTGGCTGGGACTGCAACATAGGTTGCACCACAAGGGTCTGAGCCTGCTGCTGGTTTTGAGGTGGAGCCTGCTGCTGTGGAGGCTGAGCTTGCTGCTGCTGTTGGGTCAAAGATGGTACTTGCTGCTGTTGCTGTTGTTGGGCCACCTGGAGATGGGTGGCTGTGTGAAGGAGCTGAGATTGGCGGTGCTGGAACTGCTGCTGGTGATGAATGGCAATCTGCTGCTGGATCACCACCTGCTTCTGCAGGTGGATCTGCTGCTGCTGCTGGATCAGCGAGTGTGGCTGGATCTGTGTATATGTGGCTACGCAAACACAGATTGGGAAAAGAGGGTCCAAAAGTTAGCAACAGTGTAGGTGGGAACAAAAGACAACAAAAAAAGGCAGGCAGACACTGCCCTGGATTGAGTCATTAAGCTCAAAAAATCGACTGACAGCATGTTGGCAGAGGACATAAGGGACTAAATCAACATCTTTTACTAATAAGGAGACAACGTAGACCAGCCCCCAGGAGCTCAGAGGGAAACTTCTTGCCACTGGGTTTTCAAACAGCACTCTCTTGTGAAAGCCTACTGGGCTCAAAGAGAAGGAACAGGTCTACATTTACCTGAACTGATCAATGTCTGGCTGGGTGCTGGTGTAGCCGTCCTGGTCAGGTTCATGCCCACTGTTTGCTGTCCATTGCTGTCCGTTTCACCCTTCTTTGTGCCTGCATTCTCTGCCTCTGTCTGGCTTCCCTGGCTGACAGTCACAGCCTGGGCAGCTGCTACTGGTAATGGCTGAACCACCCCCGTGCCTTTCCTTTGGCAATTGCCAGCAGCACCTGCCAAGGAGGTCTGGCCCAGTCCTGTTGAAGTCTGGCCCCCACCACTTGCCACCACACTTCCAGAGACACCACTGCTGCCGGCTGCCCCCTGGCTCAAGTTGAGGGACTGGCCTGTACTGCCAGAGGAAGCCTGAGCCACTGCCAGGGTCTGGCCTGTGCTGGTGGCCTGTGGTAAGCCCGTAGCCTGGGAGCCTCCTGCCAGAGCTGCCTTCTGAGTAGAGCCTTGGAGCTGGGCGTTAGTGGCTGACGTCTGCTGGCTCCTCACAGCCAAGTTCTGTACCTAGAAACACACATACAAAACAGAAACCCTTTGCTGTATGTACGTTACTTGCTGGAAGTCTGGCAGAGAACGCACAAGCAACACGTTCTCCTGGGATACAGGCTAAGTTAATGCTTCAAGTCTCACATGGGAAGCTGGCTAACACAGTAGGGCACAGCTCAGGCATAGCTCTGCTCAGGAAATGCATCACCCTAAACTCTCTCCTGCCCATTCTCTGATGGAAGTTAAAGATCTCGTGGCACTTTCTGAACAGCATGTGAGAAGACTGCCATTATCCAAGGCATGGGCCAGCCTTTGACCTGCCTGCCCTGCCCTCGGGTTGGTCAGATTAAGTTTAGCATGGCTCTAAAAGCAATGAAATACCACTTTAAAGATCAGTAATCCCTTTTCAATTTTTGTGCCACCTGCCTCTTCACTCTGTGCAGGGCTTTCCATTCAGGAGGCCCACAAACCTACTCACAGCCTGAAGCTCTTCTGATTTCACCAGTTCCTCTGCATTTTGATGCCGCCATCCTCCATGGTTACTCTCCCTCCTAATGCAGTGTTATCTTCAAGTTTGATCACTGTTCACTTTCCTTCAAAGGAAGTGCTCCAGATAATTAAAATATGAGGTAACTGGAAATCCCACAAATGACTGGGATAGGACAAAGCAAATGGGAAGGTATCCCTCACCCAGAAAACTACTTATAGATGATGCAGGAGCAAAGACTTTGTGGAATGTTTGGTCTTTGGCATCTTTACAACAACAAATCAACTGGGTAAAGGAATACCACCACTGGCAAAGACTCTTCATTACAGAGTGATTGAAAACTGAAGACTGAACAATTGTTTTCACACAAGGACAACTGAGAAATTGTGAGGACAGGATTGATCTAGACTGTTGGTCACCCCAGAAGTTTTAAGCAGAAATTAATGTCATCCCTGGAGGCAAAAGCAAACATTGAGAAATGGTGGCAAGAGAGGACAGAATCTCCTGCTTGCACAACACACACTGGGGACAAAATAGAACTAATTTATTACACAGGAACAGCCAAAGACAAAGACCAGAGGGTGGAGTCATGAAGGCAGGGGAAGGAGAGGACTCTAGGAGAGGGCGTCACTGACCTGGTCTGTGTCTGCATGGACCCCAGGAGACTGAGTGGGTGGCACCTCCTGCTGTACAGCAGCCACAGCCCCGTTGGGCATCAGGATGAGTTGGGAGGCAAGAGGCACATTGCGGCCCAAGGTCCGGTTTACCTGCAACAGGTTCCCCAGCTGTGGCTGTTGAGGGAGGATCGGGTGATGTGGAATGAAAAGAAGGGAGGGGAAGAGATAAAGACAGACAACGAACCACAAGCAAACAGATTACAAAGCAATGGGTGGCTGCAACGTCATGCACTGCAAAAGCCCCAACCCTCCCTGCACTGTAACACTGAGCATAAACCTCCGGAGCACAAAAAATGGGAACAGCACTTTTCTATCAACCGTAAGACTGGGCCAACTCCCACAGACTGCCCACAGCTGGCTAAAAGAGTATCATTTAATTTTCAGATACACATCCAGGACTGCAGAGAAACAGCGATGAGACATACATCCAATCCTAGGCTGCTTAAAAATAAGGGGATTAAAATCTGTATCTAAAGTCAACCACAACGTAGAAAATAGTTTCCAAGTAGGTAACCAAACCCCACACTGACTACAGTAAAGTCTAACTTTTGTTACTTAGCAGCATTTTAAACAGATTAAGAGGATAAAGTATTTTGTTCATGTTGATACATATTTCTAGACTTACTCAAATTCTGACTTACCTCTCTGAACTGAGCAGTGGTAGAAGAGTTATTTACCATCTATCTGTTCCAGCATTGAACCAGAAGAGTTTCTTTATTTTTATGAGCTATATTCAAGTCTAGGACACGTATTTCACATTAACACTCTAGTGAAAAGTGCCATGGGATCATTAACATCTATGCAGAGCAGAGACAAGCATGATTTCACCTGACCACGCAATACAAAGCTCATTTACTCTCAAAAGCCGAGTCCAGAGTCAAACTTGTAGTTTTGGGGACAAGAGCTTCCCTATCTGAATTTAAAATATAGTGCATCATCCTTAAAGACAAGAGTTAGTCCAAAGATGTTGGCAATCCCAACCAGGAACACTGAAGTGGCCAGGAAGTGATGTTAGTAGTCAGGACACATTTTGCATACACATCTCTTACCCGGAGGTACATCTGGGCCTGTGACTGGTTGAGAGGTGGTGACGTGGTATTCCCAAGGAGCACAGACTGTGTTAGGGTTGTGGCACTGGGGGAACTCACACTTTGTGACCGACTGATCAGCTGAGCAGCTGAAGTGGTGGCTAGGTTGATCTTAAAAGAGAAAAATAGCCCTTAATCATGTATTAAGAGACAGAGGCAAGGAAACAAGTACAAATTCACTTACTGGAGTACAGCCAGAACAGATCTTTTACATTTTTTTCCTGTATCACACAGAGGATTAAGAAGAAAACAGTTCTTTCTTAAGTGGCTATGCAATCTAAACTAGTCAAAGCCCTGGATGCTAATTTCATTTGTATGCTGAGCCCGAGTAACGCCATTCCCATGCCATTGAAATAAGAGATGCAAATGAAATGCATAGTTTTCTCCAGCCTCTCAAGTAAAGGGGAAAACAAACCCCATAAAGTAATCTCTACCCTACCAACTCATCTACTCTCTGAACCAACTCATCTACTCTCATCCCAGTTCCTCAATATTCACTACAAAACCAGAGTTCCCCTTATTCAACAAATAATTACTCTGCCCAAGAAGTAAGAGACATTCCCTTTCAAGATGCTCAGGACTCTTTATCTTTCTTATAAATCCTCATTTTTTTCTAATCCATGATAACATATTCCCAAAGCCTCATCAAAGTGAGACTGAAGTCCACCTTTCCAGCTAAAAGGCCTCTTTCACTCTGAAACCTTCTATGGTCTCCTCAACCCCCACCAATAATGATAGCACCCCAAATTCTCAGAGTCATCTGCATCTTGTTGATTCCCAGCATTCTTAGGAGCTGTATTTTCCTGGCTGACTGCCTTCATAAAATACAAAGAAGAAAAAGAACAAGGCAGGGGGGAGGCTTTGATATGTGTGTGAGGGAGCAATTACTCACAGAGGCCTGGGTGGTGGTGGTCTGTTGCGGGGTGCTGGTGTTGGGGGAGCTGGCCTGCCTACTGGCCGCAATTGTAGCCTGCAAGAGATTGTCAGAGAGATAAATAACTGGAACAAGCTTTTCAATCCAGCCCAGATACGTGGCTTTGTCAGAATACCTAATCCCATCATCATCTTCTTTCATTCCTGAGAACAGGAGTAAAATTTAACCACTACAAATCCCTGCTATGCCTTACAAATCAGGTGCAGGAACTCAGGAAGGTGCCTACTCTTCTGCAAACAGTTCAGTCCTATATAGTACCCAAAGTAGTGGACAACACACCCTTACAGTGCATGACCTCTGGTACTTCCACTTATGTGTACATTCTCTACTGTTGCCCCAGCTTGTCACACTACACACTACAACTCTCATCCCAATGCTGCAATCCACTCTGGTAACAACCAGGCATGCCACACAATATTAGCAATTTGCTGGGCTAGATTGGCAGTTTAGTAACAATGCAATGATAGCACTCCAAGTAACAAGTTTCAAATTACAGCACATGTGGTTAGTGGAGGAATGTAAATACTGTTAGATTCTCACCACCATGATCCCATGGGAATTCCACTCTAAGAGTTTAGTTAGTGTTATAACCAAGACTTGTGCAAAACTGGTGAGAGGATTCTATTCCCTCCATGCAATAAAACTGCAGGTAGGGATTCTGAGAACAATTAAGTCCTGGACTTAAGGCCAAGGAGACCAAATACTGATGGCAATAGTTACACAGATTGGACTCCATTCACATCACACATAATCCATCTTCAACTGATAATAAAGTCTGGTAGGTGAGCAAAGTTGCTAATGAAAAAAAAAATCACTCGACAATTATGGACCATAAAATGTCCTGATTTGTATAAACATATTTCAGTCAAAAAACAATCCTCTTGGTTGACCAAGATCTATCCCTATCTATCACTCTTGCTAGTAATTTGTAAAGAAAGCATGGGCTACTAAGTTCCAAGACATATAATTCACAGGATACCACCTAAAACTTCACCCACACAAGACCATGCTTATTCTTAAGAGAAATCCATCACTCACTTTAAGGCAGTCTTTAAATGCCACTGCATCCACCACTGATTTAATCACCCATCTTTTATTTAAGGAAGGTGCAAGGACTAGTCATAGGCCTGAAAAGTGCAAGTTTCCTTATGAAGGATGCCGTATTTTATCTTCCACTCCTCTGCATCTGAAAACCAAGTAAGTCTTTGCATCAAGCTTCCAGTTTACTAGTTGTTCACATTATCTTTAAACAATGTGTTTAGGCATTTGTTGTTCAATTATGGATCAGGAGGACCTTACTGTACAAACCACTGCGTAAAGAGACAATCTCCAGATCTTCCCCACAGAATGATCCAATTTCTTTCCTTCTGCCCCTTGGCAACTCACCTGCTGGACAGCAGCCAGGCTGTGAAGCTGGGCACTGTTAAGCTGCTGCTGGAGCATAAACTGATGAAAGTACTGGGCTGCATTGGGCTGTCTCTGGAGTGCCTGTAAGGCCTAGAAAAACAAAACCCAATTGAAAAAAATAGAATGCCCTTGAAATTCAATTAGAGAGAGTGATGAAGAAATAAATAAAAGCCACAAGACCATTCTTAGACCCCATGAAAAAAGGAAGCCACTATATTAGCACATCAAAATATGCAGCACAGTTACAAATTTGGTAACAGACTGGATCACAGGTGTATTCCAGGACAGTGGCAAGCACACTTGTAAGACTTTAATTTACAGCAGGAATTTGTAGATCTGTGTGCTCCAGCAGGCAGACAGGTGTTCCAGTATAATATAAATATGAAGGATATATTTTATATATATATACACATCTCCTATTTAGAGGAATTGGGATGATAAAATGAATTACTTGCTCTATAACATCAAGCTAAAACTAATCTATTGGTTCACAGCACAGCTTAAATCTAAGAGGATAGACACCAGAGGAGTAACCTACAAAACATGAAGTATCAGGCTACAGGACCTAAAGATCAGGCCCAGCACAAGAATTTCTAAATCTAAACATGACAGTCCTTCAAGCATATTCCCACCTTAACATACAACAACTCAGAGGTATAACATAAATGCTCTCTGCCATCTTCCACTGATGCACATCCCATCCCAGAACATATCCACATTTCACCTGTACTGCCTGGCGCTCATAGAGAGACATCTGTGATATCTGAGGACGGGTGCTTCCTCCAGAACTGGAGCTCCCACTGGTGGAGCTGGAGTTCTGCTCACTTTCGGTCTCCATGGTGACAGGATTCCAGGAGCTCAGGCTGAGATGGAATCCAGATCTACATCGAGGAAATTGGAAACTAAGTCAGGCTAAAGAAACAATCAAACCATATTTCACAGATTTTTTACTAGAATATCCCAGTATCAGGCTCCATGCATAGCTATGCTACACAATAGGGGACCATGGATGACAGTCTGAAATCACTCAGAAATTATATTCACAGCTTAAATCTTTTATTACCACAGTCAGACATATAACACACACATTCCCATATTTTTATTGCCATGTTACAGCTGGAAGCTACAGCATCCTGAATCTTCAAAAAGGCAGCGAAGTGAAGGAGCTCACTCAGACCGTGATTTGGTTACAGACCTGACCGCTTCTCCTTCAAGGTTAGTGGCAAACTGCACTGTTTCCCATCTCCTGCTGCACTCTGGCAACTTCTGATTCTCTCTTCCTTCAATGCCACAAGAGGTATAATTACCCCACAACTCCACTGCCCTACTGCAGACAGACCAACTTGGTCCCACCTTTTCCCAGTTTAGCCCCAGACCTTGACTGTTTCTTTCTTTTTCTGATCACATGGACTTGCCAGCTACTTATTGCTCCTGACAGACCATGACTCGACGGGAAGCTGGTGTGAGACCTGAACACAAGCAGGACACAAGAACAACCACAAAACCACAGATAAAATGCCAAGAGAAAATTTATTTCCGTTACCTCACGGAACATGGTAACTCTAAAACAGCACACACAGGCAGAGGAAATGCAAGAAGGAATGCAAGCACTACAGAACTTGGTCCTTGCTACAAAGTGTGAATCCCAAAACTGCCGCTTTGAATGTATTTTATGAGAGAAAGGCAAAGCAGGTTTCCACAGTGCTTTGATCTTTCTCACAGCAGGGAAGAAATCTCAGGTATGTTCTCTAGGACAGCCCTAGGTTTATCATAGGACCTATTTTGTGTTACCTAGATACAAAAGGTTCTACTTGTCAAGCACACAAGACTAGGCAAAGATCACCATGATTTATGTGTTTTGCTAAATCCCAAGGCCACTCAGGTATGTTTTCCAATTCTTTCTTGCCAGTCTTCCATTATATTCCCACACTGGTATCTGTGGTGGTGAGTTGCTTTCAGGAGGAATGGAATCAGAAACGGAGTGGATGAAGGGTTCATCGGCAACACTTGTAAGGGAAAAGCTTCTGAAGAGATCTTCTAGGAGCAGAAAGATGAGTTGTGGTGAACTGCAAGACTGAGGAAGAACTGGAAAAGTCTTTCCTCGGCCAAGAGGAAGAGGAGCAAGACTGAAGTGAGCACTTAGCAGAAGAGTAACACATTGGGATGGTCAAGGAGTTTCCTGGCAGCAAGAAACATAGGCTACACAGAGTATAAAGGTAGGAGCAATTAATTAGGGTCAGTAAAGGGAAAGCACAGAAATTACTAGATTTATTTAAAATTACACTGAAAAGAAAGATTTTTTTAGTAGTCTTTTGTTCCAGCTAAGAAAGATTTTAAAAAAAAAGAAAAAGAAAAAGCTTCCAATAGTCTCAATATGTCTGACAGCCTGTTTCCAAAACACTACCTGGCTCACCTACAACCCACCTGAGAGACCGCTAAAGGAGACCCTTAGTCTTCCAAGATCCCATATCACAGACACAGCCCCTACATCTACGCCTTTTCAAACCCAGAGCCTTTAAGTTTCACAGCCTCCACCAAACACAAAGTTTTCCAGGTGCATAAACAACCAGACTGGCATAGCAGAAAAAGAAGGGCAACAATAGTCTCTACCAGATAACTTTTTTAAATTCTGGAATGATGTTGAGGGCAGCAGATGACACTGAAGTAGAGCAACACCATTAACACTGCAGAGGACGGACAGCTGGCTAAATTAGGGACCTGCTGCTGTGAACCTGCTCCTCAAAACCTGGAAAATTCTATAATCATCAAGCAGATAGCTGCTGGTCAAGCCTGGCTTGCCCACCCACCTTTATCTCTGCCCTTAAATCCCACCCAGGCGCCTCCCTACTAATCAAACACTGGCTTCCTCAACTGCTTCAGCAGTGGCCTCCTGTAACTCTGCCCTGCACACTTCTCAACCCAGACACATGCCCTCCTAGATGGCCACTACCATCTTCTCTATTACGGCTGGAAACTGCTGGTCAATACACCTATCTAGAATATAAAAGCTCCGGAGAAGACAATTACCTTAAAGATTTTATCTTCCACGGGGGGGCAGCACCAAAAAAAAAGTAAATGAAGCCTGAAAGTAAATAAACTGAGAAGGGACAGAATATGGACTTCTTGAAAGAAAGAAACTGTTGGTAGATAGATAAATTAAGTACTTTGAAAGGAGTTAAAATGCAAGTCAGAGTGAAGCTACCCACATTATACCAAGCTATCTAGTAGTTCAGCTACCATTAGAAAACAGTTTTTGTTCTCTCGTCCATTCTAAACCTCCCCGTGTAAGTTCCTTCTAGCATTTTATATTGCTTCTGGTGGTCAGTCACTTAATCAACTTGTTAACTTTGCAGAAAAATTACCCTATGTGTCATTTTCTGTCAGAACAGTGAGTTGAATTAGCTTATTTGTGATGCCACAAGTACCACAGAGAGAAAAGGAAGTGCCTGTGAGAGAAAAGTTCAGCTTATCTGTAGCACATACCCTTACTCTATACAGCTGCAAGAGGCTTCTGACTGGCTGCTCCACTCCACCGATGTTTTTCCTCAATAAAAAGCAGCACTACTTCTTAAGATTTCCAGCAATTTTGAGAGTTATGCATTGATCTAAATTTTAATATCAGGTCCCAGCACAGAGTCCTACTGCAACACCTCTGGGATGACAGGCATAAAAAAAAAATTTTGATTTCTGTGTAGGCAAAAGGTCTTTTAAGGGCATGGATAGAGAAGCATACTCTCTTTGCAGAGGGACCGTTAAGAATTTTAAGTCACTCATAGCAAGGATCCAGCAAACCCCTTTCTAATCACAAAGTGAAAAGGCACAGTTATTTTCCAAGAAAAAGTTAATCTAAGGATGCAGCTCCACACACTTTAAGCTGATTCAAGCACAGGCTAGCCTCACAGAAAATTGCAGAGACTTCATCGTCTCCCTTCCTCCAAAAGCATCCTGCCCTCCTTGTACAAAACTCTAGTGATCACTGAACTATTTATTAGATCACTTGACTCAGCTAGCTGCTCCACAGATCTACAAATCTACAAAAAAACCCCAACATTTTCCAAAAGATTGGATTTAACATACCTTGAAAACATAATCAGCAGATCCCAAGCCAAAAAACAAAACCAAAACAAAACACCAAAAGAGGGTGACAATGTGGCCCTTACTGGAAATCAACCTTGCAACAACAGCTAAATTGGATTAAGCCTAACACAGAATTGCAGCTAAAAGGCAGAGACGGAAAGATACGAAGGCCTATTAACACCGAAGGCCTATTAATACCGTGGCAGGGAATGACAGCAAAGAGGAAGGAAAGAAGGGACAAAACTAAGAAGCATGAGAACATGGGACAGCGCAGGAGCTAACCTGGTCTGCTGATCTCGACACATACCATTAACGCCACAGAATCACAGAATGATTTGGGTTGGAAGGGACGTTAAAAATCATCCAGTTCCAACCCCGGTGCCACAGGCAGGGGCACCTCCCAATGGATCAGGATACTGGCCACAGGTAGCCCGTACACAACTTCCAAACTTATCTCAAGTGGAACAGCAGAATCGTCCAGAAAGTAGATCCGATGTGCAACAAGGCAATCTCCACAAGACCAAGGGAAGCGTTGTTTTTTATTCCGTTTTTGCACAAAATCCCAGGTGCTCAGGTTTTCAGACAACAGAGGAGTAGGGCCGAACACCTACTGTAGTCCCTGAACACTTAGCAGGAGGGAGAAGAGGGAGGAAGGCACGTTTTCCTCTTCCACTCTATCACCTCCTGTCACGCGACTGCTGCTCACAGACCGTCTTCCAATCTTATCACTGCTTTTGTCACTTCATCCTCGAAATACCACGTTAACAAACAATAATGTGCACCGGTCTGCCTGGTGGGTTGTGCGGAGAAAAACTCGCCAGGCAGGACTACAATGCGCTCCTCGCTGTGTTCGCACAGTTCGCCTGCGGCGCGGTCCCCGAGCCACGGCGGCGAGTGGCGCGAAGCCTCCGGGACGCGGGGACTTCGCTCGGGATGCTCGGGTAGCCGAGGCCGGCGGGACCCGGGGCGGCAGCCGCCCAAGGCAGCCAACAGAGATCGCGCCCTGCCCGCGTCCAGCGCCGGGGCGGCAGCTCCGGGGCCGGGCGGGCAGACAATGGCTGCGAGGCCGCCGCTGTCAACTTGCAGCCCGCCCCGGCCGCGGGGGTCTATACCCGCCGCGGCCACCCGGGCCCGGCCTCACCTGCAAGCAGCAGGCACGGATTGGTCATGCAGGGCAACGCACGGCTCGGTAATGCACGGCACGGCTCGGTAATGCAATGCAATCCACGGCAATGCAGGGCAATGCAAGGCAAAGTAAAGTAATGCAATGCAATGCAATGCTGGGCTGGGCTGCGCTGGCTTCGGTTCGGTTCGGTTCGGCTCCCGCAGCCACCGCCCCCCCCGCCCCGCCGCGCCCCGCGCAAGCCCCGCGCCGCCGGCGTTACCGCAGCCCCCACGCCGCCGCCGCCGCCGCCGCCGCCGCCGCCGCCGCCGCCGCCGCCGCCGCCGCCGCCGCTACCGCCACGCCCCCCGCGCACGGGCCCCGGGCGGGGCGGTACCTCGCGGCGGCCCCGGGGGCGCTAGTGCGGCCGCTCGGGGCGGGGCCCGCCCGGTTCGCCCCGCCTCTGCCACCGCTCCGCCACCGCCCCCCTGCTTTTCTTTTTTAATTCCCCCTTTTTTTTAAAAAAAAAAAAAAACCTCCGCCTCGAGCGGTCCCTGCATCCGTCATTTCCTGCCTCGAGGCTCTTCCGGGGACGTGACCCTCTTCCCGCGTGCGGTTGCTCCGGTGACGGCAGCGGGATGTGGGGCGCGGGTGCCCGGGACCCGGCCCGGCCGTGGAGAGGCGAGGTGTTGGTACCAGGAGGGACGAGGGTCTGATGGAGCGCAGTTCCAGGCCGGGCAGAGGATGGAGGGAGAGCTGTCCGCAGAGAAGGACCTGGGGGTGCTGGTGGATGAGAAGCTCACCACGAGCCGGCAGTGCGCACTTGCAGCCCGGAAAGGCAGGTGCGTCCCGGGCTGCATCAAAAGAATGACCAGCAGGGCGAGTGAGGGGGTTCCGCCCCTCTGCTTCGGTCTTATCATACCTCACCTGGAGTCCTGTGTTCAGTTCTGGAATCCTTAGCGCAGGAAGGACTTGGACCTGTTAGAGTTGAGTCCAGAGGAGGCCATAAACATGATCAGAAGGCTGGAGCGCCTCTCCTCTAGGAGAACAGGCTGAGAGAGTTGGGCTTGTTCAGCCTAAAGAAGAGAAGGCTCCGGGGAGACATTAGGGCAGAGGCCTACAAGAAAGCTGGGGATAGGAGGGCAGGCATAGGATGAGGGGTAACAGTTTTAAGCTGAAAGAGTGGAGGTTTAGGTGAGATATCAGGAAAGAATGTTTTCCTGTGAGTGTGCTGAAGCACTGGCCCGGGCTTCTCAAAAGGAGTCATGGACAGCCCATTCCTGGAGGTGTTCAAGGCCAGGCTGGATGAGGCTGAGCACACTGATCGAGTGAGAGGAGTGGAGCAGTTCCTGCCCAGAAGAACTGGAACTAGATGATCTTTAAGGTACCTCCTCACCCAAATCATTCTATGATTCTGTGATCACAATCTAGCTGTGCAGCAGGCACAGAATTCTCACTATTCAGAGCAGCTGCCCTCTATGCTGCAATATGTTAAACATTTGTTGTGTTATGGAGGTTGTAAAATATTTGTTTTCAGTACCTCACACATGCTTTGAACAAACAGGACACAGTGGTAATAATGGTCTCTGGGAGGTTTTTTGCACTTGTGATGTAGAACACATGTACAGGTGCACTGTGGAAAGCTGCATAAACAGGGCAGAGAAACCCAAGCAGTGAGGCTTGCTGGCAACTTTGAGAAGAGGAGCTGTTCTGTACAGGCACTTTGGCCTTAGTTCCCTTGATTGCTCTCAAAGAGCATCACTTCTGTCAGTTGCCTGGCTTTAAGATAAGAGTGGCCGATTTGGGTTGACCTATGTATTTGTAACAATGGTGTTGTGGACAGTGTGGTTGTCTCTAAGAAAATGAGAAATATCTTGTCTGGTCAGAACAGCAGGAGTTTCCTTTAAGGGTGATGATAGCTCATGCACCAAGAAAAGGGACAGGAGATACAAAAGACAATCTGTGCTCTATCTGTTTGAGGTGCAGAAGCTCCTACACACGTAATGTTTTAGCTTCATATTGAAAGGACTTTGTATCTGGCTCCATAGCGAAAGTGCTGGGCTATCACTACACAGCAGATCCAGGCCCATTGGCTTAGAAACACAGAATAGCATTTGCTGCTGCCTGAAAAGCAGCAAAACATGCAGTATAGGAGGGCATTTGGGCTGTGACCAAACACAACTGCGCCAAATGCCAGGAGTTCTTTTTTAATTGAGATGGAAAACCTGGTGATTCTCTTTTGAAAAAAAAAAAAAAAGTTGTAGGAGATATTTCAGGGTATTCAAAATAAAGGCCAGATAGTGATCAAAGGAACAATGGCAAGGGAACCCAGCCAGTGTAATCCCTGTGAATCAACCATTCCTAAGCCTCTGAACAACAGAATGAATAAGCCATTGGTCTCTGTTGCAAAACCCACTGAAGTCTATTCAAGGGTGGAAACTCTCTGGACTCTATGCAAATGAAGAGGAACTACTGCTGTAAAGAGGCTATCGGACTTACTGGGGGGTTCTTTGAGGGGAAGGATGTTGGAATCCACAAAGAGAATTTGAGGATTTATTAGACAACACTAGTATGTTTGACATAAGTATGCTAGGGCAAGGAAATGGAGGAATCAAGGCAGATCAGACATGAGCAAAAATGAGAGGAGAGAGGGATAAGCTAAGCTAAGATGCAGTCAGTGTTTTTGTCTGGAGTGTGGACAAGTTTTGCACCTGCTCACCACAGTTATATGTTCACAATAAATAAATTGCTTGTTGTGTGGTTATGTTCTCTGTTGTTTGCATGTGTGTGTGATTCAAATAACAAAATTAGGTCTAGTCAGTAGATAGATTGGTTGAAAGGTTTCAGGGACCAGAAACCCAAGAGACCTATGAAGGCACATTTCTCCGAGTGCTAGTACTCAGGAAAAGGACTGACACTATCATTGAGGGTTATGCTATGATCTGTGAGACTGGCTTATATTGTCTGTCTGGAAACCTATCCGGTGATATACCTAAATATAAGCCAAGATTAATTTCATAGGTAGCATCACTTGCTCACATTTTAGGTGCAGAACTGCCCAACTCTGCGCTCAGCAAGCGGCAGACCATATTCATTCATTCCAATGGCATTTTTTCCTTTACAACTTATTTTACCAAAGGAGTTTCGCTAGAGAAACGGCGTCTTGCAGAGCAAGCCACGGAGCGATGGTGACGCTCAGTGGCCCTGCAAGAAAAGTGCACTTTCTAAGTTCCCGGTTTTTCCACTTTATCAGGAAGAGAGTGGTAGCAAATGAACCCCATACACAGGAGAGTAAACAGCAGTGCCTTATGTAAAGGTGAATTTGCATTCTGTGCCATGCAGATTGGTATAGTACAGTTTTGTGGGAAGCAGTCATTTAAACAGGAGTATAACACAGGGAGATTATGATCTTCAAAGAAAACAGGAATGGATTATTACAATTGCTGTGTATTTTCTCCAAAAAGAGGTGGAGAAAGAAAAGTGGTACTGCAAATCACACCTACAGAGACAGTAATTTCTGATTGTTTACAGAAAAACATGAACATTGAGTTGTGGTACATGATATAAAGTGTCAGTATGAAGGTATAGTTAGGATTGAACTTACAGTTCAATGTGGGGTGCCTGGGTGTACAAACAAAGCAAACCAAAGAAAGGGAACTTTTACAACTCAGAAGGAAAGATGACAAAGAAAAGGACACCAACTGCAGAAACATGTAATACACATAATATATTTTTTTTGCTTGCAGAGGACAAGGAGAAATACAAGGTAGTTAATGAAGTAAGAGAAGCAAAAAGCATAATAGAAAACAAGATGAAGAGAAAGCAGGGGTCTTGCAGAGATTAACATGGGCATATACAGCGGGCAGGAAGATTAGGTCACCTAGGGAAAGACAGATTTGCTTACCATTACAATGAAGAGAGAAGAAACACAGGAGAGGACAAAATGATTAAGCAGGCAGAGAATTTTTGAAGAGATAGGGACCTTTTTGGTAACCAAAGTGCTTGGGACAAGAAGCTCTGGAAGCAGTTTAGACAGACCACATGGGTAATAGGGACTGGGACCTGGGATTATGGTCTGGGTGATGGAGGAGCAGAGCAATGTGAAGAGAAGAATGAGGAACAATTGCCCTTTGGTTGTATATAGGGGCTCAAAAGAAACACTACTTGGCAGAGGAGAATGTCCCAGGAGAAAGGGAGGGGTGTGGGCTGAAGCCTTCACAGGACTGTTAGTGGGTCTTGGGGCACAAAACACCCTGAGAGAGAGAGGGTATTTGTGCAGGTTATGGAGGGAGGTAGAAAATTGTGTGTGTGAAAATGGGAGGGAAAGGACTGGGGAAAGTGAAGTGCAGAGTGGTGGTGAAGGCATAAACACTTAAGAGCAGGCAGGTTGTAGGGCAGCTTGGCAACTGTTGGTAGAGTTGACTATAGGGTGGGTGAATCAGGGTCTTGCTCCTGGATTCTCCAACACCTAGCACTCCATCCCAATGTTTCCACTCACCCAGAAAGACCCTGTCTCTAACCCCAGACCCTGACCTCTTCCTTTTCCTCCTCTCTCTTGTTTCCTTTTTGTTTGATTGGTTGGTTTATATGGCCCTGTTCAGAGTCCTAAAATCAAGGTATGTCCCATTTCTTCCTCATCTCCCTATTTTACAGTCAGAGTACAAAATGAGTTTTGGATTCTAAGGCTGTTCTCCCAGTGAATTAGGAGTTGGTGTGTGCAAAGGGAATTCACCCACACTGCAGTTTTGAGGCACTAGTTGTTGGGCAAGCCCTTTAGGATGTAGAAGAGGTGAGTTTGCAGGTACAGCCAGCTGCATGGAGGATCATATTATCTTTTTTCTGCTGATTCCAGCTGAGTTCAGGTTCACAGCTGGATCAACCCTACAGGTGGAATGTGGATTGAAATGTCTCTGCCTGCCTCTGTCACTCCTCTTAGCTAGACTGCATCAACCTCAAGGACTCTTCTGCAACTCGTGATCTCTTTCAGACACACAATCCATTTTTTTCATCTTCCAGGCTCATCTCTTCTAGGTATCATTTCTTACTCTATTTGTGTCTTGAGGAAAGACCATCCTTTTCTAGCCCTAGCTCCAGAAGCACACCCACAGTGCAGGATCTCTGACACTGTTTGGGTACTATCCCAGTCCTTGCTACCAGGTGGTAACACATGGCAGTCATTTACGCTACTGTTAGTCTACTTTATAATCAGAGTACATGCACGCAATCTTCATTTGCTAGCTTTCTGATTTTATCTTGCTTGATCCCCTTCTGCAAGACAGATATGTAGAGGAAGCTGTAAGGACATCAGTTCTCCATTTTCCATGTCATCAGGAAAGTGAAACAGCCACTACCTTGAGAAGGTCATAGACACTTTACTACATAGTAACATACAAATATCTTCTTCTGCATTACAATTCTACACCACCTTTAATTTTACCCTGCATGCACATGGAGTCAATTATTGCCATTAATGGCAGTCCAGGGCCTATTAATAAGAAATATTGCTATTTCTTTTGTACAAAAGTTAACTGAATCTCTAAAAGGAGGTAACAAATAATTGCTTCTGAAAAAGGAAGCACAGGTCATAAAAAATGAGACAAACAATCTCATCCAGATCTTATCCATGTTTTATATGGCTTGGTAGACTTGGTTTTAAATCAGTAGGCATCAGAAGATTATCCTGGAACCCTTAATCTTATGGAATTGGCATATGAAAGTGAGATCTGCAGGGTCATGACCTTTTTGAGTTTCTAAAATGCTTGTGTTTGATATAGGAAATGGAAACAAACAACAGGATACTCAACATGTAGTGAATTTGGCAGGGATGTTATTTTGGTCTCATGGCTTCTATTCATAAGGCACTGTTATTCAATCATTTTCTGTCTGGAAGAATAGTTAAAGTAGTTCTCCCTAAGCCTCCCATTTCTTGTTCCTACTCTTCAGTTGTGTCAAAAAGATGATTCATAGGGACATACAGGGAACCAGATCAGGGTTAAAAATACCATTTTTGCTTGGAGTTTGGTTTCAGACAAACTGTTGTGTTAACTCAATTGAGAAGATAGCCCAGAGACAAGACTCAAGGAGGAGAGGAAGACTTAAGCCATTGTGGTGACCAACAGCAATGTGTGTAACTGTGATCTAAGTAATGTTTCTCTCCTTCCCAGGTATTAAAATCTATGTAGACTTCATCCACTATCAAGTCACTGACTTCTTTCCAGGTTCCACATTCTTTATGTCACTTGATCGCAAACTATTGTATATCAAACCAGGTTTCACATAGAAACTTAGGGCATAGATCAGAGGAAAGAGAGTGCAACCAACACGGCAGGGAAGAGGAGAGCCAGAGCAATGACGTTTGCCTTATGGTAGGAGAAAACTCAGATTATTGCTTGCAAAGCCAGGGCGTTCTTGTAGGAACACTTCTTTGAGATCTGTGGAAAGAAAGAGCATGAAAAAGCAAAGTGCCTGATGGATTTTTAGGAAGAATATAAAGACTAAGAGATCTTAGGGGGTGAGTTGTAACACCATTTTGTTGACTTAGGCTTTTTCAGTTGCATTCAGATTCTGGATACTGTGAGGACTGCCCATGTGAGAAGTATATGGAAAAGAAATAAAAATAGGTCCTTTTAACCTTCTGTGGTATGCTCAAGCCTTGGTTTGCATTGAGATTACACCTGGTATAGAAACTGTGCCCACAACTAGTATAGTAGATACCAATTCAACCTGCAGTCCAAGAAGGCTTTACAGCACATGATATAATTAAATACAAAGCAAAGGTGGGCTGCTTTGCTTGCTTACTGACAGTCTTCTGCTCTGTTTTAGCTGTTCCCACCTCAGAAGCCTGTTAACATTAGCTCGAACTGCATGGGAAAACATATTCTCTTGCTGCACGGTCATCTGTAGAGACAAAAGTTAAAGGGTGTTGAGTTGCATAACTGCATGATAGGGTAATACCAAAATTCTCTCTTTTTAGCACAACCAACCCACTAACTTATTTTTTACTCTTTGGACTATGAATGCAGGAACAAGAAAATGTTTACAGTGGTCTCTCTCGCCAACATATCTCCATTACAGCTGTAAGTTTCCTCCTATGTAGCGTGGTATCTTCTAATTCAAGATCATGTTTGTAATTAGAGAACTTTATAGTAGTTCATCCTGATTGATAGCTTTGGGCGTTTGCTGATAATTAGTATTTTTATGTCAGATAACAATTTTTAAGGTGTATGTACTAAGCACAAAAGTTCTTGTACAGGATGGAATAGAAATGAGAGAACATATTAGGTTACAATATTTAGCTCTGTAAAAGCTGGGTTAAGAAGTCTGCTCCTCTTCTTGGAAGGGGGAACAAGAATGGTATTCAGTATAATGAGAGATAAAGAGCTGGAGAAGGCAAAGTATATTGACAGAGAAGCTTTTTTTCCCCACAGAAATGTAGCTTGAAATGAAGCTAGAGTAAGTAAAAAACCAGTCATTTTGAACATATACACACCACTCTGGGCTCCTCACCACAAGAAGGATGTTGAGGCTCTGGAGCGAGTCCAGAGAAGAGTAACAAAGCTGGTGAAGAGGCTGGAGAACAGGCCTTATGAGGAAAGGCTGAGAGAGCTGGGGTTGTTTAGCCTGGAGAAGAGCAGGCTGAGGGGAGACCTCATTGCTTCTACAGCTATCTGAAAGGAAGTTGTGGAGAGGAGGGAGCTGGCCTCTTCTCCCAAGTGACAGGGGATAGGATAAGAAGGAATGGCCTCAAGCTCTGCCAGGGGAGGTTTAGGCTGGACATTAGGAAAAAAATTTCACGCAAAGGGTCATTGGGCACTGGAACAGGCTACCCAGGGAGGTGGTTGAGTCACCTTCCCTGGAGGTGTTTAAAGCATGGATGAGGTGCTAAGGAGCATGGTTTAGTGTTTGATAGGAATGGTTGGACTCGATGTTCTGATGGATCTCTTCCAACCTGATTATTCTATGATTCTATGATAGTGCCAGGCAGTTTCATCTCGAGAACAGGAAAGCAAGTGATTCTGCTACTTGAATGTAGAAGTTTTATACAGAGGAAACCCAAGCTTGGAGTTGCAGGAAGAAGTACACTGGAACAAGGGAGATAAGAGAATAAGGGCCATAGACAGAACTGTGTCTGAGGGGGTGTTATCATAGTTAGTCTGTGCCAGTGAAAACTCACTTGGTTTATAGTAGTCGTAGACATGAACTGTTGCTGCTTTCAGGTTCTGCACTTCAATATCTTGTTCCACTGAGATGTTAAGCTTCAGAGAAGTCTTACTTAGCTGGAGAGACAAATAGAAGTGAGCAGAAGTGCACTGGGATCTCAGTCACCAACAGAACATTTTTATTCCTTCTGCATCAGACATTTTTTTTCTCTAGGTTTCCAGGTTCTTCCATCCTCTTCCTCTTTTCCCAAAATTTTAGCTTGCTTAACCGCCCTAGAGCTTTGTATTTCTGACCTCTGAAAGTCCTAACACAAAGTGCTCCAGATGCTTCTATTTTAATGGACAGCTCCCTGTGGTCTTTCTCTTACCTCTTCCAGGTAGATTGTGAGTTTATCTGGTTTTATCTCTGTCTTTTTCACCAGGGGTATCTCCTCTATCTGTATAGGAAAGGAAGAGATGATCTCGGTTAGCACCAGCTCATTGGCTTTCTCTGCTGTATTAGACCAAGTTTGGTATTTGTCAGTGAACCATTGCTGATTAAAGCACTTAGCCTCGTCAGCCATGATGATGTTGAACCAGCTATAATGGCATTGAAATTGTTGGGAGTGCACAAAGCCTTAGAAAATAATTTTTCAGATTCAGAAACAGATTTTTCAGATTTGGAGCTATGTTCCTACTTTCAGCATTCGTAGCAAAGGGAATGATATGATATGATATGATATGATATGATATGATATGATATGATATGATATGATATGATATGATATGATATATCTTCTTGGCAACCTCCTGGAACACGAGAGCATGCCATCAAAAAATCCCATAGAGTATCCCTACAAGTGTCACTGGCAACAGCACAGGGTCTCAGTGCATCCCAGATGATTCTAACTGGGTGCTTTTCACAGCCTCTCTCTAGCCCCTAACTGCATATGTGATCCTCTCTACTGAATGTGAAAAGCTGTATGATCAGTTCTGCAAATGGGAAATTGCCTTGTGAAATAGCCCACTCTAGCTGCACTTGCTTAATTTACTTAATCTGTAGCAAGACAAGCAGCTATCATTCTCCAGCAGTCCTTAGATGTTTGGATATTTCTGGCTGAGTTATATCTCAAAAATAGATTTTCTTGAGGAAAGGCCAGAGGAAAAAAAATCTTACGTTTTTCACAGAGCTCTTCACAGGCAGGAACCCTGACAGCATCTCCACCTCCACCAAGGCCATGTTACTAGTCTCACGATCCCCTATATAACTGAAAAAAGGTATGAGAGAAGCACATTAGATGTGGAAGGCATCAAAGGATTCCTAGGAGATATTAATGAACACTTCCAAACTGAAATCTGTTCCTCAGTGATATGAAAGCTCAGCAGCTTGTCTAACTGATGGGAGAAAAGGGAACACAAACATCTTGCCCTCCATCTATTTGCTCAACAGGGACAGCATGTGGCAAATGTGTTATAGTTAATGTTCAGGCTGCCCTATACAATAGGTGGAAATGATCTTTGATGTTACAGATTAAGAGTGGCAATATTGGTGGTCTCTTTCAAGACAGTAGAGTACAGAGATTATAGACCAAGAATATGGGCACTCATCCTAGACAGATGCAGACCAGTGAAATGAGAGTAGGGACCAGAGTTTCTGTAGGAGAATGCACTGCAGGACTGGTTGAAACCAGGCTGCTGATTGTCCCCACAGTGGGGGAACTCTGGGTCCTGGGACTGCTGATATCTCAGCTAGTTCTCTGGGTGCTACTAGTTCCTCCATGCTGACTAAGATAGCTGCTGTGCTTCTGCAAGCTGCTTCCAGTGCATTCCCATGCTTCGCCAGGCTCTAGTTGTCAATTCACAATCTGTCTGGGACCCATGGAGAAGAAAAGAATCTGCCCCTGGGTCTTCATCTTCAAAGACAGGAGAGGTTTATGGGGTTCTGGTCATACTACTGGTGTTCCCACTTCTTCCCACTGAAGGCCCTCAAGGAATCTCATACCTGACAGACAGATGAATGTCAAGCTGTTTCCTGACACCATCACATTCTCTTGGTACTGTTTGCACATTCAGGATAAAGACCTCTTCTGTTTTTGGTGGTGGAGTGTTGTAGTACAAAGTGGTCTGGTGAGGGAGAAAATATGTTTATAATGTGTCCTGGAGCTTCCCTGTATGAGCCAAAGTACTACCTGTGTCTTCAGCTTTTAACAAATTGGTAACCAATGACTACGTGGTTGGCCACAGCTGCTTTCTTTTCAGACATGCTGTTTAACACATATGGTCAGATACATCTACCAAATGTAGCCTTCAACATGGAGGCTCAGCTATCTGTGATCCAAGACCTCATGTAGTACAACATTGTCTCATTTTTTTACTGAAAAAATGCGTTGTGAAAGTATGAGGAAGTACATTAGCTAACACCCTGCTCACTAGAGAAAGAAATATAACTGTTAACTAGTGACATGATAATAGTTAGCAGTTCCAAGATTCAAGAGGAAAAATACTGACAAAAGTACTCTAAATGAAAGAAAGAGCAGAGAATCAGAAATGGAGAATTCAGCATGAGGGTTGGTCACACTCCTCCAAAGAGCAGTATAGATCAATTTTCCTCCAGCTGCCTGGTGACTGACTGCCTGGTCAGTGAGTACACCTGAGCTCCTTCAAGCTTGACATGATTCTGCCTAGGAAGCCAAATCCTACTCAAAATTAAAGGCTGTAGCACCTACTTAGAGCTAAACCTCATTTGAACAATGAACAGCAAAGCCTGAGAGCTCTGTTTCTTATGTATACTCACCTGTACATAAACACAGCCACTGCCAGTCGCCTGCACTGTGTATGTCCCTGGGACTGTAACAAGAGACGCCTGATGCAGGACCAACTTGTTATTTTTGTGCACATGGAACTCCAACAGAGAAGCCTCCTTTTCTTTCACTGTCACCTTCACATCTCTCATCTCCTGAGGAATCAGGGCTGCATACTGAGACAGAGCCTGCAGGCTAACAACTGTATCCTGAAGACAGAGATTTTGCTGTGGAGTCATGCAACACAAGGTCTAGCACAGTAGGTCAGACACTACAGTACCATGCACTTCACGGCCCTGATTCCCACTCTGACACAAACACAGGGTCTACATCACTAAGTGCATAAGTAGGGTCTATATCACAGACAGCAGGATGACTTCTGTTATCTGGAAAGGTTGGCTTCTGAGACCTGTGTTTAGCAGTCTCA
The DNA here is from genome assembly GCA_033558105.1 of Coccyzus lansbergi. Classification (NCBI taxonomy): domain Eukaryota; kingdom Metazoa; phylum Chordata; class Aves; order Cuculiformes; family Coccyzidae; genus Coccyzus; species Coccyzus lansbergi. The sequence continues at coordinate 3,398,942 of JAUMJK010000229.1, forward strand.
GTCCTTGGTAATCCCATTTACACCACATAGAAAGAGAGTTTCCCTGTGTCACGCTCTCCTTAACAGGCAGGGGCTCACATATGTCTGTTTGCAAAGGAGGGATCTAGAGTGATGTGCACATGAGAGATGTCCACGTTACTCCAGGCACCCTATCTCTCTCCTTCACCCATGACTTTTCCCAGTTCATTACCTGTGTGGAAGCAAATCCGCCAAAAGCGTTTCTTTGTCCACTAAGCCAGTGTACAAGTTTGCTCACTGAGGCTTCACTGACTGTCAAGTCTGGTTTGGAGACATGCGCCAGGAGGATGTAGGCTACTGTCTCAATCACAGAAGAAGATTCTTCACTACTGGAATGTGATGTCAGAAGCTCTGCTGTTGGTGGAGGGGAAACATGTGGAAAAGAAGAAGAGTAGTTCCCTGTGTATATCAGCTTCTCCTCCTCTGGCATCCCTCAAGGACTGACACCATCAGAAATGCATGCGCCTTTTTCTGGGGCACCTTAGAGTGCAGAATACAATCTCTCTTGTTGGTTTTGTACTGTGAAGAGCCAGCCTTCAATGATAGAAACTGGTTGACTCTTAACACAGGCTTTTTGTTTAAAGTACAGTCTTAGTCTTATTCAGCTTTGTGTATATTTAAAGTGATGTCCCCAAGCTACAGCATTTTTGCTGTTTCTACATTTACCTAGAATAGTTTAACAGGGATCCCTCTGCTGAAAATCTCTAGGACTCCTTTCCAGTCAATGTATCTATTGTACATGAACTGGTGACTTATGAGGTACAATTGCTGGCAGACTGCCAGAAGAGCAAGACTATTCTGCTTATTTTGTTGGCATCTTTACTATGCAATGCACAAGCTATAACAATTTAAACTAGAGCTAGGCTTCCACCTATGGTCCAAGCCACAGGCACTGACTGTGTCAGAGTCTAGTTGAATTTTTGGCTGTAGTGATGGTAGAGGAGTGGCCAAAATTCAGCTAAGAATTTAGCTTTGTTGTGCCAAATAGACATTGTCTGTGATGGTAGAACATGTGAAAACCTGAAATGCTTTTAAACTCAAAGTCAGTTTTCAGATCAAACCCTCACTTTTGAAAAAGGAATTACAGAATCACTTGGTTTTATAAAACTAACCTAAAAACTTTAGAATGTAGCTGAGGAACCCTATGAGCAGATATTACTTCATGATGTTTATCACAAGGGAAGATTTTTGCATGAGGGTTTTCTGATTTGTTATCTCCAAGGTGACGTTAGCCCAAAAATTTCTTTCATGAAGTGGTAGAAGGTGTCTTGGAGATGCATCTACAGGTGTACTGCAGATTGACCTTGATTGTTTAAAGAGCACCTAACTCAATTTTGAGATCTGACTGTAATCCTATTAGTGAGGCTAACAGACCACCAGCCACCGGGCCCAAAAAGTGTCTTTAGCCAGCAGAAAATACTCATCTCAGGCAGAGATTCTCCAGCAGGCAAAACTTGCTGCTGCTAGTGGCTGCAGTCACGTCCTCAGTCTCAGTACACAGAACACAGACATGTTTAAACATGAAGGACAGCGCCTCTCCCTTAATTACAACTCCATTGCTCTTGCCAAGTCATTGCTAACTATTATCAATGGCAGCAAGAGCCAAAGAAACATTTCATTTGACACATACTCAGTGCTTCATGCAGTTGGGCTTTAAGGGGACATTTTCCAAAGTGCTTGATATGTTAGAAGCGTCAAACCAATTGGACATCAGAGTGGATGTACTCCAGTCACTTGTCCATATATCCTTTATCAGAGGCTGCTCTGGAAAAGTATTGCAGTCAGTGTGTGCAATTCTCCTTCCAGTTTGCCTACTAGCCACCCTGTGATGTGAGCTTGGCAGTCTCAGTGGCAGTGCAGTGAATTGCACTGGTAGCTGCTCAGGGTGAAAAATCTTTTCTCCTTTTTTGAAACCCCCACCTGGTATTTTCATTGAGGATATGAGTCTATTTTTTTCCAAGTCAAAGACAAAAAAGAAGAACCAAGTGCAACAGCACTTCAATAAAGATGCATCTACCCAAGGGTCCTGGTCTGAGTGGAGTAGCAATTGAGAAGCACTTAAAAGGTTTGAATTCTGCAAGTAAATGCCCTGACCAGCAGCTAAATAGACATGGTGAGGCTAGTTTCCTCTGCAACATATCTTTTACTATGTATAAATTGCTGATGAATGATGGGAGCACCACAAATCAAGTGAGTACTTTGACAACACAGATTAACCTCTGCTGTTTTTGATTAGAAATTGTTACTTGGGTCTGAGAAAGCTAAAAACTTTGACAGCTTCAATGAATTACCATTTTCTGACGCAAAAGCCAATCTGTGAAAAGTTAAATTTCCCAAACCACTGTAATTAAGTCCTACAGATTTCGGGCCTTAAACACAGTCATTTTGTCTAAAATCCCAAATCTTCTAAATAGCAACAACCTACCAGTTTCCTTCTCTAACATATCCAGGAGCTGCTCTCTCATCTCCATGTCTTTGGTCAGAGTAAAGACATAGGCCATCAAGGCCTTGACATAAAGGCTTGTCTTATCAAATGTTACATTCTTGAGGCAATATAAAGCATTATCCAGCATGGTGTCCTGAGAAAGAAATCAAAACCCAATTACTTTTCTTTGATCACTTTTTACTGTGAAAATCTATCCCCAGCCCTCAAGTACCGCAGCTGCATCCTTGATGTATTCTAGCATCTCTCTCAGGGCTGTGAAGTAAAGTGGACAAAGCATCATTCACTGTAGGCTGAAAATTAAGAGGTTACTAGATGGATCACTGTGATAAGGGATTATTAAAAAAACAGACAATCCAGCTGCAGGAACTCAGACCTCAGAACTATCAGACCTGCATGCTGTGGGTTTTGGCTCCTGACAGAGTACCACATAGTATTCAGAACTGTACCACTAGGGCTGCAGTATCAACCGATTCTGGCTAGAATAGTCTACACTCGACTTGAAGGTTATTGCTTTTACTTCAGGTCTGAAGCATCATCTTTTTTTTTTTTTCATTAATCCTTTAGCTGTGTTGGTCAGTTTAATGAAACTATTGTCTTTCCCTGCAAGCCTTGAGAGACAATTGTTTTCACTGAGATCAGCTGGGAATGGCAGATGCTCTGCTTTGCTGTGAGTCAGACCGTTTATATTAAAACTCCTTACCAAACTAAAAATTTCCTGTTGAGCTTATTGCATACAAAGGTGGGATGTGACTGAACGTTCCACTAATTCAACGTGGGTACTGCGTGACACCACAAATCTGATGAGGAATCAAGTGTGAAGCATGCTCCCAAGCCCTGTAAGAGTTCAGATGTGACTTACGTTCTTCTCCACATGGAGCTCCACCAGTGCAACAGTGATATAGGCTGTTAATGAGATTGTATCATCCACACCACCCTGCAAGTTACACAGACAGACATCAGAAAAGGACAAAACTAACCAGCCTGTCATTGTTTCACCACTGAAACTGCCTGTGGATGACGTATCTGAAGGAGTACAGTAGCATGCTTCTGTGCATTCTTGGACATGTAGGGACTGAAGGAAAGCCCTTCAGGCTCACGTACTAAGTATTATGACAGTCTGGCCTTGAGAGCAGCCTCAGAGACATATTTGCATGCAGCCTATGCGTACCTTCTCATAGAATGCATTAAGCAAACTCTTAAGCTACTTATTTTATTAAGTATGTTACAATTGGACACTAGAACAAACTTTTATGATGCAGGGTTTGCATACAAGAAGCAATGCCAGCTTGCTTATAGTTTAACTGACTATGAGAAGTTACAGGAGCCTCTTTTCCCATCAGAGGACATTAGTTCTTGGGGAAGTTCTGTTTGCACCCTCAGACAATTCTGCATCCAAAATGAGGGGCAAAATTTAGGCTGAGATGCTGAGAAGTATCATTCACACTGAATAGCAGAAACTCCAAAGCATATCCGGTAGGGGGAAAATCTACTCCTAAAAGTTCTGGTCAAACAGAAAGCCCAAGAAATTAATGAAAGTCAGACAAGGATGAACAGTCTACATATACATACACATACACTCTGCATGTCAACCAGTGTGAATTATTCTTAACTTTACAAAGACAGACAAAGTATTGCCATATCGCATGCACTCCATTTGGTACCTGAGCACCAGGGCATGTTCAGTAAGAGTCTGGTGTATTTACACCTACACTACCAGGATCATTTTGGGGATACCAAGTTCCAGGTGAAATCATATTTGGTGAGCAGTGAAAGGATAACTCTGTCTTCAGACAATTCCGTATTAGAGCACATGGTCAGGCCTATCATGCACCATGAGGCATGAGAAGAAGGAGAATCCAAACTAGTGTACTCTAGACAAGCACTAAAGTAAAAAAATATTTCTCCTTGTGCTCCTGAAGTGCCTTGGCAGAATTAGCCAAGGTGCTTTTTTGGCTAGAGTAAAAATGAAGAAAGCATATCAGAGATTAAAACCTCAGAAAGAAGAAATGCCTGCTGGTTTAGGCCACACCTTTTCATTCTGCTCTGGGAAGCTGTGTTGGCTGTGCTAGGCCATGGGGACATTGCTTTGTGCACAGTGGAAGAACCTGGAGAAGCAGCTGTGTGTCCCACATTGCGTTCCTTCTACTCCTGTGTCTGGCAGCCATACCTTCAAGTCATTGTTGAAGAGCTTCCCCATGCTCTGGAAGCAGCCACTGGGCAGCTGCTGCTTCTGTAGCCAGAGTAGAGCATCGTGCACATGATCCTTATTGATGTAAATGTGAGAGCTGGCTTGTCCAAAGGACCTGGCTACAAAAGCTGTCAGCCTGTGGGCAGAGCACAGAGGAATTCCATGTCACAGCCTGGAGCTGAAACATCAAGGACAATAGGTTTGGGATGACGGCACCAACTCTGTTCACTCACCACGTGTTGCCCTGGTTGTCAGCTTTCCCAAAGGCACTGTAGGAGCCATCATCATGTTTGTAGAGCAGCTGACGCTGGTAACCTATGAAGACAGGTGCCAGGACACGACTCTCAGTGTGATGGCCTGTAGCAGCTCCAACTTGCTGTGGGAAGAAGGCTTCACAGCAAGAGTCTTTAACAAATCCTACATTCAGAGTCATTGAGATAAACCTATGACCCCACAATTTCCTGTGCATCCCACAGCATCAGCAGGATAAGAAGCAGTTGCACAGCCTCACCAAAGTGCAACATGTGGCTGATCTACATTACTAGAGCCCCTATGTGCAAATACTGTGGGTGTCTACGCTGCTTTATTTGTGGAAATGTGACATGTTCAGCTGCCTCATATCTCCCTTTGTGCCAGGGATTCCTGATAGACCTTCCTGTGAATACAAAGAGCATAGGAGTTACGAGGAAGTTTTTTTCTAGAGGGGACCAATTTGAAATTCTGCTTGATTTTCAGCACTGCACCTACCCTTGTTGGAACTCATGAAAGCACTTTTTATGGATGTACCTAAAGCAATAAGGCCACACATTTAAGCTCTGAGTGCAAAATGCTGTCTGCATCTATTTGCTCTTCCTTACCCCTCCACACAACTTCACTGTTTACCCTCTACCTCACCCCTCTGCTGTCACCATTCTCTTAAGGAGGCCCCTGCTACCAGATATCTGTTCCAACTTGCAGTACAAGAGAGAAAACGGGAAGGAGAGGGAGGTTGCTGAGCTTGAGGCAAAGCAGAGTAGGGAGATTGGCAGGCTGGAATGTGAGGCACATTGCAAAATGAGACACAAACAATGGCTCTGAATTAAATTCAGATTATATTGGGCAGAGCTTACATGTTCACACAATACATGTCCTAAAACACAAGGAAACACTACTGAGCTCCTATCTATCCCAAAAGGCCACTTTTTAGTCTGAATAATAGCAACTGATGCTCTATTTCCACAAGGGACTTTTTGTCTGTCTCAGATTTATAAGGGAACAAACCATAGACATCATGTAATGATGGAACTCATTAATTACCCACAATCTTTCCAGAAAAGCAGTCTTAATACTTCAATAACTGGTACAGACACAAATCTTGCTTCTTCAGAAACACACTTTTCCTTCCATGACACATTTCACTTATTCTCTGTGATGTCTTCCTCTGGCAGTGCTCCCACTTGCCCCTGCACCTCCTCACCAGGCCAATGTACCACATTCTTGATTTATAGCAGCTTCATGTTGCAGTAGAAGAAGGACAATGTTTACCTGTTCTCAGGAATCTCAGTGCTTTAGCTTTAATTTCTGGGTCCAGTTGTTTAGTCTTATTCAGGTACTGGAGGATGAAGATGTTTGGCGCAAAATGAACCATATTCTGTTCGCCACAGCCAAAGGGCATCTCTAGCAGTTGGTCTGAATTTTGTAGTGCTGGGCCCATGATGTCTCCTTAAGTTTGAGGTGGAGGGGCAGGAGAAAGGAAAAGCACAGACATTCAGCAGTATGAAATGAAGGAAAGGCTGCTTTCTCTAAACACTACTGAGATCCTCGAAAAGAGCCAACCCCTTGCTGAATGGAGATGATTAAGATTTCTTCTGACCCTTCCTAGATTAGGGCATCACAGAAAGGAAAGGTATCATGGTTCTGTGTGGAAGCAGAGAGTATGAATGTGAGGGAAACTTAAGAAAGGTGAAGAGGGTTGTCATTCCTGAGTATCAAGAAGTTAAAAGAATTGCAGAGGCAAAAAGTGTAGAAATCTACAGGGATGGTTTTTGTTCACTGAAGCGGATGGCAGTGACAGATGTAGGGAAACAGCCTGTTTTGTACCTTCTCCTCTAGACACTTGGAGACCACCCAGATCATTCCTTATGAAGAGAATAAATATTGAAAAAGATTATTTGATCCATATTTCTGAGGCCAATGTTAAACCCCTTACAGTTTATCTTACAAGGAACTGGATCAATGCACCATTACGGGCAAAGCATTTTGTAAGCCCTTCCCACTAGGGCCCCAAGAGCAAGGAAAGCCTGTCTTACCAATTACAGAGAAAGTGGCTCGGCCAGATCCCTCCAGCACTTCTGCAGGCGGCATCAGGGAGAACTCTTCAGAGACAGTATTATCTGAGATAAGCAGAACGCAGAAATTTGTCTCATGGAAGAAGTGTCGCACACAAGTATAACATCCCAAGGGGACCCAGGTGAAGCTTAGTGTTACACTGAGTCACAGCAGCTGCAACTTGGTGATAATTGCCTCAGTACAGGAAAATGCCAGGAAGATGACAGACATGGACAAACTCTAATGGCTGTTCTCTCAGACTTAGATGGTGTCACCAGCAGTCTTTCTCTGACAAATTTTCCCCCACCCCTGGATATTTGCAGTAGCCCCATCCTTTCCATCCTGTTCTCATGATCATTTGCAATCAGGGATATTTTTTTGTTTTTTGTTTTGTATACCTGCAGCACAGAGAAAGGCATTTTGAGTCTTCTCATGTAGGACACCTCCTGGCTGCAGATGGAGAAAGAGTAGTTCAGATAGGGAAGGTAGGAAGTCACCATGCCACAGCAGGCCTGCTGGCTTCCAAGAAGAAGGGGCTAAAGCCCCTTCCACTTAGCATCTTAACTGCCTCAGGGGATGACCCACAGTCCTCAGGTGTTCTCCACCCAGAGGTGTGACTAACCTTCACAAGCAGAGGTTTTATGACTGTGTCTCTCTCTCCTTGCAAAGGCGTCACAGCAATCCTGTTACCACACAGATCATGTGCATCTTCTGCCACGCTGCTCACAGTGACATTCGCTTTGCCTGCAAGGAGCACAGGGGCACATTGCTGAGCACTTGCAGCAGACATCTGTACCTACAAGTGCTGGGACCAGACATGCCGAGGCCTGCAAATTCTGCCCCTCCTCCCTCTAGCTGCCACACATTCCTTTGCTCAGCTTCACCTGGCCTGGTGGCTGTCACGTTCCATACGAAGTTCTTTGCTTCATTGGCACAGACGCAGCTGGTGTGCTGGCAGTCTGGACAGTCATCCACCTTTAGTTCTGTTGTCTCTGTGAGCGTGACATGCACCTGAGTGTTGTGGGGTGCACACATTGGCATAGTGTTAGTACTAGGCAGTGCACAAAGGAGCAAGCACCACGATTTGTGAAATCCATGGCTGTGCTTTGTGGCCCAGACATCAGTATCTAGGGCTTCTGAGAAGTTCAGAACTTGCCTTTTGGATCAAGCTTTTGCTCCAACAGAGGTATGTAATTAGGGGAATACTCACCTGGATACAGTCCTTGAGGTAGTTGAAGACAGTGGCTTTTAGGCTGAAAGTCTCTCCCTGGATCACAGAGTATGGCAATGACAGATCCACAAAGAAAGACTGGAAGACTCTGAGACTAGTCAGAGGTGAAAACCCAAAGCCCATATCAGCAACACAGAAGGCATTGGCATTCCATTCGGTGATGGTGTCAGGTACAACAACTTGGAGAGATGCTTGTCCCTCATCCCTACAGCAGGAAGAGAAAGGAGAGAACTTACTCAGAAACAGACTTCAGCGTTGCCTCTGAAGAAATCGGGTAAAGGCTGTTACCAACCCAATGGAGACCAAATCCCAAATCCAGGTCTCTGGGAAAAGTGTCCGAGGTTTTGGCTTCTTTATGTTATCATTGCGAGGTGTAGAATCACCAAGGCTAACAAGATTTTCTGCAGAAAAGTGAGTGATACCTCAGAAAACAGCATATGTAACTACAGATGAATTTTAGTCTTATTCAAGAACTGGTGTATGAGGATGTTCTTCATACACAGGCAATCTAACACAAACTATACACGCTTTATAGAATCATAGAATCTCCAGGTTGGAAAAGACCTCTTGGATCATTGACAAGAGCAGGCACAATGTCTGCACCTCTGGGGAACACAACTATAGGTATACAGGGGTGGATGGAAGACACTTGTCCAACCTGAGGCTCAGTCTGATAGATTCAATAAGTTTGATCTGGATCCAGAGGCAGACAACATGCTCAAATGGAGTTGCACCCTTTTAAATAATACGTGGAAGTGCTTGTGGAGAGCTTACTGTGATTTCCTGTGAAGAGTGCATAACACAGGGACAGCCAACAGGATAAAGAGTTTTTAACTATGATTTATAAACCAGGTCTATTGAACTGGACATAGGCTTTGTTCCTCTCAACAAGAAACACAGCAGGATACAGGCTGGCCAGAATTGGAAAAGAGAGCACTTATGGACCTATCCATTCCTTACCAACAACGTGGTTTTTTCCAAAATACATCTTTGTCTTAAAGTCTGGTAGCACACAGGAAACTGGTTTCTTGATTCTAGTATTGGTTAATATTTTCATGCGCAATTTCTGGGAAAACAGTGAAGACAGTAAATCAACGATAAACAAAAGGGAACAAGGAATGTTGAAAATATATCATGATAGCAGGCATCATAAGGGTGCTGGTGGTAGATGAAAAACTTTAAAATGCATGTACTTATAGGCTCAGACTCTAAGCAATGCTTGAGGAACAGAAACCAGCTTCTGAGGAGTACTGGGGCCTATTATAACTTCTCATTAAATTTCAACAAGATCTGTCCTTCATATGCCTGACCCCATCAATGAAACAGAGTCAAATGCCATATATCCCGTGAAAAACTTAAAAGAAAAATATTCGAAGCTGTTAATCTCTGCGCAGTTTAAAAATGGAAAGATCTGGCTGTTCACTCACAGCCATTGTTACCAGTCCTGGCTTAGGGATCAGAAAACTGATGGGGAACATGGTCACACCCTCATATGGATTCTGTTTTTATCTGAATGAGACTCAGACTCCCAGGGCCTGTGCTTCACAAGGTGAAAAGAATGGATTGAATGCACCCTTACGTGCATGGGCTGAGGAGAAGAAGACATCAGCACATGGGAAGAAGACATGTGATCCATTTGAGCAATCCTTGCTTTGATTTAATATTCTGCAAGTCACTGAGAGCCCTTCTACTTTCTTGAAGTACCAAAACACTTTTATGGGCCTCTCATGCTTTCTGTAGAGGGTGTGCATGACTGTGGACTTAGTCATATGTTATGTGACAGGACCACTCATGACTGAAATATAGTGGGATCTCCTTTAACTAGCATCCTGCATAGTCTAGGAGTAAGCAAATAGATGACAGCAGAGTACCGTGCCTTTGAGAGGAACCAGCATTTGTATTTGTAAGCTATACTTCTCTGAGATTAAGAAGCCCATGCAACTCAGACTTGATCTTGGATTTTTTTCAGTGTGTTACTGCCTTCTTCTATTTCGAAGTGCTTTTACTTGCATAATTTTTTTTAAACAGCGCTCTCAGAAGCAGCACTTCTTGTGTTTAAGTTAACAGACATATTGTTAATCTTTTTCTGGCAATTGTGCTTGTTAGCAAATTAGCTTATTTTGTAATTTATCTCGACAGTTAGCTATGAAAACAAATAGTGAAGAACTTCTTTTTATTAAAAGTGTTTTAAGAAGTAAGAAGAGACTCAATGAAACACAAAGTAAAGAAATATGCAAATAAAATCAGAGCCAAACAACGACTGATCAAAATATGGGGAGGTTCTCAGGTCTTACTGGGATATGCTTGCCACTCCCTCTCTGTAGATCTGGTAGCCTAAACTACGTTAATTCATTTTTACACTGTGTTTCTCTGATCAAGTGGTTTACACTGTGCTTAATCATGACTGTCATCATTCCCTGTAGTTTCCAAACCAGTGTGGCTACACTGAAGAACGTGGCACAGATAACTTGTAACGATGAAAGTTGAGGCAGATGAAGTTTGCCAAGACCAAAATTTTGTAGGCATTCAGGATGACATACTCACAACTACTGGATCAGGAAAAGTTTGGTGCAAGTGTAGAGTCTCACCTTGAACACATTAAAGACATCGGCATCACTTTGGTACCATGGTGCTCCCATCTGACTCTTTTTGTGGACACTGGACTGCTGGGGCAGACATGGGTATGCCTCAAAGTCTTCCAAGTGATAGGGGAACCCTCGGCCTCCAATTGTAAAGCTGTCGTCAAACACCGCCTCATGCAACTGCAATGGAGAAACAGACAACTTTATAACAAGCTGGCCAACAAGCATGTGTATGGGTCAAATGTTTGGATCATACTCCCTGCTATACTTTGTAACTCTGCACTTGAGGAAGTTGGCATTGGCCCAGCTTATATTGAAGGAAGCCCAAGAGGTGGGTGTAGACAAGTAGCCTGTAGTCTGCAAAATTTCACCTCTGATAGTTCAAGACTTTTAACTCGTGTGCAAGATTGGGATGATTCAGATGAGCACAAGACATTGCTACATCTGATGTAGATATTTAATGATTATTATTTTGTATACCTGTTAGTAGATGATGCAAATGCTCTGCCCTAGAAAAGCCTTCCTGTAAAATGGGACACCAGCTGTCTACAGGTGCAGCAAGTTCCCCAGGGTTTGGTGAAGCTTCTTTGCAAAAGGCTGGCCTGCAATGACTTAATTTCCAACTTTGTATGAGGCATACACATATATATTATATCCGGTATGCATCGTGTGATTATGCTAGGATTCCCAATTCTTGCAGTATTTTTGTTTTAAGCCTTGAATTCATTATTCTGAAACTTGTGGCTGCTTTAAGGTAAGTTCCTTCAATCTTTCTAGATTTTCAGAATGCATCAGGGTGCTGATAAAATCCTGAACACTTTTCTCCAGCCACAGTGTGCAATGGGTGCTGTCCCCTAGCTACTGTTTTCTAAAGAATTCCGGTGCTCAGCCTGATCTGCCATAAGGTTATAATTCAGTAATGTTTGGGACAAAGGAATAGAAGGACCCTACTGGGGAAATATTCCACTTCAAAGCTCTAGCCTTGCTAGAGAAGATCAGAGAGACAGGAGGATGTGAGGAAAGCTTCCAGGTACTCTTGTTCCAAGCACAAAGCACCATCACTATTCAGGCCAAGGTCCACAGTTCAGAGCTGACACGTGAGGAGTATGATTGCCACATAGCAGCTCAGAAGTGACTGAGGAGGGGGAATACCAGGGCAGCCACCTAAAACTGCATCTGTGTCCTGGAATAGACTATGGGCTTCCTCCCACCAACTCATGGAGACAGGAGGCAGGCAAGCATTAGGGGGCTGGTCACCAAAGGCTGAACTCACTGTCTGTGCTGTTAGGGTACTATTGCCCTTCAGGAGGACACTTTTGTCAACAGCACGAACGGAACACAAAGACCCTGGAGCAGCCTTCAGCTCTAGGCTGACTTTTGATCCTGGGACTTCCTCCTTGTGTGAGAAGTCCAGTGCCACCTGCAAAAGAAGACAGTGTCAGGGGGCTTAACATTGGAGTGTAAGACCCTGTGAGTCTTAGATGTCTGGGCAGCAGAGGGAAAGACAAAGAAGATGAAGAATGAGGTAAGGAAGGGGGATGCAAAGCTGAGACAGGCCTTTCTGGAAATCCATTGGGAAGGTTACAGGGGCTGCAATGCATACAGCTGAGCCAGAATTCCCCTGCCACCGCACATCCACCACCCTTTGATCCAGAGCTACCATAGAGAGGTAAGCAGGCAGGCTTCTGTGTTAGGAACATAGGGGGATAGCGCATTCCCAAGTCAGTCATGGGGAACAGAGGGGAGACAACAGACCTCAAAGGGGCCTGGTTTACTCATTGAGATAGAATTGTCATTCCATGTTGGAGGATGGCAGGACTAGGAATTCAGGGAAGAAGGAGGTTACCTGTTTTGTTTCCCAGCCAAAAATGCTGAGCATCTGATTTGGTACGCATCCAGTTTACACCACTTGGCTTAGGAAAAAACAGGACCAGGAAGCACAGCAGGCTAGAGGAAATTGATAATGCTGTAGTACTCCCTGTGTTTCTACTAACCTTGTGTCTAAAGCACTTTTCTACTTGAAACTCTTCCATATCAGCCACCACCTCTCCATCCAAGAAGACTGCATACAATAGAAGGTTGATGTTTGGCAGGAAGTCGTTGCCAACAGTCAGAGTCAATGAGAAGGAGCCCTGCAGATCTGCACAAGTTGTGAGCAAGAAAGAGAGGGAAAGCATTCAATTTAATCAATTCATTGGGGTAGGACATACAATAGAACTCAAAAGAGGGAATTTAATAATTTCTCCCTGCAATAAGAACATCCCACACAGACACTGTCATAGATTAATAGTAAACCCAGACTACTGGCCACTTCTTTGGCCAGATTTGGCAAAACCATTCCTCTTCCGTACTGCACCCTAAACAAACAGAAAAGCTACACAAATTCTGTATCTCTTCCAAGGGTACAAGCTAGCAGCAAAGTCATGAGTTTGGATGTTAAATCAATTACACAAGGCAGGAGAAGGACAGTCACCTAGAAGGGCACTGAACTGATATGAGAGGAGATTATATTTGTCTAATGATGTGGACTACCACTAAGAATTCAGTTCAATAACTGCTACCTGTGGCTAGTAACAACACCTGCAAAGCTCGTTACTGGAGAGTGGTCATAGTTTTCTGGGGTATGTTGTGAGGCATTTCATGCATTTCTACTCACTCTCATGCTGGATAATTGGCACCTGCTTCACTCCGCTGAAAAGGATCTTGCCCTTTGCTATCACCTGAAGAGCAGAGAGAAGAGTCATTTAAGGGCCTGAATTCTGACAGCATGAGGAGAATGGAAAAAGAAGAAGAGAATACAGAAGGACATCTGACAGATGTTGTTGCAGGAGCTTCTCTGGCAAAATATAACCTAAAGAGCTCTGCAGCAGAGATGGTGATAGCATAACTGGGCAGGGACTTGAGAGGTGCTGGTTAGGCAACAAGAAGTACAGAAGGCCGTATTTCTGGCCACTTGCAAAGCCAGAAGTACAGTCTGAAATTAAAAGCAGCTGCTCTGCCCCAGAAATCTGGGGAGAACAAAACTCACAAACTGACTTGTACTGGCCTAGGAGTAGTTTAGCCTTTCCCATGAGTAGCTGCGTCCTGTATGAAAAGGGTAAAATGCCAGTAAGTGTAACCTTGCCCTAAGATTCAGCTGTCTTCTGTACTCACCAAGTAGTAGAAGTCAATATGGTCTGCTTCAGAGCTGAGTTTGTTCTGGTCAAGTATATAATCCACTTGCACTTCCTGCTCTTGATCACAGGACATCACATCATCCTTGGCGCTGATCTCAAGGAAGCTGTTGCTCTCAGAGTAGAAAGGTTTCAGCCAGTGAATGTTATCCTCGGCTCTTGTATCAAATTCAGAAGAATTTTGCTCATTGTCATTTTCAGGGTAGTAGGTACCCTTCAGAGCACAAAAACATGAGTTGACAATCAGTATCAATTGATACAAGGGAGCTGATGGTAGACCATACATCCATATGCTTAAATAATGTTTCTTTTGTTTAAATGTCATTTTTAAAGTCTCTTGTGAAACTTCCTTTCATGACTTATTAGCAAAAAATCTAAGTCTAGCAGATTTGCACACAATGTCATTTTTCCTCTTTTATCTTTCCTTGGGGGGACACACCACACCCAGCACAGCACTTCTGTTTTCAATTTTTTTTCCAGTCAGATGTCCTAAAGCTCAACAGGCATCAAAACAGCTTGTGATTTGCAAAGTTCTACTACTCTTCAGATAATTTAGGGCTCTGTGAACAATAGCTATGGGCTATAGAACAATATCTGGAACCTGTCCCCAGGCTCTCTGAGGACATAAATCTACTCCCTTGATTATAGAAACTCTGATCAACAAATCCTGCCCAACCACAATCAGGGAACTACACCCTGAATAGACTGGGGTCTCAGGGAAAACCATCTGGAACAGCAGTTCCAGTCTCTGAGGAATGGATGACAATAGGAGATCATACTGCTTGAGCATGAAACCCATATCAGCTGCAGGAATGCAGGTAGTGGGAAGATGGGTGTTCTACCAGACTAGTGACAACAAGCTCCAGATGCAGGATCAGAAGTTGTGAGGAGAAGTCAAGTGCTTCAAGGTCTGGTATTGAAATGGAGCTCAACACCAGCTACCTGCCAAACTGAACCTGGACAAGCTATGTGCTACTGAAGGTCAAGGGCAGCCCTAGAGTGCAGTTCAACAGAGACAGGTGTCAGCTGCTACTTCTGCTGAGCCATTTCCAACATGTCCCAGAATCGACAAATGGGAGATTTCCTCCAAAGTAATATTCAGATTAACAGATATTTTTAGTGGACTCAAAGGAAGATGAGGGGGAATACAAAAGATTAGGATCATGCTCCAGCTCAGGACAGCAGAGAACCTTTGGTGACCATTTGCCTGAACATTTATAGTACAGCCTTCTGTTTCCCTGAGATGACACCAGAGAGTAATTGAAGGTGCTTCTACATATATTGACAAATGAGATCAGCAGCTGATCAGACTGTGCTCCAAGACCTCAAATTTCTTCCACGATTAGCCTTTTTCCTAAGTCTATCTTCACTTTATCCTCCTTTTTCTGTGGCTAATGCTTACCTTCAGAGAAACCATCGTGCTGTTCCAGCTGCTAGTATCCAGTGAGAAGTGGGCTTCGCCGTTCTCGTCTGTGAGGAGTGGCAGTTGTGTCTTCTCATCATTGACATCGACTATTAAGTAGACTGTTTCATTTCTTAAAGGCGAATCGCCACTGTGGCAGAACATCTGGGGAGAAGGGGGAGCAGTTTATATACCATTGTGTCACACTCTGAGGCACTGCCAGTGCTTAATATTAATTTTTTCCATCAGTGGTCTTTCCTAAGTCCTTGTAGCTTTTATGGAGGTTGTAGGGATCCCAATAAAAGTGCAACAAATACCCAAACCCAGTAATGTGCATCTGTTCAGAATGAGAAACAAACAGCAGTGCAGCCAAATGAGATACCTGTACTGGGGGAAAAGATGATTTCCTCAAATTCTGAGCTTTTTCTTGGACAGTGCTGCAGGACCCTTAACAATTACAAATATTCTTGTCTCCAGCAACTTAACCTTTCCTTGCCCTTCTTCATACTGGCACTGGTGAAAATGTTTCTAGCCCAAATGGGATGGTATCACCCTAGGGTACTTGAGTCAGACATGACTGCCAGCTAAGTGATATGCAAAGCTTTAGTGATTTCTGCCAAGTTACTGTGAGCGTTTGTCCAAGAGGAAAGTTATTTCCTTGACGATACCACCCATATTCCTTTTACTACACAGACTAGTTTCAGGAGATACTCCTGGGGAAGCCTCCAGAGGCTAAAACTGGCTCCAAAATTACTGTCCAGGGAATATACTACATTAGGATGGAGAGAAGAAATTGATTCTACAGGAGGCTTCACTCATAATTGCTGGATACCAGCAGTTACTTTCCTGCAAATTGCTTTCTGCCTACAGATTAGACCTCTTATGTATTCTCAACAGAAAATGGATTCATGGATGTTACCTTCCCTGTGTATGGTAGTCCACGTTTGTAAAATAAATGGAGGTTGATAAAGTCTATAGACTTCTCTCTTGTTGCAATAGGAAGTTCAACCTTTTCTCTAGTCTGTGCTCCTGGATGGAGAGATGAGAATCTGTTAAACTCTCTGCAGTTAGGGAAACATAAGACAACAAGTTGCTTCAGCACTAACTATATATACAACCTCTAAATTTAAGAGAGAAAGTATATTCTTCTAAGATATGATTCCCTCAACCTTTTTGGGTCCTCTGCTTCATGACAGTATGCATTGTACCCTAGAAGTACTTATTTGTCTTTATTGAAGACAAAGAGAAACATAATTATTGTTTAGTTATAGACAGCTATGTTGTAGATGCCTAAAAGTAGTCTGAAAGACCCCACCCTCAATATGTTACTTTTTCAGAAGGAATTCAACTGCTAATGAAAGGCCAAAACTGAAGAAGTCGCCTGCAAAGCAGAGAATGCTTCACATATTCTCCAGTACCCGTTCCATTTTCCACCATTTCTGCTATCACAGTTACGTAGAAGTCAGCTTCTTTTAACTCCAGCGCCTCTGTCTTTACCGTAAAATTAGCACAACCATTCTTGTTTGTCTGCAGAAAGAGAGATACAAACAGAAAGAGCATGGTATGGCAGAAGACTAACCACTTCATAGGTGCTGGGCAATTCTAAAGAAGGATTTCTGAATACTTGTGGAACAGATGGAAGCTCAAAAACTTGTAAGTGCAGAAACTCATCATGGATACCTTATCCAGAGAAGAAAATGAACATGCTAGGATTAAACAGTTATGAGAAAAGTGGCAGAAAATAGTGCTTCCAGCAAATCACATAAGGGTTAATTATATCACAAACGCAGGAGTCTGGATTAAGTCCAGATCCTGCAGCTGAAAGAGTATGAGTGTCCTTGGCTGAGTTAAAGGTAACCTCCTCCCTGAAACTACATGACCTTGATGAATAAAGCTTGACAGTGAGGCTTTTCAGTTACGCAAGGACATTTGGACGCATACAGATTGCAAGAGCTTTGCTAAGCATTAAGGTAGAGACTGCATACAGCTAGTTTGCCAGAGATGGAAGGTGGACAAAGCATCATGCATGTTAAGGTTCCCACAAAACCTCGCAGGACATCTTATATGCCATGTGAAAGGGAGCTGGCATTCAGCTGGCGTTTTCCACAGCTAAGACTGTCGAACATTCCAACTGGAGATATTTTGCTACCGAGTGCATTTTAAAAAATGCAGAGATCCAGCTGGATTTTTGTATTCTGGCTTGTTGCTGGCTCACATTTAGAAATATTTTCTAGTGACTTTCAGGCTGAAAGAGCTGCATCTGAAGGCCAACGGAAAAAACAAGCATGGAGCTTAATTACAAACTTATAATCAACATAAACAAGCAGAAAATGCAACCAGCTCAAGACACAATCTCAGACATTAGCAAGCTTAAAATGATGCATTAACTGCATGGATGAGGGCATGAAGCCACAGATGATCTGGTATGCAGTTTATTCATGGGACAGGTCACAGGACTGAATAGACCAGTGATCAATGTGCATATATAAACGACGAGGAGAACTTGAGCCACAACCTGGGAGCCCCAAGCAGAAACCTAAGCGTTTGCGCCTGGTGGTGGATGTTTCTGCTAGCATGTACCGCTTTAATGGGATGGATGGACGGCTGGAACACTCCATGGAGGCTGTCTGCATGATCATGGAAGCTTTTGAGAATTATGAGCATAAGTTCAAGTATGATATTGTTGGACATTCAGGAGATGGGTATAACATTGCCTTGGTTGGGAGTGACAAAGTTCCCAAGAACAATAAGCAAAGATTAGAGATCCTTAAGACTATGCATGCCCATGCTCAGTTCTGCATCAGCGGAGACCACACTTTGGAAGGGACAGAGCACGCTATTCGTGAAATCACCAAGCAAGAGACTGACGAGTATTTTGTCATCATCTTGAGTGACACAAATCTTGAGCGATACGGTATTCATCCATCAAAGTTTGCCCGGGCTTTGACCACCAATGCTCAAGTCAATGCATTTGCCATATTTATAGGATCTTTAGGAGACCAAGCAGATAGACTGCAGAGGATGCTACCAGCAGACCAGTCTTTTATCGCCATGGATACCAAAGAGATCCCCCAGATTCTGCAGCAAATCTTCACATCTACCATGTTGTCGAGTGCCTAAGCACCACTGATAGGAATGGTTGGACTAGAAGATCCCTTGGGTCCCTTCCAACCTGGTTGTTCTATGATTCTATGATTCTATACTTGGGAAAGGCCCCACGTATCATTGGTTACACAAGGCACAACATTTCTCCTGAAACACTGAGTCAGATATGGGCAGCTAGAGCAATAACTCAAGCAATAGAGTCACAGGAAGAAGAATCAATGGTCTGATCAGGTATAGCAAGTGGGAAAACACACAGAAAATCAGAGGTGCAATTGGTCAGGTTAAGGAGATAGACATGCATTTTCAGCAGGTTGAAATTTCGACTCTCCTACTTGTTCACTTACCCAGCTGCTTTGCTTCTTCATCCCAGCTGTAATATCTATTTTCCCTTGAACAGGCTTCCCATAGGTATATCTGCATCAAAGGGGAGAAATGTTCACTTAAAAACAGGCTGCTTCAGTAGAAATACCGATCCAGGCCACCCCCACCCTCACTGGGGGAAGTGGAGCCTGGAAGGGCTTTGTACCTTGCTAGCTCAAGAATTTAAGATTAGTTTGCATCCCTCTCCAGCCACCATACACAGCATTCTTTATGTTCTTCAGCCTCATGGTAAATGACCATGTGCTAGAAGTCTGTTGCAGAGAGCGATCTGTCTCCTTTAACCACATGGTAATGCAAGAACAGCATATTGGATAGCCACTTCTAAGCTATGGGCAATCTAGAGGTGACTGTGGAGCTGAAGGCTCGAGATCACAATGGTATCATGTACTCACTTGCCACAGACCTGCAGATGAAATTCCTCATCTGCTGCAGTGATAAATGGAGGATGTTCAATCTTTATTTCAAATTTTTCCAGCACTGCATAGAAGAGAATGTAAGGATAGAGGAAAAAACCAAAACTGAGTATGAACACTGACTCTAAGTTCTGTTATAGGTGCAGTCCAGATGTTGGAAAAGACAGTAATATCCCCAGTTATTCATCACCACACTGCAGTAGGGGTTACTCTATTTGCTGCTACGATTGCACATGGGACTGCTTCCTACTCTAGCTCAGTCAAATATAAACATTTTAAATTGCACAGTACTTTGTCCTTACCTATATCACTGCAACTGAATGGGACTAAAATGATGCTTCTTCCTATTATAGCAGCTGGCTAGAGTGAATAGAAAACCTAGCTTAGAAGGAGGTGACAATGAGCAACAGAAAGCACGCATCCCAGGGCACAGACACAGCTGCAATGAGATGTCAGACCACAGCCTCTCCTTTGTACTCTATGCAGCTGCAGAACCTGCAGCCTAGCACAAGATATGCGCACAGAGCCATCTGTCCCTGTCACAAGTCTGCTGTTGTCCCATGGAAAAGGTCTGATGAGCACATCTGCATAGCCCTGCTCTCTTCTCCAGCTACCCACACGGCTTTTCCTTCACCTCTATTGTCCAAGTCTCACCATATTCATCAACAGAGAATGTTTTTTCAGCCATGCTTTGTTGCACTGAGATGATATACTCCCCAAGGGGTGCTTCAGAGGCCAGGAGGAAGGATAGATCCACGATGCCATTTCTTGACTTTACATTCAGCCACTCAGCAATTCGGTTATATTCAGGATCCTGTTTGGGAAAGGACATGTAAAGCCACCAAATCACATTGGAAGCATGGGTACCTGGCAGGTCCAGCCACACTCAGGCACTGGAAGGCACTTGGGTCCTTGCCCCATAAGGGAAGATGCAAGATCACTAGGTGAGATTCCTTCATCTCCCTTCAGTATCCTTTTACTGAGCTTTTGAATTGCAAAGGCTGCCAAGAACAGTAAGGCTACTGGAAGGTGGTAACACCATAACACTTTGGGAAGCAGAAGCAGTTGTGCTGTATCTACTGAGCACTTAGCCTTGTGCTTTGTGCTGTGTGCAGACAAGGTGTTGGGCAAAGTTTTATTACTGACCTGCTTCTAGCTCAGCTTTGTGCATCACAGAGGTGCTGGTTTGAATAATAAACCCAGACTGAGCAGGTAGAAAAGTCTTCAGTTCTACCTGAACTATAACCTTATGAGGTTACATTTATGGCACAACTCTGTCCATGGGGAAAAGGGCAGAACAGAAGAGACAGACATCTCCTTTTGGTCAGTTCTTTGTCACTTACCTCCAGCCATATCTGGGAATACTGTAAAAAAAAAATGAGAAACACAAGCTGAGTTGTATACAGAGGAAACAATATCCCCATGAATCAGTAGTAATAACACTGCCTGATGTGGGGTCCTGACCAGAAAGTTCTGCCACATCCAAAATCCAAACAAGATCTCCTCCCTCTGTCCTAGCTTATACTGCAGTCTCTCTCCAAGGGACCAGTGGATGAGTTATTTTCCTTCAAAGGTCACTTGTTCTTCTGGTTTAACAGGCATGAAGGGAAATGTCTCTTTCAAGAGCCTCTCAATATATCGCATGCTGAGGTTTATACTTCTAGTAAAGCACAAGGTGATACTCACCTCATTTTTAATGACCTTAAGATTGTCATCAAGGCTCACAATCCGAAATTTCACTGGAGATTTAAAGAAAACGATTGTAAAGCATTCCAACTGCACCACATCCTTGCACAGATCTGCTTCTCCTTTTCTGTGCTCCAGTATTCATTTCTCTCAGTTCACCTCAAAAATATGCAGGTCTTTCCCCAGAGAGCCCACCCCAGCATCTCCCACCCCAGAGGACTCTCTCTGGAAGGTTTATATGCAGCTATGTGCTGTAGAAACTTACTACCTTTACTTAGAGAGATCACAATGATGTGTTAAACAGAACGATTGGTCTGTCTGCAGTCTGTTCATACTGCGCAGACTGTGGAGTAACTCTCTGTATCTACAGCTTGGAACTGTCACTCTAGGCTTTACTTCACATGTATGTTATCAACAGTCTCCAAAAAACAACAAAAAATTGTCCAGTGTCCTGGAGAGTCCTAGCTTTCCTTTAAGTCTCACTAGAGATACTTCCCCAAAACAACACCCAGGAGCAGCAGGTTGGTCATTTGGTGCAGCACAGACTGGAGGTGAACATCTTGACTCATATTGTTCCTGGAAACATCTAATAAAAGAGAACTACTCTCTTCCATCTCTGACAAGCTTAGCTTGATGCACTTGGTGAAATCTTCCTCTCCAGATGTGGCTGCTACCTTGACCCTTCCCACTCTGTTTCCACATGCCACCTTCTTGACTTACCTGTTTCTCCAGGTTTGTATATGTTCTTGTCTGTCTCTACCAGAATTACACTCTTCTGAGGCTTGACCAGAACCTTCTTGTGACCCTCAAAGAGCACATTGTCCCCATTGTGAAACAGAACATGCAGAAAAGCCACCTTCTCTACCTGTTAGGTTAAAAACAAACAAACAAACAAATACCCCAGCAATAACCAAAACATACTGCCCAAGAATATAAGTAAGTTAAAACAGAGACACACGTCCTACCAAAATCTCCAGTTTCTCTCTCTTCCCTTCACCTCCTTTGATTTAGTTCTTTCCTTTCTGTAGTCATAGTTTTCTCTGTGCTCCCCAGCTTCCTAATTTTCTTTTCTCTGCCTTTGTCCTTTTGTGTCTTTCCACATTTCTTTCTCCTGTTAATGTTTTCCCACCCTGCACCTCCACAACTAACATGGCTCAGACTCAGCAGAGGCTGAAGCCCTCCAGCTTGCAAGAGGTGAGGCAGCCAAGAAAGGTGTCTTACCTGTGACGTGGAATTATCTCTTTTCTTATGAATGATCTCTGGTACCTAAGTTGATTGATACAAGGAAATAGAAAAAAAATTATCAGAGACTTTGCACCTCATCCCAGTTATGAGACATCACTTCACTGTTAAAAAATCTGATAACTTCAGAGTCCAAGTTCTGTTGTATAACTGTCTCTGGCATGCTTGTCGTTATAGGGAGAAGAAGCTGTCATCATCTGTCTCTTGTTAATGAACCTAGGAGGAAACTAACAGGTATTGCATTTTCCCACTTCATGTAAATATAAGGTTTTTATGAAAGCAAGTAAAACCATAGGCAAGTCAGACCTGGAGCTGACCAAGAGAGTAAGAGGAGATAAGATACTGATCAGGCAAAACCAAGACATCTCAGTGTCAGAAATACTGGTCTTACCAGGAAAAAGGCTATTTTTGCTAATGACAGACCTCTCTGCCTTTCCAGAGTCAGGACTTGCTCTATCCTAAGAGCCTGGCACCAAACAGTTAATCATTGACTTTTTTATACAAGAAACAACTATGGCCTCTCCTTGAGTTCTGCTGAATCTCCAAGGAGATCTTGTAGTGACCTTCCAGTACCTGAAAGATGCCTAACGGAAAGCTGGAGAGGGCCTATTCACAAAGGCTTGTGGTGATAGGATGAGGGGGAATGTGTATAAACTGGAGAGGGGTATATTTAGGCTTGATGTAAGGAGGAATTTCTTCACCATGAGAGTGGTTGCCCAGGGAACTTGTGGATGCCCCATCCCTGGAGGTGTTCAAGGCTAAGTTGGACAGGGCCTTGGGCAGCCTGACCTAGTAGGATGTTCCTGCCCATGGCAGGGGGTTGGAACTAGATGATCTTTAAGGTCCCTTCCAACCTTAGCTGTTCTATGCTTCTATTAATCTGTGGGACTATCAGGGCATAGGTGCAGCAACTTTATACAGTGCTAAGGGAGATAGGGGAATCACACATCTCCATGGCTCTCCAGAAGTGTAAGTGAAAGTCCTTTAACTGAAAGCAGCAAAGTTGCAATGACAGGAACTCAGCCCAAGAAATATCCAGACCTCCTGGGTGAAATTCATTTTATTGTGGGTTCAGCACTATCACAACCTATCAAAGCTAAATCAAAGCAAGTTCAATGTCTATGCAGGCTGCAACTACACCTTGCAATTTAAATGCAGCTTTAGAACATAATGGTCCTCTTGGGGCTGGAGTGGCAGGCTTTGGAGGAAGCAAGGATGGAAAAAAATGTATCCCAAATGCATTGACTTGCAGTGAGATATACAAGCATTTCTAAGGAATGAACACAAAGCGAACTGAAAGATCAGGTTTTTCAACAGGCTTTGAGTAGGATGAAATGGATTAACACAGATGAAAAGAACATGTTTCCATTTACATAGGGAAGATTCCCCATTTTGTTAGCTCTGGGATGCTGCTGTATTTTGCCCGGCACTGGCAGGGAAACTTAACCTGCTTGCAGCCCATGGCAAAGCAAAGAACAATGTAACCCAGAGAAGTGCTTTGCTCCTGTCTGAAGTGAAAGCATCCACTGCCAAATCAGCAGCCAAAGTTGCACTCACCTGGAAGGCGATGCACTGAAAAGTGCCTGGCTTCTCCACATCCAGTTCCACCAGCGTATGATTCTGGGTTGTTACCTGCAAGGTGATAGCTAGGTGGGCAGACTCTGTCAGGGAGCTGAGGTGAATGCAGAGCTTCTCCTTTTGGGACTGGTGAATGACAGCAGGGAACACCACCGTATAGTGACTAGAAGAGAGCAGGAGATGTTCAGAAACAATTCAGAGGCTGAAGCAGGGAAGCCAAAATCCATCTCTGCTGCTTTCATGAAGAGGTAGATCAGGGGTCAGAATGACTAGAGGCCTGTAGCAAAAGAACTATAGTGCAGTCCCCTTTCAATGCCAGAAGGAAGCAGGATGACTCATGTGAAACTAGAGAGCTTTTGATATCTCTCTGCCATCACCTTGTCACCAGCCAGGACACAGATACCCAGTGCACGATGCTCCAATTGCAAGTACATAAAGCAAGGCTGTGTGAGGATTGAAGCCAAAGACTCAGTGGCTGAAGCATAAGTGTTGGTCCTCACACCAAATTTCAACTCCACAAGCACAGGATGAACAGATGCAAAACTTGTTGCTTCTGTAGCTTTGCAGTGTGTGCAGTGCAGTGTCTGCACAAGAAAGCACCAGGGGCTTCACCTGCAGTGCTGCTCAATACTCAGCACTACAATGGGACTCAGTAGGAGTTACTTCTGCTCAGCCTTCCTAGGAACAAGGCCCCCACGATTCAGTTCTGTGATGCTAAATATTGCAGCATCTCAGCACCATCCTTCAATGACAGTTCCTTCCACCCAGCCCCCCAAAATCAAAAGGAGATAATCTCACGGTTCCAGACTTGCGGCAGCTGCGACTGGGAATAAGATCAGGGCTAAGAGGAGTACTGGTGCTCCCATTGCTTGGGCTGGGACAGCCAGCTGACATCCACACAAGAGGAGAGAACTGCCTGTACTGAAGGGCTGGAGCAATCCTAAATACCCTCGCCAGATGCTTCTAAGTCCAAAGAGTGGGGAGGGGGGAAGTTGATATATGGAGATAGTATCTCTTCCAGGCTAATGACATTAGCTAATATTTACTTGCTTCCACCAACAGCAGAGTAAAGGCCACACAGCACAGTTCACCCACATCTGTATTCAGATGATATTCCAGATCATGGGGTGCCAGAGCACAGTGGGGAGTGATGTGTGATAGGCAACCCAGGCTGAAGGGAACTAGGAGAAAACTCATCTCAGCTATGGCTGGTTTGGGTCCTACCTGTAGCCTCCTGTAAGAACCAAAGCTGCACATCTGCTATTGACCTCAGTTTGTAAAAATCACCCTCAGTACTCTCTCTGTGGATCACTGGTGATCCAGTATTCAAACAGAGCTTGGAGTAAAAAGCTTTCAATTTACTTCCATTCCCTGCATCCCTGTCTCTGTGGGCACAACCAACCCAGCCATGCCTGATCCTCCTGGATACAGAACCTTTTCCCGGGCTGCTCCTACTACCCACTGCCAAGTCCCCTCATAGCTCCACTGTAAGGCCTTTCCAAATAAAGCAAGATATTTTAAGTTTCCATATATTTTAGCAAACTCTACTTTGCATCTCCCCAGGCTGGATGTCCATTCTTCTACCAGCTTCCTCCAGCCATGAGGTAGTTCTACACTGACACTATCACCCATGTCCTCCACACTATTCTCAGTCACTGCAGCCTTGTATTTCCATTCCCTGGATGGCAGCAGTGAAATGAACAGGGCTTTAATGTCTTTACCCTCTAGTTACAACCACACTTGAAGGTGGATCCTTCATCCTGCCCTGCCTCAAGATGTGTTTTTGCAGATCATAACCAAAGTTGCACAACATGGAGTGAATTTGCCCACTCTTTGCTCCCCAGCTGAAGTAATCAGTCACCTGGGTTTACTTTGGCACAGTCCTCATATGTGTGCTTAGCATCCACCCCCAACACGAAGCAACAGGAACACGGTAGCGTATAACCTAGCTCTGACATTGCAGATAATCTGCAGGTTTAAAGCACTGTATGTCAATGATCTGGGAACAGATTTGATTCTCTGAAATCAACAAGGTTTTGAGTTCAAGATTAAACAAATGGTACTAAAACCAATCCCAGTTCTGTGTGATTTCAGTGGTTTCAGAACCCCATGGTTCTGTGTCTCTGAATGGTTGAGTTGGCTGATGTTAAATGGGAATAGAGTATTTTATACTTCTTCCCTTCTTCCAAGGAGGAATGGGAGCACTGGCAGAACAGTGTGTGACACCCTAGACTGGTCTGGCTGGAACCTGCAGGACAGGAGTGAAATTTCAGTAAGAAGTAAATAATATATAAAAAAGAATTTCCATATAAGAAGAACCCTGAAGAAAAAATCCATTGATATTACAAAAAATTGGATTTGCTCCAGGATGTTTCCAGTTAAATGCTGGTAAAGGCACCATTATAAAAATTATACCAATGTACCAAATATGGTAACTGAGCACTCCCACTGTCATCAGTTGGTCTGCATAAGAAGACAGACCAAGATATCTCCCAGTGAGATATCAACAATCCTTACAAAGCCTCAAGGCAAGTACCTTTGCTGTGTAGACAATAAACATTTTCTCCACCCCTTCTGCCCGCCCACATCCCAGCCCCAGCCATGCGCAGCATGAGTTTCATCTTCTTGATTTTGAAGCCAAGAGCAAGACAGGCACCCTGTCAGGGCAGGAGCTGTGCAGTCCTTCAGCTCTGGATCATGGAGAGAGGGAAGAAGGAAACCAGCAGAAGTGGGGACAAACAGGGGGACAAAGGAGAGGTTCAGCTTTCTGCAGAGGGATTTGACCTGCAGTCAGACATGTGGAGCATCCTGTTCCTGTGGGGCAGTATCCTTCTCCTGCCTAGCATGGCTGGATCACCTGCAATGCTGTAAGAACCTCAACTGCTTCACATACATCCTCTGGTCTGTCGGGGTCGGAAAGCCAGGGGGTGTGTGGGGTGGCAGCATGGCTGAAAAAGGACAGAAGTACTAAGACAAGAAGTTTTTTTTTCATTATATTTCTCATATTCCCAAGGTTTCACTTGGTTCTCATGCATTCTCTGCCCCACATTCCCCCCACTTATTAGCTCTCCCTTAAATACCTTTCATGTAGACCATATATTTCTGCAAGGAATCAGGCATCTTTCTGCATGTGTTTAATTGTACTTGCCAACATCTTACGTCTCCTATCGTGTTCTAGGATACATTTCTTTTTAGGCTATGCTTTTCTCTTCAGAGCTATAGGTTACCATTTAAATCTTTAGCAAACAAAGCTGGGTGCCTTTACAGATCATGCAAACTCGAGCCCAAGTTATGGAACTACTGTGGATGATCTTTGTAAAATAATGTGTTCATTCTGTCTTGACCAGCTCCCTCTGTGCATTTTCTTAGACCTCTGGCAAGGACAATTCCCAGCACTGCTTTGCTTCACATACTTTATCAGGAATGCAACTTCTGTTTAAGCAGTCACTGTGTTGTGATATATTGGTTTGTGAACTTGTTCTTGGTCTTTGAAGACCTTTGCTTTTGCAGCCATGGTATAAATGCAAACAGAAACATGGTTGTGCTTGAACCGTAGATGTTGCAGTGGGAAATATGTCATCGGGTTGTAGCTGGGTCCCCTCCTGCCATGTGTGGTGTGTTATGTGCAAGTCTAGTTTTGAAAACTTCTTCCAGCAGGAGTACAGCCTATTCCTGCAGGATGTGTTCAGTAAGTTGATATAACTCCTGTTCCAGTGATGTTTTACTAACTGTTACCTTCAGCATGAAGCTTTACTTTATGGAAATATATCATGCTTCAATAGGCTGCCTGCTGTCTCACCTGTATACCAATGTTTTTTGTAGATTCATGAGAAAGAATCCAGCCTCGTTTTTAGGATCCTTGAATGATAGCCTCAGAGATGATGTCCTGTACTTTAATAGCTCAGGAGGCAAGAGCAAGGGATGAATTGGCAAGGGGTGTACGTAAACATTCCAGGGCAAAAGGTCATTAGGAGCAAAGGAAGTATGGGAGATTCAAGCAGTGAGTCTTTAGTGCTTATCCCATCCTTTGGTCTAGTGGCAGGAGAGAGGTCCCATGAATCAGCTTAAGTGAGAAAAATCAAAGTATCATCAGCAATTGTTATCAAATCCCCTAATGTTAGCAGCAGACAAGGCAGCTTGGCAGCACTCAACTGTGAAAGCATTCAAGGCTCCTGGCCAGCAGGACTTTGACTCCCTCTTGCCAGAGTACTGAGTTCCAGCTACGACCTGTCAGCAGGTCAGATCTCTGCCTCCTGCTGTTCTGATCTTTCCAGGCCCTACCCTCCTGCTGCTGCAGAATATACAGCTGGCTGAACCTGTTCAGAAGCAGTAAAGCAGGAGTCAGTGATAATTTTCCAAACCTGCTTGAATGCTGACTTACTTTGGTCCTAGTTGCTGCAGTGCAGTATAAAAAAATGAACAACTTCTTGGTGTTATTCATGGGCATAGCTATGAATGAGAGCTGGTGTGAGAACTGGCATAAGAGAGTAAGAAGGATAGGAGTGTCAGGAGCTGAGGAAAAGGTGTTCATGATACCCTGTGTCTGAGACATGAAGTCAGGACACTGGGCTCCATACACAGGGCATTTGTTCTGAGGCCAAGTGTAGATAATAGGACAGAAAGCAGATAACAAACCAAGCAAACTGATGAGATGTATTGTGGTTTGGTGAAAAGGCTGAAGTCTCAGGAAACCTGCAATGTACTCCAGCTTCCTGATGATCCCTTGGGTGACGTGGGGAAGTGTCTTCACCTTATTTCGACTTTCAGTTTAGTAAGCAATTAGTTTATCTTTGCATGTGCATGCAGCACATAGTGCAGATTCAGTGTTAATGTCTGCAGTACTTACAGATGAGGAGAACAATGTGATCTCATTCCACTAGAGTTGTGACACTGGAATGAAAAGACCAGAAGGAATGAAGGGACAAGACATTCTTATTAGGAAGTATCCTTCTGAAGAGCAGCTGAGAGATCTGGCTTTGTTTGGTGAGGAGAGGAGAAGGCTGAGGGGAGATCTTACCACCCTCTGCAACTACCCGAAAGGAGGTTGTGGCAAGGCGGGTCAGTCTCTTCTCCCAAGTAACAAGCAATAGGACAAGAGGAAACAGCCTCAAGTTGCACCAGGGAAGATTTTAACTAGATACTAGAAAAAGTTTCTTCACCTAATGGTTTGTCAAGAATTTGAACAGGCAGTCCAGAGAAGTGGTGGAGTTACCATTCCCAGACATATTTAAAAGACATGTAGATATAGTGCTTAGGGACATGGTTTAGCCATGGGCTTAGCAGTATTAGATTTCTGGTTGGACTGGAGGATCTTAAGTTTTTTTCAACCTAAACTATTCTGTGAAATCCTGTGGTAAAAATCTCTCCTTTTAGAAAATCAGTTTCACCTGACCTTTTTCTTTTTTTTTTTTTTCTTTTTTTTTTTTCCTAATAGAAATTATGCTGTAGCAATACCATCTCAGCTCTACCACCCCTTTTCAGAGACAGTGTGCCTTCAGGTCAGCAGAAAGCAAGCAGTCCCAATCCACGTGATAGCAACCTTGCAAAGCAGAGCTGGGAATAAGACTCTGATCACTCAGTCCATCTCTCAGCTCACCTCCTTTCATTGCACAAGTTTCCAGGTGAGGAAAATATTTTCAAGGATTGTCAGTAGGGTGGATAGTGCAAGAGTTCTGCTCTTGCTGGACAAGAAGATAAAGAACTGTTTCTTCCAATGGGCACATTTTAATCAGGAACTGAATCTTCTGCTATAGCCTGTATAGGTCTGACTTTGTCCTTCCTGCTGTGTAGCTTCTAGAAAACATTCTGAAAAGTACTGTGGTACTGTGAGGTCTTTCAGAGCAAGAACTAGAGTATCATAACAGTTATTCCAAAAGCCTGGGATTCCATGAATGGCATCCACCCTGACTGATGGTTACACCCTGCCTGATGGTTACAACTATGCCTGCAGGTCCCTCCTCCTGTTGGAAACCCCAGTGAAGTGGCTTTTATTGTTATCACAGTTCTGGAAGCCAACTCAGAGTTTCAGAAGAAACAGAAAGTGCTAATCAAGCATGCAGACAAGAAGACTTTTATCCAGACAGACAAACCTGTGTACAAACCTGGGCAAACTGGTATGGACAGAATGACATGTCTTGTGAGAGAAAGAAAAGTCCTCAAACCACAAAATACAGGGTAGCCTCTAGTACTTGCAGCAGGGCCTGCTCTGCAAGACAGATTGGTTACAGGCTTCATCTCCCTTCTAGGATGTTCCTGCTTTGAGGGATTTGGGGATATGTCTCTGCTAAATCAGCTTGGCTGG
This sequence comes from Coccyzus lansbergi, assembly GCA_033558105.1. Classification (NCBI taxonomy): domain Eukaryota; kingdom Metazoa; phylum Chordata; class Aves; order Cuculiformes; family Coccyzidae; genus Coccyzus; species Coccyzus lansbergi. Next base: position 3,428,995 of record JAUMJK010000229.1, read on the forward strand.
TATTTTGCCCAGAACCAGCCATAGTCAGGCAGCGTGAACAAGGCTTGTGTGTTTAGACTCAAGTGTGAGAAAAGGTTCAGATGCCATTGTGTTATATTCCTGATTGCTCCAGTCAAAGCCGCAGTCTGTCAGTGCTCTAAATTCTCTCTCCTACAGACTCCCTCAGACAAGGATCATGGTTCTTCAGGCCCCATCACTATCCTAGCATAGCTCAGATCACCACAGGGTACAACTGCTTTCCCCATGTCTCTCCACCCTCTCCACTGGCATGACCTTCACTGCAGGCAAGACTGAGTGCCCCACTGGAGGTCCAATGTCCATGAAAATGCTGTTTCTTATGAGCATAGCCAGCATTCCCAGAAAACCCGTGCTGCCTCTCCTACCACTTTCCCCTCTAGTAGCCAGCCAGCTCCTAGCAGGGTTTTGGGCATAGGAGCAGGAGTGAATGGCAGTAGCTGCTGTCCAGACCCTCTCAGTAAAGCACATGGGCCCATCTTTTGTAGGTATCCATTCTTTTTATTTTTAACAGACTTGATTTTATTTCAGCCAGTTCTGTTTTTCTTTTGCTCTCTAGTCAAGTTGCGAATTGTAACCTTGGATCAGAATTTTGTGACCAGCAACAAAACAGTAAGTGAAGAAGGGAGAAACCTTGATGAAACCTCTGAATATGCTGTGGGCTGTATCTATGACTTCTTGATCTGTGCTTGGCCCATCTAGGCGATCCACCTGTGCACAACTGGTTTCAATGTTAGTTTTGGTGCTTACAAACAATCATAGAATAACCAGGTTGGAAGAGACACATTGGATCATTGAGTCCAACCATTCCTATCAAACACTAAACCATGCCCCTCAGCACCGCATCCACCCGTCCCTTAAACATCTCCAGGGAAGGTGACTCAACCACCTCCCTGGGCAGCCTGTTCCAGTGCCCAATGACCCTTTCCCTTAAATATTTGGGCACCAACTGCAACACAGGAGCTGCTTATGATGCTGAGTCACAGTCAGTCCCTTGGAATTATCTAGGGAAGAATCATGGATGGTTGGGGGATAAAAAACAGCTGAGAAGTGGACGGCAATTGACCTGAAAACATCCCACCAGTAACAGTTATTTCCTCCCCACAGCACCGCCTGGTGGAACTGAAGGTAAAGAACCTATGTAATGGAAAGTGGTGATCTCACCTTGTGGAAGACACAGGTTTGGAGGCGTGTTGGGGGATATTGATGCAGGAAGTTACCTGAGAATGAATGGGAACAGACCACAACTTCTTATCTTTCCATTCTTTAGTATCCACACGAATTTGGCAGTGCTTTGCCATGATACTGATCACAGCGGTCCCTGCAGTAAATGATGGGTGCCACTGAAAACCAGTCAGCTCTCCAGCAAACAATTTAGAGTGATCACAGGATTTTAAGTCCCTCTAACCTGTGTATTGAAGATCTATGAAAATCCTGAAGTTTCTGTACTCACTTCCCCAGACTTTCCTGGGGATTCAAGACATCAGACCCCTAATAATCACTCCCAAGTAATTCATGTTTTAGGCAGCACATGCTGTCAGGATTGACCGGGGGGGCCCTGCCAACTCAGATTACCACAGGGTCTCTGACTGGGACCACCTCTGTCCCTTAGGATGACAAGCAGACTGTAAACCACAGTTTTGCAGTATCAAATGGGATGGTGGTTCCACCAGAGAGCAATAACATGATAGATTGACTTTGTCAGTGTGACAAGGAGAAAAGCCCTATCCTCTTCATGCTCAGACTCACATGAGCACTGTAGCTGTGTCATAGACCTGGGCTCTCAGGTTAAGAAGGTATGTGTTCAGATCATGCTGTGATAGCTTGGACATACTGCAAAAGAGTCTCTTTCAGCTCTCGGAAATAACTATCTGCTGCTGTCACAACAGGACCCCAAGGGAAACCGAATTGCACAGTGGCTGAATGTTACACCTATTGGAGGCATTGTGGATCTGTCCTTCTCTCTGGCTGCAGAAGCTCCTCTTGGAGAGTATATCATAAAAATACCTGACACCACACATACCTTCAGGGTAGAGGAGTATGGTAAGAGTCTCAGGAAGCACAGCATCAGAGAAAGATGTATTTCCTTGAACCCACCTCTCTCACACAGAATTGAATGGGCCATGGAGCTGTGAATAGCTATGCTGTTTGTGCTGGTACCTGAGATGTCGAACCACCTGTCAGTAGCTGTAAAATCACTGACTTTCACTCAGGCCCACTGGCTTTCTCCTCCCCCATATCCTGATGATGGACTGAAGAACTGTCCCACAGCTGCGTTCTGTGAAGGCGAATAAGGCTCTCTATTCCCTCCACACTCTACTGGCTGGGCCACTGGTGCAGTTCTACCAAACCCTGTACTGGTAGTCAGAGAGTGAAAGGATGGGTTTCTTTTCTGTGAACAATCATTTGGGAAGGACTGGAACAAATGAGCTCTCTCTTTGCTCACTGAATTATATTTTCTTTGCTTTCACACAGTGCTGCCCAAGTTCACTGTCTCCATCCAGATGCCTGATGTGGTCACCATCTTAGAGGATAAGTTTCATCTCAACATCTGTGGCATGTAAGCTGATTTATTGCAGCAGAAGGCACACTCTTACTGTTTTGGAAACTGCACATCTACAAATAATTGAGCTCAGAATCATCTCTGCCAATCCTCCCCCATAACAAAACCTGGTATTATGGCATCCTTTCCAAAAGAATTCTCCTGGATTTTCACCTTTCTCCATATTCTCTCCCTACTTATTTCTTCTTGAGGCTGAAAGCGTGGCTGTGACTCCAATCAGTGGGCCATGTGCCCTACAGTGCAGTACCTCCACAGCATTGATTAATGCCAGTTTAGAAGGAACAATGTCTCAATTTGTGGATACTACGTTATTCCCTAGCGCTGCCTGGTTGGCAGTGTTGGCTTGAATTCACCCACCACTGCCTTCTGTCTCGCTCTGATGAAGTTATTTTAACTTCTTGGACTCTGCTGAGCTCATGAAACATGGAGATACTGCAGGCTACTGAGTTGTATAGTGGCAAAGCACAGGATAAATCTGATTTTATTAACCTTTGAGACAGTGTTTCTGTATATGAATGCAAATCCTCTTTGCTGTGTTTGTCAGGTACACATATGGGAAACCTGTCCAAGGTAGTGTGAAAGCAGTGGTGTGTCGTAAACATATGCATTATAATCGGAAGTCTTCCAAAGCTAAACACAATATTTGTAAGGATTACACTGGTGAGGTGAGTAGAATTCTCTCTTGCAAAAGAAAGAAATAGGGGCAAAGAGAGGGAAGAATACTGAAGGAAGGAGTGTGACAGGTATCAGTTATTGAAACATCATGCCCTTTTCTCAGGGATGAATGACTGATAAATCCTTAACCCTCCAGTGCAGCAATCTTAGCCCCTCTCAATGATTTCTCTGACTGCACTCAGATGGACTCGAATGAATAAACACCTGTCAGCAAGCTAACTGCTGTGGATTTACCCATAAAACAATATTGTGGGAGCAGGATAAAATATACAGGAAGCATCTACATTGATTGACTTTCACTGGATTCTCCTTAGCAATCCCTTTAATCTGTTTTTAACATCTATGTGCTCCTTCTCAGAAACAGGTCTTTTGGAAACACAGGAATTATCTCTGGCATCTAAGCAAACATTTGTTTGTACAGACTTAGTCATTCATCTTTAGGGTTGAATGAATGTATCTGCATTTGTACACATATTTTCAAGTAACCCAGCACATATCTTAAAGACAAATTCTATCCTGGCAGAAGAACTCATGCTGTCAGGAAGAAATATGAACTCATGTTCACCAAAGGGACATGAGTGAGTGTGTAAAGATGAGACATAGATATGAAACAGCACCTCCTATTAGGGACTGCACCACAGAATTATGTTTCATACCAGTATGGGAGTTGTTTCTTTAACTCAAGTGTCTTAGTCATGTAATTTTAGACTTCTGGACCTTGGGTTTTATCTGCATTAAAGAAGGGATGAGTGCATTCATGATTGGTTAACAGATACAATTTCTCATCTCCAGACAAACAAGGATGGCTGCTTTTCCACTGAAGTGAATATTAAGTTCTACCACCAGAAGCGTGCTGACAATCATGATTTCAACCTGGAAACTGTGGCTTTTCTGAAAGAAAGTGGTACAGGTAGCAAAAAGCAATTCTAGTCCTAGAGCGAAATATTTTACTTCACATTCATACAACATGCTTGTCCTTGGATTTTCATCTGAAAGACTCCTTATGGATCCTTGTGTCTTCCCATCAAGCCACTGGAAATTTCTGCACTGGTATCCATTGGGTCAAGTGTTCAGAGGGTTGTGTTTTCCCTGGGAGCACCATGGCAGCATGGATGTTCTCATATACTATACCACTCAGGTCTGACGCACATAGGACTTGTGAGTTTTTCTTTGCAGGATGGGCCTTGTCAGTATGTTTGCTCTTCCACGTGCTATTGTGGCCAGTCCAGCTCTGACAGTCACACTGATTTGGCAGTGAGGTACAAGAGCTTATTTTTTCTCATCTTCTGGTCACAGCTGAAATGGGCACAGAGATAGGCCAGGCCAGGTTCTTTTGTCCTTAGCCAAACTTTAGGGAACTCCTTTGGAAGAGGAGAAACTCAGAGCAACCAATGATAACCTAGGCCCTGCTTGTATATCGTTAATAAATAGTTTCTTACCAGATTTATCAGCCCAGAAGGGAAGAGGAGGCTACTTGTCCAGAGCTCCTGTTAAATATCCCATCCTGTAAGATGTCCTCTCTTACAAAATTTTACAAATCCCTCCTTACAAGAAAACATTTTGCAGCCCCGGACACGTATTTACTTAGCAAACAGCTGCAGTGATTTCAGATTCAGATCATTCAGTGATTTCAGATTCAGTGCTTTTCAGATGGACAGCATATGAAAAGACAGCAGACTATAAACTGTCATGGAAAAGGCAAGGGAAAAACAGTTGCCTTCTAGTGAGTGCTGTGAGAATGGGAGAAGAATGGAAGTGGGTAATTGTGAGTGACAAAGTCAGAAAGAGCATTTGGCAGAAACCTCTTCACAGACTGATGTCATTTTGGCGTGTGGGAATGTAGGAGGCACTGTTGCAAGTGTATATATTAAATGACTCCTGAAGTTCTCTCAAGAAGCAGCAATCCTCTTTGAATGGTAGTCTGTCCCTTTCCTTAGTCCATCCAATCTTGCTTCCTTTGCTCAGACAGGTGATCTTACCTGCATACACCTCCTGTCTTTCCTAGGAACGGAGCTCAACACCACAGAAAACTGCAAGGTCACTTTTGGTATCACAACTCTCCAGTTCTGGGGGACAAGTTACTACTATCAGCAAGGAGTTCCCTACTATGGAAATGTAAGTGAACAGAGCAGAAACATGGGAAGCCCAGCAGTTGGGCCAAAGGAGCTGGCAAGCATGGAAGTACTGATGAGTCCCCTTGCTCTGAGATGCCCAAATCTGCTAGCATAAACTTCTGTCCCAGTCTCTACTTTGACATCTCTAGTAAGAGGTGATCCAGAGGTGTGATCACAGGGTAAGCACATGGCTTTACCAGATGAGACATCTGTTGCATAAATGGGGAAAGGCTGGAGGAGTTAGAGGTCACACTGAGAGTTCCTTTGCAGAGCAGGGAACTGGCACTTCTGCTGAGAGGTAAGTTTTCAGACCCAAGGACTGCAGTTCTCTGACTATTCTCTGTGTTATTACAGCTAGAACTCAAAAGTGCCAATGGATCACACCTGAAGAACAAGGCAGTGATTCTTACAGTGTCTTATGGTAGCAGGAAGCAGACCAAGATCTACTTCACAGATGACACTGGGATGGCCTCTTTCACCTTAGACACATCTCCATGGAACAGCAGCAGTAAAGTTCTGCTACAGGTTGAGCCAAATAATTGCATTGGATTTGGTTAGCACTTAGTAACTCATGCCCCAGATCTGTAGCCTATGTCATTGTCTTGGTATAGCCAGGGAGTTGGAGGTATGGAGTAGTGAAATAATAGATCTAGGGAAGAGCAATTGCTCATAGCAGAGCCATTATTCTGACCCTAGGTGCCACACAGAATCCCTGGGGAGTCAGGAGACATGATAAGAGGTGGGGCAGTGGATAGTGGTCCCATGAAGTTGTGGCTGAGGTCTACCTACATAGCAAAAGGGTTTTGTGGGGCTGGGCAGTGACAGAGAGCAGAGGAAGGATTCCCACATGGTATTGAACAGGAAGATAGGAAAGGAACTAGGGAAGAAGCATCTGAAAATAAATGTGGAGAAGAAAGTATCAGTGATAAGTTTGCATTATGTTTCCTCATAGCATCAGAATTTGTAGAAACCTGAGCTGTAAGAGGCAGAAAACTTAGGAGAGAAAGAATGAAGGCTACTAAGGAACTAGCTACTACAAGCCAATCTGGAGCAGAGCAAGAAACCAGGATGTAGGGATCTAAATAGGGATGCCATCTGCAGAGATTTGACAGAAAAGTTTTGCATTTGCTTTCCCATGAGCAAAGAATGCTATCTTATCTGGTTGTGGGGATAGGATTCTAATACCTATCTGATCTAATTTTCAAGGTCAAGGCACTTTGAGGCAAGCCTTGTCCACTTATTAAAGTGCATATAAGTATCTTAGATGCCATCATCTTGACCTTACTGGAAGTCCACAAGATGTTAATATCATAGTCTCAGTGCAGATAGGTCATATATCAAAGATGAGCAAGGCTGTTTACTGTCAGTCGTCCTCTGTCATCTCTGCCCTATGGATCAGGGAGAGTGATAAAAGAAATGCAATGTGTGAGTGGAGTAACATTAAACAGTGAAATATGTTATCAGGGCAGATCTATGCTGATAATTCCCCATATGTACCACACAGAAGCAAAGGGTTAAGTGGTTTGATCCAGATGCTAATAAGCCACTCTAAAAATCTGGCTTCCTCCCAGGGTAGTGGCAGCATTGCAGAAGATCAGGTCCTAACCCAGACCTTAGCAGTGTGCAGCTCCCTGCCTCCTGTTGGTTATCCCAAAGCCCGTAGGAGGGGGTAGTGCCAAGCTCCACAGAAAGGGGCTGACTGAGCTTCACTTAGGTGGAAATAGACAACTTACCCTGGGACACTACAGAGCCCACTGTCTAGTCAGTCTTGGTTTTGATGCGGAGAGATCTGTGAGAAGCCATCTTTTCTGTACCACAGGCAAAGACTCAGCTGGAGAATTTAAGAGGTCAAAATATGAGGGTGTCTTACGGCACTGCATCCCTCACACTGAAGGCCTTCTACTCTTCCAGCCATAGCTCTGTGAGGATCCAACCAGTGCAAGCAATGTTGCCCTGTGGAGACATGCAGCAGGTCACTGTGCATTATCATATCCTAGCCACAGAGCTGGGGGATGGGGCTACCAGTGCAGACTTCTATCACCTTGTGAGTATGGTGCAGTGCTGGCAAACAGGTCAGCTTTTTGATGAGGCTGAGTTGGCACAGAGCCCGATGCTGACCCAGAGATAAGTAGCAGAGGCACCATCAACTCTTTTCTGTTTTCATTTCCCTTTAGGTTTTGGCCAGAGGATCCCTTGTGCACAATGGGCAAACAACAGTACTTCTTGATCGACCATTAGGTAAGAGCATCTAAATACCAGGAATAGATTAGGACCCAACAGGAAAGCCCTTCCAGCTTAAACAGGGAAGGAAAGAAAAAGATCTGAGACCAACAGGAAACAACAGATCTGGCACAAAAATAATCAAGAAGAAATGGTAAATATACTAACTGTGCTCTGTATTCTAATTTCCTTGTTTTTTTTTTTTCCTGATCAATCAAATTCTCAGAGTTTTTCTGACATGCAAGAATTATCAAAGACCTCCAGGAGAATTCACAGAATCTTTCTTCTGGACTCAGGTGGAAACTCATTTCTCTTCCAAACACAAACTGTTGCCAAGATCCCTCGTGATCTAAGCTTACTGTCACAAAATGCCACTAACCTACATCCTGGTCTAGCAGTGGAGTCACTAGGAGTGAGGTAGAATAGTTTTTATCCAAGTAACTGTACAGAAGTCTTGTAGAGGATGAGTGTGTTGCTGGTGTATTCCTTGGAGACAGACTCCCTTGCCTCTGCCTGTATTTTCTCTATTTCTCCTTCCTTCAGGTCAATACAGTGGAACTTTCAATGTCACTCTGCCCATTGACCTCATGTCACCAATGGCTAACCTCTTTGTTTACACTGCCTTCCCTGAGGGGCAAGTGGCAGCTGACAGCTTCAGTATGAAAGTCTCCAAATGCTTCAGGAACCATGTAAGTAGTGCACAAATCAAAAGGGGGCAGGTAGGGTGGAATATAGCTATTTAGCTGCAAATTGGCAAAAGATATTCAAGTAGAATCCAGTAGCCAGTCTCCTCTTTCCTTCCTCTGTCAATGTCTTCAGACCCTCTTTCTTCTGCTGTTCCAGGTGAAGCTTGGCTTCTCAGACAGAGTGGCTCTTCCAGGATCAGATGTCCATCTCCATTTGCAGGCTGCACCAGGCTCCCTATGTAGTATCCGTGCTGTAGACCAGAATGTCCTTCTACTGAGGCCAGAGGCTGAGCTGTCCAGGGATAGCGTGAGTCACTTTAGTGCAGAGCCTTGCTAATATTGAAGAGATGCCTTTTGGATATCTGGTTGCAGGTACTGGTTAATAAGGCACAGTGTAGGTACCAACAAGTACTTGAACGGAGACAGGACATGACTTAATGAGAAAAAATTTAGGCCAACATTAAACACTAGGCAAAATTTCCACTCTCTGCAGGAGAATCTAATGCAATAATCCACTGTTATCTCCAAGTACAGCCGAAAGTCACATCCTTGTTAAACTACGAGTCCTTTGCCACAGTGGCAACCAGGCAGGAGGAGACTTCCATCTCCTGAATCAACATATTACAGTGCACCAAAAAAAAGTTAAGTTAAAAAAAAGTTCCTATATGTGATAAACTCCAAATCCTTGTTCCAGCTCACATGAAACAGATTTTCCATTTATGGACTTGACTGTGAGTGGTACCTCAGCAGTGGAAGGATGCCATTTCTCCCCTAGTCCTGGAATGCATTGGATTTGAGGACCACTGAATTGCCAGTTGGTACTGTCTTGGTGGATCCATGTCTTCAGTCAGACAAGAAGCTATCTAAGGACTTTTGCAGGGAAGGTCTCTTCACTATTTGCATTGAGCTTTCAGGTACAATTTTTGATATAGAGGAGGCCACAGCTATGTAACCATACCCCAGAGGATGTCACGTTCATCTCTGGTGCTACAGATCTAAAGATTGCAAGGATTTATAAAACCCAAGCTCCATGAAACTCAAATGCCCTTGGGGCTGGGCTTTTGCATAAGGAAGAATCCAAACAGTGCCTCTGTGGTCACAGAAAATATCTGGATAGAAATCAAAATCTTCCCATCTCTCACACTGTTTTCATTCTCTGTCTACAGGTGTACAATATGTTCAGCTATTCTCAAGAGCACCCCACCACCCTCACAGACCCTTACAGTAACTACTGTACTACTCACAAGCACCCAGGAATCACTGGTTCCCCCCAGACCGCACTTCCACCAGGAACAATGTCACCACTCATGTACAACAGATACTCTTATGCAGTATCCCAGCCAGATGTTTATGAACTTCTGAAGGTAAATCTAACTTCCAGAAATCCTGAAATATCAGACCTGAACTCTTTTGTGTCCCAGGTAAGCCCTGGGTAGCTTCACAGATTGTGTTTCCTGTAAATGCTGGCAACTTCAGGTTCAGAATTTGCCAAGCTTCTGATGTAAGAGACACTTCATGCTCCCAGCATGATAAATTCTCAGTGATCCCACAGATTCCTAGAACCCAGCTCCCCATTTATCTCAAGCTCAAGGCCCTCATACTTTCTGGGAACTGGAAGAAGAGAGAAATTCCAGCCTGAGAGAGATGGAACTGGACATTGGAAAAGCAAAGCACCTGAGATAAAAAGGGAAAGGGGGAAAGAATAGTAGAAAGGAATAACGAGGAAAAGATGAGAACGAGTCTATGGTGGGCAGCAAACTGTAGTGCCACAAACCCAACTTTGCATATGGGCATACACACACGTAATCACCTCCACAATCCTGACTGGAGAGAGCATCCTTGGGTATGAAGGGCCAGGATAAGGCTTTGGGAATAGGATCGGTTGCATTCTCTCCCTGTTGAAATTTGCAGGACAGTCTGAGGTACAGCAACATGGTATGGCTGATATGCTGGGAGGTGGAGGCAGAAATAGACTCTCAGACACACTACCCTTTCCACTAAAATCTACTTTCTTTTCTTCCCCTTCTTGCCTCCAGAATTCAGGTCTAACATTTTTAACCAGCCTTAAAATCAAATCTCCAATTGAGTGCCACACCCAGACCATTTTCTACTACGACTACATGTGTACATCTCAATTTATCCTGTTGCTTTGGAAATCATGGGTAACGTGCAGACTGCACAAGGGCAGCTGAACATGCAGTGTGTTGAAGAACTGAGGATGCCTTCCAGAGATGGCTAGGAGATGTGCACAGGAGACATGCATTACTGGAAGAGGGGAAGGGTGTGATGTGTCTCTCTGGGGGAGGGGCAGAGGGCTGGCCGCATGGGACAAACCAGCTTGGAAGCTTCTGTGGACAGGCAGGAAGATAATATGGTCAAGGGTGAAAATGAGGCAGCTGTCTCAGGGAGGAAAATCTGTTTGTAAGACTGGGAAAGGTCTTGCCAGAGAATGACCTAAGACTGGCACTGGGCAGTATCTAGACTTTCCTGCAGGACCTAAGAGAGCAAAAGTGTGAGCTAGTAGAACGCTTGGGGGAGCACGCATAGCCTGGAATCCTCATGGTCTGTGGATGTTTGTCTTGTGGAAGACAACAGAAAAGCAGGTTGAGGGCATCTTGGACAGGATAATGGGAATCAGAGTGGGAGTGGGAAGGATGAGCTTTATTAAAGCTGAGCTTTTCCCAGCTGAATTCTATCTTAATCTCGCAGTTGCTCTGCCTTTGAATGGACACTTGTATTCCCAATAGCTTATGGTGAGCAGACAAACATGGACAACTTGGACCTAGAAACAGATGCTGTTGATGAATATGCTGAGTCAGAGAACATTGACCTGGGTGGTGAAGAAAGGCCAGTACGTAGCTGGTTTCCAGAGACATTCATCTGGACTCTAGTTTCCATCAAGTGAGTAATTATGGGCTGTGTCCCCATATTCGTGTAAATCTACTAACCATGGTGGAGAGAAAATGGGCAGGAGCAGAGTCAGGGCATTATTCTCTTCTGTGCCCACAGGGGGAGGTGCAAAGAAACAGATAAGAAAATGGAGGTTTAGTTCTTTTCCCAGTTTTGCTGAAGATTTTCCAAATGATCAAGTCAGAAGTTCTTCTATGTCTGTTACTCTGTATTCTAGCAATATGGATCTCAAAAGAGAATGGTTTCATTCTATCTGCAACTTCCAAATAGGTAGCTGTAGAAAGCAGAAAGACCTTCTCCTAGCCTTCCTCGCTTAAATTTGAAAAGCTGAGTTCTTTCAGCCTCTCCTTGTATATCAAATGTTCCATCTTCTTCACCATTCTGGTAGTCTTCCACTGGATGCATTCAAGTATGTCCAATATCTTTCTACAGAACACAGAATACAGTATTCCAGATGCTGGTCCACAAAGGAAGAACAGAGGAGGAAAATAATATTTCTCAATGTGATGACTGTAGTCTTAATATGGTCTAGAAATAGACAGCCTTCATTGCTGTAGGAGCACACGGTCACAGAATCACAGAATTGTTTAGGTTGGAAAACATCATTGAGTCCAACTGTTAACCTAATTCTGCCAAGTCCACTAGTAAGACATGTCCCTAAGTGCCACACCTACACATGATTTAAATCCCTCCAGGGATGGTGACTCAACCACTTACCAGGGCAGCCTGTTCCAGTGCTTAACAACTATTTCAGTGAAGTAATATTTCCCAATATCTAGCCTAAACCACCCCTGGCTTGAGGCCAATTCATGCTCAACAGGATTCCCACCTCTTTTTTCAGCAAAATTGCTTACTCACCAGTCACTGCCTAACTTGTCCTTGGAACACAATGGCATTATTCCATCTCAGATCTACATCAAGAATTCAGTATTTACTCATTTTCAAGCCCTTTTTTTCCAGCTTATCAAGGTTCCTCATAATAGTAACCTTTCTCTACAGGAACCCCTCCCCAACAAGGTACAGCCTGGTTGTATACAACACATTAGTTTCATAGAATCATAGAATCATAGAACAACCAGGTTGGAAGGGACCCATTGGATCTTCTAGTCCAACCATTCCTATCAAACACTGAACTATGCCCCTCAAGACCTCATCCACCTGTGCCTTAAACACCTCCAGGGAAGGTGAATCAACCACCTCCCTGGGCAGCCCATTCCAATGCCCAATGACCCTTTCTGTGAAAAACCTCCTCCTAATCTCCAACCTAAATCTCCCCTGGCAGAGCTTGAGGCCATTCCCTCTTGTCCTGTCCCCTGTCACTTGGGAGAAGAGACCAGCTCTCTCCTCTCCACAACCTCCTTTCAGGTAGAGAGTAATGAGGTCTCCTCTCAGCCTCCTCTTCTCCAGGCTAAACAACCCCAGCTCTCTCAGCCGCTCCTCATAGGGTCTGTTCTCCAACCCCTTCACCAACCTCGTCGCTCTTCTCTGGACTTGCTCCAGAGCCTCAACATCCTTCTTGTGGTGAGGGGCCAATAACTGAACACAGTAGTCAAGGAGCGGCCTCACCAGTGCTGAGTACAGAGGGAGAATAACCTCCCTAGACCTGCTGGTCACACCATTTCTGATACAAGCCAGGATGCCATTGGCCTTCTTGGCCACCTGGGCACACTGCTGGCTCATGTTCAGTCGGCTGTCGACCAACACCCCCAGGTCTTTCTCCTCCAGGCAGCTTTCTAGACAGACTTCTCCTAGTCTGTAGCTCTGCATAGGGTTGTTGTGCCCCAAGTGCAGGACCCGACATTTGGCCGTGTTAAACCGCATGCCGTTGGACACTGCCCAGCGGTCCAGCCTGTTTAGATCCCTTTGTAGAGCCTCCCTATCCTCCAGCAGATCGACACTTCCACCCAGCTTAGTGTCATCTGCAAACTTGCTAAGGGTACCCTCAATGCCTTCATCCAGGTCATTGATGAAGACATTGAACAGGGCTGGACCCAATACTGAGCCCTGGGGAACCCCACTTGTCACTGGCCTCCAGCTGGACATTTACCATTTACCACCACTCTCTGGGCCCGGCCATCCAGCCAGTTTTCTACCCAGGAGAGTGTGCGTCTGTCCAGGCCAGAGGCTGACAGTTTCCGTAGCAGAATGCTGTGAGAAACTGTGTCAAAGGCTTTACTGAAGTCCAGAAAGACCACATCCACAGCCTTTCCCTCATCCAGCAGCCGAGTGACTTTGTCATAGAAGTCGATCAGGTTGGTTTGGCAGGACCTGCCTTTTGTGAACCTATGTTGACTGGGCCTGATCACCCGGTTCTCTTGCATGTGCTTCATGATAACCCTCAAGATCACCTGTTCCATGACTTTCCCTGGCACTGAGGTCAGACTGACTGGCCTGTAGTTCCCGGATCCTCCCTGCTACCTTCCTTGTAGATGGGCACTACATCAGCCAGCCTCCAGTCCAGTGGTACCTCCCCAGTCTTCCAGGACTGCTGGAAGATGATGGAAAGGGGTTTGGCCAATACGTCCACCAGCTCCTTCAATACCCTAGGATGTATCCCATCTGGCCCCATAGACTTGTGGGTGTTCAGTTGGCCAAGCAGGTCTCTGACCACCTCCTCTACGACCATGGGAGCCTCGTATTGCTCCTCTAGTTCTGGGGTTTCTACACAGAGGGAACAGCTTTCTTTACAATTAAAGATGGAGGCAAAGAAGGCATTAAGTACCTCAGCCTTCTCCTCATCCCCTGTCACCATTGTTCCCTCTGTGTCCAAAAGGGACTGTATTGTCTCCCTTGTCCTCCTTTTACTGTTTATATATTTATAGAAAGATTTTTTTGTTGTCTTTTACAGACTTAGCCAATCTGATATCTAGTTGAGCCTTAACCCCTCTGATTTTTTCCCTACACAGCCTCACTTCCCTCCTGTAGTCCACCCAAGAGGCCTATCCCCTCTTCCAGAGCCTATAAGTATTCCTTTTTTTCCTAATGTCGATCAAGACTTCTCTACTCAACCAAGCTGTTTTTTTCCCCTGCCGGCCTTTTTTCCAGGACACGGGGATGGCTTTCTCCTGAGCTGCCAGGATCTCCTTTTTGAAGAGCTCCCAACTCTCGTGGGCTCCCTTGCCCTCAAGTACTGTCTCCCAGGAGACTTTGCCAACCAGTCTTCTAAAGAGTTCAAAGTCTGCCCTCTGGAAATTTAGTGCTACTGTCCTGCTTACCACCCTCTTCACTTCACCTAGAACAGAAACAGAAAACCCTATCATCTCTCATCATTAGTTTGCTAATCTTGCTAAGGATGCCCTCCCTCCTATTATCCAGGTCATTAACAAAGCCATTAAACAGTATTTCCCAAGTATTAATCGCTGAGGGATATCACACATAAATAGCCAGCAACTGGGATTCCCATCACCAATAATCATCCTTTGTCTCCAGTGGAATGGTCCACTGATTTTTCTGTTCACCTTATTGTTCATCTGTGCAGTCCACGCTTAATGTGGTTACAAGGAAAGAGAGGAATGTGGTTACAAGGTCTCAAAAACCTTGCCATAAAGTCAAGTTATGCAGCATCCACTGTACTGTTATTCACATATCTCAGCTTCCTTTCTACCATGTGGTAGTGTTCTCCATCTGTAAAATGGGATCTCCACCTCTCCATCTCATTTGACTGGATTATGCCCGTTTCAGGACAGGGATTGTCTTCAATTTTATGTATGAGATATGTAAGAGACAATCATAATGACAACTGCCAAGCTGTGGTTGGGAGTTTGGGTGGCAGTGTGGTGGAAGTGTCCCACTGTACTACCTGATAAAGGCTGGGTGTATAAAATGGACCTCTGGGAACCCTATGTGCTCACACAGAACAAGAATTTAGGGTGCAGCACTGTCCAGAAGCAAATTTGGGGTTGCATTTTTTCTCTTATTCTTTCTTTGCCCACCTATTTGCCATCCTTCCCATACCTCTGTCCAGTAGGAATCACCACACCTTCACATGCTCTTCCAGTTCATAGTTCATCTGCATTTATCTTCCCAAAAGAAATTTTTATGAGGATGGGGACAACTTCTCCAGCTCTGTTTTCTCCTCAGTGACTCAGGGTCTGCTGAGCTAGCTGTCACAGTACCCGACAGTATCACAGACTGGAGGGCCATGACTTTCTGCACTTCAGAGAGCCATGGACTGGGAGTCTCTGAAACCATCAGCCTGCGGAGCTTCAAGCCCTTCTTTGTGGAACCCATCATGCCCTATTCTGTCTTTCGGGGAGAGTCATTTCCCCTAAAAGTCAAAGTCTTCAGCTACCTGGAGCAGTGCATTGCGGTGAGTGGCTCCCTCCAGGATGGTTCTTGAGCAGTGGGAGGTGTGGTAACAGTACTTCACTGACAGAGACCGAGACAAAGAGCTGCCTCCTTTATGCACTGACCATAATACACCAAGGAAGCTCTTTGCAAACCTCCATGCAGAGCTATCTATGTCCAGCTTATCCCTTCCCATAAGCTCAATCTTACAGGACTGTGGTGTCCATGGACTGCTGGTAGCCCACAGATATTGCAACAGCACCATCATTATGTTTGTCCTGGGCTTTTGTGCTTGACTGACAGTTGGATAAAGGAGTTGAAAGTAAAAACCACAGCAGCAGCTCTGTAACCCGAACTCCTATTTGTTTCACCCACAGCTCCAGCTTAGTCTAATGGACTCCAGGGATTTTGAATTTGTGCATGCAAATGTCAGAGTCTCTACTTGTCTGTGTCCTGATTCAGCAAAAACATTTTTCTGGGTTGTGAAGGCTACAAAATTAGGTAAGGGGACAAGGGAGGAGTAGGAGTGGGAGGTACTGGCAAAGCTGCTTGAGGAAACCAGCTGGCCTGGAAGGAAGAGTGGTATATTATGTGAAACACGAGTGAGCAGACCTGAACTCTTGATGTTTTCTTCTTTAGGGAAGGTGAATTTCACTGTCACTGCTGAGATGATGGAGCAGGAAGACATTTGCACTGAGAGAACAGCTGTCATGCCAGAGTCTGGAGGGAAGGATGTGGTGGTTAAACACCTACTGGTGAAGGTCAGTATGTGCTTCAGGGTAATAGCAAGATTGGAACTGGGTCAAGATCAAAATACCCTGGTGAGTGGCTCTGTGAAGGGAGAGTTTGCCAGGCAGGTAGGCATATTTCTCAGTGAGACTAGTCAAGGAAAAATTCTAAGAAAAGGCTGGGTGGGTACATTAGCTGAACACCTCCACTCGATGAGACAGAGATAACAGAACTGTATGTAAGCCCATATAGCAGTTTAGAAATGTGCTTCACAGTGAAATTTTGCATATCCCTGCCTTCTGCGTGAGGCTCTTTCCATGGCTCATGAGGATACGAGAAGTTCATGCAGGAAGGTAGGGGGCTGTGCAGCTGCTCTCTCATTTTACTGCTTTTCCTTCTGAGCTGACCAGGCTTTTCCCCAACAGGCAGAGGGACTACTGGAAGAAAAGACCCACACCTCACTTCTGTGCCCTAAAGGTAGGTGCAGGTATCCCAGAGACAAAGACTGTCATACTACTGGGGCTGTACATGTCCACAGAGCAAGGAGCCCAAAGACTATTGATGCGGTATGTGAACAAATCTAGGACCATCTGGAGGTGCATGGGGAGGGGAAAATCTGGGATTTCAGAGCTTTTATGGGTGGGAGGCACAGTCATTCAGCTCCACCCAGTACCACAAACTCCTGGCAGTGCCAAGACACTGCCTAATGACACCTCTGTCACTCATCAGGAGGTGATGAGCCTGACCCCTATGTGATCCATCATCTCTTTTGAATGCTGATTTCACCAATCAATGAGGTGATCCTAACCTTGTTTATACAATCTCCTGGGAATATCTGTGAGTCTGCCATCTCCCTCCTGTTTGTTGTTGTTCTGATGCTTTTGTCATTTTTGCAGGAACTTCAGCTTCAGAGACAATCACTTTCTCCATGCCAGAGAACAGGGTCCTTGGGTCAGAAAGAGCCCACATCTCTTTCTTAGGTGAGATTTAGGGAGGTCTTGGAAAGTAAGATTTTTCCCTGCAGAAGTCTTTTCCTTTGGGTGCCATGACGTCTGCTTTAGGAAATAAAGCAACAAAAGGGAATGTGTGATTGAGGTGTAATACTTGTCCCTTATGCCTTCCAGAGATGCATCTCATCTCTCCTTTACACATAATGCTGGGCCAAATGGATGTATAAATTTCATCCAGTGAAGAAAAAACTAGACAAGTGCCATACTACTGTTCCCACAGTATAGACACCAAAGTTACCCTAGTTTGAGCAGAGGTCAACTGAGATCAGTCTTACCAGGTTATCCATTGTTGTCCACCGATTGGACAATCTGTGAGACCAGAACGTTTTTTACAGACGATACTTAAAACTCCCATGACTGTGGTTCTGTCCTGCAGGTGACATTTTGGGGACAGCACTAGACAACATAGATGAGCTCCTCCAGATGTCCAGTGGCTGTGGCGAGCAGAACATGGTTCATTTTGCTCCCAATGTCTTTATCACACGATACCTTGAAGAAACAGGACAACTGACTCCAGAAATCAAACAGAAGGCAATCAACTATCTGGAAAGTGGTGAGTGGATTTCTGCTCCTGTGGGGTTACGAAACTGGCGATCTCCACTACAGCAGGTGGGGGCTCTCAGCAGAATCTTGGTGTTGAACAGGATTTGTGCAGCCTCACTTGCCTGACACCATGGAAATTAGAGCAAGGTAAATCAGGCTGCTGTGTCTCAGCAGAACAAGGGGAATACAACCCTTTGCTGACTGCCTCAGAGACAATTCTATCTGTATTAATCAGCAGGATTGGCCAGGGAGGTTGTCTCCTTGAGAACACAATAGACACAGAACATCTTCACTACCCCCTGCCTCTTCCCACAGGATATCAGCAGCAACTCCTGTATAAGCACACAGATGGCTCATACAGTGCCTTTGGGGAAGGAACTGAGCCAGGGAACACATGGTAAGCAGAGATATCCAGATACAGTTGAGCAAAACCAACTTGACTTGGTCAGGCTCAGGCTGGCTTGGATTTTGACCTGGAGAAACTGAGAGAGTATAGAGGTATGGAGTTATGAACAGAAACTGCTCCTGAAACTTTTTGTGAGAACTATGCCTATGAACTGACTTGAGGTACCTCTGCTTGATTGTTTGTGCTTGGGCATCCCAGCTGAGGCTGATCCTGAAAATAAGACATCTCCTTCTCAGGTTTTCCAGAATGTTTTGTGCCAAACAGAATTGGGCAAGGGGCTGAGTGAGCTTACTAAATATCGGTTGTCCTGGCCTTACATCACACATGCTTCCTTTTGGAATTGGCAGAGATCTAGGGGAAAGCACTGAACTGCCAGTGAAATTTTTACCTCTCAGATGTCATCATATCCTGAAACTCAAGCTTCAAGAGCATTCATTTCATGTGCATTGCTTCTAGTTCTCCATTTGCACAGAGGCTCTGGCCTGCTGACATTTCTCCAGGGATAAGATATTGGAAAACACAAAGGCTCCTTTCTCCTACTGGAGACGGGTATTAGTGACTGATCCAGTTCAATTTTCTTCTCCCTTCCTTGACTCTAGGCTTACTGCCCTTGTCCTCAAGACCTTCAGCCAAGCCCAGGACTTCATCCACATAGATAAGCAGAATATAAAGGATGCTGCCAGCGCCCTAATTAAAACTCAGACTCCATCTGGATGCTTCAAGAGCATGGGAAAGCTCTTCAACAATGGTCTGATGGTATGGCTGTGTCCTCCTCCATTATGTACTTCAGACCTCCTTCCCTTTGTGGCCCAATGTGAGTGCCAAGAACAAACGAACCATAGCACTGGAGGGAAGCTCTGATGTGCCCAAGGATACTTTTCCATAATATTCAAAGTGGTGCTTAGTCATGGTGGCTTTTTTCCAAGTTATGAATGATGAGAGGTTTGTATTTGATGATACCTGCATAGGAACTAACCAGTGTACAGGTTTAGCATCTTTTCTCAGTATTAAGCTGCCATTCCTTCCTTCAGACTGAGATTCCCCCTGTAGAGAGAGTCAGAAATAGAGTGATTGAAGCCTGACGGCAGCCACTCATGTGAGATTCACTTTGCTGTGGATGTTCCTTTTACGCTCAGAAGTACAGCTTTTATGTATGTACAGGCACACACAGAGTACCACCAAAGTGGAGTCAGCAGCATTTTGGTGACATGACCTCAGATTATTAATCCTCCAAGCAAAGAGAATGATACATTTCACTTCCTCTTGCAAGAGACAGCTTTTCTTTTACTCCTCAATTCCTTTGCCTCTGAGCTGACCCCCAAGTGAGGTGACACCTTGGGTCTCAGAGTTGTGGGAACATCATTTTCCTTTGGCACTAAAATCAGCTACCAAAAAACTTTCACAGGGGAAGGGAATGTGTTCAACAAAGGGAGGAAACAGGCCACCCAGAGAAGCTTGGGGCATTGTGGGTGAAAAGTGCTCCAGCAAGCAGGACTTACAAGAGCAGATACTAGCCCTAGCACTTCCTTAGGAGAGAAGTGGAATCAGCATTTTTGTCTGTGTTGGCTTGGAACTTGCTTGGGAAACATAAAGCCCTGGAAAACTTTTCCCTCTTCCTTCTCACAGCAGCCTTCCCCTTCTCTGTTTTGTGGTGGCTGCAGGGTGCAGTGGAGGAAGGACTGGGACTGACCTCAGTGATCATCACAGCTCTCATACACTCAGGGATGCCTCCCTCCGTGAGTATGGGCATCAGGGACAGGCTCTGGGCACAGCCTCTCGGCAGGTAGTGCACTGATGCTCTGCCTTTGGGCACACATGGGTGTGTTACCAGTTTTCTCCCCGTGTGCCCCCTCTCTGTCACCACTCTTCTCTGCACACATCAAGACTGCATTCCCTCCCCAAACATCCTACCAGCAACCAGCACGCTTCTATTTATATTCTAGGACCCAGTCGTGTGGAAAGCTCTGAAATGTATAAGGGACCTGGTCAATGCTGATACAAGCAGTTCCAACCTCTACAGCCTGGCACTAGCTGCAAATGCCTTTGCAGTAGCAGGTGATAAGACTCTCAGACAGAATATCCTCAAAAGATTGGATAAAGCAGCCATAATATCAGGTAAAAATACTGCAGGGCAGCAAAAAGAAGGAGGGTCAATGGCAGAACTGTGTGGAAACCCCAGGGCTGAACAACCAAGGGAATGTAGGGCAGCAGTGGAGGGCAGTTGTAGAGCCCTGTGTAGAGTCCAAGGTTTACATAGCCTCTGTTTGTTAAACTGTAATCTCACCCTATAGGGTGAGAATGACTTGCTCTATGTATCACCTCACAGTTCTGGTCTCCCAGTCATCAAAAACAAGGGAGCTTCATTACTGTTATAAAGCTCTTCCCCTGCCTGCAAGCCTAGGTTTTTATTGGGGAAAGCAGGATTATGGGAGCTAATAGGAAGATAAACACCTGTAACATGTCCCAGTGTACATGGTCAATCAGTACCTAGGCACGGGGGACAAGTAAGACTCCAAGGTCACTAGATAACACTGCACACTCCATACATTTCCCACTCTATTTCTAGATGACCAAATATTCTGGAGTCAACAGTCCAAACAGGAAGAAGACTCCCTATACTGGTATCGGGCTCCATCAGTTGATGTGGAATTGACATCTAGTATCCTCATGGCTCATCTTTCAAAGTCAAGTTTGTCTTCAGATGAAATCAGAAAAGCATCCCAGATTGTGTCTTGGCTCATCAAGCAGCAAAACCCTTATGGAGGCTTTGCTTCAACACAGGTAATCCTCTTGAGCCATCATCAGCAGTGAACTTGTCATCAGCTATGGTTTGAGAGATAAAATGTGTTCTAACACAGCCCATAGTAAGAAAAAAAAAAGCAAGAAAATATAAAGATTTATGGATTTTCAGGTCCTGGGAATTTTTGGAAGGGTGAATAATTGCATTCCTTAAGCTAACTCCATTCTAAAAGTCAAGTGAGAGCTCAGGCTTACTGAGCTGCAGATGCAGCACAAGAGAGGGAAAGGCTAAGCACTGAGCATGCACAGCAAGTAGGAATCCTATTTTGCCTAATGTGTGTCTCTTTCCTCAGGACACAGTTGTTGCCCTGGAAGCCTTAGCTTTGTATGCAACCAAGACCTTCAGCAAGGATGTCCTGGATCTTCAGGCTTCCCTATCCTCTGAGGGTTTCAGCCAAAACGTCCAAGTAGACAACAGTAATCGCCTCCTGCTGCAGTCAGTGGAGCTGCCAGACATTCCCCAGGTTTATACTGTGCATGTGCAGGGCCATGGATGCATCTTCCTGCAGGTAAGCCCAGCCCGAGAGAGAAGGTCTGTCTGGGGAAAAAGCCTTGAAAGACAGGGGACCTCTCACCTTGCTACTTAGCCAAGACTGAAAATAGATGGCTGCAGTGATTTGCAGGAATCTGGTCTTCAAGGCTAGTAGGAGTAGCTAGAATCCAGCAGGAAGGGAATAGCAATTCCCCAGATGAAATCTGGATCTTCTCCACCTAGGACTGCCCTTCTCATCTGGGAAGTCTGGTGAACACTATCAGGAGCAGAATATCTACTTCCACCACATAATTTTCTCTTACACCAGTGTGAAACAGCAAACAGCAGACAAATGCTCTCCAGCAAAAGGACCCTGTAATTCTCTGCCAACTAGTTTCTTTCTGTTCTGGCAGGCCATCCTGCGGTACCACATACCTCCACTGAGGAGCGACGCTGCCTTTGCTCTATCTGTGCAGACAGAGTGCACCGCACCCAAAGCCACCTTGTTCCCTATCACTGTTCATGCTCGGTAGGAGACACTCAGTTGCCCTTTGCCTCCCCTTGTGCCAAGAGGCTTCTGGCACCACTCTTTATGACCTGAATCCTCGCTTCACTCATGAGGTCCCAGTGCTAAGATGTGCCCATTTGTTTATTTATGTTCTCCTCAGCTGGGTGAAAGGTACAAGCGACTGCTCAGGGACTGCTCAGGCTATAGTGCTACCTTGTTAGCATGCCAGTCACCACAAGCTCTCCCAAGGTCTATGGGTCTCACCATTCTAGGATTAGGTCTTAAAACATGAGTAACGTGAAGGTCCTGTAGGATGGACTTCTGACATTTATTCCTAAGTCTTCCCTCCTCTGCCCTTGACTGACTGTCACACCACTTTCCTCTGCTGTACCCCTGTCTGACTTGGGACAGAACTGCCAAAAAAGTAGGTGGAGGATGTGACATCCCCTGCAATGCCAAGAGAAGATAAGTCCAGAAGCTTTCCAAGGAATTTATTGTCCTTTGCTCAGCACAATTAAAAGAGAGATTAGGGGAAGCACAAAGATTTATTACAATACATGAACAGGCATGCTTACAGAAGAAACACTGTAAGGAGAGACAGGTTCCTCCACCTGAGTACCAAAGCTGGGCTGGACTATCTGCAGATCATGGTTCAGAAAGTGCTATGAGTGCTGTCTCCTGGGTTCCTGTTGCAGCTACGCAGGCAACCGTGTCTCCACCAACATGGTCCTGATCCAAGTGGAACTGCTGTCTGGATACAGCCCTGTGGCAGGTTCTCTGGAAGAGGTGAGACCGTGAGTTTTTGTCCAGCTGGGAGGGGAACAGTGATGGATGTCCATCGTGCAGATCTGTATGCAGAACTGTTATCATTCCTGTGGGCAGACAAACACAGTCCTTTTCTTCCCAAGAGATCTTTTTACCTAAAGTCTCTTCAAGTCCACACCTTGCTTTCCTCCACCCCAACAGCTTCCTTGTCCATGCTCTCACAATAACAAACATATCTGAATATTTCTGCTTTCTGTTAGAGTTTTCTGACATTTCCCCCTCTATTTTCAGCTAAAGAAAATGCCTTTAGTGAAGAAAGTTGAAAGCGAAACTGACCGAGTCATTCTCTACCTGGAGGAAGTGAGTGGAATTCACACTAATATCATCATCAAAAGGATTATGGGCTAGCATATACCCTTATATATTGGTTCTATTAGTATTTTAAGTATACAGAGCTGTTGTTCCTGCATAAGAGCCATGTTTGCTGACCTGGAGAATTGTGTTGTGTCAACCTGCAGTAGTTCAGCTGTAGATACTGTATACAGGACCACTTAATTTGGGTGAAATAAGGCTAATTCTGATGATAAGCCTGCATCTGTTGGCACTGTTCAGAGACACCTGAAAGCCATATACAGTGTCTGACCAGGATCAGGGAGCAGTAGGATCCATTTGGTAAATTCAAGAAAGGATGAATTCTTAGAAAGCCATTAAGCAGCCTTAATGTAGTAGGGAGCATCCAAGATTGCTCATGTAGTTTGCTAAGATCACTTAGTTAAACCTAGCACTAGTGCTCAGTCCACAGCCTCATTAATCAACAACCACTCCAGCCTTTCTCTAGCTATATGCATACCTAAAGAGCACCAGAAATAATACCTGCCATGAATTTATACACCACAGAATTTCCTAGGATCACTTCTACATTTCTGTAATTCTTCATCCCCAGCTGAAGAGCTAAGCTAGCTTCATAGTAAATGTGTTATTGTCACATGGATGCATTAGACTTCCAGAGATGCTGCTTTCATTACATTTACAGAACAGAGCAGAAAGGCAGAATGGAGAAAGATTTCAGCTCTGGCTTCCAGGTAGCACAAGGTGGAAGCTAATCAACAGCAGGTCATGTAACTACTACCGTATAGCACATGTTCATTTACACCTTGCATTTCTCTGCTTAATGATGAGGACTGTGTGAGACTGGAGAACAAGAGCTGATGTAATGGGACTGTGTATAAGAAAGTAGCCACTGAGGCAAGATGCATGAAGGAGTCCAGAGCAGAGCTGGCTGCGAATGTGGGATTGGTCTGGAACATTGGTGCTGTATTTATATACCTAATGCACACTGACTCTGTGGGTTTGATGGCTCTCATGAGCTGAGTTAAATTCAGTGACCAAAAATGGGAGATAGCCACAGGATGTGAAGTAAAAGATACTTCTGAAATGGACTACAAAGCAGAACAGATCTGTCACAGTGTGAATGTCTCCATGGAGCTTGATTAAGGACAGGTAAAAAGGGTTGTCTTACAGGGCTTTGGTTCTGGCTGTAATCATTGCATCTCTTGGCTTTAGCTGACAAGACAGCCTCACACCTACATTTTGCTGGTGCAGCAGGACATGCAAGTGATGGATCGTAAGCCAGCTAATATCAAGATCTACGATTACTACATGCCAGGTGAGCTCAGAAACCACCCAAATGTACCACTAGAAGGAAATTTTCTAAAGTCGTCAAGTTTAAGACAATGCTATCCCCAACTTGTTTATCTCACTGCTCCTTACAAGCTCTTCAGTGATGGACTCACCCACTTGGGTTTCAAAATGGTAGATCCTTCTTTCTCTGGTCCTAGAAATTGCAAATTTTAAGTTGGCATGTAGATCCACCTAGGGCCTAACTCTTCCAACAAGAAGGGAGAAAGGAGCTTGGAGCTGTACACTTATTTTGTGGGAGGCAACAAATGCAGAGGGACTATAGTAAGGGGATGGATTAGAAGAGTGAGGACCTCTTTTGCAGAGTGACATTGAGGACAACTTGTCCTCTGTTCTCTAGGGTTTCTAATCAGAGGACAAGCTAGAAATATGTCTGCAATTGCTATTGCTTCAGAAAATGAGGATTCCATAGCTGTAATGGAAATATTTGGGACTTACAGCTTTGAATGATCTCAAACTCAAGATGACCTCTGTGAATCTGGGCTAGCTGCACACAGTGTGTAATACATACCAGTGCTTTCATGTGTCACAGTTGTGGTGGGTCATGGCTATAAGCTGAGGGAATGCCTCTCCTAGAAATATAGGCACAATGTTGGGTTGCTTAGTGGGGTTTTGGCAAGAGTATCTCACCAGAACTTTTTTTCTTGTCTTCCAGAAGAAACTACAGTGATGAGCTACAGTGCCCCATGTGAATGAGGTACAGGCCAAACACCTCCTTTGTCATCACAGACATGGTACTGAAGATTATGGAGGGGGTAGGATATGCAGGAAAGGGCCCTTGCTCAAGAATATTGCCAAATTGCAGGTTCAAGGCAGGAAGTTATTAGCAATGCTAAGTAAGGATGAGTGCCAGTCTCCCAGCAGTTAAACTGAGGGAAATGGAGAACTGAAATGGAAGGTTTATGGTGCCCAACTCATGACAGTCAGATGTATGTTACAGAAAACGAGGGTTGCCTGTCCTGAGTCCTAACACCAGTCCTGGCATTTTGCATCAAATATACTTTCCTCAAGTCAACACAGTTCCTTTTTCTGGCAGTTTCCCTACAGTTCCACAACCCTTCAGTCCTGTGCAAGCAACATGACACATTCACCTTTACTGCATGGCCTGACTCCTTTTCAGTGCCAAGACTTAGCCTGACTTCTGATCCATCCTAGGAAATAGGCACCTTCCCATCCTTTTTCCAGGCTGGGTAAAGGCAAGTCTTGAACTTGACCAGTGCCTGTTCCTGTTCTAAACTTTGCTTGCATTTGTATGCTTCATTGCCCATAGCCCGTGAGACAGAGTTAAAACATCTGCTTCATGGATCATCTGTGGGATGCCTGTCAAAAGCCTCACAGTCTTAGTGGAGATTCTGCCATAGGCTTCATATGGGTAGTCAGAGAGAGCCCTGTCCTTGGTGGCTTGACAGTCCTATGTAGTTACAAGGTGCAAGAAACCCCCCTGAATTCCCAGTGGTTAGTTTTAAGACTTCAGGAACACTTCTTTTTTTTTTGCTTTTTTTTTTTTTTTTGTTGTCTTCACAGGATTGGGGACAGACAAATCCTCTGCAGTGTCTGTCCATTAGTCCTTTGTCATCCCTGCCAACAGCCACTGCATGGAGATGAGAAGCATAGAGAAAGTACTTGAAATTTCCTGCTGAGCAGTTAGTTTCTGAAAAGCTCAGACTGTGCCTGGTGTCTTATTAAAAGTCAGGAGACTAGAACTGTCTGATTGAGTAATTATTCAGGTTTATAATTTTTCTTCCAAACAAGGAAAATTGCATATAAGAGTACTTGGGAAAAATAACTTCTACAGCTCTGCTGTATGTGTGCATGTACACATGCAAAACTCTGCCACTCTAGTAGATGACTTGCACAGGAGGAGGTAGAGCATGTACCAAGGTAGAGTTGGTACCTATGAGAGGTGACCATCGCACAAGCTGGAGCTGAAGGCAAGGGAGGGCTTGGGATATGCAACAGTTGCATTTGGAAATTTTTATCAAGAGCAGCTGGCAAAGCTGTACTGCTGAGGGTGGGTGAGGGGCTAGAGCTTCAATGCGCCACTTTACTGTCTAAAAACTGCTTCAAAGAAGAGATGATGGAACAGGAGCTTCCAGGAAGGACATGGGAGGTATAGTTGTCACAGCTTGCTTAGTTGCATCTTGTACTCCAAAGTTGCCTAAGTCGTGCAGGAAGTATTGGGAGAGACCATGGAAAGCATGAAGAAAGAGCAATAGAGGAGTTAGAAGGTTTGTGCATTGACAGTGATAGAAATAGTGTCTTCATGGGCTAAGTCTGGAGCTCAACAACTGGCAAAATGTCAGCAAGGTCAGGGATGATGCTTACTTTAATTCTTCTTCCCAAGTGTGTACCATATATGCAACACACCCTTCTCCAACCCAGTTGTGATCCCTCAGTCCATCCACTCAGGAGCAAGATCACATGGGCTCAACTTTAATGTGGGCTGTGTCCCAGGTGGGGCACTTCCTTCCATTCAGTGCCCGACATGAAATATTTGACAAAGGGAGGAGTCATGATGTGGCAGTTCTTCTCCTTACTTTTATCACAAACTTGGGAGCTCCTCTACCCTTTACTGTAAGACAAACAAAGAAGGTATGATCCAGTCCATCCATGGCTACCATCAGGCTGTGGAAGATGCTTTGTCTTTGCTAGTAGCGGGGGTGGTTCTCCAGGAAGGTCCCTAGGCAGCACTCTCTCTGTAGGGTAATGTCAAGATGTAGCATATAAAATACATATACTGTCTTATCCTTCCAGAAAGGACTTCTCCAGAACTGTCCTGGCTTCAGGTTTCTACGAAAAAGCCATCCCCCTTCTGGCAACAAAATAAAATATTACATCTTTCCAGCTTCAGCTTTCTCCTTTGTCTCCTTGAATCTCTCTTTCCTACCCTGGAATGAATACTGTGGGAAGTGAAGGGAGTGAAGCCATGTCTGTGTCTGAGAACTGATAGGTACTGTAGTTCTGCATTCTAACTCCATGAGATGCTCAGCCCTTCCTTTCCCACTCTTGTTTTGGGAGACACTGATCCTGTCTCTGCCTTCCACCAGAGCCTTAACGCCGTATCCCTGTCTGCAAAAGATTACCCATCCTAGCTCTTCACACCTAGCCACAGGAAATTGCCACTTCCACTTTCTAGCTGGACATATGCTCCCTGCTGATTACCATCTTACTTCCTGCATTTGATTACTTCACTCTCTCTCACACAAGACACATCATTTCCTGACGCCACTGTGTGGTACACAGGGACTGGCTGCCTACCTCAACTACAGACAGCACGGTAGTCAGTCAAGGCTTGCTCCTCTGCAAAAGGAAATGAGGAAATCAGTTACACAGACATGCATGCACACAGAGAGAGTGCAAAACATCTACTCTGGGGTTGAGAGTCAAGTTCCCAGTTCTCTGGCTGGGAAAAGGAGGGAATCTACAACCTACCTGGCTGGTAGTAATCATAGACTTTGATGCTGGCTGGTTTCAGGTTCTTCATCTGAATTACTTCTTCCAGTTGGAGGATGAAAGTCTGAGATTCATCGTTGAGCTTATGGAGGTGGAAAGAAATTAGCAAGGAAGGGGGAAAAGAATTAATCACATCTTCACCTTCCCTAGCTAGAATGCTTTCCTGTACCAAATATCTCTAATCCATTACAGAGTCTGGATTTTAGAAATGGAGTATGAGTGAGAAATAGGAAACACTAACCCAATGACAATGAAAATGGGCAAGCTTCCTCTGCCTACTGCCCTACCAGTGCTCTTTCCCCTTGTATAGCCCAGCCTTGAGCTTCTTACACAGCTTCTTGTCCTCTGGTTTCTTGTTCTCACTGTGCCAAAACAGATGCTTTTGTTCCCACTTACCTTCTCCAGATAAATGTACACCACATCAGCTTTCACTTCTATTTTCTTAACAATGGTTTTGCGCTCCAGCTGGGATAGGAAACAATGACACAAGGAAATCTGTGAGCACTTTCCTTAGGGCTAGCTGGCCTGAGGGACCCACTGCTGTACTGAAGGGATAGTATGGTGCTGGACTATGTGGAATTGCATCTCTCTCATGCGTAACGGTTTTACTGGTTATTTCTTTGGTAGTACCTCTTTGGACACCCCTTCTGATCATCTTGGGGATGAACTACACTGTCCCTGCACAGCTAGAGGAATCTCCCACTCTGGGAACAAGAGGCTGCAGGGATAGTACATGGGTTTGATGTGTTGGTCACATAGAAGTGCAGGCATCAGTAAGTATTCTTCTTGTCTCATCTCACTGACTGCTCTTAAAGACCTGCCCCGAGGCTGTACAAATAATTTGTCTTTCAGTTTTATGGCTTAATAGAGTAAAAAAAAATTTGATAGATCTAGAGTTTCTCTAAGAAGTCCTTTCTTAGAATTCCTGGTAAACAAATCCTGGTGTTTAGCACACCCACACATTTTGCTCCTGATCCAAGGCCAATGTCAGTGGGAGAAGCTGAAACTCCTCCAACCTCCTGATGCTAGCCTTTGGGGGTTCTGAATAGAAATAAGAGGTTCTGGTTCAGTTATAAAAGCAAAGGATCCCTGTTAATTTAGTTACCTCATGGCCTGAAAGGAGCATTTCCCAACAGGAGCAAGCAGGTGGAACCCATGCATCAAAGTCACTCTTTTTCATTCCAAAATCCTTACCAACATCTTGGAGCCAGGAGCCAGGACAAATCCAGACAGCAAGGAGAGTTCCACAATGACCATGTTTGATGTAACTCTGGTCCCGATGTAGCTGAAGAAGAAGAAACAGTCAGAGGGTCTGATTGTGAGAACAGTGCTGTCTCAACCCCACAACCCTCCACCACCATACCCTGTGCAAGACCCTAAGCCAGGTAGCCCATCCAGGACTGGGACATGGCAGACACTGTTCCCTCTCTGGAGGTAGTCAGTAACTTCCTTCCCTACCTATTCCACCACCAAATTCACTTTCTGTCCTGTCTTCCCCAAGTGTCAGGTCCCTCCACTGCAGCCCTGGTGCATTCCCAGCTGCTGTTCCCAAGCACAGCAGGTCTTGCTGGAGGAGGAAACAACCCTTGGGGTTACCTGGTAAGGATGCGGACATTGAGGACACGTGCATTGGCCTGGCTACAGTTGGTCAGCTCTGTGTTGACACGGAGAGTGAAGGTTACAGCACCCCGCTGAGGAGGTTCATGGTATCTCAGCACTGTCTGCAGGGTGAGAGCCAGGAGGGGATACAACAAGCCAGGCATGATCTCATGCAGGGAGAAGAGGCAGAGTCATAGTTGTCCACCTCTCCTGTCTTCCATGCTCATCCTACCACCTCACCTGAGCAAAGACACAGCTGCTGCCCTGGACCTGCAGCAGGAGCTGCCCCGGGATGTCTGTCAGTTCTGCCTGCTGCACTAGCAGCCGCTTCTGGTGGTTGACTTGGAAAGCCTTCCTGATGCCCCTCTGGGACTTCACCATTACAAGTGCCTGTCCTGATGTGCTGAATGTTCTTGCTGCGTATTTTGCTAAGGCTTGCAAGGCAACAACTGTGTCCTAGAGAGGAGGAGAGAGTCACTCCTCTGAAAGCATCAGTTCTGATGAAGCCAACTTGAAACAGGAAGACCTCAAGAGGACTTGCCCTGCCAGCCTCAGGTGGAAAAGTTTATCAGTCCATTGGGAGATATTTGTTACCTGGGTGGAGGCAAATCCCCCATAGGCGTTCTGCTGCCGGGTCAGCCATGCCACAATACCAGCTGCAGTTATCATGTCACCTGCGTGCACCCGTGGCTTAGAGAGGTACGCTAGGAGCACATAGGCTGTCAACTCTATGTCCGCTGACTGAGTATCAGGCCAGAAGTCTGTGGAATCCAGAGACCTTGGCTTGGGACTCCAGTGGATTTGTCCTCCTGCAGAAAGAAAAGGAGCATACAGGCTACCTAGAGAGGACATAACTAGGGGTTCACAGAGTGCTTTCAGGATTTCTTCAGCTCATTGCCTGTACTCAGGCCAGGATCACTTCAGTTATTTCTCCAGAATTCTATCTGGTCTTCAATCACAGATTCCTACCTCCCTCCTCAAGAGGATCTTGAAATCATAGAATCATAGAATCATAGAACAACCAGGTTGGAAGGGACCCATCGGATCTTCTAGTCCAACCATTCCCATCAAACACCAAACCATGCCCCTCAAGACCTCATCCACCCGTGCCTTAAACACCTCCAGGGAAGGTGAATCAACCACCTCCCTGGGTAGCCTGTTCCAATGCCCCTCCAGACTGACAAAGCTATAAGTCACCCTCACAGCCTGTGAAATAATTTTTTGCATTTTCAGCTACACGGTGCAGTTACTGGACAAATACAAGGAATAAATACAAATAAATATGTGGCCTTTAACTGCTCTAGATGGGCATACGTTACTCCAGATTCCAGCAAATGATAGAGAAACATTATCCTAACCAGTAGTCAGCACCTGATTTAATGGCCTGTTCCTCCAGTTTGTATAACAGCTCCTGGGTTGTCTCATAGTCTCCAGCCAGGGCAAAAGCATAGGCCAGCACAGCTTCTGTGTAGATATTGGTGATGTTGTGAACTGCCTGCTGCAGGCAGCGGAGAGTAGTCTGCACGAGCTTGCCCTGTGTTGGGAGAAGAAATACATGTCAAACTCTGTCAGAGGCAAAACAGGAGACAGGGGAGCTCATTCCAGGGAGCCAACTGTATCTTCCTGATATAGCTCCAGAGAAACTCATTAAATTACATGGTCTCTTGAGAAAACAGTGCAACCTAGCACTTCACAACTTGTCCAAACATTGGCTCCCTCCCAGCAGCCCTTACCTGTTCTGGCCTGGAGAATGTCAACATCACGAGCTGACGTATTCCCACAGCAGTGCTGAGGCATGAAAGCATAAAGGAGATCAGGAGGGGATGGGAGTGTGCTTACCTTTTGTGGGTGACCCAGCTCCAGCAGTGCTGCAGCAACATATGCCCCCAGGGAGATTTCATCATCTTCACTGCCCTGTGAAGGGAATACACCTTTCACTCTGGAGGTGGTGTTTGGAGGGAGTGCACAGTGACTTCCCAGATAAAAAAGCATTCTTTTTGAGTGCCTAGCCCCACACCTTGCTTTCTTTAAGGCTGACTGCTGGGTTGCAGGAGTGAGTTTCCAGGATCTTTTGGGATCCCACAATCTTTTCTGTCACAACATCTGTCCAGCCATTCCCTAGCTGTGTTACCTGGCTCGGCCCTTGTTTACCTTTAAAGAGGAGTGAAAGAGGTTCCCTTTGGTGGTAAAGCAGCCACTGGGGAGCTGGTTTTGCTCTAGCCAGAGTAGGGCATCATGAACATTCTTGTCATCTACATAGATGTATTTTCTGGCTTGGCTGAAACTCTTGGCTACAAAAGCTGTCAACCTAGGAAGAAGAGGAGTTGTGAGAGAAAAATAAACAAAAAAAAAAAGGCAAAGAGAAGTTAAAGGCCTCCTGATGCTTGTTCCTGAAACTAACACTGATATAGTGGGGAGCTAAAAAAAACCCCAAACAAGTCACTTTCATGCAGAAAGGCAAGGTAAAAGTGGAAATGGTCCACAGGACCTAGGTGGCTTCTCTCCCCGAGCCTAGCTCCACAAATGTACTAGTCGTGTAATGCTATTTTACCTAGTCATTTCACAGGTGAACGTCCTCTTACACGTTCTACTTTGACCTGTTGCACTTCATCTCATCAAGTATCTAGAGGCAATCTTGTATTCCCCATTTTCTTCTGGCCTTCCTTGCTCCATTCCTCCCAGCACAGGCAACACAGGGTCAAGCTGGGCCAATGCAGCTCTTTGTAACTCTCCCAAGCAATACCCTCCCTGTGGACACCAGTGTTTATCACTCTTGTCTAATCTACCTTGAGTTAGCAGGCACTCCTCTTGGCTGCAGCATCATCAGGACCACAGAGACAAAAAGGGACCTCCAGCCTCCTGGGACCACATTGTGGTTGTTTCACTTTTACAGAAACTCTGTTACCCTGTCTCACTGCATTTTCACATGGCTCAAGTCCCTCAGTCTGTCTCCCTGTCAAATAGCTCCTAGGGTCTCCATCCAGAAGAAGGAACACACATCCTATCATCTTTCCCAAACACCTCAGTTGCTCTAATGCAGACAGAAAAAATCAGGAGTGAGAGATATTCACAGTGCTTACCAAATGTTGCCTTCCCCATCCTGCTGTCCAAAGAAACTGTAGGAACCATCTCTGTGCCTATAAAGAAGCTGCATCTGGTACCCTAGGGAGATAAGAACAGCGATTGATACAGCACAGTAATATGGAGATGCCAACACTGACAAACTGAGAGCAACGGCAGAAGCTGAAGAGCAAGCTGGGTCTGTTGTACTTGCCGTTGCGCAGGAAACCTGTTGCCCTCTCCTTGATCTCAGCTGTCAGCTGCCTTGTCTTCTCCAGGTACTGCAGTACATAGACAACGGGGGCAAAGAGCACCATGTTCTGCTCCCCACAACCATGAGGCATCTGCACCAGACGGTCCAGGTTCTGCAGTGCTGTCCCCATGAGGTCACCTATGCAAGGGTATAAGAAACAAAGTGTGACTGAGTTACTTCTCAGCCAGACAGTGGATAGTAGTGTTTTATCTCAGCAAAAAAAGTGGATGGAGAGTGGTGACTGGTTTGCCCCTTCCCAGTGTGGCATCATTATGCAAGGTGACCACACTATAGAGACCATGAGGAACTTTCCCTTATCAGTTTTTGCAGTCTGAAGAGCTCTGACCATAACAAGTACTATTTATAAAAGTCTGTAAGAAGTGTAAGCAGAGTTGCAGGTGTTCATACAGTGTACATCACACAGACCAACAAATGTAGAAGCCTGTTCTACCTGGCTATATGTCAAGCATCAAAATACCAGTAAGCCGGTAGGTGTGCTAGTCAGATTGTGCAAAGGTGTCCTCCAGCCAGACAGAAAAACCTTTTACTTTGTTTCCTCCTTTGGGGCTCTGTTCCATAGTATCCATGGCTACTTATAACAGGCCTGGCTTCAGGTCAATTCTGGTTTGAGGACTAATGAGCACAGTGCAAAGAAACAAATTGAATGGTAGGTATGTCTAGTCCCAGTAGCCAATCCAAACTGTTCTTTTGCAACTTAGTAATGCTGTTCCTCTCCCCAGGAACTTCTGTTGTAGTAGCAAAATAGGGAGAAAAAAAATGAAGATGAACTTTACTGATTGTATCTACACAGAAGTGGCCAAATTCCACGATCTCAGTAAAAATAACAGCCTAGAGTCTCAGCTCCAAATCTTGGCAAGAAAAATATGATTATTATCCTCTGTAGATTACTTTTTCCATGAAAGCCAAAGTGTTAATCCAAAACCCTGAAATCCTGGTGTTGGCAAACCTTGCAGGGAATAGAAACAGCATTCTCTCTTTTGAGCAGTTTCATGTCAAATGGATCTCCTGACTGCATCAGCAAGTTAAGCCTTGCACATCTGTAAGAGTAGCCCGTAAGCCCATAATAGAAATCACTTACCCAAGATGGAAATAGAAGCTCTGGCAGATCCCTTTACTATATTGTCAGGGAGGTGAAGGGACACAGGTTCTTCAGCCATGTTTCCTGACAATGACAGGATAAAGGTATACCACAAAAAAAAAAAAAAAAAAAAATTGAGAAAATGCATCTGACCAGAAGAGCAAAACTGGCATAGATAAATGGGATGCTACCCATATCCTGCTCACACAGAATGTTCCCTGGGGTCTGTAGAATGGTGATAGTATCATAGAATGAAGGAATTGTTTGGCTTGGAAGAGAATTTAAAGATCATCAAGTTCCACTCCCCCTGCCATGGGCAGGGACACCTCCCACTGGAACAGGTTGCTTAAAGACTCATCCAATCTGGCCTTGACCACCTCCAGGGACGGGACACCCATGACTTCTCTGTGCAACCTGGGGCAGTGTCTCATCACCCTTACAGTAAAAGATTTCATCCAAATATATCATCTAAAAATCACCTCCCTTGACCTGCTGATCACACTTCTGATGTAGCCCAGGACACAGATGGTTTTCTGGGTTGCAAGCATACACTGCCAGCTCATGTTGAGCTTCTTGTCCATCACCACTCTCGCGTTTTTCTCTTCAGGACTTCTCTTTGCCTAGCCTGTAATGGTGCTTGGGATTGCCCTGACCCATGTGCAGGACCTTGCATTTGGCCTTATTGAACTTCATGATGCTCACACAGGCTCACCTCTCAAATCTGTTAAGGGCCCTTCCCTCCAGCGTGTCAACTGCACCACGCAGCTTCATGTCATCAGTGAATTTGCTGATGGTGCCCTCAATTCTACTGTCTGTGTCTCTGACAAAGATGTTAAACAATACCAGTCCTGATATTGACCCCTGTGGAATGCTATACACCACCAGTCTCTACTTGGACATCTTCAAGTATAATCATCCAGTCAATTCCTTACCCAGCAAGTGGTCAATCCATCAAATCCCCATTTTTCCAATTCAGAGACCAGAATGTCACGTGGGACAGCATCAAATGCTTTGCACAAGTCTATGTAGATTGTATCAGTTATTCTCCCATGATCCACCAGTGCTGTAGCCCCATCATAGAAAGCCACCAAACTGTCAGGTACAATTTGCCAGGTACAATTTGTCCTTTGTGAAGCCATGTTGGCTGTCACTAATCACCTCCTTATTTTCCACGTGCTTCAGCAGAGCTTCCAAGAGGACCTGCCAGGCACAGAGGTGAGTCTAACCAGCCTGTAGTTCCCTGGTTTTTTCTTTTTTCCTCTTTAAGAATGGGAGATATGTTTCCCCTTTTCCAATCAGTGGTAACTTCACAAGACTGCCATCACTTCTAAAATATGATGGACAGAGGCTTAGCAAATTCATCCATCAGTTCCCTCAGGACCCACAGATGCATCTCATGAGGTGCCATGAATCTGTGCACCTTCAGGTTACTTAGATGGTCTTAGATGATCTCCTACAGTGGACGGTTCCTTATTCTCTGAGCCCCTGCCTTTCCCCTCTGTGACTTGGACAGTGTGGCTTGAGGCCTTCCTAGTGAGGACTGAGGCAAAAGACATTGAGTACCTCAGCCTTCTCCATATTCTGGGTAACCAGGACTCCTGTTTCCTTCCAAAGAGGGCCCACATTGTCTCTAGTCTTCCTTCTATCACTGGCACACTTAAATAAGCATTTCTTGTTGTCCAGATTTAATCCATGGCCAGATTTAATTCTATCTGGGCTTCAGCTTCCCTGACGTGATCCCTGGCTATCAGACAATTTCTCTGTATTCCTCCAAGGCTACTTGTTCTTATTTCCACCCTCTGTAGGTTTCCTTTTTGTGTTTAAGTTTGTCCAGGAGTTCCGTGTTCATCAATGCAGGTCTCCTGATTGGTTTTGTCTGACTTCCTCTTTGCTGGAGTGCATCACTCCTGAGCTTAAAGGAGGTGATCCTTGAATATTAACCAGATTTCTTGGGTCCCTCTGCCCTCCAGGGCTTTATCCCATGGTACCCTACCAAGCAGATCCCTGAAGAGGCCAAAATCTATTCTCCTGAGGTTCAGGGTAGCAAGCTTGCTGTACACATTTCTTGCTGCCCTAAGGATCTTGGTCACTGCAGCCAAGGCTTCCCTTTATCTTCACATTTCCCACAAGACTCTCCTTGTTAGTGAGAGCAAGGTCTAGCATAGCACCTCTCCTTGTTGGCTGTTCTGCCACTTGGAGAAGGAAATTATCATCAACGCATCCCAGGAAGCTCCTGGATTGTTTATGCCCTTCTGTGTTGCTCCTCCAATAGTTACTGAGGTGGCTGAAGTCACTCATAAGGACTAGGGCTCTATCACACCTAACTCTATGGTCTGCCAACTTTTCATACCAGAAGAAAGAGCTTCTGACCAGGCTGAGGTCTCACCAAGCTTCACAACTCAATTCACTACACTTCATAAGAATGGCATTTGGTCATCACTTGCCAAGGAAACATCCTGAAGAGATTTCCCATGCCCCAGGGAAAGGATCAGGGGATTAGAGTAGCTGTTGCTGGTGACTATTAAGACCAAGGGATGCCCAGGATCTGCAGTATAGGAAGGAGAATATAGAGCACGATTTTGCCACCTATAATCAGTTGCAAATTCAATAGGACAGCACACGTGGAAGTAATATTTCTTATTCCTTCCTGTCTAGTAGAAGCAAAAAAATTATTTGAAAACATTCTTTCATCAGATCTCCCACAGTTTAGTGCTCCTCTCAGCTCTAGTTATTTCAGGTTGCAGGACCCATTCAGGCTGTCTACATACCTCTTCTTGGGCACAGAAGGGAGCTGTAAGTCTTCTCCACTAGCATTCCTTCTGGCTGTCACGGCATGAGACAAGAGAAACACAATTGCACACAAAATTCCCAAACAGCAGCAAAATTTCAGAGCAAGTTCAGGCCTGGTTAGTCCCTGGGCTGGCAGGTCTGTACTTGAAGCTGGCTGATTCACTGCTTAGGACAGCAAAAGCACACCTAAGAAACTAGGCTCTGTGGTCAGTGAGCATATATAAACCTCACATACAATAGCTGATTGATCAGGGAAAGGTACAGGGGGAAAAAAACATATGGAGTATGAATACAACTGAAGAAAGAGTACTGCAGGAAAGGAATAGGCCTGGCTAGATCCTGAGGGAACAATGTAAACTAAGCCGCAGGCTTGGTATGCTAATTCTGGCAAAAAAAATAAGGAAAGAAAAGCATTTATCACTGTTCAGCCTCCCTTTCCTCAAGGACAGAGATACTCAGAGAGAGAAGCAAGCCTACACTCATACTGACCTGGACCAGCACACGTTTGACCAGCATATGCGTCCGCTTTATGGTAGCTGGCAAGGGCTTCCTGCCCCCACACCGTGGCGTGGTGTCCAATACCTCTGTCTTCACTGTGATATTCAGAGTCCCTAGAAAATAGATTGAATAGAGCCTGTGTCTTATACCTGTGGAATAAATTTGTGTTAACTGATAATCATCCAAGATGCTGTGGGTGGCTGGTCTTCCTAGCCTCAGTGGTCTGGTTGGCAAAGGCAAGTCAGCCAGTATTGATAGCTTGTTCAGACACCCTAAGCATAAGGCAAATAGGCAATGCCTCAGCAACAGTGACTTCACTGGACTACATATGACTGTAACAACAGAAGATCCAGCAGCCCCTTGGACCTCAGTGTCCCTTTCCCATTATGTATGAAGCACAAAATCAGCAATACAAGTATCCCCCACCCACATCCATGCAACCTGTTCCTCCCTAGCTGGTCCCACAGCCCTTTTTCAGGAGTTCTCTATGTCATCTATTCACCTCCTGCTCTCTCTGATAAGCCTGTCTAAGAAGAAAGCAAACAAGCAGACACGACGGATCACATACTTAAATCACTAAGAACAAACTTTGGGATCCAGAGGGGGTACAGTTCTGTCGGCTTCGCTGGACCTCCCATGTCCTCTCACTTTAGTTTTAGGGCTCCCCATGACCACTCCCATTTTTTGCTGCTGTACCTAGCCGTACTGCTGTCACATTCCACATGAAAGTCTTGGATTCCTCTGCACACAGACACTCCTTGTCCCTGCAGGTCCGGCATGTCTCCACCTGGAAGTCTGAGGATCTAGCCAGGGTCACATAGACCTGAAGAAATTACAGATATAGATGAGTGACCGGCAACTCAGGAGAGATGCACAACACACTCTAAAATAAGGAGGCCATGGTAGGTTTGTCCCATACAGTGTTAACCATGGCACAGGCACTCACCTGTATGCATTGTTGCAGGTAGTGGAAGACAGTAGCTTTCAGTACAAAGGTCTCCCCTTGGATGACAGAATATGGCAGTGTCATATCCACAAAGTAGGGCTGGACTGTTCTGAGGCTTGTGGTTGGGGCAAGGCCAAACTGCCTCCCAGTCAAGCAGAATGTCTTGACTTTCCACTCTGCGGCAGCAACAGGCACCATGACTGGGACACTCCTGCTGCCATTGGAGCTGAGCAAAAGAGAGCACTCACATGAAGAGTTCACCTGACTCAACTGCAGTGGGTAGGGTTCATGGCCTTAGATGAGGGAGGCTATCCAAGTCCTCATGCTTGGATCAA
This sequence comes from Coccyzus lansbergi, assembly GCA_033558105.1. NCBI lineage: Eukaryota > Metazoa > Chordata > Aves > Cuculiformes > Coccyzidae > Coccyzus > Coccyzus lansbergi. The sequence goes on from JAUMJK010000229.1 coordinate 3,467,428, forward strand.
CCTCTGCTATATTACAAATTACTTCTGCCCCATCGGCTCCCAGTGGAGCTCTCAGCAATTTGTTCCCTAAAGCCATAAACTCTGCTTGAATACCATCAGTAATGGCTTTATACCATTCTTCTGAGCAAGACACTGTCCAAGCATTCTGGCTCTGTACAATCAGTAAACAGCATGATGTTCTTGAAAGCAGCAGCACCACATCTTCCTGAGTGTTGCTTCATCAGCCTTAATCGATGCACTGTGGCACTAAGGGCTACAAATTTAACTGGTGCACCCACCAAACTGAGAAGTTAGTAGATTGCACACCAATGTGTGAGGCGGCTTGGTTTTGAAGTGTACTGTTACTCTCTAAACCTGTGTAGGTTTCAGTTCTGCACCTCAAAGTCTACTAGTCCTTCCGTTTGATGCAGTATAAATACAGGGAAAAGCCACAAAATTCACATGCAGACTTCTCTTTACACCTATGGCTAGACTTGCACAAATGCAAGTCAGTCAAAACTCAGTAACAAAGGAAATATCCTTCTCCCTGTCTGTAAAGTCTGCCATCACTTACCCAACATAGAAGAGATTCCAGATCCATGTTTCAGGAAAATAGCGGTGAAGTCTTCCATGAGTTTTAAATTGGGGTTGTTCCCTAGTAATTCTTTGGTCTTCTGTAGAAGGTCTCCCTGAAAAAAAAAGAATAAGGAGTCCCACTAGAGTGGGAGAGGTGAACCTCACCAATAACAGACAGCCTAGCACTGGGGCAGGAGGCAAAGCAAGTAGTAAAAGAGACATGAGAGCAGTCTGGCACAGGAAAACTCAAAGGAGTGGGCTGATTTGGTAGGAGAGCAAAATAGGAAGGGAAAAGAGAGCATAACAGGAGAACTAGCCTGAAATCAGCTTGTTGCAAGTTTTTCAAGACTTCATTAGTTGAAACCCCTTGCTGATCTCACCCAGAGTTAGTGATAAAGAAACTATCGACCTTCAGAGAGCCAGTTTAACCAACACTTCTGTCATTCCGTGAACAACACTACCATTTGCTTGTCTGCAAAAAGCTCACAGCCCTCTTAAAGCAACGGTTTATCAGCAGGCATGCTTATTAAGCACAAACTGGGACACAGAGGAAGGAAGTGACTGTCCCTGCAGCCACATATGGGGACAGGAGTCAGGTCTCAGCACAGCTTGTGGGGTAGTCACTGGGAAACAGATCCTGACCCACATTTGGGTTTGTCTCTGCCAGAAAAGGGAATGCCATCTTTTAATGTCAGGGAATATCCAGGCAGTCACATTATTCAGAGTCGTTTTTATAATGATCAGGTCATTCCTGGAAGGCTGGTGGATTGGGCAGCTACACTGTGGCAACAGGACCCACTTCTCCTTCAAGAGCCTATATCCACTACCAGCAAACCCCAGAGATCAGAGGGCTCTCCCATCTGGGTGACCACATGTCCCAGGTAGGCTGAAAGTGCAGCTCACCTATGGTTGGCTTCCTATCTGGTCGATGAAGGCACTGAGATGGTTTCTTGATTACAAGATTTGAGAAGACTTTCAGTCCCATGTTCTGTTAGGAAAAGGAGGAGGATGAGGGAGAAAGAAAAACCTGTGTGAGTAGGGAAGACCAACCACTGTTCTTCAAAAATATCCTGAAAACCATCGGGGCCAAGAAAACCTGGTTCCCTGGCAGCCGAGAGCAGCATTGGCTCAAGCAGACACAATGTGAGAGAGGCACAGCAGAGCCTCTTTGTTCCATTTTTCATCAGGAAGTCACTAAACGTCACCTCTCCTCTGGGGGACACTGGGATGTCTTGGTTTTCTCAACACATTTCCGGTGGCAAAGGTATGAGAGGTGTCAGTGCCTTGCCCCATTCTCTCATGAACACTGGAGGGAATAGTTGGATGAAATCTGCCCTCTGAAGTCATGCAGAGGTGTGATGGGAAGCATAAACTCCATGCCACCCCTTAGGCTCTAGCATGGGCCTGTCCACAAACACAAGAGATGGCCCTATGTTGTGAAAAAGCCTCCTTGGATGTGGGATGTCTCTGTTGCTAAACAAAAGAGGACAGGATCTGATCCTCAGATTTAAGGTCAAATGGCATTGTCTGTCTTCTGCCCTTGTTGCTTAGAGCTAGTCCTTTCTAGAGGAGATCTGCCTTTAAAACATCAAGAGATCTAGCTGGGAACAGCTCAAGACAGTGCTAGAGAACAGGCTAACAATTAAGCTGCGTCAACAATCTATCTTCTAATACTTGGGATACTCTTTCCTCCAATATTGTAGACAAACAGCATACAGCCCAGGACCTCACTCCCACGCCCAAAGCCCTAGGTTTTTCTGGACCAGGATATCATGATCTTGCTTTCTGCATCTGTGGAGGAGAATACAGATCTTCATACTCACAATGGGATTGTACGTCTCTTGAAGCAGTACAGCTACATCAAGACAAACAAGACAGCAAAGGTTGTCTGGAGAAGGAAAGGCCTTCTCAAACTGCATGGGAAGAAAGACATCTCAGATGACCATAATTTCAGCAGTTCTGGGAAAAGTCACAAGGTGATTACCCGGAAAAGGTTAAAGACGTCAGATTGAAACGAATGCTGTGGCTTCCCTCGTAGCAGAGATGTCGTGGACTGGGGCTTAACACAGTGAACCGAATCCTCTTCTACTTGGGCAGGGTATCCATGTCGGTAGACAGCAGGGAATAAACCATAGACCTAGGGAAACTCAGAGGCAGGGAAGAATCAGGCAAGCAGCCTGAGCTCCAGATGCTTCACTCCACCCTCCCTAGCACACATAACTGTTCCTCCCCACCTCCCTAGGCAGATCCTGCTTCTTCCTCCACACAAATACCTCCTCATTTATTAGCCTATGGCTCCCCTTCCCCGTCTGCTTCCCCCTGCTCATCTACCACTTCTGATTTTCAACTTGGTTGCACAGACACTTACCATTTGGCTTGTCAGCTCACTCTCTGGTCTTATGAAGAACATGTTTTCATCCACTGCCTGTACTGCACACAGGGAGCCAGGGGCTGCCTGCAGTTCAAGTTCAACTGTTGACCCTGGGTAGGCTTCTTTAGCTGGGAATACTACCTTGATCTTGAGTAACACGACAGCAAAGAAAATATGAAAAAGATATAAAGAGGAGTGAGGAGACTGACAGACATGCAGCACAGCCAATAAGAGGGACACCAGTTGGAGTCTTCCCTGCTCAGCCACTGTTACAAACAGAAGTCACTGCTGAAGCTTTCCTGGTCCCTGGACACTGTGCTGCAGGCGTCCCTTCCTCTCTTGTTCCCAGTTCACTGTTTGAAGGATCCCTCTGGCCTGCTGACTTCTACTTGTCAGCTCTCCCCCAACTGTAGGAGTGAGTCTCACCTGGTTTTCAAAGCACAAGGCAACGTCAAAACGAGTGCTGTCAGCTGTTACCCCTCCATTGGGGAAGATGGCATACACCACTAAGGAAGGTGATGGGGCAAAGTCAGCAGTGAAGGTCAAAGGGATGGAGAAGGAGCCCTTCAACACTGAGGAAGGAAAAGCAAAGTATTTTCATCAGAGCCTCACTGAGATCTCCTTTCCTCCTTCATTTTTCTGTTAAACCAATTCCTACTACTACTCCATCCGCCTTCTCTCTCCATTCCCCAGGTCCATCTTCACACAGGTTCTCTCAGACTCTCTTCCCATCATTGTTTCTCTTGTTCTGCCTATTCAGCCTGTTCCAACTGACACGACTTCTTCCTCAGCTTCCCTCTGTCCTGTTCACTGACTGCTGAGGGAGTTTGGGAGAAACTATGCCAGCCCTCACTGTCTGACCTAGAAACGCACTAGGCACAACTATTTGCTGTTGTTCAACTGCTAGAGACTTACTGCTCAGCTTCCCAACCTGGACAGTCCTCTGGCCCCTGAGAACAATTCCAGCCTTCCCAGTGACCTGCAGGAGGAAGGATATGGGATGAGCAGACTAGAGCATTGACACTCACCCATGTGCTTATTTCTCTCCCAAGCAACCTCAGAAATAAATTGTGGGTGACATTCAACCCCCACATCTCGTGTCCAGCAGTCATCACAGAGTGGGATGAGAAGCTTTAACATGTAAGATTCTGATCTAGTCTATCCAGTTAGGACAACGGATGGCTAGTGGGTTCACCGGAGATAAATGAAAGACAGCTAAGGTATTTCTTCTCTATTAGGCAGGTCTCCAGACCAGATCAAAAGTCATTTCCACTGAGCAGATATTTGAAATCAGAGTGACACAGTGATTTCCCCCATCCACTTTTAAAGGAAGAAGAGTTTGACAGTAGACTCTGCACAAGACATTTCCTGCTGCACCTTTGGCAGAGGCTAAGGGAGTGATGGGCTACAAAGACAGAAGCCTCCTCCCATCTATGGAGGTGACTGGGGCCCTGATACCAAGATCACACTGTGGCCAAGCCTAACTCCATTGGGTAGTTCTGTAGTATTCAACCAGTTCTCCAAGAAAAGGTTTTTCCTGCCATCCCTCCAAGGATTATCTAAATTACACCCTCAGCATTTCCTTGGTGTCTAGTCCCATTAGCATAGCCTTTCCCCCTAGGTTCTCTGCTACCCTTACTCACATAATACACAAAACTGATACGACTAGTGCCTTCTCCCAGGTCATCCCGATTGAGCGTGAAGGTCACTTGGACATTCTGCTTCAGCCCACAAGGCAGTTTTTCTGCAAGTGGGTGTATGTCCAGAAAGCTCTTGGTTGTGACATGGAAGGGCTGCAGGTGATGGTAAGCATTTGTGTAACTGAAGTCAGTTTTTCGAGATGACTGTATTAGATCCTCCAGTGTAAACCTTCCCTGAGAGGGAACCAGAGACACACAGAAAACAAGAGTTTCAGGTTTCAGTGCTTTGTCAGGATGTCATCAACTTGTTTTGGGAAAGGCTGTTCCTTGGTGCCTTCCTGCTGGCTCTACACAGGCAGATCTGTGTGGGGAGCCCAAGCCTGATCTGGCAGGGCAGGAATGGGAAGCACTGGCAGAGTGAATAATTCTCACTTTCATGTATGCAGAAGTGTGATTTACCTCCAAAGAGACTGATGAGCCATTCCAGGCAGACGTGTCCAGGTTGAATGATGCTGTTCCACTGCTATCTGTGATATATGTTTTGATAAACCGACGCCTCATGACCTTTACCACAAGATAAACTTTTCTGTTTTTCATGCCATTTCCATGGTGATCTTGAAGCTTAATCTGGTGACAACAGGGTGAGGCAGAAAAGCTAAAGTTATATATTTCTTCCAGTGTCATACCCAAAACCTTCCTCCCTCTGACAAAGATAGAGCCTCCTGTGCAGGTATCCTTAACTTCATTCTAGCCCCCAAAAGACAAGAGATCTATAAAATCCATTATATATAAAGTTAAGTTGGTAGTGATTAAAACCTGTCCACTCCAAAAGGTGTGCATGGCTAAAGCATGAGGAGCTAATCTCCAAGTCAACAGCCAAAATATCCTTGCATCCCAGTATCCCTGCTGACACATCAGTCATCACTCTCAGCAAAACCTGGAGGCATAAACACATCGGGAGATTTGAAATGCAGAAAATGGAGCTGCACTGTCATGTAATAAGACAGGTTGCAAGGTAAATTATTTACCTTAAATCCTGTGTTCACTTTTTGGCCCCTCACTACAAGAAAGACATTGAGGTCCTAAATTGTGTCCAGAGAAGGGCAATGAAGCTGGTGAAGGGGCTGGAGAACAAGCCTTAAGGGGAACAGTTGAGGGAACCAGGGTTGTTTAGCCTGGAAAAGAGGAGGCTGAGGGGAGACCTTACCACTATCTAAAACTACCTGAAAGGAGGTTGTGGAGAGGTGGGTACTGGTCTCTTTACCCAAGTGACAGATGACAGGATGAAAGCTAATGGACTCAAGCTCTGCCAGACGAGGTTCAGATTTGGCATTAGAAAAAACTTCTTCATTTAAGGGTCATTAGGCACAGAAATGGCTGCCCAGGGAGGTGGTTGAGTCACCATCCCTGGAAGTATTTAAAAGATAGGTAGATGAAGTGGTAAGGGACACAATTTAGTCGTAGGCAGAGACAGTTGGACTTGATGATCTCAAAGGTCTTTTTCAGACTAGGGATTCTATGATTTTAAGTATCCTATCTGAGGAAGAGAAAATGGTTGGGTCACTAAATTCCTTGGCAAACGACGGAGAGAGAAACAGCAAGGAAAAACGTCACCTTCCCCCTGTAGGGTACTCCAGGGATGTAATAAGCATTCGCTGTCTCAAATACTGCACTTGCAACTCTCCTGGAGATGAGGATTTGGCTGGAGGTGTTGATCTGCACCCCTGTGGGAACACAGAGTGCAAGGGAAGCAGGATCAGTATTGGAGATGACTGCTGCACCCTAGTTTAATCTCAGTTTGTTATTCCTAGCCCCTCTAACAAGGGTATCTCAAACTTCCTTCCTGACATGAGCACCCTTCAGGGTTTGGAGTCTGTTCCTGTGAAAGCTCCTTCTTTATTTAAGATATCTCAAAGGGACTTCCTTTATGGACTCATAGACCATGCTCCCAGACACACCTAAGTTGCCTCCTGCTGGCAGAGTAGCTCTCCATGGCCAAAACGAGTTCGTCAAGCAGAACTCCAGTCCATGTTTTGTGATGGTCACAGCACCAGGAGGAGGAGAGAGGGAAATGTGCCCACTTTGACCCTGACACCCCTAGAAAGGTCTCTCTTGTGCTTGCACCTTCTCTGCTGAACCCCTGGGTACCTGTGCCCATCTCCAGGAGAGAGGCTTCTGCATAGAGCTTGCCATCTTCCTCACTGGGAGCCAGGCTGAAGACTGACATGCTTACAGAAGGGGTGAAGCACCCCTTGCTCACAGTCTGCAATAGGAAATAGTAGATATTATTTGGGACTGGAGAGAAGGGAAGGAGTCTGAAATGCAAGGTATTTGTCATTCTGTCATCCAGCAAGTAATAATCCATACTCATATATGGACAGATACGGCTCACATTTAAAACTCTGTATTTTCTGTCTTATATGCATGAATGTGTGTAATTCATCTTGTAGAAATACAAAAAAAACCATGCTCAGAATCATAGAACAGTTTTGTCAAATTTACAATGTTAGCAACTTTCCAGCTTTCACCGAAAACTGAAGGCCACGCTAACTGGATCACAGAACAAATGCATGAGTATTTTAAAAGATCTATCCAGAAGAACTATAGAAACAAATGAAAATTCAAAGTAACAAATAATTTCCAGAACTGGAAGATTACAACCACAGTAACAAGTCATAATGGTAAACCATAAAGAGTGCAAAGTTTTCAACCATACATTTACAAGGGAAGAGCCCAGCTATGAAATACTTTGTTAGGATGCAATATATATGCAATATATGAGCAATATATAAGTTCATAAAATCATAAAATATGCAATATATAAATGCATAAAAAGAGAAAATAAAGTATAAAAGCTACTGTGTATTTTGGCTATCAATCACGTCTCCACAATACATTAGTGTCCTTTTGCAGCTCCAGAATAGGTTCACCTTAACCTGGAAATTCACACCTGAGAAAGCTCTATTAACTGCTCCTTAGACTGCTTCAATTTCTGGCAAATTATGAAGAAAACAAAAAGACCAGAACTCATTTTTTCTCAGTGAAATTCCTCTTTTCTAGTCTCTAGGATTATAATTGAATAAAATCAATTATGTGTTAGTCTACATAGACATTACAGAGGCTGGCAGACCTTCCCAACATACTAGGTCATTCTGTTTACTCAGCCATTGGCACTCAGTCCTGTGTGGTGCTTCTTCACTCACCAAACCACTGTATTCCCTACAGATGTCCTTGCTGGCATTTTGAGTATGTCTCCTTGCCTTCTGGCACAAAGTGACCCGCATGGTCCCTTGCACTGCTTTCCCATAGCTGTACCTGCAGGGAGAACAACAGAGGAGCTGCCGAGCAGAAGTACTGTGTTTTTTCCTAAGCACAGTAGCCTTCACACACAGGCAGTCTTCCTGATGAAGGTCTTAATGCAGCTGGTAAGCAGGCAGGCAGAAATGAAAACATAGCACATTGTGTACTTGGAGAGTGCAATAGCAGTCCTGCATCCAACAGAGGCAGAAATAAAGCACAGACAGGAAAGTACTCACAATCAGCATGCAAGAAGGAAGAGCATAACCTTCTAACAAAACACCAGTTCCTGCTCCTTTGCCTCAGCACATCAGTCCCATATCAGATATGAGGGTTTCCTACATTAGGTCTCTCAGGGCTGGACACACACAGCTTCCAGAGCAGGGTAGCCTTGCTAAGGACAAGTCTCCCTATAGTTGGGTGGTCCCTTCCAAGTGTGACACATGTACCACTCCCACAAAGAAGAGTTCATCAGTTTGACTCTTGCAATATCTGGGATTTTTAAAAGAGAATGACTGTTTGGCCTTTCTGGAGCCGCTCCTTGATGGATTCCAGAGGCAGGAGATATATGTAAGGAGAGAGACAGTTTTGAATAGTTTGTTCCTTTCTCCTGGACATTCTCACCTGCCACACACATGCAGTTGGAAAGTTTTATCTGAAGTGTAAATCTGAGCCGGTCCCTCAAAGAAAACGTCAAACTTTTGCAACACTGGAACAAAAACCACAGAGTTACATCACGAAAGGCAACAGACTATCTAGATACAGGATCACAAAAGGGAAAAGTGCTTTCTGTAAGGTTGGAGTCCCATGAAGAAACATGTTCTTGAGGTAGAAGCAAGAATTAATTAAAACCAGGAAACCCAAAGAAAGAATCCCCCTTTTCCCTTCAGCCAGAGGTCTTTATTTTTTTTTCATTCTATGCCATTCTAGTTGTTAGCAGATATCTTTCCAGGAATTCCCAGCACAATCTCCCTTGTGCTCATTTCTGACATTGTCTACTCTATAGATTTGTGTTTAATCCTAGTCCTTAGACTGTGAATCTTAGTTTATTAATGTCTGTCTATATATTGTTATATACTTCTTCCATCCCATTCTTTGTTCGCCATACTCCATCTTACCGCGTTCCTCCACAGTAAAGGTATGGGACACTTTTAGGTTCACCACACTGATGGTGTAAGTGCCCAGAGAGAGTTCATCAGCTAACTTGAAAGAGAGATCTGCAATGCCCTGTTTTGGTCTCACATCCAGCCACTGCCCAATGCGGTTTTGATTTGGGTCCTGCAGTCCAAGGAAGGAAAGAAGAGGCACTTGTCAGCAACTCCTGTTGTTTTCTACTCAATGTATTCAAAGGTGTTTCAGAGATTTCAGAGGCTTTAGCAAGCTCCCACTGATATTTCCCAGATGGTTCTGAAGCAACCTGAGTGCTGGAGCACCAACAGAGATGAACCCAACCCACCCAGGGTTATCTAGTGCCATTGAAAAAGAAAGTCTAAAAAGTCCTAACATTTAGACTCTCCAGTTCTGTGTAAAGATGCTAGCTAAAGCCTGACTGGTGTTCCTGGATGGAGAAATGGGTGGAAGCTGACCCATTACGATCATCAATGTTTGTTAACAAAAAGTTTGTGAACAGAGTGTGTATGTATGTGTGTTACAGAGGCCCTAAGAAAAGAAACTTGACTCAGAAATACAACAGCCTAGGTATTATTCATACTGAAGGAATAAAAAAACATGAGGAGTCTGAAACACCCACCTGGACTTCCACTATGGAGTACTGCAAAGCAAACAGACAACAGTGTCAGAAACTGGCATGACATAGCAATCTCCATATATAAACTTATCTACTTAGCCTGTGTGCTGGGACAATATTGCCAGTCCCAAACATTACAATATAAGCTTTATCCTACTGAAATCAGGTCAAACATTTTGAAATTGTAAGGAAAATGCATAACATAAAATCTGTGCTATTCTTTGGATTTGCTTTTTAAGCGAAATCCCTGATTTTTTAAGATACACTTTGATACTCCACAACTGTGAAAGCCAGAATTTAGTATTTAAAAAAAAGAGAAAAGGAGAGAGTCATAAATATCATCATCCCAGGTTCACACATAGAAAAAGGCATTGTTTTGTTACATAAATCCCAAGAATTAGCAAAACTGCATCACCTATAGGAAAAATACATCCCACATTTTCCTATAAAAATCCCTGGCCTAGGAGGTGAGGCTTGGGAATATGAATTATTGCTGACTGCAGCTGACAGCGACAGGGAAGGACAAATAAGGACACACTTCAGTTCTTCTAGGCCTATTCTCTGCTTGTTCTTACATCACTGCAACTATCAGTCAGGAGGCAATAATGCTGAAAGACATGTGATCTGGGATCATAAGGCATAAGCAGGGGATTGAGAGAGCAATTGGTCTGTAAACAGAACACCACAGTGAATTCACATTATTCATCATTCTAAGCTTCCCTAGAAGTTATCACAAGTACCTTTGTTTTCACAAAAACAAAAAACAAAAAAAAAAGTGTGCAGGTTAAATATTCCCATTACTTGAATCAATGCTAAAATACCATGCCAGTGAACAGCATCCATGTTACCTCCAACCCATCAAATTTACAAATTATGTATTATAGTTTTAATGCTGTAAGCCTCATAATAGCTTTGCTCAAACATGACCTCTTTCGAATTTTCATCGCAGTATTATTAACAGTCATAATGCTAATTTACTTATACTCACATATAGAAATCCAATATTTATGGTCTAATTCCAAATATCAAAAGTCTTCATGAACTAGTTGTAGACATGGAAGCAAATGTACTGTTTATCATCTAACTAATATAAGAGGTATGACTTCTTTGTTGGGAAGATAAAGGAGTACATGATCCTAGGCTCTCATCAATAGCCCCAGAAAGAGGAAATAAAGTCAGCAATAAAGAAGCCAGAAGGATCTCTCCCTTTATTTCAGACTAAGTGGATTTGATCCATCTCTCAGGTCACATGTGCCCTTCAGTACTTATCTGTGATGGCATGAATTCCTGTTTTCTCTCCTTAAATTGCTTGAGGACAGAGCTGTGTGAAATATATTACTCTTGGTTGCAGGTATAATTGCTTACCACAGAAAGCTCCTAGTCTTGCAGATTCTTGGCTAGCATATATGCAAGTCTCTGGCAACTTCTTGCTCCCTTTACAGAGGGAGAATGACCTGCTGCCAGCAGCAACTCAGTGTAATTTGGTTATACTTTTTTTATGATCAGTTAGAACATAGAACATAGAATAACCAGGTTGGAAGAGACCCACCAGATCATGCAGTCCAACTTTTCCTATCAAACACTAAACCATGCCCCTTAGCACCTCGTCCACCCATGCCTTAAACACCTGCAGGGAAGGTGACTCAACCACCTGCCTGGGCAGCCTGTTCCAGTGTCCAATGACCCTTTCTGTGAAAAAGTTCATGTGTATCCTTTCCCATATCAATTAATTTTTCTTAAAATTTTGCAGGTGCATCACAGCTTGCTTCAGACCTTCCTGCCACCCTTAGGTGCAACACTCTCCACAAAGTGCCGAGCTTTTCAGAGCTGCAGCAGGGGATCTTCAGGTCTGGCTGAGTTTGTACACAATTTGGCTGGTAATTGTGTCCATGGTCAGCAGCCCATGGGTGTCCTAAGAAGCCCTGCCTGTATTTTTGGCTGGGGTGAGAAGAGGGTGGTGGGGACGTACAGCTCCTGGGCTGCCCTGTACTAATTCAGTTAGCAGAGAGTGCTGGCACACTCCCCAAATACCATCAGCAGCACCAACCCTTCTACTGGCCAGAGACTGTCTCATGAGCATGACAGCACAGTCATTGGCAAACAGGCGCTGTTGTTCCAATTGAGTTTAGTAGCAGACTTGTTTTAGCTGCCCTGAGAGCTGCAGACTTTGGGACTGCTCAGCCTCTATGGTGTGGGGCTGGCAGAGGAGGCAGACCTGATGGAGGGAGCCTGGAGACTTCCTTGTGTTCACTTAGATGGGTCTTACCTTGCTTTTAATGGGAGCAAAATCTTCAGTCAATGTCACAATCCGGAATTTCACTGAAGGGAGAAAATGGAGAAGAACACATTATTGAGAGAGAGCGCATTTGCCCTGCACTTGCCTGACCCCGAAATCACAGCACCCCACACAGTCCTACTGGCAGCCCCCCTCACCCTTTTGCTCAGTCCTGCTCACTGCCGAACGTCCCTAAACGCATCGCAGCAGCACAGCAGCCAGCCTCACAATTTAGGGCCTTTCCCATGGGCCACACCCAGAGTTACCCTTGTTTCCTCGTCTGCAGTGTGAGCAGGCCGGTCCAAACTGGCCCTTAGCTGAGAAGATCACACTCAGGTCTGCTCCTTCTTCCAAGCGAGCTCTGCTCACAGTGTGTGTGTAATTCTTAACCTTCCAGTCCCCTCCCACCCCTAAAACATGGTACATGGCTACATTGCTCCAGAAGCAGATAGTTTTGCCCCCGTGGAGGCCACAAAGCACAAAGCACTCACACACCACTCACAGGAAACTCGGAACAGAGTCCAAGTGGGTAAAGGCAGGGGAACTGTTAGGGTGCTCCACACAGTACTCACCTGTCTGTCCTGGGTTATAGATGGGTTTATCCATCTGGATAAAGGTGCCTGTGCCAGTCCTGTACATCAGAACTTGCTTCTTTTCTTTTGCATTGAAGTAGTGGCCATTGGAGATGCTCAAATCAACAGTGCCCACCTCCTGGTTGCCTGCAGGTTGGGGCACCTAGGACACAAAAAAGGAGTCACCAGGTTAGCAGGCAGTTTGGAAAGACAAGATGACATCAGAGCAATGCTCTTCTCCTTGCTCCTGCTGCGCTGTGATGCTAGCTTATCCTCTGTCTTACTCTGAGCACAGCGTGTCCCCTCAGGCTGAGGGCTGTATCTATGGGAACACAGGGAGCAACGTCTTTCCACTCGGGACAGATCTTGGACAAGAGGAAAAGGGAGTCTATTCTGGCACAGAAATAGTTTCTGCCCCCTGACAGTGCCACTAGAGCCTGCATGAAGCAAGATGGAGAGGACTTAACCCAAGGGGAAAAAAGGTCTATGTTGATAAGAAATCTGTTTCCTGGAGTGTGTAGGTCACAAGGGCTGAAATCTGCTCTTAGTGCAAACTAAGAAAATAAGATTTATGAATCTGGTAGATGAGAAAGACTTGTGCTGAGCCTGTAAGCACACTTTCACATGTTTTTCCTCGTCCTCCAACATATTTCCTGGCCCTTAAAGAGAAGCTCAGAGGGAAGTAGACATGATGGGAGGCTGTCTGAGATTAAAGGTCTGGCACTTCCTGAGTCACAGTTCACAAATGATGAGAGAAAGAGCTGCACAGCTACCATTTGGGTAATGCGAAGTGTCTCCATCCTCTTCAGTCATTTGGTGCTTGCCCATGCAGCTTTCCTTTGGTGTGTCACCAGGGTGGATTGTGAGACACCCAGAAGGAACAGTATCATGAAGACAGACAGAGGCAGGGAGCAAAGACACTAGGTTACCAGTAAACACTCTCCTTGACTTTGCAGTCCCTTCTTTCCATGCACTCTCTCCTTTCACCATCCTCATTCTCTGTTTCTCTGGTGAGAGTCATGAGCCAAAAGAGCATGCTGGGTGCTGCCAGCTAGAGGTCCCTGCCAAGAACAATCCTGACCTGAAATTTGGAGCACTCGAAGATCCAATTGTTCCGGACAACCTTGCGGTAGAGGCTGAGGTTGCCAGATGGATGCACAAGAGTTAAGGCCACACGAATAGGCTTCTCCACCCCACGGACATCCAAGCACACTCTCTGGGAAGAGGGGTAGGGCAACGCAGCTGGAACAATTATCAGGTACCTCCTGCAGTGAGAAAACAAGATACTACATCTTAGGGAAGTCTTACCCACTCTTTGTGCTAATACTCAACAATCTGTGGAAGCTGGAGGCTTTGCAACCTCTCTGGGAGCAGGAAGTATAGTTCTGCTGGACTGAGAGGAACAGATTAACAATGAGAGTAATTTCAGATAAATACAAGATAAATGCTTTCAGGTGACCTCAGGTGACAGTAGTGAGTACATGGTTTTGGAAGATGATACAGCAGAACAGGGAAACATATACAATACAGATAATCTCTGCTTCTGCAAAGGGAACCATCCTTAGGTGTTCCCAGTACACATAAAAAATGCAACAGTCCATCCCCTCAACAGAAAAGGATTCCCCTTCTTGCTTTGCGACAGTTCTTCGAATACTTTGGCAGCAGCTTAATCATCCCTAGAATTGCAGCCCTTTTCATTTGACCTTCACTTTATCCCACACCTTTTCCTCCAGCCTGCCTGAGACAGCAGTCCTGCACTCTTATTCCCATTGCCAGTACTCACATAGCTCTTGTACCACAGCATTATCCATGAGAGAGGTTCACACCTTCAGGAGGCCTATGTTCATTACAAGGCTTGTGGCTGTGTACCACTCCATGTCTCTCCCTTCCAGGAGATCATTTGCAGGATCCCATGTGCTCTCCCTGCTACCCTGGCCTCTCCCTCAGCATCACAACTTTCATTCATCAGACTTTTAAATGGCACTTACGGTTGTGCCACTATTCCCAGGGTGTACAGCAGGCAGCTTAGGAGGAAGGGATTCCACATTTTCATGGGAGACCCCCAGAGATATAGATTCCTCTGAAGGGCAAATCAGGAGAGAAGGTAGGGTGCAGCTTCCTTTCTTCCAAGGTCTTCAGACCACCTGCTGGTATTGCTGTTTCTCCCAGGAAGCAGACAAGGAGCTCCAAAGTTTCCTTCCTTCTGCTTCAATCCTGTGTTTATAATGCTGCAGGCACAGGGTTGTACCATTCAGGATGTTCCCCGGCCAATCCAAGCCTTTTGGACTCCAGCCTCTCCATTCTCCTACTCCCCTGTGGATAGATCAGCATCATTCAGACAAATTTGCTTTTTATTTTGCTAAGCAACAGCTTGTTTCCTATTCACTGCACTGACCCTGTTCTCTGTGCCAGCTGCAGCCCCAATCCCATTGTTGTGCCTCCAGTTGGATTGTCCCATGACCCCTTGGCATGTGCACTCAGCTGGAGCTCACTGTGAGCTCTTGTGGTCATACCGTCCCCACGTCTTCTAAGTCTGTAGCTCCCAAGGCAGATCTCGGTCTCAAACTGGAGATCAGGCTTTGTACTAAATAAGCATATATGCACAATGCTCTGCTTCTTCACAGAGCCTGACCCAGGAGGAAAGTACAGAGATCAGGCAGAGCTAGAGCCCTCACCATACCTCCACCCTACAGGTGTTTCAGTTTAAAGAGGAAATCTAACAGCTTCAGTTCACTCCAGTGATACCTTACAGTTCTCTGTGGTCCAGTTTAGGGCAAACTTACATATACACTCACCAGTGGAAATGAGGGCAGAACATTGGTCATGCATGTCAAAAACTGCATGGCTTGAATCCTGCAGAGTTTTCTCTGGCTACCAAAAGGTTGTGGCTAGATGATGAGAACACATGCTATCTAGTTTGGGAACTCCTCACCACATGCTAATTTTATACCTGTTAGTTCATATGGAATCTGGAATTCATATGGAATTCATATGGAATTTTTACCTCAGTATCATACCATAAATGAAAAGAAAATCTGTTTTTATAAAACCACTTATTCCTAAAATAAAGAAGTTCCTCTATTTTAATGTAATGGTCATTTCATAACAAAATGCACCAGTAATTTTCCTTCAAGTACTAAACTGAGCTCCAAAATATGCAGGGCCTAGTAATATTTTGCTTTTCTTTAAGAAAGACTGACGCACAACAAGGAAACTAGGATTTGGGGCTTTTTTTTACACAAGTTCCCCCCGCCCCCCCCCCCCACACACACACACATAAAGTCAGAAGATACAAATCCTCTCCCTCCTTTTTCTCCCCTACCCTGGCTTTGTTCAGCTTGGAGATGCTGGTACCAACAGCTGAGAAAAAGGTCTAAGTGCACCTGGATAAACAAGTGAGCAGGAACCAGATCAAGAATGTGAATCATTCTCCAACATTAGGCTCTCCCTTATTTCTTTATATGGGTCTCAGAAAGTACAGGCAGTGCCTGCTGAACAATCTAAGCTGACATTGTTTTGTTCATGGTAGATCCATAGCCAGGGGACAGCCAGATCCCTCATAATAGCTCAGTGGCTCACAATGGCAAAGATATTGACAGCCCTAGCTCCTACTGACTCCAGTAGCCGTCTTGAGAGAGTGGGCACATAAACACATCCAAAGTCCTGGACTTCACACTGGTTGGAAAACTACATTCGGAGCAATTAACCCAATCCAACTCCCAGCCAATGAAGCAGAATGAAATAATGTTGACGCACCAAAAACAAAGTTGCATGTTTGGTAAGCACCATTCAGCTTTCTTAGCCCCATCTCAATCTGCCGTCACTGTCATGATGATCACCTACTGATGGCCAGGAGGCACCCAGGAAGCAAGAACCACTTTATGGGCTCTGCAACCACTGGAACTCGTGGCAGGGCACAGGGTACCTGGCCGCTGTCTTGTGCTGAGATCCTTCCCCAGCCCACAGACCCAGTGACCATTTGGCCCAAAGACAGCAAAGAGTCACACAAGGAGTTGAGGCTGGATTTGTGCCCCTGGAGGCAGGCAGTCCTTGGTGCTCCATCACCAGAGCTGATCGTGTTTGATACCTACTGCTCTAAGCAGTAAGTAGGAGATGGGGAAGTTGAAGCCATAAAGAAATCAATGTGTTTTGTACAAAAGTGTTGGTTTTCACTGTTGTTGAATTTTCCTGGAAGACAGCCAAATGCTGTCCCAAATGCTCTCCCCAAATGTCAGACACCACAGATACTGCAGATTAAGTCCAAGAAACAACATTTTGAAGGACCCTGAAGAAATGTTAAGAAAGTGGACATAGAAATTGCAATGGATATTGAGTAAAAAAATGTAGCTATCTGCAATTTTTACTCAGTATATGTGTGCACATATGCATATGAGTGTCTTTTCTAGTGCATGAACTCCTACTATAGTAGTAGGTTCATGCATGAGCTACCCCTCTTCCCTAAGGAAAACATGTGAGTGATCACTAAAGCTGCTGCTTTCCCAGTAAACCAGGGAATATTACCAGACCTGTTGCCTGCACTTTGCTAAGCACTGCAAAACAGATGATAAGTATGTGATGGCATTGGCAGTAATAAGTGGGTACCAATAGCAAGTGCAGGCCAGACTAGCACCAGTTCTGCTTCTTGATAGCAGCAAGGACAGACATTGCCAGATATAAAGGCAAAGTGGGAAGGAGGCATTTGCAAAAAGAAACCCCGCACAGTATCTGCAAAGTTTTGTTTTGGTTTTTTTTTTAAGTTTCAGAGAAAGTAGCATTCTGGCAAAAATCCTGTTCTGCAGAGTTGATGCCTGCATTACTCATAGACTGCTGAGGAAATAGAATAAAGAGAAGGGAAAAGCACTTGTTTAAAAGGAAGGGAGACAGAAACACCTGGAACGAAGGCAATCTCAGCGTAGTGATTTCTGGCAGTGCTTCAGGGCACTGGTAATACTTAACTGCTGTGCTGAATTGTATGCATTCATTCTGGTCCTGTTAACCTGCATATGAAGCACAAAGCAGACTTTCAGCAGCCTGCCTGCCTGGCACATCTCAGTCTATTGCGGAAAGTATTTTCTCTTAACCAAAAGAACTTGCAATGCTTGTGTCTGTCTTGCAGAGAGGACTTGCTGAGACTTCAGGTTTGCTCTAGAATTTCAAATTTGAAATTTAAGTGCACTTTCCAAATCCTTCCCTTTAAGCCAACACAAATCCCAGCCTTGCTGCAGCATCTGGTCTGGCAAACTTTCAAGGCTGTAGCCAAATCCAGACCCAGCCAAATCAGCCCCTATCCCACCTCCCAGACCTAAGCCTGACTCTTAAGCCTGCCTTTGCACATAGTCATCTCGCTCTTCAATTCTAGTGAACGTCTATGGAGACTTACCTGTTTATACTGGGACATAGTACTGCCAAGTTTGAAGATCACAGATCATGAACTGCGATTCCATAAATCTTGAGGTTTGATTTCAAATTATAGACGTTGAATTGTAGTAGGTTACACATGTTGAATTTTCACATATGCTTTGGTGGTTGAATTGCCTTTGCATCTCTTCATCATGTGACAAAGACCACATTCCCTTTCCAGAAGTTCACTGAGTGGGGAGGTAGAATTCAGACATGAATGATCCCTGCCTGACATGTTTGAATTGTCCTATGTAAGATCCAGCTTTACAGGAGATGCTGAAACTAAAACCACTCCCCTTTCTATTTCTACACTAAGAGAACAGAAGCTGATTTGTGAGATGCAGAGCAAACTAGAATCATAGAATCACCAGGTTGGAAGAGACCCACCAGATCATACAGTCCAACTTTTCCTATCAAACACTAAACCATGATACTCAGCACCTCATCCACCCATCCCTTAAACACCACCAGGGAAGGTGACTCAACCACCTCCCTGGGCAGCCTGTTCCAGTGCCCAGTGACCGTTTATGTGAATTTTTTTTCCTAATGTTCAGCCTACACCTCCCCTGGTGGAGTTTGAGGTCATTCCCTCTTATCCTATCCCCTGTCACCTGGGAGAAGAGGCCAGCATCCTCCTCTCCACAACTTCCTTTTAGGTAGTTAGATTTACTTTATATCTGTGTAAAGTGCAGAATCAGCCAAGGCCTTGTTGCTCAGCTACATCTGGGTGCAGTAGATGACACTCAGTCGGATCAGTCTCCATGTAGGGCTAGGAGTACCCACGCCATAGTCATGGCTGCACAATGCAACTGGAAGAAAAGAATGCTGGTTGCATAGTTCAGCTACATTCCCTCTATGAGAGCTGGCTTCTGCTCTCTCCTCCAAGTTAGTCCTCTGTCACAGAGTCCAAGCATACAACACAGCACACAGATTTGTGATTTATGTTTTATTTTCATTCTTTTTTACAAGCAAGAAAAATCCATGGATTAAAACAATCACAATTAATTAGACAGACTGAAGAATTCGCCAGGAAACGACTGCCAGGATGAGCAGGGTGGCTTAGGCTGGATTTAGTCCTGAAACTGAGTTTTGCTCCTGCCCACTGAGATGCTGCTTTCCAGGTGATATATGTTCCATCATACCAGAAGCAATAATTGCTGTCCTCGGGCACCTTGCAGTAGTAAGATCCCTGTAGGCTGAAACAGTGGACAGTAAGGGAATAGAACAAGTCCTTGGAGAAATGAGAGCAGGAAGAGGGAGTAATCACAACAGCAAATAATATGACCCAAATTGTTGACTCTGGGATGCCAACAGCTAAAGAAACTGGGCTCTCACTAAGGACTCTAAAGGAAAGTGCTTCTCTTGTTTTATCTCAGCTCCTTCCCAGAAAGAGGTGGGACTCTCCATACCCAGACAGTGTAAGGTGAAACTAGGACCATGAACTCTGCTTAGAAGTTCCAGAACAGTGCAAACCATCTGTAAGCACTGTCACTCCGCTGGCAGGCAGTTGCATGCATTATACTAGCACAGACAGCCCTGCAGAGAGTTCCAGAGATGCACATTACTAGTTCTTCACAGCATGACCTCATGTCAAATACTTCATGTCCTGCCTACAGGGCAATTCAACAAAGACTACATTACAAAATCCAGAAAACAAAGGGCAGAGACTAAAGTCCTCGGAGGCCTAGGAAATTCCAGATATAGTCCTAGATGAAGAGAACATGCTGAATCAGACAGACAGAAATTGCTAGGTCGCACAGGAAATGTCACAAGGCTGCTAGGTTTGTACAGGGAAAGAAGGGACTTGCACCTACCTTAGATGCAGAAGACATTATAATCAACCAGGGCCTGCTCCTCTGCAACAAGACAGAAGATATCTAAATTATTCTTACACAGAGCTAAGTGCAGACATACAGGCAGCCCTGGCACCCATGGTTCTACACTCACCAGGATGGTAGTAGTCATAGACCCTGACATGGCCTGGCTTCAGGTTGGTCACATCAATCTCCCGCTCCAAATGTAGGACATATGTTTCAGTCTCATGGCTCAACTAGGAAAGAGCAAATTACAGCTCACTTTTTATTCCTCACATGAATTTGACCCTACTGATATGCAATAACTCTGCAGAGTCAAATGTATGACTTCAAGATGAATCTTGACTATCCTGCTCTGTTAGCCCTGTCCTGGATTCCCCACAAAACTCTGTTACTGCTCTCCACACCTGCAGCTTCCCTAGTAGCACACGTATACCTTGTCCAAGTAGATAGCAACACCTCCCTGTGTATTCTCAGTTCTTTTCACAGGGTGCCAATACTGCATCTAGGAAAGGAAAGCAGAGGAAGATTAGTCTTTTGAAAAGCAAGCATGAGACATCCCAACAAGTTTATCTAAGCTTGAATGGGTAGGTTATCATTCAATTCCAAACTTATTTTGGGTTTTTAGCCTTTCAGGTTCCTGCAGGACCACACAGCTCTTGCAAAATTCAAGAACAGGAACCTAGGTTACTTAGCTGTCGAGGATATGCTGAATGAATTGGGCCAGAAGAATCACCATACTCAGGGCACAGAAAGAGCTGACAGTATGTGTTCATGATTGTTGTGTGGCAGAGGGGAAGGGATGGCGAGATACAGGTAACATGCTCCTATGCAATCTCCTCCTCTCTCTGAGGAGGATTTGATTGTTTCACTGACACCACATCACCATCTTGAATCTGGGTTTCTTACAGACATCTTGGATCCTGGAGCCAGGACAAATCCAGACAGTAGGGACACTTCCAAAATCACCATGTTGGAAGCAGATCTCTTCCCAGTGTACCTGGGGGAGAAGAGCAAAAAGGAGTGTCTCATTCAGCTTCCCCTTCCACCACCATACTGCGTGTGCAGGACCTTGAGCCAGGTAGCCCAGCCAGGATCAGGTCCAAGGTAGCCACTGCTCCCTCTCACAGAGGGCAGATGATTGCTTCACTGCTCCAAACATTACCAGTCTGAGATCACCATGTGCACTCCTCTCCCCAGCAAGAACTAAAGACCTCAGAAACAGTTCCTCTTCCCTGGAGACACTTGTATCTTTCCTTTTCCATCTTCCATCTGTCCTTCTACTGAAACTGTGTGGTAGCTCCATTGCAGCCAAGAAGCACCTCTCAGCTCCCTAGCCATGCCTGTCTTTCTTTACCAAGTGGAGGTCTTTAGAGTCACCTGACATTAATGTAGACAGTAACAGAGTGTATATCATCCTCTGTGCAATTGACCGGCTCAGTTGTCACTCGCAAGGCAAAGGATGTGGAGACCTGTGGGGAGGGTGTGTTATACCTCAGCACCATCTGCAAGGCGAGACAAAAAGACAGAATAGGACATGGACAATTAGTGTAGTATCAACTATCATACCTTTTTTCCACTGACTACTCTAATCCTCAAGATATGAACCCCAGAGAGTGACTGGATAAATCATACGCAGTAAGCACACTTATCCCAGTACCCAAAATAAAAGTCAATCAGATTGGAAACCTTTCATGATCCCTCCAGCTTGAGGTTCCTTCTCCACACCCTTCCTCTTGAGACTGTACAAGTCAGGCACACAGCAGTGGAACCACTATACAACATTTCCACCCTCCAGTGTCCTGAAAGCCATGGAAGTATCACTGTCCTCAAATTACACGTTCTGCCTCTGAGTCTCCTACAGCACAGAGGTTTATTGCACTGGCGACAGGCTGGAATTAAAGTCCAGTAAATGCACAGTTCCTTGTATAGGGCTGCAACAGAGAATTTTGGGTTTCATAAGATGATGAGCAGAGGGTTGTCACAGCAGGGTCTGTGGGAACCTACCTGGGTAAAGACACAACAGCTGCCCTGGGCCTGCACAAAGAACTTTCCCGGGACTTCTGTCAGTGCTGCCTCCTGCACCAATAGCCGGTTCTGGTAAGAGACTTGGAAATCCCTCTCAAAGCCTCTCTGGGATTTCACTGTCACTTCTGCAGCCCCTTTTGTGCTGTATGTCAGCGCTGCATATTTAGACAAGGCTTGCAAGGCAACTACTGTGTCCTGAAAAAGAAGAAACAACTCCTTTTGCTGCTTTGAGACCCCAAGACACTTGAACTCACTGTCCTGAGGACCTCCATCTACAAGGGCTTCTTCCCCCAAAGCATTCACACTTGCATAAATTGTGCATAGATTCTCAAGCTTAGTAGCCATGAGTTACCTGTGTTGAGGCAAACCCTCCATAGGCATTCTGCTGCCTGGTGAGCCAGGCCACAATGCCAGAGGCTGTGGCAAGATCAGACCCTGTGACATTTGACTTGGAGAGCATGGCCAGGAGGGCATAGGATGTCAACTCCACATCCACAGACAGTGGTTGTGACCAAGGGTTTGTGCTGGGTCTGGACTTGGGCAATGTCTGACTCCAGTAGATTTGCCCACCTGGGAAAGAAAGGGAGTAGATGACATTGTCGGATGTTAAGAAAGGAATTCTGAGGCCTAAGAGGCACGGTGCCTTATGTCTGCAAAGACCATTGAATAGATACCTCTTGGCTGGGTCATGTTATCATTCAGTGAACTGCAGTGCCATGTATTTTACAATACCTAGCACTCCATGTTACACACGAAGGTAATATACAAAAACTGATGTGCCAATAATCTGCATACACAGTACCTTCCAGACATGCAGCTTCTCCATTGTCCTGTTTGCTAGGTCCACTAACTACCTGATAACTAGCTGGCTACCCACTAACCAGTGCTGGCGGTCAGGTACTAACAAGAACTGGGGCAGCTTTCTTCCCTCGCTGGTGCTTTGCAATCCCACATAAGAAAGAGTGCAACCTCCACTTTCAGTACCAGAAAAGGCTGACAGGTTTGAAGGAGATCAGCATTCCCGTCACTTGTGTTTGTAGACTGGCTGTCTAAAAGCTTTTTTGGGTGAAAGACCTAAAGGGTAAAGCTATGATGCTCCCAAGTTGCATATAACCAACAGCTCAGAAAGGTCACTTGTCCGTTCTTTGATGTTCACTGGCACTGAAGTTCCCATACCTGTTCTTATTGCCTTTTGATCAAGTATATCAAGTAGCTCTTGTGTGTGTTGAGAGTCCTTAGCCAGAGCGAATGTGTAGGCCAGCAGCGCTTGGGTGTAAGTGCTGGCAGCTTTGGGAAGGGAAGGAGTGACGCAGTCCAGAGCCTTGCGCACCACTGTACTCTACAAAGAAGAGTTACATGGTGTTGTTCACACACAAGCATACAAACAGGCAAACACTGATGTGCACAAGAAGGATGCATTACCATCTTACGAGCACAGAAAGCACCCAATACTTTCCCTGAGGTGTCTCTGTCCCCAGGCCTGCACTCTTCTCTTTGTATATCAGTGTAGCACCAGTAAGAAGCATCTCCAGCCCTTGGTACAAGGTGCTTGACAGACCCTACCCACCCCTGCAAGCTGGTCATGGTTTTCAGCAGTGCTATTTCAGTGAAATGAATACCTCATGCTGGACTAACACCACCACCTCTTGCTTTCCAAATCCAAACACAAGAGCAATGGTGCACAATTTCAAATGCTTACACTCAGCTGCTGACCAAGAATATAGCTTTTGGTTCACTTCTACAGTGCCTTACAAGGTTACTGGGATTTCCAGTTCCCCCTGGTATACTAGCACTGCTGTTGTCAAGAAGCAGCAAACCTGTTTGTCTCAGCAGCATTGTATTCCAGCATTCAGCGATGCTACTCAAAATGTGAGCTGAAGGCATGCAGCGGTTGCCTGTTCCACATATGTACATCTACAGCACTTTGTGGTTTCCCACCTTCCATTGGCCTCTTGGTTAAGTACAGTAGGGATCACACAAGGGCTACATTTAAGATTTATTCTGACATATGACATGCTTATTTCTCTTCTATGACAAAAGCTAATGTCTGTGTCACCTTTGTGCTCTCTAGATGGTAGAGTAGTATTGCTGGATGCAGCTACCAGTTCTCAGAATGCTCACAGTATCTACTGATGGAGTACCAAAACTTCCCATGAACCAGCTGATGCTTTTTGGTTGTTCATATGCATGTGAAGTGGTAAGCCATCTTCCCATCATTTCAAAAATCCTACTTTTCTATTTCCCCTTAAATAAAATAACTGCAAGCAGCATAGTAACTTTTGTATTCTGTAACTGAATAGACCTAAGCAGGAGTTATACTACATTTGGGAATTTGTCCAGAGGCTCCTTTATTACTCCTTTTCCTCTGTAAATCTCTCACTTTCCCAGACAGTTACAATGGAGGTAACAGTACTAGTGTTTGTACAACTATCAGACTTCAAGTGAAAACTTGACTGTTATCATACATCTTAATGCCTTGTCTAGGAAAAGTTTGACATATTACAACTCATTAGTCTGTGGTATCTTCTGGTGAAACTAACACAAGAAATGAGCATGCCAATCTACTGGAAGTGTTTTCACATTTACTGTGTTCATCCTGGTGCTGACAATAGCAGTCTTAAGTGCATACTATACAGAAGCATTTAGGCTCCCTGGAAGCAGACACATGCCAGCTAAGAAACTGCTACTCTACAACTTGCCATTTGGTTCTGTAGTCAACATAAACAATCTGTTTTGTTCCAATAGATCAATTTCCAGCACAAAATAGGGGTAGAGGGCTGTTGGTATCTGCCTAGATTTTTTTGTCATACCAGCCATGCTTTAATATCAGTTCATTCAGGACAATGTCAACTCTCTCCAACCTTTTCCCTGCATTTTAATCCATAATGACTTTCATGACTGTTTTAGGTATGCTTGTAAGGCAAAGTGGGATCTGTTCTGAACATCTTGAGTACATTAGCCCTTGCAGGACATCCTCAAACTCTTTCACAGAATTCTGACCTCTAGTGACTGTGTATTTTTTGTAAAAGTATTTATAACCCACTCAAGGACATTTTTTCTGGGTGCTATGATATCCACTTCACCTACTCCGTGAATTCCTTCATTAGCGCCAGGACAACTACTGTGAGACTTGTATTCTTACGTGATACTTTTGAGTGTCTTTCATTGTCATGACCATTTTTTTTAAAAAGCAATGGTTTAAGCACATATGTCCAACTGAATAATGGCCTGGTTACTTTCACAGCACCAAATACGCTTCTGCAACACAGCATTCATACCTCCATGGACAATTCTTTCTGAGCTAACAAGAGTATCGTAATCTTTTCTGGAGTATGAGGAATTCCACACCTTCTGGCAGCCTAGATTTTCTATCAATCAGCACTATCAAAGCACTGAGTCACCCTCTATGGATTCATTTAGGACAGAGTGGCTTCCAGTAGCTCATCATGCAAAGTGCTCCGAGATCCTGGTTTTCTCCATTTTAGAATTTACTCATGGATTTGAAGCACAGTTTATTCTCTTCTCAGCAACTCTTTGCTTTCCTTCCCAAATGACAAAATTATTTAAGACCTACAACAAACTCTTTGTTAATTTTCTACCAGGATGAAGGTCCTTTTGCTTCATTCTGCTGCGAAGCATAGTGTGTCTGAAATATTTGTCACCCAGTTCAATGAAAAGCCTCCTCCACAAAAGTCACCCAAAACTCTCATAGTTCATAGAATTAGCCAGTCATAGAATATTTCAGATTGGAAGGGACCTCAGAAAGTCTGTAATCCAACCTCCTGTTGAAAGCAGGGTTGGCTATGAGATCAGACCAGGTTGCCAGGGTTTTATCCAGTCAGGTCTTGAAAACCTCCAATGATGGAGACAACTAAACCTTTCTAGCCAACCTGTTCTAATACTTAATTGTCCTTATGGTAAAAAAAGAATTGTGACATGAAGGATAATTTGTTGCCAGAAAGAAGGTTAATTTCCATCTGTCTTGCTTTTTCTCCTAAGCCCATTTCATAGAATCATAGAATCACCAGGTTGGAAGAGACTCACCAGATCATCGAGTCCAACCATTCCTATCAAACACTAAACCACGACCCTTACAATCTCACCCACCCATGCCTTTAACACCACCAGGGAAGGTGAATCAACCACCTCCCTGGGCAGCCTGTTTCAGTGCCCAGTTACCCTTTTTGTGAATATTTTTTTTCCTAATGTTCAGCCTATACCTCCCCTGGTGGAATTTGAGGCCATTCCCTCTTGTCCTATCCCCTGTCACTTGGCAGAAGTGGCCAGCACCCTCCTCTCCACAACCTCCTTTCAGGTAGTCGTAGAGAGCAATGAGGTCTGCTCTCAACCTCCTCTTCTCTAGGCTAAACAACCCCAGCTCTCTCAGTGGCTACTCATAAGATCTGTTCTCCGGCCCAGTTCACCAGCTTCGTTGCTCTTCTCTAGACTCGCTCCAGAGCCTCAACATCCTTCTTGTGGTGAGGGGCCCAGAACTGAACACAGGATTCAAGGAGCAGTCTCACCAGTGCCAAGAACAGAGGGGGAATAACCTTCCCTGGACCTGCTGGTCACACCGTTTCTGATACAAGCCGGGATGCCATTGGCCTTCTTGGTCACTTGGGCACACTGCTGGCTCATGTTCAGTTCCTGTCAACCAACAGCCCCACATCCTTCTCCTCCAGGCAGCTTTTCTTTCAGTTGCAATGAAATCACAGCTCTTTCACTTACTTTCCTTATTTCTAGAAAACTTTATTTCTCAAGCTCCGTAGCACTAGTGTTTCTCTGTCAAATTTACTATACCTTTTAAACTGCCAATACCATGGAGTAATTAGTTATGATCATTAGCACTTTACCCCTTGTTATTAGAGGTGCAATTCCAACTGCCCTACATCACACATACCTCCCAACAAAACTGCTTTCCCAGACTTCCTCTTTGCGGGAAGCTAAAACTCATTAATAATATCATTATGGCTATTTACTTGACTGTGGGAGCATCTACACCAACCTCTCCTCCCTGACAACTCGCCACAGCGTCCCAGCTATGCAGGAGCATGGAGGGTGGTAGTGAGCAGCCAAAGCCTGGGAAATGGGCATAGTATCTAGCCATGAACTCCAGCAGCAACCTGTAGTCTAAATTCACCTTCTGTCCTGCCAATGATGTCCTCCTCAAGAGATAGCTGAGTTTTTTTCCTGAGAAGTGGTAAGTTCTTCCCCCTTCACCCTATTACTTTGCCCAGAAGTGTAAGACACTGTGTTGCCTACCTCAGTGATACCACTAAGCTCTGTTCATGACTCAGATCTTAAGGTAAAAATATGGCAAAGAATCCCAGTATTTACCTCTGGTGTCTCTCCTGCCTCCAAGTATGCAGCAGTGACGTAGGCAGCCAAGGGGACTTCCCCATCCACACCTCCCTACAGAGAGCATAAACATTTTAAAAAGCTGGAAACATTAATACAAAAAGCCTGAAACTTTTCCGTAAATGTCCCATCTCTCCCTGGTTTGCTCCCATTCAAGAAAGCAGAACAGTACAGGAAAGTGAACTAAACAATCACCAGTATACTTGGCAAGAACTGTTTTGAGTCGCCCTTCAAGATGCTCTGGCTCCTACCTTCATGGCTGTGTGGAAAAGTTGGCCTACATTTCTGAAACAACCATTGGGAAGCTGGTGGGACTGCAGCCAGGTAAGAGCGGATTGGATGGTCCTATTGTCCAGGAAAATGTATGGTTTGGCTTGGACAAAGCATTTAACCACAAATGCAGTCAGCCTGGTTGCAGGGAGAAGAGGAAAAAAAGCATAAGAGAGGGAAGAGAGAAGCAGAAAGAGATAGAATGAATGCGAGAGGGGGGGAAATGAGTGAAAAGAAAGAGTCTAAGCAGAAGTTGAGGAAAAAGATAGAAGTGCACATTTGAAACTGGTGGGTCTCTCCTCACCTATTGTTCTGCTATTCTTTATTTGCTGGTACAAGGACAGTTCATCCCAAGGACAGTTGAATACCCCTAGGACACCCTAGCCTGCAAAGCATCTGGAACATTTTGAGTCCAATAGGATGGAAATAATTCAGTGGCAGAAGTAGAAAACTGCCCACCTCTAGGTTGTCACACAGCAGGTAGATAGCAGACAGAGAGCCCAGGGCTTACCAAGTATTACCATACTCATCCCTGGTACCAAATTCACTGTAGGAACCATCAGGGTGTTGGTATTGCAGCTGTATCTGGTACCCTGGGAAGCGGGATAGGACATTAGTGCTCAGAATGGTATTTATAGTGAGATCACTGAGCATGGAATAGGGTAGTGTTAATATTATAAGTGACTGAGTGCTCTGCAGGGAAGGGGAGTAGGCAACCATTGGTAGGTTGGACACAGCAGAAGGCTGAAGAGCAAGCTGGGTCTGTTGTACTTGCCGTTGCGCAGGAAACCTGTTGCTCTCTCCTTGATCTCAGCTGTCAGCTGCCTCGTCTTCTCCAGGTACTGCAGTACATAGACAACGGGGGCAAAGAGCACCATGTTCTGCTCCCCACAACCATGAGGCCTCTGCACCAGACGGTCCAGGTTCTGCAGTGCTGTCCCCATGAGGTCACCTGGAACAGAGCACAAGAACTCTTACAACCTCCTGGGCAGGATATTTGGGGATTCACCCTCTCCTAGCTCTGGCCCATTCCCAGCAGTGCACCAGGCAAGACAGACCCAGCACAGCAGTGTGGTGGCACCTCTGTCCAGCCAGATTATCAGTTCCACTATGCCATCTATACAGCTGTATACGTTCCCATCCTGGCAGGGGAAACCCATTAACAAAACACCCTCTCTCTTGCTGAGTGTTTTATGTTGTCTGGAACCAGGAAATAAAGCCACATATATGAGAAGAACAAGGCAGTGGAGCATCAGAAATCTCAGAAGTTAGGGACTTTGGGGTGGTCTGGGTTTGTGCTTTTCTAGGGCTAAACTCAGAGATATGGGATTTGGAAAGGTGCTATCATAGGTGAATTCCTTACCAGTGACCAAAACTGTGGCTCCAACTGAACCTTCAACCACATTAAGAGGCAACATCAGGGACACAGACTCCTGTGCTAGATGCCCTGACACCAGCAGGGTAAGGTGTGTGTAGAGGACAAAAACAAAAAAAAGAGAGAGAAATTCTTCAGAAACTGATTGAGCCTGTTCTGTGCTAACATCTCATCTTCCTGTCACAGAGATTACAGATTCCACCCTCAAGTTCCTCATTCAACCTCATTGTGACTGCATTATCCTAACAACCTTCCTTCTAAAGAGGCTGAGAGGATCTTCTCCTGGAAACCCTGAGGTCAGAGCCACCTTCCTGCTTTTCTTTACATAATTTACTCCATCTCATTACAAATTTCAGTTGCAGGTATGTCTTCTCAATGTGGCTCATGCTCTCAAAATTTGCTAATGGATCCACCATACGCTACAAAGTTCAAGAAAGGAGAAGCAAGCCTAAGTCATGTCCTCCAGCCTTGTCATGTTCAGTAGTCTGACTTTATTACCATGGATGAAAAAGGCCTCAAGGTATCACATTAGTAACAGGGATGTTGATGCTAGAAGGTTGGACCTCCCCACATCCTTACTCAGGGGAAGCTCTCGCTGGCACCATGATTAGAGTATGTTTCTGTAGCTTGGTTATGTTGACAAAGAAAACATTTCAACAAGAGGAAAGACCCAGGACGTTGCTAGGCATGGAGCACGGAATGAGCAGGGTGAAAGAAAACAATCTCTCTACCTGTTTTGGGACACAGGATGGAGCTGTGTGCCTTTTCTACCAACACTCCCTCTGGCTGTTGGAGCACATAAAAGTAGCATTATAATGAGCAAGAGAGAAACAGGATTACAAGTGGATTACAAATAGACATGGAAAAATTCCTGATTCAGGCTGGAGAGTCAGTAGGAGTAACACCATTATCACAAAAATGTAAATGATTTTCCAACATTATCATTTCAGATAAGAAAACAGCACAAATTTTCAGAATATCATAACTCTGAATGTCTGTGAAACTGATGCTGTAAAATTCAGCAGAGAGCTTAGAAGCACAAAAGAACGAACTTGTTTAAAGTTTTCCATGGTATGAAATGGAAGATACCACTCTACCTCCTACAGCCATCAGCCCTTATGGCTGGGCCCAGATCAATCTCCATGATTCCAATAACACATCTTTAATAGTATGAGTAACTTACAAAATTAACCTGCACAAATTCTGGGAATTGCATAAAGAACACTTTTAGGTCTAGATAACAGAAGAACTTGTCTGACCCGGACTAGGAAGTTTTTGGTGATCGTGTCTTTCTGTCCTTGGTTTGGGACAAAAGGTATCTCTGCACCACAGAGCTCTTCAGTGGCCACAGCCTCTGTGCTGAGGGTGATGTTCACAAGCCCTAAAAATAACACGCATTTAGGTGCATAAAACACTCTCTGAAAAAACATTTCTGATTAATACTATAGAAGTGCTCTGTTGGCAACAGAATAATAGATCAGAGTCTTATATGATGCTGTGCCTCCTAGCACAGACTTGTGAGAAATCATGGCCTGATAATGAATGCAGTCAAGTACCTTCTGATTAACAGGGCAAACATCTCCTGACTCCATGTCAACTTGTACAAAACATCCTGGTTCCATCCCCTCCTAATTTCACCACCCCACTTCCCTGTTCTCACCCAGTTGCTCAGCTGTTACACTCCATTGAAAGGCCTTAGCTTCTTTGGCACATAAACAGCTGCTGTAGACACAGCCTTCACATGGCTTCAGCTGGAGGTGTGTGAACTCCTCCAGGGTCACTTGGATCTGAAGGGTAAACAGGGATGGCAGGTGGTAACAAGATAAACATCACAGGCCATAGATTTCAGTCACTTCTTACCTACTTGTACTCTGCTTTTCTTGCAGAGCCTGTCAGGGCTCACCCACCTTCATGCATTTCTGCAGAGAGTTGAAGACTGTGGCCTTCAAGATGACAGTCTCACCCTGGATCACAGAAGATGGCAGTGTAAGCTCCACAACAAAGGGCTTGAAAACAAGCAAGCTGGAGATTGGAGCGAGCCCAAAGCCATTATGTCCTATGCAGAACATCCCTGCTTTCCATTCTGCAATGGTGTTAGGTACGGTGACAGTAACGTTCTTGTTCCCACTGGGACTGAGAAGAAGTAGATAGTAGAAGAAGCATTTAGCTAAATCCTGCTGTACGTAGTACCAGGTGACCTGCACCATTCTCTAATGCACCCATCCTCTAACCTCAGTCTAATCCTTAATCTCTGTTAAATTTGTAGCCCTAACAGGGTAACAAGTAGGGCCTGTAGAAGTAGGGACCCCTACCTCACACATTTCTATCAACAGAACATTTTGACAATAGGTTATATGGCTGCAAGTTGCCATCAATAACAGTGCTTTTCACAGACAAGGCTTGCCCTTTACACATCTAAAATGCTTTACAGACATCAGCAGTTTTATTACTCTTGGTCTAAGGGTGGAGAACCACACAAGAGCAACAAGACTGGCTCAGCGTCTGACAAGACAGATCCAGCCATTCACCTTCCTATGAGACAATGACAGCTTGACATCCAACATGAAGACAGGGCAGACATATGGCTTGTGCCCATATCACAGCTTCTGAGAGCAGCAGAATGTTCTGTGCCTGCTACCACAGCAGACATAAACCCAGCCCTAATTAAAGCTAATGACATTATTTGACTCCAGTAACCGGAGATATTCGCGTTGGCCAAGCATGTATAGGAAGGCAACATATTCCAGTCTGCAGACACCAGAGAAGAAATTCTTGAAGTCAAAGACAAAAAGAAAAAATCTCAAAAAGCTCCCTCAGTATACCCTGTGTACTCAGTGAGCCTTTCTCACAGGACACATTTTGATTAAACACTCCCAGTCCTGTGAAGGACTTCAGTGGAGATCAGTTTCCCTTGCATCCCATGATACATTCTTGTGAGCACAGTTTATGAAATTCTGGCCCACAGGATTACCACAAGCAGAATGCAGGCAATTAACAGAAGTGTTTTCCTGTCTTCCCATGTCAGTCACCTCCCATGGATGGACAATAGTCCTATATCATCATCTAGTACAAGAAAATGCATTTAATGCAGACATTAGCTCTGATGAGAAATGGACTGACAGGTATGTGCCCCATGACATCCTTAGGTGTCTTCCTCAGCAGCTTATGATCTCAACTCAGCTGTATCTGCTGCCACTCCCAGTAACACTAATCCACCCAGACTAGACCCCCACTGCTCACTTTACTTACCCTATAGAATACAAATCCCATATCCAGGTTTTGGGGAAATGCTTGTGTACTTTCTCTTCATCTGAAGAAACAGGTGAAAAGGTAGTGGGCTGATAGGTAGATGTTGTCAGGTGCTCTGCTGGAAATAACAAAGAACCAGGCAACACACTGTCCTCAAGCTACAAGTCATCCATTCAGCTCTTGGGAAGCACGGCACTGGAACAGAAGGTGCTATCCCAAATTTTAAAATCTCATACCTCATTTCAAATAACAGTGGTCCTGTGGGCCTTACTTGCATTTGTAGGCACCAAGGAAAGGGCAACCATTCCCTCACCTCAGAGATAAGACTCAGGATCCAGACAGTGCACTAACATTTCAGAGCCAGAAGCCATGAGTCCCAGGTAGATTCACAGTAGCACAACAGGGTTGGAGCCAGGGAATACTCTCACTCCTCCCTTTGCAATGACAGCAAATACTGTCTCTTAGCTCAAACCCAGGATTGCTTTCACCTAAAAGACTGAGTATCCCATGTAAGAAGAAATAGTTGGCAAATGCTTACTGCTATATGCTTTCTGAGGCTGGGCAAACATAAACATAGGCCTGGAAGTAAATATAACTGTTTCCCGCAGCATAGTTGTTGCTGGAGTGGTTGGACATACACTGGGTTTTCTGATATTGGTGTTTGACATAATTTTCAACCCTATTTCCTGTAGGAAAGAAAAAAAAGAACACATGCACCAGGAGCTT
The DNA here is from genome assembly GCA_033558105.1 of Coccyzus lansbergi. Taxonomy (NCBI): domain Eukaryota; kingdom Metazoa; phylum Chordata; class Aves; order Cuculiformes; family Coccyzidae; genus Coccyzus; species Coccyzus lansbergi. The sequence goes on from JAUMJK010000229.1 coordinate 3,500,105, forward strand.
GTCCTCTCTTCCCTATTCTGTACTACTTGTCCAGCAAGGGGCTTAGCTGCACTCTAGCTTGGCAAATTATTTTCTTGCGTCATTTTAAGAGGCAATTAGTCAGACCTTCAGCAACAGGAAAACAAGGTCTTCTGAGCTAATTCATCTGGCTTGAGTCAGCCAAATTTATTCTTTTTCAAATACATAGTTGTTTAGGTACTATGCCTTCTCAGCCTGCAGAGTGCAATTTCTTATACTATAAAGATTAAACATCCTATATGAAATCCAGTTGAAGTCACCCTGAATGACACAACTTAAGTACAGTAATCACAAACTTTCTTCTTGGTCAATGATTTCAAGTCACTTATTCAAATAACAAGTGAGTTACAAGGGTCTAAACTGGACCTGTTCCCTGTAGTGTCTCAAACAGTATTCCTAGGACATTTGTGAAGTCAGGGGACCACACTTCCTTCAATTTATGAATTTTCCCAACCTACTAAATCACCCATCTTTACCCTGAATGTTGTAAACACATCAGGCTCATCAGAATCTGGGAACCCACATGAATAATCCTCTTCAGATACTTGGTAAGGATATCTGGAGTTATAAAGAGATGGGAACAGTGCATAGACCTGGGAAAGCAAGAAAAAGCAAAGAAAATCAGTACAAATAAAACCTGGCATTCCCTTCCTGTCACGTATCCGAGGCCTGTTTGAATTGCTTCTGGCTACTATGCATGAACGTATGCCAGAAAGCTCAGGTTCACTGTCACTCTTCTCTGGCTCTCCTCTGATAGAGACATCACAACCAGCTGAACTGAACATGAGACAGAAAAACAGAATCTTACTTACCACCAGGGCACTGAGTGATGTTCAACCTCCTTCCTAAGACATTCCCCCTAATCCTTACCCATGCCACTGAAAAGCACTACCGATCCTTTTGAATGGTGCTTTGAGTTCCCTGGGGGATAAGCTCTGCACTGATGCAATGGCCTGCCTGTCACCCTGCCACTTCGTGTCAGTACTAGGAAAGAGTAGAAGATGGAGCAGGCTCACTCACTAAGTTGCTACTGAGGTATTCTCCCAGCTTTGGCGAAAGGATGCTCTGATCCACAGCCCAGACAGCACAAGTGGACCCAGGAGCTGCCAGCAGGTGGAGACCAACCTCTGAATCAGGAAGGGTCTTGGATGTCGAGAAGCCCAGCTTCACCTGTATAGGGAAAAATATAGGCCATAGGTAAGTGACATTTCTGTTGCTGACCACCCTACCAATTCCTGAGCACTGAAGGGGCCTTCATGAAGAGAGTTTCCAAGGAATGCTTTGAATGGAAACCCGAAGAATCTCCCAAGGACCCCCAGGAAGTAGTTGAAAACACATCATGTTGAGGTTCTAACAGGAAAGATGGGCAAAATGGGGGGAAGCGTCATCGGGCACAGCTCAGAGTACTGGAGACATTCTTATGTCAGAGCACAGCACACTTTTCCCAGCAACCCGGCCAGCCATGATAACACACCTCACAGAGCTGTCTTTCTGCTCCCTTTGGAACCTGAGATCAAAAATAAGCCTAGTCCTCCAAGCTCTTCATGGGATTGGTCTCAATTTCCTGGAGCATTTCCTGTTCTTGTTTGTCCATAGTAGACAAACAGCTGTGGAGCAGGAGTAATCCCAGTCCTCAGAAGTTCATCTTTGGAATGCAAGACACAGCCAAGAAAGCATATTCCCATGGATGTCACAATGACTACAAGCACTCAGCCCTTTCTGGATAGCTACTGAAATTCACTCCTTTCTTTGGCCACTTTCAGCTTTCTTCCACATGCTAACAAGTCTAAGTGTCTGCTGCAGCAGTACAGCAGCCTTGAGCTCTCTTAGGAACAACACTGACAGCCTGTGCACGGTTGTGATCCTACTGGGATCACAGTAATTCTCTGCTTTTCCCAGGCACTGCAGCAGCCCCTACAATGCTAAGCATGTACTTGCTCCATACATCACAGCACACATCACCATTCAGAGATTTCATTTCATGTGAAAGCATCTCACACAGTATTTACCACACACAGCTACACATATTACATATTCCTCAGTCCATCATTGCAGCAGACATATACACTCTCACACATTTAGTCATAGTCGCATACACAAATCCTACCTTATTTCTGAAACACATGGAGACACTGAAGATGGCAGAATCAGCAATGATTTTTCCATTAGGGAAGATGACATAAACAACAAGTCTTGGAGCTGGGGCATAGATAAAGCTGAAGGTAAGAGGGATGAAGAAGAGGCCTTTCAGCACTAGATGGAAGGGAGAGGGAAGAAGAGAAAGTAGATTTGGTAGTGAAAATGAACTCTGATCAGCTTTTGACATTCTGTATATGCTTGTTTAATTCCATTCTTCAAGTCTTTGAGGACAAGGGAGGTTTCTGAAGACCACTGAAACAAGCAGCATATTTCTGGATTTGGTATTCAAGACCAGCAAAAGACTCTTCCTGGTTCTGTTCATTGCCTCAAGAAGAAGAAACAGCTCTCTGGCGTTCAAGCTTAGAACAAAGAGTGAGAGTCTCAGATATAGAATCATAGAATCACCAGGTTGGAAGAGACCCAGCGGATCATTGAGTCCAACCATTCCTATCAAACACTAAACAATGCCCCTCAGCACCTCGTCTACCCATGCCTTAAACACCTGCAGGGAAGGTGAATCAACCACCTCCCTGGGCAGCCTGTTCCAATGCCCAATGCCCCTTTCCATGAAAAACTTCCTCCTAATCTCTAGACTAAATCTCCCCTGGTGGAGCTTGAGGCCATTCCCTCTTGTCATGTCCCCTGTCACCTGGGAGAAGAGGCCAGCACCCTCCTCTCCACAACCTCCTTTCAGGTAGTTGTAGAGAGCAATGAGGTCTCCTCTCAGCCTCCTCTTCTCCAGGCTAAACAATCCCAGCTCTCCCAGTGGCTACTCATAAGGACTGTTCTCCAGCCCAGTTCACCAGTTTCGTTGCTCTTCTCTGGACTCACTCCAGAGCCTCAACATCCTTCTTGTGGTGAGAGGCCCAGAACTGAACACAGTATTCAAGGAGTAGTCTCACCAGTGCTGAGTACAGAGGGAGAATAACCTCCCTGAACCTGCTGGTCACACCATTTCTGATACAAGCCAGGATGCCATTGGCCTTCTTGGCCACCTGGGCACACTGGTGGCTCATGTTCAGTTGCTGTCAACCAACACCCCCAGGTTCCTCTCGTCCTGGCAGCTTTCTAGACAGACTTCTCTAAGTCTGTAGCGCTGCATAGGGTTGTTGTGCCCCAAGTGCAGGACCCGGCATTTGGCCGTGTTAAACCTCATGCCATTAGACTCAGCCCAGCAGTCCAGCCTGTTCAGATCCCTTTGCAGAGCCTCCCTACCCTCCAGCAGATTGACACTTCCACCCAGCTTAGTGTCATCTACAAACTTGCTAAGGGTACACTCAATGCCTTCATCCAGGTCATTGATGAAGACATTGAACAGGGCTGGACCCAATACTGAGCCCTGGGGAACCCCACTTGTCACTGGCCTCCAGCTGAATTTAACACCATTTACTACCACTCTCTGGGCCTGGTCATCCAACCATTTCTTTACCGGGAAGAGTGTGCGCCTGTCCAAATAAAAAGAGCTGGAGAAGTAGACACCAGTGAGTCAACACCTACCAAAATTATGAGCTGTTGCATCCTAACTACTTAAGATTATTTTTAGATGCAATTGGAAATTAAAGCAGGAAATTTTTGATAGAGGGGAAAGCTATGGTTTAATGCCACTTGCAGGAGCAGCATAAGGAGAATTCTTTGAAAATTAACGAAATGAACAATAAGCCTGTGTCCTCGAAAATACCGAGTCTCTCAGTATGAAGCACGAGGGTAAAGCAAACATGTAAGCTGGAAAAGTGATGAGCCTGCTTTAAACTGCTAAGAGGCTTATGCCACATGACCAAATAAAAAGGGATGCTACAGATCACCAAGCACTTACTAGACATGAAACAGGGGAGTACACTTACTTTCTGGGAGCCCAACCCAAACAGTCTTCTGACGTGCATGAACTATCCCTCTTTTACCTGTGACCTAGGGAAGAATATAGAAAAGCAAGGGAATGCCAGTTATATAATCTTTGAGACCACTGTGCAATCAAAGTGTCCCTGAAATTGAAAATGAAATGGGGATGTGGGGAAGAATAGGAGCCTTACTTGCTCTGAGGTAGCAGGGAGAGCTCAGGGGATCAAGTGACTTGAGGGAGGACAGGTAATGCCAATACCTGCCCTGAACCCGTGCAGAGCCCAAAAGAAAGGTGGTGCCTTTCTTGCTTCTACTGCAGCTCCAGTACTGAAACTAGAACTACATGAGCTACATGTCCTGGGCTGAGGAAAATCTATCAAATATCAGGCTTGAATCTGCAGGAGATGCTGATCTTTTTGTATTGAGCCATCACCCACTTGCACTTCCCCAGAAACTCACAAAGTAGGAGAAAATGACACGCCTGGGTCCATGTTCCAGGTCCTCCTCGTAAATTCTGTAATCCACCTGGATAGCCTGCTTTTTGCCACAGGGTATCATTTCTGGTATACGGACAATAGAGAGAAAACTCCTGCTGGTGCTGTAGAATGGGCGTATGAAATGAGAAGCTCGTTGGTAACTCAAATCAACTGCCCCAGGCTCTTTATTTGAATCTTGATTCAGGACGCTTGCCTGGTGAGACAAAAAAAAAACAAACAAAAAAAAAATCAAACAAAAAAACCCCCACACTTAATTTCTTTAAGCAAATCAGCTGCAAATAAATCAATAAACCTAGCTGGGGCTTGGCAAGAAGTTCAAACCAGGTCTGAGCAACACCATAGCACAGATCTCTGTGCAGAGAGCACATAAAGAAAGTAACTGGGATCCAGATAATTATGTCTCAGAGGGAGCCACGATCCAGAACATTCTGAGGGGTTTGATATGAATTATTGCCCTTCAGAAAAGAACGGGGCAGATATCTGTGGGGCAATAAATAGCTCTGAGATGCATGCAAACCCCCTCGATCAAGACAGACTGTTCCTCACTTACCTCCAGGGAAGCCGAGGTGCTGCAGCAAGCAGTTATGTTCAGGCTAAATAAAGTTTTCCCAGAGTCTCCGGTGATGTATTTCTGCTTGAACTGCTGCTCACCGCAGCTTACAACAAGAAGGACTGTTTTGTGCTTCAGTGCCTTGCCTTGGTAGTCGATGACTTTAATCTGAGAACATCATGGTGAGCAAGAGAAGTGCAGAAGAATCTAATCAGCAGACAGAATCTCCTGCTTCTCCAAGTCATAAGCAGCATTTCCAAAGAAAGCAAGGTCACCTTTTCAGTCACTAATACCATTATCAAAATTACTACGGGTCACTTCCTATTATCACTTGCACCACCACGTACATCCACCCCATGCTCTGTACCCCTTCACTGAAGTTCTCCTGGTTGCTAATATTCCAAATGTCCGGGTTTGCACCACATATATGGATCCCTGTAGCTCCTAATACTCAAAGTTTATTTGGCAAATGGCTGCCTGAGGTGTTTTTCTAACTTTTGACAACTCAAGAGTTTTGTCTCTGGGAGTCATTCACACCTGCACAGCCTTCTGGCTGGAGGTGAGGTCAGACAAGATGCTAAGTAACAGATGCTGTGAAGGCATTGCCTACACTCTCCCCTCCAAAGGACCATAACTGGAAATTACCTTCCCCCTGTACAACTCTCCAGCGTGGTAGTAAGAATTCACATCATCAAACAAGGCCATCCCACCAATCTTGGAGATGAGTAGTTTGTGGGAAGCTTTGACCTGTGCCTCTGAATGAAAGCAGTAGGACAGAAACATAAAGGAGGGAGCAAGGAAACAAAGGACCCTTCAGCAATTTCCCTGCAGAGTAACCCAGTGGTAATACTTATGCACACATTTAGCTGCACGCACATTTCACACTAGGGAGATGATCTGCCCAGAGCTCTGGGTATCTAGTCTCCCTCCCACCTGTAGTTCTTAGAGACTTCCCCAAGCTTTGCCACCTGAGACCACAGGCACTCAGAGCGAGTGTCATGCCATCAGGAACTGGTGACTTTGTCTGTATCTGTAAGGTTAGATGGCAGGCTCCAATGGGCTCAGAAAGTTCAGAGCCCTTGCTAGCTTGAAAGCCTCCAGTGCTCTTGGTAAGATTACTGCATCTTCAAATGCCTCTTCTCAACCACCATAGATGTTTCCAGTTACCTGTGCCATCCTCCACTAGCAAGGCTTCTGCAACTATGCTGTCCTGATAATACCGGAAGTCTCGACTGAAGGAGGACAGACTTACATTTGTGAAGAAGCAACCTGTCTCATCTGTCTGAAAGCACAGAGAGGAAACAAGGTCTGAGTAAGGCAGTTACATTTGGTTTTACTCAATTGGCACAGAGACAGCAGTGCAAAATCCCTGCTTTCAGGGAGCTTGCCTTTGGACATAGCAGCCCAGAATGTGGAGTAGGAATATGATGCACACCAGCCATAGTCACCAGGTGCAGTTACTAAGAGGTAGCATCAGTAAACCACTGACTGGACATCCATAACCATGGGGCAACAACAAAGTTATCCTAGTTAAAGCCTCCTGCAGCCTTGTCTTATGCTAAGGCTGAACACAAATATCTCTGAATACAGCTCAGCTCTTGCTAAGCATCTCACCTGCTTTTTGAGTTCCTGGCAGAGATCAGGTTTAGAAGCACTGGGCAGGAATGGGGCTATCTTCTGGCAAAGGCTCACATGAATCATTCCCTGGACACCCTTCCCATATGTGTATCTGTTTGAGGGAGCAGAGAAAGGAAAACACAGTAAGAGAAATACAAGCCTTGCTTTGTATAGCCCCAGAGAACATTTATTCATGGATATTCACAATATAGCACAAGAGTAGCAAGCCATACAGCAGGCTCAGAAGCCCTGACCCAGTAAGCAGGATCAGAGTAGGGTACTGCAGTGATGGGAGATCAAGGGCTCTGTGATATAATTAGTGCCAAACTAATCTATCCTAGGAAACCAGTGTTGCAGATGCTGACTCAGCACAGAGCTCTGCACTTTACATCAGCATCACCTGCAACCAGGGTATGCTGAAGGCATACATCATCTTATGAGCAGACACATGTGATTAAGAAAGTGCCTTTTGTTCATAAAGCATCTTTACATGAGGCTGTTAATCCTAATGTCCTTGGGCTGAACCTGGGGCAATTCCTATTTGCCTCTCTCTAATTTCTGCTGTAACATAGTCTGGAAAATCTTCTCTTTATTTTTCCATAAGTTTATTCTGCATGGAGATGAACACCAAACATCTGCCATGTTCTGCCCCACAAATGGCTGCTTCTCAAAGGGTTGCTTGTTTCCCTCAGGTTATGTGTGTAGAGATTTGAGGAGTATTTTTAGAAAAGGGGCATTAGAGTACCTAATAGGACAGAGAACCTAACATGAAGATAGAGTACTATAAGGATAGTACCTAAAGAATAGTTACAGGAATGTTTTATGTTGCATGAGGGTGCAAGCCATTGAGTTGCTGGCCTCCTGCAACTGGAATGCAGTAAATTTCCCCTGAGCTCCTCATGGTTACCTAGCCATCTTGTGCGCATCAGGCTACATAGGGCCACTCCTCCAAGCAGAATTCTCACCTGCCACACACCCGGAGCAGGAAGGTTTTATCTAGTGCATAAATCTGATCTGGCATCTCAAAGATCACTTCAAACTTTGGCAGCACTGGAAGGAACAAAACAGAGAACTGTCGAAAACACTGGACAGAGACAGCCTTTCCAGAGAATTGACATTAAGATAGAATATGATGGAATAAGAGCCAGGAAATAGAGAAGGGAGGTGGAGAGAAGGAGAAAGGGGAAATTTCCATTGTTTCTTTAACAGATTTGTGTTCCTTCCCAGATTAAAACCCAAACATGTCCAATGTACTTGCACTTCTGACAGCTTCCCTACACATTTAAGTACGGGAAGAAAGACAAGTGAGACATCACTGGACTTCATAATCTCTGGAAAAGCCCATCCTAAATGACTCGTGCAGAGATCTGCAGAAATCATCTCTGTCAAAGGCCTGGGGTTATTCACATTCCTCCCACACACTGCCCCAAGGTCCAAAAGTGATTTCTCTCCTGAGCCTCAGCTCTGACTGTTTTCTATGACAGATGTTATTACTTTTCCCATTTGCTCCCAGGAGGGTTATTGTGGAATGAACACCCAGCTTCCTGGATGAAGAGTGCAAGGTCCCCTTTGCAGCTCAGACATATCCCACCCACCCTCATACCATACTCCTCAACGGAGAAGCTGCCATATACTTTCGCGTTGGTTACATTGATAACATATGTCCCCAGCAGAGGCTCATCACTTAGCTGGAAAGACAGATCTGCAATGCCATCTTGGGGGACTATATTCAGCCACTGCTCTATGCGGTTGTTCTTAGGATCCTACACCCACAAGAAAGGAAGAAACAGTTGTTACAGCATCAAACTGATCCACACCTAACAGAAATCAAGATTCCGGATTTCAGCGCTGTAGACTACCAGGTTCTATAGCTAGGAATGAGGCTAGTCAAGAAATTTTGAAGACAATAGAAAGCTCAGATTCTGCTCCCAGCATCTGAGTCTTCTTCTACACTTACGTAAATACTGATGTCAAAGAAAGGCCCTTCACAGTTCTGACTGTTTTCAAAAAGCTCTAAGTTGATCTGTCTGTGCTCTTGCATCTCTAGAAGAACTCACATTTCTACTGAAGTAAATGGGAGCATAACCTCAAGTAAGTGCATAAAAAAAGAAGCTGTAAGGATTATGTTAATCTAAGAAATCTGGAAATTCTACTCTTCCATTCAGAAATCTGTAAAATATGCCAGGAACTGAATATGAATAGCCCAGATATGAATAACATCAGATTTCAGCATCACTCACCTGGAGAAACAGGGAAATCTGGGGGAGGAAAAAGGCAAAAACATTAGAAGACAGAAACACATGTCAGAAATACATGCGAGGTACTTCAGATGCAGAGACTTCTCTGAAACATGTGCAACTAGTGATTTGGAAATTTAGAGCATTCACACCAATATAAAGGAAAACAAACATCACCAAGAAGAATAAATATCAGGTGGGTCCATTACTGTAGGATCTGGAGAGAAGAAAAGGAAAAGCCAATATGGAATAACCCAGCACTTGCTAATGACTTCCTGGTAGAGTCATCCATTAGGAAAACTCACTACCCCAACAGACCTAGCCCTGGCTTAGCTGCAGTCTTAAGCAGGTTACAGAGGTCAAATAGTTTGGAAGGAACCTCTGGAGGTCATCTAGTCCAACACCCTGTGGAAGCATGTCTTCTTATGGCAGATTGCTCATGAACTTCTCCATCTGAGTTTTGAACATCTCCAAGGATAATAACACCTTCTCCGGGCTCCTGTTTGAATACCTGATCAGCATCAGAATCAAAAAGTGTATCCTAATGTCTAATCAGAATGCCTCATATTCCAGCTTGTAGGAGTCAGACTAAGAACACACCTCCCCACCACATGTCCAGGAAAACCTGGCTTACAACCTGTTTGTTTTCCACTTGACATCAATATATCTGATATATTATCATCAATAGATCTGAATCATTCCGTCCCATTCTTGTGTCTGCATGACCATTTTACCAAGACAAGAAAGAGACGTATACATTTCTGCCATCTTCCTGAGTTATTAGTTTTTACTCAATTTACTATTCTCCTCTGAACACTCATCAAACATGGGCCAGGGATGAATGTGCAAGAGTCAGAGCTTCGGCATTTGAACAGGGTAGAAAGGAAGTAGGATTCATGCATAGAGCAAGGCAACTTTGTCCACAGCTTCCCAGAGCTAGCTTACCGAATCATTGAGTGCAGTGAATTCCTCATTGAGAGTCACAATGCGAAATTTCACTGAAGGCAAGGAAATCAGAAAATGTATTTATCAGATTACAGTCCTTCCATGCAGGCCCTTGCTCTACCTGTTTCCTCAGTTCCTGTCCTCATTCCGCACACATTTGTGATAATAGCTGAAGTAGACATTCCCACATGTAAGATAGTACAGGTAATGACCTACTGCCTCTTGTAGCTTCACAGTCACCACTAGCTGGACATTACAACCACTGAAAGCATCACCTCAACAAAAGATATTGTCTCAAAGATTTGTACTAGGACTGCCCATAAATTTCAGACAATCAAAAGACTTCTGTATGGTGTTACCAGCAGAAAGACTAGGGCCTACGGTTGCTCCCATTTGCAGGTCTCACCTGTCTGCCCTGGTTGATAGATGGGCTTGTCTGTCTGGATGAAGGTGCTACTGCTGGCCTCACGGATCAGGACCTTTTTCTTCTCCTCAATATTGACCTCTTCACCTGTGATGATCAATTTGACAGTGGCAATTTCCTCTGTTCCATCAGCTGGAGGTCCAACCTATACAGACAGAGAGAGTGGGGCATGCAGCCCCCAGGTAATCTGCAGGGGGGCTGGAATTAAGAGTAAAGTGGAAGAATTAACCCATTTCCTCCACCTGTCCTAGAACATCCCCTCCAGTATCTGGAGCCAGATAGCATCCAGATCTCGCTCAGTCTTGCATCAAAGCAGGAGGGCCTGCATGTCATGGAATCTGACCTTCTTCCTGATGGTTAAGGAAGTTTGCTTCTACTGACCAACCAGGTGCTGACACCTCTGAGTCCTCAGATTTGGTTAGGAAGATGGGCATATGCCAGAAAGGTGGGAGATGGTGGCAGAGAATCAAAGGAGAGAGATCAAGCTGTAGCACAGCCTGAAATGCTAGGCCTTCAGAACTACCCAGCAGGTACAAGTAAGAAAGACATATTAGAAAAGATAACCAGAGGGTCTTCCTGACTCTAGCAGCCAAAGGCCTCAGCAGTGTCAGCACAACGTCAGCACTGTATAATAGAGAGGATACTGTTTGAGGATATCTGCCTTACCCTAGATCTTTCTGAAATTCTTATCAACAATGAATCAACATTAAGATGCTATCTAAAAATAATGAATGCATCCATTTCTCTCCAACTACTCTTCAGTAGGCTCTAAAGACTCGAGTTGCTTCCTGACTTCAGGTCCTACAGAAACTGCAGTATATCATGCAAACCATCATTTCCCCAAGCTCTAGCTGTGGAGCTGTGCAAGTCCTTTGGAGAAAGGACTAAAATTGCTAATGAGAAAGGATTAAAGCTAAAATTGGTTCATCTGTTCTGAGATGGAAGAGAAGGAAACAGATGGGTTCTTATGTATCCAGAAGTGCGGTAGATTTTCACAAAAGTGTCTTCAATTTAAAAATTAGATTCAGAAGGGGATATCAGTGCTGACCAACAGGTACCATGCTAGGATACACATCCCTAGGCACCATCCACTCCCCTTCCTAGTAGGCCCACTCCAAGACAAAGTAGACCCTGCAGGTGCCATCCCTGGTTAGGGAGTAACACAAGGAATTTACAGTTCCTGAAGGGAAAAATCCACAACGGCATTTGCCTAAGATGGCTTACCCAGAAATTAGAGCACATGAAAGTTTTCTCCTTCTGGATGGTTTCTTGCACTAAGAGCTCATGTCCTGTAGAGCGCTCCAAGATGAGTTTCACATGAATCATTGCTTTGTAACAGGTGATATGGAGACAGACAGCTTGGGTGGATGGGAAACGGAGATCTGCAGGGATCACCACTAGGTAATACCTGGAGCAGGGGAAGGAAGATATGAGAGATGGCATTAGGTTAAGGGTTCAGAGATACAAAAAAGCCTCCCTGCAATGGCCCGTGACTGCAGAATTCTTCCAAAATATGCCATGGCTGCAGTCAATATTGCAACGATGAACCTAGATAAGCAATTGCTCCACTCATAACTTGAGAAATAGTTTCTCCTTGAGTATCTTAAGAACAGCACTATAATCTTTTTCAGATCCCTTGCTTCAGTCATCTTCTGAACTCCCCAAACCCATTCCTTGCAGTCTTCAGAAAACGTGGTCTCATACCTTGCAGACTAGACAGTAGTGGCTTGATCTGGCATGGCAACTGAAGAGGCAGGCATTCCTGGGCCTAACGTCTGACTCTGAAGCCACCCAAAGATGGCTTATATTTGAACTCACGGGAGTTAATCTAATACATGGGAGGTAAAGTAAATTAGTCAGCTACCCTTTGGAGTGATCTCATAAACCAGAAAGCACGAGAGTATGGAAGGTTGTCCATCTACCTAGACTGATGCCTACCAAAACAGAAGTTCAGCATCACTCACAGTTCATGAAAAGCAGCTGCCATGTGGAACAGAAGGCTCAGTAGGATGGCAGTCCTCATCTTGGGAGTTCCTGCTGCCCAATCTCCAATGGTTCTCTTTTCCTGAAATCACTGAGGTTGTTTTTAGAGAGGCTATTTCATTCTAGTGCAGCCTAAATGAAGGTGGGCTGAGAGGAGGAGCCAACCTCTCCCCACCTCTTCTCCTCTTCTGAGATTATATGCAGGCAGCAGTAGGGCTAGGTTACTGTCCCAAGTGCTCTTTAGCCAATAGCAGCCACTTTGGCTGCCATCCAACACATCAGAACATCCTCCCACTGCAAAGCTGCCATGGAGACACCCAACCAAAAGAACTTTTCATGGTAGAAATAAAGAAGGAAGGAAGGAAGGAAGGAGCGAGCAAGAACTTTGCTGATCAGTAACCCACACCAGGTCCTGATCACTTGTCACTTGTGTCTCCTTGTTCCAGCTGGAGATCGATTGCTGCTGTGCAGCCAACAGCAAGAGCTCACCCCAGCACACAGCAAGCAGTGTTGTCATTCGAGACAGAGGCTTGGTATCTCTAGGTTAGATTATGAGGATGTAGATCTCCTAAAACTGTATGGTTTGAGAATGGGAGAAAAAACCTGCATGTAAGTAGTGACACTACCTCCAGCCAGCAAGAACTAATGAGATAATGACTTAGCCTTTTACTTCCCTGCATACAGTAAGGGAAATGGAAATACATACTGGCCAGCACAGGTCTCCACCAGCTCCCTGCAACACTCACCAGCAACAGCACCATTTGCATGAAGGGAGCCTCAAGTACTGGTTCCAGCTCCTTATTGTTCATGTCTGGGTCTCAAAGGCCTTGGATACAGGGATACATTCTTTTGGTCCTGTTTTGGAACCTGAGGGTCAGGTTAAATTACACAAATTAAACACGTGGGATATTTTTGGACACTGATGACAGTTTGTACAGAAGGTTATAAAATTGTGTTGTACCAGCCTGGCATCCATAAAAGTGAGGTCACCACATAAACTGCCTGCTGTGAGCGGTACACAGATGGCATTAACTCAGAAACCACATTTCTGACAGCATTAGTTATCTTAGGCTGGAATGTGCCAGGCCAGTTTCATAGCAATGATGCAGCCTAGGCTGGTCACATCTGGGTTCCAACATGGTGTTACTCAAGTAGGCAGCTGGGATCTCTTTGTCTGGAAAACCCAGGTTCCAGGATGCCCAGAAATTTCCAGATAAATTGGGATCCCTATTGCCAAGGTTTTCCATACCCTTTTTCCAAATGGGGTAGGGAAGACAGATCTCCTTTTACCCCTGTCTCTGGGTCACTCTAGAACAAACATGCCCCATGGGAGATACACATTATGCACAGGAGCTGCCAGTGCTAGCATTGCCTTTATCTCATGTGAATATTTCACTGCTCAGTTGATTGAGACAACCAGCCAAAGATCACTAGGCCCAACTGGTTTCAGAAATCAGCTTTGAGTTGACCTAAATCAGTGGTAGGCTATCAGGGGAGGAAGACTGGGCAGTTTTTATTCTGGGCAGTTTTTATTCTGATGGACACATTCTCTGCATCCTGGTCTCTTTGTGAAGGAAGGCCATGTTGCTAAAAGTGTCAGGTAAAGTTATAATTTTTTGTCTAAAAACTGAGATTTCCTACAGCAAGCATGAGCCAGATCTGTCATAAGTCAACAAACAATAGACAGATATGTCCAGTTGCTGGCAGACTTCTGACAGGAGCTGCACGGAGCAGGGTCAGTCCTGAGGAGCTCTCTCTGACCCTGTCCCACCGTGCTCCTCTTACCATGTTTACCCAGGTGTGTTCTCTATTTCTTGCTTGTTTCGGCAAACCTGGCTCTTGGTCACAAGAACAAACATTTGAAAGATCTGCATTGAAGGCAGTGACCAACAGCTGCACAGGTGTCAGACCTGAGCAAAGTCTTTGAACTAGAGAAAGCACAGAAAGGCTATGCACATTTTCTACTTTTGCAGTTTCTTTCTCTAAATGAATTCAGAAAAGGTCCTTGTGATAAAAGTCCTGAGCCAAGAGACCCATGTGGAGTTAGGGATCTACTTCTCCTGAAAACTCACTTTTCAGCTAGAGTAGAGGACATAGTGTGTACTGGCAATGCAAGACCATATAGATACTGTTTTCCACAGATAACTTTAATCAAAAGTGAAGAGAAAGAAAGAGGAGACTTAGAAAAGGTCACAACTATTATCATGGAAGATATCTTCTATGGTTTAGAATGAGGACGAGGAGCAATGGCCCCTTTGAAATCACTCCAATGTTTTAATATCTTTGAAGAAAACAAAAGGGCAAATAGCATCAATTTTTGGTATGAAAAGAGCATTGGGGATACAGTGATACAGAGCACTTTGACAGGATACTGTGCAGAGGAGGAAATCATTGGTTTCCTTAAAGAATCCTTAAAGAGAGTGGTGGAATCCTTAAAGAGAGTGGTTTCCTTAAGGAATCCTTAAAGAGAGTGGTGGAATCCTTAAAGAGAGTGGTGGTAAATGGTATTAAGTCCAGCTGGAGGCCAGTGACAAGTGGCGTTCCCCAGGGCTCTGTGCTAGGTCCAGTCCTGTTCAATGTCTTCATCAATGACCTGGATGAGGGCATTGAGTGTACCCTTAGTAAGTTTACAGATGACACAAAGCTGTGTGCAAGTGTCGATCTGCTGGAGGGTAGGGAGGCTTTGCAAAGGGACCTAAACAGGCTGGACCGCTGGGCAGTGTCCAATGGCATGAGGTTTAACACGGCCAAATGCTGGGTCCTGCACTTGGGGCACAACAACCCTATGCAGAACTACAGACTGGGAGAAGCCTGGCTGGAAAACTGCCAGTAGGAGAGGGACCTGGGGGTGTTGGTCGACAGCCGACTGAACGTGAGCCAGCAGTGTGCCCAGGTGGCCAAGAAGGCCAAGGGCATCCTGGCTTGTATCAGAAATGGTGTGACCAGCAGGTCCAGGGAGGTGATTCTCCCTCTGGACTCAGCACTGGTGAGGCCGCTCCTTGACTACTGTGTCCAGTTCTGGGCCCCTCACCACAAGAAGGATGTTGAGGCTCTGGAGCAAGTCCAGAGAAGAGCAACGAAGCTGATGAAGGGGCTGGAGAACAGGACCTATGAGGAGCGGCTGAGAGAGCTGGGGTTGTTTAGCCTGGAGAAGAGGAGGCTGAGAGGAGACCTCATTACTCTCTACAAGTTCCTGAAAGGAGGTTGTAGAGAGGAGGGAGCTGGCCTCTTCTCCCAAGTGACAGGGGACAGGATGAGAGGGAATGGTCTCAAACTCCGCCAGGGTAGATTTAGGTTGGAGATTAGGAGGAGGTTTTTCACACAGAGGGTCATTGGGCATTGGAATAGGCTGCCCAGGGAGGTGGTTGATTCACATTCCCTGGAGGTGTTTAAGGCACGGGTGGATGAGGTCTTGAGGGACTTGGTTCAGTGTTTGATAGGAATGGTTGGACTAGAAGATCCGATGGGTCCCTTTCAACCTGGTTGTTCTATGATTCTGTGATTCTGTGAATCACATCTGCTAAAGAGCCTGTACTGTAGAATAATTCATCAAAGCGACTGTTCTTCGTTCTCCTCAGGATGCTCATCACCAGTTTCATAGTGTCTAATGCCTTTTCTGTTGTTGAGTTCTTTCTTTTCCAATCACAAATTTGTGCTCCTAATCACTGATATTTCCAGCTCACCTCTTACACACAAACACACACACTATTACTGTTGTATAGCATCTTCAAAGAAAACAGGATTTGATATCTTTGTGTTCTATTAGTCAAGAATACTTTTGCATTACAGGTATTCTACTCTCCAGGTAGGGTTCATAAAAAACTGTGGGCATTATGTGTGTGCAGCCTGACCAGCATCTATATCATAATGATATGATTAAAAAGAATGTATCCATAATGCCAAAATAGACTGCTGCACCCACTTTCTACTGCCTTGACAGCAGAATTTCTCCACCACACCAAAGTCAAGCCAGGAATTGATAGCACACCTGGACAAACACAGCAGAAGGGTCAGGAACTGACTGGGTCAGAGAGTTTGAAGGCAACATAGCATAAACTGTTCTATGTGTCTCTCAATGCCTGGCTTCTACACTGAGATCATTCAAAGAGCTGCAGATCTTTGGAAATTTTTCCCAGAAATCTAGTGCAAGCCTTTAGATTGTAGGCTTTAAATTTGTTGATTGGAATCAAGCTCTGGAGAATTACAGCACTATGTTCAGGGAAATTTGGAAACCTTCACAAGAAGGCTCTCAAACAATGGGTGAGCCATGGTGTGAACACTGAAAACATGCAGTTTTGCATATTTTTCACAAAAGGGCAGAAATAACTAGGATAGCTTATTTCTAGCTAACATTCCAGAGATCCACATAACCCATTGGAAGAGTCTATTATCTTCTGAATCTTCTTGGCCCAGTACTGAAGCTCAGAATCTTGTTTCATCTCTCCTGCTCACCCCACTGAACTGAAAGTCTCACCAGCACTCCAGGCATAGTGTCTTCTCTGAATCATGACATCCTTACTCGTAAGTTCAAATCAAGTCATCAAGTAGAAAAGCATTCATGGAAGTTGAAAACCGCTTATGAGTTGGTAAATCACAAAGACTTCCAGATCTGAATGCTGTGGTTTTGGAGTCATCTCTAGTATTAATAAGGAATCAAAACTTAAACCTGAACCTTGTGGTTAATTTGGGGGTCCTAGACAAAGAAAATTCCACCCAAACTATTGTAGTGAATCTTCAACTATATGTAATATATTCGTGGACCCATTTGTCAGGTGTTATGTGCGATTCTTAATTTTGGCAAATCCACTTACTTAATCAATTAAGTGGCAACTTTGATTATATCCAAGGAGCTCCTTCTTGGTGGAAGAAGTAAAGAAAACTCGTTTTGTGTAGAAATAGTTCTAGCAAAATGACCCAAGGCATTGCAGTAGCTTGGAAGAGCTGATCTTTGTGGAATACCTTGAACACTTCTAGTCAAGGGCAATGGGCTACATTCAAAGTCAGAATATCTCATATAAACCTTGTGACTGTGCCTTTTACGTTTAATGTAGGATTGAGCATACAACTGGACATGAACCATGCATAAAGTCACAGAGACCTGCCCATACTTAGAGGCTCGGAAGTGTAAAATCAAAAGGCATATGGAAGAAGCATCAACATAAAACAAATGTTCAGTGTTAGACACAATTCACAATGCTGCTCTACCTGGACCAGTTGTTTTGATGACACACATACACATATGACAGGTGTGCTCTCTTTCTGGAGGCTGCAAGAAGAAAGGGACAGGGAAGATTTATTTCTTTTGAGGAAAGATATCACAGATTCTTTACTTCCCTCCCTTTCCTCTGCTACTTTCTTTGGGCAACCTTCCTCTGCTGAGGACACAGCAAGCAGCTGGCCAGTCCACAGATGAGCAGAGACATAGTCCCCAGCAGCTGGAGGGAAATGATATACCACTCAGGGGAGTTCGCTTCTGGACACTGGTGTGCTCAGTCAGGAAACAGTCCCTATTTAACAAAGCTCTTTTCTCCTGTCTGATCTTATTCTTCTCCCACCCTAAACTTCTGCTGTTATTTTATCTCCTCATTTTACTGCACATGGAGAAGGTGAAAATATTTGCTCCCTACAGCGGAGACATGAGCTACTCCTTCCCACACCCAGATTCAAGTGAAGGTGACTGAAAGAATCATAGAATCATAGAATAACCAGGTTGGAAAAGACCCATCAGATCATTGAGTCCTACATTCCTATCAAATATTAAAGCATGTCCCTCAGCACCTTGTCTACCCATCCCTTAAACAACTTCAGGGAAGGCAACTCAACCACCTCCCTGGGCAGCCTGTTCCAGTGCCCAACGACCCTTTCCGTGAAAAATTTTTTCCTAATGTCCAGCCTAAACCTTCCCGGCTCAGCTGTAGGCCAATCCCTCTCGTCCTGTCCCCTGTCACTTGGCAGAAGAGGCCAGCACCCTCCTCTCCACAACCTCCTTTCAGGTAGTTGTAGAGAGCAATGAGGTCTCCCCTCAGCCTCCTCTTCTCCAGGCTAAACAATCCCAGTTCTATCAGTGGCTACTCATAAGGACTGTTCTCCAGCCCAGTTCACCAGTTTCGTTGCTCTTCTCTGGACTCACTCCAGAGCCTCAACATCCTTCTTGTGGTGAGAGGCCCAGAACTGAACACAGTATTCAAGAAGCAGTCTCACCAGTGCCGAGTACAGAGGGAGAATATCCTCCCTGAACCTGCTGGTCACACCATTTCTGATACAAGCCAGGATGCCATTGGCCTTCTTGGCCACCTGGGCACACTGGTGGCTCATGTTCAGTTGCTGTCAACCAACACCCCCAGGTTCCTCTCGTCCTGGCAGCTTTCTAGACAGACTTCTCCCAGTCTGTAGCTCTGCATAGGGTTGTTGTGCCCCAAGTGCAGGATCCGGCATTTGGCCGTGTTAAACCTCATGCCATTAGACTCAGCCCAGCAGTCCAGCCTGTTCAGATCCCTTTGCAGAGCCTCCCTACCCTCCAGCAGATTGACACTTCCATCCAGCTTAGTGTCATCTACAAATTTACTAAGGGTGCTCTCAATGCCTTCATCCAGGTCATTGATGAAGACATTGAACAGGCCTGGACCCAGCACTGAGCCCTGGGAAACCTCACTTGTAACTGGCCTCCAGCTGAATTTAAAGCTATTTACCACCACTCTCTGGGCCCGGCCATCCAGCCAGTTTTCTACCCAGGAGAGTGTGCGCCTGTCCACACCAGAGGCTGACAGTTTCTGAAGCAGAATGCTGTGAGAAACTGTGTCAAAGGCTTTACTGAAGTCCAGGAAAACCACATCCACAGCCTTTCCCTCACCCAGTAGTCGAGTCACCTTGTCATAGAAGGCGATTAGGTTTGTTTGGTAAGACCTGCCTTTTGTGAACCCATGTTGACTGGGCCTGATCACCCGGTTCTCTTGCACGTGCTTCATGATAGTACTCAAGATCACCTGTTCCATGACTTTCCCTGGCACTGAGGTCAGACTGACAGGCCTGTAGTTCCCTGGATCCTCCCTGCAACCTCTCAGCCAGCCTCCAGTCCAGTGGAACTTCCCCAGTCTTCCAGAACTGTTGGAAGATGATGGAAAGGGGTTTGGCAAGCACATCTGCCAGCTCTTTTAATACCCTTGGGTGGATCCCATCCAGCCTCATAGACTTGTGGGTGTCTAGCTGGGCAAGTAAGTCTCTGACCTCCTCCTCTTGGACCATGGGAGCCTCATGCTTCTCTAGTTCCGGGGTTTGTACACAGAGGGAACAACTTTCTTAACAATTACAGACTGAGGCAAAGAAGGCATTAAGTACCTCAGCTTTGTTCTCATCCCCTGTCACTATTGTTCCTTCTGCATCCAGTAGGGACTGTATATTCTCCCTAGTACTCCTTTCATTGTTAATGTATTTATAGAAAGATTTTTTATTATCTTTCACAGACTTAGCCAATCTAATTTCTTAGTTGGGTCTTAATTTCTAGTTGGGTCTTAGCCCTCCTGTTTTTTTCTCTGCATTATCTCACTTCCCTCCTGTATTCCACCCAAGATGCCTGTCCCTTCTTCCAAAGCTCATAGACATTTCTCTTCTTTTTGAAGCCAACCAGGCTTCTGAACAGTCCAAAATCTGCCCTCTGGACGTTTAATGCAACTGTCCTGCTAACCACCCTCTTCATCTCACCTAGAACTGAAAACCCTATCACCTCATGATCACTTTGTCCCAGGCATCCTCCTACTACCACATCCCCCACAAGGCCTCCTCTGTTCACAAACAGTAGGTCCAGGAGGGCACCTTCCCTTTTCGGTTCACTCACCAGTTGTGCAAGGAAGTTGTCTTCCATGCACTCCAGGACTCCTGAACCTCCTGGACTGCTTCCTTTCTGCTGTATTGTACTTCCAGCAGATATATGGAAGACTGAAGTTTCCCACAAGAACAAGAGGCATCGATCTAGAGACTATCCCCAGCTGTTTATAAAAGAGCTAATCAGCTGTTTCTTCTTGGCTGGGTGGTCTATAACAGACTCTCATCACAAAATCTGCCTTCTTTTCATCTCCTCTGATTTTAACCCACAGGCACTCAATCTCCTCATCACCATAATCAAGCTCGACAGTATCCATGTCCTCCCTTATATAGAGGGCTACCACACCTCCTCTCCTACCCTTCCTGTCACGCCCCACCATATCTGCACTCCAGTTATATGAATTATCCCATCGTGTTTCTGTGATGGCAACGACATCATTGCCTCCTTGCCTGTAGAAGGAAGGTATGATATCTGTCAAGGGGCATATGTGCTAAATACCTGGAAGATGTCAGGAACACTAAAAGTAGTTCCAAATGAGGGTATTTATACTGTAATATGTTTCGTTCTGGCTATATATGCAGAAAGTTAGGCAACACTTTGATCTCGTGCTGTGCTTCCACCACCCAGGAGTCCAGATGGTAACACATCACTACCACAGCCAATCATGTTGACTCCTAGTTCTTGTATTTGCAGGCACTATGGCCAGCATCTGGTTAGAACCTATTTCTTCCAGACTACTTTTATTTTCCTTCCATAAGAGTCATAAGGAGGAGGAAGATTTGGGAGAGATAATAAAATCCTAATGAGTTCATCATCAGCTTTACGCTAAGCTTCCCCTTGCTATGAAGCCACGACACTCAGCATTCCCATCTATAGCACAGGTGCACCAGGAAAGATTTAAATTGGATATTAGGAAAAAAAGCATCACCAGAAGGGTTTTAAAGCATTGGAACAGGCTGCCCATGGAAGTGGTTAAGTCAAAATTGCTGCAAGTATTTAAAAATCATGTAGATGTGGTGCTAGGGATAGTTTGGAGGTAGACTTGGCAGTGTGAGGTTCACAGCTGGACTTGATCTTAAAGGTCTTTTTCCAACCCATTATTCAATGATTCCATAGGTCTTTCTTCCAAAGTGTTCCTCAACTTGCTCCTGAGGAGAAGCGATTACAGTCAGTTCTCAAACCCTGCGTATCACATGGAACAGAGAAATACCCATCAAGAGGTATCCCATGTCACTAGTTATTTTACCCAGGCTGATGGTTGTATCATCTCAGTAAAATGTATTGGTCTCCTCAGCATATGGCCAAGAAGTGCAGTCACAGCTCATGCATGATTCCAGCTGGTAATCTTGGTCTTGTCCAGCATAAACTGGATCTATCCCAGATATACAGGAAAATAGAGTTAGCAGCCACTAACAAGATAAGTGGAGACTTAACAGCAGTCACCACTAGAGGACAAAGAAGAAAAATACATTACATTTTAATACACTATTTCTTTGAGAGGAAAATTATCAGATGCTGGAATAGCAGTGAGCTGTACATCCCAGTCAGACCTGTCACAGATATAAGTAGTGTCTTCACTTATCAACAGGAAAGTAAAGCCTGTGGACTTCCATACCCACCTGTGGAAAACAGGCAGGGATAAAGTATTATTGGATATTTTTTAACCAGTTCCAGTCTTATCATGTGTCTGATTTATAAAAAGACAGCGGAAAATCTGAGCTGAGCATGAGAGGCCTTACTTAAGCGTACTTTTTCAAACAGCTGAATACAGTAGCTTTCAGCACAAATTACTCTCCCTGAACTTTGGAGTATGATAAGGACAGACACACAAAGAAAGATCTGAAGGCCATCAGCCCTACTGTGGGATAGATCCCAAAGCCATCACTGTCCAAGACACAAAACATGTTGGCTTTCCTTTCTGTTATGGTATTAGTGATGGTGATTATAAAGATCAAAAAAAATCTCTGAGGGTAAATACTAATACTGAATTTACCTGTAGCACTTCCTTCTGTGCTTTTTCAAGCTTGGTGATGCTGAAGAGAAGGCAGATCAGCTACATCATCCTCTAAGAATATGAGGCATAGAAAGGAAGAGACTTGTTCAGAACCGCGATGACTCATAACCAGGCCCAGGGAGACAACCCTAGTGCTCAAGAAGAAGGTGTTTCCTGCAGAATATTAACCTTTCACAGACAGAGGCGCTGGGTCCAAAGAAGTAGACCCTAGACCACACCTAAAAATTTCACCTGGATTCAGGCAGAGGAGTACAGGTCTCAGATCCAGGTCTCAGATCCAGGTCTCAGTTGGGGGAAATTGATAGGTTTTGACTTGCTTTATCCATGGATTCTCTGGGGAGAGGAAAAACCATGGGTGCTCCTGGAAATAAACACAAGGAATATCCAGAGCTGTGGTTCACAAAGGCATCTCAGAACTTAGAACAAATCCATAGAGGGGAAAAAATGAAGTCATGGCATACCAGCCCCTTTGTCAGAAGTAGACATCAGATGTGGCAGATGTTTAGTGTAAAGAGACTTTGTAAATAGGAACAGTCATTCCTCCTGAAGAAAATAAGGAGCTCCACATAATTAAATATGCAGTCCATTGATTTCTTTATCTTGCCATTTAACAGAATTTTCAGTCCCATATACTTTTTGCATCAGAGATTTAAAAATTAAAAAAAAACTAGCACTAGAAAAGGAATTCTACACTTCATTACAATCTCTCTTCCTGATATATCACTACAACTATTCACTCAGTTTTCTTTGTCTTTTCCTCCATATCTTCTCCTCTTCCTCCCACAGTCTTGTCTGAGGTCTTTACTCCACATCATCGCCGATTGTCACATTTGCCATCATCAACGCCAGCAGCAGAGGGTCCCATAATCAGTCTGGTTTAGCAGCACCTTGTGTTGCCAGCGTAGAGCAAGCCATAACTTACAAGGCTATAGTCCAAGTGTGATGCCAAAACGTGAACTGAACTTTTATTGATCTAGTTGAATCCTTGTTAGAGTCAGTTGTTTGTTTGTTTCTAACTTGGAAAACATAACACCCAAACCAATCCCCAGATCTTTTTGCAAAAAAGAAATTACAGACTCAAATTCAAACCTTCAAAACATTCTGCTATGTTTACATGTGTTACTATCTGTTCTGCTCTCATGAGACACCACTTGGAGTACTGCATCCCGCTCTGGACTCCTCAGCACAGGAAAGACATAGACCTGTTGAGCGGGTCCAGAGGATGGCCACAAAAATTATCAGAGGGATGGAACATCTCTCCTATGAGCAACAGCTGAATTCAGCCTGGAAAAGAGAAGCCTCCAGGAAAACCTCATTGAGGTCTTTCAATATATGAAAGGGGCTTAAGAAAGAAGATGAGAGACTTTTTACTAGTGCCTGTAGTGACCAGACAAGGAGCAATAGTTTTAAACTGAAAGGGGCTAGATTTAGATTGGATATCAGGAATACTTTACAGTGAGGGTGGTAAGACATCAGAACAGGTTGCCCAGAGAAGCTGTGGATGCCCCAACTCTGTAACTGATCAAAATCATGTTGGACAGGGCTTTGAGCAACCTGATTTAGTGAGAAATGTCCCTGCCTGTGGCAGGGGAGTTGGACCAGTTTATCATTAAAGATGTCTTCCAACCCAAGCTATTCTGTGATTCTATGAAGAGTTTGTAGGAGCCTTACCTTTAGAAAACTGAAGAAGGATGCTAGTTGATTAAACCACAAGGTAAGATACCTTTTAAATTCCAAGGGTAGAAGATCAATGAAATAATCCTCTGGCACGCAGTAGTCAATGTCTTCATTGGTTTTATAGGGATAACCTCCATTTTTGGAGGGAAACATAGAATATACCTGCATAATCATAGGAATATGCAAAAAAAAACTGAACAAAAGGCTTACACTACAGACAAAGCATGACAGATTGCTACCCAACCGTTACTGCATGGATTTCTCATTCCATTCTTAAATTTTCTAAATACCAGCAACCCACCATGTATTGCAACTTCTCCAAAATCCAAACGGGTCATTCTGTAATCAAGATCATTTATTTTTAAAAGGTAGAAATCTACTGTTACCTGGTCACACTTCAGTAGAACTGTCAAAGGTTTCAAACCCTGTGGAACACTAGTTTGCACTTTTTCCTGCAAATAATTTTTTTAAACTACTAAATCAAAATAGACTAGATGTCTTATCACCCACTTAAAACCCATGTGGTTTTAAGATCAGAAGTAATCTGTGCTGTACAGCAGCTACATGGTCAGTTGTTAGCCAGAGAGCAAAGAAATCGGTCTCATATAACCAGAACAGGCTCCTGCCCAAGACAAAAGCTCCAAAACACAGAAAGATGGGGTTATAGGAGTTGGGAAGCTGGGAATACATAAACAGGGAAGGTTACAATGAAGGAGAAAATAGAATACAACCTCCTAAGAAGTCAAGCTTTCTTAAATTATGCTGCTTATGGAACAGCATAGCTTAAAAATAAGCCTTTGTTTAAATCATTTTAAAGTTATAACAGACATATGCTGGATTCTGAATATCCTTTTAGAATACAGACATTAAATTAAAGACAGAATTAAAGCAGAAAAATAGTAAAGCCCTATGTGTTTCATACAATGTTTTAAAGGTAGACTACTAAGTACGCATCAGTCATGAGGGAATGTCCAGAAAACAGTTTACAAAGGTGTTCAGGCAGTTTTTGACAAGAACAGTCTGTTCAGAATATTTCCTCCACAGAATATTTCCTTTTTTTTTCTGTTTATTCACCTGGTTCAAAGTATGACTAGCTTATTCAAACTGAGAAACTTTGGGGACTGCAAAAGCATGGAAATTGCTTTTGCCCTTCATATCCCCAAATAGGAACTAGTTGCAAGGAGCTAAGCTATCTGATTTCTGAAACAATGAGGAACACAGTGAACAGAAGAAAGAAGGGGGAGTGTGCAGAGGGGAGGTGGGCAGGGGGAGGAGGAATCCATCAGTTAATTATTTTCTGAGACATATATTTTGCTTTGTTCAAACTGAATCCATGTAAATGTCAAATATGTTTAGACAAGCTTATCTTCCATGAATCCAAAACATCTACGGTAGCTTTATTAAATGAAAGACATTAAATGCTGAGGGATTTGCACATTAATTGAATTCCAAATTCCATACTGGAATGAACTGGGCTTTAGTGGCCACTGTGCGCAAGTCCTTCTTTTGAGGAGTTGGTAGGCTAGGTGAGCACAGAGCAAGAGGACAAGAAGCCTCCCATCTCAGAATGACGACACTCAAAGGAGCAAAGTCCATGTCGTGCCCAGCTGCCCATGCAGTGTCAGTGATTTAGCCACAATCAAACCTGTGCCTTTCAAAACCCAGTGACCTGGCTGTAGTTCTTCCACTGCTGCAGCAGAGCTACCTGTGCAATGCAGGCAAAGATGATATCTGTCCCATTCTTTCCTCCCTTTTCTGCACCTCTCTTCCTCCCTTAGTCTGTTTCAGTGTAAGTATCACCTGATTAACTGAAGGCTAGGGAAACTTTGAATTCTGCTGTTGGCAACAAAGCCTCCCTCAGGGAACATGTGTGCTCTCAAGTCTCCTTTAGTAAGCACATCACCTAATCCTTCAGTATCATTTTGTCTCAGCCTGTGGATCTGATCCGCAGGAAAAAAAGCATAAGAAGTTCAAGTTGCACAAGTTCAACAATGAAAACTTACTCTCACAATGAGTCTGACAGGAGACAAATTCACTCAGAGTTGAGCAATTTGTCTTTTTTGTCCACCTAGAAACTAGGACAAAGCTCCAAATAGGCAGAGAGCATCTCCACTGAGAAGTTGGAGACTTTTCAAGCCTACTGCATTCTCTCATGTCTCTGAGTGACTATCCAGTACATTACTACTTCATAGTTCAAAAAAAATTCCAATTTCCAGGACACA
The DNA here is from genome assembly GCA_033558105.1 of Coccyzus lansbergi. NCBI lineage: Eukaryota > Metazoa > Chordata > Aves > Cuculiformes > Coccyzidae > Coccyzus > Coccyzus lansbergi. The sequence continues at coordinate 3,526,083 of JAUMJK010000229.1, forward strand.
GCTTGCCAAGTTGGATAGATCAACCAATTGATCTATTGATTTATTGTGCATACGCACAATAAAGCTCTATTTCATCTTCTAATTTGGAATAGGAATAGTGGAAAACAAAGGCATCTCACACTTCCCTTCAGCTCTAGCAGTGAGTACTAGAATAAAATACCAAAATAAACAATTTCTCATTAGTTCCTTGAAACTTTGGTTTGTGATACAGTGGTGGCACAAAGGCTCTGGAGCAGTTACAGGAGCAATCAAGTGCTCATAGCCATGCTGATTCATCTCACCACTCACAAACAAACTTCAAGAGGATTAAAACCATGCAGTTAAGGGTGACTCCCCCCGGATTTTCTGCAAATGTTTGCCTGCAGAAAACATGCCAAACATCCACATCTGGAAGGTCATCGCAAACTGCTGAAATTTTATTTTGCTGGAAGGGACTCCATGAATTTTTGTGCAGATCTGAAATTATTTCCTAGGAACTCACTCGATTACTGGGTGTGGTTCTTAGAATTGAAAGGAAGGAGCTGCACTGGAGTGCAGTAACATAAGGACAAGGTCTGGCAGTGCTTCAAAGTCACCCAGCTCCAGGTTAGAACAGGGTCTGATCTGGGTTATCTCCAGGGATAGGCCTACAGAAAGGATGTGAGTTTGATTATGAATTCCTGCTGCTGCTCAAGAATGCTGGACTTGTATCCTAAAGGAAAAATGTTCAAGGGGAAGATCAAAAGCAGACAGCTGAACCCCTATGTAAAGCCAATCTAAGTCTCTTGTTTACATTTTCTTATACTATCCTCCCCACATTTTTTCCTTTACATTCCTCACCATTCAAAGGATAAAAATACTTTTCAGAGTGCCAATATGGGACCATTCAAGATCGTTTGGCGGGGGGCGGGGGGGGAACCAAAAAACAACTAAAAGCTTGTGAGTGTGTAACTTTCAGGCACAGTCAGCCTACTCCAACCCTATCCAGCCTGTCCTCCAAAGGAGTGTGTCCTTTCAGGGCATTCCTGTAGGCATCACGTTTTTCTCAGATAATCTGAGGGTATAACAGGGCCATGAGGACATAGAATGAGAAGAAATACACAGAAGGAATATGAAAATATAAGCCCATGAGAAATGCTGAAGGAGGAATGGAGGTATATGTATTCCCTTAATAATAAACTTGTGAACAGTCTAAAAGAGAGACCGGTTTGTTTGCAGGAAGAAGCTGAAATATCCTTTGCTTCACTTTATCTTTCAAAGCGTGGCAATTATTCAACAAATAGCAAGTTTCTTACAAAATGCACAAGAGACACAGGGCCTTTCAAAAAGATGTTAATCAAATATTTATTTCAATAAGTGAATTTCCATCATTTCTAAGTCAGGCAAGAATGCACCAGAACATCCAGGGCAAAATTGTGGCTACTCAACTAGTTTCATCAAAAGGTTCTCGGAGCACAACACTGCTACTGTTTTTTCAAAATCCCTGTGACACTGCCTCTAAAATCCATACTAAATCACAAAAATGTCCAGCCTCTAAGATCCATCAGTTCCTTTGGCTCCCCTACCCATGACAAAAATTTCACAACTGTTCTTTCTGGTTCCCTGATCACATGATAATACCTCTATATGTGCACTGGTCACCTATCCTGTCTCCACTGTCCTCACTGAAGGAATCATAGAATCATAGAACAACCAGGTTGGAAGAGACCCACTGGATCATCAAGTCCAACCATTCCCATTAATCACTAAACCATGTCCCTTAGCACCTCGTCCACCCGTCCCTTAAACCCCTCCAGGGAAGGTGACTCAACCCCCTCCCTGGGCAACCTGTTCCAGTGCCCAGTGGCCCTTTCTGTGAAAAATTTCTGTGAAAGCACAATGCATGATCCCTAAAACTCCTCTCCTAGCCCCCTTCTCTACTTCTTTCACAGGGTATACTCTGCCTTTGCTACTCTTGTGCCACCACACTATTCATACAATATCAATTCAAATCATCAATCCTATCACACATGTGTTTGCAGCAGCCCAAGTTTTAAAAGTCATCAGCCGAAGCTCTGTCAAACAAATTTCCTTTCTATTGCTGCTGTTCCTAGTGAGCCTGCTGCAGCAGAGAGAATCATAGCTATTAGATTTGTAGTTAATTTATTCAAGATGTAACAGAGCACTCAAAGGCACTGCATGCCTCAGCTAGGAAATATAGCCCCATGGTTACAAGACACATGCAGCAGGGTGCTCTGGGATCCTTTCCAACTGCCTTGATTTGAGGGAAATCGGGTTGTCACAGGGAAATCTGATCAATTTGATTAAACTGGAAGAGGGAAAATTTAGATTAGATAACAGGAACAAATTTATTACTATGGTGGTGATAAGGCATTGGTACAGGTTGCCCAGAGAAGATATGGATGCCCCACCCCTGGAGGTGTTCAAGACCAGGTTGGATGGGGCTTTGGGCAATCTGATCCCCAGAGGCAGATTGGAATTGGATGATCTGTAAGGTCCTGTCCAATAGAACCCAGTCAGTGAAGTTAAGGAACAGCTTACATTCTTTTGAGTAACTATGTCCTGCATGGTACATACAAGACAAACTGATTTTTTTTTCCAGATGCTAATCACTTCAAAGGCAACACAATAATACAGGAGGAAAAAAGTAGCAATAACTAGTTCAGCAGTTGCATGAAAAACTGAGCCAGAGGAAAGGAGTTACTAGAATAAGGCAGTTCAAACAGGTTGAGAGAGAACAATGCAAACCATTCTCTGCTGTGCTGAGTGACCTTTTCCTGAAGATCATCCACAGATTTAAATTCTGGAGGATCTGCCACTTGCCAAGATTAAGAGAGTAAAAATCAACTGCTGTTTTATTGCTGCATGCAGGTTAATTCCCATGATGCTGCTTCATCTGCATGATGATAGTGTTACAGAAGCTCCTGGATTTCAACTAAAGCTATTTTCTGTCCCTTGCTTTGCACAATTAATGTACCCTTATGCCTATACCTAAGATTTCCTTTCGTTTTATTATTTTAAAATCTTCTTGCATGCCTACAGAGAACCTGCATGCCTACAGAGAACTGTAAACTGCTTCCTCTGCAGTTTTCCTGACAGGGCCTCACTAGGGCAGAGTAGAAGGGGGAGGAAAACCACCCTTGATCTGCTTGCCACACTCTTCTGGTTGCACCCCAGGATACCATTGGCTTTCTTGGCCACGAGGACACAAAACTAACACATGTTTAAGCTGTTCTGCACCAGAATCCCCAGGTCCTTCTCTGTAGACCTGCTTTCCAGCAAGTCAACCCCTACTCTTTAGTGGTGCATGGGGTTATCCCTTCCTAGGTGCAAGACACTGCTCTTGCCTTTGTTGAACTTAGAGAAGTTCCTCTCCATCCAGCACCCCAACCTGTACTGGTCCCTCTGAATGGCACCACAGCCTTTTAGTCTGTCAGCCACTCCTCCCAGTTTGACAAACAAACTGTCCCCTCACCAAGGTCATTGATAAATTTGAACACTACTGGACCCAGTACTGACTTCTGGGTAATGCCACTACCTACAGGCCTCCAACTAGACTCTGCACCACAGCTCATGGTTCTGCCATCCAGCTAGTTCTCAATCCACCTCACTGACCTGTTCCTTAGATAGGATACTACAGATGAGAACTGCCTTGTGAATCCAGGTAACTAAGCAAAATGGTAGTATATCTTACTAAAGCTAGTTCTCCTGACTGTAGCAAGCTGTTGTACTTAGCAGTCCTAACATTGGATGATATTTACCAGGGTATGCATCTTTCTCACACCAACCTTTTCAAAAGCTACTGCTAAAAGGTAAACACTTCCCTAAGGATGAAGGCAGGGAACTGTAATCAACAGTAAACTTAACATCAAAATTTTCTGGTGATCTTTCCTTATAACTCGCTCACATTGGAACTGCAGATTGGAAACAAGCATAGGCTCAATCAAAAAGTGCTAGAACCTAAAAGCTTGCTGAAGCCTTTCTGCTAGTGCTAACTTGTGTACCATCCCTGTACAGTAACTTAGCAAATTCCTTTTTAGTTCTCCAAAAGTGAGGATAGATGTAGCTTCAACAAAAAAGCTAATGTTTGTGGTGAGCAACATTTTGGCCTTGTCTGCTCTAAATGCTCACTTACTTCTCTACATTGCCACACAGACAGTACATGTGAAAGGCAAAAGTTGGACTTAATGAGAAGTGTCAAAAGCACCACCCTGCAGCACACAAAGGGGATTAGTGGAGGACAGCCTGCAAACAAGGATTGAGAGTGGCCAGGCTAGGCCACAGAACTGGCTAAGAACCAGAACCAGTGAGACTAGTTACAGGGAAAGAAATTATTGGGAAGTTTAGAAATGTCCAGAAGCCAAGAAAGGAAAAAACAGGTACAAGGTAGGGTATGGGAGAGTTCTCAGCTGGGAAACCAGTAGAAAGAGGAAAACAATCACTCAAAGAGGAACTGCCTGATTCAGCTACTACTTTTTTGAGCACTTCCTGATGCACAAAAGCTAGACACATGGTGCTTGGAAAGATTTCTGCAGCCCTCTGCATCTAGGTTAATCTATGCACCCAACCAACACCTCTGTTCACTCCCAAGAGATAAGGAGTAGCATAACCCCTTCTGTTTTGACGTAATTGCTTTTTCTATAGAATCCTAACACTCAAATAACAGGCTGAGGAGAAGGAGAATGGGTCATGGGATTTTTTTAGTGCTGAAAAACAGAAAGAGATCACCGAGTCTTGAAGTCAACAAAATCTTTTTTCTGTAGATCCCACTTGCAGTGATAAGCTAACAGCCTGGTCTTGGGAGTTCACTTGAATGCTACATTCCTGATAACTACTTGGTTAAAGTTTACAGCAGCTCTTTAAATTTCTTTAGGGGGTATGCTGTGGAAGATTCTGCTTGTTTGTAGCATGGGCTTTTCAAACTGGATGTGCAATCCATTTCATTAGCCTCTGATTTGAATTTTCTGTGCTGTCAAAAGAAGGCATAATCAAGGAACTTTCTGAGGGATCTTACTCTGAGTCTTTGGACTCAGACCATCTATTTACATTGATTGGACAGTTTTGCTTTATTTCAGGTTGATTAGGCTCTTCACTTCAAAAGCAAAGGTATTCCTAAGTCTTCATCATCTTGAAAATCTAGCACTATTTTTAGAAAAATGTGGGATGATGTTTCATGGCTCTGAATGGAGTACTTTGACTGGATTGACAGACAGCTTGTCTTTGTAAGCTGAAATAATAGCCACTAAGAAGTCACCTTCACTCATAAATAATAGACTCTTCAGCCCAGAAAACAGTAGTTCAAAAAACGGTTTTGTCAAGTGTTGAAAGGCCTGAAGTCCTACAGTAATAACATCTTCCTAGGTAGACAATAAAGGTTTGGTCTGAAACCTTGGATTCATATTGGACTGGTAAAGTGGCAGGTAGGTATTGCTGTCAGATATATCTCTCTCCTACTATAAAACAGATTCTAAGGATGACAAACACTCCACAGTAACTGAAAGTGAAGATATGTCTTAAGACTTCTCCTTTTCAGCTTTGAAAAGTGTTTCCACTTAACAGCACAATTTCTGACACAGAAAAGCTTTACAGTAGCATCCTCTAGGTAACTGTAAAGCAATCAGTTTCCATAGATGTTGTTCAGATATGCTCCACACCATGAGCTGAGGAATATCCAATTCTACATTCTGTAACTTACCATCAGTTGAGGTCACAGTACTGACTTCTGGTGACTGTGTGGACAGAAAATATAAAAACCAGAGCTACCAGAGTTAAACTGAAGTTAATAACATTAACCAAACACTGTCATATCTAGTCTTTGCCTGAATTCCAGGACTTCAAAGACATGGTGTGTATCACCTAAGGAAACCTCTGAAGTGTTTGTTACCAGTACTGAACTATTCTGTTCCTGAGAACAAAGAAACACAATTTGCATTGTCTTTGGTCACAAGGAGGTCCACCTTAGGGATAAAGTATCTATGGAATACTTGGGCTACTATAGATGACTTTAGGATGCACTTTGAAAACAATCTTAAACTAACCTCTGGCTATACTATTGGTGAAATCAGGAGACTCAACCTTTTCAGTGGGGGGGGTGGGCCTGAGATAACCTTAAGGTGATGATCAAAATGTACCTGCAGATCATCTGTGGGAAACACCAGGTATGAGCCTTACAGAGTCTCTGCTAGATGTAGAGTCTACAATTTCATCTCAGTCACACGCATACATTGAATATGTGTTCTAGAACAGAAGCTGTAAGGGTTGTACCTGTACCTGGACTGCATTAAAACTGCCATGGTATTACAGAAGCTTTGAAAGAGCTTTGTACAGATATCTGCAGTGGCAACCTCTTTCCTCTTCTGCATACAGTACAATATTGTGAAGAAAAGCAATAACTTAATAATATTATTACCAAAGTACCTGGAAAACCGTCATTTCATCTTTTCAGTCTGATCTCCCTTCCTGCCTCACACCCACCCAAAACCTAAAAGGTAGCATGCATTTACTCAGAAAAATTGGCAAGTCATCCTTCAATGTTCTGTTCAGAGCAGAGAAAACTTTACATCCAGATTGAGTTGCTCTGGGCCCTGTCCAGCCAAACTGGGGCAGTGTCCAGGCAAGACGATTCCACAGCCTCTTCAGACTCCCACTGCAGTGCTGTATCACACAGTGGACATTTTCTTCCCATGCCCAGTTCAGATTTTCCTAGTTGTAGCTTTAGGCTACTTGTACCCTGAAACACTGTCTTTACGCAATCTAGAAGAAAAAGCTCAGATAATACTTCTTGTCACTTGAAGAACACAATGAACCATATCAACTCTACTTCTGTTCATGGTTCCACTCTTAATGATACTAATATTTTAGTATTTCAAGGCAATATTTTTATTCTACTCTAAATATTTCTAGCACCTTGTACTTTTTCCCTCATCACTTAAAGACACTATTTATGTACTCTATTTAAAGATATTGTTTAAAAAAGAAGTTTATTTCAGTCAATAGCACTGTTGTTGTTTCTTTCTTAATTTTATTTTGATTAATACACCGTATTTGGTCACTGAAAAGAGTTTAAACGTTTCTTGGGATTATAAGAAAGCAGTAGCTTTAGAAGATTTGTTTTGAAAAAAAATGTTGACCATATTAACTACAAGCCAGCAGAGGGAAACACAGCCCCAAGAAAACTAACTCATCCTCTTGAGAGATACTTTTTATCCTTTCCATCCATTGAAACTGACTGATTCACCCAGAGAAGATATATTGAAATGTGGTAGGATATGTTGCCTTGTATCTTGTATTTACTATGTACGCTGACAGAAATAAATAAAAGTGATCTCTGCTTCAGGTCCTACCTATTAATATGACTTAGACATCTTGGTCTTGATTTTTTTCAAGGTCATACATGTTTCCTAGCCTCCATTACATTAATGGATCCAAAGTGCACTTGCAAAACATGATCCAAATCCAGAACAATTAGAAGTGACTTCTGCATGTTGCATATTTCACCTTGGAAGACACCAGTTAAACACCAGCCACTGCAACAGCAGGTGCTTGTGACAAAACTTCTGAGGAAAAAAAAGAAACAGAATGAACATGAATGCCTGTGTCTAAGAGCATTCCTCACACACTAGTTCAGTCTGTCTCTGTCTCAAACACTGATGACACACCCTTTCTATGCAAAATAGAAGTGTATTATTAGGCTAGGTTTTATCAGAAGTTCAGCAACAGGGTAGCATTGCTGCCTTAAGAGAGTATGTTCAGACAATATGAATCCAAAACACTGGGAAGGCTTCCAAAACTAATGGGGAAGGCAGGAACTGTGGAAAAATCTGCCTAGGAGCATGAACTTCACCTTTCTGAAAGCCCTTCACCACTCTGGGCTCAGAGCATCTGCTTCCAAATCCCTCCAAACCAGCCTGCTTCTTGTAATCACTGTTGTAGCTCCTAAGGGTTACATTTGTTATAGGACACTTACAAAAACATGTAATTAAAAGATGCTGAACTCCTCCAGGCAACCAAAGCAAACACACACACTACAGCCTGCCTGCCAACTCTATGCAAGCAGAACAATGCACCACAGTGTGCTCTGCTCCAAGGGACACTGAATGTAGTGCTATTAAACACCAGTCATTTGGAAATTTAATTAAAAGTTGATGGCTATGACAAGTAATTTTGCAAGACTTGTAAAATGCCTTAAAAATACATTCTTTTCTGCCCCTCCCCCAAATTCAAAGACAGCTACAGCCTCATCCTAGAAGATTTGAGTACCTTTTTTCTCTGAAGTCAGGAGGCACTGATGACATTAAACACTTTGAGTCATTTCCCACAAAGCATCACAAATGCATTCCCTTGACTCTTACTGTACCCTTGTTCCCACCACGTAGAATAGCTCAGTGCCACTGCAAACAGGGACCTGATGTGACTTTGTGAATTGTGGTCTGCACAGTGGCCGTCATGTCAAATCCCTGTGACTACATCCTTGCTTTTGTCACTGGCACCATTAGCTGCACATAGTTCACCAAGATTTTCCTATGTGAGAAAGAAAAAAACTGAGACATCTCCATGTGGGAAGGTAAGTCATCACTGCCCTTCCTGTCAGTACGCAGGCTAGGAAATACACCAGCTGCTCAAGAAGTGTCCATTATTTCTGCCTGCAAATGCAGTAGGGCTTTGAATACAATACCAAAAACATGCGAGTGAAAAACAGGATGTGGGCAAAGTCAGTCAATGTACAAAAGTCTGATAGTTTTGACCATCTCTCAATCCCATGGATCCTAAAGCAGAATGTGTAACTGCTCATCATTGATGCATTGCAACTACTAATTGTTAACATACTGTTTTCCTATATCCTTCCAAGTTATCATCTACTTTGACTGCATGCCTTCCAAAGTAGACTTATCTTTTTGTACAGTCCAGAATAACACCCAATCAATGACACTTTCATCGTAATAAGTAATGAAACTTCCAAGGAAACACAGCTAATGCTGCCAGTGGAAAAACCAGCAGGTATTCCATACCAGCAATGACACAAAAACAGTCTTGCACAAAGTGACATTAATCACAACCCATTAAAACTGAGAAGAAAAATACAACTCAGGTTTCCCCACAATCTTTTAAGCAAGGTGACAGATTTTTTAAATGGCCAGTCTTATGAGAAGTGTCACAAGACTTTAGCTCAGTAGCAAAAAAAAAAAGGAGCCTGGAACAGTTAAAAAAACTGTTAACCTTTGAAATTAAAGCAAAAAAAAAAAAAGCCACTTATAAAATCACTCTGCAAAACAGTTATCTCAGTAGAGCAGTAGAGGAAGACAGTTTAGAGAAGAAAACATATTAATGGACCCTTCTTATCCTTCTGTTCTGTCATCACTACGCCAAGCAGAGCAGCATCTAACAAAAGTCATACTCCTTTAATGTCTCCTATCCAACTAAACTGACTTAATGGGACAGCGGATGAAATCAGAACCAGGGGTGTTGTAACAGCACGTTACACACACCCACCTAACAAAATCTGGCAACTTGGATATTGAAAATACTCTTTCTTTCCTTCCCTTTACTGGGCCTCTTCTCCCATTTCAAGGTTTGCTTGTTCCAAAGTAGTCTCATAACTGGGCTGCAATTTTTAATTTCCATTCCCTGCTCACAAATTCAGCTGTTTTCAAAATATGTGAGCTATTTCTAAGACTAGGCCAAGACAAAAGATCACCAACCTAAACCATGACACGATTCAAGCTGCAGAGAATGCTTTAAATGATTTTGTGGAGCAGTTCTTTTCTCAGAGTCTTACCTTGCAAACAGAACCACAGAAAGCCGTGTGTTGTGATGTTACAGAGAAGGCTAAGGAAATATTGCTTCCTGTAACACAGCACTGGCCACAAGGCTGGGAATAATGGACTAGAAATCTGTAGAGGTTGCTCCTTTATTTCTCCAAAAGTCCATGCTCTGCACCCTGTCTCTTGTCTATCAGAGATGAGACCACTGGACCCTTAGTGACCTATCAAAGCTGGACGCAATTCTGCTCCTTCCTTCCCTACATCCTCCTCTAAATTTGTTTGTTTATTTTTTTAAAATGGGAACGCTGAAGAAAAATATAAAGCTGTTGTAACTCCATCTCTGACAGAAACCTTTCCTAGCATGTTTCACATGATTTTGGTGCCTGATATTAGACATCACCTTTCCATAAACTGGGATGTTCGATCTACAGCAGATCAGGACAAACCTGCAGGCGACCAACAGACTTGCCTGAATCTCAGAAACAGGCATATGCAAAGCAATAACGAGCACAGCAACACTGACACAGTTAAGAAATGATCTCACTAACTGGCAGGGAGAAGTTCTGCTTACCCAGTCACTGAAGTATGCCATTGTCTAAGACAAAGTGTGTAAGTCCATAAACAGTGTCAAGCTCAGCCTATTAGTGCTTTGCTTACTAGCCTGTGCACCAACAGCTAAATTATGCTGGAGTGGAGGAAGAAGTACAGAGCAACAGCTTGTTGAGCTTTTGAGGTAACTTTGTCATTGATCATAGTCTCCCTTCTCAGTAGAAGCCCTCCAAAGTGGCTTGCCTGAAAAAAAATATTGAACTCATGACAGCATGGCATAAAAGAGTCACAGAGAAGATGATGCCAAGTCTACTTCCCCTGCAACATCTAGATTTTACAGACCGCCTAGAGGTAAACCAAGTTGTTCAGACAAAGAAAGAGCAGGCTGGAGAATCAACAAAGGTGATAAGGCAATAAATAAGGAAAGCGACCCAGAAAAACAAGAAAGATACTGATCAAAACACAGCTGACTGCTTCTGTTATGCACAACTGGGAATGCAGGCGAGCCAGGTTAGAGGGGTTTGAGGGCATTGAGGGTACCCTTAGCAAGTTTGCAGATGACACAAAGCTGTGTGCAAGTGTCGATCTGCTGGAGGGTAGGGAGGCTTTGCAAAGGGACCTAAACAGGTTGGACCGCTGGGCAGTGTCCAACGGCATGAGGTTTAACACGGTCAAATGTCGGGTCCTGCACTTGGGGCACAACAACCCTATGCAGAACTACAGACTGGGAGAAGCCTGGCTGGAAAACTGCCAGTAGGAGAGGGACCTGGGGGTGTTGGTCGACAGCCGACTGAACATGAGCCAGCAGTGTGCCCAGGTGGCCAAGAAGGCCAAGGGCATCCTGGCTTGTATCAGAAACGGTGTGACCAGCAGGTCCAGGGAGGTGATTCTCCCTCTGGACTCAGCACTGGTGAGGTCGCTCCTTGAATATTGTGTCCAGTTCTGGGCCCCTTACCACAAGAAGGATGTTGAGGCTCTGGAGTAAGTCCAGAGAAGAGCGACAAGGCTGGTGAAGGGGCTGGAGAACAGACCCTATGAGGAGCGGCTGAGAGAGCTGGGGTTGTTTAGCTTGGAGAAGAGAAGGCTGAGAGGAGACCTCATTACTCTCTACAAGTACCTGAAAGGAGGCTGTAGAGATGAGGGAGCTGGCCTCTTCTGCCAAGTGACAGGGGACAGGACGAGAGGGAATGGCCTCAAGCTCCGCCAGGGGAGATTTAGGCTGGAGATTAGGAGGAGGTTTTTCACACAGAGGGTCATTGGGCATTGGAATAGGCTGCCCAGGGAGGTGGTTGATTCATCTTCCCTGGAGGTGTTTAAGGCACGGGTGGATGAGGTCTTGAGGGACTTGGTTTAGTGTTGGATAGGAATGGTTGGACTAGAAGATCCGATGGGTCCCTTCCAACCTGGTTGTTCTGTGATTCTGTGATTCTGTTTTCCAGATCTTGTACCAAGTAAATTACCTCTCTCCCACTTTGGCCTCAATACAAACAATACCCCATCTCAATATCTCATTATACTATACAAATTAGAGTTTCACAAGCACTCAATTTCTGTAACCATTACAAAAGTACAATTTCAATCAAGAGGAAATATAGAAGCACAGAAGTATCTGTTGATACCAGGCTTTCCTAACTATCACATCACAGGTCAGTATTATCACTGCAGATCAATTATTACTTTGTTTTCACTGTACTATACAAACAAAACCATTAAAATATCATAGTAGGAACATCCAGTTACTATTTAATTATCAGCACCCAGTGTTCATATTCACAGGACAAATTCAAAGGAACAAAAGAGAGCTAGAGAGAAATAAAACTTGACATTACTAACACATGCTATACTATAGCTCTTGAATTGGAGCTTCCAAGTGAGGTACATAAAAAGATGGATTACAAGGAGACCAGTCCCTCTTATTAAAGACACCTAAATGAGTGCAAAAGCCATGGACTTATCAATCTTTTCAACATTGCAGCTTGCTGATTCTCAATCAAGACATGAGAATGAAACTAGATATCTCTACTTTCATTAACTTCTTTTAATTTCTAATGCATTTTGGGCTGCAAAACACACACACAAAAAAGCATAGTAACAAAACCCGTCTTTCTCCCCCTAAAAAGGGAAAACGCACTTTAACGGTAATTAACACACCATCAAAGCAGTTATCTAGAACAGATAACAAGTAAGAAATACTCTTAAGCTACTCTGTGTGTGTCTGAAGAACTAGCAGAGCCAGTGGTTAAGAGCAGAAACAGTAGGAGGTCTTTTTCTGACAAGTAGGAGAGAGTACTTGGAAGAAAGGGCTGGGAGGGAGGAAGAAAAAGTCATTCTGGGCTATGCACGCACTGAAATAGTGAACTTCAGGCAGTATAACAGGGAGAATGTTGCTCTACATCCACAAAGAGAACTGAAATACAGAGGCCTAAAACCAGCCTAACAAGATTTGATATATGATTTATAAGGTTCTTAGCTGTTGTACTTCTATAAGGTCAGATAGTAAGGAAAAGAATAGAAAAGCACTTATGGAAGTATTAGTGTATGCATCAGTATACTCCTACATACTGAACTAGAAGAGATGAGACGGCCATGAGTCTGCAAAGGCAGCCATTTTACTTGCTAACAGAGGTATCAGTGCTATCAGAGGTATGGTTTGACACACAGATTTGTAAACCAACCTCAGACCACAGCAGGAAAGGCGTAGCTGCAGATAGAGTAACAAGTCACGCTCTCAGTTTCCACTGACACACAAATAACTTTAACAAGCATGTAGAAAACAGGAATGAAAAGACCCATATCAGTACATGGAAACATCCTCAGCAGCAGCCCTCACTTTTTGACAGCTTTCAGAAAACAAGTTTCTCTACTGTTTGCTGCATTAGAGAATGAGAGGACCTATTATCGTAGAAGACGTGCCTCAGTGCAAGGAATTTCATTTCAAATCTGAGCCATCAGATTTGTTTACAGCATTAAAGGTAATGTAAGGTCTCAGCCTGACTTTGTACAATAGCACTGAATACCTTTCTAGAAACATCTGAACATTAAATTGTTTGCCTTTATCTTTGAACCATAGAAACATAAGCTTGGAAAAGACGTTTGCGATCACCAGCTCCAACCCTACCTGTCCACTACTAAGTCATATCCCTAAGAACTTCATCTACCTATCTTTTAAATATCTCTAGGGATGGTTACTCAACCACCTCCCTGGGCAGCCTGTTCCAGTGCCCAAGAACCCTTTCAGTGAAGAAATTTTTCTTCATGTCCAATCTAAACTTCCCCTGATGCAGCTTGACATCATTCCTTGTTGTCCTATCACCTGGGAGAAGAGACCAATATCCATCTCCGTGCAACCTCCTTTTAGATAGTTGTAGAGAGTAATAAGGTCTCCCCTCGGCCTTCTCTTCTCCAGGCTAAACAGCCCCAGTTCCCTCAGCTGAACAATTGCTGCAATACATCGGTGGTTCAGTCATTGTGTAGACAACAGTCATGTAAGTGCTTATAAAAATAAAACAACTGCTACACTTTTGGTCAAAAGAGCACCTTGAAACCCATTTCTTCACTCATCTTCTAATCCAAGGGCACTTTTTTTGCATTAAGTGTATGATACTAATTTTACCCAAACTATGCCTGGCATGATACAATCTAACTATAAAATACAGTCAAGATGTTAAGTCCAGGGGACCTATCACCCTTTCATTTTGTTATGCTCCCTCTGACAATTGTCAGTTAAAAGGGTTTACACTTGGCTTCATTTTCCACTTCAAATTCTTTGTTTTAAAACTTAATTTGATCAAGCTTTATAATGCACTAGCACCTCAAAGATTTAACCAGGATTTCAAGGACAATAGAAAAACCTTACAATTAAACTGGACGTTCTACCTTGCCAAGAATAAGGGGTGTTTCCTGATAATGTACCACATCAGTAGCAGGCACCCTTTTTTGCTTCACTTTTTCAATACAAATTTCAAGTAGGCACATCACAGATACAGCATCAGCATACACCTGACTCTTTATCATGTTTCAATAACAAACCAGAAGAGATATGTGCAACATCAATAACCTATGTTTTTTAAGATTAGCTGTCTTCAAAAGTAGTATAGTGAAAATTTGCATGATCCTGTCTATAACAAGCCCTGCCACTTTGGCCTCAAAATTGATAGTCACATTATCTAAATGATTAATGAATCTCTGACAGCTGCAGTTCTGTATCTCTCTAGCAGTCACCTAAGCTTATCTGTATATTCTGATTTTCCTTTTATGACTCAAGAAAAGGTAACTTAGGTGAAGCCATGTCAGAAACCCAAGAGCAGTGAGGTTTCCAAGGCATTTGGGATTATTATTCATGTCAATAGAAAACATTTTAGAATACTCAGGAATTAAATTACTGGAGGGGAAAGAAAGGCTAATATGATGAAGAATATCCAACAGGTTTTATATTTCTGGCTTTTCGGTATCATCAAAGTTGCAGGATCAACAGATTTCTGAAGTTAACTAGCGCTTCAAGAAAGGGCAGTTGGCATAGAAGATATCAAAAAGAACCTCACACTCATGAATTAGAATTCACAACTCTTTTATTCAGTTCTCCATGTCAGCAGGACAGTGTTCATTATGACTGTTAACCCCAAGTGTGAACATAACCCCATTCCACACTGCTGCTGGTCCATCCTTGCTTCCCTTCATTGTGAAGGGGCATTACCAAGAAATAAGTGTCCCCATAAGAAGAAGAGAAGACCTCCTGCTGGTGTAGAAAAACCTAGAGAAACAAAACATTGAAGAAGTTAGTCTTTTTCCCCCAAAATATCAATAGCAGAAATTCAAGCACACGTTAAAAAAATCTCTCTGTAAATAGCATCTATCTGGCTTCCTTGATAGCTGCATTAGAGATGCACCAAGGACTGAGCCATGGACACCAAACTCCTCTTCTAAGCTCGGAAATGGCCCTTCCAGGTCAAGGAGTGAGATACAGTGAAGTCTATGTTCCATAGGTAAAATTGAGTTCCTGTTACCTTTCCTGCAGGTAGAGGAGCTCAATCTCTGCAACTGTTGATCCAGCATCTCTCACAAGCATTACATTCCTGTGGAAATATTCCATGTGGAAGAAAAGTTGTATACGACTTTGCTAAAGTCAAACTGCAGCCTCTTTCTGCCCAATTCTCTCACTAATAAAGCTTCCATATTTGCCATCCAGCTAACAAACATTTCTTTCCATTCAGGTATGGACAAGCATTCCTACATCACATTACATCTGCCCTATCCTCCCATACTCTATGGTAAAGATAAGTGGGAGAGTAACCATAACATTTGTGGGTTTTCTGTTGACCTTGTGTTCATTAGAGGGATGGGAAAATACACATACAAGCATACCAAGACACTACACAGGCTTCATGCTCAAATCACAACGCCAATGAACAGACAGAATCCAGAGAATAATAAAAACCAGCATACAGTGCTTTGCACAGTAATAGCGGGGAAGAGAAATCGAACATGTACCCTTGGATACACACTTCTTATATGACGTGAAAATACTAACAGTTGAAGAAACAGTCAATGGGACATTCCCATTCCTCGTCACAATACAATTGAAACAGTCATCTTGACTCCTGGCCTCCCACTACATTTATAAGACAGAGTTGGAACAACATCCGTGTGTACAGCTACTGCTCAGTCTTCTCCCTTCTTCATGGTATCTTTCCATTTTGTCTACTGTGTTTCATTGGCAGCTCTTCACCTCCTTTATCCCCACATTGTAAGTATTTTATGACACAGATAAACTAAGCATCAAGGAAGCTCAGTAGTATCACTGCTTCCACCATTAACAGACAAAAATGTGCAACTGACCAAGAAAAAGCAACAACTGGGTTCCTGGCTAATATAATATGGATTTTCCCTACCTCTCTAATAACAAATGGTATTTTGTACAAGAGGAAACATCCCAATAAATTCTGGAAATCAACATATATCCCAGAAAATTTATGAATGTGATAAATTGTTCTTTCTGCTTACAATATTTTATTGGGAAACAAAATATCCAATGACCTTTAATAAAACTCCATTTCTTTTTCATTCCTGTATTAAAATACCTCAATTTTATTGCATTTTGGCCAAGACAAAAATTCAGTCCTTGTTTGGGAAACTGTATCATACTACATCAAAAAACAAAACAAAACAAAACAAACTCAGATTAACATAATACAGTACCTATACTTTGGAAAATGCAAAGCATTACATAAAGGAAATTTAAAAATTCACTGTTGTTCAAAAGCAACTGTGTTTCCTAGTGACAGTTCCATAGGATGCTATTTGACAAAGACTTCTGCTACTACTGCATATATCACAATAAAAATATACAGATCAGCAAAATCTCTGCTAGACTTTAACTCTTTATCTTCATCTGGTCAAGGCCCAGATTAGCACAGCTGACTGCTCTCAGAGAGCATTCCATGCCTATTTCCCTGTTCTACTGACCTCAGTCTTATGCATCAGAGACATTTTAGCAGCCAAAACATTTTAATAAAGATATGTGTACAGAAGCACATCAAGAAGTTCTGAAAGCAAAGAGAACCAACAACAGAATATGTAATTCAATGTATGCAACATTTTCAAAGTCCTTTCTCAGATGTTCAGTTGTCTCATCAAAATAGACCAAAAAGCCTTCTCTCCTGCAACATCAATGAGTATTTAAGTGACATCAGACCTGGGATATAACTGGTTACATAGCTCCTAAGTATTTCGACTGTTTTCCCTTAACCATTCTGCTTCCTATAGACAGGGACAAAGGAATGACTCCCCAAACACATTTTCTTCTGAACAGACAGAATCTATAAGACAGAGTAGTTTATACAGCTATATATAGCAAATTACCATCCAAATAAATAAGTAGACTTAGCAGACACATAGAAATTCACATAAATCTTTTGTGAGCCCTTCCTCCACACACACTTGGCAGAGCTTAATATGCTGACAGATTACTATGCAGACTCCATATATTCTAGTAACACTTGCACTCTTTCTATGGAACAAAAGGGTTTGCAGAAATACCTTGAAAATGCCTTGCCTAAATACAAGATAAATATTAACTTTTCTATCATACTAATCCATAATCTGCTTTTCAGTCAGCGTGAGGAACATATCCATTTGTCCTTTCACACATATACCCTTGCCTGTAAGTGGAAGCCTATGATAACAATGGAAAATACTCTGCCTTCTACAAATCTTGACCATATCAAAGTTGCAGGATGCTTTGCTATTCCACATCTAGCCGAATCAAAAAATACCCTTTTGTATTGACAGCCAATTGTGGAGGATATGGGAGAGTCCTCTAAATTCCTCCTTGTTTTACACCCAAAAAAATCTTTCCTGAACAGCTGACATGGTGTCACCTACAATGGCCCCTTCACTCAGTGAAGGCTTACATACATTTCTACTGTGCTGAGAATAAGAAGGTCACAGGTGTATCCAGGCAAATAAGGCCATGTTCAGGGCCAGATGCCTACCATTCTTTGCAAGTATCACTATCACCTCAACTCAGGGCAGTACCATTTTTAGTCCACATGACTATCCACTCCAATAGGCAAGTACTAGAGTTAGTTTCCTTATTAACAGTTCTACAACAACTTTCAGTTCTTCTCCTCAATATTCAGTCCCCAAAGGCTAGCATGTCTAGCATATATTACATACAGAAAGTTTGGTGTGATTCCTCATTACAACAAAAAGCTGGCAATGCTCAAGACCGCCTCATTTCCCTCTATGCTGAGAGACTGACCCATACTTCAGACCCCTTTGCCTCTACTACCAGAATTTACTTTCTCACTTTCACATCTTCAGTCTGGCTAGATTTAAAAAAAAAACACAACTTTTTCCACAAGCTTCACCTTGCACATAGACTTTGATCGTTGTTTTGAAGAAAACTTCTCACATTTCCATCTGAAATGTTTCTCAGTTTGTACATTTAATCTCCTTTCACTTTGCAGTAGCTCAATTCTTGGATTTCCAGTCTGCGGTCCACATACTTTCAAAGGTTGTATGGTAAGTGAGAAGCTAACAAGAAAAGCACACTAGTTGTCTGCAGTCCTAGGTGGTACCTGAGTGCACAGAAAACTAATTAGTTGCCCAAATATCAAAGTCAGATCCAGCTTAGCTCCCATATGTCCCGTATTATGACAGGAAAAATAATATGGAATTTATCAATTAATACATCACTCTAAGTAAACTAGAAACATTTATGAAAGAACAACAGCTACTGTTGTGTTCTGCATGTTGGTATATATTGTGACCATAATTTTTTTTCCCAAACTACTAACATGTTTCTTTGCATTTTCCACTGACACAGACTAAACCTTCCCCCAATGCCAGACCATCATCATTTCAGATCTCACTATCCTCTCCTACTTTCTTTTCAGAAAGAAAACTCATCCTACTAGAGGGCAGCAGTTTAAAGTCTGGTTTGAGCTTTACTTAAAATGGAGATATTGTTATGATGGAACATACTACTTACTTGTGCAAGTATAATTCTTTGATGATGCCTAAATCAACGCCCTCCAAAGTGGTGTGCACATTCACCAGTGAGGTCGGTGAGACAACCCCCCCTCCTTCTGTGTGCACTGGCAGTGGAGTTACTAGCTGACTGGCCGTGGTCTGTGGGTCCAGAGCAGACTGTGCCTGCAGACAGCTATCAAGCTCCATCTCTGCCTCCCTGATGCTAGGCAGCCTTCTCACCACCTCCTCCTACAGCTCAGCCACCTGCTGCAGAACATCCACCACCTGGGCCCACCTTTTGCAGGCAGGTCTGCCACATTCCCACTCCCACCATAAAGTAAAATGCCATAGGTAAAAACTACAGTTCTTCCTCATTTATTCCTTAAACTACATCAAAACAAATATGTCATCAATGGCATGAATATGACTGATCTTCCTGTGGGGCAGAGAAATGGATACACTAGATAATCTATTTTCCAGTACTCTTAAAATGTGGCAATTTTGGTAAAGTTTAATTTTTTTAGGGTATATACCGTGCCTTGTAGAGGGAGTGGGAAACAGGAAAGTTGAATCAAAACCATAATTAGGATATCAGTCATTTGATGGTTAGAATTTGGTAAATTAGACTCACCGTTCAAAGGGACAGTTCAGGGACTCTGCCTCTCTCCTCCGTCCCCTTACTTCAGTTAATATTTTGCAATCCATGTCTCCCAGTACTGGAGGTTTCTCAGGTCACAGCCACATGAGTTTCTTCTGCTGCTGCTGCCACCTACCAGTTTTATTACTCTGTTGCAGCAGAAGGGCATATAGAAGAAGTTCTTGTTCAGCACGCACATAACCATCATCCTTTGTCTAAGATGTCATGGCTTATTCAAGTTCTACAACATTTCCCCATATAGTAGGCAAAGCACTGGGCAAAACCGAGATCAATACAAGGCTTTGAAAGCCATTCCATAAAGAGGATGGAGCATGATCTGTAAAATGACCTTTCAAGCAACATTAAATATTAAGGCATGAACTTCTGCAGAATGCAGTAAATTTTTATCAGTTCTACCCACCAAAGATCATTTGCAGCCACTGCAAAGAACTAGTACTGTCTTTCTTTCAAGATCTTCATGTGATACGTATAAAATTAGGTTAGAGGCAAAACTGTGAGCCAACGTGGATTTGTTCATCAAATTTGGGGAAAATAAATTCTTTCTCTTAGACATTATTACAAACCCACAACTCTCTTCCCCAAAAAGACACCCAACCACATGCCTGAAAGCGTTACACCCGTGTCCTATAGCAGCTGATGAACAAAAATATACACAAATAAAGGAATAGGCCTGCCCAGTGCTGAGATGCAAGAAGTGGGTTTGTCTGAAAGGGAAAAGCATTGGAAATGTAAGTATAACAGATCTGCAAAGTTATCTTGCAAGTAAAATTGGAAAAAAAATACAAATTATACACTCAATTATACCAGTGAAATCCAGTATCACCCTACTGAGTTTCACAGAGTGATTCCAGGTTTATCTCAGTGTAACTGAGAGCAAAATCTCGGTCTAGAATTATTGCCTCCCACCTTAATTTGAAGGTTCAATTTATTGTATTGCTGATACATTTTCTGTGTTTCAGGAAAATATTAATTTAAAAATATGAAAAGTTGCAACTTTTTAATGATGATATGGAAGAGCTATTAAAATACACAGAAAAAAAGTCTGAAACAAGTGCTAATTCTTTACAGATGCCATGGGAATAAGACACTGCAAGGAAACTTGGAAGCCTGTTTGAAGGCTCACCTTCTTCCACTTTGAATGGTACTCCAATTGTCTGATATTTACCTCTGTGAGTAAAATACAGATTATCCTCCTTAGATGAAGTAGAAAAATATTAAGTTCCCAGCACTTTTAAGTTGTTTGAGATTAAGGGAGGAAGTTATCAGAGAAGGATAAAGCATACAAGTACTTAAATACAACAGTAAGAGCAACATAAAAGGCACTGCACCATCCTTCACAATCAGAATTCATCAGCCCCATGGTCTTTTTCTTTAAAACACATTCTCCCATCTGTCCTCTTCACAGGATCCTGTTCTATTGAATTTTAATAGTCAATATTCTTAATAATTGTTTTCATACCTATCCATCCCTAACTGATAGTTATGTTCACTTGGCAAATGGAGAGTACCGTATCTTTCAAAAGCCTAAACTAAAATAGTACATTTTGAATACAAACTACCTTGAAGTGATAAAGAGGTGGAATTAATGTATTAGAAAACTATCCCTCATGTACTTACATGAGGAGATTCACTTTTGTCTCACCTGAGTAAAGCAAAGGAGAATGACAGTTTTCTTAAGGGTCAACATGTACAAGGAGGGGAAATAAAGAAGAAAAGTAAGATTTTTTCTAAATATCACTGTTAAAGTTTCACTAACATGATGTGACGTGGAGAAAGGAAGGCAGACAAGTTAGCAAACTTAGGAATGTTAGAGTAAGAGCAGAAAAGAATCAATTTACCTGACAACAGGTCGGGTTTGGATGTCAAACTGCTTCATTTACCATTTTACCCACTTGCATTACTGGGGGGAAAAGTTTAGGAAGGAACATTCGCAAGGACTTTTCATAAGTTCTCACTCTCGCCATCGGAAAGGGGAGAAGGGAAGGTTTTCTCTGGATTGTTTGACTTTTTTGGCTCCTGAAAAGTTTTGCAAAGAACAGTAACAAAGTGTGAACTGTTAGAACACATTTCTGTTAAAAAAGGGAGAAAAAGTCACACAAAATATAGCAACAACAAATCCCACCCACAATCCGTGCATCTAATTTGTGTCACCAGTTTAAACAAATAAACAAAACAGAAAATTTTCAACTCAAATTGGAAATACAAGAGCTTTGGAGACTTCCAACAGTAGGCCAAACCCACCACCGGAATGCTACAAAAGTCATCTTTAAAGGTTAAGAAAGACTCAAAGAAATAAAACAAAGGAAAAGGCAGCAAACATCTGGTTATAAATCCTGCAGTGTTCAGTTTAAAACAATTCCTAAAACAGTGAAAAAAATTAAAAATCAAAAAAGACAGTATCAACAGAAGTTACCTGTCCGAGCACCTACTATTCCATAGAGAACAGGAGTGGGTCGTGTGTCTCACACCAGCCATAAAGCCCATAAACCTTCTCAGAAAGAGTGAGCCATGAGAAAGATACTGTACATGCGATTTGTTTTCCAAGTCTCTCTAAGCCCTTAAGGTCCCTTATGTATTTAACTGACAGATTTTTGCAATAAGGGGGAGAAAATATTTTGCAAACGTCACTGGTTTCACTTGTTGATATTTGAAGTCCAGTATAACATCTGAAGAAGTATTTCCTTTGCGTCTGACATACATAGATGCTCCAGAGGTTATTTCCTGAGTAAGTATCATACACGAAAGATAGCTGCTCCAAGAGTGACCATCAGCTCAGAACAAAACCATTAACAGTCCACACGTGTCAAGCATTTACATTATGTTACAGATGAGGTAACATTCCAAGAAAAGATTTTATAAAACACAGTAAAGCAGTAAATACAAGGCTGAGGATACAATCCGTACACTGACATAGCAAAACATCAATATAAACATTTTAAGTTAAACAGAAGAAAATCTCCAGTGTTACAAAGAATAAAATCCCATCACACGTTATTTAAGAAACTTATTCTTGCAAACAAGAGTTTCTGACTGGCTCTTTCAAACACCAAAACTTATAAAAATAGTTGTATTACCATCAGCTGTATTAGCACTAATGCATTACACCGACCTTTTTTTCAGCACATGCTTCCAAAACCACATACGGAGGCAGCATTAGTGCAACTGTATGAAAGTTTAGCATGTGTTTTTCAGCACATGGAACAGTAGGAAATACAGTGTATAAAGTTCACATCTGCAAAGTTCAATTTCAATGGCATGCACTGCCTGAATACCAGAGGACAGATTTGTTGGTGTAAATAAAAACAGGACATCACCCTCACACCCCCAGCCCATTCTATACATTCCACTATTTCAGAAGCAATGGATAAGTAGGGAGTAAATATTAGACAAGTGTGTCCATTTTCAAGAATAAACCCTCACAGAAGGTTCTAACGCTGTATCAACAGCCAGCATCCAAGCCAATGTATATAATGTTTCAAATCCTGTCTCCCTCCCTGACCAATATGCATAGACTTATCTCCAGACTAGCATGGAAGCACGAACCACAGAGGACCATCTTATCCTATCAGAGCCAAACTGTGAATCTCTCTATCTGCTGTTTGTCTTACAAAAACATCTTGTTAATTCACAAATTTTACTGCTGTGGAGTGTAGCTGGGACATCCTTAATGACAGAAATGTAAAGTTCCTGTAAGCCACAAAATACTATGGAGACTAAAAAAAAAAAAGTCCAGAAAGCTCAGTGACCAGCTCTTTACTCTAACAGATCTCTCCTGGGACAGAAATATAGAGATTCCATTATATCAACTAGCACGTGTTTACTCTCTGCTGTTATTCCCCATGTACTTAATGTGTGCCAAGCTGAAAAGAGAAGGATTGACCCATCAACCTCTCAAGGACTGCAGGTACATACCAGTAAAAATAATAAGGAAAATGAAAATAAAAAGGGGGGGGAAAAAAAACCACCACCACCCAAATTCCCCTTAGATAAACAAGCAAGGGTAGAAAGACCTCTGGAAGAGACAAGTTTACTGCTTAGTGACTAGAAAATTAGGCTTCTTTCATGTTCAGTAGTTCTGCAACTCTCCACGGCAGTTAAGAGATCTTAATATTCTTCAGGTATAACTCTGTGCACTTGAAAGTTCCAGAAGGAAGTTTTGAAAATACTGCTGAATCTCCTTTTGTTGCTGGACCAGCTGGTCTGCTCTCCTGCTTAACACCAACAGTCAACCTTTCACTTGATTGTAATAATAATATTTAATTCTACAAAAACCCCCCATTTTATTACATTCCTTTTAAAATTAAAAAAAACCCAAACTGTACAAAGAAGCATGATCAAACCTCCATAAAGCAGGTTAATACTGTTCTGTTTATTGCCTCTTGAAGACTCTCTGCATAGTGTCCGTGAGTTGTGTTTAAGGTCCAAGTGAAGACAAAACAGCAGAGCAGCAGAGAGGTGAGGAAGGGCCACAGAAGTGGGCAGTGCAGAGCCTCAGAGGGTACATGGGACATGCTCCATTAAAGTATCCAGAAAACAGCAGCATTGCACACACACGCACAACCCCCCTCCAAACAAACCCTATTTTCACAAGATTATAATTCAATTGTAAACATTTTACTTTTTGTTTTTTAAAAAAAGAGGTTTAGCTGTATTTGTGTGTGTGCGTGTATGTGTACACACACACACACACATACACGCACACACACACATATATATATATACACATATAGTTCCGGGCCTTTATAAACCCAGAGAATGAGAAAAGAATGAAAAGGGAGGAGGAGAAGGAAGAAGAAAATGAGGCAGTAGATATGAACAGAAAAATGAGATTCAGTATCTGTTTTGGTCACCATTTTTCCAAAACAGCCCAAGGCTACTGAGGAAATGCACAGCCAGAAGGACTAAAGAAAATCAGGCAGCCTGGAAAAAAATTATGAGCTAAACAGTCAAAATCCAAAAAGAAATAAAGCAAAGCCTACACAGAAACACACACAAGTGTGTGCACTTGCAACGCACACACACACTTAAGGGTTCAGGGTCAATCTGTAATTGTTTGTGGACCTATGTTATTTATTTATTTATTTTAATTCTGGCTGAGCTCTTTCCCCACCCCCTTTTTTATTTTTGGTAAAATTTTTCTTTTTTAAATCTGCTGCATGTTTCCCAAAGCTAATAATTGTTCCCAGTTATACTCTTGGGATTTCTGCCAACATTAGCTTTTATGTTCAGTGGGGAAAAAGTAAGCCTGGTAAGTATTGTATGAACTGCAGTTTTATTCTAAAATACCTTTAGATGTCTAATTACTTTTAGCCAATTTTTCCCTCCTCCACACCTTACCACATTTTCACCCTCCACCGACAAAAAAAACCCCACCCCACCAATGCATAGGCTTTAATGCAGTGTTTTCTTAACAAATACTCTGCAGTGTTTTCACTTTGGCCACTGTCAAAGATGCAGGCATAGAGAAGGAAGTGTTGGACTAGCATGTATTAAAGAAAAAGGAACATTAACATTGCAGATCTCTCTCAAAAAGACTAAAACACTAACAAATACAAGTCAATGCACACTTGCTTTAAACTAGTGTAATTTTTTTCACATTGGATTAAACATCATTTTGTAAACCAAACATTACAGTGCTGTTTATCTCCTCCAGTCATGCAAAAACAGTTAAAATGTGCCACTTCTACCCCAAACAGAATGATCAATTCCCCTACACACCTTCCAAAACCAGGATTTGAAACCAGAAAAACACAAGTACTAAAATCCTCCTTCAAACGCTTTATAAAGAAATATAGACACAAGGTTGCTTGCGAATATCAAGATGGTCCAACTTACAGATTTGTACAGAAAGCTCAAGTTAACTCAACTGACACTTCTCTCAGCCTCATCATTTGAAAGGCCACATCCTGCAAGGTCAGAAAGTGATGACTTTAAAAGGATCCAGAACTTACAGCTTCAATCTACAAAAGCAGGAACAACATGTGTCCAGGAACTTAGCAATATTTTTTGTTAACACCTCTAACTCAACACTGAGAATATGAGGCACTGAGCAATTCACAGCATCTTGCCTTACAGAGGTAGAAGAGACTTAACTGGTCCAGTAATTCACAGAAGTTTCTAGAAAGCTGCCAGACAGCTTTCTGAAGATCTTCAAGTGTGAATGATGCTTGCCTATGAAGACACACAAACTGGGGACCAAAGCATCATCCAAATAAAATTCCCACTTAGTCTGTGAACTGAGCAACTTCATTAGAAAACCAATGTTGAAGAATGAACATTGTTTTTAGAAACAGAAAAGTAAGGGCAGCAAGCACGGCATGCATGCCTTTCACTCTTACTTTCTTGATTGACACCCCTCTCCTTCCCTCATTCCTCTGAGCTTCTCTGATAAACAGCACTGCAAGTTGGCTTAAAAAAAATTTACAGGAGAGAGTTCTGTTGGTCATCTATTTACATGTGGCATCACTCCACAAGAAGTTTGATCTCATTGGCTAATAGCTGGTTCATGTTAAATAGAGCCCCCGGGAGCTTGGTGAGCAACTCTCTCTCTGTGGTTTCAGGGTCGCTGTCGACAGAGCTGGAGCTAGCACTCATATTGTCGACAGCGGCACTAGCTGGAGGGCCCAGCTCTGGCTCGCTAGTCTCGCTTGCCGTGGACACCACAGAGAGCAAGGACATGCGTCGCGTCAAGCGACCGGGGGTAAGGAGAGAAGCAGCATAGTCCGCTATGATACCAGCTACATCTAGATTACAAGCCTTGTCAAAGGCAATAAAACCTACATTTGCATTGGCCTCGCAGACGTAGAATGAACCGTCGTCCTTCATTAGCAGGTCAATGCCGCACACGTCCATCCCCAGGATGTTTGACACTTGGACTGCCAACTGCTTGCCTTGTTCACTCAGTGAGCACATCATCCCTATGCCACCTGAAAAAAGTGAGAAAAACCTGCTGTCTATAGTCTGGTCACAGGTGACTGATGTCCTTCTCAACTGGTTGGTGCTTTTCAGTTGGGAAACTCCAAAGCAAGCCTGAAAGCATACTAAAGATTACTCAAAAAGCAACCTCCTCTCCACAGTGACTTCTAATGAACTTGAAGCCACAACAGGATTTCAAAAGATTCTGATTTGACAAAGGCAGGTCAGGATTATGACATGTTTGAAGAACAGCTAGTTAAGGGCCGAGTTTATGATCCTGATATATTAGAAATGTGACCTAAGAAACCATCCTTGTTCCTTCTCAGGTAAAGGTTTTCTATACATATTTGTATATTTCACAAGAAATCTTTCAGCAAAACTAAACCAAGTGTTCCTGATAAGACTACAGCTCTAACAGATATAATTTATGGGGACAAGGGTTAAGACATTATCTCATGTCTCTCTCACTTGCTATCATAAGTTACTGTCTCTAAAGCAAGAATTAGGGAATATTTGTGCATGAATCTCAGCTAGTTCAGTTCACAGTCCATCAAGGTATTAACAGACTCAGACTTTGTCTATCACAACACTTAAGTTTAAAAAGCACTAAAAATTAACAAACAAAAAAACATTTAGCAGAAAAATCTTTCAGGCTTCGTTTCCTCGGCATTGAGTAATAATTAAAACCTTTCACAAATTTTGCCTAACCAAAACTGTACATCCATGAACATCCCTACTCAGGTTCAGCACAGTTTCAGTCAAGCAACTTCAATCCTCCTTCTACCCTCACAACCCCCCTTGTCCTACACCCAAAGCTATGCAGAAACTCAGTTCTGAGGATGCTACAATCAATGCAGTAACCTTCCCCTTAATCCGACACATGACTTTCGGGAGAAAAGGTTGCAGGGAGTCTTTGAGTCTGATGGACTCAAAGCAGCACAGTAACTCCACAATGCAATCCAACTGTTACTGCCTTCAACAGTTTCTTCCCTTAACATTCTCTTCTGTGCTCTGGCCAATTGCCATCTCCTCCACCTCTCTGTCTTGTCTTCCACCTTCCTTCTTCTTCTGTTCCTCTTAACAGGATGAAATGAATAATAACATGGAAATAGCTGGACACTGCCATGACCACATCAGTTGCTCATTTGTGTTTCTAGAACTTGACCCTCCTTTCTAGCCATACTATCCATCTAATAATTCAGGCAGAGATTGTCTCTCCTTCTGAATTTGCTTAACACACATTTCACTTAATCCTCATTCTCATCCTTACCTCTATAAACACACAACAGTAAGCACAGTTAATACAAAACACAACCTGCAGCTTATTTCAGTTGGCTTTGTGTTTTCTCAACTGGATTGAAAAATTCTGATCAAAACTATGAATAATGCGTTTCCTACCAAGTGAGCAGTTACTCTGCATCCTCCCATCTGTTGAGCAGCGGAGCATGGTGCCCACCACACGGCCTCCTACTACGATGACACGTACATCCTTGCCATGGGACTCTTTAACATATTTTTGAAATAAGTAAGGGGCATCGTGACGGATCAAATGGCTTAGGTCGGCTAAATGGTGCTTGTCTCGTGCCAGGAACACAGCTTTACCTGTATAAAGAAAAGAACATCAGAAAATTGGAAGAAGCTACCGATTTGAGCTGTGTCAGTGATTTAGTGCATAAATGTAAAACCTCCGTCCAGTATGGTGCCTGTTCTCACAAACTCCATCTGTAGCTCAGATTCATTTACAAATTCTTCTGCAGACATCAGTATTCCACTGCTTCAATGCTTTTAAGTTTTCAAGTACCGACACACTTGAGGAAGCATACAAACATTTTTATTTTATTTTTTAAAAAAGGGAGGGGAGAAAGAAAGAAAAAGAAAGTAGCTTTAGATAAAGGAGGTTGTCCTGTAATTCCAACTCCTGTTGGTACAAGTCCTTAATGAGAAGGAAAAAAAAGGCAGAAATACTATAAGAGCAGCAAATATTTCCTCAAGAACACAGTTTTATTCATCCAAGAGGACTAGACCCACAGTCTACAGCTTTGACACACAGGAATCAATGACATGAAACTTTAACCACCAGGACCCTGAAGCTGCCAGTATGTTGCTGCAGAACCAACCACTTCTCTATAGGGAAGTTGCTGAGACCTGCTCTTCCCAATAAAGAGCTCACAACTCCAGAATGAGATTTTGCAGTGGAACAGCTACATTCAGAGGAAAATCTTAAACTCCACAGTATCCACAATAACTTAGGAGCAGATCCCAAAAGAAATAAAATTAATGCAATGCACTATGATTTTGAAAAAAAAAATCTTTAGAAATTACTAGCTTTTCTGCAAACTAGTTCTGTTTAACCTATACGTCACTTCATTCCCTTTCATTTCTCATGCACATCAAAGATTTTTTTGCTCTCTTCCAATTTTACCAATACTGATGAAAGCCATCCCTTAAACAGACTCTATAACTTTCCATTTAATTTCTAGTCTCACAAGATGGCAGCCCCTTTCCACCTTTAGCTACATTTCCCAACTGCTCTTCCCCTTTCTTAAGGACTCTTTTATGTGTCATATTAGATTTATGCTTCATAATAGGACCACACAATTTTATTTGTGGCAGAACTGTCATTCAATTATGCTACCATATTAATGGAGCACAAAAATCAATTGAAAAACTGCTGGTCTAACTAATGGAACAGAAATGCAGCAGTAGCAGAACTAGGAGGAACAATGTGTGAAGGATTCCACCAGTGCTAAAAGCCCAACTGCAGTAAAACTATGTGAAAGCAGGCTGTAGTGAGGTGGGTGTTGATCTCTTCTCCCTGTTTACTAGTGACAGGACAAGGGGAAATGGACTCAAGATGCACCAGGAGAAATTTACGTTGTATATTAGGAGTAGTTTCTTCACTGAAAGTATTGTCAAACCATTGGAATATGCTGCCCAACAAGGTGGCTGGGTCACCATCACTGCAGGTGTTTAAAAGATGAGATGTCATATTTGGGGACATAGTGGCAGACTGAGCAGGGCTGGATCAATGGCTGGAGTCTATGATCTCAAAGTTTTTTTCCAACTAAAACCATTCTGTGATTCTGAGTAGCCTCTGCTTCATCAGGATTTAAGGTCTCCGTAACATAGAATGTTGCTTGAGGAACAATGGAATTCTCACCAGAGAGTATCAGAACGTAGGCTTAACAATCATGACAAGAAAGCAAAAGCCTCCAATGTGCTTTCTCCCAGTCCCAACTTTAGATCTCCTACATGCACTTAATAATCCTGTTGTACAGGATTATAACAGGATAGGAAGAATGATGCCTTGGACAGTAGTTCTTGCGAAATATGCAGCGTCGTGACACCTCTGCAAAAATAAGATGGGCACACTTGCAGCAGTAGAAAACTATGCAGAAAATGGGCCTAGAAAAGTACAACTTTTATTCAACAGCCAATACTTATGATTGTGTTTTGTTTAGTTTTTTTTAAATACGATTTGCAGATGGTTGTTCTTCAATTTAATTTGAAAAAGTTTCCTCAACTCTCTTAATGTGAAAAAAATATGTACTATGTATAAATTTGCATTAAAATGTCTGGAGTTTAAACAACTCTACAGTAAAACTTGTAAACATAGATGTACAAGAATTCTGGCTTAAAAAGAGAGAAGAAAGTCAATAGTTGCAAAATCTATAATTATTTCGTAAATCTTAACAAGGGGGGTATCAAGTCAAATCCACTGTCTCAGATACTCCACAGTTGTCAAATTCAGCTTGCTGCAAAGTCAAACTCCAACTTTGATTCACTGTTCCACAAGCACTTGTAAACCATATAAGCATGAATTACTGCCAACAGACGCAGGTCTGATCTTCCTCTGCCCCAGCCTTTTGCTCACTTTCTGCTATTACACCAACACAACCATTTCCGAGAGTAAATGATAATTCATGTAAGGAATTAATCCTAGTGAAAATAAGCCAGTTAGATTCATTATACATAAATTCCTGAATCCATTTGCCACACAGCGTCAGAAATACTCATGCCAGCAGAAGAGATGCACCAGAGCAATGCAGAAGAGGAACAAACTGATGAACAAAAATAAGTAAGAAGTGGTACCTTTATATTATGACTTTATTTAAGGTAACTGCTGGTTTATGGTCTTCAGATTCAGTCTCTTTCGCTTCTAGTATTTATTAAACTGCTTCAAAGTAAATAAAACAGTGCAACCTCCTATGCAAGTAACCTCTGAAATGTATTTTACACCAACCTTCCTTCAGCAAATAATTATCTAAACAAAACTGATGTATTGTTTCATATTCAACACTTGAAACAAAATACTGATAATAGAACAATTTAATCCGAACCTGTCCTATTACCACCAGCACTGTTAGAGATTTTTCTGAAAAACAGAGAACCAGTTTGACAAATAATACATGAGATTTTATTTAAATCAGAATCCTAATCATAAGCAGTCAAGTAAAAAAAAAGTCAAATTAGACTAAATGAACTAAGATTTCATTTCTTATGCCTGTTTAGGAACATACTTAAAATCCATATAGGCATCTTACTAATTCCCTACAGCCAGACCTTCCATTATTCCAGCTCAAAGCTTTTCTCACAGAAGTCACCAATGCACCATAATTTTGAACCCCTATTCCCTCTGCTACTGCATAACTAGGTTCTACTAAAACTGCTTCCCAGTGTTGCAGTCTACTCAATATTCAGCAGTTGAAGAGTGACAGAATTCAGATGTACCTCAAAGAAGTCCAACACCTAATAGAAGACCTTCTTAACTATCATCCCCTGACAAGACAAAAATCTTAAAAAGTGCTGCTCAGAATACTCCTTGCCCTCACCCCTGACCTCACACCCACCTCGGTGACCCCGCGTGTTCTTCACCACCATAGGGAACTCCAGCACTTCCGCCTCATCAATCATTTTGGCAAAATTCTCATGACCACCTGGCAAAAAGAAAACCAACAACATTATGTGCCACCAATATGGTGCAGCCAAATAGGGGATGTAATTGCCATACATTCCTCCCACCCTTACAGCCTGGATAATGCAGAAAAAAATGTCAATTAAGAGGAAGCTGGTCACAAGGTATGATCAGATTTTGAACGTGTTTATGATCTGTGGGATACTAACTCATACTTTCTTTGAAATGGAAGACAAATTAACCAAGGTCTCTCGATCACAACCCCAAAAGGTTCAATCCTGTCTTCCAAATCTCAATGCTTCAACTCTACTATCTTGTTCCAGTTTCTTTCTTTTACTTGATCAACTCCCACCTTTTCAAAAGTCTAACAGGAAAATAGAACAGATGTGTCACCAGTAACAGTTCCGTCTAAACTATCAACCAGGAAAGCAACACAGAATACAATGACAAGGAGATCCAGAGAGCAGCAACAACCCAAACCTTGTCACTCCAACTTCCAGTCTTCCACATCTCATTTGCCCTGTTTCCTGAAGTAGTGCTTCAACCTTTTTGTCTCACTGCACCCATAAGAACCTTAGAAAGTAGTTTTTAATGACTGTTCACATTATTATGGTTGATACTTTAAGGTTATCCAGGTTCAGTTCAATTTATAGAAGGTTGACCACAGTACAAGAAATACAGAAGAGAAAGTCAGTAGACAGATGGATGAGACTCCTCTAACAGCACGAGCAGTAAAGCGCAGAAGTTGAGCCAAGACAACGGTCACAAAGCCAGCAGCAGCCGTTACTACACTGCCATGGATTTTAATGTGTGTCATTGAATAACATCATTTAGCACACTCTGTTTTTCTTGGTAAATCCTTGACACTTGTGTCGGAAAAAAACCCACATCATGCTTCTGTCAAATTCCAGAGGCAGACATTAAAAGAAGTGGCAAGGAGTTATGATCAGAGAAGTTCTGCAATTATCACATCACCCATGGTCTTCCCGTCACCCTCAAAAAATTAAGCTCGTGCCTTTTTCAAAGAGCTAGAGCAACAACATCTATAGAGAAAGAGTAAGTGTCTTCTTAAATGTGTTTTCACAGTAATTGATGGATATAGCAATTCATAGTAATGGATAGAAACACACGTTTTTGTTTTGTGAAGTTTCTTTGTGGTTTTGTCAAGTTCCCATTGGTGAAACCACACAAAGAGGAGGAAAGCACTGATGCTTCCCAAGAAGGAAAAGAAGGCTGAGAGATATCTGCAATTTTTTAATATATTGTAATTAAAAGTAGAAATAGAATCATAGTAGTTCAGACAAAGGTTCTTTTAATCTAGCACTCCATCAGGAACCACAGACCCCAGAGGCAGACACAAGAAACATTAATAATTAACTGTTCTGGCAGGAACAAATCCCCAAACAATTGTAAAAAGTCAAACAGGTAGGCCTGTACTCTCTTTGCTCTTTTACAAGAACTAATGTATTTGCAGATTTTTTTGCTCATATAGAAGTTCAGTCTATCTTCAGGTTTTATCAAAGTCTAGATCTTTACGGTAAAATGACATTAGTTCCCCAAGTTCTCATCTGCTGCTTCAGGCAACTGGAAAAGTGTTCAAAGTGGCTTAGCAGTAACAGCCAAAGTCAGCTGCTTGTGAGTTGAAGTACCCAAAGCACCACAGCTAATCAACAAAGTCAAAACCAGAATCTGAGTGTTGCGACTTTAATTCTCTTTTCTGGTTATTTAACATTTATCTGTGGAATTACCCTCATGGTACTGTACTCCATGCATTTCCAAAACTGAACCCCTATCTTTTGCACTGCAAAAGCATAAATTCCAGTAAGCAACTATGCTATCCTTTTGTTCCAAGACCCTTACCATATGAAAAGGTGTCTGGAAGAGGTACACCATGACCAGCAAGTTCTTGGAACGTCCAGAATTTGTTGACACAGTTGAGAATGGCTTGGGGACGATTCATCAGTCGACAGCCCATCTTCTCTAGGTGACGAAGGACTGTGATATCACTGTCACTCTGGACCCAAGGTGTCGGTACACGCACAACCACCACTTGTGGGTAAACAGTAATGAGCTCCCCATTTACTCGGAGACCTAAAAATGGAAGAAGAAAACATCCCGATCAACTAGCAGGTCTTCATGAGAACATAAATAGGTAAAGAAATACTGCACTGCACAATAATGGACACAAAGATACCAGATTTCAACAATGAGTATTAAAACAGCACTATTCTCCCTAAAATACATAAACCACAGAATCATTAAGGTTAGAAAAGACCTCGAAGAACATGAAGTCCAACCATCAGCCCACAATCACTGTCCCTACTAAACCATGTCTCACTACAAAGAACCATATCCACTACAAATTCCTTTTTCCAGTCCCCACAGCCATAATTGCACAGAGATGAGAAAACATAAGCAGTCTGGTGCTCTGGCTGCTCACCTCATTAGCACCAAGCACTGCCGCATTGCAGCTGACATGACTTGCGTGTTTAAGCAAGCAGGCTTCAGAGATGCACGCACACCATTTTGTAGAGGCATCTCATGGAAGATTAAAAACACAACACTGCTAAAAACCTAAGCAGAGTGTGAACATCAGGAAACAGACTACCATCTCCTTTAGCCAGAAAAAGAGCACAGATTCAGCATTAGTGAGATTTCACCTTAGACGTGTATTTTCTCATTTAGGCACACACCCAATTACATCCACATTTGCCACTGTAACAGCATGCTTGTACTGATTCAGGTGCAAAGTCTGTAACAATCATTTTTAAAAGGGCTGCATTTACCATAGAGCACCAAAACTGCCACTGTATCTTTGTTGTGAACTAAAACAACATAGCTTTTTAATTTATAATCTCTCAGAATCTCTTTCATTGTTTTGCTTTCAAGTGACACTACATGCTCAAGTTTGCATCATAAAGTCTGAAAATCAGCAGTTCGAAAAGATTTATACACCTCACCTGAAATTCTCCCAAGTATCTGCCTTAGACTTGACTCTCAGACTGGTGTAAATTCAGCCAGGCCATCATCCCACCTGGAGTGACTTCCAGAAGTACAATGATGTTACCAACAGAACAATCTGAGCTTTTTTTCCAGATTCAATCATTTTCTCTGGTCTGGATACTGTTCTCCCCAGAGCAAAAAAAAATTCCTCTCCCCTTACAGAAGACAGTTTACACACAAAGAGAAGACCCTACTCAATAAAACATATTTTAATTTGAATCGCTACTACTGACATGTGCCGTAAAAATTAGTCGCAGTCTCCCAGCAACACAGTGCTGCAAACAGAAGCAGCTTTATTACAGTAAAAGGAGAGCCAGATTCTGCCATTTTGGAACAAGCCTGTATTCAGCATTTAATCTGAGACCCAGCAGTTAACAGTCAGTTTAATGGTCATTACTGCTGAATAGGATGATAAAATAATATTTATTCACTATGATGAGCTGAAAGCAGTAACACAGAAGATATCAATGCATGCAATTAATTACTTCTCAAAAAAAACAATTCATGCACGCAAAGAGGCAGAAAGAAAAAAAAAGATGTTTTACAGAGATGTTACTTGGAGTGGTTAAGAGATAATAATCCAGCTTTTTTTTTAAAAAAAAAAAGGAAATTAACTTTATTTCCCTTGCAGTAATAGTACCCTATTGGTCCCGGATCAGTAGTAGTTGAGTTATATTCATAGCTTCCTGCACACAATGAACTGACCTCACAAACACACAAAAGGCAAATGTTCAGATCATACAGAAGTACCTTGACAAATAACAAGTTGGTCCATCTGCTGGCTTTCTCAGTGGATGTCCATGACAATACAGACATGGCAAAAACACAGCTGTGCAGCCCTTTGAAGAAACAATGCTGAGAGCCAGGAAAATGAGATTTCATGTTTATCTAATATTATGAAGTTTACCAACATTTAACAATCATTTCACCAGTGCCCAGTTCCTTAGGTCATCATGAAACATTTGTAAATTCCTTAGCCCTATGAGAGATAAAGACTTTTGCATTGGGATATCAAGCTACAAAAATAGATGTAAATTCTATACTTGAACAAGTCCTGTTCTTTCACTCAGTACCACTTTCTTTGTTCTTCTTCTGCAAGATCAAACTCTCCAAAATGGAATACAGTAGATGTTTAACATCATAAACCAAATATCACAGTATAGAGATGAAAGTGCAAAAGGAACTTCTGCAGTGCAACCGTCATCACCTGGTAATGAATTGACTGGTTACACTACATCCCTCAAACAGAGCTGAAAAGCCTTGAGCTTCTCACAGACAGCTCAAAGTAGCACGTAACAGAACTGAATGGACAAATACACTATTCACCACCAGTTGGCCTAAACAGTTCTGTTTCTTTTCATTCCCAAAGAATAGCAGGCAAGTTTAAAGTGCAAAGTAAATGGTCTCTGCTAAAAAGGTTTATTTTGACCCTAACAGGTTAGAAGCCATCACGCGAACCCACCAAGTCCACAGAAAATGGACGCAGCATTAAATTCTAGGGAAGACAGAAGAAAGAGGTAGAAACTTCTACTGCTGTTACCAGCGAGATCGGAATACGTATCTAAACCATAAGGAAGTTCCTGAGATAGTAACATCTGTCATGGTAGATCCTGCTTACTTAGCAAGATACTGACTCTCAACTTAAGTATAAGTTTAGAGTGGATGCACATACTTTACAAAAACCACAAAACTCTCGAACTTTCCAGCCCTTATTAATGTATGCAGGGGTTTAGTATCTTCTGTTTTCTACTCTATGACAAATTTATGTCATGATCGCAGCTACTCAATTAAAAAGCCTCACTCTTAAGAGAATTATCATTTAGGTGGCATACATTTTAAATTAAATGCCTCAAAACACAGACATAGAAACAATACCAAGTTATCCTGAGTTAACAAGTTGCTGCCCATAGCTAAGACTCCCAAGTTGACTATGTGCTTGTTTCCCCTACAGCAAAACACAAGGCAAAAGTGACTGACCATAGGGTTCAGTTGAAGAAATTGTACAATAATGGATCTCACTACACAGGCAGGACAAACTAAGCACCCAAATACTAGCGTAACGCTTATCCCGCAAAGCCTGCAAGCCTAACACACTTCTGTAAGTCAACCACAACCACAGGCAGAGTATACAAATTCTTACAGTGCAGCCTTGCAATCAGTAAGCACTGGTGTTTCATCTGCACACTACCCTTCCTTCTTGTGCTTTAGAAACACTAAAAAGCACTTCTGCACTGATGGCATTACAGATAACTAAAAAGGATCAAAATTTCAAGAAACTGTATGGCTTCAGAACATCATAATTCACACCCAAGCAGTATTTTAAATTGTTAGACATATTTGAAACTCATGCTAGCCACTTTGCATTCTACACAAAGCCCTTCCACACCCTTCAAGAATCAGTTCATCAGCAGATTAATAGCTACTTGCAAAGCAATAGCACATGTCAAGTTTGCACGTTATGAGTAATTTTACTTTCAGCTGAAACAATGCAAATATTTTCACAGAAGGAACCTAGTTTCAGGAGACGGGCCTAAAATCTCAAAGATTTGCAAGGACATCAAAAATACTTACAGAGCTTTTATAGATCACATTATAGTAGACATCAGGCATTTTTAATAAAAATAAAATCTCAGTAATATCTAATAGATTTCTTTAAGTATTTTTGTTCAAAATTATGATTTCGGAAAACAGTCAAAAACCACAAAGTGGATCACAAAGGCCATGAAGTACTTCTGTGAAGTGACTGTAAGAGCCATAGCCAACAGCTTAAATAGAATGGTATGACATAAAGCTATGAGCTTAAAGTATTAAATACACAGGTAAAAGATCTGGGTAGGTTTACACATAAATCAAATTACTGCTATCAAGCTTCTATTTTTACACAATTTGAATCATCAGTATTAATTGATAAGACTATGATAGATGAAAATACCAAAGCAGCTGGGAACATCAGAAGCTACATAGCCTAGGCAAGAAACCCAGCTGGCATAAGAGTAACATGAGAGTAACAAAGAAGAAACTTTCACAGACATACTACATTTACATTTACTTGTATATGTACATTACAAAAAACTACATTGGTAAACAGGTTTACATGATGAAAAACAAGCCTTTCAATCTGTGCCTGAAGACAACCAAATACTGCCATGCTACCCATGGAAATTCATGACCTATCACGTCACATTTCTGATCAAATGGATCAAAAGAGCAAGAACGATGTGCAAAATGTGGGTTTGCAGAAGCTTCCTGCTCAGTACTGCCATGAATCCAACAATATAAAACATTTCAGTCATTAAGTCACCTTTTTGCAAGCTGACTTCCAATTATATACATTCCACAGGATTTGTCTGAGAACTGTGTGACTGCCAAGTGCCCAAACATGAAAATAAAAGTTAAATTATTCTTTGTAGAATATGGATCACTATAAAATGAGTTCTCACCAATACAGGCACATCTGCCACAAGCAGCCACTTCGCAGAAGAAGAGTTTATCTTCAGTGACTGTTTCTGTCTTTGGCAAAACCCCTAATAAATGCCAACTTCTTTCAAATACATCAGAAGGATAACAAAGCTGGTGAAGAGTCTTGAGAAAAAGTCTTATGAGGAGTGGTTGAGGGAACTGGGCTGTTTAGCCTGAAGGCTAAAGTTGCCTGAAAAGGAGGTTGTAGCGAGACAGGTGTTAGTCTCTTCTCCCAAGTCACAAGTGATAGGATGAGAGGAAATGGCCTCAAGTTGAGCCAGTGGAGGTTTAGACTCGATATTAGGAAAAATTACTTCAAGCATTGGAATAGGCTACCCAGGGAAGCCTTGGAGTCACCATCCCTGGAAGGATTTAAGAGATGTTGTGGATGTAGTGCTTAGGAAGATGGTTTAGAGGCGGACTTGGCAGCAATTAGCTTAACAGCTGGACTTTATGATCTTAAATGACCTGCCAAACTAAACAATTCAGTGATTCTGTAAAACGAAACAGGAAAAAAGTGTTTCAGTATTCATACGGATCCAGTGTGTAAAATACACTTCTAATAGGCGTCGCATACAAGTGCATGCACCATTCAAAAAAATAAAATTTGAATCACGTTTTCAAAAGCAGTAAACAAATACCAGCTTCCATCACATTCCCAAAAGAGACTGAAAACTTCCAAAAATACTACTCAGATTTTTCCTCAGGGATATGTATGTATCCTGAAGTTCACCAGCTCTCTCAACTTCGTTGTACCAATTTATTCATCCATTCATAGAGTTGCTAACACTTCCCAAATGAACGGTCACTCAGCAAGCAGGCTATAATGACTACAGCTTCCATCACACAAACTTTTCCTCAGATTTTGAGGACATCACATTCTTGCTCCCTGCCTTTCCTAATTAATTAGTTGTTCTACCAAAAATCACTGAATTTTTTTACAAATCTAGACTCACTCAAAACAGAGCATTACTATTTTTGGTTCATTCACCATCCCCATACCTGTCAGCCACAAGACACTGCATAATATTTGTCATGAGATGCTGCATAATATTTGTGCCAAAGTTCTAAAGTGTTTATAATTACTTACAGTTTACTTGCAGAAAATTAAATGTGTTCCATCCTAATTGTCATACAAAAATAAGCTTGAAATTCAAAAGGGAATTCAAAAGTCCCAGTGGATTTTTACAGCGGATTACAGGCAATAACAAGATATAACTTCCCTCACCAAATGCAAACACAACTAGATTGCTAAGATTTTTAAACTCAGCATACTTTGAACATGGATTCTGTCAAAAAGGTGGCAGAATTTAGGAGTAACTAACAAAAGCAGAACTAATATTTACAAATACAATACCTCAAAAACTTGCTGCAATACGTTGATTAAACTTTAAGGATCTTATAAAACAACTGTAAGCAACAAACTCCCATAAACTGAGTGATATGTAGTAAAATACAGCTCTTTAAATGCAATGTCATTTCCATTAGAATTTAACCTTGAAGATCAACTAAGCACCAAATTTTTAGAAATCCACCAATTTACTGACACCAAAATAAACTTCCCTCTTTGGAACTGCACAGGCATTTTCTCCTCTTCATTGCTTACCACCTGACAGCCACATTAAGTTGTGCACAATTTCTGCAAAATTTCACTGCTATGCAAAAGCCCCTTTGATACCTTGTATTACCAAGCTGGTTTGTACTCTAGTGTACACAGAAACAGATTTCTACAATAGTTCTGTGCTAGGTGCTTTCAGCTCATATTCTCTCCCTTCCTATCCTACTTACTAGTTTTTTAAATCAAATTAACAAGTGCTGGCATTTAACCTTATGGGTTTAATATGACCCCAGTCTCCTCCTCCACACAAAACTAACTACAAAGGCTTTCTTGCCATGATACACTTTCATAGCTCAGCAGTTCAAATGAAATCACACATAGAGACAAAGCTGATCTCTCTAGAACAGCACTATGCCATTTTATTCTGAAACAGAGAACAGAAGAAACAAAGAGGAGCAGCTTCAGTTCAAAAATTCCCGACGCAAGCATTGTGAAAACTTTGACAAAGGCCCACTGCTGCAGCTCCAAACAGAAAGCATGCAAGGACCCCACTTAAACCAGCCTTACTTCATGTCCCTTCCAGGGCTCAGAGGAGCTCTTCCCTTTCCCTGGAAGAACAGAATTATTCTTAGACATGTATGGGCTACTGAAAATGGTGAAAAACTTGCAAAGGACAATGATGCTCAAAGTGATTATGGCCATTCTGGATTAGGAGTTCTTTTCGGGTACAAGGGGAAAACAGATTAGATATCTATGTGTGTACCTCACTAAATCAATAAGCAGAGCGATTAAGGCTAGATCTGTCTTTCTGAGCTACATTTCTAGTTGCAATATGTTGCTTCCTTATAAGAGTTTCTTCTCTAAAACAAGAAAATTCTTGGCCAGAAGAGAACTGCAAATGCAAAATACAAAAAGGTAACAGGGGAAAAGCAACATGAAAGGAAACTCTCAAAAGAATTTAGAGTAAGTTCTAACAGTACTTTCCATGTTTGCTTTACCAGCTTCTCTTCCATGATAAAGGCTACAGAGTAATTCCAAATTTTAAGCTCAAAAGTTTTCTGGTAGAAAGGGTTTGGGTCATTCCTTTAATATATTAAGATTCCACGTTTATTAAAGCAAGAAGTGCCTTTTTCATGCAATTCCAAAGTTTGACAATAAAACAGATTATTAACACTAGTAACCACAGTCAGTAAAAGCTTGCACACGAGTAGCAGCGAGACTGTTTCGGTGCTAACATACTGATGCAAACTCTGTGTAGACCATGGAAG
Organism: Coccyzus lansbergi; assembly: GCA_033558105.1. NCBI lineage: Eukaryota > Metazoa > Chordata > Aves > Cuculiformes > Coccyzidae > Coccyzus > Coccyzus lansbergi. The sequence goes on from JAUMJK010000229.1 coordinate 3,566,620, forward strand.
AGGAAAAGCTGTGCTATAGCCTCAGTAACCTCATCTGCTGAAACAGTACAAAGCAATGCTGATGAACTGGGGGGAGATTAATGCAGTTTCTCCAGAAATGTCCAGAATTTTCCATAAGGTGTTGGTCTTCCTTAAAGACAACACAGAAACCTTCAGATCTAGGAAGACCTCATAAAACATTGATAAGTCTCCAGAAAAGAGAATTGCTCAAATAAAGCACGCATTTTCACGTTATATTTATCCTGGTTCATTTGTGTTCTGCAGTAAGAAGTTCTCATCTGCTGTAACCCCATACTCCTAATTCTCACCTTGCATCAGACCTAGTGACCATACAACCATAGAGGAAGGCAGATCAGCTTGTTGCTCAGGGTGCAGGAGAGACAGGAAAAAGAAGATAAAAATAAAATCAGTGATTATGGATTTTGGTAACTAGCTAACTCAGCTAATGATTTTGCATTTGATAACTAGCTAACTCAGCTCACTGAGTAGTCATTAAATCATTAGACCATGAGAGAATCTACAGGAATGCTTAATGTGTGAGGGGATAGCCAATAATTCCTTTCAGCAACAGTCTGCATTTACGCTTGGAAGCATTTTATCATGGTTTTCAGTTAATACTGTTGCAGTTTCATTAAGACCCAAGTTTGTATTCTGCTCCTAGTACTCACATTCAATCTCCTCACACAACTCCTCCTTTTGTGCTAGCAGTCACATTCACGTGGCTAAAAAGCGAATCAAGATGAGGGAATTACTCTGAATTAATACTAAACACTTCTTAGAAATTGATCTGGGGTAAAACAAAGCATTTTTTAACATTCTATAAATCCTCTGAACACAAACAACCACTCTCAAATTACAATTCATATTAACACAAGTCAAAGGCAGCAGGAACCAGGTCTAAGAAAAAAGTGAGGATGAGAAAGACAGTTACCTGCCTAGAAAACTGATACATGGCTAGAGTAGACCATGAAAAGCTTAGCAAGTAGTGAAAAAATGAAGCTTAGAGAATGGTTACTTGAGATATGAATTATAAGCTTCCTCTTCTCTATTTACCTCTCCCCTGCTTATCTGATCTGCTTTAATTGACAAAGGAGTAGCATTCTAACGCTCATCCAAATACTCATCAGAGACTCAGTAGCCACTATAGCTAAGATAATATAAAAGTGAAGACACAAGGAAGCATAACAAGACCATGCTGTATCATCAAAAGAGAATATTCCTATACCCATCTCTCTACTGCTTGCTCTTTGAGCTTTGGTACCCACGTGCTTGCACCACAGGCCACCTCAATAAACTACAATGTTAGAACATTAATAGGTGGAAACAGGTGGGGCTTTTAGAAAACCTAATTATCTTGTGAGCAGAAGATGAGTGGAAGTGATTCTACAAGGAAGAAATGACAGTATAACTGGGAATATGGGTGTGAGAGGGAAATGAGGTCCCCATTTGGAAGCCAGGAGCTGAACATTCAGCAAGGCCTTATGATTAAACTTTTACCTAAAACCACTACTCTCAACAGACCACATATTAAAAGCAGAAACAGACATCTACTTTTAATCCAGATACGATATTTTAGTTCCTACATGCTCGTAGGTGAGACTTCTTGTACTTTTTGTACAATGGTTCTCACTAAGATCTCCCAACATTCTTGGGTCAGATAAGCGTGCTTCGTAGTGTTCTAGAAGTCCAAAGCATCCTCAACCCTGTCCTTTCACAAGGACAAAAAAACCCCAAGACTAACCCTACAGCTCATGAACCAAGAGCAGGACAGGAGGGATAAAGCCATGGTTACAGAACATATTCTGATCTGTCAGTGAGACAAGGCTCACAACTCAATCACTTCACTCAGTATGAATGGACATGTGTTCATGTTCCCTGTTGTCCTCAGTCAGAAAACGAGAGTGTGCAAGATTCAACAGTGAGTCAACATCAAGTTTTTCGTGAAACAGAAGAAACCCACAATAGAAACTTTTCAGTTATTAACTGAGGCTTATGACAAAGAGTGCATGTCTTGTGCATGCATCTTGGAATGACAGAAACTATTTTCAGAAGGCAAAAAAAGCATCAAAGATGATGATCACCTAGACCACCCACCAATGGACAACACTGAGAAGTACATGATGCGATTTGAAAAGACAAAAGGTTGGGTACCTGAGCAGTAGCCGAGAACCTTGATTTGGATAAGATATCGGACACATTATAACAGAGGAATTGAAAAGTCTGTCGAAAAATGGTTCCAAAAAAGCTGTCAGATAAACAAAAATAACATTGCAAGGAACTGCATTTGGATCTTTTGCAACACATTGAGGATGAACCACATTTGTTGAATCTGGTAAATACTTGTGATGAAACTTGGATATTTATGTATGATCTGGAAACAAAGCAACAACCAATCCAGTGGAAGCTAGCAGAGGAGGACCCATGATGCATTCAAATCTCAAGGTCATGTTGATTATTTTCTTCGATATCCAGGGTATTGTGACGGCAGAATGGGTTCCCAGAAGTCAGAGGGTAAATCAGCAGTATTATATTGAAGTCCTGAAGAAACTGCATGAACAGGTGAGAAGGAAACAACATTGTGGAGAATGGGTGGATTTTGCACCCCAAGATAACACACAAGCCTGCAATGCTTGGCCTGTGAAGCAGTTTTTAGCCAATAATAACACCATCAAGCTTAAGCACTCACCCTATTTGCCAGACATGACTCCTTGCATTTTCTGCCTCTTCCCAAAGATCATAGAATCATAGAATCACAGAACAACCAGGTTGGAAGGGACCCATCGGATCTTCTAGTCCAACCATTCCTATCAAACACTGAACCAAGTCCTTTAAGACCTCATCCACCCGTGTCTTAAACACCTCCAGGGAAGGTGACTCAACCACCTCCCTGGGCAGCCTGTTCCAATGCCCAATGACCCTCTGTGTGAAAAACCTCCTCCTAATCTCCAGCCTAAATCTTCCCCTGGCGGAGCTTGAGGCCATTCCCTCTTGTCCTGTCCCCTGTCACTTGGCAGAAGAGGCCAGCTCCCTCATCTCTACAACCTCCTTTCAGGTACTTGTAGAGAGCAATGAGGTCTCCTCTCAGCCTCCTCTTCTCCAGGCTAAACAATCCCAGCTCTCTCAGCCGCTCCTCATAGGTCCTGTTCTCCAGCCCCTTCACCAGCCTCGTCGCTCTTCTCTGGACTCACTCTAGAGCCTCAACATCCTTCTTGTGGTGAGGGGCCCAGAACTGGACACAATATTCAAGGAGCGGCCTCACCAGTGCTGAGTCCAGAGGGAGAATCACCTCCCTGGACCTGCTGGTCACACCATTTCTGATACAGACCAGGATGCCATTGGCCTTCTTGGCCACCTGGGCACACTGCTGGCTCATGGTCAGTCGGCTGTCGACCAACACCCCCAGGTCCCTCTCCTCCTGGCAGTTTTCCAGCCAGGCTTCTCCCAGTCTGTAGTTCTGCATAGGGTTGTTGTGCCCCAAGTGCAGGACCCGACATTTGGCCGTGTTAAACCTCATGCCACTGGACACTGCCCAGCGGTCCAGCCTGTTTAGGTCCCTTTGCAGAGCCTCCCTACCCTCCAGCAGATCGACACTTGCACACAGCTTTGTGTCATCTGCAAACTTGCTAAGGGTACCCTCAATGCCTTCATCCAGGTCGTTGATGAAGACATTGAACAGGACTGGACCAGCACTGAGCCCTGGGGAACACCACTTGTCACTGGCCTCCAGCTGGATTTAACACCATTTACCACCACTCTCTGGGCCCAGCCATCCAGCCAGTTTTCTACCCAGGAGAGTGCGTGCCTGTCCAGGCCAGAGGCTGACAGTTTCCATAGCAGAATGCTGTGAGAAACTGTGTCAAAGGCTTTACTGAAGTCCAGAAAGACCACATCCACTATCTTTCCTTCATCCAGTAGCCGAGTCACTTTGTCATAGAAGGCGATCAGGTTGGTTTGGCAAGACCTGCCTTTTGTGAACCCATGTTGACTGGGCCTGATCACCCGGTTCTCTTGCAAGTGCTTCATGATAGCACTCAAGATCACCTGTTCCATGACTTTCCCTGGCACTGAGGTCAGACTGACTGGCCTGTAGTTCCCGGATCCTCCTTGCTACCCTTCTTGTAAATGGGAACTACATCAACCAGCCTCCAGTCCAGTGGTACCTCCCCAGTCTTCCAGTACTGCTGGAAGATGATGGAAAGGGGGTTGGCCAATACATCCGCCAGCTCCCTCAAAACCCTAGGATGAATCCCATCTGGACCCATAGACTTGTGGGTGTCCAGTTGGGCAAGCAAGGCTCTGACCACCTCCTCTTGGACTATGGGAGCCTCGTATTGCTCCTCTAGTTCCGGTGTTTCTACACAGAGTGAACAGTTTTCTTTACAATTAAAGACTGAGGCAAAGAAGGCATTAAGTACCTCAGCCTTCTCCTCATCCTGTCACCATTGTTCCCTCTGTGTCCAAAAGGGACTGTATGGTCTCCCTTGTCCTCCTTTTATTATTTATATATTTATAGAAAGATTTTTTGTTATCTTTCACAGACTTAGCCAATCTGATTTCTAGTTGAGCCTTAGTCCCTCTGATTTTTCCCCTACATAGCCTCACTCCCCTCCTGTAGTCCACCCAAGAGGCCTGTCCCCTCTTCCAGAGCCTATAAATATTCCCTTTTTTCCTAATGTCACTCAAGATTTCTCTACTCAACCAAGCTGGTTTTTTCCCCTGCCGGCCTTTTTTCCAGAATACGGGGATGGCTTTCTCCTGAGCTGCTAGGATCTCCTTTTTGAAGAGCTCCCAGCCCTCATGGGCTCCCTTGCCCTCAAGTACTGTCTCCCAGGAGACTTTGCCAACCAGTCTTCTAAAGAGTTCAACGTCTGCCCTCTGAAAATTTAATGCTACTGTCCTGCTTAGCACCCTCTTCACTTCACCTAGAACAGAAAACCCTATCATCTTGTGATCACTAGTCACTAGGCGTCCCCCTACTGCCACATCCCCCACAAGGCCCTCTCTGTTGACAAACAGCAAGTCCAGGAGGACACCTTCCCTCGTTGGTTCATTAACCAGCTGTGCAAGGAAGTTGTCTTCCACACACTCCAGGAACCTCCTAGACTGCTTCCTTTCTGCTGTATTGTACTTCCAGCAGATATCAGGGAGATTGAAGTCTCCCAGAAGGACAAGAGTCATTGATTTGGAGATTAACCCCAGCTGTTTAAAGAAGAGCTCATCAGCTGCTTCTCCTTGGCTGGGTGGCCTGTAACAGACTCCCATCACAAAATCTACCTTCTTATGGGCTCCCTTGATTTTAACCCACAGGCACTCAATCTCCTCATCGCCACAATCCATCTCAGAGGTGTCCAAGTCCTCCCTTACAAAGAGGGCTACTCCACCTCCTCTCCTATCCTTCCTATCTTTCCTGAAGAGTTTATATCCCACCAAAGCTGTACTCCAGTTATATGAGTCATCCCACCACGTTTCCGTGATGGCAACGACATCATAGGCTCCTTGCCCTACAATGGCTTCCAGCTCTTCCAACTTATTCCCCATGCTGCTTGCATTGGTGTAAATGCACTTCAGCTGAGTAGCCGAGCCTTCAGCCCTCTTAGAGGGGACACTGCTTGTTCCCAATTGCCTGTCAGGTCAGTGCTCAAAGGATTCCACTTTTTGTTGGCAGAAGATGTGAAAGGAAAAACGATGGAGATCCTCTACAGCCTATCAGAAAATTATCTGCAGAATCACTTTGAACATTGGCAACATCATATGCAGCTGTGTGTTGACTCAGAAGGGAACTGTTGTGAAGGAGATCATAGATGATTTTCTTAATTTGTTATATAAAAACAGTTAAAGGCACAGACTCTTTTTTTTTCCTTGTGTCTGACCTTGTCTATCATCTATCCAGACCCCACCAATACTCGCCATCTTAGAAATAAGTACTGGAATCTTCCTACTCTCAAATGCGTAAAGTCATAAGCATTAAAGGATCCCATCCTAAAATGCAAGTCTTAAATGTTAGAGAACAAGAACAGACTAAATGTATGCAAACTAACCTCAATGCAAACTCACTCCACTCTTAACAGCCAGTAAATCTCTCCAACATTACAAATGTCCAATTTCTGATCATTTTAAATAGGACGTGAAGGAAAAAATTAAGGACACACTTGGAAACAAAACTGGATAACTGGAAAGGTCTTTCCAAAAGCAAACAGAAATCCAGAGGAAGAACTCACACAAGCCAGAATGGCAGTGGATTCTCCTCCCATTTGAGACAAATCTAAAATTTTTTCTGCAATGCCAAAAATCTACTAGATTACCTCCCTTGACCTCAGTATTTCACCCTTTCACTACCTAAGCCAACGGCATGAGGTTTAACACGGCCAAATGCCACTTGGGGCACAACAACCCTATGCAGAACTACAGACTGGGAGAAGCCTGGCTGGAAAACTGCCAGGAGGAGAGGGACCTGGGGGTGTTGGTCGACAGTCGACTGACCATGAGCCAGCAGTGTGCCCAGGTGGCCAAGAAGGCCAAGGGCATCCTGGTCTGTATCAGAAATGGTGTGACCAGCAGGTCCAGGGAGGTGATTCTCCCTCTGGACTCAGCACTGGTGAGGCCGCTCCTTGAATACTGTGTCCAGTTCTGGGCCCCTCACCACAAGAAGGATGTTGAGGCTCTGGAGCAAGTCCAGAGAAGAGCGACGAGGCTGGTGAAGGGGCTGGAGAACAGACCCTATGAGGAGCAGCTGAGAGAGCTGGGGTTGTTTAGCCTGGAGAAGAGGAGGCTGAGAGGAGACCTCATTGCTCTCTACAAGTACCTGAAAGGAGGTTGTAGAGATGAGGGAGCTGGCCTCTTCTGCCAAGTGACAGGGGACAGGACAAGAGGGAATGGCCTCAAGCTCCGCCAGGGGAAGATTTAGGCTGGAGATTAGGAGGAGGTTTTTCACACAGAGGGTCATTGGGCATTGGAACAGGCTGCCCAGGGAGGTGGTTGAGTCACCTTCCCTGGAGGTGTTTAAGACACGGGTGGATGAGGTCTTAAAGGACTTGGTTCAGTGTTTGATAGGAATGGTTGGACTAGAAGATCCGATGGGTCCCTTCCAACCTGGTTGTTCTGTGATTCTGTGATTCTGTAATGAATGAAGAAGTATTCCATGTAAAAGTTGTAACAACTTTTTTGGTTTTGTTTGTAACAACTTGTAACAAACGTGTATCCTTCACATCTGTCTCCTATAACACAGAAAACACCTAGAAGCATTTCTGCATTGTCAGAAGCTTTTAATAAATAATACCCAACTTTTCCAAGTGTCCCTAAACATGTTTGACTGAGCCTGAATTTTAATGAATGGAAAGATTCCCTCAGCTTACAGTTTTTACCTGACTTTCTAGTCAAAATTGCATTAAATGCATTAACTGAAAGCACCTACTTTGGACATAAATCTTTGTCTTTCCTAAAGGAAGGAATTCAACCATGATATTTCAGGAAAACTATGGGTTTAAAACTGACCCTAACGCTTGCAGAGATAACTGCATCTTTAGGAGGGTTTTGTGTGTCAGAGAAAAAAATAGTTTATTCAGATACACCCTATACAACAGGTGTCTCTTCAGGAGTACAATATTTTCCTACAACAAATTTTAAAAAAAGAAGATGTTGTTCTAGACCAAAAGATATAACACAAAATTTATTAGTTCTGACAGACATTAATGTAAAACTATACACAAAGCAGAGCTAGAAAAGGAAGAATCCCATTTTTTCCACACTTCTGTAAGCTCGCTGAGTGAGCTCATTTCCTCTTCCCAACTTCAGAGAGTTAAAAATAAACCGCAGTAGGTGCATGTATGCTCCATGCTCAGGATGTAAAGTAGATACAGGTGTTAACACTACAGTACCATTTCTTACCTGTTCTGGATGCAGAAGCTTCTAAATAGTGCCCAAAAGATGTTAGCTAATTAAGACATTTGCTTAGTTATGTTCCCTAGTGAAGCCACTTCACACAATCTTTAACTATCTTCAAAGGAAATGCTTCTCAGAATTTCACAAGTCCTTCCAATCAGAGCAGCTAAACAAAAAAAATCATGCAGTGGTAGTATTGAGAACAGAGAGCAGACTAAAGGAGGCAGAAGGGACATCCCCTACTTTCAGCTTGGTTTGACCTTTGAAGGCAACACATTGAAGAGATTAACTATCTCACCACTGAGCCTACCAAACACTACAAATTGATAAGTATCTTTATGTGTGCTTACTCTGGACCACAAACACTAAAGCTCTTTGTCTCCTCTTTCCTGAAATAAGCATCTGCCCAGTTTACAAAGAAACAAAAAACACTGAGGGGTTACCAATCTCATCACAAACAAATCAATGGCAGAGATGAGAAACAAAAGCTTTTTTACCAGCATAAGGTGTGACGAATCTCCTTAATTCATTTATCTCGTTCCTCCACAGGCTCCTCTAAGAATCACCTTTAAATATTTGCAATTACACTTTTCTTCAAGTTGTTCCACTTTAAAGCAACACAATCGAAGAAATCTCATTAAGAAATGCCACTCTTCATCCATTCACACTAACAGAATTTGTATGTAATTTACATACACTCCTAGATCCTGCCTCTAACAACTTACAAAGATTAAAAATTCATAGAGGTAGAGATTTAACTTCAATGTTGTGCAGTCTGGAAGATGCAAACATAAAAGGAGGAGAAATGAACACCTCTCCAGAAAACCCTGTGTCGCATAAAAAGCGCCCACATAAGGTTGTGGTTCTGAGACAATCTGAGTCACTCTGTTGCTCCAGCAGTTTTACTCTGAAGCCCCATGCAATCTTGCAGTGGCATGTAGTACCATCCATTCCCCAGAGCTTGGACTAGTGCCCATCAGACCCAGTGGTGAGCAGGTAAGCTTCCAACACCAGCAGGAAACCCTTCTATTATTTTGTGGAATTCAATTTCTGCAGATATTGCAAGCTGAACCAGTTCACTGTATGATTTGATTAATCCAGGTGTCAACTGCAACAGAGGAGGCTGGATCACAGCAACAATCTGAACAGCTTTAATTGTCAAGATAGTGCCTTTTTGAGACTGTAGAATTGTCTATAGCAAGATTTTTTTACATATACAGCTCTTATGGTCACCATCCTAGCCCAGCTTCCAATTTTGTAAAAACAAGCCTGTCAGAACAATTTATCTTTCTCTAGCTCTTGCTCTCTCATCCATTCTCTAGTGGCTCCCATTCTGCCATGCAAGAAAAAATTGCAGTAAAATCGCTATAAAGGCCCAGCTGCCAGTCTTCTTCAAGCATGACAAACAACTACAAGCATTAAGACATGCGCTTTACACATAAAGCATCCCTTTGGTCTGCAGCCACTGACCTTATTCACTTCAAAACAACCACAAAGGGCATGCACTTTCAGAATCCTGCCTCACCTTTACTTCCAAGCATGTAAGGAGGAGTGCACAAACAACCATTTCCTGGGATCCTGAGAAGATTGACAGAAAAACAAAAGGAAGTAGGATATGAACATACACATCTCATGAGCAGCTGGATAGTTTGTGTGTCTGGAGAATGAATAAAGACATTTTCAGGAGGATAGGCTGTGAAAGCGCAGAAATCTGTGCTTCACTCAAAGGACTGGAACCCATACACACAGTTTGCTTTGAAGTGCACAAAGCTACTCAAGACGCTAGTACCAGATACAACTTGCAAACACAGTTGTGACCCCATATTTGGATTTTTTTCCACCTAAAGGTGGTCAAGCTTTGTGACGATTGTCCTGAGAGGCTGTGGGGGATTTATCCTCAAAGATATTCAAAACCTGATTGGATAAGCCCAAAGCAAGCTGGTCTAACTCCAGAGCTGGGCCCAGTTTTAAAGTTGGCTGCTCTGAGCAGGTCATTCCAGGTGACTTTTAAAGGTCCCTTCCAATCTCTGTTCTATGATTCTCTGCAGCATTCACACTGTGGCTGCAACAGTAAAATGGCTGCTCCATAATGGACTATTTCACAGTTCAAACTAGATTTGTGAGTTCACTAGGAAACATAGTTTCTTTCTTTTACACAATCAAGATCATCTGTCAAGTTTTACAATCATTAAAAAAATAAAAATAAAGTTTTTCATGCTGAAAGTAGAAACTACCTCTATCGCTCTGATGGTTGGGAGGGGGAAATACAGTCTGATTGCAACAAAACTTGTGAGGAGATTTAAAAAGTAATTCAGCACATGGTAAAGGCAAATCCTGTCAGGAAAGTAAAGTAACAATAGGGGAATACAGCTGTGAAGATTTTACTGTTAAGCTTTAAATGAACAACTGAAAACTGGTCTTGCTTACCATCATTCTCTCCTTGCGGAAGCAGTCACACAACAACATAGTTCTTCTCAGAGAGATGAAGATGCATAAAGTCCCCTTTATTGAAGTGTCGACTTTGGATCTAGTTTAGTGGAACAAGCAGAGACTACTCCAAAACCTACTACTCTGAATAAGGGAAGGTGGATTGCAACCCAAGCAAAGAAGAGCTAAACCTTTAATCTTACTCTACAGGATATTCAAGAGTATCATCTGAGTCAGGACAACAGGGACACAGTAATATTAGCTAGAGAACTTGATATGGCCTCTTTCATTACTAATAAACCCCTTCTTCTTGGAGAAGTAAAAGGCATAATGTAGGAATGCAAGCCACCCTTCAACAACATGAAGAAGTAAGATTTGGATGTCTTTGCTCTCCAGTGAGCTAAAAGATACATGCAGCTGGTGCAGGAAACTGTGGAACTCCTCAAAACAATTGTAAGATCATAACAACCAACTGCTTCTACCATGGCAGGTTCAGTCAGATTCACTCGTACTCCCTTCCCGCTTCATATTAAGAAAAGCAACCCAAAGTATGGCATCCTGCCTGGCCACAGAACTAGGAACGTAGCTTGTCCTGTGTATCTGTTCCCCATCCAGGAACAGAAGGTCCACCACTGCATGTCAATATCCAAAAGTAATATATCCCTTTTTTATATATATTGGAAGATATTGCTAACCATGGAATAGAGCCTGTAAAGCACTCCATAAAATATGAAATATAAACACTGAAAGAAGTGCTTTCAAAAGAACCCAAATAAACAGAATTCCAGGAATGGAATAAGCCATTTTCCAAAGTAGTTGAGAAACACAATAACAATGGGGACATGCCAATTTACATATCCATGAAACAAGTATAAAGGAGAACAAGGTATAATCACAACCTCTCCAGGTATTTCGATGGGTAAAATAATAACTACTAAGTCTCACCGATGGCCTACTTGTGTATCTTGAATGTAAATATAACCATTGACAACTATTCAAAGACATACTTCTGGGTTACCTAAGTAACTGGTTATCAATCCATCACTCCTATTGAGGCCACAGAGTCAAGCACATAAAGGTTAGAAAAAGCCACAACTAAGGATATGTCTGTAGCACTGATTTGCTACCCAACTCATATATCGTCTTCAATTACATGAACAAACATCATTTTTCTCCCACAGCAGTTATCTGATGCACACAGGAGGCACAGCACTAACTTAACAACCAGTTACTCAGTGCTGTTTTTAATTTCTTACTGTTCGGTGTGTAGTCCATGGATTGGTGTACTGAAATCCTTGCTTGAAACTCATCATTATTAATTTATTCTTGTGTTGTATTTATTGTGCTTACCACAGTAATATCTGAAGCCTTCATAATCTTAATTTATTTTGTCAACACCACAGGAAACCAGTGATAGCCTACTGATTTCCCATATGGGGAAGTAAATATTAAAGAAGGAATTCTAGGTGCCGCATTTGGAAAACCATAACTTCTCAGTTGCTGATGCTGCACAAACTACTTTTATTTGTGGATGTAAGGTATTTAGCAATTTCCGAGTATCTAAAGTCTGGGCACTAAAGAAAGTCAAAAAATACGCAATTAAAGGCAATTTCTGAGCAGTAAGATTTAAATCACCAGACTAATATTTCTCTTCCAGCAGTGTTCTGCTTCAATTGTCACAAATTCCTGTAGCCATAAAAAAGGCATCCTACAAATTGTTCTTTCCTTCACTATGCTACAAGTTACATTTCCAGAGCAGAATACTCTGTACTTTAAGGAAGCCGATGAAAAAGTTGCATGTGATTGAGTCATTTAAAACATAATATCTGGAACCAAATACACAAAAAAGGAGACAAAAATACAAATTTGTTTTTGCCAATTTCTAATTCTGTGGTATTTGCTGTTGCTACTCATAACAGTACTTTACATTTTCAGATTATCAAAAGCAAATTTCATCACTTGGCACCTAAGTAACACATGCATTATGTTGGTGGAAAAGGGCATAAGGGCTTGAACAGTTTCATCTACCACACAGACTTCTCACACTTGAGCTGACAGCTAAGCGTCAGCAGCACTGGCTCAGCAGACTCAACAGGGACCAGCACTTAAGGTGAATGGACTCCAGTGCAAGCAAATATTTATGTAACCAGCTGGCACAGGAACATTCTCTGCAGGACAGAAAACCTATGGAAGGCTGAATTCTGCTCCAGGCACTGAAGTCAGCAACTACTTTTGCCCCAATATCTGACTCCCCACTCAAGTCCCCCCAATATGTGCTTCCACTTCTGTTCTGCCACACCTTCACTCTATTCTCCATAGTTTTCCAGTTAATATCAAAACTACATGATTTTCCTACTGTCAAAGAGCTTTTTTGATTACAATTCTGAATATGACCCTAACCACTCAGTTTGCTTCCTTACCTCCAAACTCATTTTCCATTTGAGGTTCCTTGTTCAATTTGCATCTCTGCCTAAAGAACTTTCAACAAACAGCTCATTGTTCCCACTAGTTTCCAGCTCAAATTTCTTTCTTGAAGGAAGCAATTTCTTATCTAGCAGAAGTTTCATTGGAATCACTTCCTGTTCTAGCATGTTTACAAAGCAGGCTGCTTTCCCACCAGATTTTTCCCCAAAGACACCACAGCTCTCAGTGCCAAGCCAGGTTCGCTCTTCTTGTCCCTGCTTCATTTAAACAGTGATCTACTCCATTCAGGTCTTTGTGTCAAGAGAGAAGGTATAATTAACACAAAAGAAAAACCTCCATTTTAAATTGTGTGCTCAAACCAAACTGAAGTCCATTCCACAGCAGACAAAGCCACAACAACAGAATCCCTATTTTTGCATAACAGAAGGGTTATCTTTCAAAAGTTTTAGCTGTGAAACTTTAACAAATGTCTACAATGCTTAACAGACTATTTCTTGAAAGTCTAATAATTTGGGACAAATTTATGCCCATTTTTACAGGTACAACAAGCAAAAGCCACTTCAACCAAACTGAGTTCCTGTTCCATACTAGTTATTCCAAAAACACCCTTACAAATTCAGGGACAAATACAAAAACATATCCTTTTTTTTTCCCTGAAGTGCCCTCCTCTGACTGAATCACTTTGCTGAAAAATCCCAAAACTCCCTCGAAAAGATGTTTAAGACATAAGGGACAGACAGATATGGAGGGTGCCTATTAATTAGGAAAAAATATTACAATAAAAATTGTTTATAATGGAAGTGTTTGGCCCATCATAATCACAGAATTAATCATCATAATTCACAGGTTGGAAGAGACCCATCGGATCATCCAGTCCAACCATTCCCATCAATCTCTAAACCATGCCCCTCAGTACCTTATCCACCCACACCTTAAACACCTCCAGGGAAGGCGAGTCAACTGCCTCCCTGGGCAGCCCATTTCAGTGCCTAATGACCCTTTCTGTGAAAAATTTTTTCCTTATGTCCAGCCTGAATCTCCCCTGGGGGAGCTTGAGGCCATTCCCTCTCATCCTATCCCCTGTCACCTGAGAGAAGAGGCCGGCTCTCTCCTCTCCACAACCTCCCTTCAGGTAGTTGTAGAGAGCAATAAGGTCTCCTCTCAGCCTCCTCTTCTCCAAGCTAAACAACCCCAGCTCTCTTAGTCACTCCTCTTAAGACTTGTTCTCCAGCCCCTTCATGAGCTTTGCTGCTCTTCTCTGGACTCACTCCAGAGCCTCAACATCCTTCTTGTGGTGAGGGGCCCAGATAATAACGTTAAGTTGGGTGATATAAGACCCATCTGCAATATCAAGAAATACTTCATACAATCTTCCAGCAGATACAATGTGTCACTTCAGAATAGAACCAGTACTAAACCCCAAAATTTCCCAATCCAAATCAAGCAGAGTCCTAGTTCCTTATCAGTGTCATCTGCCTGGCCAACAGGCAAAACCATGACTTAGTTTCATTTCAGATATTAGGATAAAAGTAAGCAATATGCTCTTCTTACTGGAAAGCAGGGAAGAAGGCATTACAGATTAGGACATCTCATCCATTTACCACCTTGAGTGTCTGAAATTATACTTTTAAATAAATCTGACTTTAACAGGACATAAACATAATGTCAGTACCTCATGGATTTCACACATTCAGATGTCAATACATAAACCAAACAAATTAAGTTAGAAATAGTGGTCTTTACATATACAAACAAGCAAGTAGCAATCTCATCACAGGTATAAATCAAGTCTACATACTGTGGTGCATTAGAAACATCTATTATTATATTTCTTATTATATTTCCTATATATTGCTTCAGCACTGGTAAACATGACAAACCATTGCACTCCTGCTATAAAAATAATGCTAAGGATTTCATTTGTGTAGTCAAGAAGTCCTAAAATTTTATGATTAAAACCATTTGAGGACTACTGAAAAAAACAGTCACACAACTGAAAAAAAAAAATCTGTGATCTCAGTCTCCAAAAACTACTTAATTTCTGATAGGTCGGACACTTCCATACTGAAACAACATACATGTTTATGTTCCATCATGGTATTTGATACCGACACTTTATAACGCACTGACTGAACAAATGGCCTCAATACAGCAAAAACAAACAAAACCACTAAGGTTGCAATTCCTTTCAGTACCAAATTTAATTTGTTCTAATCTATCAAAGTAATGCTTCTTGCAAAAATTCAATCCTCAGATGATTCTCAACTGGGTGATCTAAGCAGTTTCAAGAGCTAATTGAAAAATAAAGTCAATAGTTTTTTATGGGGTGGGGGAAATCAAGAGAATCAATTCATGAATTAAGACCTTCACAATACTACTTGGAGCATAAAAAAAACTTGGAAGATGCAGCTTAACTTTTCACACTAGGTTCACAAAGCTATTTCGGTGCTTATAACAATGGACACTTGGTGGTGGCTGAGATACTTTTTTACTTTATCATTCAAGGACAGTTACTTGGATATGGAATCCAAACACTGACACAATCATTAGGCTATACAGTCTTCATAAACTGTTCGAATTCTGTTCATGTTAATCTATTCTATTTGAGATCATCAACTCCAACCATACCTGTCCACTACGAAACCCCAAGCACGCCTTCTGCCCATCTTTTAACTATCTCCGGGAATGGTGACTCAACCACCTCCCAAAGGCAGCTGTTCCAGTGCTCAATAACCAACCCTTTTCGTGAAGAAATTTTTCCTCATGACCACCTGCCTTGATGCAGCTTGAGGCCACTCCCTCTCATCCTATCATTAGTTAACTTGGGAGAGGAGACCAACACCCACATCCTTTCAGGCAGTTGTAGACAGTGATGAGGTCTCCCCTCAGCCTCCTCTTCTCTAGGCTAAACAGTCCCAGTTCCTTCAGTCACTCCTCATAAGACCTGTTCTCCAGCCCCTTCACCAGCTTTATTGTCCTTCTCTGGACGTGCTCCAGCACCTCAGTGTTCTTGTAATGAGGGGCTCAAAACTGAACATAGTTTTCGACATGCGGCCTCACCAATGCCAAGTACAGGCACACAATTACTGCCCTACCTCTGTCGGTCACGCTGTTTCTGATACAAGCCAGAATGCCATTGGCCTTCTTGGCCACCTGGGCACACTGCTGGCTCACATTCAGCTAGTCGTCAATCAACACCCCTCTGGTCCCTCTCTACCAGGCAGCTTTCCAGCCACTCTTCCCCAAGCCTGTGGTATTGCATAGAGTTGTTGTGTCCCGAGTACAGGACTTGGCACCTGGCTTTGTTGAACCTCAAACCACTGGTATATCTACCAGGCCAGAGATGCAAATACTGCATCTCTAAGGTCAGGGTATGAACTTGGGAAAAATACACTTGTATTCCATTCCTTCTTCCATCTAAGATGGAAGTTGTAAGAGAAGTTTCTTACACACAGGTGAATACCTCAGATGGCAGAGATTTCTCACTGCCTGCTCTTGTCTCCATGCTATGGATCAATAGACTCCTGAGAAGGTTCAGGGGATATGGGCAAAGGCAATGTGCTTATGAAGCTCTGGGAGAAATGTGGGAAATGACTAAATACACCTGTTACAAAGACAGCTGACATTATACTACTACAAAGAGCACAAGATGCTGGCTTTTAAGATAAAGGTTTGTAACAGTTTCAGGGAAGCTGACTTTTAGTTGAGTGTATCAGCTAGTTGTATTAATAGTTATCCAGGAGGGCCACAAGAGCATGAATGTCTTCCTGAAATAAACAGACCAGCATGTGGGAGTGTATATAGAGCTCAACCCAACCTAAAGATAAAAACTGAATGACTATCCAAAAGAGCTTTGAAGAGACCTTTACGCTTTTCCAGTGACTAGGGACATCCATCATCACTCGAGATGATAGGGTTTTCTGTCCTAGGTGAAGTGAAGAGGGTGCTAAGCTGGACAGTAGCACTAAATTTCCAGAGGGCAGACTTTGAACTGTTTAGAAGGCTGGTTGGCAAAGTCTCCTGGGAGACAGCACTTGAGGGCAAGGGAGCCCATGAGGGCTGGGAGCTCCTCAAGGAGATCCTGGCAGCTCAGGAGAAAGCCATCCCCGTATTCTGGAAAAAAGGCCGGCAGGGTAAAAAACCAGCTTGGCTGAGTAGGGAAATCTTGAGTGAAATTAGGAAAAAAAGGAATATTGATAAGCTCTGGAAGGGGGGACAGGCCTCTTGGGGGAATACAGGAGGGAAGCGAGGCTATGTAGGGAAAAAATCAGAGGGGCTAAGGTTGAACTAGAGATCAGATTAGCTAAGTCTGTAAAAGACAATAAAAATCTTTCTATAAGTATATAAACAGTAAAATGAGGACAAGGGAGACCATACAGTCCCTTTTGGACTCAGAGGGAAAAGCAGTGACAGGAGACGAGGAGAAGGCTGAGGTACTTAATGTCTTCTTTGCCTCAGTCTTTAATTGCAAAGAAAGCTGTTCCCTCTGTGTAGATACCCCGGTAACAGAGGAGCAATACGAGGCTCCCATAGTCCAAGAGGAGGTGGTCAGAGCCCTGCTTGGCCAACTGGACACCCACGAGTCTATGGGGCCAGATGGGATACATCCTAGGGTTTTGAGGGAGCTGGCGGATGTATTGGCCAAACCCCTTTCCATCATCTTCCAGCAGTCCTGGAAGACTGGGGAGGTACATCTGGACTGGAGGCTGGCTGATGTAGTTCCCATTTACAAGAAGGGTAGCAGGGAGGATCCAGGGAACTACAGGCCTGTCAGTCTGACCTCAGTGCCAGGGAAAGTCATGAAGACGTGATCTTGAATGCTATCATGAAGCACTTGCAAGAGAACCGGGTGATCAGGCCCAGTCAACATGGGTTCATAAAAGGCAGGTCTTGCCAAACCAACCTGATCGCCTTCTATGACAAAGTGACTCGGCTACTGGATGAGGGAAAAGGTTGTGGATGTGGTCTTTCTGGACTTCGGTAAAGCCTTTGACACAGTTTCTCACAGCATTCTGCTACGGAAACTGTCAGCCTCTGGCCTGGACAGACGCACACTCTCCTGGGTAGAAAACTGGCTGGATGGCCGGGCCCAGAGAGTGGTGGGAAATGGTGTTAAGTCCAGCTGGAGGCCAGTGACAAGTGGTGTTCCCCAGGGCTCAGTGCTAGGTCCAGTCCTGTTCAATGTCTTCATCAATGACCTGGATGAGGGCATTGAGGGTACCCTTAGCAAGTTTGCAGATGACACAAAGCTGTGTGCAAGTGTCGATCTGCCGGAGGGTAGGGAGGCTCTGCAAAGGGACCTAAACAGGCTGGACCGCTGGGCAGTGTCCAACGGCATGAGGTTTAACACGGCCAAATGTCGGGTC
Organism: Coccyzus lansbergi; assembly: GCA_033558105.1. Lineage (NCBI taxonomy): Eukaryota > Metazoa > Chordata > Aves > Cuculiformes > Coccyzidae > Coccyzus > Coccyzus lansbergi. The sequence continues at coordinate 3,584,715 of JAUMJK010000229.1, forward strand.
CTGCACTTGGGGCACAACAACCCTATGCAGAACTACAGACTGGGAGAAGCCTGGCTGGAAAACTGCCAGGAGGAGAGGGACCTGGGGGTGTTGGTCGACAGCCGACTGACCATGAGCCAGCAGTGTGCCCAGGTGGCCAAGAAGGCCAAGGGCATCCTGGCTTGTATCAGAAATGGTGTGACCAGCAGGTCCAGGGAGGTGATTCTCCCTCTGGACTCAGCACTGGTGAGGCCGCTCCTTGAATACTGTGTCCAGTTCTGGGCCCCTCACCACAAGAAGGATGTTGAGGCTCTGGAGCAAGTCCAGAGAAGAGCGACGAGGCTGGTGAAGGGGCTGGAGAACAGACCCTATGAGGAGCAGCTGAGAGAGCTGGGGTTGTTTAGCCTGGAGAAGAGGAGGCTGAGAGGAGACCTCATTGCTCTCTACAAGTACCTGAAAGGAGGTTGTAGAGAGGAGGGAGCTGGCCTCTTCTGCCAAGTGACAGGGGACAGGACGAGAGGGAATGGCCTCAAGCTCCGCCATGGGAGATTTAGGCTGGAGATTAGGAGGAAGTTTTTCACAGAAAGGGTCATTGGGCATTGGAATAGGCTGCCCAGGGAGGTGGTTGTTTCACTTTCCCTGGAGGTGTTTAAGGCACGGGTGGATGAGGTCTTAAAGGACTTGGTTCAGTGTTTGATAGGAATGGTTGGACTAGAATATCCAATGGGTCCCTTCCAACCTGGTTGTTCTGTGATTCTGTGGGCCAGAGTGTAAACCTTCACTTCTCATATGGATCACACAAAAACTTGTTAGGTGTCACAGTTCTGAAATAAAACAATTATTCCTAAATCATGTGACAATTGTTGAAATGCAGTTTTAAAAATACATTTCTACGATAATAAAGCAAATGTTTTTTTCCTACCAAAGATGTGTTTGTCTGACATATCTAATGCGGGAGTGGTCACAGTCACCACCTCTAACCACAGCTACCATTCCAGAATTCCCTCTATGCAGTTTTTACCTGCATACTAGTAATTCTGATGGCTCAGTGGGCTTTATCATCTGAGTGGCAAGTGATGGGTTTCCACAGTGAAAGGACATCACAAACAGTTTCAAGCAGTTCTGAGACCAGCACTTTCAACAACACAAAATTCACTTTGCATCTAACCACCTCCCAGTCCTTAACACACAATGCAGTTTCTTCTCTGGCTCTCAATGTCGAGTCACAAACTAACTACCCAATTCTGCACAGAAAAGCAATGGCTACTCTGGCTGTTGTTAGTAGCAGGAAACAGGCCAACTCTGCAGTCTCAACAAGGCATCTTGCCAAGGCCGCTTGCCTCTGCTTCATCACTCCCAGGGCCATTGCTGCACACTGCAGGAAAAGCTTTTACAGTGAGGTGCACTGCTGGACTAACAAGTGCTGCGGACTGATGAAACACTCAGCATGAAGATAAAGCGATTATTTTCCCTGTAGCATGATACAAGACAGTCTTGAGGTGACTTAAAGATGATTAAAAAAAACATTAAGAGTTTTGATACAGCAACCATTTCACAGATATAAAAGCACTCTCCTCTCATAGATCTAGCTGATAAGAGTTCTTTTCTTATCCTTATGGGGGAAACAGAGGAATCCAACCTTACCCTTTTTTCCCCAGCTTTCTATACTTAACAGTATAGAAACTTTTCACTATCCTGATTCCTTCATGTTTTTTTCCAATGCTATCTAACCCAGTGTGAGAAGGAAAAAAAAATCAAAATATCACAACTATTTGCTACTAGTTCAGACCAAATTAGGAATGATGAACAGATCACATGAAACAAAATCATACCTTGCAAGATTAAAGGTTCATACAAAATAGTGAGTGCAAATTTCAGGCTCACCCAGATGCCTAAATCAACACACCAGGAACCTTTACCAAGTTTTCTGAATATTTCCTCTGCAGAAAAAAAGATGCCACCCACTGCCTTAAGGAAGCCAGCTGACCATGCACAAAGTATTACTATTTGAAAACAGATGACTATTATACCCTTTTCATTCCTCACCTAGGTTGATCACTGGTTTTTACATTCCCAAAGGAAAAATCAAGAAAATCTTATTACAGTAAGTTCACACTTTGCTTTATGCTTTAGAATACTCCAATTCCACTCACTCCAGCACCTTTATTGGTTGAAAGCTCATGAAAGCAACTTTCCTTAAAACTACCTGCCTTCACAAGACAGTATGAGAAAATACAGAGATTCCAAAATCCTGAAGTAAAGGAGTTATTTAAGGTGCTGGTTCAGCGATCTCCAACGTCCGCTGTTCCGGTAGCAAGGAATTCTGATGAATATATTCTTGCATGCAATTTTAGTGAAGGAAAAATCCAAATTTCCCCAGTGTATTCTTCACCAATGAACACCTCTTGGGCTGCATTTCTCTCTAGGTAAGGTGTGTAGTCTGTGGGGAAGGTTATTGCTAAGTCCTAGACATGGGTGAAGAGAAAGAGGTCTCTTCTCAGAAAGAGGAGACAATGAACAAATTATCTTTTGTCTCTTGCCCTCCAAGTACATGCTTCTTCCACCTCCATCCCACCCCACACACTCCTGCACAAAAGCTTTAATTTGTCTAGGTTCACAGCATTCTGCTACGGAAACTGTCAGACTCTGGCCTGGACAGGCACACACTCTCCTGGGTAGAAAACTGGCTGGATGGCTGGGCCCAGAGAGTGGTGGTAAATGGTGTTAAGTCCAGCTGGAGGCCAGTGACAAGTGGGATTCCCCAGGGCTCAGTGCTAGGTCCAGTCCTGTTCAATGTCTTCATCAATGACATGGATGAGGGCATTGAGGGTACCCTTTGCAAGTTTGCAGATGACACAAAGCTGTGTGCAAGTGTCGATCTGCCGGAGGGTAGGGAGGCTCTGCAAAGGGACCTAAACAGGCTGGACCGCTGGGCAGTGTCCAACGGCATGAGGTTTAACACGGCCAAATGTCGGGTCCTGCACTTGGGGCACAACAACCCTATGCAGAAATACGGACTGGGAGAAGCCTGGTTGGAAAACTGCCAGGAGGAGAGGGACCTGGGGGTGTTGGTCGACAGCCGACTGACCATGAGCCAGCAGTGTGCCCAGGTGGCCAAGAAGGCCAATGGCATCCTGGCCTGTATCAGAAACGGTGTGACCAGCAGGTCCAGGGAGGTGATTCTCCCTCTGGACTCAGCACTGGTGAGGCCGCTCCTTGAATACTGTGTCCAGTTCTGGGCCCCTCACCACAAGAAGGATGTTGAGGCTCTGGAGCAGGTCCAGAGAAGAGCGACGAGGCTGGTGAAGGGGCTGGAGAACAGACCCTGTGAGGAGCGGCTGAGAGAGCTGGGGTTGTTTAGCCTGGAGAAGAGGAGGCTGAGAGAAGACCTCATTACTCTCTACAACTCCCTGAAAGGAGGTTGTAGAGATGAGGGAGCTGGCCTCTTCTGCCAAGTGACAGGGGACAGGACGAGAGGGAATGGCCTCAAGCTCCGCCAGGGGAGATTTAGGCTGGAGATTAGGAGGAGGTTTTTCACACAGAGGGTCATTGGGCATTGGAATAGGCTGCCCAGGGAGGTGGTTGATTCACCTTCCCTGGAGGTGTTTAAGGCATGGGTGGGTGAGGTATTGAGGGACTTGGTTTAGTGTTAGATAGGAATGGTTGGACTAGAAGATCCGATGGGTCCCTTCCATCCTGGTTGGTTGTTGTTGTTCTGTTCAGTTCCCCAAGCCTGTTATATCACTGCACTAGTAAATTTAAACAAATGGTTGAAAATTACATGCTTTAACGGGACTTACTGTGAAGACTTCAGATGTGTGCCTGAAAATGTCATGCAGGGTTTTGTTAAATTACCTGCTGCATATTTCAAATGAACATAGGAATTGCCAAACTAGGTTAGTCAACTAGCCATTTAATTTCATAATCCAGTGCTTGTCTTACAGCAGTAAATACTACTACTACTACTTCAAAGACACACATACACATTCTAAAGCTGACACTTTCAAGCATCCCAACCATGACAAGAATTCTGTTGTAAAGTATGCCTCAAAGCTACAACTAAATCAGCATAAATACAAGCCATTCCGTAGAAGAGCTGCCCCACTCTCGCCTGCCCTTGGGAAGTAGACAACCACAGACTGAGTTGATATAGCAAGCTATTACAACAGAAAATTGCTAATTATTTGGGCAGTTAGCATTCCATTGGATCAGTCATTGGATCAGTCAACTCAAGTCACATAAATGCCAGATCCTGCAAACAAGCAAAGAATGTGGTCAACTTTTTTCTTTTTTTTTAAATTAGCTTAGCTTAGCTACAACATGAAAGCAAGCCAAAAGACATGAAGTCCTTATACAACACAAGCAGCAACAGCAAATCTGGAAAGGGACAAGAACAACATGGCTGCTGCATTCTGCAGGGGATCATACCAGACTGGTTTGGCTTCAAAAATTTTAAGTCTTAAGAAACTGAGGCTATAGCCACATTGCAGTTTGAGCAGTTCAAAGCAGAACAGCTGCAACACCACCCTCCGTTTTTTTCTATGTGTGTAATCCTGTCCATTCCTTTGCAGTAATGTTGTGCATGTCTGACTCAGCAACTATTTTGGTCAGGTCAGCCCAGTTTAATTCAGCTGGACTTTTCCACTTACTTTAACTCTGCTTCTTCCTTGGAGATCTACAGACTACCACTGCCAGCATGCAAGGGAAACAGGAACGTATGGCTCGGGTAAGCAGCCACTTACTTAAATGAGGCATAAACCACATTCATTTTGAAAAAACATTTGTTGAAGTTATACTTAACATGTTTTAAAAACAGTTCATATCAGTTTAAGAGCTTCCTTCTAAGCTTAAAGGAAAACTCCAATTTTACATCTCTTAACTTGCATTTATAAACATTTTTGGACTCTTGCAGTGTTGAGACACCTGATGTAGATCTTGAGCTGCATGCAGGATCATTACATGCCCAGTACTACTGGGGCTGCAGGTGGTGGTGCTTGGGATGTAGGGTCATCCCAAGTTTCAGCTGCAGAAGAAAATGAATTAGCAGGGACTGCTGGTTTGTCTGGAAATCCAGCCCAGCAGCACATCAGAGCTACGCCTGAGGAGTTATTACTGCTGTGTCCACTGACTGAAATAACCCTGCCTCTCCCTTTCTCTTTGGCCACATCAGGTAAATGGCAAATCATATCATTCTCTGACATACAAAGAATCAATAAGAGTCTTGGCATCTAAGAAGCTTTCCACATCTGTCTTTGGCTCTGGATTTTAGTAACACATCAATGTGCTCTACTGTCAAGGATGTTGAGGCTCTGGAGTGAGCCCAGAGAAGAACAACGAGGTTGGTGAAGGGGCTGGAGAAAAGGCCTTATGAGGAATGGCTGAGAGAGCTGGGGTTGTTTAGCTTGGAAAAGAGGAGGCATTGCTCTCTATAACTACCTGAAACGAGGTTGTAGAGAGGAAGGTGCTGGCCTCTTCTCCCAAGTGACAGGGGACAGGATGAGAGGGAATGGCCTCAAGTTCCACCAGGGGAAGTTCAGGCTGCGCGTTAGGAAAAAATTTTTTCACAGAAAGGGTCATTGGGCACTGGCAGAGGCTGCCCAGGGAGGTTCAGGCTGGGCGTCAGGAAAAAAATTTTCACAGAAAGGGTCATTGGGCACTGGCAGAGGCTGCCCAGGGAGGTGGTTGAGTCACCCTCCCTGGAGGTGTTTAAGGCACGGGTGGATGAGGTGCTAAGGGGCATGGTTTAGTGTTTGATAGGAATGGTTGGATTCGATGATCCAGTGGGTCTCTTCCAACCTGGTTATTCTATGGTTCTATGACTACGTAACTGGTGGAAGGGCCAATTTTCAATCTTGGTACATATCCCACTGTTCTGCTCAATTTTCCTACATTCATAAGTGTTTTTTCTGCTCTACTTTACCTTTGTGAGGTAATTAATTTCAAGCTTTTCCATGTCTTATGCTGGAGTTTTAAGCTTTGAAGTCTTCATCCATGTTCTTGACAGTCAGCAAGTCCACACAGAAGTTTCATTGGTTATATCATGTACAGAATCATAGAATGGTTTGGGTTGGAAGGGACCTTAAAGATCACCCAGTTCTCAGCCACCCTACAGTCAGCAGGGACACCTCCCACTAGATCAGGTTTCTCAAAGCCTCATCCAACCTGTCCTTGAACACCTCTGGGGATGAAGCATCCACAATCTCTCTGGGCAACCAGTGGCTTATCACCCTCACAGGAAAAAAAAGTATTCATAACACCTCATCTAAACCTCCCCTCTTCCAGTTTAAAATCACTACCCCTCATCCTGTCATTGTGCTCCCTGATAAAGGGCCCCTCCCCAGCTTTCCTACAGTTCCCTTTAAGTACTGGAAGGCTGCTGTAAGGTTCCCTCTGGAGCTGTCTCTTCTCTAGACTGAAAAGCCCCAACTCTCAGCCTATAGGGAAGGTGATCCAGTCCTCTGATCACCTTTCTGGCCCTTCTCTGGACCCACTCAAAAAGATCCACATGTTCCCTGTGCTAAGGTCTCCAAAACTGAAAGCAGGACCAGGAGAGGTCTCACAATCGTAGAAAGGCAGGATGCCCTTCTCCACCCTGCTGCTCACACTTCTGATGCAGCCCAGTACACAGTTGGCTTACTGAACTGCAAGTGCACATTGCTGGCTCATGTAGAGCTTCTCATTCATTAATACTCCCAAGTCCTTCTCTTCAGGGCTGCTCTCAATCCATTCTCTGCCCAGCCTGGAATCATGCTAAAGAAATATTACATTTTTAAAGTTTTAAATAGCATCCTGTAATTTCCAAGTTGACTTTGTGAAGTTAACATTCTTTTAACAAATTACTTAAGAAATTGCCTAGTATTTAAAACAGCTCTAATCACAAGCATGAATATGCGAAAACCTAACTTTCACTTCCTCCAACAGAGCAGAGTCTGGGCTACTCCTCTACATTGCAAAAAATTTTGCCCAACCTGGACGCCTCACAGATAACAGACACTTCAGTAGGTAACAGAAAGGGTTATAGAGAAAGGAATGCATTACCTCCTGCATTTTGTTCCGGGACACCCTTACCTAAACCGGCCGAGGACTTTAACAAGAAAAATTAAATGCACAACATTTGCTTGTGTCCCCTACCAGAAATCCATTATCAAAACATGTGAGCACACACTAGGAAAACAAAAACTGAAAAATTAAGAGGGAAGATTTTTCGCTTCTCTCTGATAGAAAGAACTATTCGATGTAAGACAACACCCACACATATATGCCCCACCTCACAAAATAAAAAAAAAAATCACAATTATCCAGTCCAGGTTATTTATAAGGAAATTTCTATTTATAGTCTTTCAGGTTTTTTATCTCACTCCTTTTCAAAAGGTCAGTTATTTGCATAGTTTTAAATGAAAGCTTTGTATGAAAATAATTTCTTTTTTTTTTTTTTTACATTTGCCTTCTATTAATTTCCTTAGTTTTTCCTCATTCTTGTACATTCCTTACACATTCCTCAGTATTAGTTTTCCAACTTGTCTACTTTATCTTTTCTTCTTGCAATAGATGCAGCATTAGGAGACTTTAAATGGGAGAGAGCAGAAAGGCCATATTTCATTCCTCAGAAACAGGCAGGAGACAGGAAAGAAGAAAACATCACCAAGAAATAAAAACAATACATAAAGACCAGTTATGCACCTTATAGACTGCAGCTACAGTCCAGGATGGCTGCCTTCACAGAACAGGCTGTCCAAGGGACAGGCATGCTCAGACTTTCTAACAAATAAGTTGCCTTTATCTGAGAACAGCCTACAGAGAATTTCAAATCCCTGATAAACATCAGACACCTCAGAATAAAAGACAAAATACATAAATAAAAGTTCGATCGTACCAGAACCAAACATCTTGTTTTCCCATGCATTTGTTTCATACTACAATAGGTTACAAATTCTGACCAAAGCTCTTACCCACAGTCAGTTTTAAGATTTCCCTCCTATACAGATTCCCCATAAGAAACAAGGTACAAGATTACATGGCAGTTCCTTCTTCAGGGCTGGAGGTACTTTTACATTTTCTTCCCACATAGATTTATTCTAATACAATTTTCAGAAATGTAATTCCCAGATCTCCAGTGATTTTTTTTTTAATACCTACATAGGGAGGAGAAATGGAAGAGGTAAATGTACAAAACAACAGCGCATACTCCTTCCTTTAGGAAACCCAAATTTAAAAGCTGGGGAAAAATAAAGTGTTACACAGCTTGACACTGGTGGCATTAATACTCTTCCTTTAGCATAAGCCTAATAACTACAGAATCATTTTACTTACTATTTCTAACAGACCTAAACATCTTGCTTTTCATGTTTAATTGGCACAGGAAAAAAGATAAAAAGAAAAGCTAATAGGAAAACAGAATAGAAACCTTACAATTTAGTTTAAAACACTAGGAGTTGTAGTAATAGTTCAAATCATTCTGATGCACATACTTTGTTTTTCAGCCCCGTTCTTTTCTGGCATAGAAGTAACTACCATCCATACAGCAATATGCTTTAGTTATGTCACTTTATTACCTCTAGCTCCATGACAATTTGTACAGTCCACTGAAAATTCCTTTTGGTTTATTTCAAATGTGTTTCCTATTTTGGAGTCAGAATACAAAAGGAAGAAAAACCTCCTTCTGAACCTCTTAAATGTGACTCACAAGCTTCAAGCACCTATGCAAAAAAGAAACTCCATAAGAGGTCTTATAGTTCTTATCCTGGAATCAAACTAAAGTAACACTTCTCTCTGCCCTAGAGAGGGAAGGCAAAAATAGTTCTAATGCAAATTAGCAAAGTTGGCAATTATATTTGATTAAATGCTAAAGACCATATCATGTACATCTAACATGATTTAGATGATATAAGGTAGTCTGGCAAACATTTAATTCATTATTAAAGAGCACAGATGCTCCACTTTACAATCTTTTTTCAAATACCCTTTCAGCATATTCCCAGCTTAGCTCATTCTCACCAAGATTTCCATCCTCAATGGTCAGCACCACTTCATCCATCACCAGTGCCCGGAAATCTAGCTCCTCTTCACAGCACTTGGCCTTCAGTGCTCTCAGGATCTCCTGTTGAGGGTAATCTTCTCTGATGCGACGGTCTGTTAAGAACCACAGCCTAGGAGCAACTGAACTGCACATCTTGGACTTGTCTTGCAACCTTCAAGGTTTCTTTCAATGGAACTTCTAGATGGTGGAGAAGATGAAACTCTGTTAGAGTACATAAGCTCCTATCTTCATGTTCCCCGTTGTACAAAGTCTTACTACCTCTGCACAAGCCAGTTCTTTTCAATGGAGTGCAACTTCTAACCTCCAAGTCTGAAAATAATGTCTACACCTAGTCTGCCACAGAAGCAATAACAGAAACAAATCCATTCACATTCAATGGAACATAAATGCTAAAAATCAGGTCTTGGTCCTCAACCTTCCACAAGAAGTAAACAGTTGACATAACTACCAGTAGTGTTAGTAGCACCTCTCTTTCTTGGCAGTACTAAGAGGCATGACAAGGATATTTTGAATGGCCAACTCTGGAGGCCAGAATTTCAACTTCATGATTAGGATAACTCCTTGCAACTGAAAATAACTCAGCCCCTCTCCTTGGTACTGCTAAAACACAGGTGACAATCCTGATGTATCCCTTTCCACCATACTTGGAAGACAGAATGTGCCAAATCCTTTATGTTAAAAAAGGAGTCCACAACACAGGAGAAAATCCATTAAAACAAATTTTCCATTTCAGTATTTCAAGACTGATTTGCTCTTACAAATACTTCACACCTACTGTGAAACACATTTAGTGGCATCCAGAACACATTATTGGAAAAAAGCATCAACAAAACATTACGAATACCAAACATTAATACATGTAACCTAAAGCAAAGTTAAGGTTTGAATTTCAGTGCTAGCCCTTTCTTGCTACTATTTTTTGTTTTTAAAATCACCTTTGCACAAGAAAACGGCTAATGAATTCAACACCAAAACTAGAAAACAAGATAAAACTGAAGAATTTCATTGGCATTAAAAGTGATAACAGCAAGGCACAAGGCACTGCTCCTTTTGCTTCAAATATGGAGGACTTGGAGTATTCTTGACTATATACTAAAATATTTTAAAATACATATAACAATTACAGGTACATTATTAATTACAGTTAATTACAGGTAATTACAGGCACATAATTAATTACAGGTACATTATGGCCAAATGCTGGGTCCTGCACTTGGAGCACAACCACCCCATGCAGAGCTACAGACTGGCAGGAGCCTGGCTGGAAAACTGCCAGGAGGAGAGGGACCTGGGGGTGTTGGTCGACAGCCGACTGACCATGAGCCAGCAGTGTGCCCAGGTGGCCAAGAAGGCCAAGGGCATCCTGGCCTGTATCAGAAATGGTGTGACCAGCAGGTCCAGGGAGGTGATTCTCCCTCTGGACTCAGCACTGGTGAGGCCGCTCCTTGAATACTGTGTCCAGTTCTGGGCCCCTCACCACAAGAAGGATGTTGAGGCTCTAGAGCAAGTCCAGAGAAGAGCGACGAAGTTGGTGAAGGGGCTGGAGAACAGGACCTATGAGGAGCGGCTGAGAGGGCTGGGATTGTTTAGCCTGGAGAAGAAGAGGCTGAGAGGAGACCTCATTGCTCTCTACAAGTACCTGAAAGGAGGTTGTAGAGAGGAGGGAGCTGGCCTCTTCTGCCAAGTGACAGGGGACAGGACAAGAGGGAATGGCCTCAAGCTCCGCCAGGGGAGATTTAGGCTGGAGATTAGGAGGAAGTTTTTCACAGAAAGGGTCATTGGGCATTGGAATAGGCTGCCCAGGGAGGTGGTTGAGTCACCTTCCCTGGAGGTGTTTAAGACACGGGTGGATGAGGTCTTAAGGGACTTGGTTCAGTGTTGGACTAGAAGATCCAATGGGTCCCTTCCAACTTGGTTGTTCTATGATTCTATGATTAAAAGACTACTCATTTGCACTCAAGAAAAGCAACTAGCATCATGTTGTAAGGAAAAGGAATTCTAGAGAAAAACAGAGCCGTTTAATGTGACACATTTTAAACTTTCTCATTAAAATAAAGAGGTAGAAATTTTTGTTTTCACCAATACAGCTAACACGAGTTTCAAATAGAACTGAACTCAGACAGAAACAGTTTTGTCTGGTAGTCCTAAAGACAGGACCTGGTGTCAGCAGAAAATGTAAATGCAGAAAAAGCATAGGTATTCAACTGCTTTCATTTAATATTACAAAGAATTTTAGTTTCTGTAGTTGGTCTTAGAACAAAAGGATTGTTTTGGTAGAATTGTAAGAACAAGATAATTACTTTTGTAAATAAAAGCCAATATTTTTCTACAGGTACAGCTTTTTCTTAACAAGAAGATAAATTTTAAGTGGCCATTTTTATTCCCAGTACTGAGAACCACAATGACAACAAGCAAAGATTGTGACTTTTTTCCCATTGCTTTGGTAAGTGAGGAACAACAACAAAGCCAAGGACTAAAGTTCTTTGCACTAACAGACTGAAAGAAAGCAGAAGCTAGGGAAAGGTAATCACAAATATGCAGACCAGCCTATGACAGCAGTCAAGATGCTCAAGGTAACATAGGAAGAACATTTGCTGCTCCCTCAGGAAAATGGGTATGGGACATTGGAACATGGTAAAAGAGTATATTTTGAGATCGTAAAAAAAAAAAAAAAAAAACAAAAAAACACACCTTTTTTTCTTCTAAGCAGGTAAAAAGGAAAAGGACAACATGAGGCTTGGACTTGAAATGGCTGACAACTATCAGATCCTGCCCCTCTTCTGTCTCTCTCAATAATGGTTTTCTTTATATGGTAGTTTACAGAAACTTCCTGGGATAACATCCTCGGCTAAGAATTGAGACAATCTATATTTTTAAGAAGTGGCACTGCTACAGCACAGGTCAGAAGGCTTCTCGTCAGTTTACCTGTATTTCTGCTGTTTGCATGTAGGACTGGGGAGACCGAACAGCCCCACCTACTGCCTCTCTTCTGAAAAACGGCTTTACCTAACAGGCTCTACCCATTACATTAAAAAAAAAAAAGAGTTATAAAACATTAAGTACATTATACTGGACAAACTTTGTCATAATTAAAACAAAAACAAAAAAAAAAGAGAAAACTAAATCAGAAGCCATTTGCAGCCTGACTGAGGTGTTTTTAGTTTTTGGTTTGTTGTTTTGAGATTCTTTACCCCCTCAGTACCCCAATTTTTGTTGTCATCAGCACTGTCCTTCCATTTTTCTCAAATCTCTTTTCTGCATGGCCCTACCTCCACCCCCTTGCAGTGTCTGTGCCCTCTTTTGCCCTCTTAAACATCAGCAGAGGTTTGAAGAAGACATTAAAAAAGCTATGACCTTTTTAGCTCCACCTTTCTTCTATTTTTGAAAGGAGCTAAGAGCATCACTAAGAAGAGTTATCCAACTATCTCAATAAGCACACTAAAACAGCAGGCATATAGAAATGGGGAATGGATTTTCTTCTTCCTCCTAATATTATGTCTCACTTCCTCTAAATATTAAAATTTTATAAACGTATTTACAAAGACTCACATTTCACCATGAGGCAGGCAGGTAATGACCTGACCTCGAGGTCATTACCTGGAAGTAAAGATCAAGAAACTAACTTTAGGTCAAGCTACAAGCCAGCAGCAGAAGCAGAAACTAGAACTGTCTCCTTGACTTCCAACCCAATATCACCTCAAGGAATATCCTTTTCACACTAACATTCTGCTCCTAAAACCAGAATCTACTTACCAGCTTTAGCCTCTCCTTATAATCTCTATTTTTATTGTGTAAGAAGTCTCATGGAACACAAAACCTACAATTTACCCTATTAACCCAAATATCTTAACAATCCCTCCCATATTCTCAAGAAAATGGGTTGTAGGAGGAAAATTTGCCTTGCAGTCAGATGCACAAGAGCATTAAGCTCTCAAACTGGATATGATTTCCAGAATTTTTCCTTGAAAACCAACTCCACCCATTTCAATCTAAGATTTCAATCTCAGACAAAGCTGGGTTTGCACGGAACACTTCCGAATTCATGAAAGTATCTATTTCAAAATAAATATAGTTATACAGGAGGAAGTGCAGACGCTGCAATATCTTCAAGATGACCAGTTAAAATGCAGTTTTCACTCAAAGCTACTATAGTCAAAGAGATTTATGAAATTAAATTGAAATAATCGTTATAAACTTAAACACATAAAGGAGACTGGGAGAGACAGAAGGGTGGCAACTGAAATAAAAGCTCTACAATAAAAATCAAACCAGTTAGTTTGATTTGCCGGTTTGATATGCCAGCCAAGCAGACACTGCTGCATCTGCTCCAGAAAGACGCCGCGGATCAGATTCTTAGCAATTTAAAGAGCAAACAGAACGCACACCTCAACTTCAAACTGTGGCATCCCTTTATTGCTTAAGCTAGGCTTTGTTCTTGCATTCACACAGCAGCTTCCCCCACTTCTGATCACATGAAGACATATCACCCCTTGCATTCCTTGAATCTGTAAAAACACCTTTAGTCGTTCTAACAAAAAACATTCACTGTGCTACTTTTCTACTTTATATCATGTGGAAATGTTTTATTGACATAACATATTGACATATGTTATTGACATAACAGCCAATCAGATCAGCTGGATAGAGAGATCTGGATATCTCTGAAGATCACTCTTTTTCCAATGAAGAGGTCTTCTCTTCACAGAGAGCGCCTTAAGAGACGTGCTGGCAGGAATGGGATAGTCTCCAATGTTCATTTATTCCTTGTCCTGCCTGAAACACCTGAAAGCAGGCAGGAAGTGCACTAGTCTCTTTTTTCATCCTGAGCTGAAACAAGAATTCTTTATCTTAGGACATATTAATTAATGTATTAATGATAAACATGTAACATAAAAAGTAACTAGTACGCAATAAGATCATTCTGTATCCTTTCTATTCAGAATGCAACTACTCAACACCTTTGTAAATTAAAAAGACCAGGCTGTTTCTTCCCTACAGGAATCATAGAATCACCAGGTTGGAAAAGACCCACCAGATCTTTAAGTCCAACCATTCCTATAAAACACTAAACCATGCCCCTCAGCACCTTGTCCACCCGTGCTTTAAACACCCTCAGGGAAGGTGACTCAACCACCTCCCTGGGCAGCCTCTGCCAGTGCCTAATGACCCTTTCCGTGAAATTTTTTTTCCTATTATTTAGCCTGAACCTCCCCTGGCAGAGCTTGAGGCCATTCCCTCTTGTCCTGTCCCCGTCACTTGGCAGAAGAGGCCAGCACCCTCCTCTCCACAACTTTCTTTCAGGTAGTCGTAGAGAGCAATGAGATCTCCCCTCAGCCTCCTCTTCTCCAGGCTAAACAACCCCAGCTCTCTCAGCCATTCCTCATAAGGCCTGTTCTCCAGCCTCTTCACCAGTTCGTTGGTCTTCTCTGGACTCACTCTAGAATCCCAGATGTCTTTGCAGCATTGGGAATCACTGTGAGCTAGCTACCCAAGATGCTGGACCTGATGTTGTAGCACACCACCATTGAGTAGAGTGCAATCTGTGAAGGAAGTCAGTGGAAAAATTTTTACTATCAGCCCCTCCCAGAGTCACCTCCTTTTTAGACCTTGGCTCATTCTCGAACTCAGTCACAGCACTGTGCAGCTAACACAACTCCATTGATTTCCACAGTTAATGGAGAGGTAAAACGTAATCTTAATTTTATTTTACCTCTAGGTGTGTTTAATCCCTACAGCTCAGATAATTATAATGAAAGTCTCATGGAAGTGAGAAGCAAAGAGGAGACAGACAGCCATGACCATGGGGCAGGGAAGGAGAGCTATGAAAAATATAGTTCTAAGCACTCACCTCACTATGAATAACACTGCACTTTGGGATATATCATTACGGCATAGCCCTCAACACTCATTTCCAGAACAATGTTCTTCAAGCTGGAAAAGGTATTTTGCTTTTCTTTTTATCATTAATTAGCTGAGGTTTGAGTTTGCACTTCCAGTAAACCAACTGTCTCTACCATCACAGCAATTTCTAAAACAGTTTTGGAGGCCACACCTCAAGAGACTGGAGACCTAAGAAGAGTTGGCAGATGCTCTGAAGTTATCGTCTTTAGGAGATACCTCAAGGCAGATCAGAACTGTAAAAAGAATCTTATCTTATGTAGCAGACAAGTTAAACTGCTAACGAAAGGTCACCTGGCATACAACCCAGCATATGATCCATCATACACACTCATGGAAGTCTGTCTCATCTTAATGAGAATAGAGCAGTATTTGAAACATCCCAGAAATACGACTTTCTATGTCATAGGAAAAGCAGGTCTGAAAGCAGCTCAGAGCTGTTTCAAGTATAAAGCACGATTAATTTTTTCCACACAAACACACCAGAACAATGATCATCTAAAGAAAATCTTAAGGATATATGTATGGATGATGCATGCAACCCAGAGATACAGAGATAAAAGCTGACATCTTGAATTACTTGTTAAAACTGCTTTAGAAAAATAAATCCAAGGTAAATCAACTCATTCCTCACACTATTGCTTCATTGCGATGCTTAAGGGCTACCTCAAGAAAAATTCCTCTTTTACCTACCACTGACTAGTTTTCCTAAGACTGTCACATAACTGCTTGAGAATCTTTGGAAAGGACGCATTTTTAAAAACTCAAGAACCTGAAAAAAGAATTTTAATGCATTTTATGTAATACACTGAGCAGCTGCAGCGCAATCTGTCCAGCGCTGCTGCAATATCATCCGCTCTCTACACATACATCATAGAATTTTAAGTCACTGTAGGCAGGTGAACCCCAAGCACACCTCTCTGAAAGCCTATCAGGGTATTCCCCTCCTTTTTCCTGTGAGATTTGTAGACCGCAACAGTCAAAGGATCTAGGAATATATCAATGGTTCCCATTCATCCCCAGTACATCCCCCCCACCCCCACATATAGGCAAATGCACTCCCCGAGATGCTTTCATCTGCCTGTCCCCACCTTGCCGTGAGAGATGCTGACGACGCTAGCAGCAATCCTTCCAGGCACAACTGCCTCTGAAAGGCAGACCCGCCGCCGCCCATCCCCCGACCCCACCCCCGGTCTCTCCTTGGCTCTGTTCATGCTGGCAAATAGGTGAGAACATTCCTCGTTCACACACCCCGGTTCCTCATCTCTAGCGAATAATCCATTCTCTCCCCCCTCTGCAACACTAGCCAGTGCCGGTCAGCGTCAGCCTCCTACTTCGGCCCTAGTCTCAGCTCTCAGCTTTCCCCCCCCACCCTCCCTCTCCATTCTGCCCGTGCGCGCGCACCCGTGCAAATAGAACATCTAGAACATCCATTTCTTCCCACCCCGGTCGCTTTCCCAGAGAGAGCTCCTTCCACCTCTAACCCAGCTCCCCTGCCGCGTGGCGCGACACCCCCACCCACCCCACTCCAGGATCCGCGCGGACGCAGCCGGTTTTCCCTCCTCCCCTCCCCCACCCTGCTCCCCATCCCCGTGCACGCTGGCGTGGGGGGAAGGGAAACGACACTGGAGGAATTAATGGGCTGGAGACACTTACCAAAAATTTGGTGAGGAAGGGAGCGGAAGACGAAGAAAGCTACCGAGATGCTCCCTTCAGAGTGCCAAGTGCTGCTTCGGTTCTGGCTCCCTGCACGAGATCACGTGGCTGGTCGGGTACCCCTTCTCCTTGGATCCTCTGCTAACCAACAAGGGTGGCAAGGAAGTCTTCTCGATGCCTCTCTCCACTGCGCTCCAATGGAGGGAAGAGTACTACTAAAGCTCCGGGCGCAAGCAAGGGACGACGATGATACCCTTCTCCTGGTCCTATAATGGGCAATATCTAGCAGCTGCGTCGGGGACCAAGAGGGATTTCTGAGGGGGGAAAGGGGGAAGTAAATGACTGATAAAGTAATTCCCAAGTTGTCCTCCCCTGTGCGGGAGGAGGGATGGAAAGGAGGAAAAGGAGTACTCGTGAAGAGCTGTAAGTTTCTATGTAAAATAGACTCAGTCCTCGTGCGTCTACTTCCTCAGATCTACATCCCTAAATTACTCTGAAGTCACCAACACCTAGGGCGAAAAAGAAAAAAAAGGAGAAACATCCCTTTTAGATATAAACAGGTAAAGGCGTCTAATAAGAGATAAACTAAATCCCAACAAAAGAAAAGGCACCGTGCAGGGCAGTGAGCAAAGCCGAAATAAAAAGATGGGATGAACGCGATCAGGGGAAATGTCCAACTTCAAATAGTTACAGATATGTACTACCACAGAAAACCACTTGAAGGGGGAAAAACAAGTCCCCGAAGGTTAATCAGTTTCTTCCTTTACTGAAAAACGCGCTCAAAGGAAAGCTAAATCTGGATCTACACGTGAACATACGAAGAAATCAAGTTTTAAAACCTAAGAAAACTATTCCCATTTATTTGTGTGAGACTTCATTGAAGTCTCCCCCCAAAGTAACACTCAGAATTCAGATGGAGAGACTGGGGAAAACCGCGTCCCACGTCGTGAAGCGCATATACCCGTGCATCAGACCCCGCAGCCGCGGAAAAAAAACCAGCTGTTTATAAACCGCGACCGGAGGAGGGGAAAAAAAAAAAAGAGGGGAAAAAAGCCCCCAAACCACTACGCTAATGCGTCTGGAGGATGTTCGCTCAAACGCCACCGTTTGTTCGCTCAAACGCCAAACATCACAAAAGGAGGAGACCCCGCTCTCCGGATTCCGCCGCCAGACCCCGCGCCGGCCGCCCCGCCGCGAGCCGCTGCCCCCGCGCCCGCACCTGGGCGCCGCGGCCGCCCTGTCCCCGGCCCGCGCGCGCGGAGGAGCGCGGGCAGCTCCGCGCACAGGGAGGGAAGGACGCGCGCAACCACCATGGGCGCAGCGCGGCGGGCGGGATGAGGGGGACGATCCCACCCACATTCACACACGCGCGCGCGCAAGCGCGCTCCCATCCCTCCCTCCGTCCGCCTCCCAGTCCCCGCTCAGCCCGTCTCACCAGCCCCGGGCGCCGCCGAGCCTGGGGACACTCGCGCGCCCCGCCGGCACCGCTGCCCCCCGCCCCTCCCCGTCCTCCTTCTTCCCCGCGGGGCGAAGCGGGCTCCGGGGAGACGCGCCCCTTCCTGCCCGGCGGCGGCGGTCGCTTAAGAGGCGCGGTCTTTGCTGGGGTGGGGGAGAGCGGGCGACACGACGCTCGGGCCACACCCCCACCTCTCCCGCCTTCCTCCTCCATCCCCCCCGTGCTGGCGCGAGGAGCCCGGCTGTTCCCTGCACCGCGACCCCCGCCCCCCGCCGCCTCCTCGCGCGCGCTCGCTCTCCGCCGCCCGGCTCCGGGGCGGCCGAGGCCGCCCTCCGCCCACCCGCCCCGCCCAGATTTAAACCTGTCTGAAATAAGACCACGACTATTTTTAATGACCTTTCCCAAGTCAGATTACACGATACATCTTCAAGTGGGAATGCCCGAGGGAGGCTAGCACAATAAAATCTAAAGGAAAATATTGTCTTACAATTAAATATACTCGTTAGCCATTGAACTCTATTTTAACTTGCGCTATAGGTGTGGTCAGCATCAAATAAGAGCAGACCTACATTTAATAGCCTCATCTTTCTGTTTCTGCTATGTGGACTCAATGGGACTTGAACGGGTTGAGTTGGAAAGCCAGTTCCAACCCCCTTCCATTGACAGGAATGCCTCCCACATGGATCAGGTTGCTCAAAGCCCCATCCAACCTGGTCCTGAGCACCTCCAGGGGTGCGGCATCCACCACTTCCCTGGCCAAACCTGTGCCAGTGCCTCACCACCCTTGCAGTGAAAAATGTCATCCTGACATCTCATCTAAATCTCCTCTCTTTCAGCCTAAAGCTGTTCCTCTTCATTCTGTCACTGCACTCCTTGATGAAAAGTCCCTCCCTAGCTCCCTGTCCAGACTCCCCCACCTGCTGCCTGCTCCTGGGGGTCAGCACCCGCCCATGGCCATGTGTGACCAGCTGCAGTGCAGCACACATAGCCAGCAGCTGTGTGGCAAAAGACATGGCGCCTGTCATGCTCACCTCTACTGCTGCTGGCACGTGTCATGCTAAGCGAGAACCTTTGCCTTTCATGTGAGAGGGAAATGTGTGGTGTGTCCTACACACCACCTGCCATGTGTTGTCACGTGTCCATTGCACCCGGTGTGCAGCCAGAGCTGCATCATCCCTTGCTGCTCTCATTTTTCTAAAAAAATAACTGTTGACAATAAATGAGCGTGACACATCCAGTGTATCAAACAACACCTTGTTTATCAGTTTTGTGGCACACTTAGTTCCCGCCACACCACACCCTTCACAATCACAGTATTGCATTGTATGCAATTGTATGCTGACAGCATATAGCCACCAAAACACACACCGGGCACACTTGGACACAAAACCAAATGGTCCTTCCTCTTTCCCATCTCCTATACATCCCTGAATGGTTGAAGTAGCACCTGGAACATATGGCTACTCACTCAACAGCACATATTGAAAATAGACCAACCTCCACCTTACTTCTGTTAATTACTTTATTTCCTTCACCTGAGCACCATAAACAAAATGCTGCCTGTACAAAACTGCCACATATCTGAGAGTCCCAGTTCAACTGACTGCCTACTCCAACAAGAGGATTAGCAGGATATTCCAAAGAATTTCTCAGGTGTGAAATGGTATTGATTTGTTTGATGTCTGCCATGCACATAGTAAACCCACCCTGTGACCCCACAGGCCCAGGGAGGCATGTGTACAAACCCCACGTATATAAACTGTTGTTCACATGGGTGGCGCACTGAGCTCCATTCCATCCATTGCCACCATATCTCTGATACGGTGCAAGACATCTCTCCAGCCCCTCTGCTCAACACAGGGACAGATTGAGCAGGTCATCCAGACTTACATCCAGTCGGGTTTTGAGTATCTTCACAAACTCTCTGCAACCTGTTACAGTGTTCCACCACTTGACCACCCTCACAAGCAAGGAAAAAAACCAAAACAAACAAAACAAAACAAAAAAACCCACAAAACTCCCACCCCCGACACGTATTTATACATGTTGATAAGATCTCCCTAAGCCTTCTGCTCTCCAGGCGGAACAAACCCAACTCTCTCGGCTTTTCCTTATGTGAAATGATGCTCCAAGTCCCTAACCATCTTCACAGACTTTTGCTGAACTCATCCACTATGTGCATGACTCTCTTGTATGGGGAAGCCCAGAACTGGACATATGACTCCAGATGTGATCTCACCAGTTTTCACCACACACACCAAATATATTCAACATACCGCACCACTTCTATCCAGTGTGAATTTCTCCTTCATCAGCCTTCATAACTTCTAGATACAGCATACACAATCTGTGTCCCATGGGAATAATGAGTATCATAGAATCATAGAATCATTTGGTTGGAAAAGACCTTTGAGATTATCGAGTCCATCTGTACCTTCCACTACTAAACTATATCCCCAAGCACTTCCTCTACCCACCTTCTAAACACCTCCAGGCATAGGGACTCCACCACCTCCCTAGGCAGCCTGTTCCAGTGTCTGATAACCCTTTTGGTGAAGAAATTTTTCCTGATGTCTAACCTGAACCTCTGCTGGCGCAACCTAAGGCCATTTTCTCTTGTCCTATCGCCTGTTACTTGGGAGAAGAGAACAACATCCACCTTGCTCTAATCTCCTTTCAGATAGTTGTATGTTGCTCAACAATCTCTGTTATGCTGCCAGCTCTGCAAATATGGGACATAATCACACAGTGATGTCTGATAACCCCAAACTCCCATCCTGTCATGAATGTAACTGATTCAGGTAGCTTTCTTCTGCATGTGGCAGATCTGTCCTAACCATTTTATTTATCCTACCTGAATAACAGGTACTTTACACACCCCTTGCTTCCCCAGTGTAGTTCATCTGATGCATCCAGCTGTATTTCAGACAGGTTTTAAAACCTGCCGTAGCAGGATAAAGAGGTGTCAGCTAAACCTTTCATGCAGCACCCCCAATATTTAACTGACACAATGGGACTGATTTCCACAGTAGTAACCTATGTATTACAAGGCTGAATGCCCTAAATTTTGCTGCAGTGTTTATTCATTCATACTGCAGAATGATGTACCACACTATTACATGCTCCTACTTTGGTATATCTCCTGCAAAATTATAGCTGATAGTCATAATGAAAACACCATTGAGCATTTCTAAGACTGACATTACTGAAGCATATTAATGTTTGTTCACTTGGTTCTGCATAAGCATCCATGTCCTGCTCCTGAAAACCCCATGTGTGATTCAGATAGCTCTTCTGAAAGTGATTTGCCTCATGAGTATGCAATAGCAAAGGCTACCTCACAGATGAAGTCAGCGGCCAAAATCCCTGCTCTAGAGATGCTCTCATCAGATGCCGTACTGTCTGCTTAGGCTGCTCTCTAATACTTCTTGCTTCTCATGGCTGCGAGCTAGAGACCGCTTCTGGATTCTAGGTTCCCATCCACTCAACCCAGTACAACAACGGCACAGGGGAAGCAACACTGTCATCCCCTTAAATCCCAAGTGAAAGTACCACTTCAGAGGAGGAGGTAATTTTGCTTAAGTCCCAGCAGGGTAAATAAATTACACCAAAACACCAGATAGTATTTTTGTTACTTTGACAGTAACAAAATAGTATCTTCTTTGACAGAATCACTGCATTCTAAGTCTTCTGGAACAGAGTTCCCACATTCACTAAGTTCACGCTTCCGAAGGTTGTAATTTCAGATTGTGAGATGCACAGGTTTGTTTACACAGGGAATTTACTATAGGAAAACTGCTGTGGTAACACTGCTCTGCTGAGGATGTGTGTAACCACTACACATCATGTAGCAGGCACATGTATTTCAGATAGGGATTCTTCTGGATTGATGTATGTAGCTTTCAATATAGTATAAAGCAAAAAAGAAAGAAAAGCCCACATTAGGAGTCATATATCTATAACTACAGCGATATAATAAACCAGTATCTCTAGAACAATTTCTCATTATCTAGAAACTTAAGTCAGTATGGAGAGAATCTTTCATTATTTCTTAGGAGAGTAGAGTTGTAAAAAGTATCAATTTACTGCTCAGGATGTGCCCACCCAGGACATGCCCACTGCTGCGAAACCTTTGAGTCCTTTTTAAAGAGTTGACCCAGAAGCTGAGTTGGATGTAGATGTTACATTATACTTCCTTAGAATTAGGGAACATTCTTTTACTTTTTTTCCTGGGTTTTTGTTGTTGTTGTTTGTTTGGGGATTTTTGCCAGTGAAGGTGAGGTGTCTCCTGTCTCAGGACAAAATTCTCACTATTCGATAGTGCAAGGAGAGTGCTAGTGTGCTCAGTGTCAATGATCCAGAGTACCACCATCCAGAGTTCCACCCTTTGGGAAAGATAAACAATTGTAGCATCAGGAAAGAATGGATGCCTCTGAACACCACACATTTCTGGAGCCCTCCTTTTGAGATTTTTCCCATGAACTCTGAAAAGCATAATGTAAGGACTGGTCCAAAGCCTTAATGTATGCAAAATCTGATTTCACAGTTGATTCCATGAAACATCTTTTGTCACTGAGTTCACTAAAAATGCAAACCAGACATTTAGTGCCAAGGTCTGCAGGATATTACTCGGTCGTTCACATCAGAAGGTTTCATATACTGTCTCTGGCTGCATGTATGAGCTTGTGATGGAAAAATGGTGGAAAGTCTAGACTCTGCACATGTTGCTAAACTTAATTATTTATGCCAATTCACTGAAGCCTGCACGTGGCCTGCATCTGCAGTAGTTACTCATTTGGTCAGCTAAGTCTTATAGCAGTGCTTCTGCTTCCCACTAGAACTACTGAATAATAAATAAAAATATATAAGGCAAGGTAAATGTCTTTGTTCACTCATGCATGCTTGGGTTCACACATGAACACAGATGGTCCTACAGAAAGAAACGATTTCTGGGTTCTGTTTCAACGGGAAAATGGTTGCATCATTCTTGTTTCACACAGTGTAAAATAAGGATAATGCAAACCGGTGCAAAATGATCTTTGATTTCAAAGCACCTCGGTTTCTCGTTGCTACTGGGCATTATACTAAACCCTGTTCTGAATAAACTACTGTAAAGCAGCGAAAAAGAGAGAAACCGCTGCTAACACAAAGGACTCGCAGCTGAGGAGGGTCTGCAGCTCAGTCCCAGTTTTCACTGACTCAACCCCAAAAGCATCGCAGCCCGGCACCATCCACACCTCCACCCTCATCCTTCCAGCTGCTCCGCGCCCATCACCCTGGTACCCGGTGACCCCTCGTCCCCTCTCCCGGAGCCGCCAACGAGCGCCCCTTTGTCACCGCGTCCCTCGTCTTCCCCCTCGCCTTCCCCCTCGACGTGCGCCGCGGGGGTTGGGGGTGGGGGGGTGGTGCGCAGGCGCGTGCCCGCCTGTGCGGGGCGGCGGCGCGCACCCAGCTGCAGCCGGATGGAACCGGCGGGGCTGATGGGCAGGGACTCCGCGAGGGAGGAAGCGTGTGTGTCCGAGGCGCGGGGAGGGAGCGAGCGAGCAGGCGCTGCCAGGGCGGGAACATCACTGACCCGGTGTAAATACCGGGAGAAATGAGCCCGGCCCGGCCCGGGCTGGGGGTGGGAGTGGAAGGAGCGGCAGGGTACGAGGGAGGGGAGCGGGTGGCTGGGGAAGGTCAGGGGCTGCTGCTGTCCGTGCTCTGGGCGCAGATGGAGAACAAAGGAGCTCCGGCGGGCAGTTACCGGCAGAAACAAAGGGAAGGATCGAAAGCGGTTGGTAGGCTTCAGAGGCTGGTGTTCCAGAAGACGAGAGTGCGTTTTGCCTGGCCAAGCTGCAGTTCGGCTGCAAGGGAAACTGGAAACAGTGTTGAGGATCTGGACAAAAGGATATATGTGCTTTTGATGGCAACTAATTCGGAAGGAAAACGCTTCCTTCTCTTTGTATATCCCTTCTGCCCCTCCTCTTCATTTGTATGGCCCTTTCTCCAGCTGCCTGTCTCACTCTGTATTTTCCCTCTTCCATCTTGAGAAAGTTAATCTTGCCTTTTTGGGTTTTTTCTGATTCCTTTCCCTCTCTGACTTCTGTTTCGCCCCCCTTTCCTGTCTCCATTGTCTTTTGATGAATGCTGGTGCAGCGATGACTTAGGATTTCAGTGCCAGCTGGGAAGGCTCTGATGCAACCAGAGGGTGTCGGTGCCTTGTGGGCACTTTGCTGCATTGAGATTGATAAATGCCTGCCCTGCAAGCTGAAAGGCCTGAGAGGGCGGGTTAAGCGTTCCCGAGTTTCTCCCAGTTTTGATCCTGTGCCTGGAGCTGGTGAGGTTTTGCAAGGAATCTCTTCTTATGTTGTGGGGAGCAGTTTCTTCTGACTGATGCTCCATCTCGCCACAACCAAGCATGGTTGTACGCCCAGCTCCCACTTTCTGCCTTGAACCCACAGAGGTGAAGTGGGGGGAGGGAGGGTGTTCCACGTTGGGGTCCCCCAGCCACTGGGGAAGAAGCCCTCGGGACCCTTACTGTTCCTCACTTCTGTGGCCAGTTTCTCAGGGAGGAGGCGGCACCTTGCAGGAAGGCCAGAACTAGGTCAGTGTAGCTGGAAACTGCAGCTGGTGCAGGGGGTCGTGTGTGGCGGGAGGTGGGGTGCAGAACGCCAGCTACCGCCAAGAGGATGTTGAGAGGCGTCCTGCTGGATAGAGGAGGGGAAGCCTCTTCGAGAAGTTGCAAGGGTGGGATAGCCTCCTGCAGCCTGAATGCGTAGCAGCCAGCACACTCCCATCCTCCTCCGGCCACCCGAACTCCTCGCTCGCTGCCCTGCCTGTGCGGAGCTTTGTGGGCATCGCCTCTAGCCAGTGGAGAGGGAAGAGGGTGGGGGAGAATGCTGGAAGGTGGATCGAGAGAAGTATATTAATAACGAGGAGTGCATGCAAACAGAGAAATGGAGAAAAATATGACTAATGAACAGGTGGAGAGATATATTTACAAAAAAAAAAAAAAAAAGAAACCTGTGAAAGGCAACAATGACAGGTGATGTTGCAGCACTTGTAATCGGTGCAGTGGGGAGTAGGTCATCTGCATTCCTCAGGGCCCAGCAAAGGGACACATCCCCCTTGCCAAAATCCACAAGGCAGTAAAGGTTCAGCAGTCAACATCCTTACTATCACCAGTAGCTTCAGGGGTACTGATGCACCTCCCTACTGTCCAAAGGTCATACTGTTATCACCCTTCAGAGTGCAATGAAAGCACATCTAAGTAAGGTTTGCAATATGCCTTGTGTGACCTTTCGAGTGTTTCTATGTCTCCGACATTGCTTCCCCTGTTAACAGCTCAAGAGAAATTCACCTAAGCCTTACTCTCCTCTCTCTCCCTCCTCCCTTTCCCTATTGCTTTTTCGTTTTCCCTGACTGTCTCCCCCGGTGTTCAGTGGCGCTACCTTATGCTGTTCCCGGCTCAGCTTCCCTCAGACCTGGGCTCCTGAATCTACTCGGAGCGGTGCAGCCTACCTCCCTACCTCTCCCCATTTTACACTCCTTTCTTCTCATCAGCCCCACACTACATCCTTCCCGTCCTGACGCCAGCAGTGTGCCTCCTCCCTCCTGCAATCCCCCCACCCTCTCAGTGCTCCCAGCCCTCGCTGCAGTGCAATCCATCAGTCCCAGACGAGTTCCCCACGCCAGGGGAGGGGAAGCCTAGCTCCCTGTGAGGCTGGGGCATGGGCAGGGAAACGCCACTATCTTCTCCTTTGCTAAGAAGTGAGAAAAGTTCCCAGAATACAGACCTTTCTGGAACTGAAACCTCCTGTCTGCTTCCAGCTATTTCAGTTATTCGGTTACTTATTTATTCTTTTTGTTTTGAAAGAAAAAAAGTATTGCTGCCAACATTCCAGTGAAGGGGACTGAAAGGAAACCAGGGAGACAGAGAGAGAGCCAGAGTCAGAAAAGCTTGTGCAGAGAAAGAAAGTGAGAGGAGTACTAGGAGGATGGAGGGACGGGCAAGGGGCAGAGGGAAAAAAACCAAACATATACGGAAGAGGTATAGAGGAAGAAATACAGAAATAAAAAAAGGAGAAACAAAATATTAGATGCAGGAAAAGGAAAACATAGCAAAAAACCCTCAAGAATTAAGGTGGAGACACCTGAGATGGCTGGCCAAAGGAGCCTTGCTATAGAGACTAGGCTGAGAACAATAAAACAACATTTAGATATTTTAACAAGCAAACCCAGCATGCTTTGATTTGAATGCAAATACCCTATACAGTTGCATGCAAATGAAATTCCAGTGTGTTTTTATTCTGAAAAGAATTACAAATGAGGAAATAATGAGTGAACACTTGAAGTCATTTTTCATAAAAAGGTATGTATCAGGGTAGCTGCATTCATGAACATGAGTAGGAAATGATTAGGGTAATATCAAATTAAGTTTTCCAGCTACCACTGTTGTTGCCCTTTTACAGGCAAAAAGATGGGTAGATGAGGTGCTCAGAGACATGGTTTAGTGGCAGATAGGAATGGTTGGACTTGATGGTGGAAGAGGTCTTTTCCAACCTGGTGATTCTATGAAATCATTTCCCTCAGCATTTAATCTACCTGTCTTTTAAATACCTCCAGGGATGGTGACTCAACCACCTCCTGAGGCAGCCTGTTCCAGTGCCCAATAACGCTTTCAGTGAAGAAGTTTTTCCTAATGTCCAGTCTGAACCCGCTCTGATGCAGCTTGAGGCAATTCCCTATTGTGCTATCACCTGGGAGAAGAGACCAATGCCCACCTTGCTACAATGTCCTTTCAGGCAGTTGTAAACAGCACCAAGGTCTCCCCTCAGCCTCCTCCAGGCTAAACAGCCCCAGTTCCCCTAGCCGCTCCTCATAAGACCTGTTCACCAGCACCTTCATTAGCTGTGTCACTCTTCTCTGGATGTGCTCCAGCACCTCAATGTCTTTCTTGTAGTGAAGGGACCAAAACTGAACACAGGATTCAAGGTGCAACCTCACCAGTGCTGAGTACAGGGGCACAATCACTTCCCTGGTGCTGCTGGCCATGCTGTTTCTGATACAAGCCAAGTGCTATCGGTCACCTGGGTGCACTGCTGGCTCATGATGGCTGTCAACCAATGCCACCAGGTCCTTCTCTGCCAGGCAGCTTTCCAGCCACTCTTCCCCAAGCCTGTAGTACTGCATGGAGTTACTGTGTTCCAACAATAAATGTAACTTAAGGCCCATTTATAGTTAAGATATGTAAAGTCCAGGGATACAGATAGAGGAAAGAAATCAGCTGACACTTAAATGCTTCTCCAAGACCTTTATAAATAATATGCTCTAAGATTTGTCTACTGAGATGTGGTCATCTCTGGGGTGAAATTTACTGGGAGGTTTTAATTTCTAGGAAGGCTGATGATGTGTCTCATCCATTGCTATGGCCTTGCTGGTAACATAATGCAGTCAAGGCCAGCTTGGAAGAGAACTCTGCTGAGTCACTGTCACTGCTTCTGATCTTAGGGAAACAACTACAGGCACAGGTCACTGCAACTTAAGGGAATAAAGGTATGTAAGTGTCTGCTTTATGAGTCATCCATGCTACTTCCCATGGCATGGTTTTCTTTCACACCCTGCTGTGGCCCCATACCTGACCTCTGGAGCTTCACTTTTTGTTATCTGCTCTAGATGTCCTCAAATTACCCTCTGCTGGAGGACAGCTCCCTGCAAAGCAGTAGACAGCAACGTGAATGAGAAGGGAAGCTGCAGAAGGATGTTAATTATTCATATCTGCCACCGAGGAGGGCTGTCCAGCTATCTTTGTCGATGTCATAGAGCAAGGATGGGGGCGTGGGGGAATAATTAGATTTGTTTCTGTCCCAAAAAGCAAAATTGTTAGGAATTGTGGATCCACTGCACTGACAAACAAGGGAGCTAAGAGCCTTCATATCAGATTGGGAGCTGCGGATGCGTCACATCTCTTGATAAGTCTGCTTGGACTGCAAGAGGAAAAATGGGTTTCCACATGGCGGTGTGCTGCAGCTCCCTCACTTGTCGGTAATGAAAAAGAGCAGCTGGGTGCCGCCAGTTATTTCACTGCCCTTAGTCTGGTAAATGAAATATTGCTTCCCAGCCAGCAAATCTACCACCAAGAATATCCCCTCAAATTGGCACCAAGCTCTCCATTTGGAGAGATGCTGCTAGCATAAGTAGCCTCCTCATGCTGAACAGCTGAGGAGGACACAGTCTTCCAGTTTGAAAAAAGCAATTAAAGCTCAAAAGCAATCAGAAGAAAACTTGCCCAGGACTAGAGGCAAATCCTATGCTCAGTGGAAGATGGTGATACATCAGTGTATTGCTAGACCAATTCATATGACATTAATGAAAGTTCCCAAATAAGTATGCTCAGAACTCACAAGGTCTTCAAGATATTTTAGTTATCCAGTTAAGCAGTAACCGTTGTTTGAATGACAACACACAGGCACAAACATAATCAAAATCCTAACAGAGCTGCATGGAAAGGTACAGCCCAAACATGCTGCTATGTGGACTTACAGAAAAAGCTAAGGATCTGCAGGTAATCCTTAATCTGGGGTAAGGTTTTAGCTACCATAATTTTCTTTTGTTTTTTTGGGGGGTTTGGTGTTTTGGTTTTTTTTCCATCATCCTTTGAGCCTCTGCACTGGACTGAGTTTTAGCCAGTCCCTGAGAGTGGGAATGGTGGCATCTTGCTCCAGTGAAACAAAGTGATGATGTTCAGAGGGATGCCTTGGTTAGCATAGAATCATAGAATAATTAGGCTGGAAGAGACCTACCAGATCATCAAGTCCAACCATTCCTATCAAACACTAAACCATGCCCCTCAGCACCTCGTCCACCCGTGCCTTAAACACCTCCAGGGAAGGTGACTCAACCACCTCTCTGGGCAGCCTGTTCCAGTGCTTCCCACACACCTTGGGAATCTTTGGAGGACTAGAACTAAGAAGGAGCAGTCATTCTGTCTTTTTTCTTGAGCACTACCACAACCAAGGAAGGGGTGGCTTCATTTTGTCACATGGAGGTAACACCCTCCAGAGTCTGTGATAGTGGCAAGGACACAGTGAGGATTTCCTGAGCTGTGTAAAAGCTGTTCGAGGCTTTTATTCCTAGCTTGCAATTTGTTGAGGACAAACAAGGGTTACCTATCCACCAGGATAAGCCTTAGGGGACACCACTTTTCCCTATGAGGTTTCTGTCTTTCATTGGTGTATGACGGAGGGAACTCGGGTCATTTCCTACCTTCCTCCTTGGCCTTGGCTGTGATTGTGCCTTCAAGCTCATGTGGCGATATTGTCCAGCCAGTGCCTCCTCCGACCCAAGGAGCAACTCCAGGAGTTGTGAAGGGAAAAGATTCTGAGAAAGCAACAGAGACGGGAGATCCTGGGGCGTTGGAGGATGGGTAGGGGAGAGTGGCTGTTCAGGAGGCTGATTCACCAAACACTGTGTTCTCGGAGGCAAAGCAGGGCACGCAATCAGATCCCACTCTTCCCTTTTCACCTGATGTCTCTCCCATTGTCCTACTTTCTTTTTTTTTTCTCTTTTTTTTTTCTCTTGTTTTGCACACGTTTTCCCAATGCGCCACGTTTCTCAAACAGCCCTCACGCCGCGCTGCCTGCTCCCCGCCCGCTCCTCAGGGAATCCCATTCCCATACCGCCGGGGTGACGTCACCGCCGCTGCTGCCCCGCCCATTGGCTGCCAGACAGTGCTCCCCCTCGCCCGGAACATCGCCGGGGGCGCCACAGGGGGCTGTCCCAGTAGCGCGGGAGAATGGGGATGTCCCGGTACCGGGGGAGGGAGGGCTGTCCTGGCACCGGAGGGGAAAGGGGACTGTCCCGGTACCGGGCGCGGGGGGACTGTCCCGGTACCGGTAGGATGGGACTGTTGCGGTACCGGGGGAGGGGGTGCCGTCTCGGTACCGGGGCAGGATGGAGCTGTCGTGGTACCTGACGGAGAAGGGGGCTGTCCGGCACCAGGAGGAGGGAATGTCCCAGTACCGGGAAAGGAGGCTGTCCGGCACCGGGACCGTGGCAAGGACGGGGCTGGGATCGGCGGGAGATGCGGCGGCGCCAGGAGGGAGCGGTTGCGAAGGAGGGCGACGGGACACGGCTTTGCAAGGCAGAGGCGAGAATCGCTCCCTGTTGCTGGGCCATCCCGGGGGAAAGGGAGGAGCAGGCTCCCTGCGGAGGACAATAAACTCTGGAATGAGGGTGTGGGCTCCTCACTCCCCCCCGTCATTCCAGATGTATGATGACACCACGTCTCACCATCTCGCCGGCTTCTCCTTTTCCATTCTTTGTCCCCCTTTTGCTTCCCCCCCCAATCGTATTTTGAAGACAACCAAAAGTAGAACGTGTTCTGGGTGTGGCTGCATGCGACTTACCCAATAGCCAAAGAAGGGGGACCGCTGAAGGGGAAGACAAAGCGTCTGCTGCTGAAGAGAGTGGAGACCGAGGGCTGCAGTAAGTGATGGGGACCTTATCTGTTCTTTCAGTGCACCTCAAGGTGGTTTAAAACTAGAAAAGAGCAGAGGAACGTGGTGAGGGAAAACTTTTCTTTGCATGCTAGGGTGGGGTGTGTGGAGGGGAGCTTAGCCACCTGGATGAGAAAACAGATGGAGACAAAGGAGGTGAAAAGAGAAAGAAAGGAGATATAGGGGTATTTTCAGTTCAAAGTGTTCCAGAAATACCTGGAAAAATGGCCAGATTAGGAAGGAGACAGGTGGGAAGGAGGCTGGGAAGACCAAATGGCCTTGAAAGGCAATCCAAAGCAGCAAGCAAAGCGTTTCCATGCTACAGGGGAGGGTATCTGAGTTCCTGCCTTAGCTTTACTCTGATTTCTCTCTCCTCCACTCCACAGAGATGAAGACCTCTGGAATCTCTGTACTGTTGTGTCTTTTAGCACTCTTCTTGTCCCCAACTGGTGAGTCCTTATGCCGGGAGCAGGATTTCTTGTCTGCCTTTGCCCTGTGGAGTTTCCTACTCAGGCTAATGTGCAGTGACCTAAGGAGAAACACAGATATGTAGATGGACAGTAAAGGGGGAAGGAATGAAGAGGGAAAGCAAGATGGATATAGGATTGTAAGGAAAAACTTAGGATCTGAGGACTGCTTCCCATATGTGTGAACTTTCCAGTAAGTACTGGGAGTTCCAAGAGGTGGAGGTTCACAGCCTCCACTGCAGGAGTGTCTGAGTAAGCAAAGCATCCAGGTCCAGAGATTAAAAAGAGGATTAGCTACACTTTGTGCTTACTGTAGGCTGCCATACCACCTGTGTTTGCACGATCTGCAGAGCATTTCCCAGTGCTTCCCACAACGTTTTCTGTTGTAGTTTTGAAATATTTGCTGTCACTAGCAGTGTCTGCTGGAAAGTCCCCATTCCAGGCCACTCAGCTGCCAGGAGGTTTTGTACTTTTTTTATACAGGTGTTTTGGGAAACCTAACCGCCATAGTCTGAACCACTGTATGCTTTTGTTGTTCCCTTTTGTTGCTCTGTTTGTTTGCTTGGAGTTACTGTGGCAAAAATTCAGGTGGAATCAAATTTGTTAAAGAAAAACCAACCACCACCACCCCCTCCCCCCCCCAAAAAAAAAAAAAAAAAAAAGAAAACAAACACAATACCCAAAGCAAAAGGGCATCATTAAACAGTTTAGTTGGAAGACTCAGGATAGACAGCAAAAGATTAATATGGTGAATGGAAAAAACTTTGCCCAGGAGACACATGACTGCACCTGTCACATTCAAACCAGATTATTCCACACTACTCTCCCTAGTCTTCACACAGAAGCCTGATTCTGCTCCCAGTAGTGCTCTTTCTCCTGTAAAGGTGCACCGTAGAAGGTATTTTGTTTGTGACTGTGAAGCAGGGGTGAGAGACATCCAAGAGATGGGCTCGTAGGTGAGCTACAAAGTTAGGGATAGAAAAAAAGGCTGTGATTTCTATAATGCAGGAAGGAGACCCAAAAGGAATGTTTCTTAGGTTTGTGTGTGTTTGTTGTTGTTATTTCTTAGTTTTTTGTTTCACCTTGGAAAATAAGACTCACCAGCTGATCTCTCATTGTCTCTTTTGGTTTTGGATAAGCTTCAATGAAGCCGAATCATTTATAAAGCATATGAGTGGGGTACCAGAGCAAATAGAAATTGAAGTGATTGAAAATCATATAAGTCACCTCTTTGGTCTCCTCTCCTCATACTTCACTTGCATCCCATTGTTCTAGAATCTGACCGGTTTTCTAGTTATCTCATAGGGAGGAAAAAAGCCAGTAAGCGTTGACTTTTCAATGTTAGGAAAAGTGAAGGGAGCCTCCTCGCTTTTTCCATATGACTCCTGTTTGAAATCTAGCACTACTGGCCTCTGCAACAGTTTCAGAATTTGTTTCCTTCCTTTTGTATCAGAAACAAGTGAGATAGATAGCATTCAATATATTTTTCTCCTCCACTTATTACCATTAGTAGATTAGCCAGAATAGGGAAGGATTTTTGCTGCACTACATTGTGCACATAAGTTATTACACATTTCCCTTGCTGGCAGCTGAGTGGGGAAGGGAGTAGCAGGGAAGGGAGCAGCTCCTGTCATGCTGCAGCAAAGGATTGTATTGGGGTCCCAAAAGTCTCTCTGCAGCCTGCATGTAACTGTTTTTGGAACGAGGAACTAAGACTCCAGACTGATAGTTTTTGCCTATGCAGTGCTGCTGTTAATAACAGAAAGCTAGAAGATGAGTTCATGAGATGTAGCAGGGTGAACTGCTTTTGGGCTGGGCCTGTACTCATTCCCTGTGGTGCCCCATGTCACTGTTCTTTTCCTGCCAACTCCTTCCTTCATCCCACCCTAGTTATGCAGATATTTATCTCCTTTGTGGCTAGCAGGAAATATTTTCCTGTTCCTGGCTACTGTGGGAAGCAACTCACTCACTCTACATTTGTACAAATGAACAGTCTAGCTCAGTTTCAATTTCTCCTTTTCCACACAGTATGCACAGCCAAGCCTTCATCGTTCTCCCTGTCCAGTGCATCCAGGGGCCAAGAAGAGAAACACTTTCTTCTCTGTGCTCTATACTTAGGCAGAATGGTGGACCATATAGTTACTTGCCTAAGAAGTTACAAACAAAACCTGCAGCCTGTTTCTTACTGTGCCAGTGTCTCAGTCTGTTACCTCAAGCAAATAACTTCCATTACTCAGTTTCCTCTTCTATAAAATGGAGGTAGGAATTCTGACCAGTCTCCAGAGCAGGGAGGCAGTGTGCAGTCTGTTTTCAAATTGCATCAAAGCGAGGTTCGGAAATACAAAGTCTGGTAGCAGATCTGGAGCTATTTTCTATCTTGTGCTTGTGTCCACACTTCAACTCTAGTGGAAGCAGCGGGGATAGGACCAGGTCCTGCTGTATCCACAAGTCTTTAACGTACAAACCCAACCAGTCTGAGGCAGAAAGGAGAGCATGTCTCCCTTCAGCAGAGAACAGTGGTAACTCCTGGACTGATCTAATCTCATAAAAATTTCACAAAGCCTGTGGGCTAATGAAATCCCTCTCTTTCTTTCCTTTCTTCACTCCCCTCTGTTTTTCTCTTACAGACTGGTTTTCAAGGGTGGTCAATGGGCAAGAACTGGAAAGTGCAACTGGTAAGTATTGCAGGCATGTTATGTGCTAGAGACTGCTCATGTGACCCCATTGTACTGGATATTTACAGCCTGTTTAATTACAAATGCTGTTATTTGTTTCCTTGCCTCTGGCATTGTAAGCTTACCTTTCAGTGAAGATTAAACAAGCCCTCCAAGACAACTGGTTAAGTTTGTGTTCTTTACAAATATTTCACAAGAACTGGAGTCCTGACTACTTAGCTGAAGTGCATGAAGTTGTGTACACTATCAAGGGTTATGGGAGATCCATGAGAGCTGATAATTTCCTCTATGAGGAAATTATCTACTGCTACTCAGGAAAATCCCAAGAAAATGCGTGCAGAAGTGGCACAGTGTTTTAGCAGTTAGGCCATTTCTGTAGTATGATGAGATAAAATGCACATACATTTGCATCATGCTTCAGCACCCAGAGGAACCACAAGGCTCTGCCTTTTCTTCAAATTGAAGCCCTTGGCTAAGCCATCAGACATCTCCCAGCTGTGATCCTGTAACATGTAAAACCTGGGGCTTCCCAGAAACCAGTCCAAAACATGTCCACCAAGCTTCCCTTTCCTTCCCATTCCATCATATCCATCCCGGCTTTGCCACCAGTTGCCTTTCAGACTCATGTACTGATGAATTTTGGCAGTCAAGGCTAGATTCTGGAGTTGCCTCCCTCCTTCTCTGCAGTGGGTTCCTTAACTATCTGTCGTACTGCTGCGGGAACCATCAGCGCATTCATTTCAGACGTCTTTCTTTGCTGTGGAGATGTCCACAATGGCCATATCTGAGAAATCAGAATATAAATCCAGACGCAATGTGCACTAAGAAATCAAATTCCAGGCCAGTCACTGAAAGAAGAGACGGGTGAAGGTGTGACTGGGGTACTGTGTTTATTCGTATTTACTGTAATGGACCCCCCTGTCTCACAAGCCTACCATTGCAGCCATAATAGTTCAAGGTAGCTATGACCAGCTTTTTAAGGTATCACAAAGTAAAAACAATATCTCTCAAGAACTTTCTTAAACATTCTCTTTTCCAGGTGAGATTGGCACTGACTCTCTTATCGGCACCTCTGGTAAGCTCCTGTCTCTTGGCTACTTTAGGCTTCCCCTCCCCTTTTCACCTTTACTTCTGCCTACATAGCACCAGCAATTACCCATTATGCTCAGAAACAACTCTTCACCTCTTTTGACATGTAGTGGTGCCCTTCTGGATTCTATGATTGTCTGTCTCAGTGCAAAGGTGGCTTAGTGGACTGTTTTCCAAGGAAATGTCAATCTCACTTGGTGTACCAGGGCTCTCAAGGTCTTTCCACTGCTGAATGCTCATGCAGCTTGGGCTTCCAGAGAAGGTCACATGAAGTAAAAGACTAAAAGAGGAAGGAAAGGTATAGGTCAGGTTCACCAGTTAACTGAGCAGCACAGGTTGTGTGTGTGTGTGTGTGTGTGCGCGTGTGCACTGACAGCTAGCAGCTGCATTTGAGTGCTCAGGATACAGAGGTGGCACAACAAACAGTAATAAAGCAAACTGAGCAGTGTTGGGATGGGGAGTTGGAAGTATTGTTCTTTTAGTAGTCTTCCCTGCTGTATGCGACGGGCTTGAGAACAAGCCTTATGAGGACTGGCTGAGAGAGCTGGTGTTGTTTAGCTTGGAGAAGAGAAGGCTGAGGGGAGACCTCATTGCTCTCTACAACTACCTGAAAGGAAGAGCTGGCCTCTTCTTCCAAGTGACAGGGGACAGGACGAGAGGGAATGGCCTACAGCTGAGCTGGGGAGGTTTAGGCTGGGCATTAAGGAAAAAATTTTCACGGAAAGGGTCATTGGGCACTGGAACAGACTGCCCAGAGAGGTGGTTGAGTCACCTTCCCTGGAAGTGTTAAGGGATGGGTGGAAAAGGTGCTGAGGGACATAGTTTAGTGATTGACAGGAATGGTTGGACTTGATGATCCAATGGGTCTTTTCCAACCTAGTGGTTCTATGATTCTATGATTCTACGTGTGGCTGTCACTAGGGGGCAGCAAAATGTGTGCAAAAGATAGGGTAGATGGAGGACGCTTGTTGAGCACTTCTAGCAGGGGATGTGCCTCCTTAGAAAGCCAAACCTTGCTGTGGACATAGCCCCAGGAAAACATGGAGGTGATGGGAATATATGCATTTGAGAGAAACTAATCCTCCCAGACTCAAAATGGGCAATGGAGGAGAGGACCAGAGGCTCAAGAAAGATCATCCCCACTTTTTCCATCCCTCTGAGGTGGGGGAAAATAAGGCAGGGCAGGGAGAGGAAGATGGTATAGTTCAAAAGACAAAGGAGAGGCAGTAACACTTTGCTGTTACTGAGAAGTGTGCTGTAGACAGGAGAGCTCATCTCAGAGTGGTGTCCTGTTCCCAAGAAAATCAGTTCCATGGCCTTTCCTTTGCCCTAGGACTTGTGATTAGATGTCTAGAACACTGTGAATCGGGCTGACTGGCTGGCATGGGAAAACACTGGAGTAGAAATGTGGAAGGAAGCACAGTGTTGTATATGTAAGGTGCACGATCTTCCTAGTGGAGAGGTGAAAGCAACACATGTCAATCTGCATTCAGTGTGTGAGCCCTGACAGTCTGTAGGAGGGTAGATAAGACTTGGTGTGCAGACCAAGCTCGCAGTGGCTAACCTACATCTAAACCTGAAAAGACCGAATGTGAAGCAGAATGTGAAGCAGACTTGGGCTTCAAAGCACTTATTGTTGAGAGATCAAGAAGAAACTCTTCACAAAGGATGTGCCATGGGACCTGTCTCTGCTCTACAGCATTCCATAAGCTCTAGGACACTCAGCATATTCTCGGGGAAAGCCAGCCTGCAGTTACTCTGACAAGTCAGAAAATATCACAGTGTTGTCTATGAATAAGATGTGGGATGGCTATTGATTACGAATGGAGAGCCATTGACAGAACTGTTGGAGGGGGAAAGAAGCTGAAAGCACAAATTAAATACTTCTTGCTGAGAACACCTTCTTTTTTTCCAGCTGCAGCTGTCACACCACATGTTCTTCTTAGTCCTGGTGAGTTTATTCGTGGTTAACAGGAAAACGTCATGGACCCCCCTTGCCTCTCCTTGGCCAGTCCCTTGCACACCCAGAATGCTACCTTCACTGACTGCCCCTAACCACAACCTGATGCCCCAGTGATTCCTTTTCTCTATGCCTATGTGGGGTTTTCTTGTGCCTCTGGTTGGCACTACAGCACATGAACAGAAATGTAAGGCCTCTGTAACTGTTGATGAAAGCTTGCATCTCTCCTTCAAGTTCCTTTCCAGTTTGTGACCGGGTAAATAATAAAAAATACTGCACCACTGTGGTGCAGGTGGGTTGCTTTATCAGAGGCAACAATAAAACAGCTTCCTTTGACTCTGTGATGTGGATGTTAAAGAACCAATGGTCTGGTGAACCTATTTCTTAAAGGAATCATTGTTCCTTAGTAAGAGGTAGTCACAGGCTCCTTCACTTTTTGTCTAGATGGATGGTGATTACAGCAGCTGAACATTTTGAATTAAAAGTCAAGATGCCCTTATAGTGTAATTTGGAATAGGAGAGATAATGCTTTATGTAAAGCATGGAAGAATTTTTACCATTGTGACTGGGTAGTTGGCACTAGATTCGTATCAGATTTGTACTTTCTCTTAGGGTTTAATGTCAGTAACAGTGAAATTTTTTCCACATTAGAAGTTACAGTGAAGGGCTATTGAAAGCTTTCCAGTTATCTAAGTAAGATGATGTCTAGCAAGGAGCCATGGTAAGTCACATTAACTTTGCTACCCTCTGCCTTCCAGTTCAGTCTGACAGTGAAACCACAACGGCTTCATCAGGTATGTTTAAATTTGCTATCTGCATCCCCTTCCAGACTGACTTTCACCCATCCTGTTACCTTTCCAGGCAGGTGCTGGCCAAGCACTAAGTTTGCCTCCTGGAAAATTCCCTTCACCCTGTTCCTTGAGTTAGAAGTATCAGAGAGTGATGGTAGTGGAAGATGAGGTCTCCTGGGTGGTATGCCCAGGAGGGGAAGAACTGGCAGTCCAGGAAGACCAGATCAGGCATGCTGGGACAACGTTCTGTTATGGTCAGTGGCCAAGACCTGGCATTTCAGAAGGAAATACAAGAAAACCCATCATAGTTAGCTACAAAATGAAATTAACCAGATTTTTTCCCTGAAGTATGAGATTGCAGAGCTATTATAAATATGCATCTTAAACATCAGGCTACAATTTACATTTTGTTTATGCTTGTTTGTCCTCTTCACATCATGTGCCTTCTGTATTGAAGGTTCTCAGGGGGTTTGTTTTGGTACTTGACTCAACTTTCCCTTACTTTTTTCTTACAAGGTGAGGGGATCAGAAATGTCTGCCTTATTTTCCTATTCTCTGAACTATCCCCATCTCTCACAAGAGAGTGGAAAACAGAGGCTAGAGGCCTTTCCTAGAAACCTGGAGGACAGTACATGGTGGTGAAGTTATATGTATACAAGAAAGGGCACACCTACCAATGATGCTGGATTGCACCACTGTGTGTGTGTGTGTTTGTGTGTTCCCAGATTGTCGTGAAGAAAAGTTCCCTTGCACGCGCCTGTACTCTGTTCACAAACCGGTAAAGCAGTGTATCAGCTACCTCTGTGTTACAAGGTAAGAAACCAGCAGTCCCTAAGAAAAGCCCTCAAAACTCTTCAGAAACAGCATGTGCAGTTCAGCAGTTATTTCCTTTGAAGACTAGAAGTTCCCTCAGGGAACCAGTTGGTGAGATGAAGCATGTCCTCAAAGGGTCCTTTTAGGGTGGTTATTTAAAACAGTACAATAGCTTTTATCTATGCAGCACTAAGAAGCTGTAATGTGCCCTATCTTTTAATCCATATTTAAGGTATTTGGCTGTTCAATGAAGTCTTGATAAAGATTACCTTCCTATTGACAACAGCCTTATTCTAAACTGATTAGTTCAGAAAATTTAAGATTTGCCTCCTCAGTCAGTGAATGTACATGCTTACTGCCTATATCCCTTTTTTGTTTTGTTTGGATCCCTGTGCCTTTCTTTACCATCCTGGTGATCCCTCAGTGTGCGTCGCATGTATGTAATAAACAAGGAGGTGTGCACTCGCATGGTCTGCAAGGAAAATGAGGTCATGCAAGGTGAGTGATAGCAGTAGCAGCCATCTAATAGAGTATTCTAGCTAACTAATTACCCAACCCCAGTCCATATGTAGTAGTTTCTCAGGACTTGGTTTGTGTGAGCTCTAATGCTATGCAGCATTGCATCCAGTATGCATGCCATGAAAAACACTGGAAGGTAGATATTGTACTGCCAAGAAGTATGAGAACCCTGCCTTCCTCCATCTTGATCATGCTCTACTAGCTCCAGATACACACTTATTCAAAGTTGCATTCTGTTGAGGTTGAAGAGTAGCTCTCAGTATTTTTAATCATGAATAGAAACAGGATCCAGCTTAGATTTCTAATGTAGTCTTTGTTGCAGCAAAATATGAGTGAATTTACTATGCATTAGATAGGGATAAAGCCAGAAGGAAATGAATAAAAGCTTAAAGCCTCATTTGCTTTGCCTCATGTATGCGTATTCAGCAGTGTCAACAGTTTCTGTAGATGCAGTGAAGGAAATACCTCTAACTATTCTGGTGGTGAAGAATTTAAAGATAAGTTTAATTATCTGTCAACATTTGTGTGTCTTCTGTATCTTCAGATGAGATCTGTCGCCAGCTGGTTGGCCTGCCTCCTCGACGTCTCCGCCGGTCTGAGCAACCCCTGTCTCTCCCTTGCAGACAGCTCCTGGAGCACCAGCGCAGAAGACCTGATGCTCTGTGAGCTACCAACAGCAGGAGATAAAAAAGAAGGAAGAGAAGAGAAAGCGTCATCCACTACCTACAGCCCAAGACAAGTCATGCTTGATTGTTGTTTTCCCATCATTTCCTTGCTTCTCTACCTTCTCCCACATCATCTTCTTCAGGTGCTGCAGTACGCAGAAATGCCTCACTGCTAGTCTGTCACAGTCTTCTAAATCTGTTGCTGAGGATGCAGGGTTATCCCTTCTTTTCTCTCAAACTCTGTTTCACAGGCCATGATCTGCTCATTTCCCAGAGGTCCTTATAAACGTGCTGCATATACTCTTGCTTTGTCCCTGAAGAGAAACATGCTGTAGTCTTCCCCAAGGGTATAGTCACCCTAAGCCAGATCTTATGTGGAGGAGTGCAAACCTTTATGCCCTAAGACTCCTGGCCTAGGTTTCTTGCATGGCATCAGTATGAGTTCAGATACGGTTAGTCAGTCTAACCCTCTCTGGTCCTCCTGAGCCACTGAGTTTGCTGTGTGATCGCACAGTCTCCTCCTGTGTCTGCTGCCCCCAGAGAAATGAGAGAACTGGGAGATGAGCTGTCCTCAACTCAACACAAACCTCATTGTCACTATATAGCAGCAGATCATTTATAACTGCCTCTGGGAAGTTCTTTGTCTCAAGTCCATTGCCTCTCTCTCACACAACTAAGAATAATTCTGGATTTAATATGGCATTACAGTTTTCTCAAGAAGATTACATTGGAACAGGGAGCTGCTTTTTCCCCTCCCTCCTTTCCTTTCCCCCACCTTGTCCCTCCCTTCACATTGAAGAAATCTTTTGATGCCCATTTCAGACAAGTTCCAGGGAGCAGGAAGTATGGCTGCCTCTGCTCCTAAACCCAAGAGACCCATAAAGATGCATAAACCCATAAAGAACCCATGTGTCCTAGCAGAATTGGGAACTTGCAATGAATTACTTTGTCCAGGTGACCTGTTGTGGTCTGACTACCTCCACACTTTCCAGTTACTGAACCTGCTTTTAATATCTCCACTGGAGTTCCTACCTCCTGACCTGGGAGCTCCTGCACAAAGTGGCAAATTGGAATGGGATGTGGGAGAAGATAATTATCTGGGGTCCCTGGGTTTTCCTGGGGGCTCTCTGCCTTTGCTGACCTGCATAGAGCTAGGTGCAGGTGGCGAGGTAGAGGTATCTGTAGATATAAGCAGGCCAACCTGGGGAAAAGAATTCACTCTGGTAGCGCTGGATGTCTGTGGTCTACTCAAGAACTTTGCTTTCCAGATATATGGAAAACATTTTCAACTATATGGGTAATGCTTTCAGCTAAACGGGCAGTTTTCACTATGGGACTGGGTTGGGTAAGTGGGAAAGAGCAGTCTGAAGTGTATTAATCATTTTGTGTGACTCCTAGTGGCGTGATTCTGTGAGGCATCTGAGCTGAGCAGCCTAGCTCACTGCAGCAGCAGATCAGTGAGACCTCTAGGCCCTCTAAACACT
This sequence comes from Coccyzus lansbergi, assembly GCA_033558105.1. NCBI lineage: Eukaryota > Metazoa > Chordata > Aves > Cuculiformes > Coccyzidae > Coccyzus > Coccyzus lansbergi. The sequence continues at coordinate 3,625,683 of JAUMJK010000229.1, forward strand.
GTTCCCAACAGAAAGCTAGTTTGCTAGAGTATGCATTCATACCCTTTGTATAATATACTCTGCTGCTGACTATCATCCAGCTTGCAGAAGCACTGCTCTACTGCACAGAGTCAGACTCACACAATATAGGGGACAGTTTGCTGCACAGAGGCAAGTGCACAGATGCCTCCAAAAAAAGGCAAAACAATGTGAGAACTTCTCCCCTGGACTCAAATTCTGCTGTATGCAGCAAGAAGCTGGTTACAACTTCTATGTAGGGTAAGACGCCCTTGTGCAAACAAAAATTTGTTTCATATAAGGTCAAAACTGGCCATAGATGAGCTAAATCTCTATATTAATCCAGTGTGCAGAAGAAAAACTTCCAAGCTGTGCAATGACTGGAATTTCATCCTATGCATACAGGCATAGCATCCCTACACAGAGGATGATACTTCTCTTGAGTACTCAAGGGTCATGAGACTAGGAAAGGAGGAAGAATTTCTCTGTACAGAGAGTATGCATGTTTCTGTAGAGAGGAGGGCACTGAGGGCTTGATCTCAAAGACATTTGAGCCACTGGCAGACACTGAATTCTATGCTGAGATGGCTGTAGAATTTGCCTGTGTGGAGGAAAGTGGGATGGAGACAAGATGTTAGAGGGAGTTCTTGGAAATTGGACTAGGCCAAGACTCCACTCTGTATCTAAAGTTGAATGTAAGTCGATATAAATATAGATATATAACTGTATAACATAGCTACTGTAGTGTATATAGAAATCTAACGTTCATACTGTTTGGGGAGTGGTTAGAAACCTTTCTGTTCTTTACATTCAGCAGCGACAGGAAGAGGTGCTCCTCTCCAAGAGAACAGTTTTAATACTAGAGTCCATATAATGCACCAAAAAATATTAAAAGAAAATTTATTTCCTGTTATTCTTGGCAACTCTCATGTGTTTGGTTTTATTTATCTCTAGCTGTATTTCCTCCGGATTTATGGGTAGAGTTGACTCCAGTTCAAATCTGTCATTTAGACCTCTTTACTCCTTGCTAGCTCCATCCTCAGCTACCAGCCCCCCTTCACTCATAAATCACAGGTCTTCATAAGAAGTCATTTTGTTTTCTAGAGATACAGAAAATTATCTTCAGTAATCTTTTTTCCATGTATAGTTGTGCTGACAGCTGCTAAGCACAGGGATGACTCCTTCCAGTCCACAAGATTTGTGCTAACAACATGTCTTTTCTCTGTGTGTGTCCTATGACTTGCTGGTGAAAATTTACCATCTCCTAGTAAAATGGTAAGATGGCTGAAGTAAGAGAAGTGTTGTGATAAATCATCTCAGAAGCAAAGAAGAATTTGCTCACTAGAACCGTTTTACTCAGTAGTGGGAATAAATGAAAGACTACATTAAAAATTACACATCTAGGTCACAAAGATTAGGAAATTTTTTCTTTGACTGAATTTCTGACTTTTGCATAGATCTATCAGGCACTAGCTGAACATCGTATTGTGGTTGAAAAGATGGAGCATTCAGAGCACAAGGAACTCTGGGCAGTGTCTTCATGTGCAAGCAGTCAAGTCTGCATTTAGATAGTATTCTAGAACAAAAGGAGCTGTGGCCCAAATTACTCATTGCACTTCTCGTTACAGTGCCCCATAGTTCTTTAGGACTGGACTACGCAATGCAGGTTATCGCACAGCTCTGTCCCCTGAAATCAGTGTCTCTTCCTGGCTAACGCTGCAGAGGCCCTGTCTCAGAATTTTAAAATGGAAACAGCTTCAGCATACATGACTATAGATGTTGCTCACATCCCACTTGGCCTTGGACTTTGCAGTGTCCTTCTTCAGCGTGTTCCACTGGCTGTGTGAGCAGAGTACATCATACACTATCAACTTTTGTAATTTGGTTTATTTCTCCCTTTCCTTACCACACTTGGGCCTACAGACAGGTTTCCCCATTGTCATTAGCACTTTTCCCATACAAAGGTTTACGTACGTTGCCATTCTGACCTGAACTGTCATGGTGTTGCATTGCTGGCCTCTGGATATTGCCTGTTATCAGCACTTTGCTTATCATAGAATCATAGAATCATAGAACAACCAGGTTGGAAGAGACCCATCGGATCATCGAGTCCAACCGTTCCTTATCCAGGCTGACACCCTGCATAAAACCAGCCAGAGCGCTTCAGCTCTGAGCCTCACGTTGTGCCAAGCATTGACGCTAATAGGACAACAGCCGAGCAATTAAAAGAAGAGACAACGAGATATCAAGTCAAAAAGGCTCACAGACGAGAGACAGAAACACCTCATTTCTGCCTGTTTGCTTTGATGAGCGGAATATCGTCAGACAGACACCAGGCTCAGGAAAAACTCCATTTCTGCGTCAACACCAATTACTGCCTCTTCTTTTAGAGGCTGGAATCCTCCTGCCTCTCCACGTTTTTCACGTGGACCTTACAGAAAGCATGTCAAAGCCTGGCGTGCGCAGCACCTCTCGGCACAGAGATGCTGCTGGAACAAGCAGCTGGCTCTGTGCTAACCCTCCTAACTGCTCACAAACCGTGAGAAAAGAGAATCCACAGCCTCTTCGCTAGGGATAGTAAAATGGAGCAATGGTTTTAAATATAGCTCCAACTATGTCTGTTTCTCATAAGATTGGACTAACCACAAAGAAGGTTACTGTAGACTCATTTCAGAAGCGTGATCTAGAGTCTGCAGCTGATTGTCATGAACTCTTCTGATGTGGAACAGGAGTTAATGGCCTACAGTTTCTTTCTACACAGTGGTTGTTCTTTCTTGTTTTGCTGTCATGGCTCCTGAGCAGTGATCAGTGTTGCAAGTTTGAAAGCTGCTGTTTCAAGGCCAGAGTTCTGATGGCTGGTCCCGGGTTTGAAGCAGTGCTTCACGTTGCTGAGCATATGGAGCTAGAGCTTTCCAAAAGAGGAATTGGCCTCACTGAGGACTTTCTGCTGCACTTGGAAAGGGTTGCCTTACCTTCCCATGTCTCTTTCTCCTCTTTGTTCTCTGCTTTTCTTGTTTTGCAATAAAGTTCAGGCTTTGTATAAATTAAATATTTCTTTTTGCTTTTTTGTTCAATTTTCTGCAGCACCTCTTTCTGTTCCATTCATATGTTTATCTTGGAGCAAGAAACGTGGTGAGGAAGATACCAGGGCTGAAGTGGGATGGCAGGAAGGATATTGCCAGGTGGAGCTGGGGGCAGTGCTTTGGCCATGCCAGTTCTTCTTTTCTCTTGCTGTCTGGTTCTCATGCACTGTAACTCCATTAGCTGCCAAGCCGAGATTTTCTGAAGGGATGGACATAGCAGTCAGAGCAGGGAGGGAAGTATGACACCTCAGGTCAACTTGTGCACCATGGGAACAGCAACTGCATGCCTTGAGGTGGAGGCTCCCAGCTACAGAAACAAGGCAGAGAGGAAGAGGAGTGTTGCAGGACAGCACAGGGAGGTTGTTCAAAGCAGCTGCCATCTCCCCTGTAAGCCCTGTGTTGTCTGGATCTTGTCCACAGAAACCTGCAGCCTGAACAAAATGTGTCATCATCAGGCGTTTCATCTTGGAGGGATCCCTCGAGAACATAGTGCTAGCTGGGGTGTGGGTACATCCTTCACAGAGGGGAGTGGTGCTTGAAAGACATCTAAAAAGAGCCCTTTCATTTCATAAAGTGTAGCTGAGCTGAAACCAAGAGGGATTTTTTAAAAAGCTGGGATATTTTTTTTAAAGAGATTTCAAACGTGCATGATCCCATAATATTTACTCCTAGCACCCCATGGGCTGCCATTTAATCATAGGATACCATCTTGGAAGGGACCTCAAAGATGGTCTGGTCCAACCCTTCTTGGCAAAAGCACAGGCATGGTTTCACACTGTCCATCTGTCCAGTTGTGAATAGCTTCTTCACTGGGACACGGGGAATCTGAATTCCATTTCTGGATCTCTACCTCTTGCTTTCTGATCATCAGCATAATGATTTTTCCCTCTCTGTTCTCTGCCGTCCCTAGTCCATGTAATGTAGCAAGCTGGTACAAACTCCCACAAAACAGAGCTGGAATTTAGTCCAATTACCACAGAACTATTAAAAAAGTGCGTTAAGTGCCTTGAATTATTTGGCTTGTCTACTTTTAATGTAAATTATTTTTATAAAGAAAAATGGTTCAAATAAAATAAATTATATCAGTTAAAGTGCAAACTGCATGTATTTGTTACTACCATGTTGAAGTATATAAAAAAAGCTGAATTGGTGAGTCATCAGCAGAGCAAGGTTTCTTGTAGAATGCCATTTTGAGCATTTTACTAAGACTGTGATTTCCATACAAATACAGCTTGAAACAAGCTAGATATTAACAAAAAGAAAATAAACATTTGTAATTCAATGTGTCTAAATAATAAGTAAGGTGAATATATGTTTAAACAAATGAATAAATGTACATGAAACTGTGCATTTTTTAAATAAATGTCCTTATTGAGATAGCATCCCTTCCCAGTTAAGATCATAGATAAAATTACTGTGAAAGTTAGCCAGCAGAACTAACTTCAAAGCTGATCACATTGCTTAGAGCCTTGTCCACCTGAATTCTGAAAAAGTCAGCCAGGATGGAGAATCTACAACCTATTCCCATGCTGCACCATACTTAAAACTGAGAATATTTTTCTGATGTCAGATCAGAAATTCCTTTCTTGCAGCTTTCATTGTTGCCTCTGTTCTTTTTGCTGTGGACATGTAAGCAGATTCTGTCTCTGTCTCCACCACAATACTGCTACAGAAAATTGAAAAAAAAAAAAAAGCAAAAAGAAATATTTAATTAATACAAAGCTTGAGTTTTATTGCAAAGCAAGGATTTTTAATTATTTCAATTAAATACCTTCCTTTGGGAAAACTGTTAAAAATTGCAAAACATGATGATAATCAATGGCTGAATTAAGGGACTCTGTGTCCCTGAAGCAAAACACTTTGTCTGTGCTCATACAGCATCTGCTTCTTGTGCACTGCCTTCTCAGCCTGAGACTATTTTCGATTTCTCTGCCTTGGCTTGGGTAGCTTTGGGTTTCACTGTTTCACCTCTAGCTGGATCTTTGCCTTTTTTGGTCTGCCAGCTTTCATATTCTTTAAGCTTTTGATTGCTTTCTTGACAATGGTAGCTGCCAGTTTGTTGTATTTCCTTGAGATTTCCTTCAAAGACATGTCAAATCCGGGCTTCTTGGCAGTGCCGGTCAAGGGTCAGGTGGTTCTTGGCCTATACTGCCTTCTTGACACCTTCCTCTTGTTGAGTTTAAAGGATCTAGAAGTACCATATCCTCTTGTGCTGTGTTTGTCCAGACTCTAGAGACCCAGCCTGGTGCAGCTGTTGACCTTCTGAACTACATAGGCTTCAATTCCCTTTCAGAGTGGTGAGAGAAAGTTCTTCTATGCTACTTGGAGATCTCATTCTTGTAACCAGCCCTCCTGGAAACTGGAGCTTGCAGGATCTGGGTCCTCCTGCCACCTTCTCCATCTTCTTAACCAGTGCCTTAGAGGCTGGAGCAGCAGTGGCATGTGCAGCAGCAGCAGTTGCTTCAAACATGATGGCCAGCACAGCCTACTACCATGAACAAGGTTTTGGTTTCAAACTAGTACACATGTCAGCATGCCACTTCTTGTATTAGGTGCCAAATGCATACAAAGCCTTTCCATACTGAAGACATTGCTGTGGCAATTACTGCTCTGACTGTTCCCTTGTAGCACCAAGGTCAGACAGGTAAAGAAAATGCACCGACTGGAAAATGCTCACACCTACTATGTTCATTGTGTGGTACCCAAAAAACCCACAGAACAACCGGGAAAAAAACCTACTTTAGCCATTATTATGGATTAACATATAAAACCTGTTTACTTCCACAGCCTAGACTTAGACTCCAGCCTGGTCCTTGCTGTGGAGGAAAGGTTCAAAAAGAGTTGCTTTTCTGCCCATTGTTCCTGAGACTTTCCACACTGTGGTCACAAGTAGTTTTCTCATGAGCTTTGCTTGAGCCCAGCACCATCATTACATCATTTCTCTTGAGTCCATTGTCCTTCAGCTGAACTCTTCATAGTCTCTGCAAACCACTTTGCTGTTTCTGTTGTCTGAGAATCCTCAGTGGCACTGCTTCAGGGAAGGTTTATTTACTCTCCAGTCTGTGAGCTTTTTTGGTCTTGTTACCAGTTTTACAAATCATGATGGTACCAAGCTAGCCACCTTAAAGTAAATGTACTTGTGCCCTGCCTACCTGCACCTGCACAGAAATTATAGAAGACATGAGTGGACATGGTGTTCCTTTATTGGGCAAAGGGTGATTAACTGGTTATGTATGTGAGTAAAAGAGATGTATATTTTAGTGGGATATATTGGTTTGGGGCCACAACTGAGTGGGAAGCAGAAGCAATGCTACAAGCATTGTCCAAAGCCAATGGGCAGCAGTGAATTAAAATTTATGATAATTATAATAATAATAATTCATAATCCTTAATTTCCCAGAGTCATTGTTTCCCACTCAGATTCTTCCTCTTCTTTCTCTCCTCTGCTTTCTAAGAGCTTCTACCAGCCTTTTCATTCAAGCAAAACCCATGCTTTTCTCTGGAACTCTGTGAAGTTAGCTAGGAAGTTCTCAAACTCTTGGATACCCTTCCCTGCTTGGGCAGCTGGCTCAAGTGTGTCACGACTGACCTCACTGCTTACAGTAGAAACTTGGGATTCTCCTACACAGTCATTACTGAAGAAATAACTGATGCTAACAGTGAGCACAGCTAGGCAGGGCAGTGCCATAGCAAGGGAAGAAGACAGAAAAGATACCACAGCAGAGTAGAACTTCATCATGAAATGAGAAACACTTTTTGTGTCTTCTTCCTCTCTACATTGGGCTCAGGATAGGTCTCCCATTCCACCCCCAATACTGAGAGCGCTTGCCCCTTGGAAGACAACCAGGGTATTGGGAGCAGACCTTAATTCTATTGCCTGACACTTCGGCATTAGCGGGTAGACGTTAGCGGTGATGTCCCAGTAACCTGGATGTGGCTGGTGATGAGAGCATTTGAGCAGCTCTGAACTCTAGGAGAAGATGACAAGAATTAGGTTATCTTGAATCTTCTGAAAATACCTGCTTTGTTGATAAGAAAACTTAGATGCAAGAATGAGTGCTCATGAGTGCCTCCAGCCAACAAAGACTTGTACAACTGCAGGGAACTCAAGCCAAGGAACACGTAATGTGCTGCTCCTTAGTGTGTTCCCAAGCACTTCTCTTCCAGATGCTCCAGCAAAGGACTTCTCCAAAGACAACAGGGAAATTAAAATTAGGATTTAACACCCAAGCCCCGGGTGCAAGACATTTTTGCACTGAGCTGCAGCAACTGCACAAACAGAAGCTAATAACAAGCGGCTTTGGTCTGTGAAACCATAACCACAGCTAGAAGGTGAGTCTCATTGTGAAAAACTGCAGTACAAAACCGAGTTTCTCCCCATGACTAGCAGATTATTGCAGAGATATGGAGCCAATGACTTCCATTACGTAGGGGGAAGATGTTACTGGGAGCAGAGTCTGGGATGCCCAGACCAGGACAGTGAGTTGTGGGAGAACTGAGTAACCCTGGGACACAGCCTGCAGCTCCCTGTCTAAGAGGGTGTCCTCTGGGTCTGTGCAACAGAGAATCAGAAGCCGAGTCAGATGGGCAGGGTGCACTGCAGGCTGGAGCTGCATGCACTGCTATGGGAAGCAACAAGATGCAAGCAACTCTGGTGGGTACTTCTGCACCCCCAGCTATCAGCAATGGGGAGGGTGCGCTCTCCTTTGATCACAGCCTCTCTGTATTTCTTAGTGGAAATGAGAAAAGCTGCTAACCATGCCACAGCCTCAAGCTAGAGAACATAGGTAACGACTTTTAGTGCAAGTATTTGGACTTTGGTCACATTTCTTACCTGCATTCATGATGGGGAAGTCATGCATTGGGTCTCAAACCCCTCAACACCTCTCTTCCCTTCCCACTGGTGATCCCAGCAGGTGTCAGCTACTAGTAGCAAGGAATGGGACTGCTGCTGCCTAGAGACATGGTAGGGGAGTTAATACAGGCAGATTAAAAAAAAAAAATTCTGGGGTCACAAAGGCAGGACTAAAGGGTCATTAGTTCCCATAAGAAGCATCAGAGTGGGCTAGCAGAGAGCTGCAGGGCAGGAATGAAAGACACTCACAGGACTGTGGTTGAAAAATGTGTACTCAATTCAATAGTTTCACCCTAATTTGCCTCATCCCCCAGAACCAAAACAAGCTCAACAGTGTAACAAAAATAAACCGTGAGTCAAGTCTCCAGGTAAAGGTTTTGCAGTGCAAGCCTGGAAAGCCAAATTACTAGCAAAATACAAAATACCATATAATCTTAGTGCACACCTAAAAGCCATATGCCCTCAATTCTGCATCAGTGGCATGATCTACAATCCTGCAGCATGCAGCAGTGCTCAGCATGAGGGTCCATGTTTCATAAATATCCCTTCCCAGTGGCACTCCCACACTCCTGGCTTCTCTCCTTCCCATGTCCGTCTCATGACCTGGTATCCCTGCTCTTGTCTAACTTAGATGCAGCCTCAGTGAGACTCACCCCACAGTGCTTTAGATTTGTATTTTCAACCCCACCACCGCACACTCCACACCTGGTGATTGTCCACCCCATGCAGTCCTCATATACACCCTCACAGCTTTCATATATCTCCGTGGTGCTGCATATTCCGCTGCACAAAAGGCAGTGCTTTGTCATGCAACTACTGAAACCTTCTCCCCAGTCATGGCATCTGCAGCTGCATCACAAGATGAGTTGGCAGCTCTAGGGACAAAGCCCTTTGCCTCATGTCCTAGACAGCAAGCTTCCTCTCCATCTAGTGCAGACTTCTATCTTACACCAAGGACTGGAGTAGTGGGAGTGATCTGCCTGGCAGAGGAGCCTGAGCAAATGCATTGCCAATGTGTTGCATCTTTAGTTCAAAATAGGGTGATGAATCTTTGTGAAATGAACACAGAATATAATGTAATGTGTGTATAATTAAGAAGTCATTTCATATATGCCTGCACTAAATATATGTATTACATTATATATGCTTACAATAAACAAGAACTTCAGCTTATCTATTTGCCTATGTCAAACTGCAAGGAACTCTAATGTTCCCCTGCTTGAGATCTCTGTGCAAGTCAGTGCCTCTGGTGCATGAGCACTTGTTGAGCAGAGAAAGTTGTTCTGCTTGAGGTTTCTGGTTGAGGTGAGGGGAAGCAGGTATCTGCGTTTCTTGTGTTCAGTGTATGAAGCAACCAACTGGTGATGTTGGCGCTTGTTTCAAAAAGTGATTTCTGAGCAAAGCGTGAATGGAAAAAAAATATATTTATATCAGTACACATGAACACACTACTTCCTGTTGACTAAACAAGCAATCTCTCCCCTTCTTTGAGGCTAGGTAATTTTTTTTAATTATTCACCACATTTTCGTTCTCTGATTTCTCAGTAGTTTGCTTTCTGAATCTTTACTAAGAGCAATGGTGATATTCCTTTTCCCCGCTTACACCTGATCACTGTATCAGCCTGCTGCTATTTTTCTGTTGTTCTCACTTCGAGACAGGAAATAGAAACCTGAGCACAAGAAACCTGAAGGGATGCTATGGCATCTTCAGTAATACTGATAAGCCGGAGCAGTGCTTCTTCATAGATGACACCTCAAAAACACCAGCACAGAGCCCCTTTCTAGGCTTTTTCACTAGCCTCTAACTGAAATGGGCTTTGATCAGAAACAGAGATGGAGTCACCTTCGGTAAAACTGGTTTTCTCTTCAACCTCCAGTCTCCTCTGCAAGTTAGGACTGAGCACAAAAGAAGAAAAACTAGAGTAGTCAGCATCTTTCCTCACATATTATCTCTCAGATGAAAATGTCCCACCATATGTTAAAGATTTGGCAATTTACAGCCAGGGACAAAGCTGGACCAGCAGTTAGGTCAGGGATAGGCAACATTTCCATAATTTTCCAAACTATCCATTTTTAAAAAGAGCAGAAGTGAGATCTGCTACTGAGCAAGATCTTGCTTTGGCAAGAGACTACACCTCTAATTTTTGGCAGAACTGCATAGGAGCTGAGGGTCCCTCTTGAAATGTCACCCTAGACTTGCTCTGAGACTCAAAAAATCTCCACACCAAAACATTTCTGCTCTTAGGATTAGAACTAGAGGCAGAGAATCACACTGACTTTGTTACTTGCACCTCCAGTGGGAAGGAAGTTAACAGTCTAAACAAAGGGCATTAGAAAGCTTGTATTAATACACACAGAGAGCCCTGCCAAAGTGTGACATAAATGTAGTTCATCTGTTCATTCATTCTATATTTTTATCTCTGTGGAGAGCAAAAAGGCTCTCAACATTTAAGAAAAAAACGGTTGTTTTAAACATGGAAGAATGAATTCCACTTACAGGTAAGATCAGAGAAAGGACCTAACTAAACTTTTTATGAGACTTGGCATGTTAAACCTTTGAGAAAATCAATATGCACAAATTTAATTTATGAAGAAGACTAGGCTGGCCATGAAGCTGTTTCTTGACTCCTTTCAGGGCAGAAAGTATTATGTAAAATTTTCTGCAAGCTTTTGGCTATGGAAATAGGAGCCAAAACAGGAATAAAGCTGAAGCCACCTTAATTTATCCAATGAAACACAGTTGTTGTCTCCAAGAAGCAAATTTCCTGTACAGTATAGCTTTTTTTTTAAAAAAAAAAATTCTTCTTTTTAGTGTCCTGTTCGACAAACATCCTCCTTACATTATTAAAGGAAAAAAATAGTATGAGATGGGGGCAAAATGACTCTTGGTCTGACCTAGGAGATTTGTCACAAGGTGCAGCTAGGGCAAAGGCTGAAAAGGGACAGCTGCTTCATTAGCAAGAGAGACCTCTTTGACTCTCTTAAGCATAACAGGACAGAGGTTCACAGGGATTACAGGTTCTTCTAGCTTTAATCAAACACTACGAGCCAGATCCTCAAAGAGGATAATTGCCACAACTCTTGAGACCAACGCAGCTGACAAAATGTGGGTTTGTTGAGCATGTACCCTACTCAGATATTTCCCTAAGAAAATACAGCCCAGCCATAGACCTCCCAGGAGTGCTTCTCATTTTCATGGAGTGTGCCATGCCAGCTGTTCTGATAGACAAGTACTGTCAAAGTACTGGGCTAGAGAGTCATCTGCTCTGTTCTGGTAACTCACCTCTCCTTTTCATGTTTTGCATATACTGGTTTCACACAGTTCTAGCATGCTGAAAGCCAGTAAAATTAATAAGGAAAGCAAATGAAGCAGAGAAAAAAACTGAAGAACTACCCTAGCGTGAGGTAAACAAAAGCCCTGTTTCTCAGCCACAGCACTGAACTTGCCCTGTTGAGGCAGAAGTAGAGCAGAATGTCCCCTGGTCGTCTTTTCAGGACCTTGCCTAGCTGGAGCCACCACCCTATCCCTTGGCTGCCCTTCAGTCCAGCAGAGGAGTTGGGGGCCCAGGCAGGTGCTGTGGGGCCATGGTGGAGCAGAGCCCGGGCAACAGAGAGCAGTGTTGGCAGAGCGAAGTGTGTACATCCTAAGTGTGAGCCCAGGCATGACGGTGTACAACCACACGCCTGCTGGGTGCAGCCGTCAGACGGCAGCCACCAGCAGATCACAGCTCCGGTGCCCCCTGGAATAGCATTAGCAGCCCTGAATCATTCCCCAGCAGTCCTTTGTGTACAGCTTTACAATGCATGTTTGCCACCACTGCTGGTGTGTTGACATGGCTCAGGTGCCCATGACTACATTCAGGTGCTGAAGTGGGGCCCAGCACACCCTATCAGACCCTGTTCTTTCTCTGGAGCTGGGTTCCTCTCACTCTCTGCCAAGCAGCTGCTGGGCCTTTCAAGGGGCATATGGAGGATGAGGAGAAGCCTGCCAATGATTTGGTGTTCCCTGAGCTCCTTCTAGATGACTGACTGTGGGACTCTGTGCAGAGCTACCTCCACGGTGGGGCAGGGCAGGGTCATCATCTCCACTGAACAGCTGCACGACCTAAGGCCCAGAGGGATAGTGTGGTTTTGCCCACATTCACGCTAATGGTACGCAAGCTTCCAGGCCCCCTCTAACCACTAGACAATGCTTCCTGCTTCATTATGTTATTGGTATTAATTCAGAATAATTTTGCAGGCAGGGAGGGCCCAATGAAGAGTGCAGTGGGGGAAAGCAACCAATGGGTGCTGAGCATCTTTCAGAACTGATGCCCCTTTGCATCTCAACCCTTAGCTCCTGCAGCTTCAGTGACCTTTCTAACTCCTCCCTCAACCACACCCCAGTGAAACCTGGTAGAGATAGATAGGGGTGAATGGGGAGGGGACACACTGTGCATTTCTGCACATCAAGACAGAGGGCTGCAGAGACAGAGCCTGCAAGAGAACCTCCTTGCAACAACACCTGAGAGAGACCCTAGCAGTCATGGACAGGTAAAATTAGTGCCTCCAGCTTCTTGCTCATATAATAAGCAAGGGTGTTTCTTTCAGAATTAACCTGCTCTTCATTTGGTGCTCACTATCCCTTTACTTTCCCTCATCTGACTCAGTGATAACATCCTGCCCAGTCCTGCTCTTGTACCTTGCATCTCCGTGTCTCTCTTATTCTTTCTCTTTAACTATCTGCCATCCTGTACTCTTTTTCCTTTCTGTCACTTCTCCATTTATTTTCATTATTTTTCTTCTTTAGAAATGAAAAAGATAACAGAAAGATGAACATTCAGATACTGTCCACCACTTAAGCACCTCAGTCCTTGTCCGCTCTTCTCTCCTTATCTATTACCTTTCCTTTCTCTTGCACCAGATTTCCGTCTTACTCTGTTCTGCCTGCTCATACCTTTGTGCTCATAAGCACAGACTGTTCCAGCACTGGATTCTTCTAGTTGCACTGCAATTACTCTGTGAGCTAATTATCTCTAATCACTCTCCACAACTGCATATCATTCACACACTTAGGGGTCTTCACTCTGATTTGAGGACTGGCTTAATGAATCTATATTGGAGAAGGTCTCTGTTCGATCTGCTTCAGTGCCCAGGTGTAATCACAGCTCCTGTGTCCTTGCTGCTTTCCTGTGAGTTATGCTATAGTTATAGGAGTTGCACATGTATCCAGTAGTTTGTACCTAACTGCACATCTGCCCAGCTGCTCCCCACAACATCTGTTCACTCATTATTCTTCTTGTACTAGCCACGTTCTGAAATCCTCTCTAGCAAAAATTCCCTAGGACAGTGAATTCCAGAGAGAAGAGAAAACAGGAACAGATGTTAATGAACATTTCTGGCTGAACAAACAACTACTGTGATTCAAAGTTGTCTTTGCTTTGTTCTGACACTGAAAAATAACCCAAATGATCATAATTTTGTTTCCTGGCTTTTAGGGTAATTTCTTGTTCTTCACTCTTATTGGCATCCACACGGTCCTCTGCATGGGTAAAACCATTGAATAGAGAAAATTCGGAAGAAGTGAGTAAAGGCACAGTTAGAAGAAGAATCAGAAACATTTTGAAATCAAATGTTTTTACCCAAAATCTCACAAAAAATATAAAAGAGAAAGTCTGTTTTCCCCAAAGTTTTTGATGTTGAAAAGCATTTTTCCATGTGGGCTTCAATTAAACATCAAAGGAATTGTCATTGTTTTTAACATGGCTTATATGGTTCTTCAACCAGTGATTGCATTTTTCATAGTTCCTCTGCTCCATTTTCTGCCACTGTGGCACATTCCAGGTAAGGGCTTTGCAAGCTTCTGGCTTATCATACCTGCTTATTTCCTGCACAATTGTCTGGGCTGTCCTCCCTGGACAAACTGAGTATCTGTCACACGTAGTATGTGAGTCCCCCTCCAGCACCTCTGTTGGGGAGGAGATTCTGCCCCCTATCCCTGCAATAACAAATATCTAAGAGGGAGAAGTCTGAGTTGAACCACTCATTGACAGTTTTGTGAGGGGACCAACATATATGTGTGTGTGTGAGGGAATACATTCATGTGTTTATAAGTGCTTGTACAAGCACAGGGAAACGGGATGGACCTAAGGTGATAGAAAGTAGGGTGGCTCTAAGTGTGAGAAATATATCGAAACCGATAATGAAGAACATAGAGTTGGCATGGGAAATACGCACCCAACATGAGAAAGAGATGATGAAATGCAGTGGGGTGATTTTGTGTTCAATTCCTGATACAACCTGCAAACCCAGCAGAGCAGGACCATGGCAGTGCTTACAGGACAGACTTCCGAGAACTGCCTGAGGGTGTTGGTGGGCTGAATAAAATGCCTAGTCGAGATGCATTGCCTTCTGAATGTGTGTAGGACGCTGCAGAGCTTTGTCTTCTCTATGAACTTTCACCTAGCAGAGGACACGTCACAACTCCCCTGTGGTCTACTCTAGGAGCATGTCTGTATAAAAAATGGCATAACTGAGTATGCGTATGCTAACTCTTTCTGTGTGAGCTAGACAGGTAAGTTTTCACTGCAGTCTGAGGATGAGAAGATGGCAGGAAAGAGAACATGTGCAGGTGGCTTGCCTATCTCTGAGACAATCAGGGTATCAAGGGTTCTTGAGGGAAGAACATGTTTCTCTGGTATTGCTGTGAAATGCAATAGGGAGAGCTACAGGAAAGCACAGCACATGCATCAAGTTACAAAAGGCAAGAGAATCTGAGTGAATGCGTGAATAAGGACCTGTAGCACTGCAGCCATGTGGGAGGATGTTCAATGGATGGAAGCTCCTGAAGGATCAGAAGGGGTGCCACTGATAGCTGGAGGTTAAGAGCTCTGCAGTACTCAGGCTTTATGGTGACATTGGCAAACAGGTGAAGGGTCCCTGTGTAAGAAACTTATCATTGCTTAGACTTTCAGATTTACATAGGATTTAAATTCCTAACAAACTCTAATTCCCCTTCCCTATACCTCATTGGAGACCCCCCAAAAACCCAGCTTGCTAGCCTATTGGAGGGAAAAGATGACAAAAGATGTGAATATTTTTAACCCATTCATCTCTATTTTGCATTGCTGTGGGGGAGGCAAGTATTTCACCTCAATGAACACAGCTGTTTTCAGCTGCCTACAAACCTCCTCTTGGCAGTGAGACTGTTAGATATGTCTCTTGAGTACCTCCCTCCCAGTGCTCCTGTTGCCTGTCCCCAGCAGGATCCATGGGCATGGGAGCAGACCCCCATTAATCTCAGTGTTTGTCTGGTGTGGGCACAGTACTTGTGTCTGCAGGGGCGTCAGCTTGCCTACAACATTACATATTCTGTCAGCTATTCTATGGCACCTTAGCAGAGCCCCTAGCCCTGCACACTTTCAACCATACTCTTCTTTTGGGCCAAGCTGGGAAGAACTGTCCAATATTCTCTAAAGAGGCTAATTTGATCCATCCCTTGCCCCAGTGGTTTATCAGGGTTTCGTACAGCAAAAATAGTGCTTCTTGATGACTGAGCTCCAGACTTGCTCATCTTCCCAGGTCTTCTCAGACACCTTCATCCTTCTCCCTCATTGGTGTCCCTCTGTTGGATGTTTGCAGATATTTTCACATTCTACTCAGCTATAGTTGCTGTTTGACTAATCACTACTAATTCACTTACTGCTTCAGCTTACAAGGTCGCCTGCTTAATCCTCAGTCACGTCTGCACCCTTTCCCTAACACATTGCATGCAAATTACTGGTGCTTTTCTTTTACTGAGAGACCTGGACAAGAGGAGGATATCTTTCATGCTAAGGCCTCAACAGAGACATGACCAATTTTACCTCCAGGGTGGGGCTAATGTAAATTCTCATATCTTCTCCTGCAGCCTCCTGATGAAGAGGAAGCTCTTCCTCTACAACTTCAAGAACCTGCGCTGGGCTAAGGGTCGGCGTGAAACCTACCTCTGCTATGTTGTAAAGCGCCGTGACAGTGCTACATCATGCTCCATGGACTTTGGATACCTGCGCAATAAGGTATGAGAAATGAATTAGCATGCTTTTCTCATATCCCTGCTGAGGTTCATGAAGCTCCAGTTTGCTTGCGGCAGCAAGGAGGGCTGCCACAGCAACACAGGCACTGGCATGTATTTCCACAAGCCACAGGCACTGTACCAGTGCATACTATTGAGGAGATGTGGCCAACAGGTAAGCCTGTACTTGATGCTACCCCCAAGCATGAAGTTACCAGCGAGTATGTTACCAGCGAGATAGCCATACTCCCTACTGTTTTACCAGCTTACCTACTTTTCTACTTAGCTCCCACCCATTCCTCTTCTACACATTAGTCAGCTTACGTGCTCTTCCAGCCAGTCTTCCACTTATGTATCATTGTATCTTCTCCCTCTGTGCACTGACCCTAGTAGCTAACTCCTACCTTATTTCTCCTCCCTCACATCTGATCCACCTCACACCTTCTTTCTCATCCCTCTCCCTCCCTGCCTGATGCCTTACTCCCCTCCCTCTCTCACAAAGATGGGCTGCCATGTAGAGGTGCTCTTCCTGCGCTACATCTCAGCCTGGGACCTGGACCCGGGTCGCTGCTACCGTATCACCTGGTTCACCTCCTGGAGCCCCTGTTACGACTGCGCCCGGCATGTGGCTGACTTCCTTCGTGCCTACCCCAACCTGACCCTTCGCATCTTCACAGCCCGCCTCTACTTCTGTGAGGACCGCAAAGCAGAGCCAGAGGGTCTGAGGCGCCTGCACAGGGCAGGGGCCCAAATTGCCATCATGACTTTCAAAGGTGAGATGAGCAGGCAAGAAAAAGATGACAGAAAGCTATGGGGGGTTAAGGAGACCACCAAGGGTGGGAGAAGATAGGACAAGGAACCAGAGAAGATGATGGCAGGATGCGATGATTTAGTGATCCTTGGAGAGGTCAGTGTACTCTCTGGGGCAGTATTGAGCATTCTCTAACTCCCCTGTGCCTTGCACAGATTACTTCTACTGCTGGAACACATTTGTGGAGAACAAAGAAAAGACATTCGAAGCCTGGGAAGGGCTGCATGAAAACTCTGTCCATCTATCCAGGAAACTTCGACGGATCCTCCTGGTGAGAGCAAATTCTCCACCTCCTTCCAGTACCCCTTCCCTCATCTTCTTGCTATCTTCCTTGCTTTAGTTCTTCTCTGTTCTTGTTGCCCATCTCTGACATCTGCCATTTCATTAATTCCTGCTTCTTCACCTTCCACACCCCTCACAACTCTTTCCCACAGCTTCCTTCATATTTTTTCTCCTCATTCTCTTTCCCTTCTTCTACCTTTCATCCCATCTCCTGCCATTCCTTCTTCCTTCTCAATCTTCATAGGTTTCTGCTCACTTGACAACTGACCAACCATTTCTATTTTGTCCTGCAGCCACTGTATGAAGTAGATGATTTACGAGATGCCTTTAAAACCCTGGGACTTTGAAGTAAAAGTCATCAGCAATCAGAAGACCTCACAAACACTTGCTTTTGATTCCTAGCTCTCTCCCTTAGAACAGATTTTTCTCTTCTTCCTCTTTTTACATCTCTTCCTTCCAGCCCTGTGTCTAGAGATAAAACTATTCTTATTTTTTAATTTCCAAGGAGAAGTAGGCAGATCTTCTGAAGATATATTCCCACAACTCCATTCCACACTTCCTCCATTGCTAGCTGGGAATAGCCAGGATTGCTGCAATGCTGCCAGTCAGCAATTTTTCTTCTCTCGGTCCCTGCAGAGCTAGTTCAGGTGGTCCACTAAATGGAGTTCTGAGTTTAACCTTGTCCAGGTGGGATCAGACAGACTGGAAAGCCATTTGTGTGTCTGTGTTCTCACTGACACCACACTGGCCTGCATATTTCATGAGGGCTTGGTCTCTTGGCTCTTAGAGCTGCACTACACTGAGCTGCTCTGTGTCCTCTACTGTGAAACAGTTTAATTGTCCTTTTGGATGTGGGTAGGAAGGTAAAAACCACCACCATTTAAGCAGGATAGCCTACGTCCTAACTGCAAAATTGACCAGTTATTGGAAAGCTTAACTTAGAAAGTTGAATTGAGTCCTGGATAGTCCAGGTAGCTTAACTTGAAAAAAATCACTTGAAGCCAGCAGGCCCTCTAAGTGGAGGCCCTGTAGTGCCTCCGGCCCAGAAAGGAGGAAGCTTCAGTAGCTGTGTGCCCAGGTTTTATGATCTAGGAGAAGTTGAAAATAGACAGTTAAAAGCCTAAAGCAAAAGCAGAAGACTTGGTGGTCAACATTTTCAAATATGAACTACAGTTCTTGGTGTCCAGTAAGACATTTCCCATGCAGAAATAGGAAGCCAACCCAACTCCTGTTAACTATGTTGAGATATGGCACCTTGGGGTCAGTAGTGAATAGTGTATGGATCTCCCACCCAGCCAGGAAAGGAGTCACCAAGGCACTTCACCTCTGCTGGTGTTTTCCCTGCATATATCTACTCGAAAACATACTTCATTTCCACATTTTATTAGCCCTCAGACTTAACTTCTCAGTTAAATTGAGGCTGCGGCATTATATATGGTGTATTGTCATCCACATCAGGCACCATATGTTTCTTCATATACCTCAAGGAGGAGCTCTGCCATTCTGACTACTGGAGTACTTTCATCCACTTAGCTTTTCCTCCTAGATCAGGCCTGCAACATGCTCCCTTCCTAGCCAACTGTTCTCTACTGGAAGCACCTTAATAGTCCCACAGCCTTCTTATTTCAGGTCTTCTACTATCTGTAATATGGCTAGATGCACCTAGTTGGTGACTGGACTGAGAGTTGACCAGAAAAATCACTTGGAACAAGCAAAGCTATACAGCTTGTAGATAGGTAACTTCTGTAGGGGACAAAATCAAAGCATCCTCCTGCCTGGCAGCCTCTGTGTTTCCACAAGTGGACCCCATCAGTGCTTGATTTTATGGACACAGTCTTTACCAAGCTGAAGACATGAGTTCATAGTACACACCCACTCACCACCACCTCTCCTTTGCCTAAATTACATATGGATTGTCCTCTGCAATATAACCTCTTCAGGTTTTGTCAAGGCTAAGTGTGTCCTACGTCATGGGTGTGCTCGGTAATTTAGTTCATGATGGCTGTGAGTTAGTTCTCTGCCCATCCTGTTCCTCTTTCTAAGTGCAGCTGGAAGCTCTTGTATCACTCCTCAAAACACCTTGCCTGGAGATAACACCAGCTGCAGGAGGAGAGCAGAGAGCTTTACTCCCACAATGCCTCCTCCTGGTAGGAGATGCCACAACTGGGTGCAACACAAGCTTCCCACAACTTCAAGCTCTTGAAGCACTCTCAGCTTGAAGAAATTTGTCCAGGAAGAACAAAGCATTAATATGCATGCATAGTGTTATATTTTTGTTTGATATCATGGATATTATTTATATAAATACAGGTCTTACAAATGAGCACCTGGTTTTGCCATTATTTCAGTACCATGTAAGTGAGGGAAGTATAAATTGACACAAAGGAATGACACGTCATCTATCATTTCTGATTTCTATAGAATCAATCTGGCACAATCCTCTCTTTACCTTTTTTGCTTGTAAATTTGAAGTTGTTGACTGTGTCATCCAGCAGATCAAGGCAGTAAGGTGTTCAGGCAACAGGTGCTTTGGAAATACAACCAAAAATCTTGGGTATAATTGCTTAAGTTGTTCAAGATGCTTCCTTCATTCATTGCAACCCCATTCACAACTCATACTTGACCAAAGCAGACACAGACTTGTTAACTCAACAACCTCCGCAAAACAAAAAGAGAGGCAGAGATAGGAAAAAGTATCTCTGTCTTCCAGGTTTTGGTACCGGTCTTGTCAGTGAAATTGTTGGAGTGAAAGTAGCTTTTTCTAAAAGAGCAATTGAGACATTGGTTTTTGATTAAATGCTGACAAACATTGAGCCGGATACTTGTTGAAACATGGCAACAGATGACATTATGCAACAGGAAAATAAAAGCAATAAGTAAATGCAAGGCAACATGCACTGTGTTCAGAATACATCCTAGACTGCTTCTTCTGAGTCGAAAGCAGATTAAAATCAGAGTGGACTGCTTAGCTAATCTACACAATCTATACATAGGAATGTAGCTTTTTTGCTATAGAGATTCTTTTTAATCACACTCTTTCTGTTCTCAAGTACTGATTCGTATTATTTATTACAAGGTATTCTTTGACTGGCGTTATTAATTCATCCAACCTCAATTCCAAGAATGACTCCCTGGAGCATGACTCTTATGTAGTAATATTATATTTTAACCAAGATTGTTTTGCCTGCTTGTATGTAGGGAACACTTAACTACTGCTTATGTACTCTTGAAAGCCATTTACGTTTGCAGCCTAACCCTTATGAACATAGTGGCTGTGCTATTCTATACGTCTCCTTCTTTTATCTGCACCCGGGGAAAAAGCTAACCACTAAAGGGGATTGTGGTGACCTTAGGCCCAGTTACCTGAGCTGCGAGAAATGGGGGCCTGTGATTTCAGGGAGGGTGTTTCTTCCCAAGGGTGTGAGTAACAGCCAGAGCAGAGGCCTATGGTGCTAGCTGAAAATCCCAGTCTCACTTGATCCAACATTGTTAAGGAAAATGAGAAAATGCAATAAATATATCCATGTCAGACTTTGGTAATATTGATAGTTGATTGTGATTAACAGAGCATTGTATTAAGAATATAATAAGAACAGGTGCTAGAAATTAATCTTCATGACAACTACAAAAATACTGTTCAGTTGTCCCACGTACAGCCCTAGTCCAGCTGAATCAAGAGATGTGTAAAACGAAATGTCAGACTTAGAACATAGGATTAGATTTGATGATAAGTGATGATTGAAGGGTCACCTATTTTTGAGTATAGGACTAGACTAGATATGCATATAAGTTAATGGAGCAGCTTGAGGTTTTTCTTTTAAGCTTAAAGGCGACAATATGTGTCTCAAGAAAGAAGATAAATGACTTTTATGACTACAGGAGGAATCTGACCTGTTGAAGCATCACTTCTGATGGAGAACCAAAACAAGACAGTGGAGATGAATTATCAAGGTGGACTTTTGAGTTAATGAAGAATAAAGAACTAGGAGCACATGGAAAAACACCAAGAACTTTTCAAAGAAAATATCTGTTGTATAATGCTATGTTAAAATATATAAATATCTGACAATTTTGTGTGGGCCTTTGACATTCACGGGGGTGATGGCCCATCTCTGAGTTGGTAATAAAAAAGGCCTAGGGTTACCCATGGTCTGGTGAAAATCCCTTAACCCATAGCTTGCAACAATGAACAATCCATAAGTGCATCCAAACAACTGTAGAAGTGCCACCCTGAGCCCATCTTTCCATAAGTGTGCCAGCCTGCCCATTCTCTTGTTACTCACACCCTAAGGACTACAGCCACAATTAGTGACAGGATACAAAAGATTTCCCATCACATATAGCACAAACCTGAGCATTGCCAGTCCTGCCCCTGTGACTGGGTGTGTAATGTTCTGGGTGCTTTTTTTCATGCTCAAGCTGTATACACCATTACGACAATCACACTTTCATGAGGCTGCTGAAAACCACCCAGTCCATGGATTGGGGGTAGTGTCTTCATCCTCGCTGAATTTCACCCAGCATATTTCTCCATGCAGTCACTTGCATGACCTTTTGATTGACTCTCAGGATGCATCCAGTTTTATGACAAGTGACATGTGCTTTACTACCTTGGCTGCTGGGGTATGGAGACCACCTACTCTGTGAAAACCCCAACTCTGCAGCACAGTGAGGTACAGGGTAGATCTTTGATAACAGAGGAAACAGTGTAGAAAACAGGGCATGGCTGCCATCTCCTGGTACACACGGTTGTCTAGGACCGCTCATGAGAGCGTTTGCTGAAGGGATGTTGCTCCTCCTGCAAGCATCTCTTGAGTCTGGCTCTTGAACCCTCCAAGAACATGCCTATTGAAGAGCAGGATACTGGCATCATTCTCTCAGTTGCATACAACACTACTCCAGGTATATGCACAGCGTCCTTGGGCATCACATTGCAATAAGAAAGACATTACCATTAAACAATGCAAAGATACACACCACGCCCTTGCAAATATTCAAAGCATGTCTGTCCCCTTGCTTGCTCTTTCTCCCCTTCCTGCATGCTGATACTTGGAAACCAGCACAGAAAGGGTCTTCTTGTTAGCATCAATGTGACAATAAACACATAACACTCCGGGAAGGGTTATATGTTGGTTCTTTATTGGGGGGGCCCCCATGGATCAGGGAATAGTTTCTCAAATCTGATCCCCCACACTGTTATAACTCGACCGATATTTAGTCTCCTGAGGTTTCGCAATCTAATGTATATTCAACAGGTTACATCATTGCCCAATGCATATGTATGTTTCTATGACCTCATCAGCAAGTTTTTATCAGCTCTTACTGTGCTTGCGGCCTCCTTCTGGTGGTCGTGAAGAGGAAGGTTCCCTCATCATCCTCAGGAAAAAAATAATTTTTATTGTGAACTTTTTCCCTTTCTTCTTTTGGGCAAATGTCCAACGTGAATTTACTGCCAGTTTCCTTCTATCTCTACTTTAATTAACTCTAGTTCAGTAGACTCCATTTTTATCTTGCTACTTGAGTGATTTACAGTCTCCTGTTTTAACAAAGTGCTATTAGTGTTACCTTGTTAGCATTCCTAAGTAACTAACACTTTTTCCTACATCACTAGGTTTTAAGATTTCTTGTAATTTAAAACTACTACATACATTTAAATCATTTCTTTTCTTGATTTGCAACTAATTCAAACTACTGTATATAATAAAGTTTTAGATTCTTCCTCCAACATTCTTAGTCATGAAATCTAGTCTTCTGTTACTTGTCCCTTCAGCAGCTGGTGGACACTTGTCAACATTACTTTGATACAGGATAATGGAACCAGAGTAAGCCAAAGAGCTCCTACAGTGTGTGTCCAAAATTCATCTAGCTGCATACCCATATTTGCCTACTCGCCTCATATTCTTGCTGCTACTGACTTACTGTTGTTAATTCCCAAAGCATTCCTCACAACCTGACGAGAATCACATCTGCTATACAACTTGTCTGACAGAAGCTGCACTGGATTATGTTGCAGAGATGAATGCCAAATGAAACTGAGGAGCATGGTGGAATCTCATTTTCTTCCTCCTTCATAGATCATTTTGTCCTATGTTGTTCTGTTGTATATCCTTACTTCTCCCTTGCTTTCCTTCTTTGGCCACACTCCACACTCATCCAAGGCTTTCTGGCCTCGGGGCTAAACAGATGAGTATTAGCTGAAACCCAAAGCAATAATAAGGCACCTCTTCATGTGTTAGGAATAACCCCTCTGTCCTACAGTAAAGGTGCTGTCCTCTGCCTTGCCTGCAGGAAAACTGTTTTATGGTAATGAATTAGTTCACTGAGATGGCCTTGGACTTCCAGGGACAAAGTTGGAGGATACAGTATCTATGTTCACTCTCAGATGATACTGCAGGAAAAAGTAATTCATTTGCAGCAGGCCACCATATTGTAGTTATAGGATTAAGAGCAGTTTTGGGCTGGTGTATTCCTTACTGGGCTACTAGTCTTCTTTCATGTATTTGGCACAGCCCTAGCTTCTGGATCATCCAATGCCCTTCTCCTAGTGCTACTTACAGAAGGCTTCTGTTTTCTTTCTTGGGTCTTCTCAAATGAATTCTCTCCCATTGACCTACCTTCCCCTTCTAATTCAAGTCCAAGTCTCATTTAACCTCCAGGCAACATCATCATCCTGCTCCAAAGACCTGGGCCATCCAACTTGTCTTCCTCCAGAGAGTTGGAATTTTAGGTACACTGAGCTCTGATCTTTCCAAGGTGACAGTCTGGCTACATATTTAGACAGAAACATAGTGACACCTACCAGCAATTTAGATATTTTATGTGAACTTGCAATATGTCAGTAATTTCCACATTTCTGTGGGTAAAGGATTCTCTATATACTATGATAAACTGTGAGCAAGATTCTGTGATGCTTAGGTGTTTCTGGTAAGGGACAGGGATTGGTCTTCAGGTATTGTAGGTTTTTGTAAAACTTAGAGTTTCTGTTTTGTTCTGGACATGGATGCTACACATTGTTACATATCTTTGTGATGTAGTTTTTGGAATCTCAGAACCGAGGCAGAACAGAGTCTCAGAACAGAGCTAACTTCTGTAGGATAATAAAGTTTCAAAGCAAAACGTAAATGAAGATGTCTGAAGACATATAAGTTGGTTAGGCTCAAGTTGAGTTGCCATATTCCACAGCAGACACATAACTTACAAGTTGTATTGCTTGAATGGTTATGGACCCTCCTGTACTTAACTATATGTTGATCAAGTGATCTGATTTCTCCCTCAGGAAACAAAAAGTTAACACTAGAATGTCCCTAAAGAAGGCATGTGACATCCAGTTTGAGGCCCAAGGCAGGGGGAAGAAAACTTTAGTCACTTGGAGTAATTTTATTTGGTTAATGTCAGAGACACTTCCCAGCAAGAAACTCCCCAGCCAACTTTGCTCAAGTTTAGAAACTCTCTCAGACAGCAGGGCCTGGAGCTGCTTCCTTAGCCTGCAAGTTTTCTGGCTGTCTTGATAGTCTGCTAAACATCTGGAGACCTTGGTGTGCCCAAAGGATGTGATAAGCATTAATCTTCTAGAAGAGATAAGCATGGTTCCATCAGTCCCTGCTTTGTTCTTCAAATAATATTGTTGCAAATTCCCAGAAGCAGCACATTTGCCAAGCCAATGCTTGGAGGGCTTGGGAATCATGAAGCATTCAGATGTTTTGCATTATTTGCAGTGCAAACTGAAAACTGCTGCAAGGTCCAACATACTTGTCTCTTCTTTTTGCTTTCTACCTGTAGATATAGCTCAAAGTTTTCAGTATCTCCTGCCTTATCGTTCTGTTCAGTGTTTCCAGATGGAAAAGTAGATACTTCTTACTGTCTTCCCCCAATTTACAATGAACAGCTAAGACTCTAGAGTGTGGAATTACAAGGGAAGGAATTGTGACCAGGAACTGAACAACAAAAGCAAAGTTTCCACAGAGTTGGCAGTTTCCCTTTTACTCTGTTGTTTCTGCAGTCATAAAAGTAGGAGGAATAACATCTTAAGAAAAAAAAGCAATATAATCCTTTGTAATATAATTGTAATAAATTTTAATAAAAGCAGTAATAGAATAATAACATTGCAAAAATAGTGTAATAGAATGAAATATTTTCTGAAACATACACATATAGCCATAAAAGTGATCCTCATAAGGATTTTTCAAAACCAGAATGCATTGTTCTAGTTAATCCTTTGGAACAGAACAGAGCATGAAAAATGTTACTCGCTGGCCTCCCGAGAGGGTAGTCACAGAATCTGACTGCAGAATCAGAACACCTGAAAGGCCTGATCCTGGGCCATGGTCTCCATGTCCACTGGACTATCAGGTAGACTTGTAAAGGCTCAGAGCACTGTATCCTGGTTGCATCATCCAAACTTCCTGATTATTTTTAATGTGCTCCTTCTGCTGTGTACAATACTTAGGAATGCTCAGACAGTGACAAGAGCATCCTGTGGAGACAATATGAAGCTCATAGTTCAGGATGGCAACAGAAAAGACTGCCTGAGACTGGCTTTCCAGTTCTTGTAGAAAATGTTATGATGGACAAAGGTAACTTGAATGTATTTTGCTTATGCTTGTTGGTATTCAGTTTGACAGCAATGGAGGAAGCCCCTAGCAGGAAGAAAGAAACACGAACATTAAAAAATAGATGACAAAAGCTTGAGTTGCCTCTTCAACATGATCTGAAGTTTAAAAATAACTGCATCTAGGCCAAGAGTTCACTCTGATTACATAATGTCTCACAGGACACAGCTTTCCAGACAACATGGCAGCACCTTGGAATTTACTGTGCTGTGTAGAACCTCCTAGAAAGACAGACCAGTCAGAAACAGAAGCATTTAAAAAGCAGCAGATTGCACAGTTTAAGCCAAAAGAAGTGGAAAAGCAGAATTTTGTGCCCTCTAGAGGTCTCTAGTCCAACATGTTTCAGCGTGTGTTACTCTGAGGCTAGATCTAGCAACTCAGAGGAAAGTTCTCACTGTCTCTGAGGACAGAGGTTTGACAGCCTTTCTGGGCACCTGTTCCAGTACAGCACTGCTGTCGAGGAAGACTTTTTTCCTTCTGTCCAGTTGGAATTGCCTGGATAGGAGCTTATACCTGTTGCCTCATTTTCCCTCTGTGCAGATTTGAGGAGAGTCTGGCTCTATCTTTAAGTATCCAAGAATTATAGAATGGTTTGTGTTGGAACATATCTTAAAGATCATCAAGTTCAAACACCCCTGCCATGGGCAGGAACACATCCCACTGGATGAGGTTGATCAGATCTTCATTCAATCTGATTTGAACACGTTTGGGCATGAGGCATCCTCCACTTCACTGGGCAACCTCTTCCAGTGCTTCACCACCCACTCAGTAAAAATTTTTTCCTACTAGCTGATCTAAATCTTCCCTCTTTCAGCTTAAAACCATTCCCCCTCATCCTGTCACTGCACTTCCTGATAAAGAGTCCCTCCCCAGCTTTTCTGTAGCTTTCTTTAAGTACTGGAAGTCTGCTATAAGGTCTCCTTGGAGGCTTCTCTTCTCTAGGCTGAACAAGCCCAACTCTCTCTGTCTGTCCTCACATGGGAGGTGCTCAAGTCCTCTGATCATCTTCATGGCACTCCTCTACACTTACTTGTCCTTCTTGTGCTGAGGACTCCAGAACTGAATGCAAGATTCCACAAGAGCGGAGTAGAGGGGGAGAATCACCTCCCTCAACCTGCTGGTCAGACTTTTGATGCAGCCTAGGATGTGGTTGTCCTTCTGGGCTTGGAATTGCCCCGACCCAGATGCAGGATCTTGCACTTGGCCTTGTTGAACTTCATGTTGTTTGCACAGGCCCACCTCTCAAGTCTCTCAAGGTCCCTCTGGATGGCATCCCTTCCTTCCAGCATGTCAACAGCAAAGATGTTAAACAACACTGGTACCACTACCAGCCCCAATGAATGCCACTTGTTACTGGTCTCCACTTGGCCATTGAGCTGTTGACCACAACACTATGAGTACAACCGTTCAGCCAATTCTCTGTCCACTGTGTGGTCTATCCGTGAAATCTATGTCTCTTAGATTTTGAGACAAGAATATTATGTGGGACAGTATCAAATGCTTTGCACAAGTGCAGGTAGACAACATCGGTTAGTCTTCCTTTACCCACTAGTGCTGTAACCCCATAGTAGAAGACCACCAGATTTGTTGGGCATAATTTGTCCTTAGCGAAGCCATGTTGCCTGTCACCAGTCAGCTGCTTATTTCCTATGTGCCTCAGCAGAGTTTCGAGGAGGATCTGTTCCATGATCTTGCCTGGCACAGAGATGAGACTGATCGGCCTGTAGTTCCCCTGGTCTTCCTCCTTTCACTTTAAAAAATGGGAGGTATGTTTCCCCTTTTCCAGTCAGTGGTAAGTTCACCAGACTGCCACTACTTCTGAGGTATGATGGACAGAGGATTAGTAAATTCATACACCATTTCCCTTAGGACCTGTGGATGTATGTCATCAGGTCCCATGGATCTGTGAAGCTTCAAAATACTTGCACCTGATCTACTACAGTGGACAGTTCTTCATTGCCCCACTGCCTGTTTTGGTCTTCTGTGACTTAGATGGTGTGGTGTGAGCCCTTGCTGGTGAGGACTAAGGCAAAAAAAGTCATCAAGTACCTCAGCCTTCTCCATATCCTGGGTAACCACGTCTCCTGCTTCCTTACAGAGAGAGGGCTCACATTCTTCCTAGCCTTCTTTTTATCACTGACATATCCATACAACCTTTTCTTGTTGTCCTTGACATTATTGTCCAGATTTCATTCTCTCAAGGCTTTACCTTCCCTGACCTGACCCCAGGCTACTCAGACAATTTCTTCTCATTCCTCCCAGACTGCCTGCCCTTGATTCCACACTCTGTAGGCTTCCTTTTTGTGTTTGAGTTGGACCAAGTGTTCCCTGTTCACCCTGATATTTTTGCCTGACTTCCTCTTTGTTGGGATACATCACTCCTGAGCTTGAAGGAGGTGATCCTTGAATATTAACCAGCTTTCTTGGGCCCCTCTTCCCTCCAGGGCTTTATCCCACGGTAACTTAGCAAGCAGATCCTAGAAGAGGCAGAAGTCTGCTCTCCTGAAGTCCAGAGTAGCAAGCTTGCTGCACACACTCCTCACTGCCCTAAGGATCTTGAATTCCACCAATTCACGTTCACTGCAGCCAAGACTTCTCTTAAGCCTCACACTCCCCACCAGCCTTTTCCTGTTGGTGAGAACCAAGTCTAGCATAGAACCTCTCCTTGTTAGCTCTCCTATCAGTTGGAGAAGGAAGTTATCACCAACACATTCCAGGAACCTCTGAACTACTTGTGCCCTCCTAGTTGTCCCTTCAACAGATATCAGGGTGGCTGAAATCCCCCATAAGAACCAGGGCTTGCAAATGTGAGGCTGTGCCTATCTGTCTACAGAGGACCTCATTTATTAATTCTTACTGGTCTGGTGGCCTGTAGCAGACCCCCACCATCATCTGTCTCTGCCCTCTGTTTAATACACACTATTTTATTAGTTTTCAGGTCATTCCTCTTCCATCTCCATGTGTAGCTCCCTGCTCACCAGCTGGTTACTAACATAGAGGGCAACACCCACTCCCCTGCCTGTCCTTACTAAAGAGCCTTCATTCAACACTCCAATCATAAGATCCACCCCACCATGTCTCCGTGATGCTAATGGACTCATAGCCCTGCAGGTGTGCTCATGTTTCTGACTCCTCTTAGTTTATTCCCCATGCAATGTGCATTTGTACAGAAGTATTTAAGTTGGGCCCCCAGTGAATCCATCTTACTGGCTGGAGATCACCACCCTCAGGAACTATATTTTAAAGCCCTTTTCACCAGGTTGACCTATGACCAAGTTTTTTTCCATTCTTTGTTGGATGGACCCCATCAGCCTACAGTAGAACAGGTTTCTCAAAGCGTGTCCCAGGGTCCGTGTTCCAAGTGCTTCAGGCTCCTGACCACTGCAGCAGTACTCCGCCACATCCTTTCTAGCTCCTTAGAGTCTTTCTTATGCCAGGAAAGCCAGGATTTGACACAACAGCTTGTATTTCTCCAGAGCATGTGCCTGCAGCTCACTCTTCTCATTACACCTCGGTGTGATTAGTACAATGGCGCTGGGTCTTCACAAGGGCTGAGCACATAGACATCCCTGTTCCTTCTGTGGAGGGTTGGTGGTTAGACAGAACTACTGATAATGAGCCCTGTCCACCTCCTTTTTAGGGGTGGCTTGAGTATGACTGAGCAAAGCAGTTGAGTGAGTGCCTGACTTTCAGCACAAGTATCCCAAAATAAGCTTCTTAGACACCAGGACTCTGCAGCAATCTACAAGGTTGCCTGGGGCACAGGGAGAGACAGGCCTTATGAGGAATGGCTGAGAGAGCTGGAGTTGTTTAGCCTGGAGAAGAGAAGGCTGAGGGGAGACTTCATTGCTCTCTATAACTACCTGAAAGGAGGTTGTGGAGAGAAAGGTGACGGCCTCTTCTGCCAAGTGACAGGGGACAGGATAAGAGGGAATGGACTCAGCCTCCACCAGGGGAGATTTAGGTTGGACGTTAGGAAAAATTTTTTCACAGAAAGGGTCATTGGACACTGGAACAGGCTGCCCCAGGAGGTGGTTGAGTCACCTTCCTTGGACGTGTTTAAGTCACAGGTGGATGAGGTACTAAGGGGCATGGTTTAGTGTTTGATAGAAATGCTTGGACTCAATGATCCAGTGGATCTCTTCCAACCTGGTGACTCTATAGTTCTATGATTTGTTAGCTATATCTTTAAAAGCAAGACCTAAGGGGCATATTTGTCTTGTATTGCTGCCCAGGGAACCGCGCTGAGTTAGTTGTAGTTTGTGGGTACTCACAAGCATTTATCAGATAGCTCTGGTCAACTCCCTGGTAAGCATCACACTATGCATTTATTGTGCATAAACTGCTGAGTTATTTAGTTGTCTCAGACATCAGGATATTCAGGAAGGCAGAAAGCCAAGGGAAGAGTAGCTCCTAAGCAGTTATATTGCATTAAATAATTTGTAGATGAGCTGCCAAGGACTGTGTATTCTGTCACCTGAGTGTCTTATTCAGACAGTTAGAATATATTACAGTATAAATAATCTCCTTTGGAACTACTTTTAGTGTTCCTGACATCTTTCTGGTATTTAGCACATATGCCCCTTGACAGATATCATACCTTCCTTCCACAGGCAAGGAAGCAATGATGTCATTGCCATCACAGAAACGTGATGGGATAATTCATATAACTGAAGCACAGCTATGGTGGGGTATAAACTCTTCAGGCAGGACAGGAAGGGTAAGACAGGAGGTGGGGTAACCCTCTATGTAAGAGAGAGGATTTGGATATTGTCGAGCTTGATTATGGTGATGAGGAGATTGAGTGCCTGTGGGTTAAAATCAGAGGAGACCAAAAGAAGGCAGATTTTGTGATGGGAGTCTGTTATAGACCACCCAGCCAAGAAGCAGCTGATGAGCTCTTTTATAAACAGCTGGGCATAGTCTCTAGATCGATGCCTCTTGTTCTCGTGGGAGACTTCAGTCTTCCATATATCTGCTGGAAGTACAATACAGCAGAAAGGAAGCAGTCCAGGAGGTTTCTGGAGTGCATGGAAGACAACTTCCTTGCACAACTGGTGAGTGAACCGAAAAGGGAAGGTGCCCTCCTGGACCTACTGTTTGTGAACAGAGGAGGCCTTGTGGGGGATGTGGTGGTAGGAGGATGCCTGGGACAAAGTGATCATGAGATGATAGAGTTTTCAGTTCTCGGTGAGATGAAGAAGATGGTTAGTAGGACAGTCACATTAAACTTCCAGAGGGCAGACTTTGGACTGTTCAGAAGGCTGGTTGGCAAAGTCTCATGGGAGACAGTACTTAAGGGCAAGGGAGCCCATGAGGGTTGGGAGCTCTTCAAAAAGGAAATCCTAGCAGCTCAGGAGAAAGCCATCCTCATGTTCCGGAAAAAGAGCTGGCGAGGAAAAAAACCATCTTGGTTGAGCAGGGAGATCTTGAGAATTATCAAAAAGAAGAGGAATGTCTATGATCTTTGGAAGAAGGGACAGGCATCTTGGGTGGACTACAGGAGGGAAGTGAGATCATGCAGGAAAAAAAATCAGGAGGGCTAAGGCCCAACTAGAAATTAGATTGGCTAAGTATGTGAAAGATAAGAGTATTTAAGAGCTGACGGATGTGCTGGCCAGACCCCTTTCCATCATCTTCCAACAGTCCTGGAAGACTGGGGAAGTTCCAATGGACTGGAGGCTGGCTGATGTTGTGCCCATCTGCAAGAAGGGAGGATCCAGGGAACTACAGGCCTGTCAGTCTGGGCTCAGTGCCAGGGAAAGTCATGGAACAGGTGATCTTGAGTGCTATCATGAAGCACATGCAAGAGAACCGGGTGATCAGGCCTAGTCAACAGGGGTTCACAAAAGGCAGGTCTTGCCAAACTAACCAGATTGCCTTCTATGATAAAGTGACTCGGCTGCTGGATGAGGGAAAGGCTGTGGATGTGGCCTTCCTGGGCTTCAGTAAAGCCTTTGACACAGTTTCTCACAGCATTCTGCTTCAGAAACTGTCAGCCTCTGGCCAGGACAGGCACACACTCTCCTGGGTAGAAAACTGGATGGATGGTCGGGCCCAGAGAGTGGTAGTAAATAGCATTAAGTTCATCTGAAGGCCAGTCACAAGTGGGATTTCCCAGGGCTCAGTGCTGGGTCCAGCCCTGTTCAATGTCTTCATCAATGATCTGGATGAAGGCATTAAGTGCACCCTTAGCAAGTTTGCAGCTGGGTGGAAGTGTCAATCTGCTGGAGGGTAGGGAGGCTCTGCAAAGGGATCTGAACAGGCTGGACCACTGGGCTGAGACCGATGGCATGAGGTTATACAAGGCCAAATGCCAGGTCCTGCACTTGGGGCACAACAACCCCAAGCACTGCTACAGACTTGGAGAAGTCTGGCTACCTGGAGGGCAGGGGGACCTGGGGTGTTGGTGGATAGCTAACTGACCATGAGCCAGCAGTGTGCCCAGGTGGCCGAGAAGGCCAATGGCATCTTGGCTTGTATCAGAAGTGGCATGACCAGCAGGTCCAGGGAGGTTATTCTCCCTCTGTACTCAGCACTGGTGAGGCCGTTCCTTGAATACTGTGTTCAGTTCTGGGCCCCTCACCACAAGAAGGATGTTGAGGCTCTGGAGTGAGTCCAGAGAAGAGGAACGAAGCTGGTGAAGGGGCAGGAGAACAGCTTTTATGAGTAGCCACTAAGAGAGCTGGGGTTGTTTAGCCTGAAGAAGAGAAGGCTGAGGGGAGACCTCATTGCTCTCTATAACTACCAGAAATGAAGTTGTGGAGAGGAGGGTGCTGGCCTCTTCTGCCAGATGACAGGGGATAGGATGAGAGGGAATGGCCTTAAGCTCCACCAGAGGGGGTTCAGGCTGGACCTTAGGAAAAAATTTTTCACAGAAAGGGTCATTGGGCACTGGAACAGGTTGCCCAGGGAGGTGATTGAGTCACCTTCCCTGGAGGTGTTTAAGGGACAGGTGGATGAGGTGCTGTGGGGCATGGTTTAGGGTTTAATAGGAATGGTTGTACTCAATGATCTGATGGGTCTTTTCTAACTTGATTATTCTATGATTCTATGATTCTGTTTACACAGCTGAATGAGCTTTCAGGGTCACATAGCTCCGGTGAGCTGTAAGCTAATGAGCTTGTAGCTGATCAGTGTAAAGGGTTGAAAGAAATTTCCCCTTCCTTAGTTAAAAAAAAACCCTGAGTGTATTGCTAAATCTCCTCTCTACTCCTGGCCGCAAAGTATGCAGTAACATACTCCTTGGCAATCTCTCGCTCACCTTGACCTCTGTTCACCCAGTATCAACTCCATGCTTATTTTCCCTAATATCACTTCTACTAACACCATTACCAGGATCCTCCAAGCCTCATTTTCCTAGGATTTTGCATTATTTTTCACTCTCAATGTTTTTTTCAATTGTCTACTAACCAAAAGGATATGATTGAGCTCTGTCCAATTCAGAAAGATGTATTCAGCAAACTTGGATGGCCAATAGTAATCTTCTCCAATTTGATATGAAACAAATCTTTTCCAACAGTAAATGTAATCTGAGAAAAGAGACATAAAATTACTCCTGATGAAAGGCATGCCCAGTTATTTTTTCATTAATAAGTCAGTGAGTCCCTTCTTTCTCTGTAATGCAGGGACAAAGGGCAGGAGAAAGATATTAATTTGAGAGTATTGATGCAATGGACAACTACATAAATAAGCTAGTGGAAAGGGGAACCAAAACTCTATATATAGCAGCACTGCTAAAAAGGGGGCTTGCCAGAGCAAGAAAGATCTTTGTGGTGTCTTGGGCAACCGTATCACAGGTAGCAAGTCCATAAATCGAGAGCATGTTGGCCAAAGGAGAAGGAAGCACTGAACGGCAGGCTGCTCCTTTGGGAGGGACAGAAAAAATGGAGTGGCACATACAGTCAGGGCTGTTCAGGCATGCCTGCATACCTTTTGGTAGTTTTGTGCTTGATCACAGCAGCTTTGGGTAAAATAATAAACTTGTTATTTCAGTCATTAATCTGTCTTACCTACCTTAATGATCAGGAAAAACCTGGAGTGAACACTCTAATATTTAGTGGTTTCATAGTGATCTTAGAGTTGATTGGATGGGTGGAGCTTCTGTCAGTGCTCTGGTGGTATAATCTCAGAGACAGGTTCCCCAAGTTAAGCAACATCCTTTCAGTTTACATTTGACCTGACAGGTTTTGTAGCTGCACAGTAAATATCCACATAGGTATGTGAGATTCATCTCTTCATATGTATGTTCCTTGCTGTGAGTTGCTTGTCTGGGTTTAATAGGAGTAGTTGGACTTAATGATCCAATGGGTCTTTTCCAACCTAGTGATTTTATGATTCTATGATTTGTTTCAGTCTGTGTTCCTGGAAACTGAAATTTGGTTGTTAGCAATGATACTACATGCAAGACAAAATTGTCCTCTGTGATGGATCATCTGAAAGCCTTCTTTAGTTATGTCTCCTTCTCTTCTCCAGATAACAAGGGAAACTGATTACTTGCTGCTGAGTAGTCCTGTAACTCTTTCTATTTAGCAAATCTAGAAAATCAGCTATGATTACCTTCACAATAGTTCCTTTTTGAGTTTACACATGGCTGCATATGATGCTGCCAATGTTCAATGCACTTCCTCAGATCATATTCTAAAAGGCTATTGAAGATCTCCATCATTTTTGTTTTCACATCTCCTACCAATAAAAAATTGATTCATTTGAGCACCAGCTTGATCTTTGGGAAGAGGTACCTAATAGCTAAAAACTGCTTCACAAAGTGTTGTGGGCAGCCACATTGTCTTGATGTTAACTCCCTGTTAACTTTGTAACTTTCCTCTACTCTTACTTCTCAAAACACAGGGCTAGTTCTGATGTTTATGTGCTGGACCTTGTTGCTAAGAGGGACAGGTTCCATCTTACACTCAGGTTTTTTCATTCTATTGATAGGCATCGATGGCTTTGATGTCTAGGGAAAGACATAACTCTCTTTATTCAGATTTGGCAAGAGGAAACAATCATGCCAGTCATGCTGCTGTATGGCATCAGGTTTAAAAAAAAAAAAAAAAAAAAGCAGAAGAGAGCTGCATTTTTGCACTCACTGGTCCTCAGTGCTGGTCATCATCACTATCACAAAGCAAAACTGCTGAAAGTGTGCATTAATCCCAGAACTTTCAATTCACACCAGGACAAAAATGAAAGTAGTTGGGTTACCTGTACAATTCATGATATGTATAATGACTCCTTCCATTGCCAGGTTCCTAAGACCTTGCCGATTCCGGATATCCAGGTGCTTGAACAGCTTAGTTGCATATATTTCTAGGGTCACATTGGAATACACCCTAAGGAACTCCAGAATTCTTCTGGAGCATTTCCCACAGGGGGTGGTAGATAGGAACCAGGTGATAGAGCAAGAAGCTGATGGCATGGCCTTGAAACAATTTTTCAAGAAGTTGACTTCAGCATGTTGGGTGGAATTGTTTGAGCACCAGTTCCTCCAGATGTTGCCATTTCTCCACTTGATTTCATACAGCAGGTACACCACCTGTGGTTTTCGTCCAGGCAAATAATTTCTTTTGAAATCCTCTGGCTGTATCTTCCACCTGTCACAAGAGTACCACAAGTACTAAGATCCAAACCCTACAATGATGTTGGGTCCCACTGGTGCATTGCCTGTTTCCAGCATCAGCCAAGCCTCCTACTCTCAGCCTTTCCTGTCACAAATGAGCAGCTTGAAGAATGTTGCAATCTAATTATCCTAATCTGGAATTTGATCAAGACTCCAGAATGATTACTCTAGAGCAGCCCTGGTGGAATACCCACAGCACCTCCTTGAGAAGCACTGGGAGGGTAATCAACCCCATCACCACTCAGAGGTCAGCAATAGTGAGACATGTGGAAAAGAAGACTAAGGAAAGGGATGGTAAGATGAAAACAAGTCACAATGCTTCTTAGTTTTACCTGTCTCTGGGAATTGCCATCAGACCCAGGGAGTACACGGTGATAGATTGATATCCTTTATCCTTTGTTGTTCTCTCTGGGTGCAGGTCCTACCTGGAGAAAAGATTTGTGAGTCACTGGGGACAGGAGATCAGAAAATAGAATCTCCTCTACACCTCCTGTCCTGGACCCTTTCAGTCTGTACATTCCCTACCGAATCTCTTTTATCTAAAGGGGCTTAATAGGTAATCCCTGCAGAGCAGGGCAGTCTCTCTGGGGTAAAGGAATGGTGGTTTTCTATGTGGGAGCTAAATTTGATGGTTTTTAAAAATATGATAGGCATGAATCCTTCCTCACTTTAACACATTAGGGTGGTTGTAATCTCACCTAAGTTTAACTTCACTGATTTCAGTAGTACTGCATCTGCTTTTGGCTGACTCATCAGGAGTAAGATCTAATCTCTTCTTCCTTAGTATCTTTCAAATCACTTCTACATGGCAAAACTCAAGCCATTTTCCTGTTGTTACTCATAATGTCAATCTAGACAAAAATATTTTCACAACCAAGGGTTCTTTCTTTTCTTAGTATGAAACTTTCAAAAGCTGAAAAAATATCAGTGCCCAGTTAAAAATATCACTGCATAAAGGACAGTGATTTCTGACTAACAAGTACCTATGGTGTGGTGCAACAAACCTGCATGATTATATATACAAACTTTTTTTCTCTCATAGTGGCAAAGAAATTTGACCCTATGCGTTATTCATCCCTTCTCAGCTGAGGGTATAGATGAAAATGATTGCAGATAATCAAGATTAGTTATTTCTTCTGTAAAAGACCATTTGCAAACTTAGGGATTTAAGAACCCTAATTTTATTGAAGAAAAGCATTAATTTACTTAGAATTAAAATACTAAATGCATTTTCCATAGCTATTAACTCTTTAAGATGAGGAATTATGAAATATACACAGTGAAATAAAATACACACAGTGAATAAAGTAGCCTTCCACATTAACAGAGATCTGATCAGCTCCTTGCAGTGATTCTTTAAGCAGCATTTCCTAATTGTTTATTGCATTGAAAACAAAATAGGTGATAGGAAAAGCCAATTAATTTGCATTCTTAATTGCCTTTGAGATCTCCTTCCACATTAAGAGGTCTTTTGGAATGTGAATCCTTCCTGACTAATGCCACATCAGAGTTTACAAAATTATACTAATGTTTTGAAACTGAAAAAGACTGAGGATGTGGTAAAGCATTCCAAGAGATAACATACACAAATCCACAAGTGTCATGTGTCAACACAAACATTTGTCTGTACT
The DNA here is from genome assembly GCA_033558105.1 of Coccyzus lansbergi. Lineage (NCBI taxonomy): Eukaryota > Metazoa > Chordata > Aves > Cuculiformes > Coccyzidae > Coccyzus > Coccyzus lansbergi. The sequence goes on from JAUMJK010000229.1 coordinate 3,662,599, forward strand.
CACCAGTTTCTTAGATGCAACTACAGTAAATATCTACATTAAGTATACAAAAATAGACCTGCTTTTCATATACATGTACTTACCTCTATCAGCGACAGCAGCCTCTTGGGTAACCTATGTCTCTTTATTTGCCTTATGTTTATTTCAGTTTCTATTCCTGAAGACTGAAATTTGGACATCAGTAATGTTACTCAGCTGAGTACTTCCTCATTGTAATTTGCACTTACGTGGAGAAACTACCCCAACTGGATGAAACTGAAAGCAATTTCCTGGCAGCAAAATACCTCAAAAGAAGATGAGTCCTGTTCAGAAGCGAACCCAGGGGCAGAGACAAGCTTGCCTGACAAAATCTGGAATTAACAGATGAACCATCGTTCTTCAGTGAAGAATTTTTTACCACTAGCTCCAAAATAGAAAAGCAACTCTTCTCTAATCAACCCAAAGCGCCAAGAGAGAAAGATTATCTGTACAAATGGCACCAAGTCATGTAGCTCTGCCATGGCAGATAACTTTTCTGGCACACAGATATTGTCTGAAAGTTGAACAGAACCTGGTGGAGAGACGATAACGGAAGACATCATCTGCTATAACTTCTAATTTTATGAATCTTCAGCAGGCAGTGATGGTTACTGCTATTTCCCTTCATGGCACCATTCTGTGGAGTTCAAGGGCCACTCATGCCCTCGAACGTAGTTCCTCATGTAAGCAAGGAAGACCTTCAGTGTATGTGAGGACACATCAATAGCTGTTGTCAATGACTGCTAGGCTAGCTCTAAGCAAGCTGCATCTCAGGCTAGCTCTAAGCAAGCTGCCTAGTGTCCAGGAGAGCTACAGCAATGGTCAGCTTATCGTGGGGGAACACCTAGATATTTAGGAAACTTCACAACTACAAAGAGCACTGTACTCACATAGACACCCTGAGAACAAGATCTGAGCCAGATGGTGAGTATCTGCAGAAGCTATTGGTCATGACACATAAGCTCCCTGATGTAAGAAGAACAGGCTTTTTCTGTTGCCTTGAGAAATCTGCTTGGTATCATGCACTGAGCATCACCTTCCCACAATCCATTCTGTAACTCACCCAAGGTGCAGCAAAAAATATTTCCCATTTAATCTGGAAAATGAGTGAAACCACGCTAGTTTCTAGTGAGAAGATTTCTTCTGACTGATGCATCCAAAACTGGCTTGCTAAGCAAAGGATTTACAAAGGATCTTTTGTATGACTTTCCTCAAGATGACTGTGTTGAGTCAGCCTCTGTCACTTACAGCTTTCTCTGGTTTTGTGACATGATTATTTTGTAATCCAGCAATGTCCACTCCCTGAGGACAAAGCCGTTGCCTTCCTAATGCCAAGTCTGACTGGGATTGCATAGCTAGGGGAGTAGTTTATCTTCATTCTCCAAGCTCAGCTCTCAGTATTATGTTGTAAAAACCATTTGGATTCCTGCAAGGGCAGAACAAACAGAAGTGAACATGAAACTGCAGAAGAATGAGGGATTTGGGCATCGGCAGGACCCTCAGAGAAGAAAGTTAATCACGGCAGGTTATCAGGCAGCAGAGTTTCAACGCAGCATCTGCCTTCAGGTCCTCTCCTGCTGCAAGGTCACCACACTTCACAGTGCAGAATTGTTCCCTAGTGGTTGCGTTAGTTCACACCTTATGAAGAGTGAATGGGATCAACTCAGACACTCAGAGAAGATTTGTATATATGGGTGGGAAAACTCTTTCTTCACCTTTACGAGCAAATAGTAGTAATCTAGTATGCTTTTAAGCTGCTATGTGTCTGTTAGAAGGGTCATATATATGGGTGGGGCCTCACGTTAACTATGACTAAAATATATTTTTTCTATTTCTTATCTCCCCTTACAAAAATTGCTTAAGATAATGGAAGAGAGAAATGTGAAGGTGGTTTGTAATGCTATTGGTAACACAAGAATGTATCTCAGCCACTCTATCAAATGGATTATTTAAAAAAATAACTGCTACCCTCATATGCACACCTTCTGAATATCAGTACATTTGGGAAGGAACATACACACCATAGGGCACACAGAATGATGGACATAGAGTCTTTCATGACTTCTTTAGCCACCAGGTTCCTTAGTCCATGATAATTCTCCGTTTGTTGGTAGTAGAGCCATGTTATATATATGACCAGATTCACCAGGTGTAATGATCTAGAAACTTTACAGTTTCTTCAGAACACTTTGCAGAGGGACTCCAGGATATGGAGCATAATGGTATTACAGTAGTGGTGTCTACTAATTGTACCACATCCTAATTTATCTCACTGATCCATATGTGTCTCAGGCACGTATTCTGCAATTTTTCTCAAATGTTTTGGTGTATCTGACACTTGAAAACCAAGATTTGCATCTGGTAACACCAACTCCAGCGTTTCACTGAACAATTTTATCCAGCACAAATTTGGATTGAGGTAGAAGTCACAGAAATGGAAATGCGAAAGAAATGAGGAAAGATATGCAGATCATAGAAAGGAAAGAGAAGCACACAAGAAGGAATGTTAGATCTGACATCACAAAGAATAAAAAGGGACAAGGTTTGAATCAGCTAAGATCCTAGTTTACAAATTCCTGAGGATTTTAGAGGTACTGGGCTTTCTGTTCTCTGACTGAATGATCTATTGGAAAGAGGTTAGAAAACACACAGAGCCTGACGGAGGAAAGGGTTCATCACTTCGCGAACTAATGTGATTCCAGTGAGCCAGTTTATTGAGTTCATAACAGATTTTTATACCTTACATGATTAATACAGACTATTGTTTAACAGGCTGATTTGACAATTCTCCTTTAGCAACAATCAATCAGTTAGTTAAATGAATCTTACACTTTCCCATGAGAAACAGCTGTTGTGAGCATTCTAGCTCAATAGACTACAAAGTTACAACAATTCCCAACTGAATTACTGATAATCACTCTAACTACAAGGCAGTAAAGCCACCCCCACAATGGTCCCATTCTTATCCCATTTTTTCATGGTTCTGCTAAAACTTTGCATGATCCCAAGTGTTTTGACAATTTGATCATTAATCTCCAGGTAGATAACAGGCTTACTGCCCCAGAGTTGTCCCTGGTAGCTCTGTCCCACAATTTAAATCCCACGGCATCCCAGACTTTTATATCATATGCAGGAGACAAATCTAAACCTGGATCCTGACTGTGTATCCATTTTAATGAAGTCCTGAGTCATCGCTCAGCATAGCTGACATCCTGTTTCCTTACTCTTTATTTTAAGATATCTAGTGTAGTCTGCTCTTGTGCAGACATTGAAGACCCCATTATTCCCGAGTTCCCAGTTGCTCACCTTTTTTCAAGGATCTTACTCATCCGGACTGCTTCAGTGCTCCACACTGGCCAAAATTCATCCAACTGGGCATCACTACGGCCACTTCTACCCAGCGGTTCTGACTCTGAATATCAGGGGTTGCCCTGAGAGGTGTGGGTCCCTCTTAAGTTGGGCACCATTTGTAGTGATTAAGTTACAGACCTCGTCAATGGGGGCAATAATGGAGATCAACTTTATTGAGAGAATGCAAACCTTATATAGTGCCTCTGTATCCAGTAACAGCTATTCCACCTGTGAGAATCCCACAGTACAGTGACAGAGTGCAACACTTCCGTTTTCCACAGATGTGCCCCTTATCTTCATGTTTTCCACCTAGTGCATTCCTCTATTAACACACAGGTCTTAATAAAGATTCCAAGGTTGCAACAAGCTGGGAAGCATGAGAACATCAGCAGTTTGCTCCCTGCTTGCTGCTAATATCACAGGTACACCAAGGCATCGACTGTTTGCCCCAACATACAAGCAATAATGGAACCTCTATGCCCACAGGGGCCCAGTGACTGGAAGGGGGTGCCAGACCACTGTAGATAGGACAGAAAGCAGCTGAGTGGCATTATTGGCTGAACAGAAACCAGTGCTCAAATCCAGATTAGAAAGGAATATGGTGAAGAGTTTCTGGGATAAGACTGGAGTTTCAACTAATAATCAGGGAATTTCCTACTCTGGAGCCTGAAGGAGAAAAGTTGCACTCTTAACCTTTACTTCAAAGTATGATGGAATAAAACCCACAGTGCTTCTCTCCCAACAGGATATGATAGTTCCTATGAATTTACTGTATTACTTTGTCTAAAAGCATGCTGCAGCCCTCTTTAAACTTCAGCTATAATGAATATGAACAGTTTCTTTCATAGCTCAGTGATCTCAGACTGCAAATCATTTCATGTAGTTCCCCCTATCCTTCAGAGTCTACTAACCTCAATGATGTCCTTGAGCTTCAAAAGATTCTCAGTTATCTTTGATTGAAAACCCTCAGTCCAGAAATAATCATTGGCACCATCTTGGATAAAGGTTTCCCAACAGAATCTGTAGTCTGCAGAAATGCAAGAAGATGACTAATCTGAGTTTATTCAGATACTAGACAAGTTCGGGCAGCAAGACTTTAACCTCCACCCTGCGCCCCTAACACAGAGACAGCTTGGCTGTGGACAAGCCAGCTGATGGATGTTCTTTCTGCATTTGGAGACAATGCTATTCTCTCTGGGAATTCTTTTTTCCCTCTTACCAGTGCAGGGCGTCTTCAGCCACCTTTATTTGACCAGTTCTGTTTAGCTCTGTTTATTCCCCTAGGACAAGGGAAAACCACCCTATCTACCACTTCCTTCAGGAGTGATTGAAAGGTGATGTCTCTAGTAAAGGGATAATTTTCATACAGATATGGTTGCTAGGAGTCCTGTACCCCTTGTCTTGCAGTATTTGAACATCCTTTTTAAGATTCAACACTCACTCACTGAACAGTGATGGATGTGCCCCCAAAATATCCAGACAGTACACTGGGCACAGAAGCAAGCTTAGGTTCACCCATGCATAAAGTTCACCAGTTCACCCCTTCCAATTCCCAAAAGTACAGGAGAGCTTGCCTTTAGTTTCCATGACGGCAATGGTTACTTCTGCCAGGGTGTTAAGGTTCTTCAGACCTTGGCGGATTTTTTTCATTTTCTACAAAATAAAGCCATGCTATATATATCTATGTTCACATTTGAGTGCTTCTTTAAGAAATCCATTATTTTATGGCAGCAGTCAGCACAAGGGCTCCAGGACAAGAACCAGGTGATGGAACAGTTGACATAACTACTGGATCTTTTCATCTTAAAGATCTTCTCCAAGAAGTAGACTTCAGTATGATCACGCTCATTTTTGACCCAGTGTATCCATGGTGTGCCATTCTCACCCCACTGCAGTTTGCACAGTAGTTATGTGTCCTGTGGATACTCACGGGGGTCAAAATGATGCTTTAACACCTTCTTAGATATATACATGCTGAAACAGAATAGAAACTCCAAGGAGTCACTCATTACAACTTTGTTTTCAGTGTTCTCTAGTACACAGAAAAGGGGGAATGCAGATAAAATGAAAAGAGAACTGAGAACGGCAAAATATAAGAGAGCAATCCAAGGAAAGTCGAGAGACAGGCAAAATAGCAGGGTAGAGGTACCAAACCCTGAACCAGTCAATCCTCTCTCTATCTAAAACTGCATGTAGAACTCTCACTTCCGCATCCCTTCCTCTGGCTGTCCCCTTTCTCATAAGCGTATTTCTAAGAGCTTTCTATATCTTTTTGTTTGTCAGATATTTTTCCAGGTCTCCTATGTAGCCTTTTTCAATGCAGAGTGCCATTGCAAATTCTGTCAAAGCAAAAAAAAAAAATCAAAAAACCCCCCTGATAAACTGATAAATTATGAACCTGAATATTTCTCCTTAATAGATTCTCTAGCTGTTTGCACTTTCATACAGATTAGCAGAGTCAGCACAATCCTACATGAGAGAACAAAAAAGAAGATGCAGCTCCCAAAAATGACATTTTCTGAGAGATAGTTTAGATTCAGATCTATTCAGTTCAGAACAGACTTCTAAATATTGTCGATTAGGTAACTATATAAGGACTGTCAGTGTTGATGGTGAATGTAACTTTATATCAATAATTATCCATGATAGAGAAATAACATATGAAGTCACAATTAGCAATTTATAGCCTTTTGGCAGTTGTTATATATAGAAATTTATATGAGAGTGCACTTCGGATGTATATTTTTCCACATTAGATTAATTCAGAATAAATCTATTCTACAACTTGAAAGACTCTTAACAGTGAAGTGATAAACCTGGATGTTGTTTAATAGATTAGCACTCTTAAATAACAAAGAACCCCACTATATGCATTAGAGACAAATGAACTCTTGCAACTCAAGCAACTGTCATGGATTCTCTAGCCGGAGGAGTTAACACCAGTGTAAGAAAGCGTCTCATTTCTCATTTATCTGAGTCAGTCAGAAGGCTTTATCTTCTTAATCTGCCCCTTTCCTCATCCCAGCCTCCTACATTTTAAAATACATGTGTACATAAACCAGTTTGCAAACACAGAATATATCTCTCTATTTTCTCCATGTAAGCTCCATGCATATAAACCACAGAAAATATGCATGCAGATTTCTTTAATAGAATTTTCTATTGAATTAATGCAAATGTAGCAGATGTAAATTACACCGTATGTTTAATTCTGTTACAGGAATAATTTCTTTATTATACTTAATTCCTTCAAGTTTAATTTTAAAAATCCCAAAACCCAGAGAGGGACAAAAGTGAAGCATAGGCTCAGTTTTTATCTTTTCTCATTTAAAGTGTTAAAAGAGATATATTTTTTCTATTTTTTTATGTTATTTGGAAACTAGTGTCTAATAGTTTAAATTTCTTTAAACTCATTGATGACTAGAGTACATACACATATAAAATAATATATAACATGTACATAATGTGTACAATACCTGTATCCCAATACTCAAGCAAAATCAGTTAATATAATTCTAAAGGTATCTTTAAGATTTTGGGATTACAAAGATCCGATTTGCTCAAAGGTATCTGTAGTTGTTGCCATGTGATTATAACATACAGACAAGTTAAAATTTCCAGGTCTTCATGAAACTGATCATAAGCAACCTAATGCCTGTGTCTTGACCATAAAATATTGCACTTTGAATAAACTCTTGCACTGGATGTCCTGTGCATATTGTCAGGGACATAAAGCCATTTCTTTAGGACAATCTTTCAATACACTAATCTTCAAGATATAGCCACCTTAAAGACATGTTAAGCCAAGTGATTTTTATTGTGTAATCAGCTTAACACAATATAAACAAAAGGATGCATTCTGAAAAATCCCTGCTATATATATAAATTACTACTTTTTCAATAATGAATTACTGTAAAGTTAAACAGCACTAGCAGAAGGACATGCAAGTAATACAACAAACTTTAATAATCATTTCTACACTGCAAAATCCCAGCACCTATTCCCTCCTTCCCCCAAACCAGATTAGAAAATATTTAAAATAAGTTGTGACTTTACAGATAAATTACCAAAAGCCATGCAATCACTTTATTTTTTTTATTTTCACAGCTATCATAAACAGTCCCTGCTGTTCAGCATTGTATGTATAGTACACACATACACATGCAGCCTAACACAAAATAATCAAGTACTTGATTATTAATAATAATTAATAATAAGTACTCATAATCTAGTTCCTTGACACAAATATGAGGCAAAATTAAGAATTACATTTTTTTTTTTAAATTCCAAAATCTCTTTGAAGCCGACCTGTGAGTTTGAATGGGATTATAATGCTTCATTGGCAGAAAAAATGACATTCACTCTTCAGTGCATAAAACTCCTCCCAGGTGTAGCACGCTGGCCTTTCCTCCAAAACACACGAAAACCAGGAAAGCTTCTTGTGGAAATGTGGGAATTAGTTGATAAGTTTTGCTGCAGCTGGTGTGCATGTTTAGTTATCTTGCCATATAAATCTGTCATGTATCAAGAAATAATATGTGGACGATATCCAGATATGATGCTTAGCTGTGTAACAAGATACAATTGGCAACAATAACCTGACTGGAGTCTCTGGACATGGTTGAATACACGAAAAAAATATAATGAGCAACCTTGAAGAGATTTATATTCTTTGTTTAAAACTAGCATATATACTCGCTGGTTTTTGTAGAATCTTGTGCCTTTTTAGAAGGGCATCCAATTCAGTACTGAATTGTAAAATAAAAATATTATTATCTTTGCTTCGAAGACTTTGTCCTTTTTAATATTTTACCAGTGAATGAGTGTTCACAGGAAAGCATGGTGGTTTTGCATCACATCTTGCCATGCTGTTACAGCTTTATCCAGGATGAAGCACTCACAAATAACTCTGACAAGAAACTTCGCTCACAATATATCAGCAAAGCTTGCCTGTCAAACACAGAAGGTCCAGAGTTTCCTTTCTGAAGGAAGGAACCATGTACTGGGAGCCTTGCAGAAGACAGCATTTGGGGAGCCGGTGATCTCAAACAGACCATGTTTGCTCTCCTGAGCCTTGTGCTCAGGGACTGAGAAACCTGTATGTTCCTCATGTAACCAGTAATTTACATACACAGGTCTTGGCTGCAAGATTAACTTAGTAGTTGGATTTTAAGAGAGGAGCTTGAAAGCAGTGATTGCACCACCAGTATAGCCCTGCTGTTATCTTCGTGTGCAGCAGGAAGTTCAAATATCCTGTAGGAACAGAACTGTGTTCCTGTAAGAAAATATATAATAACTCAGATGATAAGGGAGTGTTTCCCTTCATGGACAGGGTCTGCACAGAGTGCCACGAGTAAACCCAGGGACTGTGCAATGCACCGTGAAAAAGCTGGTGAAGGGGCTGGAGAACAGGCCCTATGAAGAACGGCTGAGAGAGATGGGGTTGTTTAGCCTGGAGAAGAGGAAGCTGAGAGGAGACCTCATTGCTCTCTACAACTACCTGAAAGGAGGTTGTAGAGAGGAGAGTAACGGCCTCTTCTCCCAAGGGACAGGGGACAAGACAAGAGGGAATGGCCTCAAGCTACACCAGGGGAGATTTAGGCTAGAGATTAGGAAGAAGTTTTTCACTGAAAGGGTCATTGGGCACTGGAACAGGCTGCCCAGGGAGGTGGTTGATTCACCTTCTCTGGAGGTGTTTAAAGCACGGGTAGACGAGATCCTGAGGGGCATGGTTTAGTGTTTGATAGGAATGGTTGGACTCGATGATCCGATGGGTCTCTTCCAACCTGGTGATTCTATGATTCTATGAACATGGAGCACCCAGTATCTGAAGGGACTTCAGATTTACTTACTGTTTCTATACCTCTTCCTATTCCTATTCTGTCTTATTTAAACAGTTGTTTCATTTAACCAGTTGTTGTCAGGTGTCTCTTATTCCAATAAGCATCCTTCACCATCTCTCCTGTACATCGGTGATCCTGGTCAGGCCACTGGGATGTGCGCATCTTGATGCTGGTGAGTATATGGATAAGGCAGTGCAAGGGAGAAAAATCCATTTATTTGGAGATTAATAAAATAAATTCATAATCCCCTTCATTAAGGTCTCTTTGAGTTTTGCTATACTGATTGCCCATGGAGACATTTAGGGAAGACAGGAGCTCCCAAGTCCCACAGTTATTACTGTTCACCTTACTGCTACTCTAGACGAATGCAGTGCATCTCAGCAACTTGGCCAGCCCCTCTCTGAAAACACAACCAAGGCAAAACTAGCAAGACTCATGGTCTTAGGGTGACACTAAGGAGCAGCTACTATTACCAGTCAGACAGGATCTTAAATTCTGCTTGCAGATTAAGTGCACTATTTAAAAATCTGAGCTGGCTCAATCCAAAGTCTGGTTGGATTCATTTGCTGAGGCTGAGCACTACCTGCTCAGGTCTGGAAACATTACAGATGCTTTCACAGTCTTGACTAAACTAACAAAGACCAATTGTGTCTAACAAATACTGCAGAGACTCTGCAGACATGTTTCTGAAACTAGGAGCCTGGGGCAGCAGAGGGGAATGACACCTGAGTGACTCCTCATAAGACTCATGAAGGGACCAGCTCTGCCTCAAGGTGAGCTATGCCACTCTTCGCATGCCAGCGGTGCTCTGTGGTCCATGAAGGCAGGTTAACTCATGTTCAACACCACTGAGATACACAGAGCCAGCTTTTGTCTAGTAGAGTGACAGTTATTTGGCCCTCCAGGAACAGGCCTTGGGTTTTTCATTGGGATATCTTCAAACTGCATGTGCTGACAGTATGAAGATTTTGGTTTCCATTTCTCTTTTATGGAGTACCCGACAAAAATTGCTGAGCCCTGCCTCTTCTGAGGGACAAGGTTCTTCAGTGACTTCAGGGCTGATGCTAGAGCCAGTGCCAGAAGTTTACACCAGCTTGTCAAACTCTGTTCTATAACAGACAGAGTGGAGATTGTGGTAAGTTTCCTGCAGGGTAATGTGCAAGGTGCATTTGTTTCCAGCAATCCTCATCTGACAGGATTAAACATCACCTGAAATAAAATCAAGACATGGAATGCCTCATTTAGAGGCAAAGAAAGCTAGTTTGGGATACAAACCATATCTTTGCAGCTCTATGTGTCCATTTACAAGGCCCTTCCATTACCAGAGGAATTTCTTGGAGATATTTGTAGTACCAGAAGGCAGTCCACCCCTCAGCACTACCCACCTTCCTCCATCACCATCCCAGAGTCAGCGGGCAGCTGCCTACACATCCCTGGTACAGTGGTATGAGGGATGAGCAGACAGAGATGAGGAGACTTGGGCAGGTCTGGCCCCTGCTACTACCTGTCGGACAGCCGGTACTATGCACAGCCAGGGGGGAATCTGCTACCACGTGCTGGGCCATCACTGCTTCTATCCCCAATCTGTAAGTGCCCCATCTCATTCCACCTCACGGACAGCCCTTCACTGCACCAGCACCAATAGCTCTGGGGAAACTCTGTCTGCCCTGTGGTTCAGCCCTAAAATCTGCAGGCTTCTTTCCAGACACAAAGGCACTAGAATTACAAAGTAGCTAGGCAAAATAGCTAGTGGAATTTGCCTCTGATCTCTGTCCTCAAGTCAGCTCTGTGTCCATCTCCTCTCTCAAATCTGTGTATATCCAGGAGGAACATTCAAGCTGCAGCAATGCTTAGTAGATGAGGAAAGGGAGATACAGAGATAAAGAGATTCTCTACGGGCATGGCAGCTGTGCAAGGGGTGGTAGGGCCAAGGGTCTTTGCAAAAGCCCATGGCAAGGGAAAAAAAAAATCAGGTGAAATCTACTGTGAGACAGGGAACTAGGAAAACTTAATTTTCTTCTCTCTGGTCTCAGTTTGCCCTGGGTCTTTAGCCTTAGAAAGACACAACATGAGCCAGGACAACTTTTTGTCAACTTCAAGCAATAGATTGTGTCTAGACAGGGATTTTGTAATGATGCCTAAAAGAGAAGAAATTGATTGAGCTGTGAAATGGGCTCATGTCCAAATCCCAAAACAACAGTCAAAGTTGCTTTCTTGCTCTTGTATCAAATCTTTACAGATGGTTTGAAGCAGGATAGCGCACTTACTACAGCACAAGTTGTTCATAGGCTGCAGCAGAACTACTCCTGGCTATTTGTTGTTGCTGTTCTACTGCCAGTTACCTGTTTTTCAGATCTGTTATTGGCTATGATAGGATGAATGGTATCCTCTGTAGACTTTTCAGTGTTTAATTCCAATGCAGTGAGTTTTGCAAGGCATAGTAAAAGAGCTTGAAGAGGAGCTTTACAAAGGAACAGATGGATTTTGGCCAAAAATCAACCAGGCACACTAACAAACCAAACTGGAAAGCTGCAATGTCTTATGAAACAAAGCATCACAAACTTGGGGAATTCCATTTTTTGGCAGAAATAACTTTCTAGACTGACTTCAGCCAAGCCAGGCAGCTAGCCAGAAATCAGCAGTTTTGTTTCCTGAAAATCATCACCCTGATATTCTTATTTTGATTCTTATTCCTTCCCTCCCAATCTCACTAGCTTCTTACCCAAATGCTGTGCTGTCCTCTGAAACAGCTGATAGCCTGTGGCATGCAGCTGGGATGCAGTAAAGTGAGGTTTAAAAACAGGTATGAACCTGAGTCTCATCCAGCAGCGGCTACCCAATTAATCACCTTCTTTTCAGCCTGGAGAATCCTTCTCAAGGGAGGTGGGGGGAAAAATCATTTCACAGAAACCTTTTGGTTCTGTCTATGCAACCTTTCCTTACAAGAGCCAAACAATCCTGTCCAGTTCAGGTCTCATTCCTGTGCACACTGCTGTGTATCCAAGATAAAAACCAACTCAAAGGGCTGCAGACACAGATTGTCCTTGATTGAGGAGAGCCAAAGCTAGGATTAAGAACACATGAGTGGGATGTATGTCCTGATAGCTTCATCTTCAGAAGACTGAAGCTTTATTAAACATAGTATCAGACTCTGCTGCCATAGCGAGTTCTGCTCCCACCTTTTCTTCTTCTGTTGGCTGCAACTCCTACTGCCCGTTGCTGCTTCTGGGGCAGGAGAGCACAGTTCTCTGAGGTGAGTGTGTGAGTTTTAAATAATGGGTGAGCACTGTTGCAACCAAAAGAACTGCTGAGCAGGTTAGTGTTCGTGGTGTTTTAAATGCCACGTTAAGACATTGTTTTTATTTCAGTGTTGCCCAAGTCTGGGTACTCCATGGCTTTCCACAAATCAAGCACTCCTGATGAGATCCTCCATGCTCAATTTATTACAAAAGTTACAAAGTGAATCCATGCCAAGCACTTTCCTCCAATAATGACTGGTCAGAGATTTACATGTCATTGTAATAAAGTTATGACAAGGGGATTGAGACATGGACTGCAATCTGATGGATCAAAGACCCTTTATTGAGTTAGCTGTTTCTGTACATACCCTTTTGGGTTACATAACAGGCTGTCCACAAGGCTATCTACCATGTATTATTGTGGTTGTCCATGAGGCTATTACTAACATATTATTGGCTAAACAACTGTGCATGCTAATAAACAAGTTACACTACAATTAACCATGTTGATATTTTCTTTTTTTTTTTTCTCTCAGTTGCTTTTTCTTCACACTGAACTAGCTCTTGTTTTTCTCCCAGCTCTGCTTCAAGGTCTTATCAGAGTTGTTCGATGTCAACAAGGCCCACAGCATCAAGTCCTTCTTCCCTATAAAACGACTCCACAAAGTTACACTTTTCCCCTATGTTTCCCTGCAATACCAGCAATCTTGATGACAAAGCCTGATTCAATATGTCTTTCTTCAGTCCAGATGCCCAGAATGTTCATTATATCAGATTATGAACACCTTGATCTTTTACTTAGTACAAGTTCTACTGTTCTCTTTAATATAAGCATATGTTAGTCTGTCACAGATCACTATCCAGCTGTTCAGAGCAGTGCACACTCTTTTGCAACAGAAGCACACTGAAAATAACATGAATATTCACACCAACATGATAGGGTAAGAAAATCTTCCTGCTCTCAAAAATGAATGGCCATGAACACCTAAACCCCACTGTTCTACAAAAAAAACCTTTGCTTTGTTGTTGCTGATGGATACTCTTGCCTCCAGCCCAGGATCCTGTCATCTTTACTATGAGACAAGAAATGGGTACCTGCAAGGCTCTATAGCAGCACACTAGGTGGGTGCATAGGGTTTTCTTCTAAGACACCACATATTTTGACACAAGTAAAAAGCATATGCATACATGCAAACATTGGGAAACAGCTGGAAGTTGTATATGAAAGAGCTGTTGTTACTTTCTCTCCTGTGAGCATGCAAAGAAGCCCAATGTAATCTGACTGCAATATAGGAGGAAGAGTTGGAAAGCAGATGAAGCTGTCAGGTTGATTCCATCCCCTGGTTTTTCACTGTGCCAGAGAGGTTGTCACAGCAACATGGTTGGTGAAAAGTTCTCAGCACTGAAGTCCTTGACAGTGCCCTCAGTGGTGCCAATACATGCTGAGAGCACCTAAGTATCCCCACAATATAAATGGACTATAATGAAGGAGGATCATAAAATAGAATGAGACAATCCTCCCTGTTCATGAAAAAAAAATAATAAAAGAAGCATTAATAAAAGGAAAAGAGAATAGAATGGAGCAAAGCAGAGGTCTAATCTACAATGATACGGTTGGTGCCTGCGTCATTAAGGCGTATGGCAGCTACTGTTGCAGCCATATTAGTGGAAGCAACAAGTGCATCAAAATCAACCCCATCAGCAGCTGATTTGTCTTCAGTTGAAGTTTACTTTGATTACTGGTACAACATATAGAAGAAAGGAAATAGAGTAAGAAGTTAGAGTCATGAAGGAAAATAATAGATTATTTAAATGGCAGGCCACCTGAAGAACAAAAATAAACAGGGAAAAAATATGCAAGTCAGAGAGAGAATATGAATAAGCAGAAAAAACTGAGGGGAAATCAGAGGCAGGCTAGGCACAGAAGGCTCCCCTGGAACATCACATTTACATTAAAACACTGGATACCCTGCTATAAGGTTCATATGTCCCATGCAGAGAGAAGACAAACCAGATGAAAGTGACAAGTCAAAAGGGGAAGGAAATATTTCTCCTAGCTTAGCTGAAGATTTTAATCATTAATAGCCTAGCTTCTGACATACGCCCCAGCTCTGCTGGGAATTGTTAGCAACAGCAGAGGGGGTCCAGCCTCATTTCATACAGTCTGTTTGATTCCCAGGCTAATGAGCCCTCCAAGAGCCTCATGGTTTACACTATAGAGATTAAGAACTTCAGAACCCATTTTAGCTGAAGGGCTTATTGCACAGGAAATTTCTCCCAGTCATGACCTTTATCATATAGGTATATGTATAGTGGAAACCCTAGTGCATTAGCGAGTTTTCTGCAGGACAAGTAGCAGAACCAGCACCGACAGAGATTGAATGGCCTGCAGCAAAGCCAGAACCTGTTGGCTGCGTCATGCCAACAGAAGCAGAAGAGTAGCGAGTCTCAGGTGCCACTGAGAACAGGATAGCTCAGTCAACACCACTGCAAGATTTCTAGCAGCACCTTTAGTCTTTTCTTTGCAAAAAGCCAGTTATAGTCTGGCATGTCACCCTAGAAATGATGCCAGTCTCTGCCTCTGTGCAAACAAGCAAAGATGTACATTTTGGACCAGTTAAGCCAGGCCCAGCTTGCAGCCAGTTGATGCCAGTGCAAATACCAGTTTGTAGATGTACCTGGAACTTGCTGCCAGCAACAGAAAAAATAGCCAAAATATAGGTGTAGGTAAGTGATGTGAGCCTGAAGAAAAGAAATCAAGTACAGGAAGAGCAGAAAGACAAGAAACCTTATGCAGTGGGGAGAGCTATGTTTTCGAACTTTTCTTTTGGGTGCAAAATGAGTAACTGGAATTTTCTGGATTTATGTATTGTCACAGCAGATATCATTGCATATCTTGTTCAGGTTCACAGTATTCTCTGGATGTCTTGTGATGGTACTTGAAATTGCCCTCTCGGGACTAGCCTTCAGGAGTTAATCCTGTTATGAATGAATAGACAGAACAAGGAGAATAAGGGAAGAAAGCTTGTCATGAAGTTCCCCGAAGTTCTGCTCATGTGACAGTGGCAGTTTATGAGAGAAAACACAACAGTACTCCCCCTTCCAAGCAGAGTGACTTCATCATCAAGATGTTTCCTTATTTGCCCTGTCCTTCAGCTGCTGCTCAGCTCTTGTTTCGAAGCACGGAAAGAGTCGTTTTCGTGCGGGAAGAGAGGCCCAAGTTTGTAAAACAGCTCTGCAGTGCAAGCCCGTCTCACCCTACGTGGGGAGCACACTGTTGAGGTCTGTGCCCGCCGTGTCCTGCCGTAGGGTTCACAGAGAAAGGAATTTCTCAGCCGCCAAGGCAGGGAGAGGTTTTCCTTCATGAAGCTGCCAGCTGGAGGTCTCCTGCAGACCAGGAGATGGGCAGGGAAGGAGCAGGACAGACGCGTACCTGGGCCCCGAGCACGCAGGGCAGGCCCAGTGCATCCCTCCCACCCGGCCCCTCCGCGCCGCTCTCTGCCTCTGCTCCCACCTCAGGCCCCCAGCTACCAGCCCCTCACCGGCTTTGCTTCCAAGCCGCCTCCCTCGCCAAGTGCGCTGCCACCTCAGCGGGAGAGCGGCTGCTGCCCCTCCGTGGCGGCCCCGGGGCGAGCAGGAGGGAGCCGGCGCTCTCCCCGAGCTCTGCTTCCCCGCCGACCCGCCCCGGGAAGCGGGGCAGAGGATGCTCCGCCTTCCCAGCAGCGATCTGCCCACAGAACGCTGGCCTCGGGGTCCTCCTCCGCCTCTGCGTGCCAGGACCAGCTCTCCTTCACACGGAGACCGCGGTCACCAGGCTGAGTGGGCTCCGCGTCACGGGAGGGGCCCACAGACCCTTTTCAGCTGATCGCATAAAGCAGACACAGCCATACACGCAGACACAGCAGACACAACGATACAGCAGACACAACGAGGACACGACACTGGGTTGCAATTAATAATCGGCTGCCTTCTGCCAAAAAGCAAAGCAGTATTTTACGTTTTAAAAAGCCACGGTTTTAAAGGTGCTCTATGATACATCAAGAAAACTTACAACTGTTGTGAAATCCTGTTAGAAGCAGCAGTACTTCGGGTTAAATTTCTAGGAATCAATTACTGGGCTCAATGCGGTTATTAGTTATCATTCACTAATATGAAGTGACTCGCTGCCTAAAATGATGTTCCCTGAACGTGTAAAGACGTTCAGTTGCCACAGTGACCCAGGACAGGTGAGGCCAGGATGCCCCTCTCCTGGGACAGCAGCACGAGGTGGAAGCACACAAGGGAAGCGTCACGGCTTCTTGCAGCTGTGCTCTGAGATCAGGAGCAGCCAACTTCCACACTGCCCTCCTAGCAAAAGGCATCGTTCCAGCAATCCAGCTGTGGGAGAAGCTGCCTCAACGGGTACATGAGGAACACA
Organism: Coccyzus lansbergi; assembly: GCA_033558105.1. Taxonomy (NCBI): domain Eukaryota; kingdom Metazoa; phylum Chordata; class Aves; order Cuculiformes; family Coccyzidae; genus Coccyzus; species Coccyzus lansbergi. The sequence goes on from JAUMJK010000229.1 coordinate 3,679,468, forward strand.
AACAGCTTCCTGCCCTGCTCTGCATGGTGCCTGTGGCTAGGGCACAGAAAGGAGTAGTGTCATAGCCTGTGTACTCTTCGCCTAAATACAAACAGTAATCTGGGCAGAACATACTGCCAGCATGTGATCCTGAGCTGTGTCTTCACCTCTTCTTGCAGAGCTACAGACTGGGAGAAGTCTGGATAGAAAGCTGCCTGGAGGAGAAAGACCTCGGGGTGTTGGTTGACAGCCGACTGAACATGAGCCAAGAGTGTGCCCAGGTGGCCAAGAAGGCCAATGGTATCCTGGCTTGTATCAGAAATGGCATGACCAGCAGGTCCAGGGAGGTTATTCTCCCTCTGTACTCGGCACTGGTGAGAACGCTCCTTGAATACTGTGTTCAGATTTGGGCCCCTCACCACAAGGAGGATGTTGAGGTTCTGGAGCGAGTCCAGAGAAGAGCAATGAGGCTGCTGAGGGGTCTGGAGAACAGGCCTTATGAGGAGTGGCTGAGAGAGCTGGGTTTAGCCTGGAGAAGAGGAGGCTGAAAGGAGGTTGTGGAGAGGAGGGAGCTTGCATCTTCTCCCAACGGACAGGGGACAGGACAAGAGGGAATGGCCTCAAGCTCCGCCAGGGGAGATTTAGGCTGGAGATTAGGAGGAAGTTTTTCACAGAAAGGGTCATTGGGTATTGGAATAGGCTGCCCAGGGAGGTGGTTGATTCACCTTCCCTGGAGGTGTTTAAGGCATGGGTAGATGAGGTCCTGAGGGACAGGGTGTTTGATGGGAATGGTTGGACTCAATGATCCGTTGGGTCTCTTCCAACCTGGTGATTCTATGATTCTCAGACTAAAAATGCACAGTGTTGAAGACATGAATCACCTGATGCTCGCTCCACACCTGGCATAACCTTGCCACCACTAAGCCTTGTGCCTCTGTTTCTTGGCATGGGGGTAGGAGGAAGAAATAGCTGCTACCCACTGCTATGTGCACTGCTGAGGGTTGGTTGGGAAGATGGACAGTGACCTGTTCATGGAAAGTGGTTAATTAAGACTGTATTTTCCTCTTGTCAGCTATGCTGAGAAGATGATACCATGTTATTTTCAATTCTTCCCCTAACCTGTCAATTAGGTCATTATGCCATACAACTGCCTGATGTAATTGCCTTGCATTTTCTTGCATTTTGGACACCACTCAATCAGGTCACTGCCAGAGTATCTAACCAGCATCTCAGCTCTGTTTTGCAGCTTTCTAGCTTCAATCTGTCCATCATTATCCAGAACCAAGCCACAGAATTAAGTGCTGGCTTGGAGATATAACCTCCCTGTGGTAAGGTAAGGATTTTTCCATGATATGGAAGTTTGCCTGGAGCCAAGTCTGTTGATGAACATCAGTTTATGATGGACCTAGCACACTGGAATGGTGGAGATTGCCCAGTTCATGATCTCTTCAATGTACCCAGCAGCCTCAGAGCAGCATATAGAGATTCATTTAAGGTTCTGAAGTCAACAGCTGGCATCTGGTATCAGCAGTTCCACTTTACTGGTACAGGGGTGCTCTCTAACCCTGTGAAAGTCTAAGCAGGAGGCAGAGGTGTCTCCAGGGTCAGAGTAAGGCTGTGCTGCTACGTACCCTAATCTCACCACAGTGCTTTCCAGTAAAAGGTGTGTTCCTCTAACATACACCTCAAATATACACCTCAACACATCATGAACAAGCCCTAAATCAAGCTACCTAACCCAAAGTTAAATACTCCACAACATGTGCAGATATAATGAGAAAGAAACCACATGTGGTACATCTGAGTCAGAGCACTAGAAACTCCACCAGAAAATGCTCAGACACCGTAACGATGAAGGCAATCTAGGAACACGTAGATGGAATAGATTGGTTTTCTGTTCTCTTTTTCTCTTTCCTTGTCTCTGATTGATGTGGCTCACCTTTTTCTCACTGTGTTTAACTTTATTTCTTTGTCCAGGAACGCAAATATTACCATATTTAAATAAAGGGTCAGATAATTCACTCAGGTATGCTAAGCACAGAAAAATTTCAAATCTCAGTGCCACCTAAGCCAATGTGAAACTGTCTTTGACTGCCACTGGACCAGAAGTTATCCTTGCTGAAGAATCCTCGCAGTTACGCAGAAAGAACAGAAATCAGCACCTAGCCCCCTGGGCTAATTCTTTCTCTTTTGGCCTTAATTTTAGGAGGCTGAAATCAGATATTCATGTGTTTCACCACAGGGGAGGTCTTAAAGCTAGGAAGATGATGTTACATAGAACATCCTGATTCTGAGCATTTTTTTTCCTCCTGTTTCCTGGTGCTATCACAGATTGCTATTAAGCAGGCTGCCAGCAGCCTTTGGCATTTGCACAACTGCATCACTCAACACTGCAAGGGGCAGGTTCAGGGGCTCCAGGAGGCTCTCCCAAACCATTGGAATGTCAATACATGGATAACACTTGCACAGGATGGTTGTCAAACCCCATGACCAGTGTACATCTGTTCTCTGGGGACCAAATCACTGGAGTGCAACAGGGTCTGGCCTCCATCACTAAGCTGTGCTGGTGAACATGCTTTTCAGTAGTTTGCTTAATGCTGCTGTGGGGCAGTGCTGCTGCCTTGTCCCCATACTGGGTGCAGCAGGTGGACCAAGTAGAGATCGGACCTCCAAGTGGTGCCAGCACATGGCTTTGCAGAGCAGGTGGGTACTGATAGAAACTGAAATATTCAGTGGTTTGTGTCAACGTGCAGTCTGTCAGCTGCAGAGGCTGAGGAGAGATGAACTACATCCGGCTTGACCATTTCTGCTGCACAAAAGACAATTGAGGTGTTATCATGTAGAGGGCCTTACTAGATCACAAGTCAACACCTGCGTCTTTCAACCAAAGCCATGCAACACTCTGCAGGGTTACTTTGCATCTGCAGGCGCTATTATTACAGTATTTGTTTACAACTGTAATAAAGCAACTTAGTTGTGGATGGCGTTGAGAGGTGTTCTCAGGACCGTCTTAGCCCCAGAATTTGCACAGAGGACACAACTGGGGACAGGGACACAGGCAGTCATGACTAAGCTATACTGGGGAAGAATTTTTATTTTGTCACAGTAGAGTCTGGGGTTCAGGAGTTATTTTACTATATAATTCTGTGGCTTTTTCTGACCTCACAGCCTGGAAAGAGGTGCAGTCAGTAATAGTCTCTCTGATTCTTTCCTTTTTGCCCCAAAAGATGTGCTTTCACAGCCTGATATGAGCTGGTTTTCCATGGGCAATCTGAATGAGAGGGAGTTCAGATAATTTTCACCTTAGCATCACTAGCTGATGTCAATGCTGTATTGTCCTCCCCAGACTCCACCCTTCACTAGATTTATTTCTTAGACAAATGACACCAGCTAAAAAAAAAGAAAAACACAAACAAAACAACCAAAAATCTCCAAAACCAAAAAAAAAAAAAAAAACCCCAAAAAAACCCCCCACAAGCATCTTACTGTTAGTCTCTTTGTCTCTTTTTCTTCCCGTCTCAGGTAAATCTTTTTCTTCCGTCAGTCCCAGACAACATCTACTTGCAGATCCCATTCCACAGCCCTGGGCTTCACCGGCTGTGCCATTCAGATGTAGAGCAGGTGGCAGCCAGAGAGCCTCGCGCTTTAGGACTTGCTAATTGCTCATGAATGCATGTGCAAGAGTTAGTCTTGGAGAAAAGGAGAGGGTAGATAGGTGGGGGTAAGGGCCAGGCAACGTTGGTATCCCTGTCTCAACCCCTGACAGATTTGAAAGATAAGCATCCTTTTCCCTAATCCCAGCTTTCCCTGCAATTAGACACTTGCCTCATGGATCACTTGCTTTTACTGCAACTTTCTGGGGCTTAAAAAATCCAGATGATATAGAACGGTCACAATGACCTGCCTGTAAAGTATGCTAATTCGGAAGAACTTGGTTAGTTGGATGTATTAGCAGTATTTGCAGATTGTGCCCATTTAGGATCTGCACAAGTGTAATTACAATCATCCACTTAGCACATAATTCTCATTTGTTCTGTTCTGATATTCATTAACAATGGTGAAATACATGGGATCAGCTTCTGATGACATGTAGAAGAAAGCAGGTGCCACAATCCACAGTGAACGTGAGAGAGCCTTCAGCATGCAAGGAGTCTAGCTACCACTCAGTGCCCTGCTCAGACCGAAGGCCCTGGCAGTGATGGATTTTACAGAGACTTTTCCCACTGGACGGGCTGTAGGAAAATGTCCCCATCAGAATGGGAAGACAAGCAAGGAAGCCTCAGGGGGAAAAAAGAGCTTCTGTTTCATTTCAAAGCGGTGTGTGTTTGGGGAACCAAATGCAAACTGTCTGATACAGAGCATCCCTTCGAAGGAAACATGGGGACGTGTCACACGTTTTGAGGCTACTTACGGCCTTCCTACACTGGAAATAAACGGACTTGCTATTCCACTCTGGTGGTGGAAATGGCAGATAGCATTTGAACACAGCTATATCTGTGCCATTTTCCTTTAGCAACAGGACATCTAACTGAGCCTGTAGGAACAACCACACTATGGCTAAAAGGAAGAGAAGAGAATTTGAGCAAAGAGGACACATGCAAAGTTTTTGCCCAGTGCGCCAATGTCTCTATGTTCCCCGTAAATTTACAGCCCTGGCTCCAAGCTGTGCAAGTCTTGGGGAGACTGTTCAGTATCGCATCTGAAGGGCACATGCTTCTTGAGATGGGTGCTTAGCACCATGTGAGTGGAAGGCACGGATGAAGCACTAGTAAAGAAAGAACAGATCCATGAAGGCCTAGAAATCTGAGGTGGCTCACCAGCCGACTTCCCACCTATGTTTTGATACTCAGCTTTCCTGCCTTTTCAAGGAGTTACTTGGTTTTGTGCCATGGTTCCTCTTTCCCATTCTGCCTTACAGCTAACAAAGGGTCACATCATCCAGTAATTCTCAGGTGATTGAGAGACTGGGTTGTTAATGGAAGGGAGATCTGTCCTTTTCTCGACGCTCTCCCCTAAAGAGTCAAGAGAAATGAAAACTGTATTTTAATATGAATGAATGTCTAATTTTTGTTATTCTTTCTTGACCTTTTTCTTGGGTCCAGACTGTGAGCTGTAGCACGCTACAGGGAGCAGGATGACCGGAGCCAAATACTGGTGAGTATGGATGGCTGCAGGGCCAGAGTGTTCTCGTACACCTAGCTTGGGGAGTGTAAAATACATAAAAAATAAAATAAAATAAAATAAAATATCAGAGATGTTTGCTTGGGAGAAAAGCCAGATAACCTCAACAGAATACAAGTAAGAGATTCCTACCCTGCCTTCACGAACTATGCACATCCCTGGCAGAGGATAAAAGAAGAACTTCCGAGGGGCAATGGGACTCAAGCCACGGTTCCCTGTTCATTAGTAGCAAGCCTGCACCTTGCAGCCTCGCTGAGCTTCATGAACACCAACAGAATGATACAGCGACACTCAGTGACACTTTACAGTATTCACCGAAACACAAATGACTCAGGACTGGAGAGCATCTAACCTACAAAAAATTGAAGACAGCCTCTGCTGTTGAAACATTGACTCGCTAATGAAAATTAGTTTGACAGTGTTCTGATGTAGGTTCCCATTGCATTTCTGATCCAGTGGTATGAGCTCCAGAGCTAGATTTACAGAAGTAGCCAGCTGCTGCTTCCTGACCTCCAGTCTGTGTAGACTAGTGTGTTTCTATCACTTCAGCACAGGGTTGAGTTCCAGCCATCTGAGGGTAGTGACAATACTGGCACTGAAGGGAGTATCCCCTTCTCAACAGGAGAATCTGATGGATGAAAACATCTTCCAGGCATGGTCCTGCCCCGTCTGTGCTTAGGCCAAGGGGCCAAGACTGCTTTTAGACCTGAGCTTCTCCCTTTGCTGTTGAAGAGCCGTGACAAAGGCTTGTTTGGGCATGGTTCAGTCCAGGGAAGTGGTTCCATACACTCTATGAGCCAACCTCTGCTTGCTAACCTGACTAATGCTTCACAGCATTAAGCACATAATGAACTGAGAACTACAAAGTGGGGTGGGGGTGGCCGCAGCATGAGAGCGTCACACAACCTTGAGCCAAACCCCCAAACTGTTGTTGCTATTTGGCCCTGCTGAGAAGAGCAGGACTGGACTAGATATGACCTCTGTTGCTGTTCCAGCTGAAAACAGAAAGACAAAAGAAAAACAAGCGGATACTTGCATCTGCTCTATGGGTCATTCCCAACAGGTATTTTTCTAAAAGCACATCCGTTCTAGATGTTTGTGGGCAGTATATCCAGTTCACAGGCCAGATTTCCTAGACCTAGCACCCTGGGGAGCCTCTCACACACCTACATCTTGCTTCCCATAGCATCTTCTGTGCCTGTATGCCTTCTGGATTTACCTTCCAAAGATGTTTTTATGTGTCATTTATTTGGGAGGAAATAAATGGATTTCTTTTCCTAAATAAATTCTGACTTTAGATAGTGCTGTTTTATACATTCATACAAGTCTTGTTTCTCTGATGAGGACATTAAAAAAGATATGTTTGGTCACCTGATTAGAATTATGGTTGGGAAGAAGGATCAAATTATCCTCACTAGAAGAGACGCACAGGAAAGAAAAGAGATTTGGTGGCTAAAGCATAAAAACAAAGGGAATGGCGCACAAGTGGGGTGAAGAAATCAAAATATGTACAAAGGAAAAAATAAAAAATAAGCAGAGGGGAAATGAAATTAGATCCATGTACACTGCAAAGCAGGTCTGTCTTTGGGAGGGACTCTGATCTATACGTGAAAACTGACCTATGAAAACTGCAAATTGTGAGCAGTTCTGTGTTTCCGAACATACACACAGAAAAATCATGCGCAGCCGCCGGAGGCAAGGAATTGTGGCAGAGGCGGTGTCGCTCCGGCTGTGAAATGTTGATGCCTGTGCCGCGGGTGTCCCCTCCGGTGGCTCAGGGACGGCTGGCAGCGCCTGCCGGAGCCCCCAGCTCTCCACCCCTTGCCAGTAGTACGATGTTGATAGAGAAAATGCTGTCAAATAAACTCTTAAGGCTAGTTTTGGAGTTTCAGAAAGCAAGCGTCCTTTATCTGGGCTGAGCAACGCAAAGGAGCGATCTCCATCAGTCGTGCGCAGCAAGGCAAGAGCTGGGACAGATTTCCACTTACATGCTTATGCATAAATTCTCCCAGAAGACTTACGTGTATGCTATTGCTTTCCAAGGACTAATTTAAATGTTATTATGAAACTTCACAACAGTCAAAGGTCTTGCTAATTTGGAGCTTTGGAGCCAGCTCTGCCTGACTTTGCATTTGAGAGAGGGGAAGGCTGCAAACGAGGAATCAGAGGAGCAGACACCTCTGCTCAGCACAAGACCACACTGAATGCAAGTGGTTACCATCTCCAAAGAACCAACAGTGTCTGGAAAAACGGTGTCTAAAAGAAAACATGCTATCAGAGGGACACTCTGTTTAACTTTGAAAAAATCACAACTGCTTAGACAAAACTTAACACTACTTTAAGTTAAATCAAAACATTCAACTTTTTGTAATAGTAATTATTACTGTGTCCGTGCTTCCCGGAGCCCCCCAGGTGCCCTTGCCGGCAGCAGGGGCTCAGGACAAATAATCTGCTGCAGAGGCGAGCACGGGGCGTTCTCTGAGCTGGCCTTGCCGAGAGAAAACCAGACCCGCGGGCTCTGGTTAGCAGGCAGCAACCTCCAGCCCGCACACCCGTCTTTGCCTCGGGCTGGTGTTAGCGAACTCCGGGGGTCCCTGCGTGGACCTCGCGTCTCCCGGGGCAGAAACCTGCCTAGACCCCGAGCCTGGGCAACCCCTTCGGGGCTCCTTCTGGCTCAGGCTCTGTGTTTTATTCCTCTTGCCTGTTTATAATCACTTTCCTCCGCGTTCCTAATCGTCCCTTCGACCTGGACCCCGCCCGGATTCTAACTGAATCCCGGAATCACTGTTAATTAGGAGGTGATCGAGGACCCCGCAGCCCCACAGCTGCCCAGCCGCGAAGGGCTCAGCTGGGGCTCCTTTCTCGTGATTACTCGAGATGGGTGGGGGAGATATATGGGAGCCAAGAGAAACCCTTCTCTGTCACCTCCTAAAAGATGTTTAACAGTGCAACAGGTGAGTAGCTACTCCCCTGCTTTTGTGTACAAGTAGGTGTCTGTGTCCCCTTTCCTTGCAGTGGGGGATGTGTCACGTACTTCTCGTTCGTATTTCTCCCAGGTAGTTTTTCCAGGTTTTGTAACTCTCAGGATGTGAGACCCCAATAAGCTTTTCATTTCCTCAAAGTAATCAGTTCTAATTGGAAGGGGAGAGAGTTTCTCTTTTTCAAGCAGAGTTTGAGACCTTGGCTTCAAATCCTTAAGATATATAAGGCTCTTTTATAGCGTTATTGCTCCTTTTTTCTTTGACTGGGTGATTCCCACCTCTTTCTGGTGCATAGCAAACCCGAACTTTTAAAAATTTTTTCCCCCGTCAGTTCAAATTAAAAAACAAAAAAAAAAAAGTGTGAAAGGGCTGAGGAACGAGCATGATTCTATGAGCAAACGCCTCCATGCCTCGGGCCGGCGCGTCCCTCGTTCCCTCGCTGGGGTGGGGGGGTTTATCTGTTGGCGGTGATGGTCGTGATCTGCAATGCAACCGCGCGGGGTCCCCGCACGCCCCGGGGCAAGGGGGTCCCCGTTCCATTCTTTGCACTCGGGCGGAGGCCGTAGGGGAGGAAAAGCGTTAAAGGTGGGGGCGGGGGTGTCTGCGGAGCCTCCTGGCCCTGGGGGCAGAGCCGGGATCTACCTTCCCCCCCTGCAGCGGGCGGCGACAGCCCGACCCCCACCTCGAAGCCGAGTCGGGCGGCAGGTTCTGGGGTCCCAGCCCTCCCCACGCCCCCCCGAGGCCCCTCCCCGCCAATCAACCGACTTTTAACATGACAATGGCCGCGGCGGTGCCTTCCAGCCCCGGCCGGGCCGGGGAGGACATAAAGCATCCCCCCGCCCCACGGGGCAACTGCCTGCCCGCCGCCCGCCCGCTCCGCCTGCCGGGGCTCGGGCCCGGCCATGAGCGCCCCCCTGGCCCTGCCGGTCCGCCTGCCGTGCCGGGATTGCCGCTGGATGGCCCCGGGCGGCGACCCCGCCGACCCGCCGCCCTGCCCCGAGAAGACGCCCAACGACCCAGGTACCGCGGCCGCCCCGGCTGGGGGCGTCGTGTCCCTCTGTCCCCCGGGGCGGGAGGCGATGCCCCGACAGCCGCCCCGGAGCAGCCTCTGGACCCGGGGGGCGCTCGGCTCCGCTGCCCCGGTGCCCGTGCGCGCGCTCGGCATCGCCCGCCCGGCACCCGCTATCCTCGACGGGCTCCTTCCCTGGAGAACGTGAGTCTTAGGAGCGTTCTCTGCTTGACTCGAATATCTCATCCCAAATATCTCTTCTCAGGTGCCTCTCCGGCTTCCTCCAGCTCTAGCGCGTTCATACAATACACCCCCGACTCTGCCACCAGCCCCACCGCGGAGCGGCCCTCTCCCCATCCCTCCTCCCACAAGGTCAAGGAGGAAGGTGAGGGTGCGGTGAAGAAGGCCAAGAGTCGCACAGCCTTCTCCCAGGAGCAGCTGCAAATTCTGCACCAGCGGTTCCAGAGCCAGAAGTACCTGAGCCCCCAGCAGATCCGGGAGCTGGCTGCCGCCCTGGGGCTCACCTACAAGCAGGTGAGGTCACATCCACAGTGTGAGGCGATCTTGCAAGTAGTGGGGTTTTGATGGCTTTTCCTCAGAGATGGGGGGGGTGTCGGCCTTGTTTATGCCATTGCCCACGTGAAAGAGCAGAGGGTGTGAAGACTTGTGACTCCATCTTCCTCTTGCTCAGAGGGCTCTCCACCCACCCTGCAGAGGGGTTTGGAAGTGCATGCAGAGCAGGGCTGTGCAGGCTTGGGTTACCGCTCCGTGTGGATGTGTGAACGTGAAGTCGGATACTTGCCTTGCTGTGCAAGTTGCCTTTTTTAATCGAGAGCGTCACTTGCTTTCTCCCTAGAGAAAGGGTCTTTTTCTCCCCAGCTGCTCCTGTCTGACTGAAGGAATGACTCAGTTCTGAGTCAGCACTGGCCTTGGTGCAGCAGTGAGATGATGCTGTGCAAGTTGCGTTTCTGCAGTTGTCTTGGTCTGTCTTTCACTTAGGGTTTCTGATGTCATGAAAGATCCCACGGTGATCTGAGAAGTAAGAATGTCAGGTTTCAAGTCTCACCTCTGTGATTCTTCGTTGGGTGTGCTGCTTATTGTTACCTCCAGTAGTAGAAGCCAAAAAGAAACTGGATTGCAATATAAAGGAACGCATCTTTAGGATGTGTAGTAAGCTCTGGGAATAAATTTCAAATGCCCTTTGTTTCCCCTTCACTTCTAGGTGAAAACATGGTTTCAGAATCAACGGATGAAATTCAAACGTTGCCAGAGGGAGAGCCAGTGGGTGGAAAAAGGGGTGTACCTACCACAGGTGAGAGAATTCCCCCTACCCACCTCAACACTAGTCACAGTTCTTCCAGTCTGGGGAGAAGTCCAACCTGTTAACTTGACAAAGGACTTGGTATTGCTGAGCCAGCTGCATTTCTTGTAATAGCCAAAGAGGGATGGTAAGACTACTCATGCTGGTTTTCTACCCAGCATGGTGTTCCCAAATATATTGAGTTGGAGGCTACTAATTTTGGATATTGTCATCTCTGCTATTATTAGCCTATAGTGAGGACAATGAGTATGAAAAAGACTACTGTTTAGCTTAGGAGGGGGTAGGGGAGGAAGGGTTACTGTCCAAAAGAATGAACACAGCTGGTGTGATGTTCTGCATTACTGAACAGCTTTTTCTGTCTCTTCCAGAATGCGTTTCATCAAGCTGCATACCTGGATATACCCCCTGCATTTCACCAGGGCTTCCCTGTTGCTGCCAGCCGAAACCTTCAGCACGTGACCAACATGCACCAGGCTTACAGCAGTGGCCAGACTTATGGCAATGGGCAGAGCCTCTACTCATTCATGGCTGTGGAGGATGAGGGGTTCTTTGGAAAAGGAGGGACAAGCTGCAATACCCAGCAAGCCATGGGTTTATTAAGGCAGCAGATGAACTTCTATCATGGCTGCCCTGCCGATATGGATTATGTCAGCTTGGAGTCAGAAGACGCCTATGGCTTTCAGAGCACCTCAGACAGTATCACACCATTCACAAGCTCTCCTGTACGGCATCAGTACCAGGCCCCTTGGCATCCCCTGGGAACCCAGAGTGGTTATGAGCCTTAGATTTAAGGTGTTTTTGTCTCCCTTCCCTTGTTTTCTCTCGTGGAGTTTCTAGGGTCTTGACTCAGGCATCCAGTTGTTATTCCTTTCTCTTGACCCTCCTCCCCTACTCCTGTTTTAACCATTGTTGAGGTTCATCACCCTGCTGCCTTGGGCTAGTTTTCAGTTTAAAGGTGTCTGTGTTTATAGCTAGCCTCTGGCAAGGGTGTTTTATATGTGGATAGATTAAACTTCATCCATGGAAGGGAATGTGCAATGCCATAATCAAGAGCAGCAGAGGTGGTAGACATATTGTTTTGCTGCCCAAGACTTGCCTTCCTCTGCTGCCCCATAATAGCATGTGATCTCTGATCCTTGCCTTGTGTGTTTTGCAGCAGAGCTTTGCTGGAAAAGAAAATCCTGTACTTCAGCACATTTCTGCTACAAATACCTTGTTGTAACCCATAATCTTTGCTGCTCTTTTGCCTGTTTCTTTTAGTACCTCAGTCAGCCAACTGCAGATTGACTCTTCATCTTTGTCCTCTCTTCCCGCACCTGTGTGAGATCATCTGATTTCATATTACTTGATCCAGTTACTCTTGGCAGCCACTTCTGAGAGGGGTCTGCTGCCCTCCTGTGTACAACAGAGCAATTAAGAGGAATAGGAGGAACAGGAGAGAAAGTGGGGTATTGCTCATATCTCATGGGAGCTTTGTTTTCTGTAGCTGCTAACTTACCCTTTTTGGCTCATTTGGGATGGTGTCTCCAGGACTTTTACCACCCAGTTTAAGCCTTATCTTTCAAGATCTCTGCTGAGAAGACTGTTGGCACATTTGTACATGATGGGTCCCTCTAGCACTTCACAAACACTGCACCACTATAGTGCAGTTTTCTCTGGGGTAGGGTTGTGCAGTTAGGTAAAGGACTCAGTTATTTTTAAAGGTAATGTGTTTAGTATCATTTAGTGGAACCTGGATGTTGAGAATCCTATTGCATCCTAGTGGATTTCTTATCCAAGGAGTTAGAGCAGAGTGGTTTGCCACTGTTGTCTACTTCCACTTGTAAGAGTGCATCCTAGGAAGATTTTTGTCCCTTCCCCTTAGTTGGATCTCTCTTGTATTATTCTGAGAAGGGCACTGGCTACCTCATCTGACATTAGTACCCAAGTTCTGGGAGAGGCAACTTTAGAGAAATCTAGTTAGATGAAGTGGGGAAAATAACTTTTCAGTTTATTTTTTAAAAATGACTATAATCCTTTCCACAATGGAGAAACTGGAGGCCAGCTCCAATTGGTGCGAAACTGACTTTTTTCTACAAAAAGTAGAATTTCAGAGTCCATTAACTTTCACTGCAAAGGAGGCAAATGCTTTTCTTTGTTCAGGAATATTTTTATTGTATTTTCTTGCAGTGATCTCAAGCATGTTTTATTATGTGCATGTTGTTATTACTGTTTTGTTTAATGTTCTTTGAACTTGTTTGACCTGAAAATAAATTACTTTATTTTAATGTTATTTTAATGTTGAAACTGTGTTACTAGCCTGTATTGTAAAAGCTTGCTATGATAATGTTTTTCTTTCTGCACAGGTTAGACGAGCAATACTGAGGAAAAAAGTGTAACCCTAGTGTTCCTTCCAAGAGTAGGATCAAGCAACCCTCACAGAAGGTCTCATCAGTTTTTTTTTTTTGTATTTTTTTTTTAAACATGGAGGTGTGTTGCCTAGTGCAGGGATGTGGATGTGTGTAGGCAACAGCACTACCAGCTGCTGTCTTGCAGTAATGCCCATGCTTGCAAAACACCTATTTAAGCATGAGGGCAGGAGCAAAAGAAAGTGTCTTTTGAGATTGTATGACCACATGCTGCTGTGCTCAGAAGCCCTGTAAGTCCTGCCTTCTTGAGGCTGCAGCTGCCTTATAGACTTTTTGTGTAAGTAACTGAATCCTGCCTCCAGCACTGGGAGGTGGGATACATGCAGGAAGGAGAGGGTATGGAAGTTTGAACTTGTAGGGAAGGAGGAAAGGTGGAAAGGCAGAGTTGACCATGCCTTCAACAGCAGGAAAATGTAAATATGACTCAGAAGTGGGGGAAATACTAGATTTGATTTCCTGCATTGCAAAGCTGATCAGTTCTCATCCTGACTGGTCTCGTGTCCCAGAATCAGTCTGAATTAATTCTGGGTAATGCTTAAATAATAGGGTCATTCCAATTATGAACTTGAAAAAGTGTAAACCTGAAAAACTCAGATACTTGAACCTTACTGTTCAGCTTTAAAATTACCACCTACCACGTGGTTTTGTGCTTTTTGGTTTTTAAGATGCAAACTTAAGCTCTCAATAAATGCACGAGGTGTGCAGATCCTTGCAGAATGATTACAGCGGATGCTTGCTATAGATACCTGTGTTGCTTGGGAGTGTTTCTCTTCCATGTTTCTGCCACAAGGGTAAGGAATTAGCCAGAGCTCTGCTGGCAGATGTCCTGCAGAAACATGTTGCTAAAATAGCACTGGGACTGAGATTTCTTGTTCTGTGTTACTGCAGTTACAATGGGATTGTTCTGCAGTATTTCCCTGCTAACATGCAGATTTTGTAAGCACACATAATTGCAGAGCTGGAGGGAATACTCAAGAGTGGCTGTTATTGGACTTTTGGTCAGTGGGCTACAGAGGACTACTAGTACATCAAGAAGGGTTTCTAGAAGCTGTGGAATGAAGTAGGATTCTGATTTTCCACAGTGCTTGAAACCTTTTCTACAGCTGTGCATATGATTGCAGAGCTACCATCAAAAGAGTGGAGATGCAACTAATCTCTCTAGACTCTTACTTCTGAAAGGGGGTTTATATCAGTTCCTCAGAGAAATTAAATGCATGTCAACAAAGGCCCTTTCTGCTGGGATTCATTACATCTCTACTGGGACTGCTGGTTCTTGTGACTGTTGTGTAATTGATTTCTGCACACTGCAAACATGATTTGCATTGCCAGGAAATATTTTATAGGAACAAGCTTATATAGAGCTTTGTATATATTTTAGCTTATGGGAGTACACCACTTTCATCGTACCTCTGCAGTGTCAACATTCCAGTTCATCAATGCTACAGATGTAACTCCAGTCGTATCTTCAATTTGAGTGGGATTCTCTGCACTACATCTAGTACAGATTATGTAGACCGGGGTTTATTCTCTAGTTTACTGCGTTGAGGCTGTTGCTGTCCCATAGGTAAAATGCCAAGCAAGTAGAGCAGTGCAAGCAACCTCATTCCTTTCTCTTCCCTACAGGCATGTGTAAACGTTACGTTTAGTTATCTAACTACACTGTGGGACTCAAATGGTGAGCTAGCAGGGCTTTGGAAATTTTCACTAAAGCATTGCCACGAGTCTCTTGCTTGGCCCATCATCAGTAGCCAGCAACATCTCTGATACTGAATTATTCAAGAGTCATGAAGTATCCAAAATAATGGCAATGGTCATGGTGGGGCAGGGGGGAAAGCCTTTTCCTTTTCTGTGAGAGCTACACTATCTTCATGCAGTCGAAAGTCCCTTAGGTCATATCTGAGTCTTTTTCATAACCAGGCTAGAATTAATTCCTCATTTTTATTAGAAGTCCACCTGCTCACAGACAAGGTATGTCTCTATCGGCTGTGCTGTGCTAAATCACTAGATCTGTTACAAACTACAGCATTGGGACTGCTGCCTCTGATGAGCTCCAAGATCATCCAAGTCATTGCTATATACTAGGAAAAGACCAGAAGAGAAGGCAAGTCCTCAGTGTTCCTTTCTGACTGACTTTTCTGGCTGAGCAACTGTCTCTAACAGCAGCTGCATTCCTGCTGCTATTACACAGAACATTGGGAATGCAGATCCTGATAGAGCAGACATCAGTGATCTCTCTTCCTGGAAGTCTGAATTACTGCATGCTTTTGATCTCAGAACCACCTGTGGCCATAAGCTCTGTCTTTGAGTCATGGCATCTGAAAAAGCTTTGTTGAAGAAACTGCAAGTTTTGGTAGCGTTCGTTACCATAGCTTTGATGAGGGTTAGTAGCAGGGAGATCAAAACTGTTGCTCTTACAGCCATCATTCTTCTGCAAGCCAGACTCAGATACTTAATGCCAAAACCCTGTATGTCCTAAAGCACCCCTTGATAGAACAGAAAATGGAAGTGACTCCTTTTCCAGAGAATTATTACTGAGGAGCAGTCACAAGCTCAACTCTTTCACCTACATCAGCCTTTGATGGGGTGGCATGGAAAGGTTCCAGATAATATTCAGGTTAGTAGCAACACTGCTGGCTACAAAGGAGTTGAAAAAACTTGCACTCATGTGAGAGCACTGATAATTGTTGCTTTTGTAGTCCACCTTCCAATGTTAACCAGCACACCTTTCAGTTAAGCTAACTCAATCGATCCCCACCCCTCTTATGGTCTAGTCGTTTCAAAGAATATGTTTTTCCCAAGCTTAGGCACTTGTTGAGTATAGGACATGTGTGTTTGAGGTATGCTTTAAAATATATCTCCAAAATAGATATTAGATATTTGCCCTCCAATAGGCCTTATTTCACCCCGAATCATGATGGTAATACAGTTCACAGTACAGCCCTATAAACAGCATAGCTGAACAACTAAAGGGTCAAAGAGTGGCTTCATGAGGGAGAGGGGATGGGAACAAAGAGCTTGAGGCAGAGACATAAACCGGCTTTGCCAATAGAAGATCATGCTTCTTATTACAGCAGTAGCAGACATTGATTGCCTTTATTTTATGCTCATTTTTTAAAAACTATGACAGCTACTTAATTGCATTAAGATAAAGTCATTGTCATCATCAAACAGTGGTAGAAAACCTGTGACTCAGGAAACTGGGCTTCTGTTATTATACTTTGATACACATGTCTGAATTTAGATACTTAGACATTTAGATAGCATTGAGTTTAGAAACTGTGGTATCTCTACATTCTAGCCTGTCACAGTATTAAATATTGCTGGGTAGGGGAATTTCTTAAGCTGGGTGGCAGTTACTCATCTCATCCTCCAGATCTAGATATTTGGCATTGCCAAGAGTCAGGAGGCTGATCCATTCTTAACACAGAAAAATCTCCATTTATAGTTTCTGAATCAAATTAGTAATGACAACAGCTTACTGTTGCTATGGCTATTTGTGATCCATCTGGATTTCATATTGCAATGCTGTATTACAGAGGGAAAAAAAGATACAGAAAAAGATGTAACCCATCTTAAAAAAATACTTTATTATTTTCCAAATTTAATGCACTCTTCTGTTTTCTTGAGAGGAGGGATAGAAAGATACAGATTAGAACAAAGAGCTTATTTATCATTTTAATGTTTGTAAGTTAATCTTACCAGTCTTTCTGCATACTGCTTGTCATATCTCCTTTCACTAAACACTTCATCAGTTCTGTACCTTGTGGCTGACCTATGGAACTAGTTGTCTAACTATCAGATGGATGTCTGGCATATGGAATATAACTCGCCTAACTTCAGGGAAAGGTTTATGATCAGCACCTCTCCATACAGCCTGTGGCTTCATATGTTATGAAAACACAACTGTTTAATAACAGTTATAAATGAGATCCTCAAAGGAATTTATGCCTCCTCTGAGCTAAGTTACAATAATTTAGAAGATCCAGGGGATAATCTAGGTAGACAGGTCTTCTTAGAAGAGAACTTGTCTGTCTATGCCAGTAAAGAAGGGTGTGTACATGTGTAAGAGGACACAAATGAAGGGCTGTACATACGTGCAAATAGGTATCTGCATGTCTGTGTGTTAGTGTGCACTTGCAGACACATTTTTGGATGCCAAACAGGTTCTAGCTACATGATGCTCCTGAAGTGGAAAGTACATGAATAACAAAGGAAGAGATGAGATTAAGATTTGATTCCTGGGTGCCCCAAATACCCCTTATCCACAGTGTTTAGGAATGATAGAGATGTTGGCCAGTATTGGTTGAGAAAGGAGCCCCTATGGTGGTCGAGTGGTGAAAGTTACAGCTGTCACTTGTCTTTGTGCATGTATATTCCACACTGCCAGGACAGCTGTGGTAGAAGTCCACTTTGTGCTGGGCAATGAAGCCCACTCTCTGCTGGACGCTGCAGGTGCCCCCACCTTTTCCAAAGACTCCTCCATCCTCACTGGTTGTGATTGTGTAAGCGTTCTGCCCTGCTCCATAGTGCTGACGTAGGGGAGGCATGGTTTGGATGTTAGTGGCTGCAGTGATTGGGTAGCCCTGGTGGAATTTGGAGTGCATGTCCAGGTAAGCACTTGGCTGGAAGCTGCTCTGAAATGGAAAAAGAGTGAGTCAGAACATACATAGCTTCTCTGCTGGTGTCCGCAGGCCTGATACATGCACATTCACATTTCATGTTCTCTTGATCAGCAGCAATTGCATGGGGTGGGCAAGAAAACTATACCCATCCCCATAGCTCAGTCATGCATATGTGTGTATGTGTGTGCATGTGTTTGTATATGTGGAAAACAGCTTCTCTGGAAGCAGTTGAGTGGCCTAGTCCATTGCTAGGCTACGCACAGAACATGAAGAGTTGTGCCAAGTCTGTGACTCTATGCTAAACAAACCCTAACACAAAGTGTGCTGATACTTGTATGTTTAAATAGCCAATGTGGAGAAAATATGTCACAGGACTCATCTGCCCAGACAGAAATACCATGCTGAGCCATATGCTGTTTTCTTACTTGTGTGAGACACTGAGCCCGTTCAGTCCACAGGCTATGCTTCTGGCACCTTTTCAGCTTCATCCTCCGGTTCTGGAACCAAGTCTTCACCTGGGTGGGGAAGGGAGAACAGAGGAAAACTTCAGCAAAGGAGAGGGAAGAGCTAATGATATCAGATTCACAAGCAGCAGGAAGAGTGACCAGATGGCTAGATATTCGGGCAGAAGCAGATAAAGGCCTTTAAGAGCTCCCTGGGGTTGTTGCCAAGGGGAGATGTCTGTCTGGCAGCCTCAGCAGGTGGCTAGTGCATCTGCATGATAGGGGGAGGGGAGCGGCATTATGTCCCTGGGACAGTTGTAGCTGTAACAAATTTACTCATTTCAATCGTGAAGATGAATGACTGGTGCAAACTAAACCCACCTAGGTCTCTATGAGCCCTCCCTGAGCTACAGGGAAACTTCTTTCTGCAAGTTTGTGACTGGTGAAGGGAGCGACTCACTCCTTGTACCCAGCAGTTGCCAAATTCAAAACTCTTTCAGGGGTAAATTCCAGAGCCGTTTCCCCCCTGGGCTATGTCTGTGCTGTGAAAGCAGCATTTGCAGGGATGTGGATTGAAGGAAAGAGCTGATTGTTCCACTAGTTGCTGACAGAACTAGTTCAAGCGTATGCTGCACCTACAATACACCATTCCTCTTTTAGTCCTAGGGCATCCTGGGACATCCGGGCAGTCATGCCCAGCTCAGACATCCAAATACCAGGCTGATTTTGGTCTTGTAACTGCAATCGTTGGTGCCCCATTGCCCAGCCTCCTCTACCAGCACCAGATCACTATGCACAACCTCCCTGGAGATGAGCTACAATGTATGAACATAGCAGTATTCTCATGGAAGAATGAGTGAGTGTTAAGCAGCTAGGCAGTGCTGACTGTGAGAAATTATTAGATATTGAACAAGACCAGTCCTGAGAAATATTAGCAATATCTTTCAGCATGTTGATTCAGAGGATTGATGCATGCTAGGGCTTCTGTGAAGTTCACCATCGCCTTGAAAAAGTCTACAAAGAGCTGTCAAACCCAGAGCAGAGGCTGTTTATGGCAAACAGCATATTCATTACCGTGTTTGCAATTCTAATACAGGCATTGGTAACAGTACCCTTAGCTGATTTCTCACTGGGGAAATCCCAATGAGGTGCGACTCTCTTGTCCCCTACTAGTGCAGGGGAGCAACAGTTGTCTGGCACCTTTGCCTCTACTTTCTGCTGAGGACTTGTCTTTCCATCCTGTCACTGCCTTATATCACCATACAGCTGCTGTGTGACAGATAAACCATGGATCAAAGTCTCAGTGTTTACCTGCTTGTAGGTGAGCCCCAGGGCAGCAGCCAGCTCCCGGATCTGCTGGGGGCTTAAGTACTTCTGGCTCTGGAACCGCTGGTGCAGAGTTTGCAGTTGCTCCTTGGAGAAAGCCGTGCGACTCTTGGCCTTCCTCACCTCTTCCATGCCATCTTCTCTGTCTTTCTGAGACTTAGCCACAGGCTGTGGGGATGAGGACACTGAATGTGGACTAGTTGCTGAATCTGGTGTGAATTGGCTGAAATTCCCAGAGGTGGATGAAGCTAGGGACTCTTCTTGAAATAAAAAGAAAATGTGAAAAGTTATACAAGACATAACCAACCCCTACCAACCCCTTCCTTCTTCTGTCCTAAGCTGAGAGGCTACTATGCAATCACTCAGAGCCTCTGAGGTGTTCCTGGGCATCAGGAAGGTGGCCATGTCTGTGATATTTTTCCCTTGCTCCCTCCTGATAGAGGCACAAGCTACATTTGTGGTGCCTGCCACTCTGGCATTGCCTGGCTTTATAGGCCTTCTCTTGGCCATTTCCTGTCCCTAGGAGATTACAACCTGGAGCACAGGACATACGAAAAGGCAGGTGCATAGTGGGGCAGGTGTCTGGTGCTGGAGAAACAGGCTGTGAGGGGGTTCTGCCTCCAGGGAGAAAGAGACTGTCAACAGAAGAGATACAAGGGCATGAGGTGGTATGTGCACTGGAGTAGACTGCTGCAGCGCCTGAAAGGAAACTAAACATGGGCAACCCTGGGTGCACGGTGATCTAAAATTTCATGTGGGACCACAGTGTGCTTGGGTCCTGCAGGCTGTGCAGTGGAAACCTTATAGGTTGAAACGAACATGCTGAAAATGTGAGCTTGGAAAACAGTAAAGTCTTCTGTCAGACAGGAACCAGAGCAAGAGACACCATAGCACCAAATGCCCCACATGTTTTTGCTTGGCTGGTTGTTCCTTACCTCCATGTAATTTCCCACTTGCAGCTCAAGCTTAAGACAAAGGCCTCTCCCATGAGAAAAGAGTGAAGGAGAGAGAAAGAAAGAAACACAAAACAGCAAGCCAACAGACACAAATATTAAAACTTAATACAGATCCACTTTCACAAGGTCTTGATGTCTGTAGGTCTTTGCTTCCACCACTGGGTTTCCTCACTAGAGAGATGAGAGTTCTTGAAGATGAGTTTTATGTCTGAATCTCGTGGAGTGGGCAGCATGCAGAGACCCTTGGCCTTTGGTCAAACCAAGCAGTCAGGTGCCAAGTAGCCACTAGTCCCTCTGCCTAAGCCTGTAGCTCTCTATAGCACCTGACAGCTTTGAAGAGGCACTTCAAAACCTCGCTCTCCTCCCTCCCCTCCCCTCCCCTCTCCTCCCACCTTACAAAAGCTTACCCTGCTGACACCATTTAGTGGGGCTGGGGAGAAGACCTGGTTTCAACAGCTCTTCTATTGCCACTCACTGGAGTGGAAGAGGAATGGCAAGAACAAAATATGCCACAACGTTGGGGCCTCGGACTTTTTTGTAAAGAAGGAAAGGAAAGGCACCAAGGGCATGGAAAGGAGAGGGGAATAGAGAGAGCAAAATGGCAAACTGAAAAATGCAGGGCTTATCAACACAGAATTTAAAGGGAGCAGATTTCCTGGCACACTGATTCAGAAAACGCTGAAGTTTAACAAGCACAAGAAGGGCACGAGGAGTTTGTATGGGGACAAGGGATGCCACAAGCAGAATTGCCTGCAGGATTTGTTTCTTTCCGTTGCACACATGACAGAATTTGGCTGAAAGGAGACCCGGGCATTCCTGCTGTATAACCGTGAACTTCCATGAGACCATGTATTCACACTGCCCTTCAGCCGTAGGGGAGCACAGACCTGAACTCCCACAGGCTCTGTTGAGGTTTAGGAAACCAATTCACCAAAAAGAAGTAGCAGGGGAAAGTGATGTGAGTGCCCAAGGTCACCCATCCTCCCCACCTACCACATCACACTTTGCCCAACTCACACAGGAGGAAACAGAGGCAGAGAGCACAAAAATTACTCAAGGTTGTTAATTGAGTGGTTGGCTTGGGACTACAGGTATCCTGGGGATCAGCTCTACGATTTAGCTAAAATGCCTTACCTGCCATCTGCCTCTTTCCTCCTGCCTCCGGAGACTGACAGGCACTGGTGGCTCCGGCTGACCCAGCTGAGGCGGGGGCATGCCCTGCTTCCCCTGCTGAGTTCCAGTAAAAATCGAGGTACCCCATGCCAGTCCCGCTGGGATAAGGCTGGTAGGGGGGCAGAGCCAAGTGCGCACACATCGAAGCAAATGAAGGGGTGGTTCCCCCACTTTCTAATAGATGCCACCTTCACCTGTGGGACAGGTCTCACCAGCAAGCTAAGGCAGACCCGAAGTGTAGACAGGTAGTTACCTTTATAGCTGGCTATACCCTGCCAAGGACTGCAATATCCACCATCATCCATCATCCTTCTTGAGGCTCTTTGTCATGTTAAAGAGGCTGATTGGTGGGGTGGGGACAGAGCGGGCTGGAGGGGAGGAGAGAAAGTCACACATGGCATCAGGGCTAAAATATGTCCCCTCTGAATTCTTTCCATTCTGCAGGTTCCCCTGTTACATCTGAGCAGGAGTCTGATCCAGATTCCCAGGAAATCTCCTCCTGCTTGCTTCTTTGGGCCCAGCTTAAATTGTGCTGTCATAACAAATCCATGTATGTATGTCCTATAGAATACAGCCATTCATTGATTGGGAGAGCAAATCCCAACAAATCCTCCCAACACAGAAGTGAACAGGAGGTAGATCTGGTCCTGAGCTGCTCAGTATGACGCTAGGTAAACCCAAGCCCTGGCTGCAGGTTATGAGGGTTCTGAGACCATTGCTTTGTGCTTGTGTCACATTGACACCCCCCACAAAATACAGACACAGACATGACAGCACCTCCCACAACCTTGGTGTAGATGTTGGAAATGGAGCAAGAAAATAAACAAGTAAGGAACAGACTTGAGGGCTAGAACCTTCTACCTAGTTTGGGTTGGGTTTTTTTTGGGGGGGTGCTTTTTTTGGGGGGTTTGAAACTGAGAAGGAATTTCTTTCACACCGGCATCTAAGAAAGCCAGCTGAAAGTGTGCCTAGTGAATCTTCACCATGTCTGTGCCAGACCAAACTCAGAAACACCGAACAAGGTACACAACATCAGATATTATTTTGCAAAGCACATTTGGCAGTGGTCTTTGCCAAGCTGTCCCAAGCTGGTTGTGATAAAGAAGGTGAAGAGTTTCCTTTAATGCAGAGCTAGCTGATGTTTGCTTGCATATGGCTCACCCAAGGGGACAGGTACATGCAGAGTGGTTCATTAAATAACTAGAACTGAGTGAGACAAAATTCAGCTATATGCCTGCAGGTTTGTCTGCTCTATAGGCTTTCTCCAGTCCCATCCCCTCAGAAAGTTTTGCTCTGCCCATGTTTAGGAACAGTTTAGTAATTCTCTCTTGAGAGGCGTTGTGAGTCTCTAGGTAATGTCTGTATTTCTCAATGTACAGACGGAAGTCCCAGAGTTAATTAAAATATTTCTTGCTAGACCCAGCGCTGCTTTGGCACAAGGACATGTGTGTGTCTTGTGTCAGAAGCTCAGAGCTGAGGGTGCAAATCCACAGAAATGTACAATTATTTAATCTGGATGGTCCCTACTCCCCTCAGTGCCACATTGCTCCACAGATGCTTGTCGCTGCCTTCTTCCCAAGTCTGTGCTAGCACCCAGTACTTGCCTAGGAGGCCAGAGAAGGAAACTTTATTTCTGTGAGAACTTTCAAGTATTAACAGGGAGAAGAAACAGAAGAAACAAATGATGGTGAGCATGATCACAAGAAATGGGATTTAGAACAGTTTAGAAGAATGCAGAGCACCACTTCTACCCACACTGCTGTTGCTGTTATGTGTCCCATTACACTAGTCCCAGCTTTCCTGCCTTTATAGCATGGTCATCTGAGAGCATTCCAAGATCCCTGCATGGGAAGCCAAAAGGAACTGCAGGATTGGCCTGTGAGTGAACTGGAAATCAATGCAGCTCCTCTTGAACAGTCATAGGCAGATCATTCAACTCACTTACCACATCACAGCATGATCCCACTGCCTTGCAACTGTGTACTCTCCCATGAGGTGCAGACTGGAGGGAACTAGGAGATTCTGTAATTTGACATTCAGTATTATGTTTTCTGTGCCTACAAGCTGCAGTGACTGACATCCATTTGCACAAGAAATACAGCTCTAAAGGTGAAATCCACTGGAAATTCTTAAAGCAAAAATGAACTTTTGAGCACATCTGCCCTGACAAAATCCAAAAAATTCTGAATGTGGCAATCACTGTGCAACAACCTCTATATGGTGGTTTGGCTCATGCCTCAATTCTGAATCATTCCACATCTCCAAGCTGCAGATCATTGTCCTTCGTATCTGCCCTCAGGCCCTAGCAAAGGAGAGAAAATGATGGCATGATCTGTGCAGAGCTTTGGGCCCTACTGGGCAGCTCAGTGCTCCTTTCTGTTTGTGTCTGGTCTGTCACCATATGTTGGTGTTCAAGATTTCATGGCTTTAGGTGTACTTAGAAAATGAAAACCAGGTAGCAGACCTAGAGGATATCAACATAGCTTCTAAGACTGTTTAATCTGAAGACCTGGAAGAGCTTGCAAAGATCTAGGGTGCTGGTATAGGTGGCAGTGAGTATCTGGGTACTTGTTGGGAGTTCCTCTGACTGAGCACTTCACACTTGATCTCCTTGATTTCAGCTACTTCTGAAGGTGTCTTGCAAACTGCCCAGGGGCCATAATAAACTAGTATAGTCACCTGCACTACAAAGTCCTCTGGGCAGAAGCCAGGAGGCAGAAGGTGTAGCCACTGGGAGTAGAGCCACCCGCCCAACTAGACCAGTGAGTAGGGCAGCACAGAGGGAGTGACCTCCCCAAAGGCAGGAGGGGGACCAAGAGGCAAAGGAGCTGAAGGAACCTCAGGGCTTCACCCTCTGTGATTTCAGAGCAGCACCATCTCTTGTGGAGCAGCTTATGTCCCCTGTGCAGCAGGTGATACATCCTCTGGCACAAGGAGAAGCTCCCTAAAATCTGCCCTGCAGCAGCTGGCAGATGTGGCTTGGCATCAAACTAAGCCACACTCTGGTGGATTTAGTACTGTACTGCTCCAGGCTGGGCCCAAATACTTGCTATTATTTCACAATGATCTCCACAAAAGCCTCCCCAGGCTTCAACAACTTTCATCTGCTCATTTGTACCACGAACCTGAAAGCACTCACCAATAAAAACAGGGTGGGTAATTCACAGGCATGTTGGGAACATGGATCCTACATGATCCCAAGTCTTTTGCTTTTTGTGAGTTGGCAGCTGAGCTCTGCAATAATTGTGGCAGTGAAACAGTAGCCTGTTAATGATCAGGTTTCCTCTATAAAGGCAGTGATAAAGGCTAATAGTGAGAGAGATCAGGAGGAAAGACCAGGAGCCCTAATTCCGTCCCCATGCCCTCCATGATGTGGTTGTAGCTCGTGCTGAATTGCCCAAGATAGCCATAAAGTAGTGAATGCAGGTGTTATTGACAGGGAATTCCAGTGACATGGAAGGAAGGAGAGGCTGAAAAAAGTGACCTTGAATACTGGGCTGGGACTATGAACACCATTCAGAAGATGCTCAAGCAGAGTAGAAGGTGAAGTACAGAGTCATGGAAATGTTTTCTGTATCTAGGTCCTTTCATTGGTATGGTTCCTATCATTGTGACAATTTGATTTTCTGGTAATAATCCCTGCCTAGCCATGGTTGGTCACTGCCATGATATCTTCTACATCCTTCACAAATGACCTCAGCAAAATCATCCTTCCATGCAACAGCTTTTGTTTGACTGGATTTTTCTTCTGCTTTTCATTGGGGTTTTAGGTAATAAATTACTTTTCAGACCTCTTCATTTGTCAGTTGCTGCTCTTTTCTCTTGCAGGCTGACTTACTGAAAGCAGAAGGTGAGTACCTGACATCCCTCTAGAAGCTTTCTGGGACAGACAGGTGCTTTCTGCAACTACTAATATTGGCAAACAAGTATTTTTTTTCTGTCCAAATTGCCTTTAAGAAAAGTAAGGTTTTCAGTCCTTGAGCTGGCTTGTTATGGCTTTGGTTAAGTAATCAGAGATAGTTAATGCAGTAGTTTGAAGAAAAAGGCTTTGTGAGTCTTATTTTAAGGTAATTCTCCTTTCTTTGAAGCCTTAAACCAACGCCCTGCTTTGCTTGAAGATTTGCAGGGGTTTTCTGATGGACATTGACAGTGGTGCCTTAATTTTTAAATGGCATAGTAATACAGTTTGAATGGTAGGATGCAAAGTATCTAAAACATTCCCACCTTGCAACATTCCTACTCTGTTCCATTTAGAAACATTTAGTTTGGCATGTTAATTCTTTAATTGTAACTCAAGCTTACTTTTCTTAAAGCACCATGTTTTTTTCCCAAGGACTGCTTTTTTTTTTTGGTGACTGATCATTTTCTACATTATTTTTAATTTGATTTCTGTGAGACTGTACTGTAATCTAGTCAGATCCATGTGTTTGCTTTGTCCTCCTTGCAAATACTGTTAAAGAGTTTGTACCAGAAAACTGATTTTTCCCCCCACCCCCAACCACATACTGTTTTGCTGTACTGAGGATAGGCAGTGGAAAGGAAAGTTGATTTAAAAAATCATAAACTTGCTGCATTTTTTTTTCTTTTAGGTGTGTCTTTCTAGGCTGAAAAATTCTGAAAGGGGTAGAAAATATTCCCAGTGAGGTAATATAGCCAAGTTTCAGTTGGGTGATGATAAAGGGAAAGGATTCCCTTTCTCTTCCTAGACTGTTCTGAGCATCGAGACTATAGTGTACTTCACTGTAAAAAGCAGCCATCCAGAACCATAAAAATCTGAGTTAAGACCTTTTAGGGCTGGAAGATGTAAGGAGAGCTATGGTAACACCTACATAAAATAGACTGGAGGAGGGGCTACAAAGTCTACAAACCTTAGAAAACATTCATCATTATTTCCTAGATGACTTCCATTTTTCCTTCTGTAAATGTAATTTAGGAGTGAACTTCCCATGTTAAGTGAGTCTCCTTCTTTTCAATTATTCAGAGTAACAAAGGCCTAACTTATTTTGCTATGCAAATTTTTCCATTCAACAAAAGGTAAAAGCAAAAATCTGTTCCACATGCCCACGCATACATATATTTAAATCCTCTCTCTTTCCTTTTTTTTTTCATTCTGCCCAGTGAAAAAGTGCTAAGAATTGTTTTGGTTTTGCTTCCAACAAAGTTAAGGACAAGTTGTTGATCATTATCATGGGATGGATTTTTTTGTTCACATATCCCTGCTGACGTTCTTCATACTGAGAGACCTTCCAAGAGAAGCATAATTTTACTCTGATGTCAAGATTCTACTTCCTTTATCTGCTAAAAACAACGTAATCAGAGTAGGCAGAAGAGAAGACCCTGGACAACATCACCACATCTACCATTTTTAGACCCACTCCAACATCTCTGGAAGTGTAGTGGATTAATTCCTCCACTCTTATCTATCCTCCATAAAGCTTTTTCGAACTCTCTCTTGATTCATGTTTAAGAGGCATCTGTGGTTACTGGCCAAAGCAGTTTCTCTGGCTAATATGATTACAAGCAATGTGCAGGCACAGCAAATTCTCAGCAAGCCTAATGCTGCTGTGTGTTTCCCAGTTCCCAAATTGCCTGTCCATTTGAGGTGAGATAGACTCAAGCTAGGCTTTCCGTGCTTCTTTCATGGTTTCCACTCATCCTGCTTCACGATCAGTGGATCAGTGCAACAAAGGAATTGCAAAAGAGTCCTCAATCTTTTAGCATGTGGCATACAGGGAGAGGATGAGCAGGTACAAGAATCTGCCCACAGAACAACGCAGAAGGAAGAGAAAACTGTGTTGGGAGACCTCTGCAGGGGTATGAGACACAGAAAGAGCAGGTGATGGATTATGGCAGGTTGAAGGAAGTTACAGATTCCTTAGTTGCATTAAATGCAGGCAAAGGCTGTCTTAAGGAGCTTATAGGGCCTGGAACATCTAACCTTACAGGCCCTTTGACATACCTAAAAGCAGGAGAAGAATGCAGTGTGCTCCTTTTCCAGTTACCAGCTCTGGTATCTGGAATTCCACCAGCCCAAATGTGCCAGGAGCTAAGTCTCCATAGACAAACAGAGATAACATAGCAGAGCTCTGATCAAGGGACTGATATCAACGGAGCGAATCTCTCAGCCCCAGGGATGAATCATCAGAGCAGTTTATTCCAACCTTTTCTCCTCCTTTCAAGTATCACGTTCAATTGCAGCAACAGCAGCACAAAAGGCTTGGTCATTCTAGGTCCTGCAAAGACAGGGAAAGCACAACCAGGAGGAATGGAATTCACAGGTGATACAAGGATGGGAGGGTGTTGCAAATACCACAGAGAACAAAGAAGTAATGCAAAAAGAACCTATCTTGCTTGAGGAGGGAGAGAGGGAGGGAGAAGGAAAGATGGGGGCTAGTCATGCACCTGGGGAGAGAGTCCCAAAGGTGCATAATCAGACGGAGAGATGTAGAAAGCACAGCATGGGAGAGGTGGGGGGGTGGGAAGGGTAAACAAAAGAGATCCATGTTTACCAGCTGAGGTACACCAAATTCAAGCAACAGCAATACTATTACAGGCATGCAAGCACTTGATAAAGATCTACATAATCTCATTTTCATGAATGGGGAAACTGAGACACAACGTGAGCTCAGTACAGGGCCTGTTATTGTGTTGCACCAGTCATAACTTGGCTGGGCAGAAAGAGCAGATTGTCAATGAGAAAACTTTTGTCTTAGAGATAGAGGGCAGTATTATACACACTTACAGTGACATTACACATATATTACATTCTGTTTTGTGTGCCCTGCAAAATGACAGGAAAGATGGGGCGAGAGAGGCCCCAGGGGATAGCAGCAGGCACACACCTCTCTGCCAAGCAAGTGTCAAACCAAAACTGCAGCGTGACATCCTCTCTGCTTCTTAGCAATCTGTGTATTGCAAAAGAGCATGCACTACTCTGAACACTTGGATAGTAATCAGTCAGTGACTAGCATTTATTTATGTTAAGTAGAACATTAGAACTTGCTCTAAGTAAAAGACTAAGTAGAAGACCTAGTAAAAGACCAAAGTACTCATAATCTGATGTCTTGGATGTCTGGATCAAAGAAGGACATATTAAATCAGGCCTTGTCATCAAGACTGCCAATTTGGCAGAGCAACATAGACGAAGAATGTCTCTAGGCAAACTATCTTATTATGCAGTCATATGCATACAAAACCACACCTCCAAGCAAAAGGCTACCTGCTTCCAGGAGCAAACCCTAACTCACTAAATACGTGCACTAGAAAACTTCTACAACCACATATAACTTTAGTATAATGATATGTAAATCTCTGACCAGTGATTTGTAGAGGGAAGTACTTGGCATGTATTCAATTTGTAACTTTGGTAATAAATTGAACTGAGAAACTCCAGTCAGGTGTGCTTGATTTGCAGAAAGCCATGGAGTACCCAGAGTTGCACAATTCTGAAATAAAATCAGTGTCTCAAATTGCTGTGTGAGATTGGCTATTTGCATGCCAGGTGACAAGTCTGACTTTTTGGTCAACATATGGATCTCATATATGTTTACAGGTAGGGGGCAATCTGTCTTGACTGAAAATATTCCCACTGGTAAGCTCCACTCACATGGCGCTTTGTGCCCTTCCTACAAAGCAGGTGAGGACAGGTAGAAAGGGGTCTGGAAGACACAATGCCATAGACAGGGCTGTGATTAAAGTCAATAAGGTTGTGTGTCATTTTAGCTTTGCCAGGTCTCCACAATCTCCTGTATATCATCCCACTCTGGAACAGACGCAAGCAGGAGGGTCTAGCCAGATCTGATCCTCTGCCTCCTCACCATTACAAAGAGTTACGTTGTATGATGCTTCAGCAGGCATTACTGGAACATCAGACACATCAGTGCTGGATCTCAATAAGCAATGTTGTTAATTGGTATGATTCCCCCTGTGTTAACTCTGCAAGGCAAACATGAGCAAGATCATCAACTTTGTAGAAAAATCTCTGAAGCCTGTAGCAATGACTCAGGTGCACACCCGGAGCCACAGAAGTGCTGTTGAACCATAGTCTGGTTTGGGTTGTGGTTTGGAGTTTGGAGGTTTAGGGGAGAGAGGGAAGGGAAGGTGTTATGTGTTTTGTGGGGTAGTGGCATAGCATTCATGTTTCAAAGTAGTTCTATGTTTTGGCATGCCAAGATTTACTTCTTTGAGCTACTGGTTGCTCCAAGAATATGTTACTGATAATTACATTGCAGATGGAGCTAAGCTTCTCAAGAATTGGCAGAGTGTGGTTGGATGACAACCATCTCTGTGCTCTATTTGCTACAGGTGAGGCATCTGGAAAACATACATGCTGCTAGTTTGTTACCATATAACCAGCCCTGTTTCATGCTACCGTTGGGGAAATAAAAAGTCAGCCCCCCTCCAGCAAGGCTGCACTTAGTAGTTTGTTTCCCTCTAGTGCTCTAGCAGGAATGGGTGACTGCAAGAGCAAGGAAGAAATTAATGGTCCAAAGGTAACGCGTTTTGGAGCGTCAGTGTGAAGTCATTGAGAAGACAACAGAGAGTGGGTGGCCTGTGGAAATTTCAGCATGAAAAGAAAAAAAAAAAAAGCAGGAGAGAGTTTTTAAAAGGTTGCAATGTTCTTTGGAATCCAGGTGAAGAGAGAGGTTTTTCTCACAGTGGAAAAGGCATTGGCAGAAATTGACAGGACTCACCACAGAAAGCAGAGCACTCAGGCTTCTCCCAGCCCCATGTTTGGGGTCTTTTACTGGAGTGGTGCCTGGGGACCTGCAGACAACAGAGCTATCTGGGTGTCACAGCCACATAATGAACTTCAGGACCAGCACAACATGCACCACCACCTCCAGAGGCTGCACTGCTGGCATCCCCACAGGGCATTTCCCTCTCCAGCATGGCAGAAGCCATTGTAAGGTAACTTTGCACTAGGGTACGACTTGAAGTGCACAAGGATGGCAGTAGGAATATCCACTGGGCCACAGTCCCTCTGAGAAAAGGTTTTGGCTTGGATTTAAGCTCAGCAAATCCCCTCTGCCATGCAGAGTTTGGGATAGGATTAATGCATGTTTAATCACTGCCCAGGATAACTGTACTTCAAACATCCAAACCTTCCCTCAAAGCTTTGTCCACAGAGCTATACATCTTGAAGGGAAGGGAAAGACAGTAGCATGAAGTGAGGCTTAAAGAATGATTCTTTAAGGGAAGAGGAGGAAAAGCAAATGGGAAGCAGAAAAGTAGGGAAAAGACAAATGAATGGGAAGAAACATCAGAAGAAAATGCAGAGAAAATCCCAAAAGTATGGAGGGATGTAACACCAGGTCACCCTCGGCTCTGTGTACAGGCAGATCCTGTAACATATGGCATGAGGCAGAAGGAGCTTCCGGTAGAAATAGGCCCATCAGAAAGCAGTGAGAAAATGGACTATGTGAGGTTCAGGGGCACAAGAAGGGCCTTGAGGTATGAGAGAGACAGTCAAGAACTCAGCAGGTAATGTGAGCCCATCTCCATCCACACTTTCAGCTTACCCATCTGTGCCCTTTCTGAGGAAGAGATTTATCAGTCTGGTGAAAGTGGTCAGTGATCACCCCAAATGTGTGAGGGTCCCTAGTTCTGGGTGCACATAAGCAGGTTCAGAGACAGATGTATTAGAGAGACTGTGAGAAGCAAGAAGAACCACTATGAACTGGAAAGAGGAGAGGAGGTTAGCAAAATGCTAGCTACTACCAAGGCCCTGGGAGATCCTGGAAAGGAGAGGAAGGGCTGTGTTTGTGACAAGAAGCATGCATCATATTCAGCTTATAGCTACTCTGGTACTGCTTCTGCAAGAAGAGGAGAAAAGACCCTACTTCACTGTATGGAAGGAGACCCTCCACCACCCTCACTGTGCTGGTTTGCCTGGTTTTGTGTTTTGGGGGTTTTTTGGGGTTTTTTTTGGTAGCTGGGCCCCTGGTGGAAACAAATAACCTAAAATAGTGTTATCAAGGAGCATGCAGACTTTTCAACTCTAGTAACAGAGGCTTCCGTGTGGGAAGACACAATCTCCTGTGTCTGCTGCCAGAACAGTTTGGCACTGCATTGCACTCTTCTGGCAAGTTACCATGCACATCAGAGGTGAACTGCAAGATTGGCAAGAATTTTGTGGGCTCCTTTGCCACAGAGACCCACCAGGATGTGGTGTAGGATCTAGATCGCCACTGGATCTCAGTGAAAACTTTGATACTCTCTGCTGCAAAACTGGGCATATATGAATGATTACAGTGATGCAGCTTTTGTCTTAGTTTACCCTGTAGAGGAAAGGAGGATGCAAACTACAAGCTGTGATCAAGGCTTTCAGAAGACCTTCATAGTACTGGCTCAGTATCACAACTTTTCATTACGTTGCTGGGGAGAATCAAGCATACTATATGTATGCAACTGAAGTATTCATACCCACAGATCACATATCAGATATGTGCTGCAAGACCTTCCCAGAATCACCCAGGTCTGACAGTCTGGGGGCACAGGACAAGTCACCTTTGGTACAGGACCCTCCCAGTCACCCAGTACCTCCTGCAGCCCTTTGTACTGGTACCAGGGACAATACAAACCCCTTTCCTTGTGCCCTTCTGGCACCATCTTGCCCTTCAGTGCCAGACAACAGAAGCGGGTGATGAACCACAGGCTGCACTATGCCTCTGAAGCATCTTTGGTGTTGGGACACAACACAAGGAAATATACCCAGTGACTATGCCTCTGGTGTGCATCACTCCTTTAAAGCTTCTCACAAGCTTTTGATTTTCTTGTTCACTACTTCTAAAGTGTTACTAATTCAGCATGATCCTCCCTTTAGCAGGAGAAAATATGTTCTCACAGCCCAGTTTAGTTAACAAAAGGTTAAGTCTCAGACAAGGAAGAAAAAGAAACTACTTTCTCACTGTGCACTAAATCTTTGCTAAAGCTTAATTTCTAGCCAGCCTTAGCACCTGTCTTTTTGTTGCTCTCTCCTCACACACACACAGAGTCAGGAAGTGGACTTTCAATACCCAACAAAAATATCTTTCTCTCTTCTACTCCTTTTTTTTTTTTCTTCTTCTTCTTCTTTTATTTTTGTGGCTGCTCCATCAGTCCCAAAAGGTTTTGTCTGTGGCATGAAATAAGGAAGCTGGAAAGAACTTCTTCCAGTACTTCTGCACTGACAGTTTTTCTGAGACAGATTGGCCCCTTGCAGATTTCAATGCAGTGGTGGGATTTGTCCAAACTGGGCTTTGCTTACATTTGTCTTGGCTGGTTCTGTTTGTCAGGACCTTACTTTGTGTCACCTGATGCAGTTAGGGATATATGATTATAGAAACACTGATTCTGATAGGGTAATCTGCTTACTTTAGCCTAGCTGAACCAGCTGTGCTTTGCATGCCCATCATTCTTCTCTGGCTGTGGCACTTACTGGGTCCTGAGCATTTATCAGTTTGCCCTGAGCCCTTTATGCAGGTAACTCTGAGCATCAGCTGACTATAAATTCCAACTGTGTGAAAAGTGTGTGTTTTGGTAGTGTTCCTGTTTGGGCTCATATGAAAAATCTAGTTCTGCAGAGAATCAAGCATCCTAATTTCTAGTTTGCAGGATGTGAGTAACTTTCTGCAGAGGCCGATTACTCATATCCTGTGGGGCAGTTGCAATCCAGCCTACTTGTATGGTAAAACACAGTCTTGAAGGCATTGCTTCCATAACCCAGTAAAAGTATAGCTATGGTGTTCTTACTGGAAATATTCAAAGACCACCCATCATCTCCCACCACATCCAGCTCCATGCTGGTGGCTGTTAAAATTTGACAGTGCTGAATTTTTCATATCAAATACAATTTCTGTGGGAACATGATGCAACTACGTGGTTGAAAAACTTCGCTGTGATGTAGCTGAAGATAGGACCAGGACAGGTTCTTTATGAAGCCCCTAGCTAAGAAGAATCCCTACCAAGGAATATGGCATATTTGTATGCAGAATCTCGGTAAGAAAAATGTGGAAAGGCCCAGAAAATATTTGTCCTTTTCCCCTACTAGTAACCATCAACCCGAGTTTAGTTCTGCACTTTTGACAATGTCAAAATTTAGTATCAAGATTTAACTTGCATGGACATGAACTTTGTGCACCAACTTCCCTAAGGTCATAATTTTGTTCAGGAAAAAATCCAGGCACAAGCAAGTGAAGTTGTTTGCTAAACGTCACTAAGCCCGTCAGGATGAAATGTGAGCTTCCCGGCTTAAACCCCTGTTCTGACCAGGAGATGGCACTGCCAGCTTTTCTGCCTGAAGCTGGCAAGCCGCCTGTGCAACCACACAGCACAGCCGGTTCCTCCCCTGCGTGCCAAGCACCACCCACGATAAGACCCGGGTAACCTACCTTGTCCTGTTTGCTAAACATTTGTCTTAATTGTCCCTTCTTCCAATGAGGTTACTCGGGTCAAAAGCTGAGAGATGAAAACGTACACTGGCATGGCATTTTGCTGCATCCAAAATACTAAGTCACCATTTCTCTCCATATCCACGACAACCTCCTTTCTATCCCTGTTCTCCCAGACCACCCATCTCAGACCTGTCAGAAGAAGTGCATAGATGCTCAAAAAAATACTGTCATGTAATATTGCTGTCTGCTTTTAACCAGCAGGCTCAGCACTGCACTTGCTTATCCAAGACATTTGCAAGCACTCTGGTGGTTCTCCATCCTTCTTATAAATTGCTGTCAAGCTATGCTTTATCCACAGGATGAAGAGGCCCAGAGTACACCAAATCCTGTTTCCAACCACCAAAATAAGATTAGTCTTTTGTGTAACCCTTAACCCAAAACTGACTGTGTTGTAATGTGTATTCCCAACACTTCAATATGCTTGGCAAGCATCTCTTTGTACCCACAGAGCACTGTTGGAAGAGCATGAAAGACCAGTTTTGGATTGGTCATGGTGACAAAAAGATTGTTGGGTGACAGGAGGTGTTGTGTTGCACATTCTTGGAGGATATAGGCTAGAGTCTACCTCCTCTGCCTCACAGCTGCCTGTTCCCAATCCACCTCATAGTCATAATCCATGACTAAAAAGTGAGGTCTTCTACTGAGTCACCTGATAGTTAACTCCACCTCACTTTGTTCAGCTCCCCTCACAGCTATACCGCTTTCAAGGAATCTCCCATACAAGGCCTTCTCATCCACTTTTGCTGTCAGAGACCTGACCACTCTTCATTGCATACTTCTTCCCTCTCTTTATCACATATAGCTTCCTCCTGTTTCCTGCTGTAACTGCTAGACCCACTGCCAGCAAATAACATGCTCTGGGTAAATCTTCCTGGCTAATTCACCACAGTGACCACCTCCTCCTACCTGCTCTAAGACTCTCTTCTGGAGACACTTGCTGCCAGGCCTTCTGCTGCATCATGTCCCAGTGCTTCACTCCGTCATTCCTTGACTTCCTCTTGTTCTTTTCCCTGAACATCATCTTCAATTTCAATCCAGCCTTGCCCCTGATCCACTAGTTCTGTGCTTCATCTATGAGCCAGACATGTCCTTTTGACTGCTTGATGAGCTTTGGAAAACCATTGTCCTTCAGCATGGACAGCCTTCCTTTTGTCCACATTGACACAATATTGGAGATGGAAATTAAGCAACAGTTTGTGTCCCAGAAATCTGTAGTTTCAGTTGTGATCAGTCACCCACTGATCTGCAGCACCAGAGAGATAAAAAGATGGTTGTCACAGCATCAGCAACTGTTTGTCCTGGCTTAACATCTTGATGGGTACAGGGTCATGAGGAATGAAAGACATCTTCAAACCATTTTGTTGTGCAGGGAGTCTGGGACTTTGGATGAAAGCTATCCTGGCTAAGGAAGGAGTTTCCCAAAGAATTAAAATCCAAAATCCATGTATGCAAGAGGTGGCGAAAGAGGATGGGCCATGGAGGAAGATGGCAGAAGCACTGCTTGGGTTCTGAAGGACAAAATCAGAAAGGCCTCAGAGTCCAGCTGGAGCAAAACCTTGCATGGGACAGGATGAGTGACAAGAGGGATTCTGTAATTATCCTAGTAGCCAGTCCAGAGGATAGACAGGTCTGTTGAGGAATGGAGGACAAACCTCAGCCTTAAAAGTAACTGAAGCCTGAAGTTCATAGAACCAAAGCCTTTTCCCAGATCTCTTGAATATATAATGGTTCGGGAAGTTGAAGGACAGACAAGACTGGGGCTGTAACAGGCTTGGGACTACTTAGAGAGGTTGGACATATCACAATGCATGGAATCGGATAGCACACACTTTAAGGGTGCTGGGATATATCTGAAACTACTGACAGAATTGCTCGTTGTGATTGTAAGACTGAAGTCTTTCACGTCATCTCTGAAGGGTGGAAAAAGACTAATTTTGTGTCCAGCTGTACTGA
Organism: Coccyzus lansbergi; assembly: GCA_033558105.1. Lineage (NCBI taxonomy): Eukaryota > Metazoa > Chordata > Aves > Cuculiformes > Coccyzidae > Coccyzus > Coccyzus lansbergi. The sequence continues at coordinate 3,715,254 of JAUMJK010000229.1, forward strand.
AAGCAAACAGGATGACTCCAGCAACTCCAGTCCTGCCATTCTGATTTCAGTCCTATGTCCTCTTGGCACCCAGAGCCAAACATGTAAAGGACAAAAATGTAATTAGGAAAGGTTAATACTGGTTTACCAAGGATAAACTACCTGCTTTTTAAAATGAAAAGCCCAGCTATATGGATTAGGGGAGAGTGATGATGTGGTATACTTTGATGTGAGCTACATTGTAAGAACTGTCAGGCAAAGCATACTCCTTTGAAAGGAGGAGGAGGTATGACAGCAAATCATCACTCACGCTACCAGGAAATGGGAAGATGTAAAATACCCAATGAGAGTGAATGACAGCACCAGCAGACTAGCTCTTCCTAATTCCATACTGGTGTCCCAGCAACTTGACATTGCCCAAAGAGTGTACTGAATAACCCATCCCATTCTTCAACACTGACACAGAGAGGAGCACATCAGAAAGACTAAGTGTGGAATCTACACCAGCCAACTCTCCATTAAAATATTTTGTAGTGCTGAAGATTGAACTGGAGACAGAGGAAAAGCTAGATAGACTGTACAAAGCCATAACCAACCAACTAAGTATTAGTAGATTTCCTCCAAGCTTTTCATGAGCACTATCTGGAAATGCAAAAAGCATCTCGCCTATATTACCACCATATACTTCTGATGTTCCACTGATATACCTTCACTAAATGTTGTTTTTCTTGAGCATGTGATTTGTAGAGATGGATTTGACCATAAAACATTTGGCAGCTCCACAAAGTCAGAGGGTGTGCCAATGGAGAATTCATAACCAGGGAGATAGAGCAAGGAAGAGAGGATTCACATTATCTTCAGCTCATACAGAATGCTCATGGGCTATTCCCTAAGAAAACTCTGGCAGTGTATCTATGTAGGCACAAGTTGCTGGGCCTGCTAGCCTGTTCTGGTACAGTGCTGGCCAGAGTGGGGCAGCCTCCAGGATGCTTCAGTGCAGAAGGCAGGAACTAAGACAGCAGGCCATACAGGTTGACTAGCATTTTTCCATCTATTAAGGTGTGAAACAAGCTAGAGCAATACTAGATGAGATAGGTCAGACACTGTGAGGTTGAAGGACAAAGTGCAGCAGCCCATAGCTGCACTTAGTACGGATCTGAAATTGCTGGATATGGGACCCCATAATAGCTACTTGTCTATTTTCTGACCCTTGTGACAGAGTGCTTCAGAGAATGAGGGGCTGATGTTTCCTTACAGCAAAGAGGGCTTGTGTTCAAATTTCTATCCCAGTCTATTGAGAATGAGGAGCTGGCATTGAAGGCACAAACGGGATATAGAGAGACGAGGTAGCTTATAGCTCCCAGCTCCAGGGGTGATCAAGATAGAATGGAAAACCACAGATATCAGGGATATTTTAAGGAACAGTTGATTTTAAAAGGCAATCAGGGAGAAGGAGATAGATCAGGGTGCTGAGAAACTCTTCTCTGTTGTTGACACCTCCCCACAATTCATTCACAAAAACCTTACCACATGTCCCCATTAAGCCTCCCTTCCAGGATCACCATTTCTCTTCATGGTCAACACAGACCTAGCTGCTGAGAACTCATGTCCAGTCCCTCCTCATCCTCTGAGACACTGTTTCCTCTCTGCCTACTGGTCACACCACAACCACTTATGGCACTGAACCCTAACAGTGCAGTATTGGCATGTAGGCTGGGATGGTTTGTAATGGGCCACATGCAGCTGGTCTTTGTGTCTTTCAGTGTGACTGAGTCCTCTGTTGTCCCATCTACCACCTCCAAGAGGATGCTGGCACCTCTCAGTCTCTAGAGTTCTGTAAGAAAGGAGATAAAGGTAGTTCTGAGGGTTTCATACCTGTCTGTTAAGGTTTCAGTGTGAACCAAGGGGGCAGACAGGGGGAAATTATTTCAGACAATGTTATTTCAAAAACTAGGAAAGATGGAAAGTCTGACTTAAATACAGAAACAGCTCTAACAACCTTGGCCTACACTTTTAATGCCCTACTTTGAGCAAATAATCAGGGATGATGTATGCATGCAACCAAGGTGTTAACACCCACAAAACACATATCAAATATTTTTTTATCTCTAAAGAAAGACCTGGCCTCTGATATGAGTTTAAACTGGGTTTTGTAGTGTCAGTGGGAAGCCACTTCAAATTTGGTTTTCATGACTCTGCACCAAATCTTTCTCAACAGCACCATGTTCTGAGAGCCTGGGAGCAGTGGGCAAGTCACCTTTGGTCCAAGACCTTCCCAGTCACCCAGCATCTCCTGTGTTCCTTTATATTGGCACCAGTGACAGTACAAACCAATTCCCTTGTGCCCCTCTTGCACCACCTTGCCTTTTGATGTGTGCCTTCCACTAACACAGTGCTTCCAACTTTCATTGTTGTTGTTGTTGTGACCAAAGCTTTACAACATGCACAGTTACCCATGAGCTATGTGTGAATATTATCCTTTGCTGACATTTGTCTTGGCTGGTTCTCTTTGTCAGGACCTTCTCTTGCATTACCTAATGCAGTTAGGAATATATGGTTATGGAAAAGCTACTTCTGATAGTGTACTCTGCTAACTTTAGACTAGCTGAGTCAGCTGTACTCTGCATGACCATCATTTTTCCCCTGGCTGTAGCACTTAAGTATTTTTAATGCCCTCCTTCAAGCAAGCAGAACCCCAGCTTTGTGGATGAAGAGATGAGGTCCCACTGCTAGGTAGGCTGTAGCTCTGAAATAGCGATTTGTTTCAGCTGCAAAGGTTCTCACAGGTATTTATGATGGAGCAGACACTCATATTTCCCTTTCTCTCAAAAAAGATGACATCTTGTCTGTGAGTCATAATCTACTAGAGTCCTCTGGGGTTTCACGTTATTTTGCATACAGCTCAGCCATGGTGCTGCAGCCATCGCCTTTCTACTGCACATTCTCTTCTGTCTTTCTCTTCCTCGCTCTCTCGCTTGTTTCTGTCAAAGTCCATAGCCTTCTGTCTTAGACCCTGTTCTTATGAATGCCTCACCTTCCTTCCAGATCCTAGGGTTGTTCTAGCTTCTATGTCATTCCTCCTTTCCATGAAGATCAGCAACCCACTTTTTACTGATTGCTTCAGTACATCCTCACAATCTTTACACTTTCCCTTCTGTATTCAGACTCCCAGCGGTCCTTTCATACATTGTAAACCTCTCCAGCCACACACTGCTCTGTTCACATCCCTCCACACCTTCACCGTTGCTCCCAGCTTTCATCCTCTTCTGGCTCTGCATGCCCATGTTTTCCTCAGTGGAAAATTATTCTGGTGACTATGTCCTAAATCTTGCAGACTCTTCAGGTCATAGATTCACATCATAGACGTGTGATTGCCTTACACAAATTCATGTGACCATTTGCTAAACAAAAATTGGTTGTGCAACGCAAGCGGAGAAGAGGCTTAGTGGGTCAGTCACGTCTATTAGATATGATGAAGCTGTGTCTCATGGAGAAGGAAGGGACGATTCTTGTAAACACTGTGTACTTTAGTGGGGTATAGCATAGAAACAAGATTTACCACATTAAGTGAGTTGTTTAATAGTTACACAGCCTGCCTCTGCTAGATCATAGAATCATAGAACAACCAGGTTGGAAGGGACCCATCAGATCTTCTAGTCCAACCATTCCTATCAAACACTAAACCAATTCCCTCAAGACCTCATCCACCCATGCCTTAAAGACCTCCAGGGAAGATGAATCAACCACCTCCCTGGGCAGCCTATTCCAATGCCCAATGACCCTCCGTGTGAAGAACTTCCTCCTAATCTCCAGCCTAAATCTCCCCTGGCGGAGCTTGAGGTCATTCCCTCTTGTCCTGTCCCCTGTCACTTGGGAGAAGAGGCCAGGTCCCTCCTCTCTACAACCTCCCTTCAGGTAGTTGTAGAGAGTAATGAGGGTTATGAGACATATGACATAGTTTGACATATATGAGAGATATGACATAGTCTACAACCTCCCTTCAGGTAGTTGTAGAGAGTAATGAGGGTTATGAGAGATATGACATAGCTTTTAGTAGCAGCAATTAAATTGTCTTATCAATGTATATTTTAGGGGAAAAAAAACAAAAACATTTTCTTTCCTAGTCTAAGAAAACTTAGTTTCCCTGCATGCTGTCTGTCTCTTGTCAGTTATCTCACATTGTGAACATTGGACCAGGTTAAAGCATAAGCATGACAGACCAGAGCTATGTATTTCAGATTTTCCTGTAGGTATCTCATATTTTCTTCAGAGTCCTCCTCAAAGTGGAGGAAAACTTGGAACTGTGCCCTTGGTCAGTTCTTCAGAAAGCCTCAATACCCCCACACCTCCCACACTCCACCCCAAGATGTAAATTTTCAGTGCAATTCAATATGTGTTTGATCTGCCTACTGGGAGTACCTTTCTCATTATCTGTACAACAGGAAAAAAGGTCGTACTGAGTTACCAACTGCTGCTGCTCCATTGTGACACCCCCACAATGTCACCACCAGCATGTCCACACCTTCCTTCCTCTGTAACAAAACCAATGACAGCACAGTCCCCCACCAAACTAGCAAATTTTCCTTCTTTGAGGGTTACTCTTTCAGGGCTATTAGAAGCTTTGCCTGGAGTTAGGACTGCAACACTGCTTGGTCTCTCACCTAGGTACCTTCCCAAAGGAGTAGCACCTCCCCAGCTACTGAGGTGTCTAAAGACAGTGCTCTGTTTTAAAAAGCACAGAATCACACATAGACTTGTGTGCTGGTCACACTGTAGTCAAATTTACTTCCAATAAAATGAGAGATTTTTCCCATTTATTCTCACAGGAATTATCTGCTTTTCCTGTCTGGTACCCAAATATGTTAATCAGAACTAACACATGCAAGAAGCAACAAATGTTGGCAGTGACACTGTGACACGTATGCTCCACTCTGTAAAATGCCACTGAAACCTTTGATGGGGATCTTGTCCACACAACAGTGGTTTCTCTCCTAGAAGGGTTCATATACATCCTAAGGCTTTCTGGTTCTGTGGACATGTCAATACTTTCCACAACATTTGGAATTTTACCAGTGGTAACAGCTACTGCTTGGATTGGAAACACACTGAAATAGATAGACATGGAATCCAGGGTGGTCCTGACCTAGCATGAACTCCATCCCTGCCAATAGTATGACATTGGAGAAGGGACTGAGAGTCTCACAGGTTTTGTAATGTAGGCTGTTGGGCAAAGAGATGGGAAGTGGCAAACAGGGGGGATTTCCTCCAAGACTTATTCTGATTTAATTTTGACTTCCTTTGTTATCAGTCTCCTTTTGTGCTCCCTTTCTGTCTTCCTTCCACTTCAGAGTCAGTTCTGGGAGGGATACAGAGACCTGGAGTGTCTGTTTCCCAGAGGCCATATTCCACCAGCTCTGAGTATATGCAAGAGGTAATACCAGGACAAGAGGAAAAAAAGCCCACTACAGCTATATCTTAGTCTCACACACTGCTCTGTGGGCTACCTTGATTTTCAGAGGCCTGTGCAATACTTTGAACATCTCTGCAGTGCCACTCACACACAGCAAGCTAGAGCAAAGCTCTGTGGGTAGCCCCAAAGACTCACCTGTTCAAATCATCTCTGCCACTGCATCACCCCTCTGAACTGAACGACATTTTTGTGGAGGATTGTGGTGTAAGAACTGCCTACAGGCTCATGCAAACATGATGGACACTTTGAACTGAAAACAACCCATCTTCAAGTATTCAAATCATTTAATTGCACCTTTTGAAGCTTCCTCACAATTTTTTCAGAAATTAAATAAGCACATGTAAAATACATTCACAATCAATTTTATCAGAAAAATTCATCATTAATTTAGGGCTCAGTGAGTCACATGTTTTGGCCCCGAATGATTTCACTCTCCAGTTCCCATTTTGACAAAGCAGAAATGTTATAGTTGAGCTTGGTCTAAATGTGCTTATGAGTTTGGATGGCTGGACAGCCACAGAGCTGAAAACCAAACATGTGTAGCTTAGCCCTAAGCACTCCCCAGCTCTTAGGCTGGCTCCATAACAAACTTTGCAAAACACAGACACCAGCTAGGAACATGCAGCAGCGCCTAATGTCAGGTTTCAGAAAGCCTGTGCTGCTACTGTCCTACGCTAAGCTTTTTCAGACTTTTTTCAGACTGACTGCCCTGCCAGCCCAATTCAGAAGTGAAGTATTTTATTATCCAGTGCTGGGTGCACAGGGAGCTCCTGCTCTACCAACACACACACACACTAAACCACACTTGTCCCACCTTTTTATACATTTCTTCTCATGCAAATTCATTCAGTTTCATCAATATTATAGTCTTCGAGAATGTTCCTTCCCCTCAGTGCATCTGGCATCTACCCCACACCTCAGGGACTCTCAACATCTCCTCCCCCCTTCCCACACACCGGTCTGCACAATCCACTACAGCTAAACCCTGCACTAATGTTAAACAACCAATTTTTTCAAACACTTAAGCTTGAAGATAAACATTCACAACTTCACAATTGCCAATTTCCTGTCATGCAGGCAGCTGGCATCTCCTTAATATCCATGCACACAGACTTATGCCCTACTTATTACACCCTACTGTTTCCTGGTTGCTTTATGCAATGCTAGAGTTGGCCTAGCCCGATTCTTCCTGTAGAGTATCTCACATTCTGTTGATTTTTTTTCTTCTCAATTCCCTCCATCCTCTTCCTCAGAAGGATATTTTCTCTTAACTTTTTCATGAACTGTTCTCACTTTCTGCACAGGGGGGTGGGCTAGCCAGAAAGGTTACAGGGCAAAAGTTGGAGACATCCTGGGATGTAGACCCAGGTTGTGATACAGGACTAAGAAACACAAGATCTACAAGATACAGTAAAATCCAAACCAGACACTTCTATAGTATTTATTTTAAAAACCAGAAACAACATTAATAAGCATATAAAACCCATCCAAAATATTCACAATGCAGTTACAGAAAAAGAAACCAAGAGATACCATATATGTAGTTAGAGACCTACACATTTCAGTCCAAGCCAATATACATCTCTGAAGTATGGAATGCTCTTACGCACAGTTGCGGGGGGAACTTCCAACATATAGATGCCTTTAAAGAAATATGCCTGGAAGTGCTGGAAGGTCAAAAGACAGGAACAAAACCTGTATAACTGAGCTAAAATATGAAAACTGCTAGGGTCCTCAATGCCATGGGATAGCATTATGCAGAGGGGAAAATACCAATTTAAGTCACAGGAAGTATTTGACAGCAGCAAGTTTTACTGACCTTTTCAACTGTTTCTCTTTCGGGAAGATCAAAATATCCTCATTCTAGTTACTGAAAATGTGAATGTGTCCCCCTACATCAACATACATCAACAGGAACATTTACAGTCTGTTCTGAAGCAGTAAGTTGTCAAGAAAGCTTGGGCTATTATTCATGCTGCAACAAGTTTGCTGTTATTCCCCTAACCCATCTGTGGATCTGCCCTTCTAGAATATCCCATGATGACTCCAGCACGAGTTGGCAGGTAGACTGCAGTCTGACTGTAGTTTCATCATCTGAGAACAGAAGATCCCAGGAGTCTAAATTGGGCCTACCACTGTACTGCATTTAAATAGCTTGGGCAGGTCTAGACACAGGCTTGGAGCATTTCTCCATAGAGCGCAACAGTCTGTAAAACAAAGCTCCCGTAATTGCAAGTATAGTGTGTGTGCTACTTTTTGCTTTCCTCAAGCAAACTAGCTTAACAGCAAGGGTAGGTGTATACATACTGAATTGCCTTGCAGTATGACAAGCAGGGAGACCAATATTTATTTACTGGTGTAAAATTTCTGTCCATCATTTCCCTTTTACCAGAGGCTGTTTACAGGGCTGTACACACACACACAGAGCACACTGGCAAGCATCATATCACACAGATTTTATCTTCCAGATAGGACACATGGGGCAAAGCATCTGGCCTGTGGTGCAGACAGAGTAATACAGACTTTCAGGCTGCTATCTCTACCTTTATGAACTCACATGCCATAACTGACTATGCCTGTGTCCAGCAGGGTCACACACTACATGTCTATAATATTTATAAGAGCAATGACTAAGAAAATACAGCTTTAGAAAATAACTTGTCTTTGTGCACTTTCAAGTAACAACCTGGAAATTTCACTCTCTGACCAAACTGAATACACTAGAGAAGGCAAAAAAGTAAAATCAACCAGACAGCAAGTTACCTTCTGGTTTGCAATCACCACCCTCAATCATCCCATACAACACTTCACCACAACTGAAAACTAACACAACCCATTTTCACTTTCCAATCAACACTTGGGAAATGCATTTAAAACTGCCACCCAAAACATCCCAAATCAGAGAGATTTTTGTGGACATACCTCATCTTAACAGAAAGAAATTCAAAGAATTGCATACTAGAGGGCGCAAACAACCTAAAGGTGACCCACAAAATTAGCTGCTGTACATACCATCCAAAATGCCCAATCTTCTCTTTAGTACCACATTTTTCCTTTACAGTCATATTGCACCTCAAGTCTACAGCATCTTGTTAGAATAGCTATGTCTCTTAAACATCTTAAATTTCATGATCTGTACATTTCTGTACACCATTAAAAAAATAAATATTTACAAAGTGACATACAAATAAATAAACTTAAGTAAAAGTATGCTTTCAGTCTGTCTATACAAAAAATAAAAGAGCAGGAAAAAATATGAATGTAACTTGGTCCCCTGTTTCCTGAGGCTGAAAAAAGTGCACACTGGATAGGAAAAAAAGAAAGGAGATGGCTTTTTGGTAGGCCTGAATTCCAGTGTAACACTGCAGACGTGCACACAGTAGACTCAATGGGTTGGGGACTTGTATAGTGGGTCATTTCAACTCACTACAAAAATAGTAATTAGATTTAAATACATAACGGTCACTGCGTGTGTAGGTATGTTAACCCCAAACAGCAATTACAGGTGAGAAAAGCAGAAACATTGCTAGCTCTTCTCTGTTCTCCTGATGTTTGTGACAGGGAAAACAAGATTTCTGCAAGTGTCAGGTGTTGTCTGGTACTTGAAAATGGGATCACCCACATCAGGTTTGCTTAATGCCTAGCAGAATGAGGGAGTATGTGGAAGCAAAGATGAAAATAGCAGCAACAGAGGAGGAGGAAAATGTTCCAGTTCTCAGTTTTCTTTGCTCATGCCTTTAATGACACTTGTCAAAGAAAAGATGTTGTGAATCTTAGGCAGTTTCTTTGTCAGGCTCTATGCTGTTCAGCTCCACCATGGGGTTCTTCTCCACAGGTGATGTGGGCCTGGTTTCTGCTCGTCCTTCAAAACCCCGGGAGATGTCTTCAAAAGTCCTGCCCTTGGTCTCTGGCACTTTGAAGAATGTGAAGACAAAGAAGATGACCAGAAACACAAGAAAGATGAGGAAGACATAGGAGCCACATAATTTCTGCAGAGAGGACAAAAGCAAGAGATTAAATTTGAAAAGCTCAAACCTAAATGTGAAGTCATTTGCTGCTTACAAGTCAAAATTCTAATACTATTCACCAACAATTCCCTTCCTGACTTTCCCAAAACCCATCATTTTTAAAATATGTTCCTGTGGGCTTCTGAAATGCTTTAGGTTCCTGAGGGTGACCAAAATCATGGTCTTTGAAAGGAAAGCCTTGAATGCACTAAGTTAAGATAGCATAATAAAAGTTGTAAAGGCTAAGACAGTTAAGACAGCAGAATATAAAGTGAGCCAGAACTCTCAATCTTCAGTGCCATCAGAACACAGAATCTTGAGACCTATGGAAGACTGACCAGGTCTCTGCTCCAAGCAAGGACAACTTCAAAGAGAGATCAGGTTAAGGGTCATACGGTGAGGTTAAAAAGTCACCAAGGATGGAGATTCTACTCCCTAGGCACCTATTCTAATGCTGTAGCACGCAATCCTTTGCAAACTGAGTCTTTACCTCTGCATAGGGGAAGAGCATTCCCACTAAGAAATTAGAGGTCCAGTTGGAACAACCAGCCACTGCCATGGCTGCGGGACGTGGACCCTGGCTGAAGAGTTCTGCCACGATGAACCAGGGAATAGGGCCAGGGCCAACCTCAAAAAGAGCCACAAAGCCAAAAGTGGCAACAATGCTGATGTATCTGATCCATTCCACAGTGTCCTGCAAGGGAACAAAAGTGATCAGCTTTAATTTGAGAGGCAAATACAGCACAGCAAATACCATCTCCTGTGTCACAACTTCCTCAGCTGCACTGTAAACAGTCTCAGCAGTTAGGAAGTTGCACTCTCCACCACACAGCTCTAGCCCCTGCCATATGGACCTTCCCACAGGATAGAATTGCAGTGCAAGACAGATGTATAGTCTAACAGGGTCCCTGCTAGGGTCAGCTGGAACACTAACACCCATTACTCACCTTCAGAGCTAAAGCAATGGTCATAAGAACAGCACACACAGCCATGCCACCCAAACCAACCAAATGGAGGGTCCTGCGCCCTGCACGCTCCACCAGGAACAGCTAGAAACGCAAGAGAAAAAATCCATGACTTTGGCAGCAAGAGCAGAAGAGGCTCCCTTGCTCAGTGTGCCCTGCACCTCTTTTATCTGCCTACAGCCATCAGTGCCAGTGATCTCGGTGCAGGTCACCAGGCTGCTCCATCCTTGGGCATAAGTAATTCCTCTCCAGTTCTTGCTACTGCCTTTTCTTACAATTGTTTTCATCCATGCATTCCTTTTCACTCTCCTCTTTTCCAAGGATAACAGTATCCCTTTTCTTTACTCTTCTCCCACAGTGCTTTAATGCATTCTTTTCTTTGCTCTTACAGGCCATTGCCTGGTCCAAAGAATTTCCACAGCCTGACTACTTGTATTCAGTCGCATTTTCCATACTCCCCCACAAAAAACTAGTCCAGACAGAAAAGTCGTGTCAGAAAGCCCAGTTCCACTTACCGACACAACAGTGAAGACAGTGTTAACCACACCAGCTCCAATGGTGGCATACACAGGCTGTGTGATACCAGCTCTTTCAAAAATCCCTGTAGAATAATAGAATACCTAGAAAGAGAAGCAAAAATTGGACACTCATGATTCCAGAGTTGGACAGCATGCCTCTTGTTCCCTACCTAATGGTTGCATGCTAAATAGGGTGCTTCTAAGAAGCACACAAAAGTACAAAATACCAAGGTTCCAGTCAAGGTTCATTTCACTTGATGCACAAGTGCAACATTTTGCCAGAGGGTGTATGGAAAAAGTGAAAGCAAATATGATCTTCACCTTCCATCTTAGCAATCCCTGCAGTTACCACAAAACAGTGACCTCCAGTCAATGTGCAAAAAAGGGACTTTAGAAGCACAGTTCTCTAAATCAGTGCAAGTGTAGCCAGAAGTAAGAGAAGCCCATCAGATGGGACAGGATGATAACTCACAGCATTAATGCCTGAGAGCTGCTGGGAGAGCTGCAGCATGATAGCAATGATAATGGCTTGACGGTAGTTTGGAGCTTTGAAGAGCTCTATCACAGTTGCCTTCTTTTCCTGGGACATTTTAGCACTTTCTTCTTTCATCTCCAGGATGTCTTGAGACACATCTTCAGTACCACGGAGCTTCTGAAGAACTAGAGGAAAGAATAAAAAAGACAGCTATAATACATCCATGGCTAATAATTTTCCCCCATCCCACCCTGCTGTTTCAGGAAGGGCACACCGGAAAGACTGGATCACATGCTAGTCAGTGCTTGGACTTCCTGCATGGGAGAGACTTGTGCCTCTTATATGCAGCCTTGCTTATCTTTTCAAGCCAGAGGTCAGGGTTCTGTGAGCAGCAGGGAAGCCAGGCTCAGGTCCTGCTCTGGCTGTTTGATCTCCAAACTTAATTAATCCCCAATTCTTTTCACATGTTTGCCAAAGCTGACTCTAGCCCTCTGTAGTATGAGCAGGAAACACCCTCCTCCAAGCTCCTTCTTAAATATCAGCCTGCTTCCTGCCTTTCAGGAGCTGGCCCTGCTATATCACACCAGGTCAGGTGCCACACCTCACATCTCAATCCGACCTACAGTCTCTGTTGGGATGTCAGGTTTCTCACATATCCCAAGCCTGGTGCAACCTAAAAGATGGGAGGGTAGGTCTGGTGCTCTCTGGGTGTCACACCCCAATCCACCACAAGATCCAGAGCCAGTCCTGGCCTCCTACTCAAGCTCAATGCAGGCTAGAAGCCAGAAAACCATCCTGCCTCTTAAGAGATGAGTTCTTACCTGTTTGTGCCTTCTCTTCCTCCATCTTGTTAATCAATAGGAAACGGGGGCTCTCAGGGCAGAAAAATAGAGCCACACACTGCAGGACTGCTGGCAGGATTGTGAATCCCAAAAGCAGTGGCCAAAGTTCTTCAGTTCCCATGATACTCTGGAGGCCAAAGATCTACAACAAGAATTGGAGAAAGTACCACAGCACTGAGTGCAATAGGACAACACAACACATCTGATAGCAAGTGTAGCCCACCTCACCCTCCTCTCCCCTGAGGGCAAGATCAGGTACTGTTAAAGCCTACCTGTGCCACCAGGATGCCTACAACAATGCCCAGCTGGTTGAGGGTGCCAAAGGCTCCACGGAGGCTGGTGGGTGATACCTCACTGATGTACATGGGCACAAAGCCAGTGCAGAGACCACAGAAAATGCCAATAATGAAGCGGCCAATAATCAACATCTCCATTGCCTTTGCCATCTTAGAGAAGGCCATCAGAGTGCCACCAACAAAGGCAAGGATGTTCACCAGCAGCATGGAGTTCTTCCTGCCAGGATAAAGATTGAGCAGTTATATTTCACTCAAATTATAGTGAAAAAAAAAGAATCACTGCAGGAGGAATAAACCTGCCCATAATTCCCATCTCAGGAGATTAAGAGAATAATTCCCATCAGCCCCTGCCTTGGCCTGCAACCCTTTCTTTCAGCAGCCCACACGTTCCTGATTACTCCCCCTTCCTTCGTCCCACCTCTGCCCTCTTCCTCCCAACACCCCACTGTAGAAGGGAAAAATTGCCAAATGGTTTCAAATCCCTCTTCCCAATTTACCTGCCCAATCTGTTGGCAAACACACTGACTGAGAAGGAGCCAATCATGCCTCCTACTGAGAAGATAGCCACGGAAAGAGACCACATAGAGGTGAGGAGCTCAGGAGAGACAGCCTCCCCTTTCCGTTCTGACAAGGTTCTGTTGAAGAAGTTCTGAATGATCTGCAACAGAAAGCAGGTGGAGACAGGGTTACAACCCAGTAGGAGACTGGGGTAGAGCAGAGGTTACTTCTGAGGTCTTCCGTCTGTTTTCATGGAGGCAAGAAGCAAAAAAATTAGTAGATGGCAGCAAGTCAAACAATGGAAGATCAGGGTGCAGAAAGAGGAACTTGAAGAAGTTCAGACACAGGCAACAGTGTAATGAGGGAGAGATTGCTTCAATGAATATGATGGGAATGGGCCTGTGATGATTAAGGAAAACAGGCTTATCTTCTGAGTGTTCCTGGATAATGTTAAGTCACTGGGGGTGCTTGACAGGAAATGGAGGGGATGCGAGAGTCAGTTGGGAGTGAGAGGAGAGTGAACAAAATCAGACGAACACAGAATGGCACTTTCTGGCAGTTCAAAAGCTCTGGCCACAAGGATGGGTTCTCTGGGATGGAAACAGTTTAAGAGACACAGTTTCACTAAGCGGTGCCTGAAAACTTCCAACACTATAAAAATAGTCCTTTTGCTGTCCTGTCCCATGCAGATGTGGCAGGGCTAGGCTCCTGATCTCCAAGGCATCCTCTTTGAAGAGGCAGGAAATTCTGCAATGGCTGAGGGGGACACGGCCTCAGAGCATCCACCCCCAGCAGATGGCAGCAGGACACTAAGAAGGACCCAATCCCCATCCCCCACCGTGCGATGTGACAGCTATTCCCGGAGACTGGGTGGATGTGGTATTGGTGACTCAGTTCCCAAGAGAGGAACGTCAAATAGTTAGAAGTAAACCACATTTCTCATTTTCTTCATCTCTTCTCTTTCTTAGTCTAAAGTCAAGAGATTATTTGGTCAGAGTGCCCCAGTCACAACCATTTCACAAGCACTGAATCTACACTGAACAAAAGGAACGTAAAAATAAAGAAGCCCGAGATAGTCCCCAAAATAAACTAGAGCAACTGTAATCCCTACCATCCTTCAACTTTTTTCTGCATGCTGGTTTCTACATTCCTCCTGTCACAGCTGGTTTAATAGAACTCAAAACTGAAATGGCTCACATTCCTTCATGCACCAAATATAGATCTACCAGGAAGATCTATTTGACATCTCCCTGCCCCCTCTGCACTCTTAAATCAACCCCTGCTTGCTCTCGCTCTCCTCTCCAAAATGTTGCCCTGCCCTTCCTGGTTATTGTTGTAGTTGAGAGGGGGTCTTGAACGTCTTCCTGGCTTCATAAATCAGAACAAAATTATTAGCAGCTTAGGAGACAGCTCTTCATTTTACACACTAGTTTTTCTCACTAGCCCCTCACTCAAACCATCTCCCAACTCATTCTTCCTCTCACCTTCTCAGGAGCATTGATGACACCAGTGTTGTATCCAAACTGGAGAGATCCAATGGCAGCAATGGAAACAGCGTAGATAAGGGGTGCTGTGATTTTCTGCAGAAATAAAGAAAATGTAATTAGTTTTTTTCTATTTGTTCTACAGAACTTTAACTTCTCTTCTGAGGCTGCACCTCGTAGGTCAAAGGTGCAACGGCACCAAAGGCAGCAAAATGGGCTTTTATCAGCAAGGGTGGGCAGCAGTAATAGACTGAAAAGGGAGATGGTGGGACTTATTGTACAGCAGGAAGGGGTCCTGTGACTAGGAGTTGCAGGACCTGTTAGGACCTCCTCCAATTTATTATCTCCTGACCTTCATCAACTATTCTCAGCTCATTAGTAATGAATACACTGCCTGCATTAGCAGCTGTTATTTTGGGTTGATCTGATTTACAGAAAAGCTTTTGCTGATCTCTGGCATGCCATGAAACAAAGGTCTAACTCCTGCCCATGCCAACTAACTAATTCCCATAACTTGAATCTCAGATCTGCCCATAGGCTAAACCAGTAGTCACTCCTAATAATTAAAACACTCTTCAGCAATAGGCCTGCTTTTCCCAGGCTAGAGCTTCCCAACCCTGCCCCAGGGCACTGGCACAGCAGCTTGCCTCAGAGGCGGCTGCCTTCAGCCTTCTTGAAACTGGCAATACTCAGTATTTTAAGTGAAGCACAGGGAACCTGTGTGTGTATGCATGCATCTCTATCAAATTAAGAAATGCTAAACCCTCAGAGCCAAAGATTGGCAGTGCAGGCTCAGAAGTCCCACAGATTGAGAAAAGCATCTAACATTTTCCATTGTTAAAGCTCGTGGCTTTAAGCCAGCTCTGGACTAGGGAGACATGGGGAGCAGGTGACTTGGGAGTTGGCACTCAAGATGGCCCATGCTTCAGCTGGTACAACTTGGAAAGAATGCCTCAGGAGCAACTGGATGCTTTTAAAAAAATATTACTAGTCCCTTTACCAAGGCTTTCTAATTATTGTCTTAAGGCTCACACTGGAGAGAAAGGTACTCTTCCATGGCGGCCTACTGTTGCTGCCAGTCTCTCCCTTTCCAGCTCAGCTCCAGGGGCAAGGGCTCGTAAGGCTGCTCTAAATTTGCCAATAACCATCTACCAGTGGGCACACCTTTACCAATCTTTCAATCCAAGCATCTAAATGCTTCTAGCCTGCACAAGCCTCATACCTACCAGTCAGGCCCAAGTAAACAGAAACTAGAGAAATGACTCTCGGGCAATTTCCCCCACCGACATGATGTAAATGTCTCGGGCTGTGCTCTCTTCCTGTCAAGGCTGGTGATTTGAGAAAGAAGACAAGTCCTTTTCTCGCAGTGGGTAGATTATTCCCCAGGTACCACTGACAACTGAACGCCCCCCAGGCAGTCCAGGGCTTCTCCGTGCCACCCTGTGACTGCTCCCCTCATTTCTGTCACAAGGAAATTTGGCATAGAAACACGAGGACACGTCTCTTTCAAAACGGCTGAGTGCCTGTGAAAGGGACATTTCATTAAGACATTTAAGCACTTTTTTAGGACTCCAGACCAGGTCATCCCGTGCCAGCAGGTACAGGAAAGGTGAGAACAAAACACAGCTCTCCGTATTTCCAACACAATGACTCAACGCACGAGCACTTTTCCCAGCAAGGTTCTGCTTTGTCATAGTTTGCAGTGGTCCTAGCTGGCCTTTTTCTTCTGGGTGCAGCAGGGACCATACATGGTACACAAGATTAGTAGTTCGACCGCCTTTTACATTCCCTTTTCCTGGCTGTCGTCTGCTATTCACCTCCTGCCCGGTCTCGTACCCCGTGGACATCACACGGCCTGACCCATCCCGTCCTCTGAGTCACTGCGATCCGATGCGTGGATCATCCGTTACCGCTGGAAGTGGCTCGCTTCCCAACAGGCAAACAGGAGGCTCAGAAATAGTACAGCTATACCCATCCTACCCGAAGGCTCGAGGCTGAGGACTAGACGCTCTACACCGGCAATTCAAACCACCACCCTTCCCTCCCACCACAGGCACCAGCAACGTTCGTTATCCAAGACATGCTTCTCGGCAGCCCTCTACTTCACGGACTGGAAGCTCAGAGCAACACAACAACTTGTTGAGTGCGGCGAGAGCGGCCATCCCGCCCTCCTCTGAACGACCTTGAGGCAGATGCTCCGCTCTTCTCTGCCTCATCTTCTCGCATCTCCTCTCAACATGGCGGTGAGGGCCCGGGCCGCCCCGACTCTGCTCTCCCCGGCATCCGGCAGCGCCTTCAGCTCAGCGCCCGCTGTCTCTCTCCTCACGCCGCCCCCAGAAGCGCGGTCATTGCCCCGCTCGGCGGCCGCACGCCCCGCGCGTAGCTGCGGTCCCGCTGCGATACCGAGAGCCCTACCTTCCCACGGGGAAAAAGCACGCTTTGCTTTCTCCTTGAAATTTAAAATTACCTGTATTGTACCTGAAGCCAGACCACTAGCACAGAAAAAAACCAAAACGCAAACCCAAAGGCTTTTAAAACCAATCTTTCTTTTAGCATCATGAATCCTGGGACAGAGAAGTGCTGCCCTGCCAGCAAGGCAAACCCCGCGATCAATAAAAAACGCAGATGGCATCGCCATCAGGCCACACGCACGGAAACCGATCCATCTGGCGAACTGTAGCAACCCCCATCTTACCCTCCACCCCGACCTTCTACCGGATCCCTCGCCGACGGAGGCGGTACCGCATCCATCCACCCGTGCTCCTACCCGCGCCGGCACCGCATCCATCCATCCACCCAGCCGTGCTTCCACCCCCACCGGCAGCGCATCCATCCAGCCACCCAGCCGTGCTTCCACCCCCACCGGCACCGCATCCATCCACCCAGCTGGTGGAGATGGAAGCACGGCTGGGTGGCTGGATGGATGCGCTGCCGGTTTTCGCTGCTCCCCAGTGTTTCCATCCCCTCCGGCACCGCTACCGCATCCCTCCATCCCCACGGCCGGCATCGCTACCCCATCCGTCCAACCCTCTATCGACCGCCAGCACCACATCCATCCAACCGTCCATCCCTCCCTCCATCCCCACCGGTAACCCAGGGACGGTCAGAAGGCCCGTGGTCCCGAGAGGCGGCTGCCCACTCCCAGTCAGCTCGCCGTAGCCCAGGGAGAAGCCCGGAGCCGGAGCTCCCTCCGCACCTTTTTGGCGTCCATGGCCAGCGGTCGCTGCTCTCGCCTAACGGTCCGAGCACCGTCCGCTCGCCCCGCGCAGCCTCACGCGTGCCTGGCCAGGCGACGGTTTTATGGGCTGTCCCAGGGGTGGAGGGCTGGGGCGGGGCCGAGGAGGGGCGCCTCGGTTTCCCCGGCAAAAAAAAAAAAAAAAAAAAAAAAAAAAAAAAAAAAAAAGATAACTCCTCCGTCTGAGCTTCTGAATTGGAAATGACGGCAGCGGCCCTTCCGCCGGCGTGAGCTGGAGCCGCGCGGCCGAGGCACCCGGAGCGCCCTGGGTCCTTGCTTACTGGTAGAGTCATAGAACCAAGCATCGTCGGTCCAACTCCTGTCCCTGCACAAGACAATCCCAACATTCGCACCATCTGCCTGAGGGCGTTGGCCAAACGCTGGTGGAATATTGTCAGGTTTGGCACCGTGACCACTTCCCTGGGGAGCTGTTCCAGTGCTCCACCAACCTCCGAGTGAAGTCTCTTTCCTAATATCCAACCTAAACTTCCCCTGGCACATCCTCAGCCTCCCAGGTCCTAGCACATCTTCTGCCATTCCCTCAGGTCCTGGACTGGTCGCCAGAGAGAAGAAATCTGCAGCAGCTCCTCCTCCCCTTGTAAGGAGGCAGAAAACTACAATGAGGTACCCCCTCAACCTGCTCTTCTCCAGGGTGAACAGGCCAAGTGATTTTACCCACTCCTTGTGCAGCATCCTCTCTTATCCCTTGAACAATTGTGCAGCCTCCTCTGGACACTCTCCAGTAGCTTTAGATCCTTTTCATAGTGCAGCACCCAAAACTGCACACAGTACTAAAGATGGGGACGCACCAGTGTGGAGTAGAGTGGGACAATCACCTCCCTTGACGAGCCGGCAATGCTGTGCTTGATGCACCCCAGGACACAGCCGGCCCTGTCGGCTGCCGGGCACTCACGTTCAGGTTGTTATCAGCCAGAACCCCCAGGCCTCTTCCCACAAGGCTACTCTCCAGCTGCTCCCAAATCTGCATCTAGGGATGCCATGTCCCAGGTGCAAAATCTGGCACTTGCCCTTGTTAAATTTCATGTAGCTGGCAATTGCCCAGCTTTCCAATGTGGATGTACACCAGTGATTTGCATGCTATAATGCTGTTTCCAATCTATAGTTACAACAGGGAGTCAGGTAACAATGGGTACAGAGGCAGCTACACAAATAGCACAGGCATAAGTCTTAACACTGCCCTGAGGATGCTCTCCCCACCTCCCAAAGCAGTAGGGTGAAGCACAGTTCTGGGTAATTGGGTTTGGGGATTTTTTGGTTGTTTGTTTGCTAACTTTTGTTTCTGTGGAGGGTTGTGGTTTGTTGTTGGTTGGGTTTTTTTTTGTTGGTTTTTTTTTTTTTTTTTTTTTTGTTGAGTTTTTAAATATATGGGTTTTTTCCTATGAAGCTAGAATCTCCAGGGACAAAGCTTGAGTTGTGACTCTGCAGCTGTGTTTAGTTGTGAAGGTGTGCCGTGTCAGCTAAACTGTGCTACTAAGCTTCATATTTTGCCTACAGGAAAGCTGGGGGGGGTACTCTTTATCAGGGATTGTAGTGATAGGATGAAGGGGAATGGTTTTTAGCTGAAAGAGGAGAGATTTAGATTAGATATAAGAAAGAATTGGTTTTTTTTTACTGTGAGGGTCATGTTGCTCAGAGAAGTGGTGGCTAACCCCATCCCTGGAAGTGTTTAAGGCCAGACTGGATGAGCCTTTGAGCCACCAGATTCAGTGGGAGGTGTCCCTGCCCATGGCAAGGGGGTTGGAACTGGATGATCTTTAAGGTCCCTTCCAACCCAAACCATTCTATGATTCTATGATATTTATTTCTAGTCCATCTTTAAAGTCAATCAATAGGAAAATATACCAAGAGAGTAATGAAGAGCAGTTCAAAAGGCAAACCCACTGTCAAACAGTAACAGTCCTTACTGAATTAAGAATCTGCCAAGAATTTTGACTCCAGAAAACAGCAATACCTCAGAGCTAGGGCTGGAGGCAAGACTGGGAGAGAAAGCTGACTTTTGCCAGTTTTGATTCCTAGGAAATTGTGGGAGGAGCTTGATCACCAGATTCAGAGGAAGCTGAAGGATTACACTTTAATTTCACATATTTATTTGGCAAGGTCAACTGACCACACTTAACTGGAAATGAACAAGTCAAATGGGGTGACACTTTCACTCTCTTCATGTGGTGGTGTTGAAATATTATTCTCAACAGCAAGATAGTTGTATAAAAAGGCAAGGGAAGACTGCTCAGGCCTCTTTCTTAGGCTACGTGATAAAAGCTCGTCCGCACTCCCAGCAGGGAGCACAGTGAGACAATGGCAGGAGGAGGAGCCCAATAACACCCTCGCCAGGGTAGCCCCAGCTACTCCCAGACCCCATCACAGAGGCCATCAGCACATCAAAGGCTCCGTTTGCACACACTCCGAGGAGCACAGGGCACAAAGCCAGGTGGTAACCCAAATAAAGGACTGAGAGGAAGGGACACTTGTCCTGTCCCTCCAAGGTGTGGGCCTCCCAGCCCCATTGTCCAGGTGTGAAAACCATCACGAAGCACCTTTCAGACTGGAGGAGGGGGGAGTGCTGTGTACAGGAACATCGGACACGTTACAATGGGCCAACAGCATTTGGGGACTGCTCAGGACTTACTATGGGATGTTTAGGGGAGGAATCAAAGAGGTGAAATGGGATAAGAGAAAAAACAGCCAATTGCCTGTAAACCGTTGGTTGGCCAAAACACATGACCTGTTTTGCCCTGCTCTTGATCACCACAGTCTGTCCTATTTGATATTAAATTCTATTTTTAATTCTTTTCATGGGTGCAATGCTCTCTGTTTGAGAGTGGGGCGATGTGGTGTGTACAGGGAACTGAGTTCCAGGTCATAGGGGCACACATGCAGTGGTTGCAAGCATGCAGGTGAGGTTTTGAGCACTAGTAGAGATTCTGCTGGGCCAGCTGGCAAACAGTTGAAGTGGTCTGGGAGCCGGAGAGGGGGTGTCTGTAAGGGAGGAGCTGTCTATCAGAGGGACTAGGGACAGTCTCTGCCAGCTGCTGGAGAGATGATGGGGTCTGGGGGTCTACACGGGTGAGATCACTGCTGTCTGTGTGAGGTGTTGGCACTTGGCTACTGGAGGGACATGGGGAGTCCCGGCCAGATGTGAATGGGCAGGCACACACCTGTACCAGCAACGGGAATGGGGCTGCAGTCTTGGGGTCTCCTGTACCCACGTGCCAGCTACAAGGGAAACTGGGACCCAGGGGTAGATTGAGTGTCTGGGCCCAGCTCCTGGAAGGGTCCATCTTGTGCACATGTATATGTGTATGTGTATATGTATACATGTATATATAACTATATAAATGTATATTTCCTACTAATGGATTTTGATTCTGCTCAGTTTGGGAAGGGAACATGATGAGGCCAGTGAAGCTGTTTCTGTTCATTTAAAAGTTCTGTGTGTCTGTGCAGACCTGTGTTGTGGCCATATATATATGTGATGTATATGTGTTTGCATGCATGTGCTTACTAGTAATACATGCTTAGCCTTGCTTCTAGTTGCACCTGGGAGGAAGAAGCTGCGGCAGCCTTGCCTTTATCAGGCTGCCAGATCTGGCCCTAATTCCCTTACAGTCTTTGTCTGACTAATCTTGGCTCATGTTTATTTTTCTTATTCCTAGCTTAATTTCCATTTGCTTGCAAGCATAGCAAACTCCACCTTGAATACGATCACCAAGCTGTCTCAAACCCTGTCATTAGCTCTGGTGATTGTGAGAAGTTGCCATATTTGGGGAAGCTCTAAGCATATCTAGATTTCAGAGGCAATCTCTGGCCTGTGAAAAGCATTCTTCTGAAATGGCCTTGTTCCTGGTTTACTCTTGATCCACATGTCTCTGTACTGTGTGCTGAGTGATCTAGACTTCAAAATTGGATTAAATATATATGCAGTTACCAGTCCAACTTAGAAGCAGTAAGAGTTTAGCTGCAAATTAAATCTCTAACACATGATGGAGAACACTGCCACTGGTGGCACTTCCTTATCTTTACAGAACTGGTGGAGTAAACAGCAGTGAGAAAGAGACAGAAGCTCAAAATGCATCAATGAAAACCATATTTCCCTTAAGGAATGTGAGAACACACCACCTTCCAGTTTTAGCGAGTTTTACCCCAGTCTGAATTTATCTGCTGGTGATATATTTGAAGTTTGCATTACAATTTATTCCTCCCAAATATCAGTTTTGTTTCTGTCCTAGGACACCCAACTACCTCTTACATCATAGATAATTCTTCTGAAGATCACTTTTTTGGGGAAATACATTGATACCCCCTTAGCAGAGTTATCTGATACTGCACCAACTAAAACAACGCACCTAGTCTTTTTGTGAATATAATACTTGCATATCATGCAAACTACATAAACTGCGCTAGGATGGAGGCCCATTGCTGGTTGCCAGTGGTCAGCTAGGCATAAGATTTCTACGGGAAGACCCAGGCAGTACACGGGTAGAACAAAAGTAGAACTTGATGGTGGCCCCACATTAAACACAATTATTCTAACCATGAAGCTATGGGATTTGGGAAAGACTTCTATTTTGCTTAACAAGCTTTTTTTCTTTTTAGCATTGAGAAAACTTGCATGTCTAAGCCAGTACATGCCAACTAATATTTAATTTCCAGGAAGCTTACATTTTTTGATTAAAGCTGTTCTAATCAGAGAGTGCCTATTGAGCATTAAGCAAGAGCCCCAACAACAGGCAAGCCTGTTCTTATCTGAATTTATCCCAAAGGCTGGAGCTGGCAAATGACACAGAAACACCTTACTGTGATTTGTTGAGAACATCAACAGAGTTCCAACAGGTACAGTTCACTACCAAACATATTTTGTATACATAAGGCCTTGGCTAAGGGGACAAATGGGGAGGAGGCACGAGAAATCATGTGCTCAAAATAGATCCCATCCTCTCCATGCCTCTGCAACTTCCTGGGAGTAGAAACTTCTCCAGGACTAATAAACCACTAGAAAGGATTCACCAGAAGGGTGACTACCCTTCTGTCCAAGCTTCTGGCAAGCTATATTTCACCTTACACTAGCTGCTTTGTCATTACCTGCCCGACTTCCAGTTATCTGCCCCATATGATGGAGCTCTTTTCAGTCTCTGTTTCCCCTCCAAATTCGGTGAATCCTTTCTACATATCTTATTATTTTGCCTGGAGGACAAATTCTTCAGAGATAAGAGGAGGAGGGACAAGGAGGTTTATTATGCAGAGTTTGCCTTGAGGGATGATTTTGTGTTTTTCTGTTTGTTGTGTTTAAAACAAAAGCGCATTCAGAACAAAGCCAAGAGAATGAGAGCCAGCATGGGCCAGATGCTTATCCCCACCCCCTCACCCCACCCAACCCGCAAGCCTTGAGTGACTTTTGTTGCTGAGAGGAGCTGAGAAGGAGTGCAAAAAAGGAGGAAAGATAAAAGAGATGATGGGTAGGGAGTAGGCTGGACCGTAGACAACAGGAGGTTAACAGAGTGAGAAAAGAACCACTGGAGAGACAGAGGGCAAAAACAAAAAGACAGGAAAAGGAATAGTGAGGTAAACAAAGAAAGTACTAAAACAGGTTAGGAGAGCAAAGAAAAGGAATAAAATACGAGAAGAAGGAAAAGGCAGCAGCAAAGTACCAGAGGAAAAGGACTAATAGGTGAATAAGATACCAGACAGAGAGAAGTACAGGAGGAAATTGCAGAATTACTCAGCTAGGAGAGTGCATGGCATTAAACCAAAGTCGCCTTTAATCTCTACCCTCTACTACAGAGAAACATAGGTTGGAGCACGTATCTCTGTAAACTCTGCTAATTAATTAGTCTTGTCGATTAGTCAAATCACTGAAGTCAAGAGTTTATTAACTTTGCATGAAAAGAGGAAATAACCTTTGTAAAAAAAATTATTCTCCAGAAACCAACATGTAATTCTTTATCAAGCACTTGCAAAGGGAAATAACCTTTGTGAAAAGAAAAAAAAAATAGTTCTGCAGAAACCAACACACTGGGGAGTAAACCACAAGCAATAGCACCATACTGAAAATTCGATTTCCTCTGCTTAGTGCTATGTGGGACGTGACAACACCCAGAAAGTCATCTAAGGATTCCTAGTCCCACTTCCCCTAACCCTTCAGGTTTCATCCTCTTCTTTGTCTCTAATTGCAGAAACACTTCTGCCCAGCATCTAGGCACGTACCTACTTTTTTTCTGATTGATGTTGTCTGGGCACCAAGGCTTTGTAGGAAAGAGAGCAGTTATATATCTGTGTATTTGCCCTTTTCTTGTGCTATCTATTTATCTTGGTTTACTGTAACATTGGTCCACATCTAAGAATAGCAATAATGAAGTATGTGCATGTGACTCACAGAGAATGCTATAAACATATTGTTTCCATAAGCAACTGCTCTTATTATCTTTCTTGGTTTCTGCCTCCTTTCTTCTGGAATGCACAAGCAACACGTGAACTAGATCTGAAACTGCCCCAAAGCCCATGTTCCTGCATTGGACTGGGATGCTACAGTAGCAGGGGAGGTGGAAGCACCAGCAGAGCTGTGATGGGAACTCAGAGGTGAGCCAGCAGGAGGCTGCAGGGCAGGAACAAGAGGCTTTGGTCAAAATATCTGTGGTGAGTATTTTTATATATCTTCCACTGCATTTTGGTATGGTTTTCTCCACCCTGAGCAAGAAACTAATTTGAAGGACAGTGTAAGAAAACAACCCAGCTAACTAAATTCAGTTAAAAACTATCAGCATAAGAAGAGAAAGAAAATTGTACTCAGAAGTAAAATTACAGCAAGAAATTTCCTAGCGAAGTCCTGAGCAGTAGCATAGCTATAGGAAGACACACTTGGTTCAGGAATGTTGTTGAGCTGGAGTGAAGAGGCCAGGAAAGAAACAGAGTATGGGATAGTGGAAATTAGGCTTGCTGTTCAGATGAGACATCAGATTACCCTTACCTCTTTTTTTTTTCCAAAAGGCACATGCGTAAGCAGTGGGTTTCTTTTGACACAAATGTAATATTTACATCATATTTCTCAAGTAAATGCTAGATTCAGATGGAAAAATGTTATCTCTTAAGGGGGGCAAACAATTTTCCTCTGTAAAACGTAAAAAGAATCTCTCTCTGGGATGCATAGGGCACTGCCAGCTCAACAAAAGGATGATGGGGAGTTTGATGAATTCAGCTAGACAATGTTCTCTAGCTGCTTAACTAGTTGCAGTGTTTCAGCCACACAGATACTAATCAGAAAGCAAAGGCTTCCTCACAGCAGCGTTCTATGCCTAGCCTGGTCAATCCAGTGCCAGTGGAATAGGTGCTGGGACATACTTGCCTCCTGGCACTTAGAGCCAGTCTGCGCCTGCACAGCATGGCATGGGGTGGAGGTATTTCACCGGTGTAAGTTTCCTTATCTCATGTCCCCATTTAGGCATACTTCTCACACCCCAACATTAGTAAAAGAAAACTACATGTACAGCCAGCCCATACACATACAGACTGCAGAGCTGAACCCACCCGCTATACAATCACACTCCCCAGCAAATACACAGATTAAACATACATATCATCTCACATGCAGAAAACACTGACAGATCACTGGGCACAAGCAGAGCTGCACACTCATAAACGCCACTTCTGGGGGCATTTCTTATTGAGGCATGGTTCTGCACCAGATACTTGGCTGGACTCACATTACATTTTCTAGCCATAGTTTGAAGGGTTGTAACCTGGGGACAGGGTAGGGGAATGGAGCAGAGGCTGGGGAAAATGGCTTACTGAGATCACTTGGATGTAATTACTACATCAGGACTCACAGGGTAAAAACAAAGCCCCTGGCTGACCCTTCTCTGCTTCCCTCACTGTTGCTGTTGTAACCTAAAATTAGTTGCTGTTGAACTGGAAACACTCAGAGAGCAGGACCTGAGCCTCTCCCTCTATTGCCTCGTGGGTCAGCAACAGCTAAGGCACATCTAACACATAGGCGTTTACTCCTACCAGGAGTGGCCCTGTGGTACTGCTTCCCTCTCCCCAAGTACAGCAACCCCACACAGGACCCACAAAGACCAGCCCACACAAGACAAGAAAGAAGGCAATGTGAAGAGTGCTCCAAACACCACATATTGCTCCTGTGCTGAGATCCAGGTGAAGAAAACAAAGAAAGAGATTAAACCCATTCACTAGGAAGACCTGCCTTATGCAGACAGTCCTGCTCTACATTGAATTGATCAACCACCAGAAAAGGAGCAGGAGGGATACCAGCACGCAGCCTCATCAACCCATCCCAGCAGTTCTGCCCTGTTTACCCTTGGAAACAGGCTGCCAACAAGCCAGGTGGTCATCTTCCCTAGGCCACCTTCTCTTCTTATATAGTCTCTTTTCAGGGAAAGACTTACATTTCCCAGCTTCTTTCCTCACCCTCCAGTGACAATACCTGCACTCCTGCAAATCTGTCCGGCTCTTGCATTTCTCCCTCTGTGTGCTCCACACACACTTTATCCTCTGCCAGGATCATGCCTGCACCCTTTCATGGCTCACATCCACTCCTACAAACTCATATACCTGCTTGCCCACGGACCTCCTCACATTTTTGAAAATGAGAGTGCTCATTCAGCCAGCATAGCTGTGTGAAGATGCTTTGTACACAGCCACTCAGGTGTGCTTCTGTAGACAGTTGGGAGGATTTCTTGGGCTTATATTACACTTGTATTTCTGTATAAGATGTAACTTTATGTTCTGATATATAAACAAATATGAAATGTGTGCTATTGCATGTCTGTATAAATACTAGCATGTTGGAGATTACCAATGCATGAGCTCATCATATTAAAATGTGTACATATGTATTACTTTATGTCCATATATATTCATACACATGCTTTTACTTCTGAGTATATTTTTATATATCTAACCATATTTGCACAAATGCTAATTCACAAAGGTGTGTACATATGTATGCGTTCATATGAGTGTATACACAGTATAAAGCTGTATTTTTGTTTGTGTTTGCATCTCTGTGTTTGCTTGTATTCATGTATCTACTATATTTGTTTATATGTATGCATTTCTGTGTACCAGTATTCACCTGTTCCCTATTTAAAAGAATACTTTTTTATTGTTTATTTCTTCTGGGCACAGTTTGTCTAAACCCAAACATTAACTTTCACATTAACATTCACATTAACAAAAAGAAAAGCAGAATAAAATCCTACATGGAAACTTGTCTAGGTAATTAAGGAGGGTTTTTTCTTAGTATTTTGTTGTGCAAAAAATATCACTCTTTGCAGTGATAAGGTCTCAAAACCCGGAAAAAGGACAGAGCTTGAACAGTACAGATAAGAAAGCATTTGCTGAAAGCATTAAGAAACTTAGTATTGTCGACCAAATCCTCAGTAAAATCTGTACTTTTCCAACAAGATGTGAAGGGCAATGCTTTTAATATTTTCTAACACCATTTGCAACAGAGTAGGCCACAACTGCTGTTCTGCACAGCTACCTTTTCTTCATACTTAAGTGTAAGAAGAGATCCTTGGTGCTCCCCAGTGGCAAGTGAAGTCAAAGTCTAGGCTGCATGGATCCCTCCTTTCAATTCATGTTACTCCAGCACAAGTCTTTGCTGCGAAATACTTTGCTCTGAAACAGTTCTCACCATGGCCCTGTTTCTCGGTAAGGAAGAGTCTAGCTCTGAATGTCCAGAGACTCCTTCAACAATAGGCTTAATGGCAGCAAGGGTTTAAATATTATCAGTACTGAGAAGTTCAGATCTGAGTTCCCAGAGATAATACATATTGTGGGACAAATGAGAGGAAACAGGCTTAAGACTGCTCTGTGTCTGTATAGCAACAGCTTCATAAAGTATCTACACTGCTTGTTACAACAGGGACATTTCTCCAAGAGACTGAGGCAGATCATACAGATGTGTATCACACAGAAAACATCATGGCATTTGGCTCCAACTCTGCTGTGGTCTGCCTGAGCAGACAAACAGTGGACAGTGTTCCTCCCACAGCTCCAAGTAGAGCTGAGGTGGTATTCACAGGGGAAATCGCTTGGCCTCAGGTCAGTGCTTCTGCACAGATTTGTTCCAGTTTAATTGACCAGGTGGGAACAGGGTGCACTTTGTTTGAAAGAGATTATACTCCTGAATTAGCTCTCCTGCCAAGTCTGTTATCGCTCTGCAAACAATGTGAGTATGGGGAAATGGACCTGGGAAAGCACAGACTGGATGCATGAGGAAGAGTGTAGATTCCTCTATCGATGACACAGATAAGTAGAGCTGGCTATTCCCCAGGTCAGAATTTTAACTACAGAAAGATGGCAGGTCTATAGTCACAAGGAGCCATGGTGCAGGGACTGCATGCTGGCCAGTCCATTAACGCAAGCTTAGACCTAACAAGAGTGCAGACAAGGGGACATACAGAAGGGAAACCACACACAGAGAAAGACCAAGGGATCCATCCAGTCTTTAAACTTGGTCTTGTCAGCCTTTGGTCTTGTCCCTGCTAAGCAACATTTTTAAACATCAGAAGTTCCCCTTCTACAAAACTTTGCCCTATGCAGGGTCACACTCCATGTCTGTGCCCACAGACTGGACGCCTTAGTTTCAACACATCCCATAATCCTTCTCTAGCCAGCTCTTGGCATCTCCTTCAACATGTATTGTATTTTTGCCCTGTCATCAGTGCCTCACCCTTTCCCCAGCTGTGCTCCCTCTCATCATGGCTTTTCACATCATTTTTCACTGCCTTTGTCTCCCTATTCCTTTTTCAACCTCTGCAGCTGTGATCCCTCAATTCAACCCCAGAGTCCCTACAGAGAGGATGCTATGGTCACCACAGGGTTAAAAGAATGAGTGGGGGTGGGGAGCTGCCCTTCCATGTCCTTGATTACTGCCTTTTGGGAGGGAAGAGGTGGCTGGGGGGACCTGGGCTGCATCCTCGTGCTATCTTTCACGTCACCAGCAGCACATTGAGCACAGCAGTTCCCCTATGAGTGGTGCCAGGGACAGGCAGGAGGGAAGGAAGGAGGCAGCCCAGGTAAAACAAGCTTTTTGGTAGGCACAGCTGGTACCACATGTGGAAGCCTCAGAAGCATAAAGATTGAAGGGACTTATACCGTGAGTGACTATTGCTTGTTTAGAGAGTTGCGGCATATTCAGTGTTACTGTTCTGCTCAGCCACTTTGCAGAGGCCTCTCAGTCCAGCATATTGCTCATGCGTCCCTCTAAGCTGCAATGAGCTTAGTTGCACATCATCCTCCATTCACAAGGTATGTATGCACCACTTCTGCAACACTGCAGGATTTGGACCCTCACAGCACTGATTTTTCAGAGCCTCACAGAAAGAGGGAAAGAGCCTTTTACAGAACTGATACAAAGAGAGATTAAAAGTAAATTCCAGACTGAGATGCCAAAATGATGAGCACTGCAGTGTAAGCACTTTCTTAGTCTCTTGAATGGAAACCAAAAGCCTGGAGGGAGATATTAATATTGCTACTACGGATTCAAAACACCAGCAACCAGAGGGGCTTGTAATGCAAAATAGCACAGAGGAAAACAGTAAAGCCAAGCACTCTCTGGGCTATGTTGCTGCACTCAGCACAGCTGGGAGGTGTCTCCCTTCAGAAATGACCTGCAATTTGTGCCTTTCTGAACCTGCACTCACCTCTACTTCTGAAAAAGCAGCTACTAAAGGACCTACTCTTTCTCTCCACTGACAGAGTAGCTCTATGGGTAGTGCAATACCCTGGAATATGAGATCTGTGTTCAGCTTCTCCATTAAGGGACCCACAAGATGCTATTAAAGGACAAACCCACTCATCTGCTGCTCTGAATGCTTAATTAGTACCTGTGGTAGTCCTTAAAACATACATAGTCTCTGTCTAATAAATTAAAACATGGTCATGGTGAAAAAAAGACTGGGGCAAAGAATAGAAACTAAGGTTATCTGCTCTCTGTACTCATGCCCGGCTAGTAAGAATCAGGCTGCCTCATGCCCCATATCCAATGCAACCTTAATTATTCTTCGTATGGAGAAATGTCACACTGCCTGACCCAGGTTTGCAGTTGGTAAGTTCTTAAGGCCTCCACCATACTAGTTGCTTCCTGTGGTGAGAAGGGCTTCCCAAGGAGGCATTGTTAGCCCCTGTATTGAAGTCTGCCTTAAATAAGCACTGCACCATGTGTTTGTAGAACAAGCAACTGAATAAAGGATGGCTGAACTACAATGGATATTAGTGTGGACCCAAGGATCTCTCTCAGAAGAAAATATTGTGTGCATAGGTGGTGGTACAGCCTGTTTAGACCTATGTCTTAATTTCAGCCAGTGTTCTGGCACTACAGCTGCTGTATCTTTCCTCTTCTCCAACTTGAACTCTCATCTGTTTTTCTAGATATTCTTGTGGTAGCACAGTGACTGAGACAGAGAAATGGAAAAAGGGCTGAAGAACTGAAGCAAAAAAATAAGGGAAGGAAATGTCTGCCTTAGAGAAAATTAAGGAGGGTCAGAGGAAAAAAAGTGAGAGAAAAACATGATGCAGATTGAGACATTGTAAGAAATAGCTATGCAAAAGAAATATTTGTGAAAGAAAAGACAAGAACATAATAAAAATTAAGAAAGGAAAAACAGAAACAAAGAGTTTATATAGAAACATATATCTTTCTAGTAGGTGATATTCTCCTGACTTTGAGAAAGTAACTGGGTGCAAGTTGCATGACAGTGTAAGGGAAGGATGTTCTTGCAGCATTTGTGTGTGAAGTGAAGCAATTAGTACTTCAAAGCAAAGGGGACAGAACATGTGTAGGATTCCTCCTCTGCCTCCACAGAGTATTTTCTTTTGGTTGAAAGCCACTACTTCATAGACTCAGTAGTTTTCAAGCCTTCAGAGTTTCTCCTAGTCAAGAAATATCTCCTACACTGTCGCTGATGTTAAATGCAGGCTCTGTGTGGCACTTTGTGCCACAAAGGCACAGCACACCACAAACATTCAGCCTAACCTATGCCAAGAGTTCAGGTTTCCCAGGGAATTTGGGACCCTGAGCCAAACCTCCTTTAACTAGTCTAAAGACTTATCAAATGACACATTCTTCTGCCTTTCAGAAGAATCACTGGATCAGAGACAGAGAGGACAATGTGCTAGTCACATGAGACCCTAAATCCTGTACTGACCTAAAAATGCAATGGAGCTCTAAACTTCATAAATAACATACTTATCTGTAACTGATTCAAGTGTTGATGCACCTTAAATTGTGGGGTGAAATGTCTTACCACTGTTGCCATTATCTAAGACAAACAGATGTTCATACAACAAACCCAAGCCTCCCTGAATTGCATCCTATTCTGTGCCAGGCTCAGTGTAAGATCTGGAATTGTTTCCTCATGGTAACCACTCCACCAGTTCTTCCAGAGTTTACCCCACAGAGCTCAAAATATTGCAGAAACCAACAAATGAAACTACGGATGACATGATCTTCAGAGCCTGGAACCATCTAGAGATGGACTCTTAATAGGACTAATTAGTCCTTCTAAGTGGTCCAGTTTAAATTTGGATGACTCTCTAGAATGCATTCTGTGTACATAAACAGTTAAGAGACAGTCAAGTCCTGAAGATCTATCTTAAAACCTACACACATAAGGGAAAAATAATTATTATTAACTCTTTTTTTTGCTGACATGGGAACCAGACACGTGGTGATTACATGGTTTGGCCCAAGAGAAAATCTGTGATGGAGACACAAATCAAACTACAATATCCAGAGCCCCAAACTAGTGTTTCACCAGCTAGGCAATTCATGATCTTCCTTTGGACTAAAAACAACCACCATGACATAGGTGGCTGCTAGGTCTGCTAGAACAGAGCCACTACAAATGCTGTATTCTCAATGTGGCTTGCATTCAGCCTAGATTTCGAGTTCCTTTACTTACTTGAAACCTCTGGCACCAAAGAAAAATTTGCTTGGAAGCAAGAAACTGTAGTTATGGATCATAAACCCTCATTTCCCTGCTGGGAATGTGCACAGCTGATGCTATCAGGGAAACCAACACATCAGATTCTAGCCCAGGCCAGAAACAAGAAAAAGAACATTAGAGTTGCACTCTTCATAAACTAGGAAGACAACCAATGCCAATCACTGGTTGGTGTTACGCACCAAAAGAAGCTGGGGTACAGCCCTTGCAATATTGCTGCACAGAATATTAAAGCATTGGTGTTACCATCTTATGAGACCCCAAGCATATTCTTCCTTTTTACTGAGAGAAATGAGAGCTGCTCAGTATTGTGACATTGTTCCTAAACTGTTGTTGGCAGGAGACAATCTGATCAAACCGAAGACCGAACTAACACTTAAGAATACGTACTGAAAATGCAACCTACTCTTGCAGCCTTATGGTTTCTTCTCCTCACTGGGACCTTCAAAAGACTAAACAAAACCTTAGTGGTTTGTAGTGCAATGAAAGACTTGCCCTGACTCAAGTCACAGAGAATTGATATGACATGCTCAAATACCATATATCTTTTTCTGTCTATAATTTTGGCTCCCTAACTGCCTTATATCTGGACCTGATGTAAACTGGTGTGCTGAAGCATGTTTATAGGAGCTTTGCATGGTCCATGGAGATCAGCTGCTTCCTCCTGTCAGTCCTGACTGGTTGTGTAGAAGCAGGTGTGGACATTTAACCTGCCTAGCCCCTTCCATGAGTCCGTTTTCAAGGTGCTCAGAAGACAGCAGGAAAGTCAGTATGGGTCCTCTGTTTTCTAGTACAAAAATGGTTCAGAGACTGTAGTCTGATGTTAAAAAGCACACACAGCCCCCAGGCAATAAACCAAGCCTGCCTAACATCAGCCTTTCTAGTTCCACTCTGCTTTCCCTCCCTTGTCCTACGCTTAGATGGTGGGAAGTCAAGTTTCAACTCCTCCCAAAGCAAAAAAAGTGTTTGAGATACCTCAGCAGGGTAACTCTACAGACAGTAGCCCTGACACAGAGACACTGTCCCTTCCAAATTCCCACCTAAGGCTGACTTGTACAGTGGATAAGATATTTCCTACATTGCACTGCAATAACGAAATAGCTTACCCTCCTCTTCTGTTGCTTTTGTACCCTTTTGTGACATCCTTCAAGCAGGGAGGCACAATTAGATCAGAAGTAAATGCATACAACATGCAGGAGTTGGGGATAGGTTAAGCAGTGGCAGTAGGACACATGGACCAGATATGGATTTTATCCATGGTGGGAAGAATCTTACAATTCCCCCAGCTTCACTCTGGCTCTTCCCCAGCTGCAAAGATGCTGTAACATTTGGCAACAATCAAAGGCATTCAAGTATTGTGTTCCACTCACCCTGTGTTACCTGTATCCCCACCTTGCCTGCAGCTTTGGAGTTTCATCACAGCTGCCCTGCTTTGTGACTGGGAATCTGTAAGCTTCCACTAATGTGAAATTAAGATGGACACACAGCAGTTCAAGTGACAATAAATTTAACTCCCCTTCAAAGAGATCAGGAAAATATATGTCACCTGTCTATCTTACCTCTGCAAAAATCATGTGAATAGAATTTATTACAATATGAAAAACTGGATGGAGACTGCCCACAGCAATCCAATACACACACGCCTGCACCCACTCACCCCATATACCACCTCTGTCATTCCTGTCTTACAAGTCTCTTTCTCTAGAAGCCCCCACTTCTTGCATAACATCTCTCTGTTATGCACTTAGGTAGTCCTCATGGAGGAGCTCAGTTACCCTTCAAAATCTTTGCCCTCACCAGCTGCCCTATGACATTTTCTTCAGCTGACCACCTAACTGCCTGACATGCACTTCCCTCCTACTTTCTAAGCACTTTTCTCAGCACAACACCTCCTTCTCTGGAGACTGTAATGCTGGTGTTCCCAAGGGTTCCAGCCCTTCCTGATCTGGCTTGATCTCCAGCCTCCACACAGCCTGCCAGTCTCATCTGCCTTCGCCATGGAGAATAGGAAGATGAAAGGCAGCAAAGCAAAAGGAGGACCTGCATTTGGCCTACCATGTTTTCTGTACTGTTTGCAGGACTTTGCAAGTCTCTGCTTCCAGGAGATGTCCCATTCTGAAAAACAGAGGAACTGATCTCTTTATACCTGTTCTCTCAGAAACCCACTGTTTACTGTCCAGCTACATGCGCTGACCAAACAGGACTGCTTGTCGGGGTGAATTAAATCCCAAGGGAACTGGGATATGAATGCGCTGGAGATAGTAAACCAGACTCCAACAGTGCTGTGTTTCAGACTTTTAGGACCTGCTCTCCTTTAGCCCTTTAACTTGTTCCTTACTTCCTTTTCCTTCACCTATGCTTCCCTTCTCCCCCTCCTATCTCCAAAAAGCTGTGGTACAGGTGTTGCCAAAGGAATCTTACTGTCACAGTAACAGAACCAGCTTGCCAGCTCTGACGCAAGACCAGCAATCCTGGACAGACAAAGGTTCTGCAAGGTTCCTTGGCTTTAGTATCCTTTCCCTGCTCCCACAGAAGAGCTGGAGGGACAAAGACACAGACCCCATGGGGCCAGGCTAACTCTCAACACACAAGCAGACTGCTGGGAGGCATACAGCATGCATCAGTTCCTTGGTGTCTCTGGGCTCACCAGAGCACACATGTGCAGTCTATCTCACCTCACCAGCTCATCAGTTTCTGGGAAAACCTGGAAGCATCACAGGGTATTTCCTCCCCTTTAAAGCTTGCTGGTTGTCTTCCACTCACAGTGGAAGCAATCAGGTGTCCTCACTTGCTCCACCTAGGACAAGGATGCTGCCTTTCAATATACAACAATTATGACTATCTCAGAGTTAACTCTGGCTCATGAATTTGTAAGTGGCTGCCAGTCTTCATTCTTTCAGACACGGAGCGTCAGTATCTGTGACCATGCTAAAACATCATTCTCCCAACCTTACTTTCTTCAACCCCATCACAGGCCAAAGAAGAACAGAAAATATTTGTGATCCTTCTGTTGTGCATTGTCATTTTATGCTCTTTGTCTGCATTTGTTAAAGTACAGGTTACAAATGGGCAAGTTTTGAGCAGTGTACACACAAATTCTTGTCGTTTTTCATGTGAGCCATCTTAGATCTGTTACAAAAATCTGTTATCAGCCTGTTTTACAATGAATAGTTATTTTGATAGTTATGTGATCTGTTTCTTATGTACATGTTGTTTTAAAGCTCTGTGCTATTTGCCAGGCTAAAAATGGCTTTGGAAACAGAGTACTTATTACTGATTGAGGTTATGTTTATTTTCTATAAAAACACATATAGGGATAACCATAACAGAATAGTTATCCCACCAAGTTGAACACAAGTTTCACAAGTTTTCCCTTATAACTAAGCATGGCTAGATTCAATGACAACATTATAACCTATAAGGCCTTAGAATAAGAGCATCTTCTTGTGTGTGTTAATATCTTGCCAGACAAATTGAGCCTTAACTTGTCATTAAGTCCTTTATTTGGAACACCATGTTAAGGACAGTGCAGAGAAATTACCACAACTGTGACAACTAATATTCCGAATAGTTTACAAAGGTCAGTTATTTAATGCCCTTGCCATATGACAGGAGCCAGTCATGCCAGACCTGGAAATAGACTTCAAGCCTTCTCATTTTGTAATCCTGTTATCCCCTGTTCCCCACCTACACCGCAACGGCAACTGGAATTCCTACCTCTTTTCTCTTCCACCTTAGCATCTCTGCAGCCAAAGCAATCTAAACAGTAGATTGGCTTTAAATCATGTGAACTGCACTGAGTTAGAACATAGAAGGTGTACTTTAAATCCTGAGGCAAGAAATCAGTGTTTCTTTGCATATCTCTCACTTTTTCAGTTTCTTATATCCTTTCCAAGAGTCTCTCCTAATTTTCGATCTAGTTATCATCTAATAAAATCTTTTTCTTCCTTTCTGCCCCAAAGAGGCTCCTTTACACAACCTCTACATCAATCTAAAAAGGATACAAATCTTGGTTTTTGCCTTCAGACTCAGCTCTACCCACAAGGTGGTTCTTACCAACTTTTAGGCGAATCACATGGCTTTTCTCATTTAGACACTTCCTCTTTTCATGTGCTTATGTTAATATGCATTTGCTTCTGTTCCAAGTTTATTCCTCCTGCCTCAAAGTCAATATTTTTTTGAGAAGAACAAAGAACTTCTTTTCTGTCTTAGATATGGATAAGGCAAGTCCAGGATCCAGGACAACTGCTGGTAATCAGATAGAGACGCAGAGAGGAAACAAGAGAGACTAGAAAACAAGGCTGGAGTGAAAGCATGAAGGCAAAAGGTTACAGATAGGGCTGAGTAACAGCTAATCAAGAAAAACCAAGAGGCATGATTCCACCTTCCCAGTGATGCCTCTTGGTACCCAGGAGAGGGCAGGTGGCAGAAAAAAAGTTGGACTGCATATGGAAGCCAACCCACTCCAGCACTCCCCATAGCTGGCCAGTGCCTAGGGACTCTGGACGAGGTCTGCTGGGGACAGGGTGCTCCACGATGCTCCCCCTTGTCCCAAAACTGCCTCTGTTAGCTGAACTACAGCATTCTTTGTTTGAGGCTGAGGATGGCTGAATTACTGGAGGAACTTGAGTGACATTCTAGCTATTTGTGTTACTCATTCAACTTTAAGGTCAATGAGTAGATATTTTATGTCTTCAAATGCACACAAATATAGTGCAGCACTCTTGTCACATTATGGCACCTAACCATTTCTCCCAGTGGCTTGGATTTTCTTCCCTCACTGCTGTTAAGAGAGGGCAGAAGCTACAGGAAAATAAACTGGAAGCCCTAAAAGGCAAGATCATTTACGGAACAACACTTGAGCACACATATCTACAGTATACTGAAGATAATGTTAAATAGTATAAAAGAGAGTTACTTGTTTTCATAGAATCATTGAAAGATTTGGGTTGGAAGGGACTTTAAAGATTATACAGTTCAGAGACCCCAGCCATGGGCAGGGACACCTCCCACTGGATCAGGTTGCTCAAAGCCTCATCCAATCTGTCCTTGAACACCTCCATGTATGGTGCACCCACGACTTCTCTGGGCAAGCTGTGCCATTGCCTTGTCACCCTTACAGCAAAAAAAAATCTTCTTAATATCTAATCTAAACCTCCTGATGCATGATCTTGGTTTCACAGGCATAAAGAGCTTCTTGGCCTGCTCCCCATATGTTCACAGACCTGTAAAATTTCCTACAGCTTTTCTGTTGACAGTGCAATAGAGGAAGCACTATTATTTGGCTACAGCAGAGCTCATGCTGTTTAGATGCAGGGGATCTGCAATGTACGTCATGTCTGTTGCATGTGTACTGAAGAGTCTCTGGATTTCCTTCCTGCACAATAGGACTGCAAACTTACAGCCAAGATCCTTTTTTTTTAAATAAGGTTCCAACCACTAGATTTTTTACAACTTAATTTTCTCCTCTATGTTGCTTTTAGCCACAGGTTTTTGACAGGTTTTCTAGGGTACTTAAATGTTGGTAAGCATTCATTTCAACACACACTCACTCACCAAACCTCCACCTGCTGCTCTTTACTCTGGTGCCCGTCATGCAGCTTTGCACTGCCCTCCAAGTTATTCCACACTGCTTTCTCTCATTGACCCAGGTCTCCCACCTACTCCCTCTTTTCCTTTATCTCACTGGTCTCCCCTCCTCCGCTCTTCTTCCTTCCTGCCTTTCTCTTCCTTTTTGCTTTCTCTGAATGATGGTAATGTTGCCAAGACTTGGCAAATGAGCAGCCCCCTGTTTCCAATAGTTAAATTAGCTACATTAGCTCCATTAGCTGTGTAAGCTACAGGAAAACCCTCTTTAGCAAGCTTACCTCTGACAGTCCTGATAAAGAGAGGGACATTTTTAGGGACCTCGTTTCTTGCAGTACTTTAGCTGTCTGATCTTGTGTCCTTCTAAGCTGAGTTCTGGTGCCTGGTCAGGGCAGGCTGAGGTGTGCAGTGATGAACCCAAACAGACAGTCGTGATGTAAAAATTTGCCTGTTGCCCCTGGAAACTGTCTGACATTCTCCTCAGGCAGGGGTTGCTAAGCAATGTGCTTGTGCTTGGTGGGTAGGTGGAGCAGGGCTAAGATCTGGCAAGTGCTTCTCTTAGGGGTGACCTGTTGCAAATTAGGAGGGCAGAGACAGGCTGGACTACCTGCCATTCGGCAGCAGAAGCCACGGAGGAGATGGCTGATTTCTAGTAATGTTTCGCTGACAGATAGTTGCTCACCAGAGACAACAAGTAGATGAGGGAGGGAAGAGCAGACCGGTTCCTATGGCAACCATGCTCAAGTCATCTGAGATCAAAACGACGACTGAGGCTGGCAGAGAAAAATAATTTTGATAAACCCCACCGCAGTGACTGCGTGACTCAGCCTGCCAGCCCTGGGTCCTTGAGCAGCCATGTACCCCTAAACTGAGCCACATCGCTCCCTGCTCCACTGCTCCTCAGGGCTCTCCCAAGACCTGATCATCCATCTCACTGCCTGTCCCGAATCCACCCCTAGCTATTTTTGTTTCTGGGTCACCGAGAGCACATCTGCGTAGCCAGCAGCGGTTGCTGGTGACGGGGCCTGGCACACGAAGCCCATCCACACGTCAGGGCTCCCCAAGCCGGGGGTGCCTGCTAGGGGGGCCCAGGTCGACAGCCTCCTCCTGCACTGCCCTCACCTACTCCGCTTCATAAAAGCCCACCTACACACGCCTAGTGACGGTAAAATAAAGTCCCAGTGTTTCTTTCTTTTCTTTTTATTTTTTCTATTTTTTTTCCAGCCAGGAAAGCAGTTGGAATTGGGCAGTCTTCGCAGTGCCCTGCTGCTCTGAAACGGATTTCTGCTGCCATCTGGTGGTACCGAGTAATAAATGATAAATGCCAAGCTCCACACTCCCTCACCCCCCAATTCCCTGAGGAGGGCTTGTTCTTTCATTCCACAGGCTTTTACTCTGGTCATATCACAATTTTCCCACTTCAGAAAGGAGCAGGGGAGAACGCTATGCTATTAGATTATTTATTTATTTATTTATTATTTAATCTAACCTAGATTCCAGGTTCCATCGGTCATGACAGGCCTTCTCCACAGCTCCCAATTCAATATAGCAAATTTTCTTCATGACTCCATCTGCTGTAGTCAAGACTCTCTCCTAACCTCTGAAGCCTGTGGTTTAGCTCACCCTAAATTAGAATCTTCACTCTAGCCCCGAGAGTTGCTGAATGAGTCATCCACAGCAGGTCGGTTAATGAATGTAAAATTGCCAATGCCATCTGCCTGTTACAGAAAACTCCTTAGAGGATTGCACCCCTGCTTAACAAGGAACATAGGACCCACCAGCCATTCTCCATCTCTATCTAGCCTAGGGCCCCATTGCTGGCTTTGGGACAGAGGCCTCATGAAAGGCAGAAATGTCATGTCAGATGGTTTGCCCTGACACATTCCTTTCATGGGCACTGTTGCAGCTTCTGCTGGAGCCTGGCTTAAACTGCAGCACAAGGGTTTCAGCAGGTAGCCACAAATTCCCCCTCTTCTTATCACATTATTCCCTGGAACAGAATAATTCTCTTTCCATTTAAGGAAGGCACCAAACTCAATCACTGCATAGACATCCTCATGGCATTTGATGATAGTTTTCTTTCGGTTTTTGTTCCCACCTATGCTTAGATCTTTGTTCAAGCCCTGCCTTTGTGCCTTCCTCTTGCCCCTGCTCCAGCCCAGCCACATCTGCCTGCTGGAATCGCCCAACCTTGTAACCACCTTGCCAGAAATCTAGTAAATTGACTCAGGCAGAGAGTCCCCTGTGAATTTTCCACTCTTGTGTTCCCAGAGGCAAGGGTGACTCATGGCATCTTGTCATTCCCAGCAAGTCAGCTGATGAAATCCCAATAGCAGCCAACCACACTCCAGTTCTGTGTGAATTTACTCCAGCACGAGTTCTGTGTGAATTTACTCCAGCACGAGTTTACTCCCTGTAAAACTATCTGTGGTAGCACAGCAGCTCTTCCACCAGCCCAATCTCAGATCGGAGCCTTCCCCTGCCACACAAACCTCATGAAGACTGCTGATGCTGTTTTGATATTGTTCACCTATGTTATATGTTAGTTTTGACCCAGTCTCATATGTGTGCTATTGGTGGTGTCACAAGGGCATGAACAAGCCCTCCACTGCAGAAAGTGAGGCATTTCTTTTAATGATTTATGTAGACTCCAGTAGAGGGCAGTCAGAAGAAGCTGCACTCACATTGAAGCAAAGGTGGAGGGACTCTATGGGGACGTTTTCCAGTACTATGACCTTCAGCACGGTGCCAGAAGGAATCCTGTAATGCTGCATCCCCACTTCCTACAGGGCCATCTGTTAAAGTCCTGGTGCAACTGTAAACATCCTTCACTTTAGATTATTTTTTTTTTTTTAAATTCTCTATATCAGTTCAGGCATCAACTGGCAAGACCAAAAGTGTGACCAGTGATTTACCCATCTCTGTATAGCTTCATGTTTCAGTTTCATGCTTTGTCCAACATTCACAACTGCTGCCTCAGGCCATGGAGCAGAGACAGGTTGCAGAGGGTTTTCTGCCTCCGCTCTGCGGGAAGGCAGTGGTGGGGGTCAAATGGTGCTCCTACGCTATTGTGAGTTAACCACCTGATTCCACAAGTGTCACAACCCTAGGCAGTCGAAGACAGTCCAGCAACTTGTCAGCCCACCACTCTGCTCCAAAACAAGGTAACCTCATCCCATCACAGAATGATGGTGATGGGTAACATGCATTTGAAAGACCCCGGAGACCCCGGAAACTTCATAGACAGAGGATTTTATTAAGAATATTACTGGGATTTTTTTAAATTTAAGTAAAGAGTGGATCTTCATTCACTCAAATTTATTTTGTGACAGAGATTATTTTGTTAAAAAAACAAAACAGGAAATGAACCAGTGACTGGGAGTACTCCCCACCACCAAAATTTGATGCTTAAAGTTTTATTCACAGCCAAGCAGCCATCTTCCGAACAGTTCTGTTTGTGCTTTAGGAGTCAGTAAATGACAAGGCCTAGAAGGGAGTCTACACGCAACTAGCCTGTTACAGATGGTAAGAGAGTTTAACAGTATGGCCACTCCATGCCCATTAGCCTCAGAACCAGAGAAGTTAATTTATTACCATAAAGTCAGCCTTTCCCTCTGAGTGGGCCCTGAGCAAATTTATAGACATTTTTTTCTACTTTTCATGCTTTGCAATTACTTTTGGCTCTCTGCATAGTACCAAGATCATTTGGGACAAGGGACTAATGCAATTTAGATCCGTAATCTTCTTTTGCTAACACATCTCTACAGGTAGTGCTTGATTCACTGATTGACTATATGGCAGAGCCAAGTTTATTGATTTTTTTTTTTTTAAGCTTCATCGCCTTTAGAAAATTAGAGCTTGTTGCTGGTTTTCAGGATCCAGGTTACTGGAAACACTGGTTAATAGGTGAAGTGCATTGCTCTACCACAGAGTCATGCTTTACCACACGACTCTCATTGATTTGATCTCAAACATGAAGACTCTTTGAAACAAAGCCATGTTACCTTGAACACTTAACATAGGGTTCACGTGTTCCCATAGTTTGATCTACAGTTCTCCATGTTCTTTCTGAGTTTGAAAGAAGAGCCATCATAAATCTCGTACTGTTTGTCAAAAATTGGAGAGGAGTATTAGGAATTATAAGTACACCTTCCATTGCATCCCTGAGCTACTGGTTATACATGGCAAAAATCACTACAAAGCTTGAGTTATAGAAGCATAGAAATTGTTCTAAATACAACAGGGAACAAATGGTAAATAAGTCTTCCAGGCCAGAAATGGCCATTTAGAGGATATGGTTACTAATCTTGCTGACAGTAATTCTTCCAGAGGATGCAGGCTAACTTAGCTCTGAATGTTTTGCATCATCACTAAGTGCATGTCATAACCGCAGCAATGCCATTTTAAGCGGCCCAGAGCAGAACTGCTGGCTCATACCAATTTTTAAGAACAGTTAAGGACAATTCACATTAAGATTTCAAAGCTCATAGACTGAACCAGGCCTACTGGTGTTTAGAGATTCTGCAGATCATAGAATGGTTTGAGTTGAAAGGGACCTTAAAGATCATCTTATTCCAATCCCCCTGCATGGGTAGGAACACCTTCCACTGAATCAGGTTGCTCAAAGCCTCACCAGTCTGTCCTTGAAGACCTCCAGGGATGGGGCAGCCACTATTTCTCCAGGCAACCTGTGCCGGTGTCTCACCACCCTCACAGGAAAATTGTTTATTACCAATTTGTAACCAAGGTATCAAAAAACTTGTCTATGTGGCATGGACTCCTTAAGCAGAGGGCAGTATTTTCAGGACAACAACCATTTAAAAAATTCTTTGAAAACCTTACACAAGCCTTTGTAAATACTTATCCCTTCCTCCCCTTCTCTTCACCTTTTGTCTCCTCAAATGTTTGAAACAAAAATCCTGATTATGCTCAGGAACACAGTTTATTGCTCTTTGGGCAGAAGGGCATCTGAGGCTGACTATTCCTATAGAACAATGAGGGCATAAAGATTCCAGTATTAGGGGTATACTTGGACAAGCAGATGACACCTTAGTGTACCTGCAATATTAGCAGCAAACACAGAGCAAACAGCCGATGTTCTCATGCTTGCTAGCTTGTTGAGACCTTGGAATCTTTATTAAGACCTATGGGTTAATAGGAAAGGAATGCACTAGGCAGAAAACATGAAGATAAAGGGCACATCTGTGGGAAACAGGGAGTTGCACTCTGTTGCTGTACTGTGGGATTCTCACAGGTGGAAATTCACTGGGATAGCTGTTACTGAATACAGAGGCAATACATAAGGTTTTCACCGTCTCAATAAAGTTGATCTCGCTTGTTGCCTCATCGACAGGGTCCTGTCTTAATCTTGGAACATAATTAGCAAAATGTTCAAAAATCGTGCAAGTAATTAGGATGGTGGTAACACCACCTGAAGGAGCATATTGTGCTTTCAAATGTGGACTGTTTAGAAAACTTGATTAGTTCAGAGAAGAAACTGAATTAAGTTGAAGTTATATGGCTATTTTGTTTTCCTATTTCTCCTCTACCACCAGAGGCTGAGTGGAAGAGTAGGCCAGCAGATGCCTGTCCCTCAAAGGAAAAAAAATTAGTTAGCCCGCTTCCCAAGTTCTGTGTCTTCATTTTAAATTCTGTTATGTCAGTGTGCCTCACACGCCTTTGGGACATCCTTCGCTACAGTCTCTGCTGGGTATCTGTCACCTGGTAATTTGGCATCCTCAGGCAGGATTTTCCCACTCTTGCAGATGTAACCCTAACCAACAATCCTATCCCGAATGTATTGTCATTGATGACAGCACTAGACACTCGTGACAGCTACATATATGTCCCTTCTGGAAGCTAGTGAAGTATTTGGCCCAACCATTTCCTTTGGCAATGAATTCAGCAGTGTAATCTCACAACATGGAAAAGTGTTTCCCCATTTTCACTCCCCAGTTTCATTGAATGGTCCCTCCCTTTGTTCTCATGTTATGATACAAGAAGAACAGAAGCTCTCAAGTCTACTTTTCCTACTCTACTAATTCTCTAAAGTATCTGTCTATCTATGTATCTCTCCTTTCCAAAATAGCGACCTCAGTTTTACTAATCTCTCTTAGTTTTTACATGTCTTAATCACTCATGTCATCAGTTCCTGAAATCTACTCTTTAAGGCCAGATTTCTGTGTCTGAAGACCAGTTAGACAAAACTGTCCACACCGGTGCTGAAATGTCATGCCTATGATTATTATAGAGTTAATTTATGCTCCAGAAAGGGTAACATCAGCCTAAACATTTCCCTTGCCATTGCACTGTTGACAATGAATTTTGATTACTATTTGTGCTGCTATTGGGCCCCTTCCCAGTCTCCATTTAAATAGGTGTGGTTTTTTGAGCCATAAGAAGGATGTTGAGGCTCTGGAGTGAGTCCAGAGAAGAGCAACGAAGCTGGTGAAAGGGCTGGAGAACAGGACCTATGAGGAGTGGCTGAGAGAGCTAGGGTTGTTTAGCCTAGAGAAGAGGAGGCTGAGAGGAGACCTCATTACTCTCTACAACTACCTGAAAGGAAGTTGTAGAGAGGAGGGAGCTGGCCTCTTCTCCCAAGTGACAGGGGACAGGACAAAAGGGAGTGGCCTCAAGCTCCACCAGGGGAGATTTAGGCTGGAGATTAGGAGGAAGTTTTTCACACTGGGCATTGGAATAGGCTGCCCAGGGAGGTGGTTGATTCACCTTCCCTGGAGGTGTTTAAGGCATGGGTAGATGAGGTCCTGAGGGACATGGTATAGAGTTTGATAGGAATGGTTGGACTCGATGATCCAATGGGTCTCTTCCAACCTGGTTGTTCTATGATTCTATGAAGCCAAAGCTCTAGTGATAGGATCTTCATTCCACAGAAACTCCTAGAATTCATTCTTGTACCTGTTTATTTGAATGAATCTTTATTGAGAATGAATGATCAGAATTATTTGCAATATTCTATACAAGATTTTTTCAACAGAAAATTCTCTTGATAGTTTCCTGGATCCAATTTACCTTTTAGGAGTTTATGATTCGTGACTAGCTAATACTCCAGGATCCTTTGCCTCCTTCTCTCCTTTCTAATCAGTGAATTCCCAGTGGGAAAAAAAAAGTTATTAGTTTCTATTCATGGCATTAAATTTTGCATACCTGAATCTCATCCAAATTTGAGAGATCTTTCAATATTAATTTATAACACCCCGATCTTGCATTCTTTGTGCCATCAGCATATTTCATCCCAAAGCTCTTTCTGTTTATGCCAAGACAATGAATTCAAATATGAAACAAGATAAGGCCCCAAAGTGACCTACATTAGTAACCCCTCTTCCCTACCAAGATCCTGTCTTTGTGGAGCAGTCTCAAAGTTTTTTTTAAAAATCTAAATATATCAGATGAGCTGTTTATCTTTTATTAAATTCTTTACTGATGCATGCAGAAAACTGAAAGGGAATTTATGAGATGCTCCTTGATTAAAG
Organism: Coccyzus lansbergi; assembly: GCA_033558105.1. Lineage (NCBI taxonomy): Eukaryota > Metazoa > Chordata > Aves > Cuculiformes > Coccyzidae > Coccyzus > Coccyzus lansbergi. The sequence goes on from JAUMJK010000229.1 coordinate 3,760,084, forward strand.
TATTCATCTTGATTGTCATATTCTTCGAGGTGTTTCAACGGATTTTTAATTACGATTCTGACTAGCTTTCAAGAAACAGATAAAAATTTCATATTCTACTTCCCAGATTCATCCCTGGCACTGTTTTTTAAACTGTGGGTAAGTCTGCATTGCCTCCCCTGATACTCTGGTATCATGGCAGCTTTCTGTGAGAGACCACATATTTTCCTTACCCAAAAAGCCGAGGTGCCTGACTATTTTACACCTGAGACTCTCTGGAATTCTTGGAGGTATGCCATATCATGTTTTAAAATTACTAGCTTGGTCCACTGTTTCTCCTTATGACATCTCAATCTCCAAAAGCTCCTTCATTGTGAAAGAAATCAAAGAATCATAGAATAACCAGGTTGGAAGAGACCCACCAGATCATCGAGTCCAACCATTCCTATCAAACAAATGCCGGGTCCTGCACTTGGGGCACTACAACCCTATGCAGAGCTACAGACTCGGGGAAGTCTGTCTAGAAAGTTGCCTGGAGGAGAGGGATCTGGGGGTGTTGGTCGACAGCTGACTGACCATGAACCAGCAGTGTGCCCATGTGGCCAAGAAGGCCAATGGCATCCTGGCTTGTATCAGAAATGGCGTGACCAGCAGGTCCAGGGAGGTTATTCTCCCTCTGTACTCGGCACTGGTGATACCGCTCCTTGAATACTGTGTTCAGATTTGGGCCCCTCACCACAAGAAGAATGTTGAGGCTCTGGAGCAAGTCCAGAGAAGAGCAACAAGGCTGGTGAAGGGGCTGGAGAACAGGCCCTATGAGGAGCGGCTGAGAGAGCTAGGGTTGTTTAGCCTAGAGAAGAGGAGGCTGAGAGGAGACCTCATTGCTCTCTACAACTACCTGAAAGGAGGTTGTGGAGAGGAGGGAGCTGGCCTCTTCTCCCAAGTGACAGGGGACAGGACAAAAGGGAATGGCCTCAAGCTCCGCCAGGGGAGATTTAGGCTAGACATTAGGAGGAAGTTCTTCACACAAAGGGTCATTGTGCATTGGAACAGGCTGCCCAGGGAGGTGGTTGATTCACCTTCCCTGGAGGTGTTTAAGGCACGGGTAGATGAGGTCCTGAGGGACATTGTTTAGTGTTTGATGGGAGTGGTTGGACTCGATGAACTGATGGGTCTCTTCCAACCTGGTGATTCTATAATTCTACATGAACATCCTGAATCAGAAAAGTGCAATTATCATGGAAATACTTCCTCATTGAAAACTTTATAGATATTCTGCAGTGAAGGAAAACCATTATGAGTTTAAAATACACATAGAACAAATATACTTCATTCACTGACACCCCTTCTCTTTCTGAAAAACATCTTTTTTTCTCATCCAAGTGTGCTAGAATACAGCACAGCAGACTCTAGGCCACCAAAAGCACTTCAGGAGACTTCAATGCCCTTGTCTGCCAAGCCATGACAGCCAGGAATGCCAGTCCTCAGGGGTCCCCTGTTCTCTACCCTTACAAGCATGAAAACCATGTGGGAGGCTGCATTTAAGTATTACTTCTTCTCATGCAATCACTTGTTGACTGTAAAGCACTTTCTCTGACTATATCCTCCAAGCTTTTCAGCTTGAGCAGAAGGTCCAGAACAAGACTCGTATGTGTGGTTCCCCCCTACCAACCTGTCTAGATGTTGCTCCCAGAGGCCCATTCAGAGCACATCTCAACCACAGGGAACCTGCAGGAAGGGCTAAGGTAGACCAAGAATTGTCACAGCTAAAACAGTCTCCATAGCTTGTAGAAGATCCGGATCCTAGCACCACTACTTGTCCCCTCTGCCCGACATTTGTTTCTGTCAAGAGATATCAGTCTGAACATCTAATTAAGTCTTTTGCAATAAATATTTCTAATTTTGTATCTCCCTGGTATCTTCCAGATGCTGACTGAATGTCCTGAAGACTAGTTTATAATCCATCTGTCTTGGTCTCCATAAATGTTTAATCATTCATACAGAGAGGAGTGGCTTCAAGACAAAAAGCATTGAAAAAAGCAACCATCTCCAACTACCCAAAACCGAGTAATTTAGTACTGAGTAATCTCATTTACCTGAGATATGCTAACAGACATATTTCAAGTATTTCTGCTCATGATCCTTGGGAATGAGCCTGCTCTGCTCCGGTACGTACCCACAGCCACTATGCCTGTCTGCAAGATCAAGGGAAAAGCAGGTGACCCAGGTTTAAACCTCTGCTATAAAGCTATGAGAAAAATGAAAGCACCTTGTAGAGATCTAAAAAAATCCCCAAGAACTCCTGTAGGGTTCGTGAAAATAAGACCAAATACAGAAGAACAGAAGAAAGCCTTTATTTTTGTGCTTGCAGAGCGAAATGTCATGGTACAAACTAAAGATTTAAAAGGCATAAAAGAATCAGAATGAAGAGACATTACAAATGCACCAATTAGGGGGAAAAAGCTCCAGTTAGAATTTGTGTTTTATTTGATGTAAAAAAATCCAATTACAAGACCAAAATTGATAACAAATCAGGCTTTGTTAGTTCTTCAATTCACAGAACTACCTGTTTCAAAGCGTAACATGCAGCTGTAGCCTGGAAAAATGCTATCACAAACACGTATGATGGCATGGAGCCTACAGAGACAGGCTTGAAGGGAACAAAGAATAAAACTAGGAAATGAAGGCTGGAACTTTCCTTCTTTTGAAAAACAGCATCAGCATTGAAAGCACAACCAACTTTCAAGTCTTAGGCTTCTGAGGATTTCAGGGAGGAGTTAATGGAATTGCAGGTCGTATTTCAAAGCAGTGAATGGCACCACAGCAGATAAAACGTAGTTCATGTAGAACCATAGAACGGTTTGGGTTTAAAGGAACCCTGCAGTCCATTCAGTTCCAAGCCCCCTGCTGTGGACAGGGACCAGGTTGCTCAACGCCTCATCCAACCTGGTTTGGAACATCTCCAGGGACAGGGCATTCATGATACCTCTGGACAACTGGTTCCAGTGCCTCATGATCTGCAAGGTAAAGAATTTCTTCCTAATCTCTCATCTAAATCTACCCTTTCAGCTTAAAACCATTACATTCATCCTATTACTGCACTCCCCCTTGTATCAAAGGTTCCGTGATAAAGAGCCCTTCCCCAGGTTTCCTGTAGCCCCTTTTCAGTACTAGGTCTTCCCAGAGCCTTCTCTTCTCTTAGGTGAAAAAGCCCAACTCTCTCAGCCTGTCCTCATAGTGACAATGACTAAAACCTCTGGAGCAGGGCTGATTTGATTATTTGATGTCACCTGGCAGTGTTACACTGGCACACTCCTTTAGCAGACATGATTCTAACAGGTAAAACACACCGGGCTGCTGACAGCCTGAGCAGAGCTTAAGTGGGGAAAGAATACACTTTACCCTATGTATCCCGTCATTGAGAACCTGACTAAATTAAATGGCTTCTTTCGCTCTCACCTACAGCAGCGCTTATACAAAAACCGAGGCAAATAAAGTCTCTAAGACACGTTACAGAGCTTTACTGAATGGGATGAGGAGGCTCATGCGTTCCCTCGCACGTCGCCACTGGGGCCCCACACGCCCGGGAGGCGCAGTCGGAGCCCCAGCAGCCGGGGGAAGCGTCGGCCCGCTCCGCGAAACCCCCAAGCGCCGCAACCACCCAGTGCCCCACAACACATGCACCGCCTCGGAACGCGCCCCCACCGGAAATAACCTCTCAACGGACCGGAAGTGACCCCGGACCGAAAACGACCTCGCGCCCGAACCGGAAGCGACCCCAGACCGGAAGCGAACCCGCGCGGCGGCCCCGGTGACGCATGTGAATGACACGCGGGGGTGGCTAATGGAGCCGCTCCGCCCCGAGCCGCCTTCTCGCCCCGTGATGGACGTGCGCGGGCTCGCCCCGCTCCGGCGGTGGGCGCTGTGAAGCGAAGGCGCCGGTGGGGCTGAGGCACGGGCAGAGCTGCGCGCCACCGTCCCGGCTCCGCCGCTCCCGCCCGGGGCGGTGCCGGCGACGCCTCCCCGCTGGCCGTCGCGCGGCCCCGGGGTGGATGCGACACGGGGCGGGGAGGAGCCTATGAGCCGCTGCTGCGGGAGCAACTCGCGTTCTTAAGGTGGCCCGGACCTCCCGGCAGCGGGGCCGGCCCCGGGGTGCGGACACGCCCGGCACCGAGGGAGGCGCCTGGTGCGGGGCTGCCCGGCGGCTCTGGGCGGCTTCCAGAGCGAACGGAGCGGGAGGCTGCTTTGCCGGGCGAGGGGCCCGCGGCTCCCGGCGTTGGGCTGAGAGATAGGAACCTGGAGGCTGTTGGGGCAGGCTGGCAGCTGCGGGGACGCGGTGTCTGCCCGCATGGGTGCGGCCCTTGGCGGGGGCCAAGCTCCCGAGCTGGCGGCAGAGCCGCTTGGCACTGCTGGAGGCGCAGGGTCCCACGGCCTTTTGTGGGATTTGAAAGCACCCAGGTTTAAATCACCTGTTCTAGCCTTTTGTAAGGCATATTATTATATGGAGGTGCTCTGAAAATCAGATACATCATTCCTATGTAGTCCTCTGAAAAAATATTGAGGGAACTTAATGATGTAACACAATCAACTGAAGTGAATTCATATGTATTTAGATACAAATATATAAAAATATTTTCCTAGGTAAGGAGAAAGTTTTAGGGGAAAAAAAAAAAGACCAACCACCAAACCCTGCTCAGGGAGAAAAACAGAGGATTGTAGAATCGTTAAGGATGGAAAAAAACCTCTTATGATGATCCAGTACAACCATCAACCCAACACCACCGTCCATGCTAAAGCATGTCCCAAAGAGCCATGTCTACACAGTTTTTGAGCACGCCCAAGGATATGCCAACGTACCTGTATGTTACATTGGACTGCTGAGGTGCCTGTTTAGTACTAGTTGCAAATGAACCTGCAGGCAGGAGATGGAACACAAATACCAGTCCTAACTGCCAAAAAACATGGCCACCTCCTACACCTTCCTGGATACCAGAAGCCTCAACTGCCTGCTACCCATCTGTCAAAATTTATAGTTTTCCCTAGACAAATGCTAATAATTCAGTCATGCACAAAACCAGTGGCATATTGTAAAAATCAAAGGATAACATGCATTGGATGTAATGTAAAAGTAAGTTAAGTGGTAATTAGTTTACATTTTTCCCATGCCTCCATATGTTATCCCCTTTCTTCTACTTAGCTTGCAAAGGCTTAGGTATGAGTTTTTGCCCCCTGAATGCTAAATATGATAATAGAGTCATGATCCAATCCATTCCCTTCTATGTATTTGTGCAACACCAGTTCTTTGGTCAGCTTCTCCAAGACCTTTTTGTGTGTTTGTGTGTGTTGGTTGGCATTTTTGCATTTATTAAAGTGGTGCAGCGTGTTATATTAGTGTCTTTTTTTTTTTTTTTTTTTTTTTTTTTGGCTATGAAAAGCAGAGAATATAATTAATTTGTGAGAAAGGATCCTGAAACCAAAAGGAAAATTAAATGGGGAACACACTGGATGTGATGCCTGGCACGTGTCAATTCCAACCACAGTTTTCTAACACCTCTGCAGCTGGCTATAGATCAAACAACTCAAAGATACCACCCATGTGCCTGTGCCTCCCAGCACAAAGATTCTTCCGTCTTTCCTCTCAGTAGAGAAAAGAAAGAGCCTGGGCACAGTACAGACACAAATCCTAGCTAGAGGGAAACTTGAGAACTTGGTGTGTGCGTAGCAAGGAGACCCAAAGACTACCTAGCCCAAGGAGATGCAGAAGGCCAAGGGAATTGGAGCTAAGATATGTATTCAGGGCTGGACCGAGTCTAGGAGAAAGAACAGAATAGGATGGAGCTCTGCTGTGGTCTGTGGAAGTGGGAGGGTAAGATTTTGGTCCTTGGTAACAATGAGGAACGCTGTAATGGGCTCTGTAGTGAGATAACAATATGGAAAAGGGGCAGGAAACTCTCTTTGATAGAACAGGTAGTAGTGCTGGAAGAAGTGCTAGCATAGGAGCAGAGGGAAGGCTTGCTGTGGGAGGACACAGGGCATCCTGAGAGGATGGAGGTGAAGTGTTCCTCTAGTGACTTCTTGGAACAAGGCATGGCGCTTGGGCAGTTTTTGACCTGTTGAAAGAATGCAAGGAGTCATTGCAGCTGTGATGCTAAATTAAGCCATCCAAAAGCAGAAAGACAACACCCCCTCTCCCATCAGCACAATTTCTATATTACAAGATCCAAGTGAAAAAAAAAAATTTAGTCAGAAAATGTCGCTTTCTCCTACCACGTGTCCTATCCTCTACTCCAAGCTTTGCAGGCTGTTACTGTTCGGAGGGATGCAAATGCTGAACTGCCCGCGGAAAGGTTATCGATTAAGGGCCTTTCAGATAACGGGGCGGGAGTCCCCAGGCAGGCTGCTTCGTGACGCACCGTCCCGCCTGCGGCGCTGGCCTCAGACGCAGGGGGATGCCAGGCGGTGGCTGTACTTACCACACACATTTAGGAATATTTGATCTATTTATTTCACCGTACGGCGCGAGAAAACATCACAGGCCGGCGGCGCCCGGGCCGGCAGCGGCGGGAGCGGCGCCTCCTTAAGGCGGGGGAGGGGGCGCGGGCGCGCGGCGGGGGCGGTGCGCGGGCGGGGCGGGGCCGGGGCCTGCAGTGCGGCCGCAGCCCGGAGCGGCGGGGCCTGCGGACAGCACGCGCCGGAGCGGCCCCGCGACGCCGCCGAGGGGAGGCGCGCCGAGAGGCCGACCCGCAGCCCCGGCCCCGCTCCCCGCGGCCCAGGGCCGGGAGCGTCACCCGGGCCGCCTGCGCTCTCCCCCGCGGCGAAGGACTCCCGGCCCGCGGGCAGCGACGGGCGGGAGCTCCGGGTACTTACCGGGTGATTCTAATTATTTACATCCGTTCGGCAGGCGGCGGAGAAAGCAAAACGAGGGAGGGGAACCGGGGACAGAGTTAGGAATCCTCCCCTTTTCCAGTCGCTGTTAGCCACGGGAGATAAAGGTAATTTCCGATATTGACCTCGTCCTCCTTCACCCCCAGAAAGATTCCTCGTCCCTTAATCCTGAGAGGGTTTTCTTCAGGTATCTTGTGCGAGGAGAGAAGACGCGCCTCCCGGTCACGGGGAAAGGAGAAAGCAGATTTTGCTGATAATATCCAGAAAGACGGCAAGATTTTTTTGTTTGTTTGTTTTCAGAGAAAGATTTGCCCACCCTCACGGTGAAGGCAAAAGGTGATAGGGAGGTTGGAGAAATTGATCTCTGGAATAATCTGATAATCAGAACACTCCTTTAGTAGTCAGCTGCCAAAAGAGAGATTCTTCCTCCTGGGATAAAAACAACACTTTTAGGAGACTGACAATCCCATGCAGATTGTTTTAGTACTGAAGGGGCTGATTTCATCCACAATCCCTTCACCCTCAAAATACTTTTGAAGAAAGTATTGGAATAGCTGACAGCAGTGCTCTGAGGATGGATGTCAGAGGAGGAGTGTGAAGGGCAGTATCCCCGAAACCACCACTGAAGATAATCCACCTTCCTTCAGAAAATCTTCCAGACAGTGAGTGACTACATCATCTCATCTCTCTGTTCCTAGCTGCCCTCTCTTTTACCCTCTGTCCTTTTTTTCCCCATGTCTCTTCTCTTACTATATATGCTTTTCTTTTAGTGTTTTTGCTCGCTCTTTTCTGAACCTCTCCCCAGCCTTCTTTTTCTCCATCTCTCTCATTTAGCTCTCATGTGCTGTATGGAATTGACCTGATTCTTTCTGTCACTACGTAGCTTGTGAGAGACTTTAGTCCTACCTAATTGTAAGAAGCCTCTTTGCCTTTTTCTTGCGTATGTATCCTAGTCTCACCCTTTATTACTACTGGTGTGAAATTAATTTCTGTGATTTGGGGGTCATTAGAAAGAGAGTGCTGGCCAAAAAAGTGTTGAGGAGACAGGATCAGCGATTTGTAGTGCTAGCGTCCAAGGATGCACCCATGCTGTTGAAGTATCAGTTGTTCTCCATGTGGGTCCTACTATGCACATAACTGTGGGAATGAAATCATTGTGTGATGTAGACCTTCTGTGCTTGGGAGCTGAATATGCAGATCCGAGTGCTATTACTTCAAAATGTGCTTCCAAATCTGCCTAAGTGCTGTGGGATGAATTCTGGAAAGAGTGCCCTTGAGAGTGGATTCTGTGGTGCACAGTGGCCTGGTAATGAAAATCATGACAGTGCTGGTACAACCTGCTCTGAAAGCCAAAAGGAGCCCTAACGTTTCCACCAGTCTTCATCTCTGTTTTATGCTGTGTTCGCAGCAATGTGAATTCTGATGCTAATGTGGTGGTGAGCCAAGCTGGCTGCTTTTTGTAAATGACACAGTTAATTTGCAGTCAGAAATGAGTATTCTGACACTATCGTAGTGATTTCCTGAGAAATGAAGTCCGAGGGAGACTTCATCTGAGATGACGCCAGAGCAAATTCCTGTGGTAGAAGTATCATGCCTAAAGACATTTCACCTGAGATATTCCTGTTTCTGTTTTCCAGTGAGATGACAGCGAGGAAATCTCAGATAAAAGGGCTATTGACCAGTTCAAGAACTGTTCTGGAATCCATTTGGGAGCACAGTGGTTAACAGGGAGTCCCTGAAGAAGGAACTCCTTGCTGTAATTTCCTAGCACGATCAGACAAGAGATGCCAGATTTGTCTAAAGTGATTCCCCATATTGGCAGGGAATTTTGACAGCTACCCATAGCTTCAGAAGGTGCCCGTTCCTAAGGGAAGGCTGAACCATGAAGCATACGTATTTTCTGGGGTACTGTTAGATGCCCTCCTACCTGTTGCCCCATAGTTATGCAATCAGCCTGTTTTGAGTGCAGCTGTGTTATCTAGTGCAAGGGAAGAGATACCTGAAGCTCTGTGGCCTTTGCACAGTCAGGAGGATAAGTGACTTTTCATGATCTTGTGGTTAATTTGCTTCACACTGCCCCCCTCCTCACAATAGTGACTTGACATTTTTTCAAGTGTTTTTGGCTCTGATGGATGCCAGGGCACTTTACAGAATACATGCCAGCCTTACAAAATTCTGCTCTCTCTTACAACAATTATCTTTCTGTATTTGAAATGGGTTTTTTCTTCATTATTAATGATAAAGATTAAGATTTTGCATTTAACTGCCTGAGCTTTAAATATCCATTACATACATAGAAGGCTGAAAGTATTATGCTGTACAATAATTGTTATTTATTTGTTACTTGCTGACAGAGCATTCAGTGCTGACTTGGATACACAAAGTTAAGACAGTCTCTACTCTGAACATCTTATAGTCTAAAACATGGCTATACAAAACCTAGGACATGCTGATAAGTTTAAGGAAGGGAATAATTTTTACTGAGGGTAGATCTTCAGTGTGATTGTGGCATTTACACCAAATAGTTATCGCAGGCTAAAATGCACCTTCCTTTAAGGTGGAATACTGCAGCTGTTCTGTATCATTTATTTTTATTTTTAAGTATCCATAAAAGAAAAAAGGGAGAGTAGTATTAATCCTGGTAAAAGTGTGAGGTACTTTATAGACACATTTAAATGAAAGTTCTATGTCTTTACGTTGTATTATGTCTTGACATTAAGAATGTTAAGCCTGACCACCTAAAATTAAACTTTAAAACACACATTTAGGTACCTAAGTAAATAACCTAATTTTTGTGTGTGCCCGGAAATGTAGAGCTGACCTCAACAGAAGCAACGAAGTCTTCAGCATTTGAGTAGAGACACTTGGTTGTGCATATATGGATTCATAAATTCACACTTGGACATCCCTGCTTCCAAAAGTTGACTTTTAAAGTTGAAGCAGTCTGATCCTATCCCATATGCACTCTGCTCCTATCTGAGAAATGTGTGAATGCATTTCTCAGGTCAAGCCCTTAAGTAATATGAAATGAAAAGGTCTAGAGAGTTACTAGGAAAAGGATTACCTTACTGAATGATCATGAGGTTATGTTTGTGTTCTGTAAGTCCTTGGGTTTTATCTTGAAATCTCGATCTGTAGGCAAGTTTCTGGGATTGAGTAAAGAGTAAGAAAAGTTGGAATGAAGTACAATAAGCACTTTGAGAAGTTTGGATATAATTTCCCAGTCCAAGACAGGGCTGTAACTACTGTAGTACTACTTTTTTTTTTCCTATAAAAATGCAGCTGGATGGTGGTGTCTGTGGAGAAGATTTTTTTTGCCCCAGAGATACAGGTATCTTTGCTTACTGCCTCATCCCCTAAACTTCAGCTGACGTTCACATAGTGGGTGATTAAAGCTGCATCACAGTTTGGATCTATGGCCCTTCAAGTGTCAGAAAGGAGGTGGCTACTGTGATAGAGACAGCTGTTCCTCAAGACCATAACTGAGATGTTTATTTCGTTTTACACAGCTGTCAGACAGGAATTATGTCTTGATCATTAGCAATTAAAAGATAAAGTGCTTTTGGGCTAATTTTTCCATTTGCTTCTCCCAAACAATTCTCCCAGCTGGGTAGAATTGTAACCAGTGACTTTCACACAGACCTCTCTGTGTTTCATAGTGCGCCATCCATTTGAAGACTCTGTTGATGAGAGATGGTTCAGAATTAAAACTTTGAAAAATATTAATTCTAGCACTTTCAGTCTGAAAGACAACTTTGAAATTGTAAGTAATGCTCTGATGAACAGCCTAAAATGATGTCTTCAAAATGTTTGAATTGTCCAGTTGCGTTAACTCTGAAGCCTAAAGAAAAGCATTTAAATCTCTATGGTTGTTGCATGTTGTGTTATTTTAGCAAGACCATCCAGTAGATGTGTCCAGCCTCCAAATATTTACTGTCTTGGTAGGAGTCTGTATTGCCATTTGCAATCTATTCTGGTTTTGTTTCTTTCACCTTTCAAAGGGCATCTTTCAAAGGGATGTATGATGACCTTAAAAATCTGTAACATGTTTCTGCCCTGTACTCGCATCTTCTATTTTAAAGGCATTTTGTGTGCGTATATTAATGAGAGCAGGCATGCTGCAGCGTGTTTTCACGATTAATTGCAAATTTTCATTTTAAGTCTGAAATAAAAGTGAAAAATAGTGGGAATGTTTCAAAATTCTGAGCCCTCACAACGGAGTTTTAGGACTGATTTACAGTTGTGTCTTGTGGTGCTTTGCCAGGATTTGAACTATACAGTCGTTTTATCCTTACATCTTTGACCTGCCCCTTCCTCTACCCAGTCCTATTACAAACCTTGAAGTTGGTGTCTTAAAGGTAGATAGCAGACAGATTCTGCATGTTCCTGACCCTTTATGAACCCATTCCTGAATCTCGTCCTGGGCTTCCTAGCATCCAGTCACAGTCAAGTTCCTCTCCTGCACTTTTAAGCCCCAGCATGTTTCCACCCCACCTACTTCTTTATGCTCATTTCCTCCTACACCCCACTTCTCCTCCCAGTTCTTTCTGTACTGCTCTTTGCATCTCATTTTCCATGCTGTCCTGTGGTCTGATAAACCTAAAATGCTGTTCCTCTCTTCATCAAGCATGCATTACTCATCTCCTCTCTAGGATTCTTTACTGGTGTGAGTACTTTACTACTACATCTCACAAGGTTTGTTCTTACTTCCCCACCTGCATTTTGGCCTGTTCTTGGTTTGGCTTTCATTAGGTTATATGCTTGTGGGTACACAGCATTTTTTCCCCCAAGGTTATGTCAAGGAAACTTTTATTTTTTTACCAGTGTATAATAAATAGAATTTTGTTCCCCTGAAAATATCCATCCAGTTCTGCTAAGCTGGGGAATGGCATTTTGTCTCCATAATCCATCTGACTCATTCATTCTCCCACCCTCCCTTCTCCCCTGCCCGCTTCCTTTCCTCAGGAATAGCTAGATTTTTAGTTGTTTGAAATGGAAAGCCTTGTGTTTTCTGTTTCCTTCCAGCTCTTCAAGATCTTGGTTTTGAGAACTGGGGTGAAGAATTTGGGCAAGGCCCAGTAACTCATTCCTCATCTTTCTAAGCTAGACAGTTTACTTGATGTGAAATCAAGAAATAAGGGAATCTATGTTCTTTTTTTAGCCTTTTTTTTTTTTTTGTATAAGAGAGAGGAAGACGGGGAAGATGACAACTGAGAGATTTTATACCTCGAGGAAAAAAATTTTGCTTTTTTGGTTTTTATACTTAGCAATTCAAATTTTGTTTATACTCTCTGGTGTATAAAGACTGTGGCTGATTATAACTGAAATATGTAATTACTGTTAAAAGTTCAAATCTGAATAATTGGGAAGGAATCTGAACTTTTTGTGGTCACAAATTAAAGGAGCAAAGTTTCTGAATTCTCAGTTTCCCCCAAAAAAACTATTATTAAGTAAACACAAAACAATTCTCCCTCCCCATCAGGAACTTGCAGAGCAAAATAAACAAGCTACTAAAATAGTTACCTCTGAATTTTCCTTTATCTCTCCCTGTACAAAGCAGACAAACTTTGTAGAGAACTGGACTGGGATTTAGAAGACCTGTGTTTTCTGCATGGTTTTGTCGCTTCTTTGCTGGCTGACCTTGGCCTTCTCCATGCATGGCTTCTCATTTATTCTGAAGTTTGTTGTTAATCCCTCATAAGGGTTTAAAAGTATAAGGATACAAAACACTTTATGAAGGCTGGCTGCTCTTGCTGTTGATTACCATAATTACAATGTGGTATTCAACTTAACACCTCTACGTGCTGCTTTCTGTGGCAATAAGAAACAGTGAAAGGGTGATGCCCTAATGATTTTTTTTGTTTTGTGGAAGGATCTGTGACTCCAAAACTTAAAGATCCTGTACCCTATCTGCAGCCTGCTTTTTACGTTGACTTAAGTATAGGTATTCTGACTCCCTTGAAGCTTCTCTTAAGATCTCTAGTGACCTTTTCTTGGCCAGGTCTCAGAGTCTCTATTCCATCTTCATCCTTCTTGGCTTCCCTGCTGTTTTTGACACTTGATCATGCCCAGTCTTGAAACGTTGTCCTCCTTTGACTTTTGTGTCAGTATTTTCTCGTTTCCCTCCTACTGTTCTAGTCCTTCATTCAGTAGCTTCTGCACTAAACTATTTACCTTTCTCCATTTTTTTTCCAAAAGTTAGACACAAAGATCCACCCCTGGTATCCTCTTTGCTTTGCTTTACTTCCTTCATGCCAGTGATATTAAATTATGCTACTTCAACATCTTTTTTTCAATTGATTTGCTTCAATTTTAAGACTGCTGAGGCCAAGATGGAACTCCAGAGAACTCCTTTGAGATTACCCTTTGTTTCTTGCTTTTCCACAGTTGGGTCTATTACATAAGTTTTCTTGCACTCTTCTTGCTGTGCACATACAGGATTGGCGCTCATCTTCCAGTTTCATGTCCTGAATCTCCACATCTTTCTTAGTCTCTTTGAGTAAGCCTTATTTTTTTTCTTCATTTACCATCTTGGTTACTGTTAGCTTTTCTTGCTGGCCTCTGACAATTGTTACCTTCTTGTGTCATGAAAACCACAATTACTGAAGCTGTCGTCCTGGTGTGTTTCTTCAATATGTTGCCATCTCATCCTTGACAAACCTGCTTGGCTGTCATCCACCACATGAGGTTCCATCTTCCTGTACGCAAACTCTAAGAGGCCTTCTCATTTATGTGGGTCCATCTCCAGTGTCTTAGTGTCCTTTGCTCTGCCAGCAACACAAGCATGACATTGTGCATTTCAATTTCTTGCATGAGCATCTCTTCACATTCTTCCTCAGCTGACTCACACCTTGATACATACAGGAAAATTGCCAGCCAACAGAGGCCAGACGTACTGTAAGCTGCTTATTTGCATACTTGAAAATTGTTCTAAAGGTCTTAACAGATACTCAAGTTATCTTATTACGTGTACCCTCCTCTCACTGACTTCTTTTGTAAAGGAGTATGATTGCAAAACTAGGTATAGATTGTCAGAAGCAAAGAGTAGGAAGGCTAGGGTTGGAGCAGAATAATATTTGCTGTGGCAAGTATGTGTGTGAAAGAAAGGGGCTTCTTTCAGTATCCGTGAGGAAATGAAGAGGAGGTTTAGTTTGAGGATAATACACAAAATGAAGCATTTTATGAGTAGGATACAGAAAGCCAAGTAGCAATATTAGCATTTTAAGCCAGAGGAAGCCACTAATGGGTGCGTGCTCCTTGCTGGTTCCTTACTAGTTGCTTAATCTTCAATCTTCCCAAGTCGTGAGTGTGGCTAGAGATTGTCAGGTGTTTTATTGCCTGGAAGACAGTTCAGTCATTTTAGTTCTAAGTAACATCTAACAGAGTAGTGAAAAGGAATTGCTTTAACACAGTGGCTGAGACTTCATTTGTGAGCTTCACACAGTATAACTTCATTCTTCTAGTCATTCTCCAGTTCAATTTCAGCTGTGCTTTGCTTCCAAACTCCTCTTTTAACAGGCTTTTCTACAGTGCTTTGGCAATCTTATGTTTGGGAGCATCTGCTGTATGTACATTTTGGCCATGTGGTATCCAAATAATCTGCGCTTGATACCAGTTTCCTTATTTTCTATGAATTCAGGACGTGGTTCTTGCTAGTGATTGATCCCTGTTTCCAGAAGTGGGGTGGAATGGGTTGTGGCTTGTTTCAGCAACTACTGCAGAGCTCATATTGACTAATCTATTTACAATGGTTCGGCCTTTGGTGAACAGATTCTGACCACTTGCAGTGAAATGATTTTCACCATTCCTGGCTGGCATTCATTCATTTAGCCCTGGGAGCTCTCTAACATAAACTTTGTAGTATTACTGTTCTTGAACTGTAAGTTTAACAGTCACTTTTCATGATAGACCCGCTTTCTACTGGTAATAAGAATACAGATTTCATTTATAAATCACATTGCATTCTTTTAGTTTGGATTTCTGTGCCTACAGAATCACAGAATTGTTTAGATTGGAAAAGACTTTTAAGATCATCAAGTCCAACCTAGTACTGCCAAGTCCACCACTAATCCTTGTCCCTAAGTGCCATGTCTACACATTTTTTAAATTTCTCCAGGGATGGGGGTTCAACCACTCCCCTGGGCAGCCTGTTCCAATGCTTGACAAACCTTTTTGTGAAGTAATTTTTCCCAGTATTCAATCTAAACCTCCCCGGATGCTACTTGAGGCCGTTTCCTCTCATCCTACTACTTGTTACGTGGGAAAAGGGATCAACGCTCACCTCATTACAACCTCCTTTCCAGGTAGTTGTAGACAGTGATAAGGTCTCCCCTCTGCCTCCTTTTCTACAGGCCAAACAACCCCATTTTCTTCAGCTGCTCCAGCCCTTTCACCAGCTCTGTTCCTCTTCTTTGCACAAGCTCCAGAACTTCAATGTACAGCAATATAAAGATCTTCTGAGCAAGATATTCTGCATGCCGTTATATTTGTGATGTCTCTATTTTCAGGGTCAGTCTGGGTATCACATCAGTGTTTGCATATCCTCTACTGAAGCTTTACTACTGGATGTGATACTGATAGGCAGAGTATAATCTTTCTCTTTAACCTGTGCGCTCCCACAAGGCTATGGGAAATACCTTCTCTCAGGTACAGTTTCTCTACCACAAGTTTCTTGGTTTCCAAGGGAAGATTTCTCTTCAGATATGTGCTCATAAATTTGAATTATTCAAAAATATATCCGATACATTTCTCAGTACAACAGAGTAATTGCAAAGAGTAATTGTTCTGTTAATATTTTTAAAGCAAATTGCAAAGATTTCTCTTGCTTGCTTTGGCATAGGTTTAGAATTACAACTCCTGTCTCTAATGGTAAAATATTGCCTGGTGGTACTTGGGTAAGAGGGTCGCTGTAGAGACATTTCTACTGTGGTGATGTATTTTCACTATGCTTCTTCAAAGTACTTAATTTGCTTTTCACTTCAAATCTGTTATTGGGAGGGTTGTCCTGGGACATTTGGCTTATTATTAGAATAAATCTTTTATAGTAGTCTTATTACAAAGAAAATAGTTTTTGGTTCAAAAGTATTTTAGGCACTGTAATGTTCTCAGTATCATTTGCTGTTTCTTTTCTTTTGACAGGCGTTAGGTATTCCCTACTTTAATTTACACAGCACCTTAAATAAGCAAACTAGTCTTAATTTCAAATATGTATTTTCAGACTGTTCAAGGGGCATCTTCAATGTTTGTGTAGTACTTATCTCTGCATTTTTGTAGCATATTTATATTTTTGCAGACAACAAAAATATTTGATTACTTGGTGTTATTAAAATCTGACAAGGCACTAGCTGTGGGTTATCCTAGCCTTTTATGCCTGTGAAGATGCTGTGTCCTTTGACATGAGAGTGTTTTAGACCTTGGCTGCAATGCCATCTGTTGATGAGTTCAAGTAAGCAGGTCAGGGTTTGTAAACTGTACCATTTTGTCAGTTTTATATAAAACCAGTGCATAATTGCCTTTGGAATGGGATCCTGAAGCACTTCCAACACGAGTGTTTTGCTGACTTTATAATCCCTGCAAGACTTAATACTTCAATAGTACCAAGAAAGCTTGCACAGTCAGTGCTGTTCATTCACTAAATTCAAAATACAAAATTATACCTTGCTCGTGTACCTCTCACAAAATGGAGGGAATGGAAAGGTCTTATGTTAAAATGTGCTGTTATTTATGTAATGAGTGATTGTTACAAACCCAAAATTTTTGTTTTCTTTTTCCTCAAGACTTAATCTGAATCTTGTGTTGTTGAGATTTCTGTTTATTAACGGTGCACTATATCTGTATTACAATTTAATTATAACAAAACTATTTATATTAAGCTATGCATCTTCTACAAGTTCTCATCTTCTAACTCTGATTTTTCAGTGCCATCTTAATGTGTTTTATTGTAACTTCTAGCAAATTTCCAGCTCAGGATGCCTTAGTTACAGTATCTTTCACCTGTGTTCTTTTACACAAAATAACATCAAATATTCATAGCTATTAAGTCTTGCAGACTAAGTAGTTTTCGTAAGGGCTGCGGAGTTGATACACTGAGACATGGACAGGCACAGATTGTGACAGAATTATGTGTTACTTTTCTTCCTTACTTTTTGAGGCAGTTTCCTGTAGTTGATATGCCACTCCCCTTTCTGTTTCAGAAAAGTTGCAGTCACATGGTTCTTTTTTGCCAGTTTTTTGGATTTGAGGGTTTTTTAATATTTATTAAATACCTTATAAGATGGGTATATCTGAGTGTTCAAGGTGGATATTGTTAGATAACTGAACTGTTTCAGGCATCTAAACAAAAGTGATCTTGTTTTAATATGTGTCTCACTGCTTGGTAGTTTGTTGTGCGTTTCTTCCTTCTCAAAGTTTATATTGAGAAACCCAAATTGCATGTCCTTTGAATGTTCTGCCAGTAGTGTTTAATGGGATTGGAATAGCAGCAAGTAAAGTTACAGTGAAATTAAGTATAGAAAAGTAAATGTAGAGATTTATTCTAGAATATGCATCTTCTGTAGGCTGTACACAGTGTAGTTTCATTTATTGTATGACTCTGTTTCAGTCGTAACTGATTCTGACTGGCTGGGAGCCAACCTTTGAGTTCAGCCTTAGAGAATATTTCAGGCTATAAATGTTCATTAACTGCATTGAGTATGACCCTTGGAGTGCTGCCCCCTGCATTTCATTCATTTTTTCAGTCCTGATATATAAGTACCAGTGATACTGGATAAGATCTGACTGGCTGAGAGCAAGCATTTACAGAATAGCAAGCTAGGCAAAGTGCAGATTCCTTCAGTCCAGCAGCAGGGATGGTACAACCTGATAGACAGAAAGAGGCTTTGCATTTCCAGCCTGATGTTCGATTTCCTAGTTGCAAATATTTGAAGTAAGGCAGTATGTTTTCTGGAAAGCTGTAGTGAAATATCACTAGTCCCAAATGAATTAGTGGCTATTAATGTTTCCATAGCTAGGATTTTCTTTAACAAAGGATGTATTTTCCATTATGAATCAGACAGATTTCTCATATGTTGAATTGTGTTTCTTGATCAGTGCTTGGCTGTCATTTTTGCATCTCTCTGTGTCTTGACTTGGGGTTGTACTGGAACTAGTTAGTACTTGAGAAATGAAGACTCTAATGTCAATTTCCAACTGTAGATGGTGATTATGACTTAGCTAACTTACCATTAGTTTTAAAGTGAGCTAAACAGCTAAACAGATACTATGTAAAGTGGGAGATTATGAACTCTGTTCTTCAACATTTTTTGTTTCTCTTAAGTTAAATCTGGCTTGCTAATGCAGTAGGATTTTTTTTAACACCCTTGATTTCAGTTCGGTGTGTTTGTTAGTCATTAGTCAGGTTTTTTTGTTTTTTTTCCTTTGTTAGAGTGGGATCATCAGAGAAGAGTTTGAAAGATGATTTGCCAGGCAATAAACTGGGAAGGGAAAGTTGGAAGAACTATCATCTGTGATTGCCTGCAGTTTGGTTTTATTGTACCATTAAGAAGCGTCAGGCTGGTATACTGTTTGGATCAGGTGAATGGGAGATGCAGCACAAGTTATAGCAAGTATTACTGTTACAGTAACTATTCAATCAAATAATTTTGTAGGCAATTACACCAAAGTATTTTTGCACTGACAGATGTTGTGGAATTGCCACCTTACCTAATGCTTGACTGTTTCTGATCATTAGAGATCCCATATTGCCAGGATACAGGCATGTAAATCTAGTAACATGATCAAGTTTAAATTTGGGGAAAAATATTATTCCACTGCTTTGAAATTTCCCATGCAATTGGTCTTGTCTATCTTCACTTTCTCTGCTAAAATACTGTGAAGTGGATATGTTCTTAAGGACCTGCTGTATTTACTGAAAAGTAGTTGTTTCAGTGCAGGGTGATTAGTGTGTATGTATACGTAGATTTCTTTATTTAAGGTTTTGGGGGTTTGTTTTCTTGTCAAAGATTTTTATAAACTAAAGAATGAAAATACTCAGATCTTAGCGTGGGTGTAATGTGACCCAGTTCTAACCTTGCTTTTCTTCCTGACAAGTGTATTTTACACAAACGCACAAAAGTGTGTGTATTTGACAATTGACATTTTTCGTATCAACCTTACATTTTACTGCATATCAAATCATCCCAAATGTTATGCTGTGACGTAACCTGGGCCAATCTAAAGCTCAGTGAAAACTGCAGTATTTTCTTCTGCTTCTTGATTTCTGATGTTTTTAGATTGGCATCTTAGTCTGCCATAGGCTTTGATGACCTAATTTTCTTGTACTTGTCTTGCAAAAAAAAAATAAATAAAAGGAGGGGAGGGGGAATAGCTGGGAAATTTGTATTTGTTTTACTTTGGATTTGTATTGTTAGCACAGCTGATGTTTCTTAATGGTTTAAAGTGCATATGATAAGCAGCAGTAATTTGTTCTCTGATTGCACTGTGGAAATTAGAATTTATATGAATTGCACTTAGGAAATTAAGCATTCATCTTTTATTTAGTTCATGTTTGTTTTCTCCCAAGTTGAATGCTGCTTTTAGTGAGGACTGTACCTGTGAAGTTACAGGGCAAATGTAACTGTTTCATTTACATGGATACATCAGCAGTCTGTCCATCCTCACTGGATAAAAATACATTCTTAATTTACCTTTGTGTAATTCAGAGAGGAAGAGTGCTGCTATTTTTATTTCATTTATTTTATTTGAAAATGTTTGAGATTGCATCAGTTCAACCAAAAAGAGCTATATTCATATATTCAGTAAATAACAACTGGAGGGGGGTGGATAACGGAAAGCCTTTTGCAGCTCAAATGAGCTACTTAGCTGGGTAGAAAGTGTGTTATAGTGTGGCAGATGATTAGAGAGATAAGTTAGTAGCAGTTGGGCTTTTCCTTTCCTCCACAGACAGAAAAAATATTTCCACTCACTACAGATACTGTAGTACTGCAATTTTACTTTTCAGTCTGTGGGTGCATATGGATATGATACCTTCAACTGTACAGTTAGGAGGTGTTTTCTGAACCTAAGGTCTGTGGTGGTTGAGGGGTGGATTTCATTAGGATACTGTATAGGTATTTGAGCGCTAAGAGGTGCGATGAGCACATGCATGAAAATGAAAGGTTTAGTGCAGACAAACATGTTGGAGTGCAGACTCTGAAGTGCTTTTGTGCTGTGAGAGCACTTAGGTGCAGAAATGCAAGGTATAATAGAATGCATATGGTTGTGGGGGAAGAAGAGGGAGCGTCTGTGTCAGAATGCTGGGTGCATCTGTCTCTGGATCTATGCATCCACCTGGTGTTATTGTCAGATACCTATTTTTAGAATGAGTATCTAATTGGTATTCATACAGATGGGTGTCTCCCTGTCTCATCCGATCCACTCATCTGAGTGATGCACTTGGTGGGAGGTGACTGCTGATGAATCTTCCCTAAGCAGAGTGTGTTTATGTCTTCTGCTCTCTTTACATGTATGCATTTATGCTGGTACATGAGTGTGCACATAAATATGTGCATGTGTGTTTGTGTATTTGCCTTTTCTATGCACTGTCATGCTCAAAAGTAGTATCTAATCCTCTAAAATGATTAATTTCTAAAATCAAAGGTGTGAAACTTGCAACCCTTCAAGACATAATTCTCTTTATGCAAAGAATAAGTGCAGAACAGTGCAGATTGTGGCCATGGAAACTTAGCTACCTCGATCCAGACTTCAAGGGACTGCTGCTAGTATAGTGACGCAGCCAACTGTGAGTTGATGGTGATCTTTCTGCTGCCTTGACTACTACAAAAGACAGCTGACAAATTTGTGTGCTAAGTGTACATGTTCATACAAGTTCATGCTGCTAAATATTTTCTTCATATAAAATAATTGTAAAGTAGAAAGCCATAAGTGTAAGTGCTTGCCATGTTGGACAGGAGTTTTTTATTTTTATAGAGGGAAATATATAATTTTCCCTCGTATATTTATGAAATGAAGGATCCTGAGTTTGTTTCCACCCTGTGGCAAATTTGTTGTGTGACCTTGAGCAAGTTTTACATGTGTCTCTTTTTGGGGGAACACTTACCTGTTACATTGTGAATTAAACGTGATTTGATTTAATTCAATGAAATGATGTATATATTTAGGAAAAATGCTAGGCAAAGCTTTAGCTGCTATGAGCTTAATATAGTCTGTTCCACCTTGACATGGTAGATGTAATTATCTATATATAGCATTATGCATGATCTTAGGGTTTTAAATGAGATATGTAATCCTACCTCTGAGGAATAGGATTCATTTTAATGTCACCTGATGCAAAAAGAGGGGCTATGCCTTAGAGAGAAATTAATTTCCCCCCAAATTAGGATAGTCATGGTCCTGACTTTTCCAGATAATCTGATTAGAATGCGGTTTGTATGTGGCGTGAAGGAGCATTCCCTTTTAGCTATGATTTCTCTCTTACCTGGCACAGCAAATCTGCTGGATTACAGGTAATCTTGGTGAAGTGTTCCAAGTTTATATTGCTTTTGTAGCAACAGAGTGAATATGATACAACTGCTCAAAAGCTTCACTTCCTTAGAACAGATCTTTTTTCTTCCCCTAGGTGCAGTTGGGATGCTCTGAGTAAGAATGTCCTAGTGATATTTTTGTCAGCACTGTCCCAGCTACTATCAGCAAGGATAATCCTCCCAGAGAAACAGTCATTAGGCTTTTTTTGATTACTCTGGCTGTGAATAGGGTAATATGAAGTAGGATATTCTTCACACAGGTGTTTGTGATAGGGGTAGAAGCATAGAAGGAGTGCAAGTTGATATTTCTGTTCCAAGGGTTCACCTTGTTTATATCTCAGGAATTCCCTTTCTGTTCCTTTCTCCTCGCAGATACTCCTACTTACAGTATCATGGCCTCTGACCTGGAAAGCAGCCTCACTTCCATAGACTGGCTCCCGCAGCTTACTTTAAGGGCTACTATTGAAAAATTAGGGGGCTCCTCACAAGCAGGGCCTCCTGGGACTGCCCGAAAGTGTCCCCCAGGCTCACCAACAGATCCCAATGCTACTCTGAGTAAGGATGAAGCTGCAGTGCACCAAGATGGGAAACCACGTTACAGCTATGCCACTTTGATCACATATGCCATCAACTCATCACCTGCCAAGAAAATGACGCTCAGTGAGATCTACCGTTGGATTTGTGACAACTTTCCCTACTACAAAAATGCTGGTATTGGTTGGAAGGTGAGGACTTGCATTAAACAAGTACCCTTTTTGTCTGATTACAAGACTTATTTTCTTAATTCTGTGCAAAATATTCTTGCTGAGCAAAATGAAAACACAGATGTGAAACCAATTTGAAAGAGAAATTTTCTGGAGAAAATGCAGAGCCACAAGTCAAATTTTCTCTTGAGAGTTTTTTTGTTTTGTTTGTATGTGGTGGCTCCTTAAGGAGGAGCCTGCAACAAAATCCTCCACTAAAAACCAAAACAAAACCCCCTCACAAATCAGACATCACTGCCAGCCTCTGTATTGCATTGATACTACTTTCATTGTACCTTCTGTAGATGTATTGGTGGTTCAGCTGCATATTATTCATCTTCATCCATTCCTGTCCTGTCCGCAGCTACTGCTCCGTTTTGTTGCAGGTGTATGTAGTGAACTTTGGCTTTTGAGTATGAACCATCCTTTTATTTTCTCTGCCTACTCTCAGGCATACTTAGAGACTGTACATTTATGTTATAGCACTTACCTGTATCTCTCAATCTCTCATCAGAACTCTATTCGTCATAACCTCTCTCTGAATAAATGTTTTCGGAAGGTGCCTCGACCAAGAGATGATCCTGGGAAGGTAAGAAATCTGCATGCTCCTGGGCAAGCAATTTAAAACTGCAGGGAATAAGCCAGGGTTGCCCTTTGTAACTCATAGTTGGAATTTGAAACTTAAAGCGTAGGCAAAAATGGAAGCAGTAGTAAGATTTACTGCAGGGCCTTGGCTACAGAAGCATTCAATTAAAGGGAACTTGCAAAGGGGCCTTAATGATTTTAGCAATTATTTTTCTTACTTCTGATATTTGGTGGACTTCAAATATATTGGAAGAAGGAAAAAAATAGGTTGAATGTGCTTTATGGTTGTAATCTCTTTTTCTTCTTGATTTTTTTTTGTGTAAAATGTGGGTCTAGTCCAGCCTGTTCTCTTATGAAAGATCATAGTGGCTCCTGGTGAATGGCAGGGCTATGATGTGACGTGGATTTTGTGGAGGAAAGACCAATGGAAGTGAACTA
The DNA here is from genome assembly GCA_033558105.1 of Coccyzus lansbergi. Classification (NCBI taxonomy): domain Eukaryota; kingdom Metazoa; phylum Chordata; class Aves; order Cuculiformes; family Coccyzidae; genus Coccyzus; species Coccyzus lansbergi. The sequence continues at coordinate 3,783,233 of JAUMJK010000229.1, forward strand.
CTAGCTGTGTAGCTTGCAAAACATTTGGTGTTAGGAAAAAACTTTTACCATCAAACAGTTCAAATCTGTAGAAGTCTGTTAGAAGTAAAACTCAAGAATTGAGGAATTTGTTTGCTACATAAAGGCTAATAAAGCTCTGTTAGTGTATATAGATTGTAAAGAGAGAATGCTAGCAAAACCAAGACTTGTCATCTTGACGTGCAGATATTATTACTGTTGACAAACAAACAAGCAGAAGGATTTGGTGGGGACAAGAAGCTATGTATTTAGACATAAAGATTGTCTCCTCTCCCCCTCCTAAAGTTACCAGAAAGAGCCACTTGCACAGACCTTTTATTTCATGTTATAGTTAAAAAGATCTAAGTGGTGCTCAGTTGGCATCTATAAATGGAAGTGACATCTTTGAAGGTCACTATTCAAAAATACTATTATTTATGTGGTTTATTCCAGAAAGTCCTAACTGACTTCAGTGCATGTGTTTATTAGCAAGTTAGACTGGATTTATAATGAAAAACCTGTCCTGTGCTTGTCACTGATTGATCGTATTTTAGTTTGAGGTTAAAAGGAGCTAAATTGTGTTCTAGAGTTCTCTTTGTATTGATTCAGAAAACAACAGACATGATTATAAACTATTTTATGTTGAAAGGGACCTCTGAAGGACAATATGCACCCCCACTCCACTCCCAGACAGGGACAGTTGGATTGGGTTGTTGAGGTCTTTGTTGTGTTTTGAGTATCTCCAAGGATGGAGATATCACAACTGGGCATTTGTGTCAGCACTACACTGCCATCATTGTGAAGAAATTTTTCTTCATATCTGATTGCAATTTCCCTTGCAGTAACTTGTGTTTGTTGCCTGTTGTGCATTTTTGAGAAGAGTTTGATTCTGTCTTCTGTATAATTTTGCACAGTTGAAGACAGTTGGTTAGATCCTCTTAGCCTTCTCTTGTCCAGGTGAAACAGGTCGCTCTGTGTGAACTGCTTGTACATCATATATTTTGTTCTTAACTGTCATGGTGGCCCTACTTTGGATGCATTCTATATTATAGCATGTCAGTGTTTGTCTTGCACTGGGAACTCACTCAAAGTGTGGGCACAGTACTCAAAGTGGCGTCTCACAAGTGTGGAATAAGAGCAGTTCTTTTAGGTGTCTCAGCCCAATCTGAACCTTGTGTTGGTTCTTATCAGTCAATAACAAATCCATGAGGAAGGTATTGAAAAGGGGTGGTGTGCAGGACCAAAAGTGTCGGCCTAGCTTGCATCAAAATATCTTCTGCTTTTCTTGGTGTCCTGTCTCAGAGTGATGGAAATGTAGAGCATTCTACCTTCCACCATTAGCATTGTACCTCATTGTTCAATAATAACCAATGCAAGAGAGGAATCTCCAGCAATCAGGTCCTGGTTTTCTGATGTTCTGGAGGGTGGTCCTTGTGATCCTGATGTTTAGTTGGTGCTGCATTCCTTAAGTCAGTAATCCCCTTCTTCAGGAAGCTCTCAGATTTAATCATGCATTCACCAATGGGTCTTCTTTCCAGGGCTCTTATTGGACAATAGATACGTGTCCAGATATATCACGCAAGAGGCGGCATCCTCCAGATGATGATGTGAGTGTTATTCTTTACAGACAGCATGGAGCAGGAGGGAGAATTCCCTTCTTGTTCCAAGGAGTTCTTCCAGCACCATTCCATGGTATCATTTTTGGGGCAGGGTATACAGGTGGGGAGACAAAGGCTAGGACTGAAAGAACTAGCATGTATGTCCTGCCGATTCGGTCTTGTTGCTGCTGTTCAGTAGCAAAGTTCATCTTGTTTAAAGTCCTTTATCCTGACTCTCTAGTGACTAAGGCCCAGTCCTCATCTTTTCTAAGCCATGCAGTTCTACAGCAGGGTAGCTGGCTTCCCATCTGCAGTTTCACTTCTCCATCTGTTCTTGATTTCTGCTCCTTTCCTTTTCTCTATTTTCCCCCTCCACAGATACCACAAGACTCCCCAGAGCAAGAGGCAAGTAAAAGCCCCCGAGGGGCTGTTCCGGTCAGCACGGAAGCCTCTTTGCCACCTGAGGCCACCCCTCAGCTGTCACTCCAGAGCACCACCCCCATTGCAAACTACAGTCAGGTAAGCAGCAGGGAAAAGGATAGAAGCCTAATCACAGACAGGGGAGGGAAAGGGGAAAGGCAGAGACAGAGGAGTGTGTGAACGGAAAAGTGAAGTGAAGAGGAGAGAGGGAATCATACAAATGAAAACATAGAGGAAAAAACAAAGAATGGAAGAAGCTGAAATTCCACACACGGAAAATAAGGACAAAGTGAATTTTAACAAAGGGATGGATGTGGATAAGAATAAAAGTGTAATGGCATTGGATAGGTGGAGAATAGCCTGGAGGCAGTGTGCTGCAGAGGGAGGGTGGTGGTTGGTGTTCCTCAAGGAAAATGGTGTTTGGGAAGATTTTTTTGGAGGTGAGCTAAGTGACATGGGATATGTCCTATCTATGTTTTGTCTCTTGATCCCTGTCTTAAGTTAGAAAGCGTCATGCAAACTCTAAAGACCTTACTTTTGTGTTCATCAGCAGGGTGCAGGGCCTGTGGATGTTGCCTCTACTGTAGCTGGAGGTCAGGGCCGTGAAGGGGCTGATGTGCCACCCCCACTGTACAGTGCCAACCATGACTTCAAGTTCTCCTACTCCGAGATCAACTTCCAAGATCTTAGCTGGTCCTTCCGAAATCTCTACAAATCCATGCTGGAGAAATCATCTTCCTCTCAGCATGGTGAGTCTTGTCCACTGATCCATCCCTGTTATCTCTCAGATCTTTCCCCATTTAGGTGTCTCTACAAACAGACTTTTCTTCTTCTGCATGCTGTAATTAGTTCTGCTAGGAACAGATAAATAACTTGCAGATTTCTTATCTATTGCTCTCTGCAGTTCTCTTCAGATAAAGAGGATAATGATTTAAAAAATGCCTTGTGTTGTTACAAAAGCAAGTACTAAACTTCCTCACCACAAGAAGGATGTTGAGGCTCTGGAGCAAGTCCAGAGAAGAGCAACGAAGCTGGTGAAGGGGCTGGAGAACAGATCCTATGAGGAGCGGCTGAGAGAGCTGGGGTTGTTTAGCCTGGAGAAGAGGAGGCTGAGAGGAGACCTCATTACTCTCTACAAGTACCTGAAAGGAGGTTATAGAGAGGAGGGAGCTGGCCTCTTCTCCCAAGTGACAGGGGACAGGACGAGAGGGAATGGCCTCAAGCTCCGCCAGGGGAGATTTAGGCTGGAGATTAGGAGGAGGTTTTTCACACAGAGGGTCATTGGGCATTGGGATAGGCTGCCCAGGGAGGTGGTTGATTCACCTTCCCTGGAGGTGTTTAAGGCACAGGTGGATGAGGTCTTGAGGGACTTGGTTTAGTGTTAGATAGGAATGGTTGGACTAGAAGATCCGATGGGTCCCTTCCAACCTGGTTGTTCTGTGATTCTGTGAAATGGCAGAAGTCTAGGGAGAGGGAGACCTAAATAAAAGCGCATTGCAGAAGTAGTCACAGTCTGTGAGGCTAGAAACTGAGAGGAAGGGGATTTTTGCATGTAGGCAATGGAGTTTCTCTGAAAGGAGAGTGGAAAGTTGTAATTTCACAGACTTGTTAGAAGTAGGGATTGTTCAATGCCTAGGAGAATTGCACTTTTTGGATTGAGAGCATGGAAGAGAGCCCTTTTAACTCCATTCGTCGCTTCCATTTCTGGGATTGAGGAAGCGGCCACCAGAGGGCAGAATCGCTGTAGGGAGTGTCCACAGATAACATCTCAGAAATACCTCCAGTTGTTCTTCTTCCCGCTTTTAAACAGTCTTCTAAATATAAATCTAATGTAGAAAGGAATATACTACTAGATGAACCTCTCACCTATGCTATTGGCCAGCATACAGTGCAGGCAAACTATGCTTCTCTAGGAGAAATCTCCTGAAATTGTAGCTTCAGAGAAATAAAAATTTATTACTTTTACTGCTTTTATCATGCTGGCATTTGAGATTCCTAGTAGGAGCCTGTTGTGTGAGATGCTGTAGAATAAGCAAGATAAAAAAAGTGCAGAGAACCACCTTGACTGAGGTTGTGTCTCTGCTGTTAAGAGCAATCTGGTTTTCCCTTCCACCCAAATCTTCACCTGGAGGGTAGTCTAGGAAAAGCTGCAATTTTTAAAGAAATTTTGTGGGCAACTTTTGAGTCAGGATGGTAGTATTCATTGTTTTGGCCCACCGCAGTAGTAGGATGGTCTAAGAGTTGATTTTGGATCTAGTGAAAGACTTGAGGCTTGTGAACCTCATGAGTGGTCGAGCAAGGGCAATCGAAGTAACAAAAAGGGTGTTCAATGCCCTTCACTGTGATTTTTCTTAGAGGTTCCTTAACATAGGGGAAAAATGAAGTAGGGAAGCAGACAGAAGAGATACGCTGAGCTCCTAATGTGGGCAAGAATGGAGGACGCCTGATGCCCTTGCATGTGGGGGATGCCTGAAATACAAGAAGATACAAATGACGCTCCCAGTGAGTCTGGAGGAATGAAAGTAAAAAAAGGAGCCATAATGCATGCAATGAGCTCTCTGTACAGAAGCAGTAGAATGTATGACCTCTAATGATCTGCTTGAGAAGAATTGTGAAGATTTTTGAACAAGCTGCTTGTAATTCAGGAACTGCAGCTGTTTGGAAATAGCAAGTTAGGCTTATCTGTTTTCTAAATGTTTTGCTGTTTAAGTTTGCTTAATGGTCATTTCTAGGAAAACAACAGGTGCGTGAAATCTCAGGACAGCATGGGTTACTATGGTAAATACAGGAAAAATCCAGGGAAGAATTTAAGTGCCTAACTCTCTGCTAGAGGTTTAAATCTTGCTGGGGCTTAGTTGTAGCACTTCGAGGGCCTTACTTGTGCAGGTGATAGTTGCTGGCAGCCTGTAGAGGGCACTCCAAAAGCTTCATAAATAGCAGGATGAACAGCATGAAATTAGAGATGGATAGTTTAAGCAGAGATCTGATTCAGACAGCTCTTAAAACTCTTTCCTCTTTCTTTTACTTGGCAGGTTTCTCTTCTCTTCTTGGTGACATGCAGCCCTCCAACCATAACTACTACATGTACCAACAGCAGCAGCAGCAAGGCCCCTCATCAGTGGGTGCTGCTGCTGCACTCCACACTCCGACCCCAGAGGGTTGCCCATCCCAAGGTGGAAAGCAGCAGGGTGGTGAAGGTTATGGCCCTCCACCTGTGATGTCCATGCACCCACCCACAATGCAGCATGGAGGCTACCACCAGCATCAACATCACCCGCACTCCCACCCACAGCAGCAGCCACATCAGCACCAGCAGCAGCAGCAGCAGTCACAGGCTTCAATCAACAATGCTGGCTTTGGTGAGTTGGAGGCAATGGAAAGATTAGCTAGGGTAAAGGGAGCAATGAGGAGCCCCAAGACAGAAATTCTATAAGCAAGCTTTCTCTAAGTAATGCCTACATAGTGTGTGGTAAGAGCGAAAGCAAGTTATGATTGAGATCTAAGAGGGAAATAGCTTTCTTGGTGAAGGAAAGGATGATATATCCACACTGGGTTTGGAATTCTGTTTTGGGATGCAGGAAAATGTCTGGGGCTAAATGGAGAAAGGAGATGCCAGCCCTGGTCTTCGAAGAGAGAAAGATTTCTAGCTACTGTAGCATCAGGGTCTTTGAAGAGAGGCTAATTTTATATTAAGGGGTGGAGGGAACACCAGTGACTCGGAGATGGTGTGCTGGTGAGGACCACTAGTACATCACCACAGAACAAGTGGGGGCGATTACACCTGATGACTGTAAGGAAGAAACTGCCACTCTGGCGTTAGCTATTCCAATGACCAGTCATTTGGGAATAAATTCTAGTCCCTCTGTGAGAGCTGAAGGCTCACCAGCCCAGCTGAAGTGCATTTACACCAATGCACGCAGGCTGAGTAATAAGGAGGAGGAGTTGGAACTTGACGTAGACCAAGGAGGCTATAATGTTGTTGCCATCACAGAAACGTGATGAGATGACTCATGTAACTGGAGTTCAGCTATGGTGGGGTACAAACTCTTCAGATGGTACAGAAAGGGTGGGAGAGGAGGCAGGGTAGCCCTCTACGTAAGAGAGAACTTTGATACCAGCTTGATTATGGTGATGAGGAGATGGAGTGCCTGTGGGTTAAAATCAGAGGAGCCCAAAAGAAGGTAGATTTTGTGATGGGAGTGTGTTATAGACCACCCAGCCAAGGAGAAGCAGCTGATGAGCAGTTCTCTAAACAGCTGGGGATAGTCTCTAGATCGATGCCTCTTGTTCTCGTGGGAGACTTCAGTCTTCCAGATATCTGCTGGAAGTACAATACAGCAGAAAGGAAGCAGTCCAGGAAGTTCCTGGAGTGCGTGGAAGACAACTTCCTCGCACAAGTGGCGAGCGAAGCAACAAGGGAAGGTGCCCTCCTGGACCTACTCTTTGTGAGCAGAGAAGGCCTTGTAGGGGATGTGGTGGTAGGAGACAACCTGGGATAAAGCGATCATGAGGTCATAGGGTTTTCAGTTCTAGGTGAGATGAAGAGGGTGGTTAGCAGGACAGTCACATTAAACTTCCAGAGGGCAGACTTTGGACTGTTCAGAAGGCTGGTTGGCATAGTCTCATGGGAGGCAGTCCTTAAGGGCAAGGAGAGCTCTCCCATGAGAGCTGGGAGCCCTTCAAAAAGGAAATCCTAGCAGCTCAGGAGAAAACCATCCCCATGTTCCGGAAAAAGAGCTGGCGGGGGATAAAAACCATCTTGGTTGAGCAGGGAGATCTTGAGAATTATCAAAAAGAAGAGGAATGTCTATGAGCTTTGGAAGAAGGGACAGGCATCTTGGGTGGACTACAGGAGGGAAGTGAGATCATGTAGGAAAAAAAATCAGGAGGGCTAAGGCCCAACTAGAAATTAGATTGGCTAAATCTGTGAAAGGTAATAAAAAATCTTTCTATAAATACATTAACAATAAAAGGAGGACTAGGGAGAATATACAGTCCCTGTTGGATGCAGAAGGAACAACAGTGACAAGGGATGAGGACAAGGCTGAGGTACTTAATGCCTTCTTTGCCTCAGTCTGTAATTGTAAAGAAAGTTGTTCCCTCTGTTTGCAAATCCAGGAGTTAAAGGAGCAGAATGAGGCTCCCATGATCCAAGAGGAGTAGGTTAGAGACTTACTTGCCAAGCTAGACACCCACAAGTCTATGGGTCTGGATGGATTCACCCAAGGGTATTAAAGGAGCTGGCAGATGTGCTGGCCAAACCCCTTTCCATCATCTTGCAACAGTCCTGGAGGACTGGGGAAGTTCCACTGGACTGGAGGCTGGCTGATGTTGTGCCCATCTACAAGAATGGTCGCAGGGAGGATCCAGGGAACTGCAGACCTGTCAGTCTGACCTCAGTGCCAGGAAAATTCATGGAACAGGTGATCTTGAGTGCTATCGTGAAGCACATGCAAGAGAACCGGGTGATCAGGCCCAATCAACATGGGTTCATGAAAGGCAGGACTTGCCAAACCAACCTGATCGCCTTCTATGATAAAGTGACTGGGCTACTGGATGAGGGAAAGGCTGTGGATGTGGTCTTCCTGGACTTCAGTAAAGCCTTTGACACAGTTTCTCATGGCATTCTGTTTGACAAACTGTCAGCCTCTGGCCTGGAGAGGCGCACACTCTCCTGGGTGGAAAACTGGATGGATGGCTGGGCCCAGAGAGTGGTGGGAAATGAAGCTAACTCTAGCTGGAGGCCAGTTACAAGTGGGGTTCCCCAGGACTTAGTGCTTGGTCCAGCCCTGTTTGATGTCTTCATCAATGACCTCGATGAAGGCATTGAGTGCACCCTTAGCAAGTTTGTGGATGACACAAAGCTGAGTGGATCTGCTGGAGGGTAGGGAGGCTCTGCAAAGGGACCTAAACAGGCTGGACTGCTGGGCTGAGACCAGTGGCATAAGGTTTAACAAGACCAAATGCCGAGTCTGGCTAGAAAGCTGCCTGGAGGAGGAGGACCTGGGGGTGTTGGTGACTGAATATGAGCCAGCAGTGTGCCCAGGTGGCCCAGAAGGCCAATAGCATCTTGGCTTGTATCAGAAACAGTGTGACCAGCAGGTCCAGGGAAGGTTATTCTCCATCTGTACTCAGCACTGATGAGGCCGCTCCTTGAATACTGTGTTCAGATTTGGGCCCCTCATCACAAGAAGGTTGTTGAGGCTCTGGAGCAAGTCTGGAGAAGAGACACCAAGCTGGTGAAGGGGTTGGAAACAGGCCTTATGAGGAACGGCTGAGAGTGCTGGGGTTGTTTAGCCTGGAGAAGAGGAGGCTGAGGGGAGACCTCATTGCTCTCTACAACTACCTAAAAGGAAGTTGTAGAGAGGAGGGAGCTGGCCTCTTCTCCCGCGTGACAGGATGAGAGGGAATGGCCTCAAGCTCCGCTAGGGAAGGTTCAGGCTGGACATTAAGAAAAAACTTTTCATGGAAAGGGTCATTGGACTACCCAGGGAGGTGGTTGAGTCACCGTCCCTAGAGGTGTTTAAGGCACAGGTGGACGAGGTGCTAAGGGGCATGGTGTATTGTTTGATAGGAATGGTTGGACTTGCTGATCCGATGGGTCTTTTCCAACCTGGTGATTCTGTGATTCTATGGTTCTATGAATGTGCAGTCTGTATTGGAATAGTATTTTCCCCATTTCATTCCAGCATTTCCCCCTGATTGGTGCTCCAACATTGATTCCCTGAAGGAAAGCTTCAAGATGGTCAACCGGCTGAACTGGTCTAGCATTGAGCACTCCCAGTTCTCAGGTGAGTGTTGGCCTGGTGACTCAGTGAGTAGGGCTGCAGTTGAGAATACGCGAGTGCTCTTCCAGCATTTTTTTTCAGTGTAACCCCATAAAATCTGTGGGTTTCTCTGTGACTCAGCTCTGTTTGTAAAATGAGGTATCCTTCTTAGTGGTTCTGGTAAAGAACCTGAAGTGGTTGAACACTGGCAGGAATTCAAGGCAGGGGGAATTAATTCATAAAAGTGTGTCAGAAAGGTAACTGAGATTTTTCCCTCCTCCTCTTCCCTCGCCTACCTGAGTCAGTGAGACAATATCCTAGATGATGGAGCTCTCCAGGAATGTGGTGACAGATTCAAAGCAATGAAGTTGAGTTTGTGGGGAGAAGGTAGGAGAAGGGGTAGAAAACGGAACCTCTTGGCAGGAAAGGCCACAGTGTGAGTGCTGTCTTTGACAATTGTATTTTGTCCCCTACAGAGCTGATGGAGAGTCTGCGCCAGGCTGAGCGGAAAAACTGGACGCTGGATCAACACCATATTGCCAACCTCTGTGACTCCCTTAATCACTTCCTTACCCAGACTGGTCAACTTCCTCATCTGGTTGGTCCGCAGCAGCCCCCCCGAATCTCTGATTCTTGTGCCCTTAACAGTGGCAAACAGGAGCAATCCATGAACCAAGGTAATTAGTGGTCAGGCTGAAATGACACATATATGAAGGCCCAGTTCTATGAATATTGTAAGCACACGTTGCCTTGCCAGGCAACATAGCACCAAGCAGCTTAGGGCTAGACTGTCATTGCTGCATGTAGCAACTCAGCTTCCTCTGGCTTTAAAGAATTAGGTTATCTTATATCTGTGACTGAGAGACCATTGTTATGTGAGGCAGCCTCTGCAGGTAGAAATACAGTTAAAAAGTGAACTTATAAAAGGAGAAGTGGTTGAGTGTGTTTTTATAGGTGACCAGCAGAAAAGAATGGCAGGGTATTGAGATAGCTCTTCCATGGCAGGAGCTCTAAAGAATAAAATTCTTCCACCCATGTTGAGGAAATAGTGTACTGACTGGACAAGGAGTAGGAGAATGCGCTGTAAGGATAGCACAGAGGATGTAATGAACTTGATAGAACTGTGTGTGTCATCTACTACTGAACTAAAAGGGTAATATTGAACCAGCTTATGGTGTTTCTGGATGAAAATTTTCTTCTTTTACAATAATAGAGAAACTCCTGCTGGTTCCAAGAGCAAGATCCTTGACCAAGCTATAGCTTGCAGTTAGGAGCCAACAGCTGAATACCTCCTCAGTATCCTGTGGGTCTGAGTGAGTTGCTCTGTGGCTGAACTGCCACTCAGTCAGAGCCAAGACAGCTGGCCAGAAAAGTAATAGGTTTTTTGTTGTTTTTGTTTTTTCACTCCTTTCCTTTCACAGTGAACTCCTATGGTCAGCCCCAGCCTCCCCATCTTTTCTCTGGGCCATCTCCTATGTACCAGATTTCTACCCAGGATTCTCCAGGATATAATCGCCCAGGTAAGGGTTGACATTAGGGCATATTGTACCAATGAACATGGAAGGAACTGGTTTCGAAGCTGGTTGCGCATTTTTTTCCAAAGCACTTACTCATCAAATGGAGCGCTGAGGGTAGAGAGGGAGCCTGGTCTGCAAGGCACCCTTCGTTTAGGGCTTGTTCATAGCTCTGGCAAGATTTAGGATTTCAGTGGCCTGATTTGATTCACTTCACACAAATAGTTTTCTAGCTCAGACTCACCCTCGGTTGTTTGAAGGTATCTTTGCATGAGAAACTTCTGTTGAAGTCATTTATGCTCTATCAGCACTCAGCTGTAAGGAAAGTTAAGGAGGCTCAGACTTAAACTCTGTAGAAGATGCTGTGGATAACTTCACAGCAGACCACCTACTAGTGGTAGTAGGTACACTAGTAGGTGCTGTGTGACGGAGTAATTCATGCTAGCACTGCACTTGCTTGAGACTGTTGAGGAGGCCAGAAGGCCTTATGCCTTCTTTTTGCCCAAGGGCCTACTGCAGAAAAGCGTGACATTTTTTATTCTAACTATTCTCTTTCATTTCCCTTTTTTCTGTTGTTTTTGGCTCAGCCCATCATCTGGTCCCTCGGCCTCCAGGGCCTCCTCCAGGCGCCAATGAAGAAATCCCTGATGATTTCGACTGGGACTTGATCACCTAGCGAGTTACAGACTTGATAGCCCGTCCTTTGTGAAGGATGTGGGGAGGGAAGGGGGCCATGGGGTGAATGGTGCCAGCACCACCCTCCCCAGTCTCCCTACCTTGCCTGTATATAGATATATATTCTCTATCTCTACCAGAGAAGCCACCGCAAGATGCTGCCGAAGATAATCCTTCCTTGCGTCCTGTTTTATCTTCTTTTTCTTCTTTTATTATTATTGTTATTATTATTATTATTACCAATAATTGAGCACAGCCCTCCCCTTCCTCTGGTGGCCTCGGACGCATCAGATCGGCTCTTTCGTGTTGCGTGGTGCCCTGTGGAGGGCAGGAAAATGGATCCTTGGTGCCATGAAAAGACCTTGGAAGGCTGAATCCTCGAGTGCATCTTTCTGCCTCCATCATTTTGCGTTTAACAATCCCTCTTTCCCTTCAAGGTGGTTGGTGAATCTGTTGTATTGGCTACTGGAGTGAGAGAGCCTAGTGGACCTTGGGATCCTGTAGTTATGTTGTTTCATAAATGTTGTAAAGGTCAGGGGGCTAAAGGGAGGGGTGATCTTAGCTCTGTGAACTTCCTCGCACCAGAAGGAAAAGGAAAAGTAGATTTCCCGTGTACAAAGAGCGGGTAATCCCCGAGATGGGGAGAGCTGAGCTGAGCTGGGAGGGGAGACCCAAGTTTGGAGGAAGGAGAATGTAGCAGAGGTGCTATTTCAGCAGAGAGGTTGGGTTTCAGAGTGCAGTGCCATCTGTGAGGAGTGAGAGAGATTTGGAGGGAATTCAGATCTTATTTTCTGCACTGCCTTTTGCGGACTCCAGGTAAAGCCTGCATACCGATCAGGTAAAAGGAGTGGTCAGGGGTGTCACAGGTGATTCTGCAAATTCTATTCCCCAGAGCTTTTAATTTCACCTCCCACCCCTTCAAGTCCTCGTTCGAAATATGCAGTGAGGCTCTTTCTTGCGTATGCAAATCTGGAATTTTTCTCCAATTAGTATTTGTTTGGTTTTTATTTGGCCCTCTGCCTCTCATATTGTGTTAGAGACTGTCTGTGCCTGTGGTTGGAGAGAACCAGCAATGGGAGGCTTGCTGCAAAGGTGCAAGATCACAGTCAGTGCTTCCCAGTTCTAAAGGGTGGGAAAAAGAAACTGGGCTCAGAGTGGAGGTGAATTGGGACTTCTGGTCATGGAGCTGGACCCACTCTGGTCAAGTAACTGGGAGGCCTTTACAAGTGCATTTTGTAAAAGGTACATTAGAAGAGAGGGGGTGAAGTGGGGCAGGTTGTCAAACCGAGCATCTGGGGAGTGAAGTGGAAAAGGGATGAGGGTGGGAGTGGGTCAGAACCCTTGCAGTTTGGCTGGGGGAAATGGTGGAATCTACTGTAAATCCTGAGGAATGAGTTGTGTCAGCACTTGAAAATCAGGAAGGTGGAAAAGGTGCAGGAGCAGGAGTGAGTGTTGAGATGCCTCCTTCCCAAAGCTGTCATGTGTTGCCCTTTTTTCTGGTATGGCTCTGTTCTATCAGACCTTGTTTCCCCTTAATATTTTGTAAGGCCACCCCATAGCCCGTATTCCCTGTTTACCAGTGAAGGGAACCAAGACTGAAATAAAACATCATGGCTGCTTGGCAGACCTAGGACAGGGGAATCATAACCTCCATGCTGACTGTGGGAAGGTGAGGAGCTAGCATTGTTTTTTAAATTTCCTGTAGGGATAAACCAGTTGGATTTTTGTCAGGAAAGTGGACAGAAGTCTTATTGCAGGGGGGGAGGGCCATTTTTGTTTTCTTTTTTTTTTTCTCTTTTTTTTTTTTTAGTGTGTGTTTGGGTGGGAGTTCGTCATTGAGTGTTTCCAGGAGAAATGAGGAATCCCAGACAACTTCAAGGTAGTCAGCTGTTCTCTCTGCTGCTCAGGATGGGAGCGATACAGCTTGGAAGCATGTGTGATAGGTTTCTGTGGAACTTGGCACCAGAGACACCCATGAGGGCCTGTGGCAGATGCCAGTGACTGCTTTGCAGAGGATGTTGCTGAGAACCGGCCCTGTGGGAGTCTGAATTCAAACACCACCAGAAGAAAACCAAACCAAGATGACTCCTGCATATCCAAGTGCTCCTCATTTGCATATTTGCCTCATTTGCATATTAAATTGTGCCTCGTTTGCATATGTAAATACATGCCGGTCAGTGTGCAAAATTAGCCTCGTTCCTCTGCCCTGAAATCAATGTGTGTTGTTAGTGGGTGGGAAGGCATGGGGTGGGCAGCATGGAGCTCTGCAAGGCGTGCAGGTTGTGGCCTGCAGGAGGGGTAGGGATGTCAGCGTGGCCTGGAGAGGGGTTCCTGCAGGCCCTTCCAGCATGGTGTGGCCCCCAGTGCTTTGTGTCAGTGGTCAGGGAGAGAGGGGCGTGGTCTCACTAGTTTATTTTTGTGCATGCTTTCTTAATAAAAACAAAAAGTGAATGTTTATGGTTTACTCCTTTGGTGCCAGTATTGAATTTTTCAGCGGCGCCCATCAGGTGGGCTTGTTTTCCACCTCATTACTGTAGAAACAGAATTTGGGTGTGGACAAAATTACCAGCCCGCACTCATACGTGCTTTACAACCAAGACTTTTTTAGGATGACAAGACAGAGTCAGACATCCTTGCAGCTGGGCTGTTCTCATGTCTCTGAGATCAGTGAATTTCAACTTGAGCTTGCCAGAAAGGCACAGTGAATGCTATACTGATGCTGTCTATCATGCCATTAGTTGACCTTACTCCTTTAGGGAAGGACTAACACGGAAAGCAGATTTTAAACCAGCACCTTAGAGTGCCTATTCTTGCTTTTCAGGAGCAGGGAACATTCAAGCTTGGGAAATGCTCCCAAATAGCCTGACTGGATGTAATGTTTATCTTCCTCCACTAGAAAGACATGAGAAGCACATCTTTCTTGTGGTGCAGTCATGTCCTGCTCTCTATGATAGACTTGTTCCCTACCTTCTTGGAGTGAGACTGGAGCTAATCTTTTCTCATTGCTGAAATTGTATCAGTTGGCTGATAGTCCAGCTGCTATTTAATCTGGTTGATCAGTGACTACAGTTGTTTAAATTCTGCCTGTGTGCTATCTTAAACAGCAGTAGGTACACTTGGATAATCATGGTCTACCTCCTAAAAGGAGGATTTGGGACTCTGGTGGTAGGAGGAGTGTTCAAGAGACAGTGGCTGTGTGCATGCTAACAAACGTAGCTACAGCATGTGCATTGGACCAGTTATGCCTGTACAGGGACGTATTTGCTGGGACAAAGACGTACCTTGGGCATCTGCCAGGGCATCAAAAGTCAATTCAATGCAGCTGACTGGGGCAAGTGCTATTCTAGTGTACTGCTGTCAAAAAAATGTAACACTACCCTCTAGGGAAATCTTCAGGGAAAAAACCAAACCCTCAGCCTCCAAATTTGGTCAAAGGAGAAGAAAGAAGAGAGGATAGATTCCATTGAGAGACTGATCAAAATTAGTTTCACTTGCAGTTTATCAGACACAGGAGATGTAGAACATAGCCATATGCAAATGCAGGCATACGCAAATAATTCTAATTACATTCTCATCTAGCAATTCAGAGGTTAAACTACATGAGTCTACCATACATCATTCCGCAAGCCTGCTTTCCTCTTCAAAGGTTAGAATGCTCTGGATCTTACTTCACCACCTTTCCTCAGATTACTCCTCTTGGTACTTCCAACTTCCCACCTCTCTAAGGTTGGCTATAGAGGCAGTTAGCTGTGCTCACCTGAACCATCTCAGTGTCCCATGCGTGAATCTGCAGATTAATAAAATGTATTGGAGCAGAAAAAACTGTTAAGCGGAGAGCGATTGATGTGCGAGGCTAGAGCTTGCTCTTTGTACAGTGGTGTTCAGAAGTCCTGCATCACACTGTACTGCTTGTACACTTCTCTGTTGAGGCCTTGCTTCTGTCAAGGGACTAAGGGACTGAATGTGTTGGTTCCTCAGTAAAAGCACTTTCCAATATTCCTTGCACTGACTGACGTGCTTTTGCCCTGAAGTCCCGTCCCACAAAAACATAGAGCAGAGGGTTGATGCAGCTGTTGGCATATGCAAGTGCTGTAGAGAGGTGATCCCAGAGGATCAACGACTCTGTCAGTTCTGTTCCAAGAGTTGGTACAAGGGACAGAATCCCAACTATATGGTATGGAGCCCAGCAGATGAAGAATGCAGCTACTACGAGGACAATTGTACGCAGCATCCTGTTACGGGGCTTGTGGAACTGTTTTGCACGTGTTCTGAAAGCGATAAGGGCATAGCAAACTGCCATTATGCCAAAGGGGAGTACAAAGCCAAAGACAGCCCTGCTTATGTTTATTGCCACTAAGGGAAGGGATACAGGATAATCACCTTCATAAAAATTTCCCCATGAGTCATTACCACTGTAGGCTAAAGGTGAGTATGTTTCCAATAACTCATCTACAGAATCATCCATATAGTCTAACACCTTTTCATCTCCAAAACTGTACCCACACTCAGTTTTGCCATTGTAAGTACTGGTCTCACGGTAGTGGAAGACAGGACAGCAGAAAATGAAGGCCAGGATCCAAATGCCACTGCAAACCAGTGATATAAATTTTACTGTTCGATGATTTTGACACCAGACGGGTTTCATCACAAGGAGGCAGCGGTCAATGCTGACGGCCACGAGTAGGAAAACACTGGTGAACATGGTGAAGATTATGACTGAGGGAATGACTTTGCAGAGGAACCAACCATATGGCCAGTGTTCATGGAGTGCCAGGTGAACAACGGAAAAAGGCAAGGACAGGCAGCACATGAAGTCAGCCACAGCAAGGTTTAGGAACCAGACAATATTCACAGACCTTTTCATTTTCAGACCAGCTACCCAGATGACCAATCCATTGCCTGGGATACCTATGAGGAAAACGATGACGAAGACAGCAATGGAGACAATGGATTCTGATGCGTAATACACAGCAGCTTGTTGATGTGAACTGGTGTTACTCGGGAGTTGAGACATTCTGTAGCTGTAAAACAGAAAGCAAGTTAGAAGGCAATTCAAACTCTCTGCCTCAAATTCTTCTTTTACCTGTACTGAAGCATCTCTGAGCCAGGTGACAGTACAGAGCTGTCAGGATACAAATGCATCAGTTTATACAAGGTTAAAAGTGTACTAATCTGACCGCTATAGGCCTCCACCATTCTGATGCTGGCTTAGCTACATAAGCCCTGCTATTCAAACAGAGGAGTTGTACGCACATAATTTCTCCTGTCAACCCCTTTGATTTCAGTCTGGTTCTTTTCTGTCTCTGCTCTAAAATGAAGCTCTCTATCCACATGCCCACACCATCACCTGCTGTCTTTCCCTATCAGTTTCCCGCTTTGTATCCACTTCTTTCTTCAGAAAGGTAAGTCAACATTTTAGTACTTTTGCCTATTAAAATGAGTGATTTCTTCTGGTATAACCAGTGAGATAGGTTTAGGTTGCGAAAACAGCACTTTTCATGAAATAACCCTGCTCCACTTTCTGGACATTATAAATAGAACAGGCAGGACAGCAACTTTGTTTGCTAAGAGATATTTTTAGGGAAGTCTCAGTAAGCACTTCTTCCTCTCTGCTTTTGCTCTAAGCTCTCTGCTGTTCCTTGGAAAGATAGTCTTGAGGAGGAGGAGAAAGGCAAGAAATGAACAGTCTAAGAATAGATTTGTAGGAAGAAAATTAAAATATAGAGTCACAGCAGTAATGTTCTTGAGCCATTTTACATGTAAGAAAAGGTGTCTTATTGCAAGAAAATGAAGCTGAGCCACAGAAGTTAGGTGACATTTTAAAACTATGAGACTAGTAGTGGAAAAACTTTAATTTTTCAGTTGTTCTTGGACTTGGGTATGATTAAATTCAGGAAGGAAAGAAAATCTGGAAAAGTCACAATAGATCTTAGAAAAACAGCCTGATCTTCATCCTTTAGGCACAAATAGACTTGTTTATAAAATTCCTGTTAACTAAACCCTTGCTGAATCAACACCAATGTTTGTGTTGCTGAAAGCAACTATCAGAAAAAGCACTATCAGAACACAAGGAACTGCATAGGTAAGAGCTGACTACAGCAGGCAGAGGCAACTGAAGAGACATGAACAAAACAACCCAGACTGATTCTATTCTAATCTCTATTATGACAGTAATTAAAGTGCCAGTCAGGGACTGTTGTGTGCAGGACGAAGTATAATACAAGTATTATTTTAAAAAAATATTCCAAATCATCAGTCTCTTTCTTGCATAACGTATAGTCTAAAAGCAGAGCGATGTGTAAGCATTAGAACTGCTTGACCATGAAGAAACTGAGATAAACATTTGTAACAAACATTGTAATTTACCATTTTTTGGTAACAATTGCTAAATGGAAACCTGCAAGGAAAGCTGTGAAAGAAGCCACTGTAAGGCACTTAAATTAAAATTCAAACAAGTTTATTCCATTTCCTGTGGTCTTGCTGATATATGCAAAAGTGACTCTTACAGGCACAACTGGAGAACAGTGCTGCAAGAGCTCAATCTGTCTGTCTCTCCACACAGCTACAAAAAGGGTATGAAAAGGATAGGGAATCAAGGAATGCTGTATAGACATTAATACAAATCCTACTCCAAAGCAAACTGCCAGATGAATCAAGAAGGTACTGCCCATGCTGTTTTCAAGAGTGCTAAAAGGGTGGCTATGGGCTTATGAATTTGGAAGGGGGAAAGGGAGAGGAGAGAGGCATTTTCAGGAGTAAAGAATAAACTGCAAGTTGAAGAGGAAAGCAGAATTCTGCAGCTTGTTATACCTACCCGAGTGAAGCAGCTATCTCGGTGTGTCATGGAGCAAGTACCATCAGTCCTGTCTCTGGAGTGACAGAGAAAGGAAACTCATAACATTTTAGGAACTGCTTTTTTCCTCTGTGTGTGCACACGTGTGCCCAATACGTTCTTTCACAGAAAGGCTTACAATGACTCATATGTGAAGTTATGCTGGTAACGATTAAACCAAAAAAGAACTTTCCCAACATTGTCCAAAAAACACAGTGACCTGAGCCAGAGAATGAGAGAAAGCAAGGGAAGGGTAGGCACAGACACATACTTTATTACAGTTTCCATAACACAACTGAAACAGATGTCTTGCTTATCAAGATGGTGCCAACCATCTTGGTCTGATTTATAATTCTGGCTGTTGTCTTGTAGCCACTTTCATGTTGTATTAGATCAACACATTCACCTAGCTAATCCTTTTTCTGGGATTGTTACCAATCCAGATCAGCTTCTGTCCCAGCATGAGACAGCTTAGTTCATCAAATACAGAACATTTCACTCAGCAAAGCACCATTGGTCATGTCAAAGGAATTTTTGACCCTTCAGGGTATTTGAAGTTTTATCGTCATATTTTTTTTAAAGAAGGAACTTGGCTGAAGCAAAGTTAGAAGTGGTTAACTGAAATGCTGATAACACAAAGCATGGTGTGACAGTAACAAGAAAAGACATCTAGGGCAAAGCATTTCAAATGCGCAAAAGCAGGTTCTGCCTCACCACTTCCAGTTCGGGATATCAAGACTGCTACCAGAAATGACAAAGCCCAGGCATACGCATGTCAGCCTCAGTATTTTGATTTTGGTTTGGCAAATGAATCATGACAAAGGAGAATTCTGCTATTGAGCGTGTGTCTTTGAAATACACGAGTGCTGCCTCTGACACAAGCCCCACAGAAACAGAAAGGCCAGAGCTGGGTTGTACCCCCAAAAATGGATGGGCTGTCAGCAGCCTGTCAGGCAAATTCCTCTCACTGCATCTTATTCTCAGCTGCAGTCTTTCCAGAGCGCTTCTCAGACCCAGAGAGAAAATGTTGATAGGAGAGTACTCCTATTGGCTCCTGCTGCCCAAGGGATGTGTGGCCTTTTTACCACCACGTGTCTCACTAGGTCTAGTCTAACTCCCCTTTGCAAGAAAGTCCTTTTCCACTAGTTGGCCATTTCTGATCGCCCCTTTGAAAATTTCTCTCCTGCAGCCAATTTTGACACAGCAAGCACATTATCTTCAGTCCCGCCAGCTCCCCTGGACAGTGATGAGAAGATGTGGTACCTCTCTGTACAGGCTTCCAGATCAATGAACCTTTCAAATAGTTTGAATAATGAAGCATTTTGCACCTCAGCATGCAGGGCCTAATGATGGGGACAGGCAAAGGAGAAAAAAGGAGGGAAAAAAAAGTATTACTTTCATAAAGTGGTTACTTAGATCAGACCAGACCTTTGACTTGCACCTTTGATATCAATCCCAAATCACCACACTGCATTCTTCTTGTGTCTCCTTTCCCCTCATGACAAGCAAACTGAGCCATCCTAGAAAGCCTCTAATGCACAGGATCACCAAACAGCTGAAGCTGTTAGACTCTCTAGCCTAACCCTACTGCTCCAAGCAGGCTTGGCTAGATTGTCTAGGACTGTGTTCAGTCGTGTTTGAGTATTTCCACAGAAGGAAACTCCATAAAATGTGCAGGCAATCTGTTTCAGTTTTCAACTCTCTCATAGTAAAAAAACCCAAACTATTTTATTGTGTTCAGATGTTTTTCAGTATGTGTTTCAGCATGCGCCCATTGCCTCTTTTCCTACCACTAGGTATCACCAAGACAACTCTGGCTTCATTGTCACTAAACACATCCATCAGACAGGTACCAAAATCTCCCTGAGTCTTCTTTTCTCCAGGTTGAATAGTCCTAGCTCTACCAGCCTATACAGGCACAGGTGTACCAGTCCCTTAATTACCTTAATGTCTCTCCATAAGTTTCACTCCACTATGTCTATGTCTTTCTAGCACTGGGGTGCTCAGAACTCAACCCAGCATTCTAGATGTGGCCTCACCAGGGTTGAGCAGACTGGAAGGATCACCTCCCTTGGCCTGCTGGTAACCCTTCTCCTTGTCTAGCCCTGGCAGCTATTGGCATTCTTCACTGTGAAGGCTTACATTCAGCTTTTTGTCCACCAGGACTGCAACATCATCATTCTCTTTAAAGCTGCTTTCCAGGTGGTCAACTCCCAGCAGGCAGTAGCGCATCAGGGTGTTGTTCCCCAGGTGTCCAACTTCACACTCCTTGCTGACCCTCATGGGGTTGCTCCCTGCTGAATTCTCCAGCACGTGCAGATTCCTCTGAATGGCAGCACAGGCATCTGGTATATTAGATGCTCCTATCAGTTTCCTGTCATTGGCAAACTTGTTGAAGGTGCACACTGCTTCATCATCCAGGAAATTAAGGAGGAGTTAAACCATACTGGAACCAATGTTAACCACAGCTGGACACCACTAGTGTCTCCAGCTGGACTTAGCTCTTCTGGTCACCATCCTCTGAGCCCAGTGGTTCAGCCACAACTCAATCCACCTCACTTATCTAGCCCATATTCCATCAGATCATCTCTGAGGATTTTCATACTTAAGTCTATCTTGATGTATTGATTCAACCACAAGCTGGCTAAAATATAAATGCAATTTATTCTGCTGTTTCAGGTTTGTTATTTACAGAATTACGCTAATCTATCAGCTACTAAATAGTTACACCCATATGCAGTTCTACAAACTTGAGCCTGCCTCCTGCAAGATTGTGCATGTTGTCTCCAAAACACTTGGCAAGAACTGAGAATTCCACTTCTATTTTATATTTCTATTACTTCTCCTGCAGTTCTACAAAGCTTTGCAGTCCCTCTCAGATCTCCCATTTGTTTCTCTGCAGATGGCATGACTAGAGCGCTATGGACTTTCATAGACCCTGAATGTTCCTTGTTTATGTGGAAAACCCATTTTCCTAAAAAAACCTGTCCCTGTAAATTGTAGCCATAACTAGCATAAGTGTTTCTTTAGAAAGCACAGTCCAGTGGTCTGGTGACCAGTCTTTGCCATACACGAGTTTTCATCATCACAACTATGCACTTAGTTTTATAGGGACTCTCCAGTAACATCAAGTGTCTGCAGGGTTGCCCTGGACTGCTATTCCTCACACAATCACCTTCAGAAAATCCACAGAATGACCCTAAGGCAATTTTGTACATTGCTGAGTGAGGCCAAGTAAGAACAAGCTTTGGACACCAAGCAGGCCACAAAGCCTGGCAAAGCTGCTATGGACCTAGATCATACACAACGAAAAAGTATCTCTTCACGGTAACAGCTTCTCAGTATTGGGCAAGTGTTTGGGTCAGGTATTTTGCCAGGGGATTTTCAGTGAAGGAAACACCATTTGTACTAGTATCTGGAATGTTTTGTAAAAATGCTTATCTTCAGATTAACCTTTCAGTTATCTGATGAGTTGATTTGTGAGACTCGGTTCCCCTGTCTCTTCCGCGCAGAGAAGGAAAAATTCAAATGTTTGGTCTGTCCACTGAGTACATTCCTGGACAATGTCTTATTTTTCTCTCTTAAATAATCAAAAAGCAAAAGACCAAAAAAGATTGGCAGGAACTGTGCATTTTATCCTACTTGTGTAGGCCATTTTATTTGCACACCTCATATGATTCAGCATTGTGAAGTTTCATTCAATATTTCTGCTATTTCTTGGGATTTATTCATTGAAGATTTCTGTGTAGGAGGAATATGGATCCTCCATTGCTTTCATAGACTGTTTGAAATATGTTCGCCTCCAAGATTTTGACCTCATTGCTTAATCCTTCAAAAAAAAAAAAGTTGAAACTCCCATCTTTTATTAAATAACAATAATAACACATTATTTCATTTATTATTATATATTAAATATATAACATATAACACATAATATAAAAACATAATAATGAAATAATTTTTTAAAAAGCTATTATTGACAGAGCTTTGTATTTTCTTGGTCCAGAGATGCTGGTTTGAAAAAGGCAGAAGAATGTAATGAATTCTCTTGTTTAAGTCCCAATGGAATTGAATGGGAGATGTACTCCTGGTGCTGTTTATGCATTTTCCTCACGTACCTTTATAAAGTCTGGCCCTTTGCCACTGTCTCATCTTGGATGTTCTCTTTCTAGAAGAACCACAAGAGGATTGTGGTACAATAAAAAGGCAGGGGAAATTTAATATTGCTAACTGTGAATTATTGAATTTGGAGAAGCAAATGTAACTATATACACAGTGCTGTAGTGTAGATAAGTTACTGCCATCTCAAAGAAAAAAACATAGCAGTCAATGCAGAAAGTTCCATGAAAAATCATGCCAACATGCAATGCTATTCAAAATGTAAATGTAACAGGAACAGTTTTTCAAAAGTTAAAAAGGTTGCTTCTTGAATGTTGTAGTGGCCCCCAATTGTAAAAACAATTGTAGAATCAGAAATTACATAGAAAATTATGCCTAGACATGGCTCAGAATGGCTTCTTTTGGTGGGCAAGTGAAATTGATTAGGATGCTTCATCCAGGGAGAGAGACATCTAATGAAATTGTCAGATCGAAGCTTGAAAACAAAAAATTACACACTTTGATATTGCACAATTAAGTTCATGGCTATAGGTAACAAAAAGTACAAATCAGCTAAAAAAAAAAAAATTAGATGAATCCACAGAAAGTCTATAAAATATTGCTAACAAATGCACACCAGATCCCAGGC
This sequence comes from Coccyzus lansbergi, assembly GCA_033558105.1. NCBI lineage: Eukaryota > Metazoa > Chordata > Aves > Cuculiformes > Coccyzidae > Coccyzus > Coccyzus lansbergi. The sequence goes on from JAUMJK010000229.1 coordinate 3,805,783, forward strand.
CCTTACAACACAGCTTGCTAGGCTCATATACCAGGAAAGCATAGGCATGTTTACAGGCTTTCTTTAAGGAGTTCTATTCTCCAAGTTTGCCTCTCATTAACCTCTTTGCCTTAATTCGGGCCGTCTGGCAAGCAATGTAACACTGGCACAGGGTGAGCTGGGAGGTAAAGCTGCCTTCTACTCAGTGGCACATACCTGCGTTGGTGCCTGTATTTCTGCGAGCTCTTGCCGAGGCTGCGTGGAAGGGTTCAGTCTCTCTCTGCAGGCATGTATCTGCCCGCCCTGGTGTGCAGCCCAGCAGGGCACCCACACAGCAGGATGTGAGCCTCTGTGTGCTGGGCATCGAGCTCTGCCACAAAGCAGAGTGTGTGCGCTCCTCCCTCCAGCTCCAGGGAGGCAGACCACTCATGGCAGGCAGAAAGGGGAAAAGGAAGCTGCGAGTTCACATCATTCTATATCTGTGAAGATATTTAGCTTGCACCAGTTATGCATCTTTCCTGTGTATCTACTCGTACAGCTGTCAACATCATTACTAGGAAAAACTAGGCAGTTATATTTCAATATGCTAGTTAAATTACAAGTATCTCTGTTTATCTTAATGACCCAAGACTATTACTGTTCTTGGCTTCAAAACAGCCTCACTTACCAGATCCACGGCAGCAGCAGCACAGACTTCCTTTCTTTGTTTCATACTTTTCCTGCACTGTGCACTGTCAGACATACAAACACTGGACTAGTTGGACATTTGGCCTGATACACGGACACCTTGTTCGACTGCTACGTTTGAGCTTCTTTACCATCCTGTTCCACTTATCCCTGGAAACAGCAAGAAACAAATCTCAAAATACCTTTTCATCTTCCCCTACATTAACTAACACTATTCCATACTGGGAAAAAATAATGCCTCAAACTTTGTCCTATTTCATTCACTTTTTGCTTTACCCTCAGCAACATGAGGGATTGCTCTCCACCAACTGTGTGCAACAAGACAAAAGCTGGTTACAAAATGTATTTCCCACTTACATGCCTAGAAATAAATTTTCCCCAAAATCTTAGGTGTATTCCATATCTTTCCAAGGACTAATTTTCATGTTATTATGAACTTCACGACAGTCAAATCTTCTGCTAATTAAAGCTTTTGGAGCCAGTTCTTCCTGACCATGTATTTGATAGAGATAAAGGCTGCAAACAGAGGGGATCAAAGAAGCAGAAACATCTGCTTAGCACAGACTACACTGAATACAAGACATTACCATCTCCAACAGAATGAACAAAATAACAGTGTCTGCAAAAACAGTATTTGAAAAAAAGCATGCTATAAAAAAGTGCTATCAGAGGGACATTCTGTCTAGCTTTCAAAAAATGAGTTATCTGGATGAAAACTCTAATTTAGTCCAAAGAGAAATACTCCACTTTTTGTAATAGTGACTAGTTTTTGTTTCACTCTGAAACCCCAAGCTGCAGCCCAAGTCTGCAGCAAAGGAAATTGCACTGGGGAGAAGAACCCAGCCCCACCGCCAAGGGCCCACAGCCCCCCAGGCTGGAGTGGTGGCACAGAACTCAGTACGGTGTTCCAACATGACCCAGCTGCCCCAGCTCTTGGTGCCACCCCAATGCCTTTGCTCAGCAGTGCTGCAGCCTTTTGAACCCTCAGGTACAAGAAATAGTTACTATTACAAAAAAGCACGGCCAGCAGGTTGAGGGAGGTGATTCTGTCCCTCTGTTTCTCTCTTGTGAGACCTAATCTGGAGTATTGTGTCTAGTACTGGAATCCTCACCATTGGAAGGATATGGAGCTGTTGGGATGGGTCCAGAGAAGGCTACAAAGATGATCAGAGGGCTGGAGCATCTCCTGTACGAGGACAGGCTGAGAGAGTTAGGGTTGTTCAGCAGCCTGGAGAAGAGAAGGTTCCGAGGAGACCTTATCAACCTTCCAGTACCTCAGAGGGGCTACCAGAAAGCTGGGGATGGCCTGTTTACAAAGGCTCGTGGTGACAGGACTAGGGGCAGTGGGTATAAACTGGAGAGGGGCAGGTTTAGACTAGACATAAGGAGGAAACTCCTCCTTATGAGTTCACTCCATATGAGTGGTGAGGCACTGGCACAGGTTGCCCAGGGAAGCTCTGGATGCCCCATCCCTGGAGGTGTTCAAGGCCAGACTGGATGGGGCCTTGGGCAGCCTGGTCTGGTGGGACACGTCCTTGCCTATCGCAGGGAGGTTAGAAGTAAATGATCTTTAAAGTCCTTTCCGAGCTAAACCATTCTATGATTCTGTGATTTTTTATTAAAACCAAAGTGGAGTTAAGTTTTGGTTAAGTAACTGTATTTTTTGAAAGTCAGACAAAATGTCTCTCTGATAGCACGGGTTTTCTTTCAGTTTTTCCAGCCACTGTTCACTGTTTGGAGATGGTAACGCCTTGCGGTCAGTGGGGTCTGTGCTGAGCAGGTGTCTGCTGCTCTGATCCCCTCTCCCTGTGTTAGCATCGGTGTGACAATAAACACATAACACTCTTGTGAGGGTTATATGTTGGTGCTTTATTGGGGGGGGGCCCCAGGGATCAGGGAATAGTTTCGCAAATCTGATCCCCCGACACTGTTATAGCTCGACCGATATTTATTCTCGTGAGGTTTCGCAATCTAATGTTTATTCAACAGGTTACATCATTGTCCAATGCATATGTATATTTCGATGACTTCATCCGCAAGTTTTTTATCAGCTCTTACTGCGCTTGCGTACCTCCTTCTGGTGGTCGTGAAGAGGAAGGTTCCTTCATCATCCTCAGGGGAAAAATAGTTTTTTTATTGTGAACTTTTTACCTTTCTTCTTTTGGGCACTGTCCAACATGAATTTACTGCCAATTTCCTTCTATCTCTACTTTAATTAACTCTAGTTTGGTAGACTCCATTCTTATCTTGCTACTTGAGTGATTTACGGTCTCCTGTTTTAACGAAGTGCTGTTAGTGTTATCTCGTTAGCATTCCTAAGTAACTAGCACCTTTTCCTACAACACTAGGTTTTAAGATTTCTTGTAACTTTTAAAACTACTACATACATTTAAATCATTTCTTTTCTTGATTTGCAACTAATTCAAACTACTGTATAAAGTTTTAGATTCTTGCTCCAACACCTGCAGCTCTTCCCTCTCTCAAATGCAGGGTCAGGCAGAGCTGGCCCCAAAAGCTCTAATTAGCAGAAGATCTGACTGTTGTGAAGCTCATAATAACATTAAAATGAGTCATTGGAAAGATATGGAATACACATAAGATTTCTAGGATTTATCCACATGCATGTAAGTGGGAAGTCGGTTCTGTCTCCAGCTCTCATCTCGCTGCACACGACTGATGGGGATCGCTCCTCGCCTTGCCCAGCCCCAGCAGAGGATGCTTGCCTTCTAAAACTCCAAAGCGAGCCCCGGAGAGTTTATTTCCCCACACTTTCTGGGTGACACCTGCAGGAAGGGCTGGCAGCCAGCTCGCCCGCCCGGCTCCAGGATGGCGCCTGCGCCGCTTCACCCGCCCCAACCCAACACGGCCGTGCCAGACCCTGCGGCGACGCTGCCAGGGTCCAAGATGGCGGCCGCCTTCCCGCCGCCGTATCAGAACAGGCTCCAAGATGGCCGCCTCCCCGCCACCGCGCTTTGCCGCCAGGACCCAAAATGTCGTCCCCCCGCGCCTCCGACGTGGCTCCTCTTCCCGCCCGGCCGCCCCAGCGCCCCTAGGAGGCGTCTGCCCTCACTCAAGATGGCGGCCGGAAGCGCCGGCGGCCGTTAGGCGCCCACCCCTCGCCCCTCGCCCATCTCCGCGGCCGAGATGGCGGCGGCCGAGATGGAGTACGAGTCTGTCCTCTGCGTGAAGCCCGACGTCAACGTCTACCGCATCCCGCCCCGGGCTTCCAACCGCGGGTACAGGTGAGGAAGCGCGCCAGGCGGGCCCCGGGAGCGGGGCCCGCAGCCTGCGGCAGGGCTGACGGCGGCCGGGTGCTCGCTCAGCGCGACGGGCGCGGCGCTGCCCGCAGGCGGCTGTTCCCAGTTGCTCAGTGCTGCAGGCGGGCTTCTTATCTCTTTTTTTCTATTCTTTCATTTCTTTTTTCCCCTCCACGAGAGCCTGCGGCGCAGGGTGAGGTGGGCTGCTCAGGCTGGCTGCGTGGGTGTTGCTTTACCCAGTGTAAGCTGTCGGCTCGGGGTTCAGAGATGCTCGATGTTATCTCACATTCACGCGGTAGAATAATAGAGTGTTTTTTTCCAGCTATTAACTAATTTTTAGGGTCTTCCTGATGCTCACGAGTCACTAGTCACTTTTGCTTTTACCGTTCAAGTGATTTTCTGGGTGATTCTGAGGGAAGGCTACAAGGATGATCAGAGGGCTGGAGCATCTCCCGCACGAGGACAGGCTGAGAGAGTTAGGGTTGTTCAGCAGCCTGGAGAAGAGAAGGCTCCGAGGAGACCTTATCGACCTTCCAGTACCTCAGAGGGGCTACCAGAAAGCTGGGGATGGCCTGTTTACAAAGGCTTGTGGTGATAGGACTAGGGGCAGTGGGTATAAACTGGAGAGGGGCAGGTTTAGACTAGGCATAAGGAGGAGTTTCTTCCCCATATGAGTGGTGAGGCACTGGCACAGGTTACCCAGGGAAGCTGTGGATGCCCCATCCCTGGAGGTGTTCAAGGCCAGACTGGATGGGGCCTTGGGCAGCCTGATCTAGTCGGATATCCCTGCCCATTGCAGGGGGGCTGGAGCTAGATGATCTTTAAAGTCCCTTCCAACCCAAACTGTACTATGATTCTACAATGCTGTGATTCTTCTGGAAGCTTTTAAAGGTAAAGGCAGTTGATGTTCTTTGTGTCTGTTTTTTCTTTACCTGGAGGAAAAAGAAGCCAGTCAGAGCCATGTGTGTTGATTGGCAGCAACAAAGAGGAGCTGAATCCTCATGTTGTCTGTAGAGAGAAGTGGAATAAGTTAGCTGCATGTGTTGAAGATTTGGGAGCGTGGGCTTTTGCTGAGATGATTGGGTTGACGTAGAAGGGTTAATGTATGGTCAGTGAAGATGTGCTTTTCTTTTCAGGGCATCTGACTGGAAACTGGACCATCCAGATTGGACAGGGCGGCTTCGTGTCACCTCCAAAGGCAAAACTGCATACATAAAACTGGAGGATAAGGTTTCAGGTAGGGGAAAGGCTAAGGCTTGGTGGGACTACAACTCTGACTGCTCCTGCTGAGCCTGTGTTTCTCAGCCTGCTCAGAGCTGTCCATTGCAGCCTGGGCCACACAAGAGGTTGCTCTCCTTAACATCCAGTTCTTTGTCTACAGGAGAACTCTTCGCCCAGGCTCCTATAGATCAGTACCCTGGCATTGCAGTGGAGACTGTGACGGATTCCAGCCGCTATTTTGTCATTCGAATTCAGGATGAGACTGGTGAGTTGAGGGATGATGTATATGCCAAGTGTTAGGGCTGGAGGACACTTAGACTGATGGAGGTGGGTGTATGCCAGGTGGATTGAAGTGGTATTGGGAGTGCCAAAAAGGCTGGGTAATATGCCTGGTGTGGGAGGAAGGCAAGGTTCTCTCCACTGCACAGAGTCCAGGAGCTAGGAAGGAACATTCAATTTCTGAGAGTGCCTCAGCGGAAGAAGGATGCATCGTGAAGGCAAGGAAAAATTGTCTGCTGGAGCTGCTAGTGTCCAACTGCAGATGTGTCAGAGGGAGGTAGCACAGAGTGGCACAGGAGAAACAGAAGGATTTTGGAGTCAAAGTGCAAATGAATACAAGGACTCATTTGCAGGGCACCTTCAATGACTCCTCCTGTCTCCTTGCTAGGACGAAGTGCTTTTATAGGCATTGGCTTCACGGATCGTGGTGATGCCTTTGACTTCAACGTCTCTTTACAGGACCACTTCAAGTGAGTTGTGCTTTTCTGGAATGTTGTTTTTCCTCTGACCTGTAGAGCATGGCGGGTGGTGGTACATGTTCATTTAACACCGATTTCCTTGGGATAGTCATGAAGCCCTACTCTGGCTCCATAAGGGACACTTGAATGTGCTGCCAACGGTCATGCAATCTAAGAGTCCTATAGGGCCACAACTCTAAGTCCTAAGTGTAGGTCCTGTGCTGCTACAGATGCAGTGTTAGACTCTTGGGTTTGTGGTGATTGCAGCTTTATGCTGGGAGTAGGAGGTAGCTGGTTTGAGAAGGCAAGGTAGTTCTTTGGCGGGTTAGGGAGGAGAACTATGCATTTTTTTTTAAACCCTCTTCAGTATTGCCATGGGGTCATATGTTTTCTCTTTTCTTTTTAGGTGGGTGAAGCAGGAGACTGAGATCTCCAAGGAGTCTCAGGAAGCTGATACACGTCCTAAATTAGACTTGGGGTTTAAGGAAGGGCAGACAATCAAACTGAACATTGGGGTAAGCAGTTGAGTTTATTCTGCTTCTTTGTATATATGGGTGTATGAATGGAGAGTCTTTCTCACTTGTGCTTTCTTTTTACACAGAACATGACAACAAAGAAAGGAGGAGCAGCGAAGCCCCGTGCATCCGGATCAGGGAGCCTAAGCCTACTGCCACCCCCACCAGGAGGCAAAATTGCAGTCCCTCCTATCCCTCCTCCTTCTTCTACAGCTATTGCCAACCATGTCACACCACCACCTGTGCTGAAATCTAGCAACACGAACAGTGCAGGTAAGCATTAGCATAGAGCAAACAACCATACTAGTGGGTATGTAGAGAGGACTGGGGCTGGCTTCAGAGAACCAGTGCTCTGTTTTGTGTCAACAGTGCCCTGTGAGACATGATGTGTCCTGAGGGCTTTGCTTTCTTTAACCTAAGGTTCTTCATGTTTGTTTGATGCCTGCTTGCTCTCTTTGCAAGGAGGACAGCATTGTACCTCTGGCTTTGTAAAAGGAGAAGCCAAGCGGCTTGGGTAAATCAGGTCAGGGGACCGAGTATGAAATTTAAATGGTTGTTTCGTGAACTTAGTGTGCTTTAGGAACACTGGCAGAGCTATGTAGGGTGTCCAGAAAAGTACTACACAGTCGCTTGTTTTCCATGGAAAAATATAGATAGACTTGTGGCCGTTGTTGAAAGATAAAGGGAAAACACTTCTTGAGTGGCTTTGAATAGGCAGAAAGAAAACTTCAGCATGAGCAGCACAAAGACGTCCAAAGTTTAGTGGGTTTGCAGACATAGTGTGGTCTTTTAAAAATATGTATAGAATTTTATATAATATAACAATGAAGTATATAAGTGTATATGTAAGTATATATATACTGAACTTCATACATACAAAGCCAAATTCAAGATCATACACCTGCAGTGGGGCAGTCACCAGTATCAGTACAGATGGGGGATGGTTGGATTGACAACAGCACTGCGTACAAGGACTTGGGGATACTGGGGGCTGAAAAATGGGATACCAGTCAACAGTGTGTGCTTGGAGCCCAGAAGGCAAATCATATCCTGGGCTGCACCAAAAGAAGCATGGCCAGACAGTTGAGGGAGGTGATTCTGCCCCTCTACTCCACTCTGGTGAGACCGCCACCTGGAGTATTGTTTCCAGTTCTGGGGTCTACAGCAGCGGAAAGACATGGACTTGTTAGAACTGGTATGCAGGAAGGCCATAAAAATAATCAGAGGGGTGGAACACCTATCCTGTGAAGAAAGGCTAAGAGAATTTGGATTGTTTAGCCTGGTGAAGAGAAGGCTCTTGTGAAACTTTAGTGTACAGCTTTTCAATATATAAAGGAGGCCTAAAAGAAACCTGGAGAAGGACTTTTTACCAGGACCTGTAGCGAATAGGATAGGGGGCATTGGTTTTAAACTGAAAGGCAGTAGATTTAGTTTGTATATAAAGAAGAAATTCTTTGCAATGAGAGTGATTAAACACTGGAACAGGTTGCCCGGAGAAGATTCCAGCTGGATCTGATGGAGCTTTTGAGAAACCTGATCCGGTGAAAGATGTCCCTGCCCACTGCAGGGGTGTTGGACTAAATTACCTTTGAAGGCCCCTTCTAATTGAAACCATTTCATGATTCTGTAAGAAAGAGGTCTCTGCAGTCTTCTGGATGCTGTACCACTTCTAGTGTGACCATACAGAGAAGTCTGGAGAGCTGAGGGTACTCTTGTGGAGGCAGAGACTTTAGTAGTGCTGTATGCAGATCAGAGAGAGAAGAAAACACAGACTTCTGAACAGGACTGGGCTCCAGCACGTGATTTTACTGTTACGGTGACATCTGCTTGGCAGCTATTATGATTGCTGAGCTTGGGCTGAATCTGAGCTTTATTTCTACTAGGAAAGGTAGTATGTCACAAAGCTGCCAGTTGGTGTACCAGGTGGGGAGTGAATAGTTCTTGCAGATAATGTATTCCTGTAGTAGGAGCTGGAGGCTCAGAGCACATTCAGCAAAAGGAGTTGCTGTTACAACAAAATCATTAAAAAGTCTTAATTTTGTTCTGGAGGGAGAGCTAGAGTCCCTTCAAAGATTCTCTGCTCCTGAATCCTTCAGTCTTTGTAAGGTGACAGTTTAAATGCCTGTGGGGTTTTCTTCATGATTAGCTTGATTTGTTTTTTTCTTCCTTCTGCCTCAGACGTTCTATTAGACTTAGATGCTCCTGCATCCGCACCCAAGGCACCAGCATCAGCTACCACAGACCTCTGGGGAGACTTCAGCACTGCTTCTAGGTAAACTGTGGTGAAGGGTAGTGTCCTCTTGGGCATTGGAAAATCCATAAGTTAAGAAATTTTATTAGATCTTCTCCTTTGATTCTCCTTTCTTTATTTCAGTGCTGTTCCCAATCAGACTCCTCAGCAGTCCAGCTGGGTCCAGTTTTGAATGATCAGACCAGTGGAACGGGACAAACTGATGACCAAGAGGCTCTAGAAGCACCAAATCAGGATCAGAGTGGGCACAAACCTCTCTAGTCTTCAATCAAAAACAAATTGGGACAATCCTTCCTTTTTAAGCCAGATCTTCACTTCAGTCAAAACTTCACTATTTTTGATCCCACAGTAAAACCACTGAACCTAAAGAAAACATGCTGACTCCTCGCAAGATGGGCAAGGAGGAGAGAGGTAGCCTCATCTCTCCCACCCACTTGGCCATTATATGGTAAATCCTAGCTCTTATTCCCTGTCTTACCATACAGGGGAAGCAAGAATCCTGAAGAAGGTGGGTTCAGGCTGAGTAGATGCCTCTGGGATCCTTGTCCTTTAAATTTTTGCAGGTTAGACTGTTAGTTTTTGTGACTGCTTTCAACAGTGACTCAAGTCTCGGCAGCTTAGCATGTAGTGCTGAGGGCAACTGCACTTGACTGCAGTTTATAAATTGAATCTGTAAGGAGATAGATCTTGTCTCAACACAAGCCCTCTGTTAAATTATATATGTGGTGAGGAGTGAATCTCCCTATGCACACACTACTCTTCCTCTTCTTGATGCAATTCTTGATAGTGCTGGGTATTCCTGTGCTCTTCTGGGAGGAGTCACACAAGTCCTTGGGTAGACCTGCTGCCATTGTGCTGTAGCTCCAGGTGGGCACCCCATCCTGAGGCTCCTTCTTTGGCTTGCAGGTTCACTGGAGGAACTTCTCTCATTTTCACTCCTTTCTCCCTCCTGCCCTACTCAAAGGCCTTGTTGTCATTGAGCTGGTTTAACTGGAAATAGCATAAATAAAAGCAACCCTGTTTTTATAATTCGGTGCTTACTTGCACTAGATGACAACCAGGTAATCCCACCACTCAGCATTCCATGTTCTTGCATTACTGTCCTGACCCCTGGCCTTGTGTTTTGTCTTGGCTCTGTGTTACAAGTATTGCATATCCATGCCACAGTAAGAGCTACGGTTGGACAGTGGTGAAGGGACAGAGTCCTCTTTTTCAACTCACATTTATTATTTGGGCAAGCAATGTATAGTAGGCACAGTCTTTAGAACTGTCGCAGCCAAATTCTCCCACCTATGTTCCTTCTTGTGGCTTTTCTCCTGAGGCTAACTTTCTAGGGATGTGAGCTGGTTATTGAAACTTGCATGGGTTTTTTTTGGTTTATTTTTTAATGTGTCCCAAATGCCTTCTATTTCCTCTGCAGTTTAGGGGATTAGAAAGATGTTGAAGGCCCTTACTTCCTCTTCAGGAGAATTTCCAAATGCCCTTTGGTCTGGACACTATTCTGTCTGCATCAGCTATGGATGTGGTCTGAGGTGTAAATCTGATTAACCTGGGCAAAGCCCGTGGGCAAGCTGGAAGCCTCACAGTGCTGGCTACCCTCCATGCTACCTGACAAGCCAAAACACTAGCTCAGAAAGTGGTCTCAGTGACCCATCTACAGCTGTACCCAGTTACTAGAACACTAGGATTTTGGTACTTCACTAGGAGGCTTCTTTCTGTTTTGAGCACTGAACTAGCAACAACACAGTAACTCGATATGCTCTGCTAGCACACCTGTGGCACTAGATTTTTCCCTTTGGGCAAAGACTTCTGTTCAGGCTTTTACAAGAGAATAGTTAGCTGTAAGCACCTTGTACTTGTGAAGGTCTGTCGTCCTTTTTGTCTTCTTAATACAACAGGGCATTTTGGAGACAAAGTTTCACTTAGACCATCCCTCTGGAAAGCAAGATCCTTGAAAATAGCTCTAAAGCTGCTGCAGTTCCACTTGTGGAAGTTGGGACCAGACTGTTCTTGGATGTATTTTACGTTGTCATTTAAATGTGATCCCCTTTTGGTGTTGACCCTGCACCCCTTTCCCACCTTCATAATCCTGCAGTCTCATTGTGCTTAAACTCCCTGCCTCCTCTGAATTTGTGGGTGGCTAGACTCTGCTAGCAAAGTCATGGACTCTGCTGGCTGGGTTTTTGGTTTTGTTTTCCTTATTTTTGCTTGAATCATTGTGAGGTCCTGTCATTTCAACTATGTATCAGTTCCCCAAACCGAGAAAGTTCATGACACCAATTAACAACTAACTAGGAGCCTCTTCTGTATTGTTTTAGTTAGTGTTCTGGAGATAATATATTATGTATTTGAAAAGCTGAATAAGCAAAAATTAAAGATATATGTATATAAAGCATAAGATGTACTGGTGCAAATGGTAATTAAACAAGTAATATTGGGGAAAATACTGTCACGAGTCCTCTAAGTTGTGAAATTGTTGCTGCTTTGGAAGCCCTGCAGATTGAAGGTCTTTATGTCTCCAGCAACTAACTATCCTTCAGCGAGGGCTTTATGGCCTACAGACTGGACAAGAGCAACTTTAGAAGTGAAATGGATTCAGGCTCTGTCTGGGTGAGGAAGTAGGAGTGTGGAAGAAGGACATGAAAATGACATGGCTGTTCCAAATGAGATAGAAAACAACCCACACAACAACATGGAAACAGGCCTGGCTGTAGGTGTGTGATAACTTGATAAGAATGTGGGTAGAATTAGAAAGTGAGAAAACTTAGTTGTCCTGCAATTTAGCCTTTCAGACATTTGCAGCTTCTACACCCTGCAGATGTTTTCAGAATCTGTTCCTGCCATGCCTGTAAGTGGGAAGCTGAGTGGGTCCTTTGTCAGGGAACTGCTCTGAAAGGGAGAGTGAACCGAAAGCTGAGTCACAGCAAAGCAGGCAGAGGCAGCAGCCTTGCTGACAAAGGAACATTCCCATAGTACCTATGCAGGAAGATCAGAGCAGGTCAGGATGAGGATTTAGATCAGCAGGATGAATGGCTAGGCATGGACACTGGCTCAGGCAGGGATCAGGGGTGAGACTCTTAGCTGAGGTAATCTGACAGGCAAACCTTGCTGAAGTGGCTGAAAGTCAGACACTTATATTATGTAAGCTGGACTTGATTCCAGGGAGCCATTCTCACAGAAGATGGAGAATATGCTTAGGACCTTGACATTCTTCTGTCAAGTCTGATCACAGCCATCTCTTCTGGCACATCCATGCTTGCTTGGTGTTCCTGTGTCAGACAGCAAAGCTCTACATGGGATGGTCTTGGAAGTATTAAGTCAGCTGCTTGAATGACACCAGTAAGCAGTGGTGTCATTGTTGAGTGTTCTAGCACCTGCAGTAGGTAAAAGAAAATAGCTAAATGTCTACATTTCTTCTGATCTAGGAGCAAAGCTGTTCTATTGTTTTGGTCAATATTGTGGATATGTTGCATAGGTCCTGGCCAGGCAGAAGATGAAGGGTCTCTGACTTTTCAGGAGGTACTTGCAGCAAAAAGAGCCTAAGAGGGTACTTCTCTAGAGTAGGAGGATTTTCAGGTGAGGGATACCTAAGGGAAGTGCTGGAATGTACTCCCTTTTGTGCATAGAGAAGCATAGGGGAGTGGAAAACAGTTCATAAGGAAGAGCTTACTCCTCTCTGTACATCTTCCTACTATCCATCTCTTTCCTCACAGTGAGGCCTGCTAGAACACTACAGCATCACGTGTCCCATGTAAATCCTTTCTCCCTTCTCCTTGGCAATCATCAGGAATAATCTTTCCATTCCTAGTGGGAGACGTTGGCTGTGATGGTAAGTTACTTGTGAAATGACTTGACCTGTGACTGGAATGGCTGAATCTGCTCATGTCTTCCTGTGCTTTTTCTTGCCAGTGGTTTCTTCTAACATAACTGTAGTATTGGTGATCGGAAGATTCACGCGATGTACGGAAAGAATAGGGAACGTAGGCTGCCAACGTGGCTTTAAGGAGGTGTGGCAGTGGCGAGAACCCGGTTTGTGGGAAGGTACCAGGAGGCGTGGTTATCTTTAAGAGACTATATAAGGCTGTGTTGTTATTGAATAAACGCCTTTGTAGCATCCCCATATTGGTGTCTGTGTTACTTGGCCCGGAGGCGGGGGTGGTCTCCGTACCGTTCTCTCTCGGACGGGTTGATGTTGTAGGGCGTACTGCAACACATAGCAGAAGCCAGTATGCAGGCTCCTTAAGACCCACAGCCTCTGATGTTGCAGACAATAGCATTGGGTAAAGGATTAAGGCCAAACCTTTAGTGTGGATCAGCAGATTAAACTGAGCAATATCTCCTGAATGTTTATTATATTCTTATGTACTACATCAACTGGTTTCCCTAGGCAGCTGGGAAGAGCTGCCTTTTCTGAGAGGACAGTGGTTGAAGCTAGAGAAAAGTTAATGCCAAATGGGAGACAGACTGTAGCACTTGGAAAGAATCAAGAAACAAGTGTCAAAGGGAAGATCCCAGCTTTGTCTGGTTATTCGTTGTCATTTCTTTCGTGAGAGCTGTAGCTGAGGTGGGATGTGAGCATTTTCCCCCCTCTTCCTCCATTAATTCTATTCTATGTTCTGTGACTTCAAACCCCCATCTCTCAGCTCTGCAGGAACTGTACCTCCTACAGCCATGAAATATGGATTACAGGCAGAAATTTGCTGGCTTTGACAAAGCCTTGATGCTGTGTGTGGACTCCTGAAAAAATGGAGGAAAAGATGTCCATTGGAGGAAATCAAATTCAAAAAACAATCAAGAAACCAAAACCCTAAGCCTTCCTGAGCAGCTTGGAACCTGCACTGATCCAGTTAAATCAGCATAAACCTACAAAGCTCTACGAGGGGGCACAACTAAGCTGCAAATACATGAAAACAGGTCGCTGGGGGGGCAGGTCTAGTGCTTATTATATTATGTGAACAATAGATTCTCAGTCTAGAGATGTTTTAAGTTTCTTTCTTCCAGGTTAATAGCTTTGTCCATACTTAGAGTCAGGAAAAGCACATTATGGGATGTAATGCCCTTCTCCTAGCTTGATAGCTTAATTTTGCCAGCTGCCTTTATCTATAGCTGTGTCCTCAGCCAATGGTGGGTCTCTTGATAAACATTCCTTGAAGCTGCCTCTGAGCATGGGAAGATTAGTCAGCAGCAGCCGGTGCCTGTACTGTCTCCTGACTTAGAGCTGCTTTTGCCAGCTGCCATTGCGAGCCAGGTAATTCACGATGGCCTGCTTTCCCTTTTCTCTCCCTGGCATGGTAGAATGGCAGCTCCTGCAGGGTGGGGCAGAGGCAGCTGGCTTGCTTAGGAGACTGTCTCTTGAATCCTTGAAGCAGTCTGAAGAGATAGTCCCTGAAAGATTAAACTGCCTGTAACTTCCAGCCTTTATGCTGAACCTTGTGCTTTAGATACGTAAGGAGATGTGGTGCTTCCCTGCCCTCCTAGCCTGGTCCTCAAGCCTCGCTGGGTTGGTGACGAGTGATTGCCCGTTCAGTCTCACTGTGACCGTGTGCTGCCACCTGCTGCTGAATAACCTTGTTGTGGAGCTTCTGGCAACCACCATCATCTCCAGGGACCGCCAGGACCCCCAGCAGTGTGGGAGAGAAGGATGCACCTGGCTAGCACTGGTCAAGTGCTCTCTGCAAAGAAATCACAGCTATTGTCTGTCAGCAAGAACACACTGACTCCTGGACTGGCTGCCTGCAGTGACCTCTCCTGTGCAGGAGAGAGTTGTGCCTAGGAGGACTGTGGGCAAGGGCTGGACCTGTGTATGGAACAAGCCACAAAGTAAAACTGCAGCATTTGGAGGTGTCCCTAGTAGCATCTGAAATAGAGGGGAGAGGAAACGGTGCTAAGAGGCTATAGACTGCCTTGGCTGTATGTTGGTCCCAGAGTCAGGGTCTGCCACTAATACCTAAAGCTGAAGTCAATACCATGGGTTCATGTACAATGCACGCTTGGAAACAATGACTGCATACTTTTTGGGTAGAATAACAGGAAAAGTACTTTAGGAATACATTCCACACTGAAATAGAGTTTCTGTAAGCAGAGAACTTGCCCTCAATAGTCTAGATGCAGAAGTGGCTCTGCAAGGCTTGAATGTATACCTGCCAGCCATAACTATCTCCTAGCACAACTTTTGTGCCTGGCTGAGGTGAGGTGGATTCTATGGTGGCCCAGCAGCACCTGGTGAGACATTTGACATGGCAGGTTAGTGAGAAGTAGAGAATCTAAGGGTGATCCTTTAGCTCAGGAAGGACAGAGGCTGTGTAAGGACTAGCAGGATGTGATGTGCCTACTCCATCTTAAAATGCTAAATATACAAATAAATGTGTATTGGAGGCAGAATCTAAAAGACATAGGCCATGGTGCTTCAGGCCAGTATGGGTCAGCGAGGAGCACTTTATTCTCTGCATAAGTCCCTGCTGGCAATTCTGGAGCCAGCAAAGAGTCAGTAGCAGGGGCCCTTTGCCCTCTGAGTCAGTGCCAGCTCCCTGCTGGAGGCTGGCACCCAGGAGTACCATTTACCTGCCCTTCACTGTGCCAATGCTGACTTCAGCACCCTTGCATGGTAGAAGCGGTTGATGTAGGCACCTGGAGAGCACATGCTCTTCAAAACCAAAAAAATACCCTTCCCAATGAAACCATATTGATATCTGTGTTGTGAAGAAGCTCCTGTGTGCAGTTGAACCCCAAAGCTAGGGTTCTCACTGTCTGGCATTAAAGCTTCCCTAGTGTATTTCAGTATCAAGGTGCCAGGGAGCATCTGGCTGAGCTGACTATAGTTCCTGGGGTTTTTTTAACTTTCCATGGTTGTTTCCGGATCACTTTTGCCTTGTCCTGTCCTACCCATGTGTAGGACAGCTGTGCTGATCTCGAGGCAGATGATGTTCCTCTCCCCACTGCTGGTCAACGCTATTGTAGGGCCTTATGGACACAGATGCTCCAAGGGACGTGCAGGGCTTTCTTGACTAAAGGGTGCCTGGTAAGGGTCAGCAGAGGCCGCTTCAAACCTTACCGATGACTCTGCTCTGGAGGGCAGGAACAGGTGAGGGAGCTGTAGAGCTCGGAGACTCGTGCTGCTGTTCCAGTGCCATCTAGTGAGACAGCCACGGTTCAGCTCTCCCCAAAATGTCCCTCGGAGAAGGCTTTGCTACATTTCGCTCAAGTGCGTGGGTGTGGAGATGTGGAGGGAAACAGCTGGAGGTCAAATAAGAGTTGCCCCTAAGGTTACAGTATGGGTCTCGTTTACGTTATCTAATAGCCCCCATGCATGCCTGGTGACTCTAGTGAGTTTCCATTTTTGTGCTTTCCACTCCCTTTCCTCCCCTTTCAAAAGAGGGATGTGAAGATCATTCACTCAGACTGAATTCAGGGTAGTTGGGATCTCTGTGATCCTTGGACAGAACTGACAATGAAGCATGAAGAATTGTTTCTGTGGGGAGTTGTTACGTGGCAGTAGCTTGTTCATGCATATCCCACGTGCCTGTTTTAAGAAGCTAAATATAATAGCCCTGCTTCTGAAACAGGCCACTGTGTCTGACTTGCATCTGGCCAAGGTTTGGAGTCAGATGTGCAGCTGTGGCAAGCAACTTCAGTATCTGGATCAATAATTTATGGCCCTGAGGCTTGTGGCTCAGACCCAAAAGAAGGGGATGAAGGAGTCACGTTACCAGTTGTGGCATAAAACAGAGCTGTGAAATAATGCACCTGAATGCATCCTCCGTTGACTTTGAATAATTTGTTAATTAGGGGGGATAAATGATAAGTATCTTTTGTCTTCTAAAGAGGCAATCCTGGGTTAATAGTATGTCTAAAGAGGTGATCTGGAGCTTCTTGTCTGTTTGAAGCATCTCCGGACACTGTTCTTTCTCCTCTTATTCCTCCCCATATACCTGACGGATTTTCAGAGCCTATAAATCAAGGTGAGTGCATGATTTTCCCTTTCTGAAGCTGACTGAGTTTCATACATTCCCTTGGTTGGAAACGTCCTTTGCGATCATCAAACCAAACCATATCTGTCTACTACTAATTAGTATCCCTAAGCATGTAATCTACATGTCTACTCAACCACCTCCCTGGGCATCTGTTCCAATGCCCAATAATCCTTTCAGTGAAGAAATTTTTCCTTATGTCCAATCTGAACCTCCCCTGGCATGACTTGAGGCCATTTCCTCTTGTCCTATCACCTGGGAGAAGAGACCAACACCCACCTCCTACAGCCTCCTTTCAGGCAGTTGTAGACAGTGATGAAGTCTCCCCTCAGCCTCCTTTTCTCCAGACTAAAAAAACCCAGTTCCCTCAGGTCTCATAAGGCTTGTTCTCCAGCCCCTTCACCAGCTTCATTGCCCTTCTCTGGAGGTATTCCAGCACCTCAGTTTTCTTGTAATGAGAAGCCCATAACTGAATACAGTATTTGAGGTGTGGCCTCACCAGTGCTGAGAACAGAGGCACAATCACTTCCCTGGTCCTGCTGGACACAACATTTCTGATACAAGCTGGGATGCCATTGGCCTTCTTGGCCACTTGGGCATACTACTGGCTTGTGTTTAGCCAGTTGTCAACCAACACCCCCACATCCTTTCCTACCAGACAGCTTTCCAGCCAGACTTCTCTTAGTCTATTGCACTGCATAGGGTAGTTGTGCCCCAAGTGCAGGATTACTCTGCACTTGACCTTGTTGAACCTTATACCACTGGTCTCAGCCCGTCGATCCAGCCTGTTCAGATCCCTCTGCAGAGACTCCCTACCTTCCAGTAGAACAACACTTCCTCCCAGCTTAGAGTCACCCACAAACTTACTAGGGTTACATTCAGTCCCCTCATCCACATCATTGGTATAGATATTGAACAGAACTGGACCCAGCACCAAGCCCTGGGAACACCACTTGTGACCAGCCTCCTGGATTTAACTGTATTCACCACCACTCTTTGGGTCTGACCATCCAGGCAGGTTTTTACCCAGCAGAGGGTGCACCTGTCCAGGCCAGTGGTAGCTAGTTTTTGCTCCCTCAGCTCAGATAGCTTTGGGACGTGGTCTGTTCTGCTTGAAACTCTCAGCTCTAAGTAAAACTTGGCAGAGATGTGGGCATGGAAGGAATGAACAAACCCTTTTAGGGAGGAATGTCTCTTACTCTTTGCTCCTATTTTTTCCCTCCTTCCTTCCACCATGGTACTGTAACCATAGTGTTTTGCAGAACTCCTGAGCTCTGTCAAAGTATGAAAAGTGTCACTCTAGGTGGTTTTGCTCAGGACACAAAGTATCGCTGCTGGCTCAGGCCTGCCTGTGGCAAAATGCTGCCACCAGCCACAAATCGGTGTGACTTTGCAGTGAAAACTTCTGTGTAATCAGCTCTACTGTCTACTCTCAGCTCTCTCAGTTCAGTTCTTCTTTATATCCTCCTCACTCTTGAGTGTTCAACTGTCTTTTTCTCTGAGCTTCTATGGCTCCATATAACCCATTTATCACCAGATCATTTAGTGTATCTGTATGACCTTCTTCTGTCATCAGCAGGGCCTTCCAGAAGAGGCCACTTCTCCCTGCAGCTCTGACCATGCATGTTGTGAGCCATGCATGAGAAGGATGTATGATGCTTTTCTCTCTAGTACCAGCAGCCTGCAGTGTGCTCCTGGAGTGAGAACAGTATTATCCTGCCCCTCCCTTCTCTAGCCCGTTCCTTGCAGCAGGGGTACACAGTGGCATTAGTTATTGCTAGATTCCCTCTAACCAGCCAAATCCATCTGGAAATCTCAAGCCCCTCGTTGACAGGTGTTGGGGCCCCATTCCCCGTGCTTCAGTGCTTTTTTTTTTGTGCTCTTTCCTTGGCTGTGAGGGGTTCTGCTCTCCCTCTACTACCTCCATGTCCAGTTCTGCCTCAGTCTGTAGAAGGGTAGGGTGATGTGGAGAGGGAAGACCGAGAAGGTGGTGTGCATTCACTTCTAATGCTCTCCTCACCCAGGTGCAGGGACAAAAGAACAGGACTGGTCTTAAGATGTCTTTGAGTGTCCTGGTAGACTGCTCTAGCTAGAAGTGAATTAAGTGCAGGGTGATAGCATGACTGTCCTATCAGCAGGCAGCTAGGTTCTATTGGAGATGTGGTAGAGTTTTGCAGATGCTTTCTGTAAACTGAAGGAACTAACTATTAATCCCCTATACACATTTTTTGTCTGCTTACCATGAAAAGATTTGCCTTCTTATCTCACAGTTGCCCACTTTCCTTAGAAGTATTTGCTGAGGAACCTCACAATTAGCTGGATTATTCTGCTGCACATGATTACTGAACTCTTCTGAGAATTACATGAGGCATGATTTCCTTACAAGAGTCATATTTACTACTACCTACAGTACAGCATTCTTATGCAAATGTCGAGTAATTTTATTTTTTGTTATAATTGATATTAACTTGGACATTACAGATGCAGAACCTTTAGCTTCCAGGCAAAAGCTCTTCTGAGTGGACAACTGGATGGATGGCTGGGCCCAGAGAGTGGTGAGAAATAGAGTTAACTCTAGCTGGAGGCCAGTTACAAGTGGGGTTTCCCCAGGGCTCAGTGCTTGGTTCAGCCCTGTTCAATGTCTTTATCAATGACCTGGATGAAGGCATCGAGTGCAAACGTAGCAAGTTTGCAGATGACACTAAGCTGAGTGGAAGTGTTGATCTGCTGGAGGGTAGGGAGGCTCTGCAAAGGGATATGAACAGGCTGGACCGCTGGGCTGAGGCCAATAGCATGAGGTTTAACAAGGCCAAATGCCAGGTCCTGCACTCAGGGCACAACAACCTTATGCAGTGATACAGACTAGAAGTCTGGCTTGAAAGCTACCTGGAGGAGAAAGACCTGGGGGTGTTGATTGGCAGCTGATAGAACACAAGTCAGCAGTGTGTCCAGGTGGCCAAGAAGGCCAATGGCATCTTGGCTTGTATCAGAAACAGTGTGACCAGCAGGTCCAGGGACATTATTCTCCCTCTGTACTCAGCAGTGGTGAGACCTCTCCTTGAATACTGTGTTCAGTTCTGGGCCCCTCACCACAAGAAGGATGTTGAGGTTCTGGAGTGAGTCCAGAGAAGAGCAACGAAGCTGGTGAAGGGGCTGGAGAACAGGTCTTACGAGGAACGGCTGAGAGAACTGGGGTTGTTTAGCCTTGAGAAGAGGAGGCTGAGGGGAGACCTCATTGTTCTCTACAACTACCTGGAAGGAGGTTATAGAGAGGAGGGAGCTGGCCTCTTCTCCCAAGTGACAGGGGACAAGACAAGAGGGAATGGCCTCCAGCTGAGCCAGGGGAGGTTCAGACCTGACATCAGGAAAAAATTTTTTACTGAAAGAGTCATTGGGCACTGGAACAGGCTGCCCAAGCTGGTGGTTGATTCACCTTCCCCAGAGGTGTTTAAAGGATGGGCAGATGAGGTGCTGAGGTACATGGTTTAGTGTTTGATAGGAATGGTTGGACTTGATGATCCTGTGGGTCTTTTCCAACCTAGTGATTCTGTGAAATAACCCTAGATTTCTCCCCTCCTGTCTTTGGCTTATTCCTTCTTATCTTGCACTCAGTGAGTAAAATCTACTTAAGGCAAGATGCCACCCATCATTATTAGGAACTGTTTGACCTCTGAGATTCTTTGCAAACCCTGGAACCATCTTACCCAGACCTGCTAATTCTGTACCTTTTGTGTAATCACTTTTATTTTGGAAAAGTCCTTTGGCTTAGCCCCCCACAAAACAAGGAAGGTTCTTTTGTGAGAATTTCTCCAGTTCCTTTTTGTCAAATCTTCTAAAGAGTTGCTAAGTATTGGCATTGACCTGCCAATCTGATGTCCCTGTGTAATCTCCACTGTCACCTGTGATGACTGAGTGGGATTAAGCTGAAAGATATCTATGGAGAAACACGAGTATTGTGTAAGTATGGGGGTGTACTGCATAGGACAAGCAGAACACAGGTGGAGGGGGAAGGGGCAACAGGGGAACAGCAGTGGAAGCACAAGGAAACAAAGTGTAAATTTGGGGGTTTTTTTAAGCAGGGGCATCTTTTTTTCCTATTCTCACCCCCACAACTCACTGCTGGGCTCGATTCTCCACCCATTTACGTATCACTAGCGCATATGATATTCAAAGCATAAATTTTACTCTCAAGGATATTACCTCGCTGTTGTACAAGAACCCAACATTATATCCTGGGGAAGTGTGGTTCAGTGTTGAATTTTGACAGTAGACAACAACTCCAATGACTGAGAAGGAAGAAATGCCTTAGCTGTTTTTGTTTCACTGGCAAAAAGCTTATGAAGTTACACTGTGACTTCCTTCTCTA
Organism: Coccyzus lansbergi; assembly: GCA_033558105.1. Classification (NCBI taxonomy): domain Eukaryota; kingdom Metazoa; phylum Chordata; class Aves; order Cuculiformes; family Coccyzidae; genus Coccyzus; species Coccyzus lansbergi. The sequence goes on from JAUMJK010000229.1 coordinate 3,826,763, forward strand.
TTTGCTAATTGTATTTCCTGTTTTTTTTTTCATGATGGAAAGTTTGAAACCCTGCCTGAAAATAAGCATTTTCCCCATGTGACCATGAGTCTGTTGTGGCTTGTTTGGCTGGGGATGGAGAGTGGGAAGCATGCAGAAGATTACTCTGACTGAAATCTCAGCACGACATCCGAGGGCATTAACCATATTTCATCAAACACTCAAGGAGGCTTAATTCCAGTGAGAGGGCCAAACCTGAAGACAAAGCAAAGGGCTAGAAGGGTGTTGGAAAGAAAAACAGGCAGCATGCATCTTCTCAAGGGACCAGACTTCTGTCCTGCAGATTCTCCTCTTCTTGTATGAAAGTCACCCTCTTTGTACACAATACAAAAAGGAAAAGTGAAGTCAGTTCAGTACACATGAGATATGAGAAGACTTCTTGGTAATGAAATCCAGTTATGTAAGCTGCATTCTATTTAGGGGCAGTTCTCCCTAATCTGTGTTCAGATGTCCACAACATCCCTGTCTTGCTGTTTAACTCTGCCACATTGTTCTCCTCTGTTGTCTGATGCGTGTTCTTCCTTACACTGTCCTGTCTTACCTCCAACTCTGCCGTGTACCCTCTGTGCTAGCTCTCTTGATGTTCTGCTAGTGTGTCATTTGGGTCTGCCTTGAGGAAATTCCAGCTAGCCAGACTAACTAAGGAAAGCTTTCTCCTTCTTCATTCTGGTTGTTTTGGAGACCTTATTGTGCCTTTTTGATACTTAGAGGGGGCATATAGAAATGATGGAGAGAGACTTTTTCCCAGTGCATGTAGTGAATGAATGAGGGGCAAAGTTTTTAAACTGAAAGACACTAGATCTAGATTAGGTATGGGGAGGAAATTCTTTATGATGAGGGTGGTTAAATGATAGGGCAGGTTGCCCAGAGAAGTTGCAGCTGCCCCATCACTGGAGGTGTTCGAGGCCAGATTGGATGGGGCTTTGAGCAGCCTGTTCCAGTGAAATGTCCCTGCCCATGGCAGGGTGGTTGGACTACATGATCTCTAAAAGTCCCTTCCAACCCAAACTATTCTGTGATTCCTGAGACCTATCTACTGATAGGACCCTTCTTACCCATTTTCTCCAGGTATGCTGACTCGTTGTCATTTCTTCTCAGAAGTTTTTCTGATTCGGCATGTATTTCTTTAACCATTTCCCTTAATTGTATCCTTTCAACTTTTGCTCCAGCTTGAAATCAGCCTAAAGAGTAACCTGACTTTTTTCCCCAATATAATATCAGAGGCCTTTACCAGAAAGCAGAAAAGGGAGATAAATTGTAGTAAAACATATAAACCAGCCCTATTCAGCCTCAGAAATGGAGCCTGACTGCCTGAGGCAAGAGTGCTTGAACTGAGCTTCCACAGGCTGTAAGCCAGATAGAGAGATATGAGTGTGTGCTCTTCCCAATAACCTCTCAGGCCATAAACACCATTATTTTATTCCACTTTGCTTGTTCTCCTCTCTGATTTTAGCCTCATCCTTTTCCATGCCTCCCTGGATGTATCAAACTTCTGATTATTTTCATTCCTCTGGCTAAGGCTGTGACTCCCATTTTCACTTCTACAAGAACAGTTCCTTGTTTGAGATTTGGTTTAGTGCCATCTGGGGCTGTCTTCCCAGAATGAGACATAGCATGTAGTTTTCGATGCAGCAGATGCTGCTTAATAACACAAGGCAAGTGAGGGCAGAATGCATTTTATATTGGGCTGTTGCTATGGCTTAAACTGATCTAAGACCCATGATGGCTGCAGATGTAAGAACAATATCAGAATTACTAACAGATCAAGAAAGGCATGAAGACAAGGGGAGGACAGAGTGAAAAAAGACCAGTGGGCAAAGAAACAAACCAAGAGATCTTAAGAAGGAAACATATCAGCTGAGAATTTTATATGAGGAAGGAGTGCAACTTCCTTTTCAGTTTTTAGGTTCTCCTTTTTCTTTCCTTTTTCAGAAGTTTCCTTACTGCTGAGGCTGAATTCCTGGGCTAAGAAACTGAAAATCTATTCAAAGCATTTCTGAACACTCAGGAATTCTCAGGTTATCACCAGTGCTTCCAGTGTACAGCACATCCTTCTTTGACAGAGGGTGAGTAAGCAGATAGGAATGGCTCAGTAATTTATTGGTGTCTCTGGAACAAGGGACTGAAAAGGCCTACCTTTTCTGTAAAGAAACTAAGGATAGGGATCAGTGACAACACTGCCATTAAATGGCATCAGAAATTACCTATGCTGAGGTGAAGTTCAAGAATGTATCACCTGCTGCAGCAGCTGCAGGTAAGAAATGGGTAATTTTTCAGGGGAAGGGGATATGGAGGGAGAGGGTCTGAAAAACTGGGAATGTGACTCAAGTTTCTAGCTGGTCTTGACAAATTGGTGAGAAATAGAAGGTGTCTACCATTACATGGAGAATGGAGTAGTTTTGAAGTAAGAAGGTCAAGGGGTGTTTACAAGAGCAGAGGTGGGCATCTTCAGGTGGTTGGAGCTGCAACATGATTACTGATGATTACTGGGAGCATAAACAGTGAGTGTTCAATAAGGAGAGTATTTGGACTCCCTTAGTCCTCTGGTTGCAACATCAGTTGTGGTGAATGGTAGAGAGTGCAGGATGGGTGCTTAGCCCTGGTACAATGCAACTAGTAGCTGCCTCTGTGTACTTTATCCGGTCTTGGATAAGAGAGCCATTTTTGGACAACTACTGAGTACCAACAATAGAGACTGTGGTAGTAAATAGCAGCAAATAAGTGCAAGCCCTGGCTGCCTCTGCTCTTGCATCTGAGAGAATGAGGCTACAGATTCCTGCTTATGGAAAGATCAGGAGCAGAGAACCAACATGCCTCCTTACAGTAGACCAGTCAGTTGCCCTCTGAAGCTTTGTGAGAAGCTGCAGAAACTTATAGCCCCATTGTCCTTTGTTCATTGAGAAATGATCCTTGGAAAAGAGAGACCTACAAGTTAAAAGGAAAAACAGACCTGAAAAATCTCTCTAAAATACACAGAGGAAGAGTTATCTGAGAATTGGAGGAGGAATGAATTCTATGATTGATGTCTAATACTCCTGAAAAATAATTGATGCACCAAACACATATTCATTGCTACTAAAAATCACAGTTGTCAAATGGGGCCTTAACTAGACTTTGTGCAAATATAAGACATGTTCTGATCAGTGTATATTCTGTAGTTATTATGTCACAAACAGGACACACAGAGGTATTCCATGCATTATGTTGTCTAAAAAGTCAGGCTCACCACATGGCATGCAAACAGCCAATCTCACACATCAAGTCAAACCACTGATTTTATTTCAGAGTTGCCCAAGTAGGGGCACTCAGTCACTTTCCACAAACCAAGTGCACCTGACCAGAGCCTCCATGTTCAGTTTATTACAACAGCTACAAAGTGAATACTTACCAAGTATTTCCCTATACAAATGACTGGTCAGTGATTTATATAAAGCTACAGGCCATTGCATCATACAAGTTGTCTTCTACACAGGCTCAGTGAGTAGCGGCCTGCTTCTGGAGCTGAGTTGCTTATGTTCCTCTGCCATATTGACAGACCTGATTAACAGGTCTTGATTAATACATCCTCCCCTAGTCCAGATGCCCAAGATGTACCCTAAATCAGATTCTCTGAGTACTGTGTTCTTTTAATTAGTACAAAGTCTCTTTTTTACTTAATAGTTAGTCTGTTCTTCTGATTGCTCATCAAGATGTTTAGAACAGTACACTCACTTGCAATAATTGTTCACATCCTTAGATAGAGAACCCTGCAGGTTCCAGAGGGGTGAAAGTATGTGTAAATGAATGAATAAATTAATTAATATATAATTATCCTGCTAAGGATAGTAACTTTCCTATTTACGGCTCAATTTTATCTCAGTTTTACAACCCCAAACAGAGCAGGCATCAGGTCCAGGTTATTCCTTGCCTGCTCTGAGATATGAGTCATGGAGACAATGTTCATGCTTCTGGCTGACTTGAAAACTCACTATTTCCAGTGCACCAAGATCAGCTGGTTCTGCGTATAGCTAGTATTTCCGTCATAGTAAGGTGGGGGTGGTGGCTGGAAGTTCCTCATTGTGTTCCAAATAACCTATTCCAAAGACACCTGATCCAGCCATGTTCACCTGAGCTGCTCATGCCAAGCTTATGCTAAAGGTTTGGGTTCTGTGGTCAGAGTGTGTCTTCGAGTGTGTCTAGGCAAGTGATCACACACTGGTTCCACTTTATAATTCAAAGGAGTGTCCAGTAATGTATCATTGCACTCCATGCTAATGTCTCTCACAGCCACATGGTATGCTCATAAGATGAGAATTATGACTGAAAATTATCAAAGTTTGAGCAAATCTTGCTGCTCTGTTGTCCTTCTGAGTGGTTACTCTGGCCATGCAGACTTCACACTGATAACAGCCAAGTTCACTTGGGTTTTGTTGTTCTGTAGCAGTCACTGGGAGATAGTGAGGAGTCAGCAGCAGTTAATCAGGAAATATATAATCAGTGGCAGGAGATGGCACAGGATGGGTTTCATGCCACAGTACAGTTAGGATTATTGCATTTTCAACTAGGATTTCCCAGGTAGAAACACAGGTATCTGTGCTGTACTACACTTGTTGTATGAGCCTAGGAGGTGTTCACGCTGAACAAAAATGAAGACTCTCAAAAGTTTATCATTAATATCATAGAATCATAGAATCACCAGAGTGGAAGAGACCCACAGGATCATTGAGTCCAATGATTCCTATCAAACACTAAATGATGCCCCTCAGTACTTTGTCCACCTGTCCCTTAAACACGTCCAGGGAAGGTGAATCAACCACATCCCTGGGCAGCCTATTCCAATGCCCAGTGATCCTTTCTGTGAAATATTTTTTACTAATATTCAACCTAAGCCTCCCCTGGTGGAGCTTGAGGTCATTCCCTCTTATCCTGTCCCCTGTCACTTGGGAGAAGATGCAAGCTCCCTCCTCTCCACAGGTTCCTTTCAGGGAGTTGTAGAGAGCAATGAGGTGTCCCTTCAGCCTCCTCTTCATAAGGCTGAACAACCCTAGCTCTCTCAGCCGCTCCTCATAAGGCCTGTTCTCCAGCCCCTTCACCAGCTTCGTTGCTCTTCTCTGGACTCACTCCAGAACCTCAACATCCTTCTTGTGGTGAGGGGCCCAGAACTGAACACAGTATTCAAGGAGAGGTCTCACCACTGCTGAGTATGGAGGGAGAATAACCTCCCTGGACCTGCTGGTCACACTGTTTCTGATACAAGCCAAGATGCCATTGGCCTTCTTGGTCACCTGTGCACACTGCTGGCTCATGTTCAGTCAGCTGACAATCAACACCCCCCAGAAACCTCCAGGCAGCTTTCCAGCCAGACCTCTCCTAGTCTGTATCATTGCATAGGGTTGTTGTGCCCCAAGTGCAGGACCCGGCATTTGGCCTTGTTAAACCTCATGCCATTGGTCTCAGCCCAGCGGTCCAGCCTGTTCATATCCCTTTGCAGAGCCTCCCTACCCTCCAGCAGATCAACATTTCCACCCACCCAGCTTAGTGTCATTCACTCCCAAGTCTTCTTTAATCCTGTTCGCAGTGAGTGCTACTTTCTCTTTACCCTCCTGTTTGCTCTGGTTTGGATACCTCCCACAACCTAGAACAGTCTCTTAACAACAGTTTACTCCTCCTTCCCTGTGACCCATTGGCCTGCCTACTCCTAAACTTTCTCAGTAGATAAAAGTCAGGCCCTGACTTAATGTGATATACGCTACCCTACTGGACGTAGCCCTCTGCTCCTTGCAGAGTGTAGCCTAGTTTTACAACAGCAAATCTCTTAATGCTGACTTGAAAAGCAGAGATGGAAAGGAAAAAAAAAAAGATTCTGTGCCATCGTAACTTTGTGCATTTTTTTTTTATCTCCTGCCCTCATTCAGCTTACACCAACCTTCTACAAAGAAAGTCCAAAAGCTAAGAAGCAAGCATAAATATTTTTCTAGAGAGAAGTCAACATGAAATCTTCATGTGAATGTCTCAAGTTTTATGGAAAGAGCAATGTTGTATTTGCCAGTTCTGAGCTCAATCTAGCAAGACATGGTTTCACTCCAGATTTTCAGGTCATGTGAAGGTCTCAACCCTAAACACCAGCAGTTAGCACTGATATCTCACCAGTGATGCTGGGGCTGTGAACAGTCTTGCTGAACCTGACCTTACCCAGAAACAGCAGAGGTTCTCTGCTCTGTTCCAGTGTGCCCCTCTTCCAAACCGTGTGACTTTCACATCAGAATTGAAATTGGGTTTTTTTTCTGAGCAGCTCTCCCTTGAATTGTACACCCTTGTTATGTGGGCTAACTGACACAGTTGACTGTATTTGGTATTTTCCTTCACTTGTAGTATCTTCTCAGACAAAGAAGGATGGGCACCATCCCCAGAAATACCCACTTTGGCTCCCATGGCTGATCTCACTGCTGCTTCTCTTCTTGTGCATTGCTCTTGTTATTCTCCTTGGTGAGTATGTGCAGGCTGATTACAGAAGAAAGCTCTGTGGGAAGTGCTGGGAGAGAAAAGCAGAGAAATATTTGCCCAGAGGGGAACATCTTCCAACCAGAAGTGAACATCTTCCAACCACAAAGGAGCTTTTACTCAGGAATATTTTCCTGAGTGCCAATATCTGGTCTTGGAAAACCCATTTGTTGAATATTTGAAAGGTGTATTTAGGATCAAAATATTCCCTGACTACTTAAACACTGTGGATTTAAGGGTACAGTGGTGACATGACACAAACTTCTCTTTTGCAGGCCAGCCAAACCAGAGGTTTTGGCCAGCTGGTATGTGGGAGCTAGGACAAGTGCAGCATTATGCCAGATTATTCTGTTGTACACACCCTCTTTCTTAGAATGATGGAAAGAGTTAGGTGTAAACAGACTCCCGGAGGTCTCTAGTCCAATGCCCTACTTGAAGCATTTCCATTTTCATAACTTCAGAGCTGTTTGGGATTTCTGTAAGGTCTCAGGCTGTCCTACCCTGACTTTGTACATGTCTGCATACACACACACACACACACACACACACACACACACACACACACCCCGTTTATCCTGAGACCTTTCCAGTCTTCCCAGGTTATACACCTCATCTTACATAGTTTCTTTTGAACAGTGGAGCAGTTCTCTACCAGCTTACCACACAGGAGGAACTCAATAACATTTGGCAGAAGGGAGAAAGCCTGGAGATGGTAGCACAAGTGCCTATACAAGCAGCTGGACCTGCAGTTGATCTCTCTAAGGTGCTTTGACACACTCCGTATCCTAATGGAAAAAAACCAGTTTTTCTCAGTATAGGGATTCACTTATCAGTCACAGACACTGCTATGATTATTCTGCCCTCATCACTAGTAACAATATTTCTCTAAATGAATATTTCTAATTAAAAATAGATACCTGTATTACTTAGCACAGCCTGATCAGCTTCCAATCAGTATCCACTAGTATCTGAGTTAGTGGTAAGTCCTTCAGGTTGAGGATGTGGTCTGCTGACACCTGTCACCAACACCCTATAAACCAGCTAGTAAGTCCTAGGAGCTTCCCTGCAACTTTGGTTTCAGTAGCTCTAGCTATGCGTGACTACGTTCACCTGAACTGTCTTTGTTGCTGATAAAATAAGCCAATCTCATGTGTTACTAATCCATACTACTGTTGATATGTATCTTAGGAAGAGATAAACTGAAGTACTGCTTTTTATTCATTGATTGTAAAGATATTTAGACAAGAAGCTTGGCTGTAGGCATCTCTGGCAAATGCCTATGATTGGGTGGAATCAGTCCTTCCCTGTCTAGCATGTACTTAGTGTGATGTCCTTCCAGTAGTCCTGCTCTATAACATGAAAGATTGTCTCTTTTTGCGTGGGAAGACAGACATACCACTTGTTCAGGCCAGTTTTCTCATAACCTCAGACCAGGGATCCACTAACTCCACACCTTCAACTACACAACACATGAGGAGTCCTGATGTCAGCTGTTGAGTGATGGGACAGACTGTTGGCAAACCACAGGTTGGCTACAACCATCAGACACTGCTTGAGTGGATCACAGACTTCTCTAGCTTTGTTGGCCAGGTAATCCTGGCTAGATTTTGTACATCAGTGGGCAAAGGAGTCCCTGCAGGCATCTGTTGGATGCCAAGGGCAGAAATGGCTATTCCCTTCATGGAGATGACAGAAGTTACCCCTTGTGAAATGGAAAGTGACAGCCTGAGGAGAAGCAATGCTGAGACAGTGCTTGGTGGAGGGAAAAATAAGCGAAGCCGAGAGACAGTGTGCAAGAAGCCAGGAGGAAGGAGTAATCCTGGCAACTTCCCTCTCCCTTTCCAGTTATGCCTTTCTCCCATGGAGGCTACCAGCCCACAGTACTACAGCAGAAATTCATGGAGTGGGAGTGTGTCTCAGAGATGCCACAACACAAAGGTCAGTAGTGCTGGCAGGGGTGAAGGAGGTCTTTGGGATGGGACAATGAATGCCAGGGTCTACTTTGACTGCAAGCATCAGTGGGAGCACACTCCAGAGAAGCAGAGTCCAGAGGAGAGCTAACTGCTCAGGAGGAGGACAAGTCCCTGTTAATGACATCCTGGAGTACTGTCTGGCTGTGAACATCAACTGAACAAAAGCAACAGCAGAGGTGCAGGGAAGTTTAACAGTGGAGCAATAATAAGAGAGCATCTCTAGTCAGGGAAAGAAGCAATATTCCCTGTTTTCTGGGGCTAAGGGCCTTAAGGAGACTGTACAAGGAGAAGACAAATAGATCACCAAAATAACTTTGTCCCTGTCAAGTCAGTATCTGAGATCATGTAACAAGGATTACCATGGATTTGAGTACACAAAGTTCACTGGTCAGACTCCAAAGCAATTGGAAGATATATATGTATTATCCTTGTTTATTCAAGCCCATTATGTCAGAAAAAGCGATGTAAGGGAACATGAGCATTGTTCCTGGAAAGGAAAGGTCCTTGCAGTCACCATCTCTTGTTACCGCCATTCATATCTGCTATCTTTCTCTGCACAGGCAGAGGCTGGATGTGCTGCCCAAAGAGCTGGAAACGCTTTAAAAAAAGCTGCTATTACATGTCAGTTGATATGATGAACTGGGCTGAGAGTAAGCAGAACTGCACTGGCATGGGCTCCCATCCAGTGGTGATCAACACCAAAGCAGAGCAGGTACGTGTGGGGCTGGAAGTGGGGCACAGCAGCCGGAGACAGTTCCAGACCCTGGAGGGTACTCAGAGATCCCTGTTGCTCCTGTGGCAGGGGGAGGAGGCTGTCCTTTCTGCATCCCTCAGCGCTGGCTCCCCACCATCTCCACCTTACAGGGACTCCTGTACCTCATAGACATTGCACTCTGCCTGTTTTCCAGACTTTCCTCAAGGAAGCACTGCAACAACCTCCACTAGGAAAGAATTACTACATTGGTCTGATTGCATCGGCAGTGGGCCAGTGGCAGTGGGTGGACCAGACTCCATATAATGAGTCAACAGTGTGAGTATTTCAGAATGGAGAGTATTTGGTGCCACTCCTGGTAGTTCAAGAGTATATGTGAGGGTGTCTGTTGGTGAGGAAGGTGAGACAAATTCCTGGGAGAGGACAGTGATGGAGCCAGAGTGGGCTGTGTAGGACCCTAGGGTCATACTGCCCCTTCTATGCTGATTAGCAGTTGTAAGTTAACTACCAGTGATGTGGCCATCAGAGCTGCAGGCACAGGATAATCTGCACCTCACAAGCAGAAAGAACTCTTCAGAGATGACCAGCCTTGCCATACTGCCCCCACCATGCACACGTGAAAATATATGCATGGGCTTGGCCAGTACCATGACACTGTCGGAGAGATGGGGCACAGGGAGAGATCACCAGGGCTGTCCTTGCTGCACCTCCTTCTGGATGTCAAACTTGCCCAGAGGCAGACACATGCCCCTGTTGAGCGTGAAGCGCACGAGTTGTCAGTGAGCAGCTTGACCCTCCAGGACAAAGCAGATCCCCATTGCGCTGGCTGTAGGAAGAATGCAGGTTGCCGTGTAAGGCTGGTACCAGTGGGATAGCAGAGCAGGAAGAAGGGTGCTACTTCTGTCCATGAATCAGCATCTGGAATTTTTTTCTCATCCCTCCACGCCTGGCACCCTGCTGTGCTATATGGGTTATGCTGGGGATTAACATGTTTGTCTTTATCACAGGTTCTGGCGGAGCAAGGAACCAAGTAATGTAGCTGAGGAGAAGTGCGTTGTAATCCACACCGACAAAGGCATATACAACTGGAATGATGTCCGGTGTGAGAACCATTATCGAATTTGTGAAGCTGCAGCAGAAACTGTGTGATAGAGCGACCCCCATCCTGAGTAAAACCAGGAGCATCTCAGGGCTGTATTGGGAGGGATAAGGGCCCCATGATCATGCATCTTCACTCTGCTGGGTAGGGTGATGCTAGCGAAACTGGTATTACTCAGTGCACTCATCAGCTCAGGGAACAGATGAAGTCTCAGGATCATCAAAGCAGGTCCTGGGCTCTCATGTCCTCTTTTGTCTGAGTGAATCCAGCAGCCACTGGCTGAAAAGAGGTTGAGCTCTCCAGGAAAAAGAAACAGGAACGAAAGACAGATGTTCAGATCTTTGACTTCCTTTGTCTCCTTGAACAGACACATCTGCTTTTTCTTGGGGCACACAGAGAATGTCCTCTAGTTGCATTTGTTTTGCTGAATAAATACCAATTTCCTATACAAGGGAAAATACAATATCAGAACAATGAAAAAGGTTTTGTGCAGTCTCTCCCTCTTTCCCTTTCTAAGCTTCAGGTGTTTGATACAAGCAGGATCAATGGATGCTGCTATGCCAGCATACAGCCTTACACAGCTACTGCAGCACATATTGTGCCCATCCAGTGAGAGCAACCCTCTCAGAGGCAACCTGGCTACACCGCCCCTCTGCATGCAACCAAGGCTTTAGAGGGGACTGAGCACAGGAAACCAGGAGAGTAACAGGAATATGTGTCAGGATTCTGGTCTGCACATGGTTGACCAAGTATGAGGTGAATCCTCTTTCAGTGTCATGAAGAGAGGCGAGAACTTGTACTAGAGACAAGGTGATGAGCAGACTTTCTTTCCTAAACCAATCAATCAATGGGAGTAGTTCTATGAAGAGCAGGAGCTACTGAATCCCACAGCCCAGCAGAGGCAAAACTGCTAGAGGTCCATGTCCTCAGCTCCAGCTTGTAGTGAGGCTGAGCATCTATGTGCAATATGTACACATACAGATGCATAAAGAAGAAAAAGAAGATGTACTGATGCGCTGCCACACGGATCAACACAAACAGAAAGCACTGATGTGAACACAAATGTGTGTTGTAACCACTGGAAGGCAGGAGTAGACCAGAGCTAGCAAAATCTTCCGCATGAATGAGAGCCATTGACTTCAAATATCTGAAGCTTCAGCATCAACTGTCTGATGGAGGAAACCTCATCCTAAGTAAAATCAGTAGTGACCTGACAAGAACACAGAGTATTTTCTTGAATAGGTGTGAATGCTGGAGATTGCATCTTCACTCTCCAGAGTGGGAATATATGCATAGAAGTGATATTGTCAGGCAGTTGGTAAGTGCCAAAATTCTCTTCTCCAGGCTGAATGGTTTTAACTCTCAGTCTCTCCTCATATGAAAGATATTCCAAAAGGTGCTCCGTTTGCCTTTTTAAGATACAGGAAACTTCCCTCAGTTAGTGCAGCCTGCCAGAGACACTAACTTTGCAACAAGAATGGTTTCCCTGTATCTTATTTTGGCACCAGGTTGGTGATAAGTTCAGCAGCCTGGGTAACAACCTGCAGAGAAAAATCTTCATGATTTTGGTGACTGTCCAGACAACAGGCCGGATTCCCTCTGTGTCCTCTTGGCAGAATTCACTCTGTGGCCTGCTATCATTACTCAGTGTAAGGCTGGAGTGCTGCATGATGGGCTGGAGGTGCTTTAAAAAATGCTGTTACTACATGGTGACTGAGTACATGTCCTGCAATGAAAACAAGGACACCAGCACAAGGTTGGACTCCTGCATGGTAGACTCCCGCATACAGAAGAAAATCAGGTGAGTGGCGGTCTTCCCATGGGAGTCTTCCAAGCAGATCCTCTTACTCTACTGAAGTCTCTGTGTTTTGTCCTGCTCTCTCCTCACAAGATCCTAAACTCCAACATCTCACAGTAACCACAGCCAAGCCTGGCCCCAGCCTTTACACCGCAAAACAGTTCATCCTAATTTGTGTGAGATCCAGCAGAGCTTATCTACTCATCAGGTCCTCTACAACCTGTGTCATGAATTTATCACCAAGGCACTCCAGAAATGCCCTGGATTGCTTGTAGTCTGCTGCTGTAAATAAAGATTGGAAACCGCTGCATAAACTGCAGAGTTTGCTGGCTGCTTCTGTTATCTGCATTTTGATACATGCTGCTGGGGCTCAGGTCTGTGGACCTGAACTCGAGTCCTTGAAGGTGCAAAGCAAATGGGCACATTGAGAACTTCTTGTGGGATTAAGTCTCTCTTCCTGTATTGCCACAGCTGGTAGCACTTCCTCTGTGGTTTCTGCCTTTCACTTTGTCAGTATTCCTTTCTAGACTGCTTGCCTTTATTTGGCTGTTGCAGATAAGACTTTCCCTTCAAAACATTCTGAGTTCAAGAAAACTGGAAAGCAGGACTTCCAAGGGGATTCAAGTTGATGGAAAAACTGCAATCAACATCCAAGAATGAGTTAACTGGAACAAAAAGAAGAAATTTCTGAATGGGAGCACACTTGCTGTTCTTTCTTGGTGCTTGGAACCCTCTCTTGCATACTCCATCCTGTTTCAGATGCCTGGTTGCATTCTGTGTCTTCTCCTGTAGCCCTGAATCCTGCAAGATACCATGTAACTGCAGTTTTCCTTAGCTCACCTCCCTTAGATTGTGTTTCTAACTGTGCTGTGCTTGTTGGCTCTTGTCTATACTGAAACTGTCTGTGCAAGTAGATTCAAGGTTCTCCAGTGCCTCTTCTAGGAGTGCACTAGTTATGATCAAGTACCACTGTTTTCAGTGGTTCAGGGGCAGGAGGCCCTGGCAATTTTGCACAGCTAGGAGCCACCCTGTTGTCCCAGTACACTGATCTGACAAACATATTTGTAAAGTGAAATAACCAATGGTCACTCACGTAGCTATTTATGACTGATGCAGCTCTGTTCCACTGATCACAACCCTCTGACCTCTGCCATCCAGACAGTTGTCAATCCCCCACACTGCCTGCTGGAGGGTAGGGAGGCTTTGCAAAGGGACCTAAACAGGCTGGACCGCTGGGCAGTGTCCAACAGCATGAGGTTTAACACAGCCAAATGCCGGGTCCTGCACTTGGGGCACAACAACCCTATGCAGAACTACAGACTGGGAGAAGCCTGGCTGGAAAACTGCCAGGAGGAGAGGGACCTGGGGCTGTTGGTCGACAGCCGACTGAACATGAGCCAGCAGTGTGCCCAGGTGGCCAAGAAGGCCAATGGCATCCTGGCTTGTATGAGAAATGGTGTGACCAGCAGGTAAAGGGAGATCATTCTCCCTCTGTATTCAGCACTGGTGAGGCCGCTCCTTGAATACTGTGTCCAGTTCTGGGCCCCTCACCACAAGAGGGATGTTGAGGCTCTGGAGCAAGTCCAGGGAAGAGCAATGAGGCTGGTGAAGGGGCTGGAGAACAGACCCTCTGAGGAACGGCTGAGAGAGCTGGGGTTGTTTAGCCTGGAGAAGAGGAGGCTGACAGGAGACCTCATTACTCTCTACAAGTATCTGAAAGGAGGTTGTAGAGAAGAGGGAGCTGGCCTCTTCTCCCAAGTGACAGGGGACAGGACGAGAGGGAATGGCCTCAAGCTCCGCCAGGGGAGATTTAGGCTGGAGATTAGGAGGAGGTTTTTCACACAGAGGGTCATTGGGCATTGGAATAGGCTGCCCAGGGAGGTGGTTGAGTCACCTTCCCTGGAGGTGTTTAAGGCGTGGGTGGATGAGGTCTTGAGGGACTTGGTTTAGTGTTAGATAGGAATGGTTGGACTAGAAGATCCGATGGGTCCCTTCCAACCTGGTTGTTCTGTGATTCTGTGATACTCATCTAACCCACACTTCCTAAGCCTCCCTATGAGGTTGTTATTGGACATACTGTCAAAAGTCTTGCAGAAGTTGAGGTAGACAACATCCACCACTCTCTCCTCATCTACGCAGCCAATCATGCCATCAAAGAAGGCTATCAGACTGGTGAAGCATGATTTCCCCATGGTGAATCCAAATGGCTATCAAAATCTGGTTTGACAGTTGCTGTATGAATTTGCAAACTCTGTTAGACAGTAACCTTTGTGCTGGATGCTGTGGGTAGCCTGCAATCCTGGTAGTATGAGGTGCAACAGGCACAGATCCATAACTAAAGTGAGCATCTGTGACCTTGCGTTTTCTCATTGGTCTGTGGGTTAGTGAGCTGTGCAAGGCGGTGTGGATACTCATGAATGCCACATCTCTAGCAGAAAGTGCATGAGAATAGAGGAACCCCTGATCCCAGAAAAGGACACGTGTTCTTGCAGTCTGAATTTCCTCTGATGGGGGTGACAAGTAAACATGTGAATACGTGTGTGTGCAGGTGCTAGGGTTTTTCCTAGAATCCTAGAATCACCAGGTTGGAAGAGACCGAAGAATAGTTATGTCAAAACATTTATACATTTGTAGGTGTTTATTAATATGTTGCATCTGATATTGTGCTTTACCTGTTGGATTGCTGATACTGATCCTAAAAATAAAGATCATGGTTTGAAAGTTAATTACTAAGATCCATCCTAATTAGATTTAAATCACATGAAATGAGCACATTTTCCTTCTGACATTTTAACACCCTCTGCCTTTTCCATACTGATAAGTGATGTCAGTTCCCTGCCCATATGTGCAAAAGCAAGTATATTTTACACTAATAACAAATACAATGCATTCTCATTTGGGGGAATCTGTGGTACAAATTGGTTCTGTTCCATGATGGCTGGGAACTTTTTAAAATGCTGTTTGAGAATCTCTCACTGCTCTGTGCCTTCTAATAGCTCATATCTTCAACAATACCAGCAAGCACGTGTGGACCATCTTTCCAATGCAACAGAGCTGTTGGATAGTTTGACCATGAAAAAACATACTTGGATGATATTTTCTACATGCAACTTAGACTTGTCCTCATTTGTAAGCAGTTTTGTGCCCTGCTTTCTTAACACTTCAGTTGATATGCTTGTGCTATTGCATTTGCTTTCCCATTGCCCCCTCAGTGCAAGCCTCTTCACAGGAAGAAACTAGCTGAGGTAACATGGAAGAGCAAAGGCTGGTTTACCCAACCCAGTCTATTCATAGTGCAATGAGATCCAGTAGGCATTCTTTGTCCTTAGGGGTATTCTTAGGGACACTTTATGCTGCAGGGTTTTTAATCAAGTCACCTTGAACAGTACTAGAATCGCAATACATGGCTTTGCTTTTTGTAGTTGTGACCGAGTAAAGCATCATCATCTGTTATGCCTAGGGATTCTGGCACTGTCTGGTGATCCCTTCTGACCTTCGGATTCATAACAACAGGACTTATTACAATTCCTCCACTCAGACCTCCATCCACTTTTTATGAGCAATTAATTAAGAACAGTGCTGGCAAGTTCTTTTTTGTACTCTGTGTTACTCAGCTCAGGCTTCACACGGGTACTTGCCCAGACTGAGTCACCGAGTCACATCACCACATGCTTTCCTGCCATTTTTTAACTCCCTTATGCAGGACTGCATGAGTGGATTTAGCCCTTTGCTAGCAAATGCCAACAGCATAGGCATTTTCAGGCATGTACTTGCTCACTGGGGAAGAACATGCAGCAAAGAGCCAGTAGTATGTCCTGTGAAACTGCTTGAATTTGTGCAAAAAGAAATTGTTTGAGCTGAAATGTTGCTACTTGTCATCTGTTTTTGTTTGCCTCTATGAGTTTCTGTGTTGCAACAAGCATCTTGTGAAATGTCCTAGCAGAGAAATGATGAAAATTCCCTCATCTCCATGTGCTGTGGGGAACACCCAGGATACAACCTTTTGTGCACACCATATTGTGTGTGCCTTCAGTCTCTGTGAAGGCTCCTCACCAGTGTGGAAGCTGCCCTAGTGCAGTCTTCTGTGCAGGAAGAAGGCTGTATTTGTGACCGTATTGGTAATGCGGACTGTTTCTGGAGAAGAGTGATACTGTGGTAGAAATAATGAATCGCCGATGGAGGGTCAGTCCTGGAACTGCAGGTAACCACAAAACCTTCCTTTCTGTCCTCCTGCAGTAGAAAGAGGAGGTAGAAGAAAATACAGAGCTTGGATAGATCGTGGGCATGGTACAGTGGCTGGCCTTGTATCAGAAGAAGGGGGTTAGGGCAAGAGCAAAGTAACAGATGAAAGAGCACCAGGGCTTGGAGAATGATCTTATTTCCCAGAACCAGAGGAATGAAAGCTCAGGCAGACTGTGGTCTGCCATCCTCTCCAGTGGTTTTCCTGTAAACCATGGGACTGAAAAGTGCTATCCTTCTCTCATTATTCAGGTAAAACTATCTGCACCAAACTAAGCACAAGTCACTTCTCCAGTCTCTGGTGTCTCCAAGGAGAACCAAGTAAGGGCTCTCCCAAAAGCTTCAAAGTGCCTGTTCTCTCAGTGGCAACAATCTCTTCTGCTTGTCTGCCTCTGCAAACACTGAGCTGGACAGTCACTCCTTTGAGGACTATTGCATAAAAGAACTTTGAGCCAAAATACAGGTAGCTGAAAGAAAGAAGCTTTAAAGAGAGACAAAGAGGAGGGAGGTACAGAAAGAGCATTCACTGAAAGCCGGGGGTAATGAAGGGCAACAAGAAAGATGTGTTGAGACAGAACAGTTGTGACAGGACAAAGAAAGGAGGAATGCAGTTTGGGAAGCATAAGGGCAGGGTTTGTGATAAAAAGTGAAATAAAAGAGCAGCTTCAGGGCAGTCCCTGTGCTGCCTTACTCTGTGGGTGTCACCCACTCCTAATGACGGGCAGCAGGACCTGGTTACAGCACTGTGGGGTTCCCCAGTCTTTGGTACAAGGGTGCCAGTGGGTTGTTGGGGGATAGAGCTTCCTGAGCTCTGGACTGGGAGATTTCCACTTTTGCCTTGTGTTTTTCAGACCCAGCAGAAGAAAGAGGCTGCTCCTGGCTGAACCTCTGTGTCTTCCTTGTTTCTGTCACTGCCATTAAAACTGTCTTTGTAACCATCTGTCTCGGTGGGTGCCAGAATATCTTCATTCCCCTGGGATGAAGGGAGCAATTGACTGCCTTTTATCATATGGAAAAATGTATCTTACTCTCTATCAGCAGGCAAATGCCTTTCACCAAAACATCCTGCAAACCTGCCCCTCACCCACTTCTGCTCTCTTAGTCAGGGAGGAGGATCCCTTCCAAGATTAAGGCTCGTTCCCTGGCAGGGCCCTCCCACTTCTCCTCTTCACTTTTCCATTTGCCTGAATCAAGACAGTCCTGGAAGAAACCAGTCAGTTTCTGCTGTTCCACCAGGAGCTGAGAAGCCTCTTTAGTGTCACATGTCATCTGAATAGGTTCTCTGAAGGCAAGCTGTTGGACATTGGTTTTCCTGATCTGGTCTCCATCTTCAAGCTCCCTCTGACAATATCGCAGCCAAGGAGCCAGTGTGGTCTCCTTTGAAATACTGGTACCAGGCTGCCCTACTTAGCAGCAAATCCATCAAAATGTTCCAGCTGCATCCCACCCACACTGCCTGGATAGACAAGCTAGAAGGGATATCCTTTTGCTTTTACTCTCCTGCTCAGTGATGTCTCTCCTGTGCTTCTTTTAAATTCCCTTGGGTGATGCCTCATCACTCAATCATTCTATCCCTTGTTGGTAAGGGAAAAAGAGAACTGTAATGCCTAGGAAGATTAAGAGGAAATGTATAATTATATTTCACCTTTATTAAGCTTATCCCATTATTATTTTGACCCTCTCCTGACTCCATCCTCAAAGAACATCTAAGCTGGTTTTGTCAGCTGGGAAAATCTGAAGTTGAAAGAGGGTGGATTTATATTAGACATTAGGAAGAAATGATTTACTGTGATCAAAATCTGGAACAGGCTGCCCAGAGAACTCATGGATGACTCGCCTCTAAAGGTGTTCAAGGCCAAGTTGGGTGAGCCTTTGAGCATACTGATCCAGTGAAAGTTGTCCTTGCCCATGCAGGGGGATTGGAACTAGATGATGTTTAAAGTCTTTTCTAACCCAAACCATTTTGTGATTCTGATTCTATGAAAATGAAACTCTCAGCCAGCAGAGGTGAGAGGAGCTCATCTGATTAGTGCCTGCTGAAAGGAGGGAGTGACTAACAGTGGAAGGAATGACCTGCTGTTTGCCATTGCCTTGGTTCAATAGATTTCAGAGCTTGTTAACGTAACAGAGTGTCTGTGGGGCCTCTGAGCCTGAAGGTGGAGGATTGGATGGATTGTTCACGAATTAGGAGGAAATGATAACAGTACTTTCCTTCTCTCTCCTGTCTTCCCAGTTGTTTTACTTCATAGAAGCTATGGCCAGTACAAGACTCTGCTCCAGAATGTTACAGAGTGGCACTGCATCCCCAACACATCCGCAGGCAAAGGTGAGTGATGCTAAAAGCTACACAAACAATACTAAGTACCTCATCAAAATTTACTTTGCTCTTAGTCAACCTTTGATATTGGGAATGTGATTATCAGCCAGGCTGTTGAGAGCTTTATGTGTAGAACATGTAAGAGAGCATTTACCTCTGTCCAGATTAAAAGTACAGTCCATATCCCACCCCCCCAACACTGGGACCCTACTCTGAACTCACTAAGATGAGGGATGGCCCATCTCATTCAAAAGCAGGATTTTATTTTTCACACAGAGGAAAGCCGGATAAGCTGCCCAGAAGGATGGAAACACTTTCATGAAAAGTGCTATTACATGTCAGGTGATACAATGAGTTGGGCTGAGAGTGAGCAGAACTGCACCGGCATGGGCTCTCACCTGGTGGTGATCAACACCAAAGCAGAGCAGGTATGTGTGGGGCTGAAAGAAGGACACAGCTGCCATAGATAGTGCCTTGCCCTGGAAGGGACTCAGAGCCCCTTGTTTACCCTGCGGGGTGTTGATATGGCGCCCTTTCTGCATTCCCTCAGGGCATTCCCCTTTACCACCATCCTCACCGCACAGGGATTCCTCATACCTCCCTCTGCTCAGTCATGTACCTCATGAACTTCATGCTTTTTCCAGGAGTTCCTCTTCAACTTGGCAAAAGGAGTATTTGCTGACGCCTATGAAACAAAATACTACATAGGCTTAACATCTTCCAAAAGTGGGCAGTGGCAATGGGTGGATCAAACTCCATACAATAAGGCAGCCACGTGAGTATTCCATTTGAGCGAGGAAGGTCCTGTAGTTCATACCCCTCAGTTCAAGTCATTGATACACTGTGTAAGGTAGGTATGTGTCAGAGAGGAGTCTCTGCCCCTAACTGCCAATTATTCAGAAAACTTGACTAGTTTTCTAGTAAAAAGCATGACTAGTCTTTGCCTTGCCAGAGCCCCTGATCTCTGTTACTGTAGTCTTTCTCTGCCACAACTGTTTGATGTTTGATGCACTGTCATGCATGTCGAGTACATTCCCAATAGAGGAGCTTTCTTTTACAGGTTCTGGAAGCCTGGCGAACCCAATTTACTCTTCGCAGAAAAATGTGCTGCAATTCATGTCAAGGGAAAGACAGACTCCAACACTTACAGTAACTGGAATAATGTCCTTTGCTTCACAAGTTGCTACCGATTTTGTGAACTGGCAGTCAAATTTGTCTGAGGAAGGAAACTCCACTTTGGATCAAGGACCTGAAGGAGTATCCTTGAAAAAGGATAACTGATGAAAAGCTGATCTGAACCCACACAAAAGCTTTATCTTGCAATTTAGAATGAGCAAGCATGCCACAGAATCCCAGCTCTGACGGATCTTAGTTCCCAGCCATTGCCGCCTGAAGATCAATCCTTGATAAAATCACTCAGGCTAATGTCAAAGACCTGTTTTGCCCCTTTTCACTCTCCTCCTTCATAGATGCGTACCCTGATCCTCCAGTACTGTCCAGTCAGTATCTCAGTGATTCAGAAAAGGCCTTTTCTCTGTTTAATGAAAAGATACTGCTCCTACAAATCACTGGAGAAGAATTTGAAAGAAGAGTATTCAGTGGAGTGTGCTTCACCCACCCCTAAAAGGAACAATAGTTCATGGCTTATCTTTAATGTTTCCTTTCCCTTCAGCGTATTCTGTGTTAATAACTTAAAACCCCCGTATCAATAAATGTTTACTCTGCTCTTTGCATGAAGATCTCGTCTAAGTGACAATTCCCAGGCCCTTGCCACCCCAATCTCTCTGCATAGCGGATTTAACTTTTAGGCACCTGCAGGTAAGCATATTACTAAGAGTGTGCTGGACTGGCTAGGAACAGGAACAATCTAGTATTCATATGCAGAGTATCTCCAAACATGTGAGAAAGGCTGGGAAATTTTCTTGGAGAGTAAAGTGTGAAGGAAGCAACAGAGCTAGCTAGAAGTCAATGCCAACAACTGTTTGTCTAGGACATAGAATGAAGGACATGGACTTTGGAGATACTGCATTAAGGATGGCAATGAAAGAGAGAGAGAAAGCAATTAAATATCACATGAAGGATAGAAGCCAGAGTCTCCTCAGGAGGCATTTCTAAAGTGGGAAGAGGGTTTAAGGTCCCTATCAAGAGGCATCACTGCAAATCAGACACACGGAAGTCATGAGCAACTGCTCTGCTTCCCTCAAATTCCCCAACCTCTGTCTGTATATTCTTCCCCTTTCATCGACTATATTCATAGTCCATGAAGACCTGGGAGTTTCCAGTTTGAGACTAAAAGCTCCCTGAAAAAACAGTCCTGGGTGATTTTTTTTTTTAACTCATTAAAAATCAGAGCAGATACTTATGTCATTTCCACCTGAAACTGTATTTGCCAGTACTCTCTTTGAGCCATTGGACCAAAACCGTTGCTGTTGCAAGGTCTTGGCTTCCTATTTCTAAAGTTGCTGGGATCTTTTACAGTGGAGAAAACTTTGTTGTCCTATCCAACGTGACAGCAACAACAAACAAAAACATTGCAATAGACTTCTCTTTTCAATTTCCCACAACTCAATTCTGGGAACCACTGCCGCAAGGCTTTGAGTAAGAAAAAGGAGCAGGTAAGATACACAGACCATAACCAATGTTTTACAGGAGGTTTTAGAGTCAGCTGCAGTTCTTGTTCTTGGGAGGTGGTATCGGGCAGAGCAAAACGCACACTGAAAGACTTGGTTTGCAAGAAAATGTATCTTGCTAGAAACAGTGTCCGTGCCTCAAATCTGGAAGGTAAATTTTTCCTTGAGATGTCCTGGCAAAAGAGTAATCTCAGGAGACGATACTAGGCTTGCCTGCAGAATTGCCAATGGGGAATTCCTGATCACATCTCCCTGCAAACACACATATATATGCACAAATATACAAGTACAAATCTATTCTTTTCCATTAGTTGCACAATACAAGTTGACCTCATCTTTAGATTGCAAGTTTGAGACATATTTGGTCCAAAGGACTATATTCAAGAGACTATGAATTAAAAAACCCATATTACTATGAAATAAATAGATCCATTAAATGACCAATAAAATAACTAGCATCTCTGATATCAATTTATCTATGATTTCTGAAAGCTACTTGCAATTATGCAGCTTTATAAGCATTATGAAAAGGAATTCTGTCCCATCTTACTCCACCCTCCCACATGTAGTGAGTTGTCAAAAGGGGATCCCTCCAGTGTTCTGTTAGATTTGGATCCTTGGGGCAAGTTTACTACAAGGTGCAGGCTTTCATATTCCTGTCATTGCAAGACCTGTCCTCTTTCATTCTTTGTCTGATTTTATCACTGAACAGATCCTCTCAGAAGCTATGCTAAAGCACATGGAGGACATGGAGGTGATAAATGGCAGCCAGCACAGCTTCACCAAGGGCAAGTCCTGTATGACCATATTAGTGGCTTTCTATGACTGGATAATTGCAGCAGTGGACATGGGTAAACCAATGGATGTGATCTGTCTAGGCTTCTGTAAGGCCTTTGATACCATCCCCCACAACATCCTTCTCTCTAAATTGGAGAGAGATGGATTTGGTGGGTGGAAGGTACAGTGGATAAAAAATGTTTGGATGGTTGTATTCAAAGAGTAGTGATCAATGGCTCAAATTCCAGATTGAGATCAGTGACAAGTGGTGTCACTTAAGGGGTCTGCACTGGGACCAGTGCTGTTTAATATCCTCATCAATTATATTGACAGTGAGATTGAGTGCAATCTCAGCAAGTCTGCAGAGGACACCAAGTTGAGTGATACAGTTGCCACACTGGAAGGACGGGATGTTATCCAGAGGGACCTGGACAGGCTGGAGAAGTAGACTTGTGAGAACCTCATAAGGTTCAACAAGGCCATGTGCAAGGTCCTACACCTGGGTCTGGACAATCCCTGATTTCATTACACAGTCGGGGATGGTGTGATTGAGGGCTGCCCTGGAGAGAAGGACTTGGGGGTGCAGGGCGATGAGAAGCTTGACATGACCCAGCAGTGTGTGCTCACAGCCCAGAAGGTCAATTGTATCCTGGCCTTCATCAAAAGAATTGTGGCCAGCAGTTTGAGGGAGGTGATTCAGCCCCTCTATTCCTCTCTTCTGAAACCTCACCTGGAATATTGCGTCCAGTTCTGGAATCCTCAGAATAGGAAGGATATGGAACTGTTGGAATGGGGCCAGAGGAGGGCTACAAAGATAATCAGAGGGCTGGAGTGCCTCCTGTATGAGGACAGACTGAGAGAGTTTGGCTTGTTGATCCTGGAGAAAAGAAGGCTCTGAGGAGACCTTATAGCAACCTGAAAAGGTATTGGAAGACTTTCTTCCCCATGAGAGTGGTGAGGCACTACAACAGGTTGCCAAGGGAAGTGGTGGATGCCCCATCCCTGGAGGTGTTCAAGGCAAAGTTGGAAGGGGTCTTGGGCAGCCTGATCAAGTGGGATGTCCCTGCCCATAGCAGAGGGGTTCAAGTTAGATGATCTTAAAGGTCCCTTCCAACCCTAACTATTCTATAATTCTATGATTTAGACTTTATTATCCTTATTTTCTATTTTTGGAGCCAACCTTTTGCCTTGTACAAATCTTCCTCTACCAAGTCTCCTCCCAAGTAAAATGCCTACATCTAATTACTCTTTCCCCATTAATCTCAGGTTTCCCACATCTATACCTAATTTTGGTGTTTCTGAAACCACTTTCTGAGCAAACCTCTGTAAGATATTAGTAGTAATCCAAGCACTGATGGCTTTGCAAGGTTCATATTGCCCAAGAGATGCCAATTCCCCTCCTCCAGTTGTCTAGCTTTAGTTGTCCAGTTCATACTTGTTACCCGTTGTTTACCTCACATGTTGTATAAGATAAAGCCTGTAACTCTACAAGGAATCACAAGCACTTTCTTATTTTTATATGCAGACAGTCCACATACCTGAGCAAGGTATTTTACATTTTGTTTCTGTGCTTCCACAACTCCTTCCTCTCTCTTACTTACTGAATTAGAAATCATTTATCTTGACATGCTTTTGGACAACATCCTGGCTTCCTGCAAATTCCTTAGCTGATTATGAGGTCCAGTACTCCAGCACTATCTCTTGCTCACAGCAAGTGCCCTGCCAGATTCTCTCTCTCAGTATCACTGTGGCTGATGTTCACTTGAGAGTGATGGACACCTGCTGGGGATTAGTGAGTGATGGGAAGGCTGCTTTGGTGAGAGTGATGAGCTGTGTAATGTGAGACCCTGAAGTCTCACTCTGTAAGGGTCTTCCACACAGCAGAGACATTTGTACCATTCTGTCACCTCGGGGATTGATGTCTGCCATACATCTACACACATTGGTCCTCCACACTGCCCATGTTGTTCCGCATCATTGACTGGTGCAGAATGAGACGGCTTCCCTCCAGGAAGGGTAAATAAGGTATGAAGGACCTGGAGAGGAAAAGAGATGGGAATAAGCTAAGATCTGCCCTACCAGAAAAGGAGAAAATGTTTGAAGCTCTTGATTTTGCAAACCAAATCCGATTCTGAGCTCAGCTGCCAGAGTCTGTTGTGTGGTATCCAACAAGGGCCAGTCAAAGAACTAGTACTAGGCATAGCAATAGTATCAGACTAAGGTGGAATGTGTATGTGAATTAAGCACTCTTTTTCCTCCAGAAGGGAATATCTTGATTAAGCAGTCAATCGTATATCTCAAAGCAGCCATGATGGTCTGATCTGAGTGATCTTTGCCTGAGGAATTCTAATGATGGGGAAGCATAGTGCCAAAGCAATGAATTTGGCTTGGAAAACAGTTGCCACATATAGTGCTTTCTTATCTACAGTTTCCATTCTGTAAGAGTGCAATATGAAGCTGTCTTTCAATCTAGTATCTTTCATGAAGCATAGAGCACTTTAGGTGGGATTGCACACCTGGAGGTGTTTAATCTTATCTGCTCTTAGAAGCAGGGTTGTCTTCAAGACCACATGAAGTTGCTTTGTTCTTTTCATGTTAAGTTTTGACAGTCTCAAGAATGGAGACCCCATGATCCTTCTGACCAATGTTCCAATGCCACACCACTCCCAGGGAATAATTTTTTCTTCTAGCTGACCCAACTTCCCCTTGCAGCAATGCATGAAACTGCTGGTTTTGCTGCTTTTCAGCATGCTGACTTGGTTGGATGCAAGGGAATGTATGGGTTAATGAGTTTATGGAGAAGGAATACCTACAGGCTATGCCTTCTCAGTTCCATTTAGATTGAGCCATCAATACATATTTGCAGTGTCCAAATCTCTTCACCATTGTACCAAAGAGGAAATTAAAAAAATCTCTTTCTCTCTCCGCACCAGGCAGATGTAGGAGAAATCCTCTGCAAATGACCAGTTAGAATTCAGGGGTCCTTTTCATCCATCTCAGAAAGTCATACAATCATAGAATCACCAGGTTGAAAAAGACCTCTTGGATCATCCAGTCCAACCATTCCTACTTTCCACTAAACCATGTCCTTGAACACATCGTCTAGCTGTCTTTTAAACACCTCCAGGGATGGTGACTCAGCTACCTCTCTGGGCAACCTGTTCCAGTGCCCAATGATGTTTTCTGTGATTTTTTTTTTCTTAATATCAGTTATTTCAGATTTTTGTGGTGCCAATTGCTCTGTGGTTTTTAACTAGAAACACTGGATAAAGCCATTTCCAGCTGCAGGCAATTAGAAGACTCAAAGAAATGACTAAAGATATAACTAAATTTAAATTCCAACCTAAAATTAAATTTGGATCAGTAGAGCTCTTCCAACAAGGACTAGGTGTCTCTGGGGGAAAACAGGATATATTTCTTGGCTGGAAAAGGGTCTACACGGCAGGAGCGGGGGCACCATCATAGCTATGTAAAGAGTTCAGAACTAGAGCAGCAGTCCACAAGGCAGAGGTTGCTTGGATGACAAAAAGCAGCAAGTGACACACAGTGTCAGCTGTCTCAGCTAAATTATTACTATTCTTAAGTGTTAGTGCTTATCTCAAGCTGTTAAACAATGGTTATGCTGTTAGTACTTCCCCTAGCCCCATATCACAAGCACCTTTGGCTGAAGGGCTGGCCTGTCTTCCTCCTGAGCTGGAAGCTGTTACCCCACAGCCCTGCACGGTGGCCAGAGCTGCCCTTGCTGGACTGCAGGACACTGGTACTTTTGTGCAGCTTGCCAAGAGATAGGAGGAGATGGCAGGATGTGAGTGGGATGTATTTGACAGGACCCATGTAGGTGGCTACCAGGAGACAAGAGGAGGCGGAGGGAGATGGGAGAGGACCTATGACACCGGCAGCTGTGGCTAGAAAGAAGTGGGGAAGGGAGGCAAGGGCAGAGTGGAAAAGGCCTCTTCGTGAAGGAAACATCTCCTCCTCCTCCTGCCAGAGGAAAGACTCAATGACTTCTGCCTGCTCCCCCCACCCCTGGTCAGCTATCAGGGAAAATATCAACCAGATTGTGCTATGGCAATGTAAAGGGCTGGTCATGACAGGCTGCTGGTGTAGCCTGGGTGGTTGCTGGGCAGCTGAGCTGTGTGGAGAACTGTTGCAAGCTTGTGAAATCAGAGCTGCAATGCAGAAAACATATCCCACAGTCCACGACCCTAAAGAGACAGTTTTGCAAAGCTGCAGCAAAAAAAAAAAAAAAAAAAAAAAGGCTGCTACTTCACATTGCCAGGTTAGGCCAAAGCAGTCTCAGCTGTTAAGTAGAAATTTTGGTTATTCTTCTGCCCACAAAGATGTACGTATCCCACACAGAAATACACACAGCAATCACAGGTTTGTATGGGCAGATCCTGCATAACTACAGCAGACACATTAGTCTCAGTTGGTTTCTGCCCTAGTGTGTGCAGTGCCTGTGGATCATCTGCCCACAGGGTTTGGCTGTCTGAGAGACACTGTGAGAACTTTTGCATGTGACAAACTAGGACAAAATTTGAGCTGGCTTAGGGGAAGGCAAAATTCCTAAACAGAGGCTATAAGGCATGCCTTTGCTGCCGTGTCTACATTTTTCAGATTCATTATAAGATATTAGAAGCTACACTGTCCCCAGTTGGAAACAGGTACATTTCCTCTGGAGCCAAAGCAGTTAACAGTAAGGAGATTGGACTTTCATCACCCAAACACTGAACTTCTGCTATCACAGTTCTTTTTCCCACTGCTGGAACATTATACCAGACAATGCACAGGAACAGCTGTCTTGAAGACCTCTCTAGTCCATGGCACAGCAGGTCCTGCCTTGCCCTGTATGTGAAGGACAAGCATAGATCAAGCTGTAGTGCTTTCTGTGAGAAAACCCACAGTCCCTGGGAGTCACACAGGATAATCTCCTCCCTATGTCTAAGGATTCCTCCCTGGAATCCTTCCCCACCCTGGAAGTGTTCAAGGCCAGGTTGGATGGGACCTGAAGCAGCCTGTTCTAGTGGGAGGTGTCCCTGCCCATAGCAGGGGTGTAGGAACTGGATGATCTTTAAGGTCTCTTCCATCCCAAACCGTTCTGTGTCTTGTGTTTAGGGTTTTGATGAGACTGGGATAAAATATGGGTTATGAGAAAATCTTCCTGATACATTTATCAGCTCTGTGTACATCAGTGAGCTAATTATTGTGGATCTAACCACTCTCATGGAAATGTGTGCCTGTGTTATGTCAGTATAATCAGATTCACTCCTGTCACTTTTTCCCCACTCTCTGATTTGAAATGCAGTCTGTTGCTTTCCTTTGTCTGTGTCCTACCTCCTAGCTGACTCTTCCCTTGTTTTTAAGAACAATTTTGAGTAGGGACATGTGGGAGCAAGTTAACCACCTGACTAACAAAAAGGGATGTTAAGAGGACGTCATCCACATCAGTCATGATAAGCAACTTCTGTCACCAGATATCTTAGAGAGACAATCTTCCATTCTAAACTACTGCAGCAAAGCTTTTTTCTCTTTGCAGCTTGATGTCCATCCAGAAGGTATGGAAGAGGACAAGGGAAAGGAAAAAAAAGGGAAAACCTCCTTTTTTATGTTAACTTCTATAGTTAATCTTGTGTCCCCTGGTAATGTTACATGCCAAAGTGACTTGGGTAATTTCCCTCAGGAAGACTCTTACCAGTTCATCTTCTTTTCTTTCCAGGTTGGCTGTTGGGAAGCCATTCTACTATGTGACACTGCACCTGGTCAAAGAAGGAAGGGATACTGAGGGTGAACCTGGTAACTGAGCTAGGTTGCAATGAGTGTGCTGTGGAACAGATTAATGTTATCCTTTTCCTCCTCCCGAAGAGTGGCTGACGTGCTCCACATAGCGTGGCTGCACTGCAGAGCCAAAATGTTGAGTAATTTCCGAAATTGTGAAACTGTTTCACAGATCTGAAAAGCAAGAAGTGGTAACTTACTTTTTCCAGAGCCCTGAAGGTTTTATTCCTGGAGTACTGAGGTTTTCAGCCATCTGTCCACAGCTACTGAACTCATCAAAGTTTACAAAGCAAATGAAAGCAGTGGATGAAAATGCTCTAAGAAACAAACACTGTCTTACTGTTAATGGGAGTGTGTCTTCCCTGTTTCGCGTAGTTTAAAACAACCGAGTTATTGCTGACTTGCATCCACGTGAGAACAATAATCTATGCTTCCTGCACAAACATTCAAGTACCATAAACCAAACCATGAGTTACATCTATGATAAAACAGTGATGTACTGTCAGTACTGTTGATGAGTACAGATTTGTCTGAATGTCTGCCTGAGCCTGTGAACTACACCAGCTTTCTTTCACAGTTCTGGAGTTTAGCCCTCTAATGCATTCATAGAATCATAGAATCACCAGGTTGGAAAAGACTCACCAGATCATCAAGTCCAACTATTCCTATCAAATACTAAACCATGCCCCTCAGCGCATCGTCCACCCATCCCTTAAACATCTCCAGGGAAGATGACTCAACCACCTCCCTGGGCAGATTCTAAAAGCAGCAATAGCAACAACTATAGAGCTTCAGTGAGCTCTAAAGTCATCGTGACAATTGCCTATAAATTAAGGATTACACATGACACCAGAACATATCCTATCAAAACAAGTTCATAAAAACTGCTAAACAAAGAACCACTCCCAGGCTTTAATTTTTCAAGGCTTAAGCAAACCATGTTTAACAAATCAGTCTTAGGGCTGGTTCCTTACCCCCCCCGCTCAGTTTCTTCTCATTTATTTCCATTTCAGCATGTTGTAATCTATTAAATGACTCAGTAATATGCCCAGACTATTTTTCCTCTCTGCTATTTTTCATCAACAAGCTCTAAGCTTAGAAAATAAGCTCCTGATGAGTTCAAAATAGTTCTGCAGTTTAAATTTTGATCCTATTTCCCATACTGTAGTCTTCAGTGACATCTGATGGTTTTCAGAGAGTATTCATATGCTCAGTAGCAACAATGCCCATTTATTTGGATGGCAAGACTTATTAACATGAGATTATGATGATAATACTAAATGAAATTTGTAACTGATACAATTCTTCATGCTCTGTTGGAACATTCTGAAGGTAAAATTGGAAGGATAATATGTTGGATAAAACCACTAAATCCTAGATGTGTTAACAGTGTGTTATTGTATTATGTACGAACAGATAAAAATGATCAAAGAACCTTTATTAAAGACACCCCAACATGCCAGAAACAAGAAGTTCTAGAAAACTTAAATATTAGTGTTAAGAGTACCCAGTTTGGAAGTCCTGTACTGTAGAAAAGGGAGCAAGTTCAATTTTCTGGATATTTAAAACTAGATTTGTGGAAATTTTTCAGATGTCAGGGCTGAGAATATAATCATACACTGTCAGGTTTTAATTCCCTAGAATCAAATCATAAAGTCTTTAGCTCTTTCTCAGCTTAGAATCCGCAAACCTCAAAAACAGAATAGTTGTAGGACTTTGCCAGAAGAAAAAATTGCAGCATTTGAACATTTGGCTTCAAAGTATAAAATAAAGTTTTTCATGCTAAGAACGGTTAAAGGATTTGGGGGATCTTTCTGGATAGCATGTGCTATTGGACGCTCTATATATGTAAACGATTTATAATGTTAGCACAGGTCACTTCATTGACTTTGGATTATTCACAGATTTGATGAATAATCAAATTATCCATCAATAAACATTATTTATCTGGGTACAGTGAAAAGGAATGATTGACAGTTGTATTCCTTAATTCCCAACTCTTTTGCTCAAGACTATGCTCTGCTATGGCCTATGAGGTCTGTAGGAGTGGCAGACAGCCTCTTACTTTGTTGCTGCTGTCCTTTGTGCTGTGTGTCAGTGGACTGGACAGCAAGATAGAGAATTCTGTAACATCCTCTAGAAAAAGAAACCACAGGCACAAGACGAGCAACTGCTTGGCT
The DNA here is from genome assembly GCA_033558105.1 of Coccyzus lansbergi. NCBI lineage: Eukaryota > Metazoa > Chordata > Aves > Cuculiformes > Coccyzidae > Coccyzus > Coccyzus lansbergi. The sequence goes on from JAUMJK010000229.1 coordinate 3,856,782, forward strand.
CAGGATCTCAAAACACACCACAAAAATTGGTTTGCGCTATAATCCATGCTTTAACATAGAGGAAATTTGGGTGTAGCACTTAAGAACAGGCAGTGATCTGATTAGATTAAAATAGACCATCGTAAACACACTCCAAAGTTGCTTTCCTGTCAACACTTTCAGTCTTGTGTGGTGAGGCACCTGCTGTCTTAGATCCTTAGGCAGAACAATTGGCCAAAATTTTACATTCCCTAGATGTCTGCAGATATATTCTAGCTGAGGACCATGTAGTAACTTTACTGCCTGGACAATATTTTGTTTCCGACAAGAGCCAAAGCTCTTACTACACAGATATGACCTCGGAAAGAACAGCATGAAGCCACCTCCTTTCAGATTATTAAATAAAGATAAAGGCCTTTCCTATGCTGTCCATCAAGTCTTTCCTTTGAGTGATCATTCTGATTTCATTTTACTACAAATATAGTTTCACCTTGGTTTTTTTCTGTTTATTTCTAGGTTTACTATCTCCTAACATGTTTCTATTTTTAAAGTGACTTTCCCCCCCCCCCCATTCCTACTCTTCTTCTAATGATCATAATTAACAAGCTTTGCATACCTGTAACAAGAGTAAGTCTGAAACAGAGAACATTTCAAAGACAAGGAAACAGAGGAAGAAAATAATGGCAAGTGGTTGCTTTGTTTTGTAGGTATTAAATCAGCAAATATTTCCCCTTCCATGTTTAAAATGACCCCTGCTGGGAAAGGAAGAAGTGGAACCCTAATACACAAAGGCAAAATCAAAAGGGAGCCAAGTAGGAACTCTTCTATCTCATATAAAATGTAGAGGTGCTTCACAGATTCATTATAACACTATATCATTAAGACACATTTAAAACTATGCAGAGCACTGGCTTTTTCACAGATAACCACATTTTCACTTTCTTGAGCAAAAACCTGCTTCGGAGATATATTGCTTCACTGGATGGTCTGACTGGGAAAACAAATCAGACAACCCCTGGAAAAGCCCATCCTTGATTGGTCATCCCCAGGCCTTAATGAAAGGAGTAAAATTCTTCTTCACCAGATGAGAAAAGTTTTCTGCCCACAGATGAATTTTTAAGTCATTATAACATGAGAGCTCAGACATATTTGCTATTCAGAAAATATTCCAATGAAGGCTTCCTATCCAAAGGCCTCTTGAAACTATGAATTACAAGAAGAGAGAAACAGTGCAAAAAATATGTATGGAAATTTAGAATTACATTTCTCTGCATTCTTTACAAAATATTTTACTAAATTCCGTTACTGACCTTTTACAGGATATTTTTCTTTCTTTTTTATATCTGACAAATCCTAAATGCCCACTGAAGAATCAGAGTAGCCCTTTAACACTATCACACTAATCAACAAGCCTATATTTCTAATATTTAAACAAAGCCAAAAAAATAAGTCTTTATATAAGTGCTTTTCATCCTGAAGGGCATAGCTGTGCTTGCAGGCTTGATTGCTACCTTTACACACACATATAGTTGTTATAATTGTTCAAAACAAGATTGATACAAGTATCAACTTGTCTCCGCATGCTTTTAAGTATGTATATGTATAGTATCTCCACATACATAATCATATAATCATAGAATCCCTAGGTTGGAGAAGACCTTTGAGATCAAGACCAACCGTAATTGTCCAACTACTAAACTATATCCACAAGCACTCTATCTACCCGTCTTTTAAATACTTGCAGAGATGGTGACTCAACCACCTCCCTGGGCAGCCTCTGCCAGTGCCTGATAACCCTTTTAGTGAAGAAGTTTTTCCTAATGTCCAATCTGAACCTCCCCTAGTGCAGTTTGAGGCCATTCCCTCTCATCCTATCACCTGTCACTTGGACGAAGAGACCAACATCCACATCACTACAACCTCCTTTCAGGCAGTTGTAGACAGTTAGAAAGTCTCCCTTCAGCCTCCTCTTCTCCAGCCTAAACAACCACAGTTCCCTCCACCATTCCCCGTAAGACTTGTTCTCCAGTCCCTTCTCCATCTTCACTGCTCTTCTCTGGACATGCTCCAGCATCTCAGTGTCCTTCTTGTAATGAGGGGCCCAAAACTGAACACAGGATTTGAGGAGCAGTCTCAACAGTGCTGAGTGCTGGGGCACAATTGCTTCGCTGGTCCTGCTGGACACGCTGTTTCTGACACAGTTCAAGACGCTGTTGGCCACCTGGGCCACCACTGGCTTATGTTCAGTTGGTTGTCAATCAACACTCCTGTGCCCTTCTCTGCCAGGCAGATTTCCAGCCACTCTTCTGCAAGTCTGTAGTGCTGCATGGAGTTATTGCGTCCTAAGTGCAGGACTCGGCACCTGGCCTTGTTGAAGCTCATACCTTTGGCCTCAGCCCACTGATCCAGCCTGTTCAGATCCCTCTATAGAGCTTCCCTACCCTCCAGCAGATCAACACTTTCTCCCAGCTTAGTGTCATCTGCAAACTTGTCAAGGGTGCACTTGAGCCCTTCATCCAGGTTGTAGATAAAGATGTTGAACAGAACTGGACCCCACACTGAGCCCTGGAGAACACTGCTTGTAACTGGCCTCCAATTGGATTTAACTCCATTTACCACCACTCTTTGGGCCTGGCTATCTCATCAGTTTTTAACCAGCAGAGGGTGCACCTGTCCAGGCCAACGGTAGCCAGTTTCTCAAGCAGAAAACTGTGAGAAACAGTGCCAAAGGCTTAACTAAGGTCCAGGTACTCCACCTCCACACCCTTTCCCTCATCCATCAAGAAGGTCACTGTGTCACAGAAGGCGATTAAGTCAGTTTGGCAGGATCTGCCTCTCATAAACCCATGCTGACTGGGCCTGATCACCCAGTTGTCTTGTGTATGCAGTGAGATGGTACCCAAGATGACCTGTTCCATGATCTTCTCAGCACTGAAGTCAGATTGACAGACCTGGATCCTCCCTCCAACTCTTGTAAATGGGTGTAACATCAGCCAGCCTCCAGTCCAATGGAACTTCCCCAGTCAGCAAGGACTGCTGATAGATGATGGAAAGAGGTTTGGCAAGCACCTCCTCCAGCTCCCTTAATGCCCTTGGGTGAATTCCTCCCAACTGTATAGACTTACGAATTTGCCTAGCAGGTCTTTAATCATTTCCTCTTGGATCAAAGGAGCTTTGTTCTGCTCTTCTTCCCTGTCTACTGCTCGTGAGGTTGAGTATCCCCGGAATGTCTTACCTTACCATTAAAGACATGGGCAAAACCCTAACCAGGTCTTCTTTGTATGTTAGTACAAGAGAAAACACAGCTCCACAAAATTATATCTTCAAGTGAAATGTCACCACACCTGAATTTGCACCTGAATTTGACAAAGAGCGGTAGTGGTACTTCACATTGATTGACAAGTTAATGCCATGTGCCTAAACTTCTTCCCTATAACATAACCAAAAATTCATTCATCATCTGACCAAAACTGGATCCAATGGAAGATCAAATTATCAATATGCCAGCATCCATCATGTGATGAAGGTATTTCTGATTACACAGCACGCAGTCTTAGAAGTAAGCTGGGGCAGAAAGGAAGAAGGGAGATATAGACTATTGTATTTATAGATTACTCCAGTCAGTCTGATTCCATTGCACAGCTTGGGTGCTGCTGAGAAAGGAAATCTGAACAGTTACACCTGGGGATATGGTAATTTCTGCAAGTCTTTGGTTGGGAGCACATATTAATTTTGTACATCAGGGAAGTTGTCACAGAGCTCTGCAGCTATGTCAATTAAAACCTCAGAGCTGCGTTTGATTGGGCTGTCAGCACTGAAACCAGGAATCCCCTGGGAAAGCAAAAACTAGAGTAATGAACTCAACTTTTATTCAGAAACTTATTAGAGTTGATACCTGGTTTCTGTAGGTAGGGTCAGGTCTAAATCTTTACATCATGTCAATTGTCTTATGACTTTCCTATTCAGGACCAAACCAGTACTGAAACACTGTCAACATCATTATTAGCCTCTGCATTTATTTTATTGGAAGATCAACTCATGCCAGTAGTGAATATGAATGGGAAGAAAATTTGAAAGACAAAGCAAGATATTACACCAATGAATCACAGGGACATCAGAACCATATCTAAGCCAGAACAAAAATGGAAAGCTGCTATAACAAATCCTTGGGTCACTTCTATTTAGGTTTTTTTTAGGGGGCATAAAAATATGAAAGTAGGACCACACATACAACCCACAAGTCCAGAGTTGGTTTATTTATTGCTGATACACAAGGAATGGGTTGGGACTGGTATGCTATTAGGTTAAACATAAACAAGCTTGCTAGCCCTGTATAGTCACCAGCGTGGTGTGCTAGTCAAGTAATTATGAATTTTTTTTTTTTTATGAATTTTTTTTAGATAGGAATGGTTGGACTAGAAGATCCGATGGGTCCCTTCCAACCTGGTTGTTCTGTGATTCTGTGAATTAAGTGACAGAACGATTAGCTTCTGCTGTTCCTTGGAAATGGCTGGTCCTCTGTCTTGATGAACTGCTGTCTTCGTCCTCTCTGCTGCCTCACGCTGTCATGTCAGAGCCTAGCTTTTTAACCTTTGATAAATCCACAAGTTAAACTGTTACTGACTACAGTCAAGTCACCTCTTCTTTGTTTTCACTCTCCAGTCTTTTAAACCATGTATCTTGCTGTCAGGCTATGGTTAAGACTGAAAGCTACAACTTATAACTGACTTACATAAAGTTGGACATCAGGTGACACAGTCATACAATGTAGGAAGACTTCTACAGCATTTCAGCATCAGCTATTTATTATGAAAGATGCAGATAAGCATTATAAGTTCACTTCAATGATAGCAGGTGTGGAAGTTCTGCATATTAGGAGCGATTAAACATTGGGAATTTTAGGGTAATCAAAACCATAGTGAAATTGTTACATTACTGAAATTGTAACTGAAGAACACAACACTTGTGGAAGCTACTACTCACTTTACTGACCCATATTCTATTGCTACTGTCCTTAAGATTACTCTAGTGACTGCTCCAGACTTAAAATTGCCTTTTCACCAGAGAATGATTCAGCAGGAACTAAATCTACTCAGAATTACATTTCTACTGAGGTGAAGAACCTAGAAATAAGCTCATTTTTTATTTAACTCTTCAAAAAATGGCTTAGATGGTAGCTGAGCTGTGCACAAGTTTATGTTGAAATTATGTTGGGGTTGACCTCCATTAATAGCAGGGAGCTAAGCATTCAGTGAGCCATTATGCAGCACACAAGGAGAAAAAGACAGGCAGTAGCTAGTCTGAGAATCAAGGTTTAGATATTTTCTCTTCATGGTCTATAGGATTTCATTGGGTCCTGTTCCCAGCTAGGTAAAGAGGACAGCTGCACAGACAATTCTTTCTTGATAGGCCAACCCCAGGATGTGAAAAAAGGAGCCAGGTTCTTATTCACCTGCTGAGAAAATTTCTGTGCCCACAAGTTCATCTTAGAAGAGTTGCCTTTTGGGATGGTGGACATTTTCTGGTAATCAGAGAAGAGGTGGGTGAAGGGGTCCCAACCAAACCCTTCCTGCAACTGATGAAGAAGAATACAGTGTAAGAACAATGAACTTCACATTTCACTGCCATTATTCCTGCTTTACAAGCAACAGAAAATTCCATAGGGTTCTGCAGAATCTTTTAGAATGAATGTAAAATTACACAAAGGTTTCCAGCTTTCAGGCTTCAAAGCATGACATACAGCACAAGAGCACAGAAAAATACACCTTCCCATCACACTGGCCTGCCAAAACAAACAGAGATGAAAGATGCATTGTCAGCAGCCAGAAATGTTAGCAACCAACTATACAAGCTGCTGATTTGGGCAGAAGCAAGCTGCTTATGCAGTGAGAAAGCATCAAAGGGGATACTGACAGAGAACCTGCAAAGAAGGAGCACAGGAGATCAAGGAATAATCAGAAAATAGAAGAGAGATACTGTGAGCAGGGCACGCTTTCACTAAGAATAAGAACAAAAGGAACTGAGCTACAAAAACTGCTGTTGGATGAGTAAAGAGTTCAAAGAGGTATGGGAAACCTATGTTGTTGCTCAAGATGACATGAATACAAGGGCTGACTTGAAACAATAGAACAGGAATAAGACAGGAAGCAGAATGTCTAAACGCCCACAGTTCCTTACCATGCCATGGCTTACATCTCACTTTCTGATACTAAACAGGTAGACACTGAATTGCATTCCACAAATCCCCCATCATTCTGGAACTGCTAAGCAGGAGACAGCACTTTTCCATTAGGTAGACCAAACAGGTAGGTTAACTACCTCTGATAATCCCCTATTGATATGGAAACTCATGATGCTGAGACTAGTTATGGACGCTCTCTGTGAGAAGGTTGGAGAACCATGAGGAGGCTGACTGGAAGGTGGGAGATGCGGGGTCTGGTCTTGTGCCAGGTCAATAACAGTAAGCCAGCTTATGCTGGAGGAGGCTCCACAATATATTAGGTTATGTCTGAACTGCAGAAGGTAGGAACGTGTCCACAGTGAAAACTGTCTATTCCCTCCCTTGCCACCAGTTTTCTATGGGAAGGAAACATACGTATTTGTAGGGATGGACTGTGGCACATCCTGCACAACTCGGGGAGCCAGTGACCTGGAGCACACTGCAAAGGCTTGTTTTTCCTAGCCCAGACAGAATCTGGAAGGCCTCTGACTTTACTCCAAAGCAAGAAGTGAGGAGGTGGACACAAACAGTACAGACAAGAGTTTTGTTGTTCCACTTATGTCTCTGAATGCCTTGGGCTAATTAACTGATTTTCTAATTATTTCATACTTGTTTTTGCAAGACATATGTTACGGGCTTCAGTGACCATTGCGGAGGCTTACCTCTGAAAGATGGTATCAGACAATGGTAAGACTAAAGGACCCCATGCTCCCATGCACATGCAAGAACCATACAGCAGTTGCATCTAAAAAGGCCTGAAGACCGATGCTGAAGCCTTCATGGGTTGAAGGAATCTGAAAAGTGTGTAAGCGGCAGCCAAATGCAGGGCTAAAAGGAAAACAGAGACTATTCCATAGAAAACAGAAAACATTCTAGCTGTAATAGAGACAGTATATACATAGAACTGTAATTGTTCTTTCATGTCACAGTTACTCCAGCAGTCCTGTCAGTAACCAGACAGGAGATGGTAGATCCCAGCCTATGGGGTGTGAGTGAGGCACAAGGTCAAACTGCTGAGGTAACGTGGGAAAATTTCCTCTTTTGAAACTGTTCCACTCTGTATAACTGCTTTTGTTACACCACAGAAAACTGATGTCCACTCTTCAGTTTGGTCATTCAGGCACTCCTCTGGGATGTCAGGCACTCCTCTGGAGTGTGGAAAAATCAGGACCATCCAATACTCCTCCAATAATTATTTTGTTGTTCATAGAAGATGTCAGAGGTGCCAGAGTAGGGGGCTGAGGTACACACACCTCATATCAGCCAGTAGCTTAAGCCACCATAATGGACATTAAAGTTCCCAGTAAAAATCACGTTGAGTGCTCTCTCAGTTACACAACTAGTTGCTACCGGAATTAGTGGAAATGGAAACATCTTTCCCACGTGCTTCCTAAGAGAATGTACTTGGATGTATCTAGGATGGGGTTCAAGATTTCAAGTCTCAGCCACAGTGAGGGATCCAGCTAAACATGCAGGGAGGATAAGATGAACCCGTGCCCTTGCCACTTGATGGACTACACTGGCTGCATTCAGTGCATCGGCTACTACAAATACCTTGCTCTATGCTGTTTCATAAAAAGGAGCCTACCCATGTAACTCACCAGGATACCACCAGAAGCCTGGCTCTGTCAGACGCTTTACAATACCAATTTTTTTTTTTTTTTTTTTTTTTTTGCCAATTAGCCCAATGTCCCACAGGAAATCTGCAGCAGATTAAAGAGCTACACCCAAGTCTGATCATCCTTTTCCCCATGCTGTATAAAAGAAGCAGCTCCTGTTTCTCTCCTGGAGAGACTAAGAGAGCACTAAGCTCTCTCCATGAATAGCTAAGCCCAGATCTGGCAGAGGAAGGTTATGAGGAGACATCAGCGTTAGACACTCTATCTCTAAACCTCCTAAGGTGTTTTATGGATCAAAAATGAATTCAGATTGTAAGAAAACACTGGCATGACATCCTTCTGACAGAGCCTTCACTGACTGCACTAAGAATATACCTACTATTCCCAGTTACCTGCAGGTAAGTCTCCAGAGCAGTCCACATCTCCCAGTTCTTTAGCTGAGCGCCTTTCTTCAGATACTGTCTAATTCTTTCTTCTCGACACTGTGGCCTGAGTGCCTGATGAGCCTTATGCCTGGGAATCCCCAGCACCTCCTCATGAACATAGACAGACCAGAGATTGCAGGTGGCCTCTGTGGTATGAGGGGGAAACTCCCAAGCTTGTTGCTGTTGATTGTGTCCCAGCTCATGGATAGGACCCCAAAGACCAGCAGTTTTCATGTGCTTCATGTCTAACATCTCCTTTACTGAATCTGTGTGTCCCATGATTGGGTAGCCAGCATGCATCCAGCCTGCAAGGAAGACAGGCACCAACATACATCATAAATGCTCACCCCAGTGCCTCTTAGACATAAATGACTGCTTTTTTTTTTTTTTTTTTTTCTTTCATTTTTCTGGTGCCTTTCTTCCATCTCACAAATCACACTGTATTACTATGAATGGCAAATTTTCCCCTCTGCAGTATAAGGAAATACTACAAGTTTCACCCTAGTAGTCAAATAAGCAATGTAAAAATAGTACTGAACTATCAGTTAAGCACAATTTCACCAGCTTTACCATTCTCTACATAAGCACACACTCATTGTTGGACTGAAGTTGAATATTTAAGTTGAGGGAAAAAGTCTGACCATCAGCCAACATACAACTGAACCTTCAAAAACTGATCACTGTTAATGCCAACCAAACCATGTAATAATGTGATTCAGCACCCTGGCAGAGCTTGAGTCTTCCTATGTGCCCAGGTGGCCAAGAAGGCCAATAGCATCCTGGTTTGTATCAGAAATGGGGTGGCCAGCAGTAGGGAAGTGATCATGTGTACTTGGCACTGGTAAGGTCACACTTTGAATAAATACTGTGTTCAGTTTTGGACCCCTCACTACAAGAAAGACATTGAGGTTCTGAAGCATGTCCAGAGAAGAGCAACAAAACTGGTGAAGGGTCTTACAAGGCATGGCTGAGGGAACAGGGGCTGCTAATTCTGGAGAAAAGAAGGCTGAAGAGAAACCTTATTGCTCTCTACAACTACTTGAAAGGTGGTTGTAGCGATGTGGGTGTTGGTCCTCTCTCACAAGTTACTAACAATAAGGCAAGAGAAAATGGCATCAGGTTGCATCAGGGGAGGTTTAGATGGGATATTAGGAAAAAAATTCTTTACTGAAAGAGCAATGAAGTGTTGGAGTCAGTATCCCTGGAGGTGTTAAAAAAAACCATTTCAGAACATGGTTTTGAAGGTATGGGGGTGCTGAGCTGATGGTTGGATCTGATGATCTCAGAGGTCTTCTCCTACCTTAATGATTCTGTGATTCTATGTAGAGCGGGGACATTGCAGACTTGCAGTCCAGTGGTCAGCATTGTGGATGGGACACACAGAAGTCACAATTTCTTATGCTTAAGTGCTGCAAAGCTTTTCATGCTTAAGCCTGTTCTTTATGTCATGGGATCACTATACTATCAACAACTTCCCAGCATTATGTTAGGCAAGAATCTTGCACTGTAAGGCGTTTTACTCGCGTTTCCTTGGTTTCTCCATCCCTGATTTATCCTTCTTCTTGAAGATGCCCAAAGCTTCATAGAAGTCACCTCAAACTCAACACTGACAGAAGGAGGGGATAAGCATCCCTTTACACACACAGTGTAGGGAGCCTACACAGCTGGCTTTGACTGAACACTAAGCTTGTAGACTACCCAAGTTGGAGAACATGATTGGTAACCTCCTTCCTGCAGAACTTGACCTCCCTCTTCAAAATAATTGCACGCATTTAGCAGCCACTGGCACACAAGACGTTCAGGTCAAGAAATGTGAGTGAAATGGTTTAGTCCACCCAAAACAGAAGGGAATTTTGTGTCTGCAGACTGTGATCTCTTTCACTGGCATTTGCTCAGGACAGCAGAACTTAATACTCCCAAGATGTGCAACAAATTCTTTCCATGTGGCTTAGCAAAGAGTTAGGCTATCAGGGTTCATGCCAAGCTTTTGTCTCATTGTGGAAGGAAGAATTTAACCAGTATATTTCGAAAAGCAACTGAACAAGACTTTTATTGCAAAGTTCCACATTTACCCTCTAATTTGACTCTAGGTCAAATGCACTCAGTTCACAACTTGAAAAGCCGGAGTGGGGGAACATCAGCTGCAAAACTACACACTCACGGGCTTTGGCAGTGATATTGGTTCTGCTTCTCCACTGCCATCATTTCATGCACATGTCTTTCCAGGCTAAGCTTTGCCCACCATAATGTTTGTGGAGCTCTCCTCCAGTAGGCAGGCACACACAGGTTTAACAACTGCCACTGAATGTGTGAGAGAAGGCCTGTGGCTGAGGCAAGGCAAAATCAGAAATCAGGTCACCACCTCTCAGCCGCACTGACTCTGCAATGCATTCAGGACAGAGAAGGAGTAACTGCATGTGAGTTAAACCAACTACAGTCAGCAGTTTTGCTTCTTAAAATACCCAAGCTGCAGATCAGCTAAGTGAGACAACACCAGTTTCGAGAGCAAGGAGGCATCTGAAAGGGTCAATACTTTGTTTTAAGGTTTGCCTTACCATGTTTCCATTCTGATGGAGGTATGCAAAGATAACAGTCTTTTAACATGTTCCCAGTCTAATTTCAGAAAAATAACCTTGAAAGAACAGACATTAACACAAGAGGCCACTTGTCTCTTAGCCTCTTGAGATGGCCATATGGCAAGGTACTTACCGCATGAGATCTGGACATCTGTCACAATCCTCTCTGGCCTTGGGAATTTTGTTGGTATGGCTGCCAATTTGCTTATTGCCACCATGATCTCACTCCATAGGGTCAGCAGTGGTTGTGGGTTCTCCATGTGGCGGATGGTGTCAGATGGCACCGTCAGGATGAGATTCTCAATAGCCAGTTCTGCCCAGGGAGCAGGATAGTGCCGGATACAATCCTTCCATTCGCTTTCACAGGTCTCCCCTACATCAGGAAATTCGTTAAGCACAGCTCTGACTTCTGAGCATGCTCCCAGAGGTCAAGCTGAAGAAACCACAGGTGTGAGATTCTCTTGGAAAACTCTATGTAGTTGTAGCATGACTGGGGGTAGTGGCTGTTAACTAGTTAAGTTAATCCTCGTCCTGTGCTTGGTGCGTCTTCTCAGGATATTTTATGGATAGGAAGCAGATAAAAAAGTACTGGCATATAGCAGAGTAGTAGCATAGCAAGAACAAATTCCTGTTTTACATCTGAGAATAAGAAGCATTAGGTTCCTCCAGTGTCTCTTGATGATCTCGTTTCTACTTCTCCAGCAGAGATTTGCTGTTTCATGTAATAACCTTGATCTTTTTTGAGTTTAAGAGAAAAGCAAGAAGAAATTGCATACATGAAGAGAAACTGATGGAAAACATGGGAAATTCAGCAGAGATTTATTGTAGGGACTGGAAATGGCCACATGGGAGCACAGTAAAGCAGGTAGAATGTAAAGGAGAGGTCAGCCTGTCTCCTCCAACTCAATTGTTTCTGTCAGCAATGACAACTCCAGCCTCGAAGATATGTTAGTTCAGACAAACCCTGCCCATTTTGTGACAAGTCTATCTCCTGCCACGTAGCAGGCATAGAGTGATTAGGTGACTTATACAGAACGTCAGAGGACAACAAAGCAAGGAAACTAAATCTGGCCATTCCTAAACCCAGGCATTTCTGAGACATTCCTAATTAGACCCCCATTCCTGTCAGTCACAGGAAAAGCAGCATCTGTGAGCAGCACTAAGGAGAAAGGTATCAAGAAAGACAAACCTACCAAGCTTGAAGAATGGAGCTCTGACTGCCCCTTCTACTGTGATGGGCACTTTCCCCAGGGTGCTCCTTGCTGGTACTATGATGTAAATGAGTCCACCCCAGAGGCAGGAAACAGACTGTTTCTGGTAGGCAACATCACAGGTGCGTATTACCACTGGGGCCCGTTTCAGTTCTCTGGCTTGAGAGAGGTCATCTGTGTGACACCCAATCTGCACCTAGCAAACAGAAGGGTAAGAACAGCTGGTGTAAGGGCTCCAAGCAGTGGCAGCCCAACCGCAACACACTGAGCTGCCTGCTTCAGCTCTGTTCGTGCAGGGCATGCATGCATAAGCAGCCTTCTGACTCTAGCCTAGTTCAAGCTTTTAGCTTATGGTGACCAGAGGCAGCAAATACAGTGAATACGGTGAAAAACACTGGTGAGGTTCAGTGTTGTCCCAGTCTCAGACAGCCTTGCAGCTATACTCCCATTACTACTGTGTCAACTACATCATTCAACAGCAGTTCAAGGTACTGCAGTGACTTCTTTCACTGCACTGCACTTGCATTGACCATTCCTTCATCATTCACCAGCAAACAAAGTCACATCCTGTAACACATGAGTTGGAGAGATGTGATCACTGCTGGATTCTCTTACTGTGCCTCTTCTTTGGTACTCATACAGTATATCAGACAGCATGTGGCTGTAGGATCAGACAGAAACAACTGAGTTAACTATGCATTTGAGCTGCCTTGATCAGTTATCTTTGCACGATAACAAAACAAATACAGTTGCTTTCAGGCAGCAGCCGTACTCAATTATCCCACTAGCACACAGAAATAAGAGAAATGCAACAGAAGAGAGGGGGAAACAAGGTAAAAACCAGTAACAATGCACTAAGAGTGTCACAGGGTGGCAGCAATTGAAAGGACTTAAAAAACCTTACGAAAATGAAATGAGAAAAGCCTCCTGTGAGCTATTTTTGAACACTCACTTCACAAATACAGCAGTGTAACCAGCACCAAACTAGAGACACTTTACCTTCAGACCAGCACCGACCACCATGCAAGGGAATGTTATAACTGCTGTGTGTCCTTCAGGGAGGTAGAGTCCCGTACTTCTCCAGGATGTCTTACCTAAAAGGTAAAAACAAACAGGCAAAAACAGTCAAGCACTCCTTTGGCCTAATGTTATAGATGCTGCAATAGAAGAATCTTCAAACCTTTTCTTTTCCCTTGCTCTACACTCACAGAGTTGCCTCATGTTTTACCCAACCTGTAAAAATACAGTTTTAAAGCAATAGAGTAGCAGCATGAACAAGATCATCACACCATTAGCAAGCAAGCTCATACAAATTGGAAATGCCAAGTTTCAATGTGCTTACTGGTATCTTTTAAAAATAAAAAGGAAAAAAAAAGGAAACCAAAATCCCAGCAACTTCTCCACTGAAATCCTAAAGCCCTCATATGCATTGCATACTGTGGTGATATTAAACACCGTTGTAATGGTAATAAATGTTCCTTTAAAAGTGCCTTAATAACAGACTGACAGTGACATTGCATTTTTCTTTATACTGACCTGTCCAGCACAAGCTGGAGTCCACACGACTTACCATTTCTAGGTGACTGAAGTTATATGAAAGCATACGACAGTCTTTCTAGGCAAGGTGCACCTGTAAGATGGGTACCCCTCCATACTGCTACAATTCAGCATTTTTTGAAACTCTTGCGGTACACAGTTGAAAACTGATGCATCTCTAAAGTACTGATCAGGCAAAATCCATTCCCTAGTTCTGACATTAAGTTTTCTCAAGCATATTCCAACACAAAATGCAGAAGTCCTAGAACATGCTGAACTGTCTTAAAACTCCCAGCTTACAACCTTTCCTGTCCTCTAAGAAAGCAGGACCAGTTTTGTCAAGCAAAACTTAATCCAACGGAATGCAAATTTGACTGTATGACAATGTTTCACCAGTCCATCTCAGTCTTGCTGAATTTGCACCCAAGGCAGTTTCAAAAATTTTCAGTGTTTGCTAGCATTTTTTTCTGTTTTGTTTATGTGAAATGACTCAGATTCTGGATATTTCTGGTCAAACAAAATACCATGTTAAATCCAATGCATTCAAGTCCAGCCATTCATAACAATTTTTCCCTTTTGTCCTGACTCATTAGTGTTAAAACTAGCAAGAAGTTACAGCATAACTTTTCTGTCCACATATCTTCTGCACTCAGACATCACCACTTCAGAACATTCAAAAATCTACAAGATTAACCGGTCTCGGGATAATACCTTACTAGTGAAATTTAAACTAGAGTTTAAACAAATCAGTTTGGAGCAGAAATCTCAGCAAGGCTGTATAGATGCATAGCCTAAGCTTAGACAAATGATACAGGGTGTAATTACCAAATACCCTGGCTTCAGCGGCAATGTCAGTACGAGATGTTCCCACCATGCTTTCAGATTCTTGTTTTCATCTCCAAAACCAGACCTTCTCTCCACTAACTGCACTGACTCGACAAGCTGGGAGACTGCACTTTAACTCCACTTTACCTACATAAACCCAACACCTTTTGTTCCTAACTCCTACCTCTTCATAAGATGGCCCCATACACACCTATTTGAGCACAGCTATGGTGACAACAACTTGTAGTATTAAGCCCAGGGTTTCTCAAGGGTGCTTTCTGGCCAAAATCATTTTGCTGCGTAAGTACCTTGTGATGTGGTTCAGACATACACAGACACATGCACACTAAGGATGGGTGCGTCAAGAGGAAGGGAAATATGCTCCTCACCTGGGTTTGTGCCATCTATTTCCACAGTGACAGGGAGGGCACAGACTGCAGCAGCAGGTTTCTGCACTAGGGTGGCACCATCTGTCATGGTGAGGGACAGCTCGGTTGCCATGCAGAGAAGGACTGCCTCTTTGGAGTTGCTCTTAACAGGGCAGTGCCTGCTGACATGTGGGATCCCACTTCTTTTAAGTGTTTTGATCAGGATACGGTGGAGTGAGGCATATGAAGGGCAGTCATGGGCTGGGATGTGAAGAAAGGCAGTGCAGTCTTCTGTTAGCCTTTGCAGCCATTTCTTCAAGGGGTCCTTGAGCTCCTCATTCATGTCTACATGCCTGTTGAAAAGATCAAGTGCCTCGCGGAAGTGGTAGTGCTCCCCAGGGCCCACAGCTGGGTGCTTAGCTGCCTTCACCCCCTGCCCCAGGATGCTCAGCCCAAAGCGGTTGAGGATTTTGTTGCCCGGATATTTTGCCACAGCAGCTTTGCTACGGTTCTGGGAAGCCCAGTACCAGGCCTGGCCTCCAATCAGTAGGCCACCTCCCTCTGCCACAAAAGTATGAATATTCTCTGCTTCTCCGTCACCATAAGAAGAGCAGCAGTACACGGTGATGCCACCCGTCAGCTGTGACACCTGTGATTTCACCCCTTCCTGAGAGAGGAGGCTGCATAGTTTCTTCAGGCTGGCAGCTACACCCACCACTCCCTTTCTTCCAGCATCCAGCCAGTGGACAGCATTGAGCAGGAACCTGGCCAGCTTTGGGGAGCAGAGCTGGCTCTCATGGGTTGCCACCACAATACGGCCTCGGCCGTAGTGTGCTGCAGCCAGGAAGCAGCGGTGCGAACTGTCCAGGCAGAGCGGGAAGGAGAGCAGACCATGGACCAATAAGGTGGAAGGCATGCCCCCTGTCACCAAATCCAGCTCTGACACACCATGCAGGAGAAACTCAGCATCAAGTCGGAGGTTGGCCTGGTGCCTGCAAAACCAAGAGAGGTCCAGGTTAGCCCCCATCTCGCAATCCTTGCACAAAAAGCCACATTGTCCACCCCTGCCTCTTCATCCTCCCTTATCCTAGTACAGCATGTTGCCAGTTCTTTAATTTAAAAAAAAAAATCATTAATACTTCAATTTTACCTCTTTGAAGCCTCAGATATTGCAGCCAAGCAAATCTGCAAGAATCTCAGAATTGATTTTAAAAAAAAAAAAAAAAAAAGGAGTGAAAGAAGAGGTCAAAAGGAAGTTTCTAGATCTTTAGCTTTGGAGAGCAGCTTGAAAATGTGAATACATTGCAGAATCTCAAACCCAATTTTCTGTATTTTCTAAACTGCACATTTAAATTGCAAATTATATGGGAACTGGCACATCTCCTGTAACAGAAACTTCATCCATTTACTCTGCCCTAGTCATTACCAACTAGACTAGCCCAAAAGATTTTTCTGTGCCTTCTCCTAGCCTCTGCCACTGTTGAGAACTGAAGAAAGGACAGCTAGAACAGATGGACTAAATGGATTGGCAAGACATGCAGCTACATAAGTTGAATCAGGATCCTAACACACAGTCCTCACGTTATTGCTAGCTGGTCTCTGCAATATAAAGAGATCATAATGTCCAAGGTTCTCATCTCTGATATCTGCAGACGGCTCCTAAGTGTCATTGTGAAGAAAGACATGTTGAATTACTCTCATACACTTTGTTTACACTTTCACCTGGGTCTGCCAAACATAGTTTTCCTCTGAACACTTGTCAAAAATCTGCTGTTATGTAGCCATTGCAACCAACTCAATATGAATAAATGATGCTGCCCTTCTACATGCCCATCAGGTAGGAATTAAATCTGCAGCTCTCCCTTTGTTACTGTTTTACCGAGACCCTTTGGCACACTGAGTAAGCGCCCAGAGATATGGCAGAGTATCTGCCTTAGACTGTATTCTGATTCTCTGTGTGTTACACAGGAGCACATAGCTGTTCTGTTACCCAGAAATCAGACATCTAAATTTCTCTATGGCTCTGGATCCATTCAAAACCACTGTAAAAGCATCCTAAACAAGGTGCAATTCACTCCTAGGTACCATTTAAAGCTTACGTCATTTTTCTCTGCTGAATTCTCTCCCCGGTCCCTGTTCCAGGCACTGAGTATGAGGCAGTGGGAATATGCTTGTGCACTGCAGGTAGGAGCAAGCACGAATCAGGAAATTTCAATTAAGTAACTTCACTGAATTAAACAGAAGAATTTTCTACCACCTTTACCAGGAAACAAATTTAACATCCACAAGGTATCATATCCAAATATTTCTTCGAATATTAGAAATTTAGTATTATATATCCACAAGGAAAAGGCTGTGAAGGAAAGACTTGCAAGGAATTTTCTCATAATTGTTGCAGCTTCCACTGCAATGTAATGAAACTGTCACACAGAAGAAGCACAACTGCACCCATGTTCCTCAGAGAACCTGCTGTACCTTGTGTAACTCAGCAGAAAGTGGCAGGAGGCACAGCCAGGCAACCAGCTAGAAAGCGGGGTTGGAAAATGATGGCAGAGTAATTCCCAGGACTCCACTGCCTGGATGGCTGTGAAATACGAGCCACAACAGTTCTAAATTTTACATGTGCTGCTCCAGGACCAAAGGGGTCAGGCTAGAACTGCAAACAAACTGGGAGCCCAGTTCCTGGGCTTCCTGCCCACCACCCAGGTCAGAAGCTGAGAAGGGAGGTGGTGCCCAGCCCGAATCCTGAGATCTGCACCAGCCTCAGGGTTTCACTTGCAGAAGGTGGATTTTTGCAAGTAACAGGCTGAACAGGTTTCGCAGCTGCCAGCCAGATCCTGGCCCAGAGGGCTGGCCTGGTGCTCCACCTCCAACCTTGTATTGAACTGTGGGAAAGTTGCCCTGAAGTACATACTTGTAGGGAGAGGCAGGAGAGGAGTTCCTCCTCCTGTCCCTGTGTCGCTGTCCATTCCACTCAGGCACACTTGGTCAGGCAGACTGCTCCCTTCATTCCCTTCCCCTTGAATGAATTTCCTGGGCCCAGCCCAGCTGCCACAGAAGCAAAGACACCGTTCTTTCCAACTGCAAACAGTGGAAGGCGCCCCTTAAATTGGAAGATAATAGTTGTATCCCATCCTGGCTATAAGGAACCCGCATTCATCATCATCATCTCTAGTCTTAAGACTCTTCTAGGAACACCTCACCTGCATCACATCATCAGTTGTTTAAGTGGAGAACAATTCAGATACTCACCGGACAATTAATGGCATCTTGGGAACTTTCTTAGCAACTTTGAAAATGCCTTTCTCCACAGTGTTTCCTGTGAAATAGACGCCAGCCACGCTGGTCACCTGGTTCCCAGGGAATTCGAACAGCACCTTCTCCTTGCCATGTTGACTAGCCCAGTGCCAGGCTTGGCCACCAATGAGCAGCCCTCCACCTTCCTTTACAAAGCCAACCAGTTCTTTTGCCCACCTGCTGTCATAGGCATCCATGCAGTACACTCCCAGAGAGGAGCTGAGCTCTGCCCCAGCATGTACTTTGGCATCAGCCCTGAGCAGCATCTGGGAGAGGGAATCCAAATGAGGATGGACCCCAACCAGGGCCTCAGGGGAAGGCTTGAGCCATTCCACAGCATTTCTGAGGAACTGGGAAAACTTGGAGTCCTTCAAGATACCCTCGTGAGAAACAACCACCATCCGGCCCTTCCCATATTGTGAAACAGCAATCAGAACCTGCTTCTTAGAGCTCACAAGCACAGGATAAGCATGCTCTCCAACAAGTAGCAGCTCACAAGGAACAAAACCACCAGTGAAGTCCCATGGTCCAACACCATCCACTAACAGCTCATAGGTGGCAGAGGGCATCATCTTCAGGTCACTCCTATCTGGTAGAGAGAAGACCAACATTCATTAGTGTGGCTCAGCTGTAAAGAACAACTATAACAACCCTGTGGCATCATTTCTTTGTTGTCTAGTAGGATTTCCACACAAACAGGAATAAATTTGTGGACACAACCTTTCCCACAGATCTTGGATTTTTTTGTTTGCTCATTTGGCTTTGTTATCACACTATTTACCATGTAAACAGAAGTGACAATATATCAAGATGATGGAGGAAAATTATTAGGTGGCTGTTTCAACAAATTCTGCTATGCAACATGGAGGAGAGCAGGGAAATAAAAGTATTCACTTTTTGCATTAACAATTTATTTGGAGAAGGAGAACACCAGAGGCTCCAAGAAGTCTACTGGGAACTTGCCTGATAGAAGCGGTTTATCTGGAAATAACCAAAAAATGAGAAGACCTTATCAACACAATATATGGCATAATTCAAGCATGCGGTTCACATTTTTGTTCCTAATTGGATACATACAGAGCTACACACAGTTGCTGTAAGATGGTATTCCAAGGGTGTAGTTTTCTACTCTGTTTAGGCCTTGCTTTGTATTAGGAGGTCCTTTGAGGGAGAGTCAGCAGAAATGAAGGAGACAACCAGCTCCTCTGGAATAACTGTCCCTAAGTCACACATTACCTAGGAAAGCAGGTCTGAGCACAGGAGATTCGTGCCCTAGTTCCCTGATCCAAACTGCTGTGTGACCTCAAGGAAATAATTCCCTTTTCTGTGGCTTTGTTTCACCTCTTTTCCCACCTAGAAAGTAATGAGAGCAGTACTGACCTTAACTGTGAAACGGAGGCTAACGCAACAGCACAATCGTCCCTGTTAAGCAGATATCCTTCTCCCAGCGCTGGGGTCACTGTGGGGATTTTCCACCATAAGGGTTCCCAACTGTTGTCCTAAGATTACAAACTTTTATTCTTTAGAATCATACATATTCATTTGATTCCTTGGAATATCCACCCCCCTCGGCCAAAGTAATTGTAATATCTCCGCCTTTGGAGCAGCCCATTATATCTCGGTCTCTGTCGCCATCTAGCGCCCTAAAATTAGTGCTGCAGTCGCCCTGGTGGTCGGATTACTTCATCGGGCGGTCGTCACTCACCTTCCTCAAGGCGTCCGCTACCTGACCTGTTCCTTCTTGCGCATACTCACTTCATCTTGGCTCACAAACGGGGAAATATATCTTAATCTATCTAGTTCCATCTTGTTCTCGTATCTGAACAATCAGCAAACCCAGCACTCCTTCCTGCTCCAGTTCCGATACACAAAAACCTCCGTAATTCATGAGAAGTTTGTGGTTAATTACTGCAAGCTAGACATACAGTGCTGTCTGTGAGTAAGTTTCTACTGAATCCGGTTTCTCATTATCAAATCCCCCCGTTTCTAGTACATTTGTGAATTCTTTCGCAACAATTCATACTGTTCATGCACCATCAAGGTGGGCAAGGCCCAAATTCTCTGAACTGACTGCTGTATTTTAAACCACAAGACACAGATTACTGCTGTCAGGAAGAAAGTGATAATCAACACCATTAACAAAGGATGTTTGGGCTATGTTAGTGCAAGCTGAAGGTAACCTCTGAATTTGTTCTGTCCTGACAGTAGGTTTGGGGTTAAAAAACAGTAACCATTTCAACATATAAACAAATGTTATTATAAATTCTAGTTCTGTTTACACATACCACTATATCCCAAATAGTATTAAAAGATAGTATTAATTGACTATTTTCAGTAAAATCAATGCTATGAGTAGCATCGTTTAAGCATTTAATTCCTTTGTTTCCAGTTACTCCAACAAAGACACAGCATACTTAGACACACCTTGGGAAAACTAAAGTGATTTTTTTTTTTCTGGTGGCTTGTGTGGATTTGATACTAATGTACCTATACTGACCATGGTGCAGGAAAAAGGAAAACAAGATGTGTAGTTTTAGCAGCTCACACTCTACCTGAGGACTATCCTACAGGACTAGGTTTGAAGTAAATTCAGTAAAAACATTCCCTACTTTATGGCGACATTTTACAGAGAAGAAGGACTGGATGCTGTGGGACTAATTGATACCGAGCAATTCTAACAAGGCCTTGAAACAGAGAACTGAAAGATAAACAAAGGCCAGTTCGGTGAGGAGAAAAGACAGCCTTCTGATTAACAAGGGCCAGATGAAAGGAATTCAAGAGCTAGTTCAGTGGAAACAAGTACCAGCTGAATGAAAAACAAAGGAAGAGAACCATCAACATAGTTAATTTTAGTGTAACTTGGTTTCTTAGCATGCATGGTAGTTTAGCCAATAAGATAGCTTTATGGGCAGCTACCTTTAGCCAATAATACACTGTAGATACCCTCATGGGCACCCAGTTACATAACTAAAAGGAGTATATAAAGAAACAGTTAACTCAATAAAATGTCTTCAGTCCCTCAGATTGAAGTAGTGAGGGGATTAATCGCACGGACTTCAATCCCCTCACTACTTCTTAGCCCCCAGCCTTCTTATCACTGGATTTTAAAGCTAAGAATCTAGACTCCAGACCTGCGAAAGGCTGTATGCTCCCTGGCATACAGCTCCCTCCTCCTCCCACCCATAACAAGGTATGGCTGTCTTGGGAAGGATTTTACCTCTCTCTTAATTGAATGCAATTATTACTATGTAACAGAATTCCCAATTTCTATGTAATCATATGCCATTGTATTAACCATTTCAGTGTGGCAAAAAGGAAGGAAGAATACTCATTAGATCCAGAGCAGACACAACTACAGGCAAACTCCTCTTTCTATAGAGAGAAGGGGGAAGACACAGCAGAGACAGAGAACACTGATGTCCAACAAAATTGCAAAAAGCCGCAGATGTCTGAGCTGTATGTCTGTTGTGTCCACTAGGAGGAAACAGTAACTAGCTGTGGACACACCGGAGGAAGAGAAAGAACTTAGTTCCTCACTGCCTCCCTTATTAACATGGGTGCAAATTCTCCATGAGCGTTAGACTGATGAAGGTTTGTACCCTACTGTGGGCTTGAAGAGTAGCAACACTTACTGAAAAAAACAAAATGTGCAATTCTCACAAACTGAACACTGCCTCCTCCTTATCACATACCATTATATTTTATAATGCAGCAAGTAGAAGTATTACAAACTATCTCTATATTCTTGTCCAGCTCTAGGTATGGCAAACAAACAGGAGCACCCCAACTTCCTTTCAGATTCTAAGATTAACCAAGCAATCACTCAGACGAAATGCATGGCAAGTTAAAAAAAAAAAAAAAGGTTACTTAGTTACTGCAGATATTTACAATCAATTGGTGTTTTGAGGTCTTATTTAAAACAACATGGTTGTATAAATTATCGCTCTTGCCCACAGCCTACAAGCTGCCCCTTTGGTATTACTTTCCCCAGAAATGTCCTCACCACACTCACTTGCAACAGGTCAAATCACATCTTCCCTGACAGCTGGCATCAGGAACAATCCTGCACATGGCTGGACTGTTGGTCAGTCTGCTTCCCACCAGGTGGTGAGTCCAAATGAACACAGGGTGTGGCTTCTCTCTTTATTACTTTCTTACACCTCATGCTCAGCCTTTGACATGAAACCAGTGCTTGGGATGAGCTTGAGTACGGTTCATGTTCCAATCACAAAGGAAGGGTCATTTCCTTTTGCTTTATTCCATTTGGTGTTATCTAATATTGTCGTCATTGAGCTTGTACAGACCTGCATTCCTTGCTGCTTCTTATTTCTGGTCATCTGAGTCTGCAGTGCTAACTGGGAAAGTGAACCACCAGGCCACAATCAGTCATGGTGGAACTTTGGTCAACCTCCTCAATGCAGTGACTCATCACAGGCTAGGGCCCACTGCATCCTGCCCTTGCCTGCACAGCATTTCTCAGTAAAGCTACTTATGAGCTGTGTCATTCTACACCTTTTTTTACATTTTATGTCCAAACCCTCTTGTCACTAGCAAGTCTTTACATAAACCTATTCAGAAAACCAGCATGTTGCAGACCAGCTTTAGACAGGATTCATGTCCTGGGAGACAGTTCCAGACTCTTGCTGCAAATAGTTGTTTTTTAGGACATTTTTCTGCCCATGTTATTCTCTGCTATTTTAAGGATTCATATTGCCTGTCTTTTGCTCTGTCTGAAAGCTATTGCCAAATTTTTTCATTTTCACTCCTCCTAAGTGTACCCATCGAGTTCTAAAACCTTTCCTTTGTATTCTCCCCACCTTGCCTAGTTATTGTCTTTAGTTTCAAAATTGTCTCTACCATCTACCTTCTGAAAACAGGCCTGATGACATTAAGGCGCCTTTCCAGTGCTATGGTACTATAAGTACGCCTTAAAAAAAAGACTTGCAAGGCAAAGGAGACTCTTCTGCCTTCCACTCATACATACCCCAGGGAAAGCATTACAGCACTGACAGCACTTCCCCCTCTTCCATAAAGCCCACTTTCAGCTTTTGTCTGTTGCACTCTTACGGGAGGCCCTTTAACAATATCTAAGCAGTCTTTGTAAAGTTACTAATGGATATAGCCTGCAGGACTGGGTTTACATCAGTTATGTAAGAGTTTTCACTGCTATGCTAAAAACAGGGGAATGACTGCAAATATTTGATGTATATAGCACTTGAAAGAGATCTCCACTAAAAGATTCCCTTTCCTTTTTACTAGTTATCACTTTCCTAACTCGGCTGTAGCATGTTTGGCAGTTGTAGCTATTTGGCACCATTTCTACATACTATAATTTTTTGAATGCTGGATTTTGAAGTATACAATAGCTGAAAAAGGACTAGTGCCAAACAGGCACATCATGGCCCAACATAAGGCAGATGACCTACAAAAACTTATTTTAAACCCACATACGGTTGATTTATTATTAGAAAATCTAGGTGAAAAAGAGAGGTCAGATATGACGAACTGGGAGTAAAGAGAATTTGTGTGTAAGCGCTGGAAAGTGTAAATTCTGTACTACACAGATTCACTAGTCAGGGAAGTCAGGAAAGCATCTCCTCTGTTTTTGGTGTGCCTCTCCTAAGACCTGCAGGACCAGAACCAGCTTAGATGCTTCTCTCTGGGTTCTTCAGCATAGCAAGCTCTAGGGTGTATGCAAAGAACCACCCTTGTACCTACTACAGATCTAATCTGCCATCAAATAACTCATCCACGTTAAACTGCAAATTGAAAGCAGCAGATAGAAGGTAGGTTTCTCAGGTGGAAGCTCCTAAACCAAACATACCCAAGAAACCACAATTGTTTTTCTGTCCCCACCATCTGCGGTCTGCTCAGTTTAGGACTGCGCTAGAGCACACGTTTGCTTGGGCTTGGAAAGCACGCTCTTTTCCAGGAGAAACACGTAGATTCCGTGTAGCTCACACCCACCTGCTGACGAAACGAGAGGTTCTCGGGGTTTGCTGGCGCCTGCGCCCCGAGGCAGCTGCAGAGGGGCCGGCGCCACAGGCGCCCACACAGAGCGACTCCCCTGCTAAAGCCCCGCAGCCTCTCCAGGGATGCTCGGGGCGGAGGAACCTGCGCTGCAGGGGCGGCAGCGCCTTGGGAAAGGGAGCAGGGCAGGCGCTGCGCCAGCCTGGCAGCCTGTCCCCTTCGCTTCTGCTACCGCAGGGGCGGAGCCGCCGTGCCCAGCGCTCGCGGGCAAACCGGGAGCGGAGGAAAGGGAAGGGAACCTTCAAGAAGGGCCGGGAAGGCGCCGCGGGTGGGAGGCGTTTAAAGCTTGTGCCTTAGTTATTTATACCCGAAAATATGGACAAGGTCCTGGTCTGACTTTACATTTAGCCAAAAGTAACATAGAATCATAGAATGGTTTGGGGATTGGAAGGAACCTTAAAAATCATGCAGTCTTAACCCCCCTGCCCTCGGCAGGGACACCTTGCTTAGTTACTGTCTTTAGTTTCAAAATTCACTGGATTGGGTGCTTCACATAGAGGCTTACCCAGCCCACAAGGCTTGCACAAATCATAGAATCACCAGGTTGGAAGAGACCCACAGGATCAACGAGTCCAACCATTCCTATCAAACACTAAACCATGCCTCCTAGCACCTCATCCAACTGTCCCTTAAACACCTCCAGGGAAGGTGACTCAACCACCTCCCTGGGCGGCCTGTTCCAGTGCCCAATGACCCTTTCTGTGATTTTTTTTTCCCTAATATTCAGCCTAAACTTACCCTGGTGGAGCTTGAGGCCATTCCCTCTTGTCCTGTCCTCTGACAGTTGAGAGAAGAGGCCAGCTCCCTCCTCTCCACAACCTCCTTTCAGGTAGTTGTAGAGAGCAATAAGGTCTCCCCTCAGCCTCCTCTCCTCCGGGCTTAAACAACCCCAGCTCTCTCAGCCGCTCCTCATAAGACCTGTTCTCCAGCCCCTTCACCAGCTTCGTTGCTCTTCTCTGGACTCACTCCAGAGCCTCAACATCCTTCTTGTGGTGAGGGGCCCAGAACTGAACACAGTATTCAAGGTGCAGTCTCACCAGTGCTGAGTACGGAGGGAGAATAACCTCCCTGGACCTGCTGGTCACACTGTTTCTGATACAAGCTAGGATGGCATTGGCCTTCTTGGCCACCTGGGCACACTGCTGGCTCATGTTCAGTTGGCTGCCAACCAACACCCCCAGGTCCTTCTCCAGGCAGCTTACCAGCCAGGCTTCTCCTAGTCTGTAGCACTGCTTGGTGTTGTAATGTCCCAAGTACAGGACCTGGCATTTGGCCTTGTTAAACCTCATGCTATTGGCCTCAGCCAGTGGTCCAGCCTGTTCAGATCCCTTTGCAGAGCCTCCCTACCCTCCAGCAGATCGACAGTTTCCCACAGCTTAGTGTCATCTGCAAACTTGCTAAGGGTGCACTCAATGCCTTCATCCAGGTCATTGATAAAGACATTGAACAGGGCTGGACCCAGCACTGAGCCCTGGGGAACCCCACTTGTAACTGGCCTCCAGCTGGGGTTAACTCCATTTACCTCAGATCCTAGTCTGCCAGCTCCTCTGAACTTGTACTAATGCTCTTCATATTCAGAGGGGGCATCTTTTCTTACTGATGCATCCTTAAACATTCCAGCACCAGGTCAAGCTACAAAATGGTGCTACTTATCCCAATGGATATGGATGGGTAAGCTACAGAGCTTACACTCTGTGCCCTAAGCATGTCTTCACATTTGTAGTTTGAGGTAACAAAGAGTTTTCAAGCACACGGTTTCTAAAGGGATCCCCCAACACAGGAAAGGCATTGACCTGCTGGAGCAAGTCCATATGAAGCCACAAGGATGATCTGAGGGCTGGAGCACCTCTCATATAAGAGGCTGAGAGTTGGGCTTTTTCAGCCTGGAGAAGGGAAGGCTCTGAGGAGGCCTTATATTATAGCAGCGTCTCAGTACTGAAAGAGGGCTACAGGAAAACTGGGGAGGGGTACGACGAAGGGAGGGCAGTTTTAAGATGAAAGAGAGGAGATTTAGATTAGGCATTAGGAATTTTCTAAATTTTCTACTGTGAGGGTGGTGAGACACTGGTACAGGTTGCCTAGAGTAGTCGTGCATGCGCCATCCCTGAAGGTGTTCAAGGCCAGGTTGGAGCAACCTTGAACCAGTGGGAGGTGTCCCTGCCCATGGCAGGAGGGCTGGAGCTCGATAACCTTTAAGGCCTGTTCCGACCTAAAGGAAGCCGGCTAGCTGAGCTGCCCACCCGTTTCTTCCCTGCTTGTTTCTACGTCCTCTCCTGTCCAGAAGTGCGTGGCGGGCTAAGCGCAAGTACCCCCCCGCAAAGGGTGCCAGCGCCGAGGAGAGCCAGTTTAATACCGTGTGGCTGGAACTAGATGATCTTTAAGGACCCTTCCAACACAAACTATTGAGTGACTCAATAATTCTATAACAGCCGCGAATGAAAGGCTCGGGGCGCCCGGCACCGCTCCCGGTCCCGGAGCCGCGGCAGCCCCCCCCGCCCCCAGGTCCCAGCGCACTTTCACCCCGGGCCCTGGCACGGCCGGGCGCGCTACGGCACCCCGGCTGCCTCTCTAGAAACTTCTCGGTCCCTCCCTCCGTCCGCCCTCCCTTCCCTCCTCCCCGCCGACCGGGGCTGGCGCTGCGGCGAAGGCAGGAGGGACCGCGCGGCGCCGCCTCTCCGCGCTGCTCGGAGCCGCAGCCGCCGCAGAGCCGAGCCGCTCCCACCCCCGAGCCGCCGCAGAGCCGAGCCGAGCGCCCCCCGCGCCGCTCGAGCCGCCGCAGAGCCGGCCCCGACCTCCCCGTCGCAGCTGAGGTGCCCTCTCCCCGCGCAGCGGTGGCAGCGGCGGGCGGGATGACTGCGGAGGAGATGAAGGCGGACGGCGCTCCCCTGGAGGGGGCAGACATCACGCCCAAGCGGGACGAGGGCGTTCTCAAGGTACCGGCACGGTGCGCGCGGGGCCCGGCGCCGCCGCAGCCTCGGCCGGGGGCGCTGCCGGGACTAAAGATGGAGCCGGGCAGGGCACACGCGCCCCGGGCGCCTCGGGAAGGGGCTCCATCTTGGGCCGCGGGAGAGCCGGGCAGAGGCCTCCGCGAAGGCGTGGAGGGATGGGGCGAGGGGGGTGGCTGTAAGTTGGAGGGGAGAAGGTTTAGATTGGATATTAGGAAGAATTTCTTTTCCGCGAGGGCCGCGAGGCAGCGGCGCGGGGTCGCCACGGGAAGCTGCGGCTGCCCTGTCCCTGGAGGTGCCCGGGCCGGCTGGAGGCGGCTCGGAGCCCCGGGCCCCGCGGGAGGCGCCCCCGTCCGTGGCGCCGGGCCGGCTGCGGGGACCCCGCGCCGTGCGGGAGCGGAGCGGGGCCGGGGCCGGCCTCGCCCCCGCCAGGCATTTCCATACCTCTAGAAATTTCCTCGGGCTCGTCTGAAAACTTCATCGATCGGTAGAAGCGCTGTGTTAGTCGCAGGGAGATGGCAGAGTTAACGGCTTCCAGAAGAGAAGCGGTGCCCTTCAGAGCCTTCTGACTCCTGGTATTGCTGAAGTGCCCTCAAGTTTAGAGACAGAAGTGTTTGCAGTCGCAATATGAGCAGAAAAACCGGGTTTCTCCTATCGAAAGGGAAATGTAAACCTGTGGAAAACGGGGTTGCTATATTCAGTATATGAAAAAAACCTACAAATAATACTGTGTAAGCACTGAAAATGATAACTCGATGTGGTACTGTAAGTATCACCTTTAGAAATGTTTAGCAAATTTCTACTAAATGCAGTTGTTGCTTTGAAGTGACTTCAGATGGGCAGCTTTAACACTACTAGTTTGGGTCCGCTTTCTTTGTATATATCTAAGCAGTATGTAGTTTAGGTTACCAGAATCTGGTTACCAGATTCACATTTTTTTATGTATGTCTGTGTTTACTTGTTTTCTCAGGCTGTGAGAGCGTTTGCTTGATTTTTTTGCTTTCCTTGGGGAAGAAATAAATAGGTTAGCTCCTTAATGGTGGTAACTGCCGTAGTGCTGAGGTGCTTCAGGGTAAGGGGACAGCGTACTGTGTGAGATCAAGCACCCCTTGTCACGCTGAGCATTGGCTCCCTAGGAAACGGAGGAGCTATTAGTTTGTCTGGATGTTTAGGTTTTGGGTTGGTTTGTTTGTTTGTTTCCTCCTCTTTTATGCATCTAGGGAGGTGCTTCTAGCTTGGTAAGATTCTTAATAAAAATTGCCCTCATTGCCTCGGCTTTGAGTGCAAAGTGCTGGTGTTTCAGATGTCTAGTCAGTTGCAGGGATGGTGAGAGGCAACGTAGGAGACTGACCTACGGTTGCAAGAGGTTGAAATTTGGGAAGGAGAGTCTCAAAGGTCTGCTTCTTTTAGTGAAAAAAACGATTGGTAGAGGCATTTTTTTAGCTTTTTCTTAAGGGAGGAACAACAATCCATACTTCTGTGTAACTGCTCTTGAACAAACGTTTATCTTGCATGCAGTATGTTTTCCAGGTCTCTATAGGTGCAAGCAAGTAGGGTCCTTAACTGGTTTTCTTTTGTTTAGCTAAATAAATAACGTAGAGCTTTGGCTCAGATGGTTTCAATCAATATTGCGGAAAACTCAAATTTTACTTCAGGAATCTTGTTAAGAGCCAGGCTTTGTTCCGTATTTTATGTATGTTTCGGAGAGATTGGTTGATATTGCTTTTTTGTTCAGCGTAGATGTAGTTGATATTGGCCTTGTGAGCTAGGCTTTTTTTTTTTTTTTTTTGACAAGAAAACATTTTTGCAGCTGGACGTGAAATTGGGGTGGTGGCAATCCACCTCAGAGTTGTAGGGAGGCCAAATTTTATACACTGCAATAATTTCTTAGTCTTACTGTGTAGGCTGCTAGAACTAAGATGCCTTGGGGTGAGATTTTGTGGACATTTGTTAAACTGCCTGGTTTAATTCTAGTATAATCTCAGATTACATGTTAAAATAGACTGTTTGTGTGGAAAGAACCAGTGTGGGGTTTTGTGTAACTGCTTTGCCTAGAACACTGAACTCAGGGGTAGTGATAGAGTGGTGTTGAGGAGAGTGCTTGAATAAAACAAAAAAAAAACCCTGCCTAATTAAGTTTCAAGAACATTTAAAATCTGTCTTGAGGTAGGTGACATTGCTAACGATAGATGCAGAGGATCTGTAAGATGGGGCCAACTGTTGCCAGTTAAGTTCTCATATCACAGCAGAGCCATATTGAGGTTCCTGCATTTGCAATGCTGCTAATCAGAAGACTGAGCAGTAAATCCATTTCCAGACAGCTGAAGCAAACTTGAAGATCCTTTATCTACTGATGGTAACACATGTATCTAAGTAAATTGAATTAATTCCCAGTAAGCAAACATTAGTTTTCATCATCTTAATGCGGCTTACTCTTTTTCTCAGGTTATCAAGCGAGAAGGCAGCGGGACAGAGTCTCCTATGATAGGTGATAAAGTGACCGTGCATTACACAGGATGGCTTCTTGATGGCACAAAATTTGACTCAAGCCTGGACAGGAAAGACAAATTTTCATTTGACTTGGGGAAAGGTAATATCTTGTGGCTGATGATCGGTTTTGGTAATAACTGAGATGGGGTTTCTTAGCACGTATGACTCCTTTGCATATTAAAGTGGCTGTTGGAAATTTGTTTAATTTAAGGCTTCTTCTCTTAGAATGGCTCAATCAGAATGGTTCCGAGATTTTTCTGATTGTGAAAACAGTAACCCCTTCATGAGGCCTGCTGGAGAATTCATGGACCTCAGGCAAAGCACTCCAGATACGTAGTGATTGAGGGTAGTGACATAGCCAGAATGTGTGGGGTTTTGATTGGGTTTTTTTTGGCAGAAGACTCAGATTTGAGTGTACTTAATTGTGACAACATACTAGGACAGGGTGCACAAGGGCAACTGTCAGCTACAGCATGATGAAATGTACTCCCTTTTTCTTGAAGCTCATAAATTGACCCAAATAGGAATCTTGAAGCAGTGCATGTCTTAATTTTCAAAAGCCCTCACTTTTTTTAAAATCAAAACATCCTTGTTCCAGAAAATCTTACTACTCAATCTGAGTTCTTCCCCAGCAGTTCCTTACCTACTGCTTTTTTATTTGGGAGAGTAATTCTGCAGTGTACTGAAACCTAAGATTATTTGAAGTGTACCTATTAATACAAGATTTATAGAAAACCTGCTGGATGGAGTTGAAAGGAGCAGCAAGTAGGAGAGTGCAAGTAAGAGATACGGGTTTGTTACTTGAGGTTCCAGCTTTTGGTTTTGGCATTAGAAAGAGTACTGCTTCTACTTTCTTCTCATTTCTGTTACAAGTGTATGTAACTTTTAATTACCACTTGTGCTGCTTTTTGCCAACTGATAAAGTACAGAGAGAAAAGGCTGCTGTTTTGGATTGTTTTCAAAATATGAGCAGGCAATCTCTCACCCTAAGACCTTCCTCTTCGAAGAGTTTATTGTTGTTTCCTCGCACTTGAGATTGTGCCAAGCACTTGAGCCTGTGACTGCGTTCAGGTGGCTTGTATTCTCTGTAGGCAAGGAAGTAAGGGGAGGAAAAGAATCGCCACACCTAGAGTGCAGAAATAAAGCCAAATGTGGGCCCCTGGGTAACTTCAAGCTTTGATTAGAGTTAAAACTGATGTAGATAAATGAGAGTGAGCACAAGTCTTTCAGTATTTCTGTGTCTTAACTTTTGTATAGTAAAAATGATGACGCTCAGTTTCACAGCTGATTCCTTCATATATGCCTCACAATCATGTGATTGAAATTTGACTTGCATAGGTGAAGTGATCAAAGCATGGGACATAGCCGTGGCAACAATGAAGGTTGGTGAAATCTGTCGGATTACATGTAAACCAGAATATGCCTACGGCTCAGCTGGGAGCCCCCCAAAGATACCTCCCAACGCTACACTGATTTTTGAGGTAAGCAAGAAACCATCATTAAAATTGTACACTTTAAAAACTAAAATCAGATTTCACTGTAGAAAATTTGTGATGTTACATCATTTCAAAACAGGAATGGTAGGTTTTCTAAAGAAAAAAGTATGGTCAGTTAGGGTAGTGTTGGCAAAGCATAGGGTTCTGGTCTGGCTGCTACTGATCTGCAATTACTCAGGTTCCCTCATTTTGAGTTTTTAGAATACCTGAATGTTTTCTAGTGTTCATAGTTTTAATTTTACAGTTATGGAATAATTCACTGTAGGAGAGTGCGTGGGTGGGAGGGCGGGAACTGTCTCAGTGGCAGACTTTTAAGTAGTTGAAAAAACAATTTTTAATCCTTTTTCCACTTCATAAGACTCAAAGTAATGATACTTAGGTTAAACTTCTATGAAGTTGTCAGCAACAGAAAGAGCAATTAATGTTCTCAATAATACATTTTTTTTTACTTCTTTTGTTTCTTTGCAGCATTGAGGCAATCTTGTATGAGCTATTTGGAGAAGAAAAGAGATAATTGCCCCAAATAAAGCACTAGATTATAAAGTATATACAAGTAGCCCTGCAACTAAGATTGTTTTCTGCAGAGCTAAGTATTTTAATAAGCTTTTAAGCATCATAAGAACGGTTTATATTTAAGTTGATTGCTGATTACTGAAGTGTGTCTGTGGGTCCAGTCTATGCTGGTCAGTCTTACCATCATAGAAGGTTATTTGTACATACTTGGTCCCTGTGACAGATTCAGCTGTCTTAAGTTTGTTGTCTGGGTAATAGTTTACAGTTGATGTGGACAGTTGGTCTCCTCGGAGGTGAACTGCCTGTCTTGGTGAGTGCAGAGCCAGTTAGGTCACATATTTCATAACCACACCAGAAGAGGACAGAACTTGTTTCCCAGAGATCTTTAAAGCATCTTCTCCCCACACCTTCTGCAAAAACAGGTGGAAATAGTATTTGTCTCTTGTGTGTTATTTCAGTACCGAGAGTGGTTGCTCAGAATGCCAAGACTGGTATTTGAATTTTTTTCCATAGAGGATAATATTGAAGTTGTTCATAGGGCATGCTCTTGACAAACAATCCAGACTGTTCAAGGAAGATATATTTTTCTTATTGTTAAAACAGTTCAATTTTCCAATAAATACATTAATGTTAATTGCACTGAGAGAAAGCAGATGGACTCTTTTTTAAGTATTTTAGAACTAAACAATTTTAATCACTGGAATGGATTCATATATTGGGGCGTAAGGAAAGGATTTTAACTCTGGTATTTGCTCTAAGATTGAATGTTCTAATATGTGAGAAAGCTAAAAACAGTTTATGTAGTAGAATCTGAAAGTCTGTTTAGGTTTTAGTGGAAACAATGAGTATCTCTTAAGGGTAAATTAAACGTAGTTCGATATTGTATTTGCATTACATTTGGATAGTGCGCTTGCATTTTTTTTCCATGAACTTGTAATAGCATTAAAAATGTATTTTATGCGGAAGGATTAAAAAAAAATACTGCCAGCAGGTAGTCCAGCAAGGGACAAGAACTTAGTCATTTCAAGTACATCAGCATTAATGCCGTTATTTCTGCAGCTGACTGTTGAAAAAAGCATCTTGTAAAGCTGTTTTTATATATAAATCTGAAGATATTCATGGTTTGTTTCTGTTGGATCTAACTAGAATGCTAGAATGCTGTGTGCATTGCACAAATGACAGT
The DNA here is from genome assembly GCA_033558105.1 of Coccyzus lansbergi. Classification (NCBI taxonomy): domain Eukaryota; kingdom Metazoa; phylum Chordata; class Aves; order Cuculiformes; family Coccyzidae; genus Coccyzus; species Coccyzus lansbergi. The sequence continues at coordinate 3,889,495 of JAUMJK010000229.1, forward strand.
GATGCTCAATGTAATACAAGGCACACCTATTGTGTCTGACCAGATGATTCAAATGCAAATTGATGCATTTGGGTTCCACACCTGTCACCACCACACCCCCCCCCCCCCCCCCCCCCCCCCCCGCCATCTTTTTCTGTTTTGGCTGAGGGAAAGGGGAAACATAAAGAACTTCAGTGTAGCAGTTACAGAAGATGTTCGACTTCTCTGCTTTTTACTGTCCATGCAGCATAGTAAAATCTAGTGTTATAAACCTCCATAGCATTAGCCTTGAACTGTCTTATTTTTTTTGAATGAGGTACTTAGTCTAAACAATGCTGACTAATAGCTTGATCTTTTGTGCTGTTTTTACTGTTATTTTATTCAAATATAGGATAGCAAAAGGGTTTTTTTTCCTCAATGTTGTAGCAGCGACTGCTTTCAACTAGACAGTTTTTCCATCTTGTCATAGTACTCCCACCTCAGACTGGTTTGCATTACGGACCTGGGGGAGGGCATGTGAAGATGCAGGCTAGAAAGTTCTTTCTTACATTAATAACCAGGTCTTCAAAATTATGGACAATTTGTTGCAGCAACACATTTAGATTAAACGTGGACGTGTTTTGGTTTTGTTGTTTTGAGCGACAAAAGCTGGTGTAGGGGCTGGAGAACAGGCCCTATGAGGAATGGCTGAGAGAGCTGGGGTTGTTTAGCCTGGAGAAGAGGAGGCTGAGAGGAGACCTCATTGCTTTCTACAACTACCTGAAAGGAGGTTGTGGAGAGGAGGGTGCTGGCCTCTTCTCCTAAGTGACAGGGGACAGGACAAGAGGGAATGGCCTCAAGCTCCGCCAGGGGAGATTTAGGCTAGACATTAGGAGGAAGTTTTTCACACAAAGAGTCATTGGGCATTGGAATAGGCTGCCCAGGGAGGTGGTTGATTCACCTTCCCTGGAGGCGTTTAAGGCACAGGTAGATGAGGTCCTGAGGGACATGGTTTAGTGTTTGATAGGAATTCTTGGACTCAGTGATCCGATGGGTCTCTTCCAACCTGGTGATTCTGTGATTCTGTTTTACCATTCCTCTGGAAATATTTTTTTTCTGAAATGATCTCACAATACACAATGGTAAAGTAGGACTAGAGGGAAAAATGTAGCAAGGGGAAAAAGAGAATGGTAACTGTTCAGGCATGCAAGGCAAAATGACACAGAAGTTTGGAAACTTTTCCTCTGACACAAGAGAAGGAGGATGAAGAAACAGGTGGGAAATAGCTGAAGTCTGAAAAGATACTCTTAAATTTGCTTTTAACACTGCAGGAGAAGCGTTTGGAATCAGTTTGGACTCCATTCCAAGCACTTTAAAGTTGATCTGAATTTGACCATAGATGCAATTAAGGGTATAAGCAGGATTTAAGGATCACATCTTTTCATTTTCCTGCTCCTTTTGTCCTTGCCTTACTTACAAACCTTATTGGTCCTTGGATGCAGAGGTGCTACCGGTGATTCTACTTGGTTGTAGAGGAAGATGGTGCGAGAGCTGCTGCTCAGTGTGATAGCACTGCAAAGTGGCAGCTGAAAGCAAATTCTTCCTGGCTTAATGTGTTCAAAAGATGTTTTTCCTCATATTAAAAAAAACACCCAAAAAACAAGACCTCAAGTCTAAAAAACCACTATTCATACTTCTGCTTTCAGACATGAGCAAAAATACTACTAAAGAAGCCAATAGAATCTTTTTCTGCAGTGGTCCCTGTGACATTGTGGCTCATGTAAGCCTTATACAGAAGCCACCTTCCCAGTCCTTTCAATTAAAGGACCCATTTTATGGTATTGGGAGACCAATATTTCTGGAGAAGAAAAGCGGTAGAGGTTTGAATATAATCTGAAACTCTTCAGTAGGTTTCCATCCCTTTTCTACTGAATACAGCACCTTCATAGCCTTGGCTATCTAATACCTCACAGGACATTAACTAAGATTGCGGCTATAGTTTCAAAGATCTCTGGAAAACAAATTCTGTGAGTTACTGAATTGGTGTGATGAGAATAAATGTAAGGCTTTTCTTCCCTCTACAGATAGAACTTTTTGAGTTCAAGGGGGAGGACCTCACTGATGACGAAGATGGTGGCATCATCCGAAGAATCCGTAAAAAAGGGGAAGGCTACTCCAAACCAAATGAGGGTGCGCTTGTAGAGAGTAAGTATGTTACACAAATAGTAAATGGGTTTACCATGTGGGAGGGTAGAACCTTTTTCCTCATCTACAACTCTTTGCCCTGAGAAAGAGGAATACATGGCTTCTTCTTCCTTTACTAAGTAACTTAACAGCCTAGAATAAACTTTCATTCTCTTATTTCTAGTGAGGTTTACGTTTTCAGCAGCAACTGTGTCCTCCAGAGATGATGAATCTGATAAAGTGCTTATCTGATCACAAAAGGTAGAGTCTGTATAATAAAGTATTTCCATTTGCTGAGGGACAGGAGAAGAAGTAATTCTAGTACTTGTTGGAGTGGAAAAAAAATTGAAAAGGAGTTTAAGTTTAGCAACGTTTTTTTTCCAGTGTCCACCATGCATAGGTAGCTGTTGAAAAAGAGAAGACTGTTTAAGAGGAGATTTTGACACTTCCTACGTGAGGTCTTAACACAAAAAAACCAGAAGACTAACCCTATTGTGGGAGCCAAGAGTGTGAGGGGAGAGAAAAAGTGATGGCTAGAGGCCATGTTCTGACCTGTCAGAGTGAGGCAAAGCTCAATTTGATTACTTCACTCAATATGAGTGGACACTTACTCTTTTTCTTACTCTTAGTCAGAAACTGTCAGTGTGTAAGAGTGAACAGTGAGTCAACATAGAGTTTCTTCCAAAATTCGTAACAGAAATTTTTCAGTTATTGATGGAGGGTTATGGTGAAGAGGTTGCAAAGATCAGGTCGATGCTCAAAGGAACACATACTTTTTTGTAAAAGTTGTGAATGCAAAAACAATGGAGATCCTCAACAGCCTTTAAGAAAATGGTATGTGGAATTGGTTTGAACATTGGCAACATTGTATGTAGCTGTGTGTCAATTCAGGAGGGAGCTGTTTTAAGGTGATTGTAGCTGATTTTCTTAATTTGTTAGATACAGAGTGTTATAGGCAGTCTTGGTGAGTTTTTTTTTTTTTTATTGGTTTGGACCTTGTTTTACCTGTGCCCCTTACCACACATAGCTATCATCTGATTTTTCTCTGGTTTGTTCTGTTTTTTGTTACCAGTCCAGTTTGAAGGCCGATATGGAGATCGTGTTTTTGACAGGCGGGAATTGCGGTTTGAGATCGGAGAAGGTGACAACTATGATCTTCCTCATGGTCTGGAGAAAGCAATTCAGAAAATGGAGAAATTGGAGGAATCGGTGTTCTATCTCAAGCCCAAGTATGCAGTTTCTGATCTTTTGATACTTAAAGGGCTCATAGAATCTAGCAAGAATCCAGTATTTTGTTACGATGCCTCTCAGCTTTTTTCAGTGCTGTAGTGTAGTTTGATGTATGAAGAGTATGGAGCTAAGATCACTTTGCCCCACTAGGCTGTAAACCACTAGCACGCCAAGATAAATTTACTTTAGTCTTCATAGAGTTGATCTCAGTCAACATTAAAAAAAAAAAGTTGCTCTCTAACTTAACATTTTGTAGTCCCTGTTAATGAAACAGTATTTGCCGCACAGCAGTGCGTATAAAAATACCCAAATATAAAAATACCCGAAGAATAGCTTCAAGACAGGGAAAAAATTAAAAGGAAAAAAAGGAAAAAAACCCCAAACAAACAAAAAAAAAGAGGTTGATGAGCCTTCCAAGCAGCCCATTGTGACCAGATATCTAGTCCCTAGCTTTTTTGGTAGAAATAATTCTAAAAGCTGTTTGGAAAAGATCTTCAAGATTCCATTGAGATACAAAGCGGAGTTACATCTAAACCACAGACCATTATGAGTACTCTGAGATGAAGAACAGCTGACGTGTATGGCTGCTCAGTATTGTAACCCTAAACAGTCTTGTATATAAGCAGAATTTTCTCTCTACAATGAGAACTCTTCTGAAACAAGTGGAGTTGGAACTGATTGTTTCCATTAAACTTTAATTCATTTCAGTTTTTAAGTTTTTCAAACTGGAACTGAACCTGATGGGAGAAGAAGAGCGAAGTGATCTGTCTCCATATGGTTTCTTGATAATATGTAGCTTCTTACTGGAGTTGGGGTACAGAACCTTTCTTGAGGCATTTACTATTATTCAACTGATGGGCAATATATTAAGTGTACAGCTGTTTACTTGATCTCTGTATTTACTGTTGTCTGCTTCTCTGAGGATAGTACTAAAATGCAGGTGTTCTGAAGGAAACATCCAGTCTCAGGCTATGAATATAAAGTAAGATTTGTATAAATTGAAAGCATGGTTTGTTTGGTTCTTTGCTTTGATGGAGAGATAACTTGCTTTTCCTTCACATAAGCTGGAAATAAAATAAAATTAAAGGAAAGGTAACCTAGAGGTAACCTAGAGATTAATGAAAGAAATCACATGTTTCTCTAGCTTTCTTCTACCTTGTGCTTGCTAATTTTAAAATAGCACCCAGAATTCTTCAAGCCTTTGGCTTGTAGTAATGCTGTGTAGGCATCCCAGCTGCCAGTTTCCTGTGTAGCAAATATGGCTGGCTTAATAGTTTTGGGGATCTTTTGTTTGTTTGTTTGTTTTGTTTGCTTGTTTGTTTCTTTTCCTTATTCTACCTCTGTATCTTAAAGCTATGGTTTTGGAAGTGCTGGGAAGGAGAAATTTCAGATCCCTCCAGATGCAGAGCTACAGTATGAAGTGAAACTCAAAAGCTTTGAAAAGGTAGGAACAAGAGATGAAGTCCCTAAGAAATGGGAAGGTGGGGAAGGTAGTGTAAGTGCTGCTTAAGCAGGGACAGTGGAATGTTGATCTGATAATAGAGAACCCACTGTTGTTAGAGATTGCAACACATTGGGAGCTCTTGGCTGGAATTGTTCTCACTGATGCCTGTCTGTTGCAACTGGTATCTCCTGCTGTAACCCAGTTTCCATCAGCAGTGTAAAACCCTCCTTTGCCAAACCTATCTGCCATACTGTCAGAGCGAAGTGGCATACCCATGTGTTTCCCTAGAGGTTGTATCATTGTTTTAAACTCTTCTTGTTTGAGTAGGCTAAGGAGTCTTGGGAGATGAATACAGATGAGAAGCTGGAACAAAGCTGCATTGTGAAGGAGAGAGGCACTCAGTACTTCAAGGTAAATTATAGTTCCCAAGTAGTAATAACATGTCTTAGTCCATGTCATGAGCTGATTTCTGGGTGGTGTTTATGGTATTCACTGTGACAGTTTTATTGGGAGGGCTGGAGGGGAAGGGTTAGGGTTAAAAAAAAGAAACCTCAGTTGGAATATCCAAAGAACTAACTGCAGAGAGTTAGTTACCTCAGTCAGAGCTGTTTGCTGTACATACAGATAACTTTGGGGCACACATTGAATAGCAGCAAGGTTGTAGTATTTAAGTTCCTGCTGTGGGATGTTGCTTTGAACGAACAACATTTGTTTGGGTATGTGATGTATCAATGTCTGCCTATATCCCTAGCTTGAGTGGGGGAACCAGTAGATATTCCTAATAAATGATCCTGTGCAGGAAGGGCTTTCAGAAGCAGTGTATTTTTGGTTATAGAAGTTATTTTCTGATTACTCAAAAGTTATTTTTTCAGATGTGTTGCTCACGGTAAGCAGAAAGGGTGAGAGGGAGCTAAAACTTACTGTGATGTGCTTTGTGATAATTGAGCTACCTTGTTTACAGGAGGGGAAATACAAACGGGCATCATTACAGTATAAGAAGATTGTATCATGGCTGGAGCATGAATCAGGGCTTTCTGATGAGGAGGATACAAAAGCCAAAAGCTTGAGGCTTGCTGCCCACCTTAATCTAGCTATGTGTCATCTCAAGCTGAAGGAATACTCCCAGGCTGTGGAGAACTGCAACAAGGTAATAAGGGTTTGTTTATTTTTAAACTGCACAGTCTGACTGTTAATCTCTTGTTTTATCAATTTGAAGGATACCACACCATGTGGTGTTTGGTCTTTCTTATCAACTGGCAGTTGGGTAGTACTGGACACACCATGCAAAAATACCCAACAGATTATGTTCATAGTTATTGTCCTTTGAGTATCTTCTACTGATTTGCTGCTTGCTACATTGAGGATATTCAGATATCCAGAAATTAGAAACACTGAGATGTGATGAAGGTAGGCTTAAGTCTTTCAGAGAGCTGGAGTAGAGCCAGGACCAAATCCTAGACTTGCTCTTTCTCTGTCAAATAGCCTGCTGTATTCAGTCCTGTTTGTATTTGCTTCCATTGTATTCAGCTCACCTTATTGGTAAGCCCTGACCAGACTCATAAATCTACATCAGAAGGTACAGCTTCTAGCAGTTTGTTCTGACTGCATATTATTAAAAAAAAGTCTTGAATGTGGTTCAGTTTTGTTTTGTTTTTAACGCAGGCACTTGAATTGGATGGCAACAATGAAAAAGGCCTCTTCCGGCGTGGAGAAGCACACTTGGCTGTCAATGACTTTGAACTGGCCCGGGGAGATTTTCAGAAAGTGATACAGCTTTATCCAAGTAACAAAGCTGCCAAAGTGCAACTGGTAACTTGTCAGCAAAAAATACGGGAGCAGCATGAGAAAGAGAAGAAAATGTATGCCAACATGTTCCAAAGGCTTGCAGACAAAGACTTAAAAGTAAGTAATACTGACTGCAGAAGACAACAAGAGGTGATGTAATGTGTTAGGGAATCATGTTCTAGGTACTCAACTTGCTGCTTAGTACAGCTAAATGTTGTGGAGAATGCTCAAGTAACTTCCTTGGGAAGAGAGAGAACTGGGAATAGTCAGGAGTCAAAATGATGAGGCCATCTTGTTTTAACAAGAAAACTGGCATTGCACAAAACGCTTTTGTGTACTTCAACTGATCTGCAACAGGGCAGTGTTAATCAGAAAGCAAATGCAGCAATGAGATGCAAATGTGATAATGTTCAGGAACTGAAAAAAACCAACTATTCTCCTTAAACTCATTCAAAACAACAGTCTGTGGTTCTTGGGTGGCCAAGCTACTGAGACAGTAAGCCTGTTATACAGATAGTGCTCAGCACCATCTTGCTTCTCATGGAGACATTAAGATTTGCTTGATGCTCTCCCATCTCAAATGTCATAGATTGTGAAGTGTTATTATTTTAATGAGTGGTAGCTTTTCCTGCTAAGCTTTCCCTAAAATATTAGTAAACGCTAGTTCAGTTAACAATGGCAGTACTTAAATACAGTTTATAACAAGGTTGTATCAGCTAGCAAAAGCCATTAAAAGTTACTGGTAAGAATCACATATTCTAAGAAAGCATTCTGTTTGTTTTCTTTGAATCTGATCCAGAAGGACTAGATAAACATGTAAATTCCAGGACAGATCTGGGATTTATATCAGAGTCAGATTTTCTCAGTAACATTGGGGAGTGCATCTTGTGAGGTTGTTTTCAGATATTTGTGTCTATCTTCAGAGAATAAGCATGGAGAATAAAAAAGAATTGTCAGCTATCGGTGTATCAGTTTCCTATGGCAAACCATGTCAGTTGGTCTGTCTGGGGGTCCACTGTCCTTGGATGAGCATATCCTGACAATTCAGCTGTCCCAGACTGTCAGCTGACAATTTCCTATATAAAACACTTCACAAACCAATTCCTTTCCCTCCATCTTTCAAAATGAGATATATCTGAAATCAGTTTATCTCCCAGAGACAATGCATTCCATTCTTCATTTCTTACTCTGCTGAAGTAGTCATGTGGTAAGCATAGGGTAATCACCCCTGACTGGCTAGATGGGTGTTTGTGGCTTTTTGTTTGTGGTGGTTTTTTTTTTAACTTCCCCTGTTCAAAGAGGAGTAGTAGTTATGTGGATTTGATTCTGCTTCTCACGGGGGAGTGTACACAAATACATAAATGTACACATTCCACACTGATTCTGTGTGCAGTGCCATTGTCCATATAGTTATGTGTCTGGCTAAAGCAGCCTCATAACAACAGCCCTTGCTTATTGGAGTCTGTCCTTTCAGATACTGTCACCACAAGGAGGATGTTGAGGCTCTGGAGCATGTCCAGAGAAGAGCAATGAAGCTGGTGAGGGGGCTGGAGAACAGGCTTTATGAGAGAGCTGGGGTTGTTTAGCCTGGAGAAGAGGAGGCTGAGAGGAGACCTCATTGCTCTCTACAACTACCTGAAAGGAAGTTGTAGAGAGGAGCGTGCTGGCCTCTTCTCCGAAGTGACGGGACAGGACAAGAGGGAATGGCCTCAAGCTCCACCAGGGGAGGTTCAGGCTGAACATTAGGAAAATGTTTTTCACAGAAGGGGTCATTGGGCACTGGAAAAGGCTGCCCCGGGAGGTGGTTGAGTCACCTTCCCTGGAGGTGTTAGACAGGTGGATGAGGTGCTAAGGGACGTGGTTTAGAATTTGATAGGAATGGTTGGACTCAATGATCCGGTGAGTCTCTTCCAACCTGGTGATTTTAGGATTCTGTGTTTCTATGTATAGCCACATAGTACCTACATGAAAGTAGGCTTTCTTGAAAAACTTTAGGAAGATAAAGATACTGCAACTAAACTAGAATTATTTCACTATTGGGCATTTTCAGTTTTGAAATGGCAGGTTTTTATTGCCAACTGTCCTGCTCTGCTGCACATGTTCCTTTTGACTAGTGCAGCCAGACCCTTCACCAGCTGTGTTGCTCTTACTTGGACACACTTCAGGACCTCAGTGTCCTGGTAGTGAGGGGCTTAAAACTGAACACATTATTTGAGGTGCAGCTTCACCAGTGCTAGGTACAGGGGGACAGTCACTTCCCTTCTGCTGGCCACACCATTTCTGATATGAGCGAGGATGCTGTTGGCCTGGTTAATTATTTTCGATAGTTAGATGATCTGGGGAATTCTCATATAGAATCATAGAACAACCAGGTTGGAAGGGACCCATCGGATCTTCTAGTCCAACTATTCCTATCAAACGCTAAACCAAGTCCCTCAAGACCTCATCCAATCACGCCTTAAACACCTCCAGGGAAGGTGAATCAACCACCTCCCTGGGCAGCCTATTCCAATGCCCAATGACCCTCTGTGTGAAAAACCTCCTCCTAATGTCTAGCCTAAATCTCCCCTGGCGGAGCTTGAGGCCATTCCCTCTCGTCCTGTACCCTGTCACTTGGGAGAAGAGGCCAGCTCCCTCCTCTCTACAACCTCCCTTCAGGTAGTTGTAGAGAGTAATGAGGTCTCCTGTCAGCCTCCTCTTCTCCAGGCTAAACAACCCCAGCTCTCTCAGCCGCTCCTCAGAGGGCCTGTTCTCCAGCCCCTTCACCAGCCTCGTCGCTCTTCTCTGGACTTGCTCCAGAGCCTCAACATCCCTCTTGTGGTGAGGGGCCTAGAACTGGACACAGCATTCAAGGAGCAGCCTCACCAGTGCTGAATACAGAGGGAGAATCACCTCCCTGGACCTGCTGGTCACACCATTTCTCGTACAAGCCAGGATGCCATTGGCCTTCTTGGCCACCTGGGCACACTGCTGGCTCTTGTTCAATTGGCTGTTGACCAACACCCCCAGGTCCCTCTCCTCCTGGCAGTTTTCCAGCCAGGCTTCTCCCAGTCTGTAGCTCTGCATAGGGTTGTTGTGCCCCAAGTGCAGTACCCGGCATTTGGCCGTGTTAAACCTCATGCCATTGGACACTGCCCAGTGGTCCAGCCTGTTTAGGTCCCTTTGCAGAGCCTCCCTACCCTCCAGCAGATCAACACTTCCACACAGCTTTGTGTCATCTACAAACTTGCTAAGGGTACCCTCAATGCATTCATCCAGGTCATTGATGAAGACATTGAACAGGGCTGGACCTAGCACTGAGCCCTGGGAACCACCACTTGTCAATGGCCTCCAGCTGGACTTTACACCATTTAACACCTCTCTCTGGGCCCGGCCATCCAGCCAGTTTTTTACCCAGGAGAGTGTGCGCCTGTCCAGGCCAGAGGCTGACAGTTTCCGTGGCAGAATGCTGTGAGAAACTGTGTCAAAGGCTTTACTGAAGTCCAGAAAGACCACATCCACAGTCTTTCCCTCATCCAGCAGCTGAGTCACTTTGTCATAGAAGGCGATCAGGTTGGTTTGGCAGGACCTGCCTTTTGTGAACCCATGTTGACTGGGCCTGATCACCCGGTTCTCTTGCATGTGCTTCATGATAGCACTCAAGATCACCTGTTCCATGACTTTCCCTAGCAAATATGTTTACAATATTTTTTGTGGGAGCGTACTTCAGATCAATGTGGCTTTAAATGAAAAGTGATCAATAGAACATGGAAATTAATACTTCTCAGGACAACCCCAGGGATTTTTCTTGCAAGAATGTTGGTTTCCTGTTAATTAATTTTCATGTTGCTTTACTCTGAGTGCCATCAGTTTCACTACTAGTGGTGATGGGAGAAGTTCAAGAGTTCTGAAATAGCTGATGCATTCATCTTATTTTCTGTTGAAGTTCAGCAGCCTCTCTTGCATCAGTAGTTCTTTTCATGAATTCCAGTAGTTGGAATGTGAAGTGTGAATTTTACAGGTCAGAATGTTTATCACCTTATCTTAAGCCTATAATTGTTAGCTAACAGATGGAGAAGGAGACTTGGTTCTCAGGTGCTTCACAGAACACTGAGAGGTTGACTTAAGATGCCTGAATGTTTTTTGGCGGTAGTTTCTTGTTGAAGCTAAGGTCATCTAAACTTCTGGTGTGAGGATTCTGCCCCCTTTCCCCCGATACTGTTCACCTCTTCTCACAGATCATGTTTCTGTCCTTGCTTGTTCTTGTCTGGTTCTCATCTAACCTCATGATGAAACAGGTGGTTCATGGTACTAGGCTTGACAGATGGAATAGCAGTTTCATTGCACAATCTTCTGAGGTGAGCAGGACAAGACACTTCTACCTCCCTTTACTGTGTTTAGAAATTATTGCAAGGTTATGTGCTGGTTAAGTCTAACTGTAGAAACTGACTATTGCTGCGTATCTCTGCATTCTTCACCTTTTTATGTGGAGTGGCAGATAGAGCAAGGAGAGGGCTTCTAGGGCAAGCACCTTGTCAAATCACATTTTCTTCAGTTAAGCTTTTAGAGAGGACATCAATTCCAGAACAGTCGCTTAGAAGTCACTTCATGAAACTAGTTGTCCAACAAAGTTGTTTCTTGAGTCCAAGTGTGCATCCTCCAAGGAGGGGTTGGGTATGGGAATTGCTGAAATGTAATGGTGTAGGAATCTGAGCAGGATGAAAGCAGTTACGTGCAGAAGCTTGCTAAATGAAGGAAGAACACTTGGTGTTTTGTGGCAAGCATGTGCACACCATGTTATAAAACATAACTATCTAACAGCAGTATTACTTGTTAGCCTCCTCCGAACTGCTTCTGGTACTTAGATGCAGGAAAAATGCAAAGATGATTTTAATTTCTCTTGGCTGAATGTCCCAGTATCTTAATTCAGGCTTGCAGGGAGACCAGGGATCCCAGTGGTAAGAATCAAATAATGTTTGTAGTATTGTTTGCAAATGTTAGCAATTTTGTATAATAATGTATTTTCTTTGTGTTTCTAGTCAGCTGCCTCTCTCCAGACGAGCCACGCTGAGGATGCAGAAATGAAAGATGAGCAAAATGGAGTTGAAGAGAAATCGGAAGTTGACACAGAAGCATAAAAACAAGCCCTATTCCATTAGTTTTGTAAATGAAAGAATTTCCAGTGAATTAGACCTTTATTTTTCTACCTGGTTGGACAGTGGCTTTAGGGGAACAGAAGCTGAAGCCACCATGCCATAGTCAGTTACAGCTTTATATGTCTGGTGAAGAAACTGAGTGGCAGCATAAATCTGGTTTAATCCTAGGAACGTTATTTATTCATTCGGCCTCTGTTACCGTTTGGGTTCTCTCTGGATTTACTCTGCTGGTTTATTTGCATTTTGCTGTTGGTGTTTGTCTGTTTCTGGTTCCAGCCCACTTTAATCCAAGGTTCTGCTTCCTAAATTTGCTTCCTTGATTTCTTTCAAGTAATCAGCCTTTTCCAGGAGTCTTTACGTGAGACTTGAGAACAAATCTGCGCTCCCAGTTCTGCCTTGGCATTGCCCCCTTACACCCTGTTTAGTAGGGAATCCCTTCCATTAAGTGTTGTAATCTTCCTTGTATGTCGCCTCTTTGCAGATTGCTGAAGGTGAAGACTGTGAAGTCACAGGTTATGTAATAAAGCTCCAATTAATCTCAAGAAAATGGAACTTCTTGTGGGTTTTTACTGGAATTTGCACAGAATTAAGAGAATTTACTGTCCATTGATCATGTAGTATTTTCTCATCCAAATAGTTGTACAGAAGCCACAGTACCTGATTATTTTTCTGTTCATCCATGGCCATAGGAAATTCCCACAATAATGAATGCAATATTTACTCATATACTTGCAAAAGGAAAAAAAACATGTCACCAAAAATTGTATAAAAAGCAAATCTATAACCTATGCATAGAGCTTAGTTTCTGTTGTTTTCCTCCTCTTCGCCCTCCATACTGTAAAATTGGACTAGAAAAAGCAAAAACACACGAAGTTTATTTATATCAGAAACTGGCTTTGAAGAGGAAAGAAGCGATACTGATTTAACATATTACAAATACTTATAAAATACACACTTCAACTTCTCCAACTTCTTGCTAGTTCTAATATCTGCTTAATCCCCATCTCACAAAAATCCTATTACGTGATACTGTGCTTCTTCCTGCAGTGCGTTGTGTGTCCTGTTTGGGTGCAGGCGTGTGGGGGTTTGTGGGGCTTTTTTAGGGGGGGTTCTTTTTGTCTGTCTGCAGGTGTGGAACAAGGTCCTCAAAATAATGTCTTCATTATTAATTAATAATTTATTCATTATTAATTAATAATTTCTATTCCTTTCAGATAGAAAAATTTATTTTTTCTGCAGTGCGAAAGATACCTTTCTGTGGCATCAGATGCTGGAATAGTGTGTATATAGTAGGCTGTGTCCGTGTTTCATCATGACTGACACCTGAAATCTTAGTCGGTCTCCTTCGCTGGTAGCAGAAAACGAGCTGAAACGCTGCAGTCTAAAGCTGCGGCTGCAAGGGACCTAGTGACGGCCTCCCGGGCCTGGCACGGCGGCACTAGTCCTGCATGTGAACGTAGTACACAAGCTGTGCTATCCCTACAGGAAACAATTACGGGAGTAGCCTCCTAAGCCGCCTCCCCCGCCCCGTCTCGGCCTTCATAAGCCCTCCCCGCCGCCCGGTCCCGCCCCGCGCGCCGTCACGTGGCCCCCGCCTCGCGCAGCCGCCTGGCGGCGGGCGCGATGCGGTCGGTGAGCTACGTGCAGCGCGTGGCGCTGGACTTCGGCGGCAGCCTCTTCCCGCACGCCGTCTGCCTCGGGGACGCCGACAACGACGCGGTCCGGAGCGGGGCCGGGGCCGGGGCCGGGGGCGGGGCGGGCGCTGCGCGGTGGCGTAGAGTCACAGAAGGGGTTGGGTTGGAAGGGACTTGATCACCCCGTTCCCCGCCCCCCCGGCATGTCAGGCCGCCCAAGGCCCATCCAACCAGGCCTTGAACGCCTCTAGGGGTGGGGCAGCCACAGCTTCCCTGGACAACCGGTGTCAGTGCGTCAGAACCCTCAGGGTGAAGGATTTCCTCCTATTGTCTAATCTGAATCTTACCCCTTCCAATTTAAAGTCATTCCCCCTCGTCCTGTCACTGCATGCCCTTGTAAAAAGTCCCCGGCCTTCTTGTAGCCCCTGGAAGCTCGCTGTAAGGTCTTGGAGCCTTCGCTTTTCCAGGCTGAACAACCCCAGCTCTCTCAGCCTGTCCTCGTAGCAGAGGTGCTCCAGCCCTCTGATCGTCTTTGTAGCCTCTTCTGGATCCGTTCCAGCAGTTCAGGTCCTTCTTATGTTGCGGATTACAGAACTGGACATAGGGCTCCGGGTGGGGTCTCGCAAGAGAAGAGCAGAGGGGCAGAATCGCCTCCTCTTTCCACCTCCTGTTAGAGGTGCAGGAGCTATATGTAATGGCTCCTCAGAGAAGGCTTGCAAAGTCAGTGTTTCAGTGATCCAAGGCTGCAGCTGATCAATGCTTCCATCTCCATTCAACGTGCACAGCACCCTTGGCATGGCCCTGGATGCTGTACAGCTCATAGGGAGGTTAACTTTTGGTCCCTGAGAAAGGACCTATTAAAAAAAATTAGAAAATAGAAAGTTTCCTATTAAAATTGTGAGGGTGTAGAGGTGTGGGAGAGACCTTGCTGGGGCTCAGGGGATCGCAAACAGTGTGGAACCAAGTTTGAATGTATCTTGACCTGTGTGATGGGTGTCTGTGCATTGGGAATGTTGCTATCAGCCTCAGCCCCACAAATGGTTGTTTCTGATGGGTCTGATTTGTTTGCAACTAAGAAGGTGTTAACTTCGCCAGGTGTATGAAAATTGTCCTTTCTTCTCCTCAACAGTCAAATTTTATTACAGCCTCATCCTGCTCCCCTGAGAAATAGCATGGCTAGAAATGATTAAAAAAAATTCCCGTAAGAGGTTGTGTTACATGGGTTAATGCCTGCAAGGAGTTCTGAAATGCACACAGTTTAGATGCACAGAGGCATATGGTGCAGAAGATGGCGTAGTAGGAATAGGCTTGTCAGGCAGAGTGGTTGGTGATTATTAGCAGTATTCTTTTAAAGAAATAATCACCATTCTTAAAGACCTTTACTTGTTCATCAGAGATAGTGAATGTCCAGTGTAAATCTATTGGAAATGTTATTGCAGCCTCTTTCTGGCTAATTCCATTTTCCACATTGCCATAGTCTTCCTCAGGTGATTCAAGAAAGACAAAGTCAATTTAGATTGAGGGATGGAAGGTGGATGACGATGATGACAATGATAAGCAGAGCAGGATGTTAAAGGAGTCAGTGACGCAACTCTGAATCAGCGGCTAGAGAAGCAGCGAGTAATGGGATGTTGTTCTGAGGAGCCTCTCTCCAGCTGTTTTATCTGTGAGAGTAAAATTAGGACTTTTTTTTTCTCAGACCTTCTCTATTGATTTCAGGCTGTTCTTTAACTCTCGTTTTGCTTTGCTGCTTCTCAGAGAATGATTTTTAGATGTGAATTCTGTATTTATTGCTGTATGGAGATACTGTTACTGTAATAGTGGATTTCTTGTTACTAACCCAGTTCTCTTGTACAGCTGAATGAGCTAGTGGTGGGAGACACCAATGGGAAGCTCTATGTTTACAAGAATGATGACAGCAAACCCTGGGCTGTGCGATCTTGCCAAGGAATGGTTAGTTTTTGTCAAAAAGTTTAGATGGTTGGGCCTTCTAGTGTATGTGCAGGCAGCTGTCCTTGACCACTGCCAGAGGGGAATGGGGGCCCGAATGGATTCTGTTGCCTTTCATGTGGTGATACGAGATGTTATTTTTACCCACAGCTAGCTCCACAGCAAGAAGCGATGAGCAAAGGTATTGAACAAACACAGGAACTGGGCTTCTGTACCTTGGCCCTGTTCTTGTGTACTATGGATTTAGCCCCAAGGCTCTGGACAGTTGTGTGGCAGATTTGTTTCTGTCCCTCATTTTGTTCTTTTTGTCCTTGAAAAGGCTGTTCAAGAAATGGTTTGAGAGAGGGTCGGGCAGAGACTTATCCCATAGTGCTGGTTTGGGTTGCCTTCTCTCATGCATGGCCTCTTTTCTCTTGTAGCTCACATGTGTTGGTGTGGGAGACGTATGCAATAAAGGAAAGGTGAGAGCAGCCAGACTCTTCTCATCTGTGTAGGGCATGTGGGAGCTGCTTAGGAGGCTAGGGTCATATCCAGAGGAAGACAGATTGCAGGTGCTTTCTTTTGAGATTCCTGTGCAGGTTTTGGTGAGCAAGGAAATCTCTCTTGTCTTTAGAAAGCACTCGATTTACATGTCCTCCTGTGTGAGTGCCACAAGGCTTTTGTGGTTTGAGGGTTGCTCCTTCTCCTCAGTAGTTTTTGCTTTGCTGTGTGCTGGGCCATGGTCATTCTCCCACTTGGCTGTGTGTATTTAAGGTCGTCTAAACAAGTCCAAGCTACAGAATGGTCTAGACTCTGAGGAAATTCTAATTTGCTAGTTAGAAGTCTAATATGACTCATTTTACTGAGTTGCTATTTCTGGGGATTAAACCAGGACTGCTAAGTCCAAGAGTACCAGTTCAGTCACCCTGCCTAAAATACTGTTGCTGTGGGGATTCTGATGGGGAGCAGAGCTGAAATGAGCATTAAGAAAGCCATGCACCATTTAGGGATCACTTGCACGCATTAGCTTGATATCCTAGTCTGACAAGGGTGAACAAGATGTTTGGAACGTGCAGTACCAGAGTAGTTTGCATGCTGGCTAAAACTTGTCTTCTGTTCTTTCTAACACAGAAATTTTGGTGGATCTACCCTTGTATCTTCCCTTGCCCTGCTATGAGACGGGTTCTGAAGTTTTTCTCTTCCCTCTTAGAATCTTGTGGTGGCGGTGAGTGCAGAAGGCTGGTTTCATCTCTTTGACCTGAGTCCTTCAGCTTCAAAACACCCTGATACTTCAGGCCACCATGAACTGGCAGCGGCAGAAGAGCAGAAGCCAGTGTTCAAGCAGCACATTCCTGCCAACACCAAGGTCATGCTGATCAGTGACATTGGTGAGCTAAGAAGCTTGTGTGGGAGTGCAGGGTGAGGGAGTTTGTGGGTGTGAGGTTCCGGATGGGGAGAGAGAAAGTGTGTGGGACTGGTGCTCTAACAAACCATGACAGGATTGGGATCCTCAGGGATGCTGCCTGATGGAGACCAGCACAATAGTTTCTGAATGTTGGGGGACTTGGGGTTGTGAAAACCTGAGAGTCCATCTATCTCCTTGTATTCCCTGTAGATGGAGACGGGAAGTGTGAGTTGGTGGTGGGTTACACTGACAGGGTGGTACGTGCATTCCGCTGGGAGGACTTGTCAGAGAGTTCAGACCATGTCTCTGGGCAGCTGCTCCTGTTGAAGAAATGGCTGCTAGAAGGTCAGGTAAGGAAACAGGATGTTCAGAGCAGAACTTGTGATGCAGTCTTCAAGAGGTGCTTCTCCCAAGGGAGAAGCACAAAATCTCAGTCCTCAGTTCATCAAAACAATTGCCTCGTTGATGGGTTTAAAGGAGATTTGCCCAGTGCTTGTCCTGTACATGTGGAGCAACTGGTGGGCTTGTCTGGGAAACAACCAGTTCGTCTTACCCAGCTAGAGAGCATTAGTGGAAAATACCAGTATGTTCTTAAGTTGCATTTGTTAGGGAAACACAACGTCTAACTTGGAAATTTTGCTTCTAGCTGAATTTGTTCAGCTCTTGCTCATCTCTGCCAGAATATCTGCTGTAGCCGAGTTTAGGTATAGAGAACACAGTGAACCCTTCTGAGGTGTTCTGAAGTTTTGAGTTCAGCTCTGTAAGTGTTTTATCTCTGCCAGTATAGGTGGATAGCCTGTCTGTGAACCCAGGCCCCGATGGCTCCCCGCAGATGATGGTGTCTCAGCCAGGCTGCGGTTATGCCATCCTGCTGTGCACTTGGGACTCTGAGCAACAGGCCGCTACGGAGGGAAGAGACAACTCTGCCCCTAGCAGGTGAAGAGCATTACTGCATGGGATAAACGAGATTCCATTGTAGACGCGTGTCACAAGGGGGCACAACCACATGACCTTTCTGAGAGAGAGATGCTGTCATTTGTATTTGCTTCAGTGGCCTGGTGTGCTGCTGGGAGTTCATGACTTAAGCCCACCTGTGTCCCGTCTTCCATGAATGTTCTTCATGCCTCTATCACAAAGATGAATGCTACTGCTTTCTTTGTATCCCACTCTCTTCAACTTGGGTTGGGCAAGGAGAGTAACAGCTAGCTCAATGTGGGGGCAGTACTGGAAGATAAGACAGAGAAATAACTGACCTAATTCTCCAGAGAAAGAGTAGTAGGCAATCTACTGAACTGTTTAATGGTGGGAAGGGTAGCAGCTGAAAGACTGGGCCAAGGTTGAAGCCCAGGATGACATTTTGAGTTCATTCACTTATTTCTTCCAGATGAGGTAATTAGTGGTTTTCCTGATGAGACCTCTGGCAGTCAGTGCTGTAAATCACAACCAGAGTGGTTGGGATGAGCAGAGACATTATTGTCCTTAGCACTGGAGGGGCTCGTGTAGGGAATTTGGGTGCTTCTGTGGTGTTCTGTGAGACTTCGAGGAAGACCCAGAAAAATGCAATGGGAGGGGAGATAGGTGAGTCTTCTTGATGTATGAAGAGACTGTGGTTGAATAGCACCGTTCTAGCCAGCAAGCAGGCCCAGCTTTTTTCAGTTTTCTCATGTATCAAATCATTCAGCTTTTGTTTTGGTTTTTTTTAAAACATTAGCCAGATCCTTCAGTACCTGGGGTAGCATGCATTATTTTCCTTAGTCTTTACCTTTAAAGAGTTAACCTGTGCACACACTATCAGTCTTTGGATTTGTAGAGCTTTGGAGTACACTGCTTTTGAGATTATTCTGGCTGGGTGTGGTTCGCTAACTTTTTCCTGATATCTATCTCTCTTTTTCTTAGTGAGGCCCCTATTAGAGATGTTATTCTGCACCAAACATCTGGACGGATTCACAACAAGAATGTTTCCACTCATCTAATTGGTAGCATTCGCCGAGGTGAGAGGGTAGGAGCTTGGGGTCTCTGGCCTAACAGTTGTTCCTGATAAATTTTCTGTACTTCAGTCCAGCATGAAATCAGGTTTCCTGTCGTTGAAGACTAACAGTAGGTGGCAGCTGCAATAACAGAGGGAACTTAGCTTCTGTTAGCCAGCTCTCAAAGAAAGATAGCTGGATGTTTGCACTTGAAGTTTTTATTGCCTTTGTCCTTCCTTAGGTAGCTCTTACTCTTCACCTAGCACTACAGTTTCTCTGCAGCCTTCACTGGCCTGAGTCATCCTGAATGGCTGCCATGCCTTACCCCTACAGATGTCCTTGATCTTTGCTTTTGCATGGCTGCAGCATATGGTCTCTTCTCATTCCCTACATGCATGTCTTCCTTTACTCATCTTTATTCTTGCTTTTGTGCTTTTCAGCATTTGGTTCCTGATACCTGGCAGCTATATCCTGCTCTTTCTTCACCTATGCAGTTACATCCCTTGCAGAGCTGCTTCCATATTCATTTATATAATTTTCCACTGTCATCTTCCAATGTATTTTGTGTGGTTGTTGTATCTAAACTCTCCCCAGCTGCTGGCTTCTCTCAGCTCTAATACACTACTGCTGTGTCGGGACATCTCTTACATGCTGCCACTGCCCTGAGCAACTCCCTTATGCCTGACCTGAGCCTGGTGCACCTCTCAATACCTGTTTTGGTATCTATGGAGAATAAGCAGCTTTCACTCCCCTTTGGAGCATGTGGGCATAATACAAGAAGGCAGAAAATTCCCAGTGTAGATCACTTTCTCTGGCTAGAACCCAGCTGCATTTACTTTGTTTAAGTATTACCCCCTGCAGTGCTGTCTGAGAATGATTTAGGCTGTCCAGTGTAATTAGAGCTCAGGAGAACAATCCACTGCAACCACAGTACTCTTCCTCCCCAGTTCCAAAACTTGTTATGTTTTTGGCATCTCAGATGCTGCTGTAAGCAGCATGATCAAGAAAGCATTCACAGAATCACAGAACAACCAGGTTGGAAGGGACCCATCGGATCTTCTAGTCCAACCATTCCTATCTAACACTAAACCAAGTCCCTCAAGACCTCATCCACCCGTGCCTCAACCACCTCCCTGGGCAGCCTATTCCAATGCCCAATGACCCTCTGTGTGAAAAACCTCCTCCTAATCTCCAGCCTAAATCTCCCCTGGCGGAGCTTGAGGCCATTCCCTCTCGTCCTGTACCCTGTCACTTGGGAGAAGAGGCCAGCTCCCTCCTCTCTACAACCTCCCTTCAGATACTTGTAGAGAGTAATGAGGTCTCCTCTCAGCCTCCTCTTCTCCAGGCTAAACAACCCCAGCTCTCTCAGCCGCTCCTCATAGGGTCTGTTCTCCAGCCTCTTCACCAGCCTCGTCACTCTTCTCTGGACTTACTCCAGAGCCTCAATATCCCTCTTGTGGTGAGGGGCCCAGAACTGGACACAGTACTCAAGGAGCGGCCTCACCAGTGCTGAATACAGAGGGAGAATCACCTCCCTGGACCTGCTGGTCACACCATTTCTGATACAAGCCAGGATGCCATTGGCCTTCTTGGCCACCTGGGCACACTGCTGGCTCATGGTCAGTCGGCTGTCGACCAACACCCCCAGGTCCCTCTCTTCCTGGCAGTTTTCCAACCAGGCTTCTCCCAGTCTGTAGCTCTGCATAGGGTTGTTGTGCCCCAAGTGCAGTACCCGGCATTTGGCCGTGTTAAACCTCATGCCGTTGGACACTGCCCAGCGGTCCAGCCTGTTTAGGTCCCTTTGCAGAGCCTCCCTACCCTCCAGCAGATCAACACTTCCACACAGCTTAGTGTCATCTGCAGACTTGCTAAGGGTACCCTCAATGCCTTCATCCAGGTCATTGATGAAGACATTGAACAGGACTGGACCTAGCACTGAGCCCTGGGGAACACCACTTGTCACTGGCCTCCAGCTGGACTTAACACCATTTACCACCACTCTCTGGGCCCGGCCATCCAGCCAGTTTTCTACCCAGGAGAGTGTGTGCCTGTCCAGGCCAGAGGCTGACAGTTTCCATAGCAGAATGCTGTGAGGAACTGTGTCAAAGGCTTTACTGGAGTCCAGAAAGACCACATCCACAGCCTTTCCCTCATCCAGCAGCCGAGTGACTTTGTCATAGAAGGCGATCAGGTTTGTTTGGCAAGACCTGCCTTTTGTGAACCCATGTTGACTGGGCCTGATCACCCGGTTCTCTTGTAAGTGCTTCATGATAGCACTCAAGATCACCTGTTCCATGACTTTCCCTGGCACTGAGGTCAGACTGACAGGCCTGTAGTTCCCCGGATCCTCCCTGCTACCCTTCTTGTAAATGGGAACCACATCAGCCAGCCTCCAGTCCAGAGGTACCTCCCCAGTCTTCCAGGACTGCTGGAAGATGATGGAAAGGGGCTTGGCTAATACATCCACCAGCTCCCTCAAAACCCTAGGATGTATCCCATCTGGCCCCATAGACTCGTGGGTGTCCAGTTGGCCAAGCAGGGCTCTGACCACCTCCTTTTGGACTATGGGAGCCTCATATTGCTCCTTTGTTTCCGGGATATCTACACCAAAGGAACAGCTTTCTTTACAGTTAAAGACTGAGGCAAAGAAGGCATTAAGTACCTCAGCCTTCTCCTCGTCCCCTGTCACTGCTGTTCCCTCTGAGTCCAAAAAATCAAATAATCAAAATCAATAATTTCACTGAATCCAAAGCCTTGCATCTAATGCGGTGTCTGTGACAAATGAAGGCAAGCAGAATAAGGAAAAAAGCCCATTGATGCTGGACCATGAGTAGGGAAACAGCTGAAGGGTGCCATGCCGACCAGTTTGTAAGGGGGACACAGCACATTTGGATTAGAACCTGTTTGGATGAATGCCAGCTAGGAGGAATAGAGCACTCAACTGTTTGACTTTCCTTTAAGGCTGATCTGTGGAAATAGGGCAGTCTGTGTCTTGGGGATCTCTCTGGGCAGTGGAGGTAGGCTTGCAGTATTATGCCATTCTGGGGAAACTGCCTGTTTGCTTCCAGCTCTCCTGGCTTGACTACTGACTGCTGGGTTTCCTGGGTTCCTGCAGACCTCAGGGATCCAGTATCTCTCCTGCATTGTCACTGAAAGGATTACATGCAGGTGTGGTTGAATACAGGTCCAATTCTCCCCTGCCAAGTGTGATACCACTTCTAAAACCTGGCTGGGCGTGTCCTTTCTGACTGGTAGCTGACTAGAGAGTGTACTGAAGGGCTAAAGCAGCCCAGCAGTAAGAGGAGTCTCCTCTTAAGATTTGACATCACAATTGTCAGTACTGCCCTGCACACAACTGTGGTAATATAGGCTTCAAGATGATACTGCTTGCAGGAAGTTCATAGCTGTTTTGAGCATAGCCCAGGAAAGCCAGAGCATGCATGTAGATGAGCATGAAGGCCCATGTCTAATGTGTTCATAAAACAAGGGCTCTCTGGCATCTGAAGAGTGTCGGCTGGGAGAGGAGGATCACAGCTTCTGTGCATTTTGCTGTAGCAAGACCAATAGAATTGATAGCACGATCTCCACAGGCTCATTCAGGAGTTGCCATGGAAGTGCTTTTGTCTTAATGTGATTGACGCTTTCTCCTTCTGATTAGGACCTCTCTTTCTTCCCCTGCATCTATGCAGAACAGATGAAGGCCATGTTCCTGTCCTTGAAAGAAACAGTGAGAATTCTAATACTCTTGTTTGGCTTCAGCTGTTCTTCACATTGTCCTTTGTGTATTCTGGAACCTGGAGAGGATTTGATGCAGTCCACTCAAGGGGTTGCAAGTGTACATTTAATACAGACAGACTCCTAGGAGCAGCCAGCAAAGCCAGATATTCCTATATCACTGCAAAGTAAAGCGCTTTTTTTGAGATTCCAGTGCCTTACAAATAGAAAACAGCATGAAGTACACAATTGGTTGCAAGAATCTGCAGATACCTGCTGAGCAAAGTGTCAAGGCTGGGCAAAAAAGGAAGCAGGATAGATCAGCTTGTTTAGGTTCTTATTTTTCAGATGAGGAAGGGGACAGTGCTCACAAAATGGCATCAGCTGTAATTCTCTTCTGCACTTATAGGCTGCTCCAGTGAGAATAGTGGCTCAGGTCTCTTCGCCCTCTGTACACTGGATGGTAAGTCCTACCGCTGTTCTGGAGCTATAGGGTAGCCAAGGCCTGTCACTAATTCAAAGCAGGAAACCAGGGGATCAGTGATTTCAGTTTTGAAAGAAAGGGGAACTGGGCTTCAGAAATGTTACCTGGGTCAGGCAAGAGAATTCAACTCAAAGACTCCTTCTGCTGACATATTTTGAATGAAGGCAGGAAAATTTAAGACAGGAGCCAAGCTAACAGTTGTCATTGTGAGCTAGTCTCACATAAACCAGATGTGTGGTACCATGCCCATGTCTGAGGATGTGATGAAACAAAGTTGAGCCTGTATTTCTGTTCTGTACTGAACTGGGTCTGATTTTGCACAGGCTTGCTCTCTCCTGGAAACTTGTGTTTTTCGTCTGTTACTAAGAGCTGCATTTCTCCCCAAGGAGAGTCTATTCATCTGTGAATTTCAAAGCATTTGAAGTGGACTGTAGAACTTGAATATTGGTTGAGAGGAGCTGGCCTCATACAACCCTGAAGCCAGCTGCTTCTGCTGTGCCTCTGAGAAGCAATAGAACAGCTGAATGGAGGGTTCTGTCAAAAAACCCCAGCAATGTGGTAACAAGATGCTGTTTATCTCTCTTCCCAGATAGGCAGGCTGGCCTGTTTGGGCCAGATGTCTACCTGCCTGGGAATTTCTGTTTATTCTATGGGCTTGAACTCTGAAACTTCTGCAACTGGCAAGGCTTCTTCCATCATGAATTTTCACTCATGAGCCTTACTGAGGCTGGAGGGCACTGTGAGGGTAGATTCTTGTTTATGTTCTGCTCCCTCACAACCACTCTTCCACCCCTCAGTACTATCACAGTATCTCTGGATGATAGAGAAATGGTATGTAAGTGGTTTTGTATGCGTGGTTTTGGCAGCGAAGAGGCTATGTCCATTCTATTAGTTACCTAGATCTCAGCTCATAGCTGTCAGCATGCTGTCCTGAGATCACCTGATCTGTGGGACATAGTGAGAAGATTCTAGTTCACTCACAGTCTTGTGTGAGATCTGTTGATGAACTGTACTTTGGGATCCTGTTGTGGGCAGTTTTCTTCCTGTTTTAGAGCCCAATCCAATTAGCAGGGCTACTGCCATTCCTCTCTGTTTCCTATTACTGATGACAAGATAATGGACTAACTACTGTCCTTCCCAGAACTGCGACTGTGTTAGTTATTATCGACCCCAGCCTGTACCACGGGCCCAGCCCCCTGCCTGCAGACCTGAAGTGTTGAATCAGTGTGCATGGTCCAGTGCTAGCAAACATCTAGCAAGTCTTTTTAATATTTTCAAGACAATCTTTATTATTTTTTTTCCTTCAGGAACACTGAAACTCATGGAGGGGGCAGACAAGCTGCTCTGGTCTGTGCAGGTTGATCACCAGCTGTTTGCTCTGGAAAAGCTGGATATTACTGTAAGTGTCTGTAAATAGGACTGGGAGGGATGAAGACAGAAACTCAACATGGCTTTGTGTGTAAGAATTTATGAAGGGTAGAAGACTGGCACAGGGTAGAAGTCAGGATGACACACTGACTGTCCCAGTGCATTCTGCACTCATGTCCATCTGTCTGCCTGCAAGAGGTTGAGCTTCGGTCTGCCTGTTTGACCTAGTGAGCCCAGCATCCTGCTGAAAATTTTCATCCTCCAGCTGCTTTTTTATCTTACTGCAAGGTTGAATGAGTTTGCACCCTGCTAATACCCTAATTATCTACAAGTCCTTACTATACACAAGGATTACAGTAGAGAAGAGACATCTTGTTCAGATGTTAGTGTACTATCTCTGAACAAGCAGGAGAGGTTCTTGACTGCCTCTGGGAATAGTTGATGTCCATGCTAATATGCAATCTTCTGGTTCCTGCAGGGCAATGGGCATGAGGAGGTGATTGCCTGTGCATGGGATGGTCAGACATACATCATTGACCACAATCGGACTGTTGCCAGATTTCAAGCAGATGAGAATGTCAGTGCGTTCTGTGCAGGTAAGGTGCCTGACTGCAAAACCAGCCCTTAAAGCATTTCTTCCTTGAAACTGCTACTCTTCTTTGGGAGTCCTGGAATCTTTTGTCCATCTGCAGTGGGAAATAATTTCCCTGTGTGCGTACTGCAGAAGGCCCAGCTAGTCTTCCCTCTGGTGGCACCTGGGAATAGTAGGGTTGAGAGAAGGTGATGCTGAGGTTTGTCTGTTTGGGTTTTTTTTCCTGTCCTTTTTGGGAGTGCTACAATAATCTCTTGTCTTCCTGAACTGCTTTTTTTAATTTGAAGACCTCTAAACTGTTCTCAAGTGGAGATAAGAAGCCCCATAGAACAAGCCTGAGCCGTGGATTTTGCTCAGCCTCTTCCCTTAGGCTTGCAGGAAGCAGCTTGCAAATCCCCAAACTCCATGCATTAATAACAATATAGAGACACTTTCTTGGATTGTCTCAAAAGGACTTCGTATACCTAAGTCCATGTATGTGCCCCTCACCTGAACTGCTTGCTGCTTTCTGCTAACAGCTCTGGTACCTCATCATAAGAAGTTACTTCTGTTTCCTCTGTCCCTTTCGAAGTAGTCAAACTTTTGCTTTCTGCAGGCCTCTATGCATGCAAAGGAGGAAGCAACAGCCCCTGCCTGGTTTACGTCAGCTTCAATCAAAAGATCTACATCTACTGGGATGTGCAGCTGGAGAGAATGGAGTCCACCAACCTGCTCAAAATTTTGGATCGTGACCCAGAGTTTGGAAGTCTCCTGCAGGAGCTGGGTGTTGGTGAGTGCAAGGATGAGGGATGTACAGGAAAAAAAGATAGGAAGGGCTGCTGGCAGGTGACTTGCTGGGAACTAGAGTTGCAGGTACTTCTTGAGGAGAAAAAGCTTCTGTACTGCCTGTTGATAACTCCTAATTACGTTCTTCCTCCTTTTTTTATAGAAAGAGATGATGTTTCTGCTGTCAAAGATCTGATTCGCAAAACACTATATTTTCCTGAGAAATGGCAGCAGAGCAGCCTTTCGCAGTGTCAGGACCCTGCTGAAACAGACTCCTCTGCCCATCACTCTGTCATCCAGGATCCCTTATAACAAGTCACACGGAGGCAGATAACTTTAATATCGGCACAGACTCTTCTCTGACTGAATCAGGCATCTAATAAAGATGAAACCATTTTTTTCCCATCTCTGTCAAAACTTCCAGACAGCAAACGGTATACAGGCTCAGTGCTGCGGAGGGAAGTGCTTGGCTTTAGGCTTGAGTGAAGGTGGTGAGTTATTTGCTTTTAGCTGAGGAAGCTACCAGAACAGCAAGAGGCCAGGGTGATTCTCCTTGGCTTTCCATTGTCAGTTTCCATGTTTTCTGCTAAGCTGAAGTGCTTTATGCATGACTGTGGAAAAGTACTGAGGCCATAGACAGACAGAACAGCTGACCTACATCTCTGTTTTGGGCTATTCTTAAAGCTGCCCTAATGATTACATTTGAGTTCTTAGCAGGATCACAGTGCAGGAACTGCAGATGGAGGAACCAAGTTAGGGAGCAGGCAAGGGCCTTTTCTCCTGTTTAGGCGTGCTTTTAAAGTAGACCCAGGCATTGGTTGACTCTGGTCTGCTGCTGCTTTTCTACCAAGCAGTTTCTCGTGAACCACCACCTATTCTGAGGAGCTGGAGATGAATGTGAGAAGAACCACGCTGTGCATTAATAAGGTTTCAAGAGGTGATAGCTCCAGTGAACCCCAGCTGTACTTGAGAGGCATTGCTTGTCTCCATCTTCTTGGACAGGGTGATCCCAGAGGTTGCTGTGGTGCAGCAAAGCAGCTGTGAAGTGGTAATAAGAGAATTCTGTCTTAATGGTGGATCTGTGGTGGTGTGATAGCGTGGCCATTCCACAATAAGTGGTGGAAATACTATGCTTCCTTTTTACCGTGGAGAGTGCTATGCTATTTTTAGTCCTGAACAACTGAAAGAAGTGCACTGGAGGCAATGTCCTACTTGCCAGTATACAGGGAGTCTGGAAAAGACCATCGCTTATATGCAAGACCCAAGCAGGAACCTTTCCACATACTGCTGGTTTTACTCTGTTTCAGCTTGCCCCTTGCCTAATTCACCTTATTAGAATAGGAGCGGTGAGTTCACCTGATGTTTTCCATCTTATTTTCTGTCGTTTGTGTGATGTTTTATTGGACATAATGCATGGAGCTGTCCCTTCACCTTTACAGCAGCCTGAATCAGAGCAAATATAATTCAGTGATCTCTTTACCACATGGCGACATTGGAAGATCCTGCAGGCTGTTGAAAACCTGCTGTCTTATACTCTGCAAAACTTGCATGGGCAGCTCAAACTGGGAGAAAGGACTTTCTACAGAGGAAAGGACTGTCTTGCCCTTCAGTCCAAAGCACTGTTGTTGAAGTAGCTGGGGAAAAGCAGGTGTCCCTGCAGCTGGGATGAACAGTTTGGTTTCACTGTATTTGGAGATGCTTTCCATCTAGTCTTGTTGCTACTTGATTTTAATCTCTAGAATTAGTGGAACTGACATAAAGAGGGACCACAGAAAAGCAGGACTCTGCAGAGTAGTTCCTGGAAGTACACAACAGATAAAATGCTGTAGCAGTGTCCTTTAACCGGCCTGCTTCTTTGCACCTGTTGTTCTTCCATCCTGAGCACAGACTGCTGTTTTCCCCTCTACTTAAGATTGTGTATTTTCTTGTCCTGCTTTCCCCACTCCCTCCAAATTCTGTGACTTCTGTCTCCCCAACTGGGCACAGAAATAGGATGATTACAAGCATCAGAAAACAGTAATACCTGAGTTTTCAGTTGTGGCTCGCACAGCCTGGCACATGTGCTGCTGCACAGGCGATGAGCTGTTGTGCTGCGTGTGCTTTGACAAGCAGATGGAGCCCAGCCACAGTTTGTGCCACCAATGGCTGTACCCAGCACTCTCTGGCTTTGGTGGGGCAGATGTTCTCCACAGATGTACTTTCTGGACCTGCTGCTGGAACCACAGAGGTTCCTGCAGCAATTGCATGGAGCATTTTGTTTGCCTGAGACTTAGGCCAGGCTGAGCTACTGGGTCTTTGTCACAAAATCCAGAAAAATCACTGACTATTGAGGATGGAACAACAATCGATAATGATTTATTTCAAGTCAGGGTGTCTGTACAGTTCCAAGGTAGGTATGTTGCAGGAGCTGACTACAACTCAGCTGCAAGCTAGTAAGAATCGCTGAGTGAGGACAATGCTACTGCAAGGGTAACCAGAATCTCTTAGCATTTTATCGAGGGTAAGAGGATCCTACAGCACATACACTCAGTTGGTGGAGTAAGGACATTGTACCTCAAGGCGGAGACTGTGCTAGGCATCCCTACCAGTGGGAGGACCTGAGTTGCAGTCCTGCTGCTCCAGGACACAAAATGGCCTCTGGTGGAGCTCCATTTACGCCTAATGTTGGGGCTTATGGCACACATTGGCTGGACTGGTCTCCAGGACTTCTCCCTGGTGCTGCCTGTAACAGACAAAGACCCCTGCACCATGCCTCAGGCCTCCTCCCTCCCAGGGCTTAAAGGCTAGGGCAGTGCTGCTGTATTATAATTCCTTCTTGAGGCTTAACAGGCAAACAGAATGTTCTCAAGGCAGGGAACATCTCAATGCTGTTTGTTCATGCCAAAAATAAACCTTTATTAGCAACACGAGCAGGCATACAAATGGTTGGACAAATAAAACTGCTTTACACAAAACAAATCCTGCTGTACAAATCAGAGTTTCAAGGAAGGAAGGTCATATTGATCCACTGTTGGGCTGTTAATTGTTGAGAAGAAACATGAAAAAAGTTAATGGGGGAGAGGAGACAATTTCCTAACAACCATCTTTAAAAGAAATGGGTAAAAAGAAGACAAATGTAGGACAGGAAAGGGCAGCTTATGCAACCCAGCTTTTGTTCTTTTCCTGAGGATGACATTAGTGTAACCCTAACCCTTAATCCCTAAGTCCTAAACCCTTACTCCTGACCCTAAACCTAAACCCTTACCCTAACATCTAAGCCCAACGTCGTATGCTGCCTTGTATGCTGTGCAGGGTCAGGCATGCTGCATTGTGGGAAGCAGAGGTGACAAGATAATGAGCTTTCCCCAAAACTCTTCAGCTCTTAGAACCATTTGAGAGGAAAATTCCTAATGTTTGAGGGTTCCCCTGGAGGTTTATATTGCTTACAGCACATAGTGTCTTGTAGCTGCATTTTAGTCCTGTGTTCTGTGTGCACAAAAGAAAATAAAAACTAGCTCCAGAAGAATTAATTTGAATTGTGTGGCAAGGTTTTGGTAGCGTGCTGGGGAGGTTTTGGTGAGAAGCTGCCAGAAGCTTCCTCCATGTCTGATAGAGCCAATGCCAGCCAGCTCCAAGATGGACCTGCAGCCAACCAAGGCTGAGCCAATCAATGATGGTGGTAATGCCTCCAGGATAATATAGTTAAGAAGGGGGAAACTGTGCGACAGGAATTGCAGCTGGAGGAAAGAGTGAGAATACATGAGAGAAACAACTCTGCAGACACCAAGGGTAGTGAAGAAGGAAGGGGAGGAGGTAGTCCAGGTGCCAGAGCAGACATTCCCCTGCAGCTCATGGAGGTCCATGGTGGAGCAGCTATCCACCTGCAGCCTGTGGTGGACCTCACACAAGAGCTATTGGGTTACACCCAAAGGAGGCTGAGACCCTCATGGGAATCCTACACTGGAGCAGGCTCCTGGCAGGACCTGCGGCCCCAGGGAGAGCAGTTTGCTGGTAGGATTTGTGACCCTGCAGGAAGACCCATGCAAAACAGTGTTCCTGAAGGACTTCACCCCGTGGAAGGGACCAATGTTGCAGTATTTTGTGAAGAACTGCAGCCCATGGAAAGGTCCCACATCAAAGAAATTCATGGAGAACTGTCTCCTGTGGGAGGGATCCCACACTGGAGTAGGGGAAGAGTGTGAGGAATCCTCCTGAGGAAGAAGCAGCAGAAACAACATGTAATGAACCGACTACAACACCCACTCCTTGACCCTTGAGCAGCTTGGGAGGAGGAGGTAGAGAAATCTGGAGTTGAAGTTGAGCCTGGAAAGAAAGAAGTGGGGGAGGGAAGGTGGTTTAAGATATATTTTTGTTTTCTCATTACTCTACTCTGATTTGATTGCCAATAAATTAAATTACTTTACCCAAATTGAGTCTGTTTTGCCCATGACAATAACTGGTGAGTGGTCTCTGTCCTTACTACAACCCATAAGCTTGTTGTATTTTTTATCCAGCTGAGGAGGGCAGTGGCCTTGGTGGGCAGCTGGTGTCCAGCCAAGGTCAACCTATCACATGGAAATTCTTTATTGTTCCTTGGTGAAAAGACAACTTTCATGCCCCAAACTCCAAAGTGACAGTTAATTGACTGGGTACAGTTAATGTTTCCTGAAGTCAATGCTTTAGGCTACTTTGACTGACAACAGTTTTCTGTGAAGTACAAACCTGCTGGGAGAAGTAGCCGTGTAGGCTCTGTCTCTGGCGTGATGGAGTTACACTATCGTTCCATAGGAATTCATTGCCTATTTGTCCTTGTCAGCCAACACGAGCCACTGATTTGGAACTAGATGTTCTTCCCATGCACCAGAAAATGTTTTACTGCATCCTACTCAGTAGTAGACTGGCATTACCACTGATGCCAGGAAACTTTTCCACAGGGCAGGATTTGCAACACAAATTTGTATGTCTCAGTGGCAACACACAGCAAGTAAGGAGTCCAACAGCATTCTCAGACATGAGGACATTTGCAGATTCATTACTTTGGTTGTGACACTCAATTTACTGGCAAGAAAATAAAGACATTGCTTTATTTTCCTGAGACATAATAAACCTACTGACCACCCCTGCTCTCATTTTTATGATCTCTGCTGAATGCAAATTCTGTAACTCTTGAGGTATATCCTGGCATTTGCCAGTAGAGTCTCTTGAAAGGGGGACTGACTGCAAATATACGTAGGTGGTTCGGTGGTCTTCAGTTCTATAACTCACCTGCTAGTAGCAAAAGAAGGAGCAGGCTTTTGCGAATATGGATGGCTGGAGCTCCTGCTCCACTCAAAGCCAAGTGACCCCAAGCTCAGTGAAACAGTCCTTAATTGTGGCTTTGCCAGAGTGCATGTTCTCAAGATGGGTTTATCTGTTGCATGTACATCTTGAAAGGGGCCTCGGAAGTCCATTTTCTCATCCCTGGGCAGCTTTAGCCTTATGTCTCTCACACCTGCCGTGTCAAGCTTCCCAGTTGAAAAGACTTGCAGACTCTTTCACAACTGCTGTGTCCACCCTACTGGAAAGTAGCCCTAGTAGGCGATGACCACCAAGGTGGTTCAGAGAGATTATCCCTAAAAGAATAGCATTCTATTGTCTGTATGAGGATGGGCCAGTATTGGACACATGCAGGATATACCTATGTCCTGCTCTGAGGTGGTAGTTTGTACTTGATTTCTACTTCCTATATGAAAGTATTAGCATTTTTTGTTCTCCAGTGGAAAAGAACTTTAGAAAGCTCCTTACTTCCCTTTGTTCCCCAAAAGGAATAGAGATTACTGGAACTGGAGGTAGGGAAAGGTATCTCTATAATAGGTTTTCCAAATGAAACTACAATTAAGACAGTCTACAACCTTGCCAAACCACTTAAAAAATATTTACTAGACTGTAGGGAGGCTTTTAAACATTACCACTTTGGTAGATGGAGTTGAGCTTGCTTCTTTGAGATGTTTTAAATCCTTTTTTATAATCACATCTTTTAAAGCCAAGATTTCTGTCTTTCACAATGGAAGCTGGGATGACCATCTAATGACACAAAAATGCTGGTCTCCAGAGAAAACACCACTTTGGGCAAGAATTCGGAATCCATGTATTAAGGACAGTAACATGTCATTTAATGCCAGGGAAATTTGGGAGGTGGAAATGCACCAGGAATTCTGTTTGGTAATGAGAAAACCAGGTACTGAACTGTGATTTATGGGGTTGAAGTGAGATGTCAGCCATGGGGAGTTTCCAGGATAATTGTGGCAACCGCCTCTTCCATGTCGGGGTGGAAAAGACATTCACTGTGTGGACCTTTGCGTCCACACTGATCTGGACAGGAGGAAGGTGAAAAGCACATCTTCTGTTTTGGAGCTTATTTCACAATTGAAAAGAAGAGCTCTCACAGGCTAATTTAGCATTTGCTTTGCAACATCCTCTCTGTGACCAACAAGTGAAATAGTCTACATTTATATATTCAGTTATTAAGAACAAAGAGGAAAGGCTGGCAAGATGGTGCCACAATGTGAGAGGGTATTAGCAGCCAGGGTGCAGGGAAGTGTTCAAAGGACTAGCTAAGAAAGCAAGAATTAGAATCATAGAATCACAGAATGGTTTGGGCTGGAAGAGACCATAAAAATCATCCAGTTCCAGCCCTCCTGCCATTCACAGGGACACCTCCCACTGGATCAGGTTGCTCAAAGCCTCATCCAACTTGCTCTTGAACACCTCCAGGACTGGGGCATCCATGACTTCTCTGCACAGCCTGTTCTAGTGCCTCACCACCCTCACAGGAAAAAAATTCTTCCTAATATCTAATCTAAATCTCCTTTCTTTCAGCTTTAAACTGTTCCCTCTCATCCTATCCCTACTATTCCTGATAAGGAGCCCCTCCCCAGCTTTCCTGTACCTCCTTTTAAGTACTAGAAGGCTATTATAAAGTCTCCCCAGAGCCTTCTCGTCTCATGACTGGACAAGCCCAACTCTCTGAGCCTGTCCTCATATGGGTGGTGCTCCAGCCCTCTGATCATTTTCGTGGCCTCCTCTGGACTTGCTCTAACAGTTCCATGTCCTTCCTGTGCTGAGGACTCTGGAATTGAACACAGTACCCCAGGTGAGATCACATGAGAGCAGAGTAGAGAGGCAGAATCAGCTGCTCGACCTGCTGGTCACACTTTTTTGGCTGCAGCCCAGGATAAGTCTGGCTTTCTGGACTGCAAGTCCACACTGCTGGCGCATGTTGAGCTTCTCACTCACCAGTACCCCTAAATCCTTCTCTCCCAGGTTGCTCTTAGTCCATTCTCTGCCCAGACTGTAACTATTCTTGGGATTGCCCCAACCACGGTGCAGAACCTTGCACTTGGCCTTGCTGAACTTCATGAGGTTTGCACAGGCCCACCTCTCAAGCCTATCAAAGTCCTTCTGGATGTCATCCCTTCCCACCAGTGTGTTGACTGTGCCTCACACCTCTGTGTCACTGGCAAACTTGCTGAGGGTGTACTCAGAAGGATGTTGAGGCTCTGGAGCAAGTCCAGAGAAGAGCAACGAGGCTGGTGAAGAGGCTGGAGAACAGACCCTATGAGGAGCGGCTGAGAGAGCTGGGGTTGTTTAGCCTGGAGAAGAGGAGGCTGACAGGAGACCTCATTACTCTCTACAAGTATCTGAAAGGAGGTTGTAGAGAGGAGGGAGCTGGCCTCTTCTCCCAAGTGACAGGGGACAGGACGAGAGGGAATGGCCTCAAGCTCCGCCAGGGGAGATTTAGGCTGGAGATTAGGAGGAGGTTTTTCACACAGAGGGTCATTGGGCATTGGAATAGGCTGCCCAGGGAGGTGGTTGAGTCACCTTCCCTGGAGATGTTTAAGGCACGGGTGGATGAGGTCTTGAGGGACTTGGTTTAGTGTTAGATAGGAATGGTTGGACTAGAAGATCCGATGGGTCCCTTCCAACCTGGTTGTTCTGTGATTCTGTGATTCTGTTCAGTCCCACTGTCCATGCTTATGACAAAGCTGTCAAGCAACACTGGTCCCAATACCAACCCCCGAGGAATGCCACTCGTCACCAGTCTCCACTTGGACATTGAGCCATTGACTACAACTATTTGAGTGTGACCATCCAGCCAATTCCTTATCCACCAGGTGGTCCACCTGTCAAATCCACGTCTTTCCAATTTAGAGACAAGGATGTTGTGCAGGGCAGTGTCAAATGCTTTGCACAAGTCCAGGCAGATGACATCAGTTCCTCTTCCCTTATCCATCAATGTTGTAGCCTTGTCATATAAGGGCACCAAATTAATCAGACATGATTTGCCCTTTGTGAAGCCACATTAGTTGTCACCAGTCACCTCCTTACTTTCCATATGCCTTCAGCAGAGCTTCCAGGAGGATCTACTCCATGATCTTGCCGAGCACAGAGGTAAGACTGACCGGTCTGTAGTTCCTTGGGTCCTCCTTTTATTCTTTTTTTAAAAAATGGGAGATATGTTTCCCCTTTCAGTGGTAACTTCACTGGACTGCCACCACTTCTCAAATACGGTGGATAATGGCTCAGCAACTTCATTCACCAGTTCCCTCAGGACCTGTGGATACATCTCATCAGATCTCATGGACCTGTGCACCCTCAGGTTCCTTAGATGCTTTCACACCTGATCCTGTGGTTCAGGATTCTTTGGTGGGCAGTTTTAGGATCTTCCAGTCTCTGCCTTTGCCTTCTGTGACCTGGACAATGTGGCTTGAGTCCTTGCCAGTGAAGTCTCAGGCAAAAATGTCATTGAGTACTTCAGCCTTCTCCATATGCTGGGTAACGAGGTCTCCCATTTCTTTCTGGAGAGGGCCCATAATTTCCCCAGTTGTCTTTTTGTCACAGACGTACCTATAGGAGGATTTTGTGTTGCCCTTGATGTCCTTCTCCAGATTTAATTCTCTCTGGGCTTTGGCTTTCCTAGCCTGATCCCTGGCTGCTCAGACAATTTTCCTGTGCTCCTTCCAGGCAATCTGCCCTTGCTTCCAGTCTCTGTAGACTTCTTTTTGGAGTTTACAGTTGTCCAGGAATCCTTTCTTGATCCTTGCAGACCTCCTGGGATTTGTGCTTGGTTTTCTTTTTGTTGAGATCCATTGCTCCTGAGCTTGGATGAGGTGATCCTTGAATATTAACCATCTAGTTAATGATTCTAATATTTAGTCTAGGTTTTGGCCTAGAATTTGCATTCTATGATTTTATGATTTATTTTAAGTTTTGGTTTAGGGTTAGTGATAGAATTATGGATTAAATGTTAGTTATCATTAGGTTTAGAATTTGAGATTTGAGTTACAGTTACAAGGTTAGACTTTGTGTGTTAGGGAGTTATATTTAAGTAGTTAGGTTTACAAATTTCAGGGTTAGGAGCTGGTCTTTAGGACCAGGGGCTAGGGTCAGGGCTTAACTTTTGTGTTAAGTTTTAGTGTTAGAGTCACATTTAGTGGTTAGGATTGGGGTTTGGGTTGTGGGTTAGAGTTTATAGTTAGTGTTGTAGATAAGGGTTAGTATTTGGGATTAGGGTGTATAGTTATAATTATGTTTAGGATTAGGTTTACAGTTTAGAGTTAGAGTTAAGTGATTAGAATTGGAGTTAAATTTAGGGTGTAATGTTTAGAGCTAGGGGGCTAAGGTTTAGAATTAGGGGTTAGTGTCACTGTTAGGGTGAGCATTAAAGGTTCAGGGTTATGGTTAGGTTTAGGGGTTAGGCTTTTTTTTAAGGTGTTAATATTAGGGTTAGGAATTAGGGTCGGGGTACTTTTAGGGGTTAGATTTAGGGTCAGGATTAGCATTTGAGTTAGGGCTAGAGGTAGGTTTCATGTTTAGGGTTAGGGTTCAGAGCTATTAGGTCATGAATAGTAATAGATGTAATGGGCACAGCATTTGTCAGCTTTAGCAGATTATTTGCCACAGTTCCACATGCCAATTTTAGATGGCAGTGAAAGTTGAAAACCAGACTTGTTGCTGCATGTAGGAGCAGCTGTCTCACCTGTTGCAAACAAAATTTTTTCAGTAAGGTTGACCTAGATACCACATAAATTCCAGCTGACATAAAGGATGGTTTAGTACAAGTCTGAACTCTTATTAAAGACCCATGGATTTGAGAATCCAGTCAGACATGCAAGTGATATAAATCCAGGAGGAATTACTGGTACTTTGGAAGACAGACTTCTCAAGTAGGCGCAGTTCCTGACATACATGAAAGAGCTATTTGGTGGCATTCAGGAGATTCACAGGAAGTAGTTCGTGCAGCCAGATGTAATCAGATGCACAAGCAGAAGACTAGCAAAGAAGCTAAGGAATAGATCAGAGGCTGCAAGATATGGTGACTAATGATAGAAATCACTATCCTGATTTGGCTTGCAGGAGGAGCAGATGCCAGTCATACCAACTGCACTGGTTAACTGTGCCAGGCTGTTAACTCCACTGTCCTTAGCATATGTTAAACTACAGAATACAACACCTGATTTAGGAAAGAACTAGCAGGGAAAAAAAAATGTATACACAAGTTCTTTGAGAGGCACAGCAGGAACCATGAATGGTTTGATAAAAAAGGAAGAGAGTCAGTGGTACTTAATCCAGGAAGATAGGCAAAATGGGGATGTCATGGCATTCTAAGTGTGAATAAAGAGCCATCGTACAGAGCTTAGATAATGCATCAGTCATGCCTTGATCTGCTGCATCTTTCCTAGTGCTAGTTAAAAATAGACCATGTATTTATCATACAGCCATGTTCTGTTAAAAAAAGGAAAATGGAAAAAAATAATGCCCCCAACAACTGAGTGACTTAATAATCACCTTAGTCATCCCAGATGACTACACAGTTCTCTGACTTGAGCGGATACTGCAAGGAAGTCTGGTTCTTGTTTCATGCAGGAGTAGCAAAGTTGAGCTGTGAAATGCTGGGACTTGAGCCTGATGATGCATCTGTGTTCACCCACTAGATTTCAAGTTGAAAGAAAGGAGCTGACAGAGCAGAAGACTCTGGGTACTGTTATTCATCTCAGCATTTAAACTAAGAGGCAGGATCTCTGATGATGCAGCATAGGTGACAGGAATGTAGCTCTAGCAGCTGGAGTGCAGAGAGGAGAGGCCTGGTCAAAAGAACAGGGTGTGCAAGTCTGGTTACTATGTGTAACACCAAGAGATGATAAATATTGCCATTCATATAAGATAGCATAGTGGCCAAGGACACGCTGGCAAAGCCCAAGCCCCTGTGAGAGTCCACTATACTCTAGGCATCTACACTCAGATTTCTCCTAATGTTTCTTAGAGTTAAGAACTCTAAATGAAGAACTTCTTGCTGCAGTTTTTTTCTAAGAAAGTATTTCTGTTCCACTCTAAAATAGCAAAAATTAACAAAATCCAGCTTCCCATTGTACAGGTGCGTGGACTGGCCACAGATTCCTTCCCACAAAGGGGAGTGGAGTCCGCTCACATTGAGACAAAGAGAACTGAAACATTCATGGAAATCCCTGGAGGCTTTGGAGACCGCACTGTCCTTCTGTCTGCAGAACAACTGGAGATTGTTCACTGAGACTCTCTGGTCTCATGAACAGAAATTATTGTAAAAATAAGTTATTAAAGGGGTAGAGTGAATTTAGTGCAGAAGCAGAAATTGGAGTGACTAGGGACAGATGGAAAAACAAACCCAAAATGCCCACTCAGCACATGGGACA
The DNA here is from genome assembly GCA_033558105.1 of Coccyzus lansbergi. Lineage (NCBI taxonomy): Eukaryota > Metazoa > Chordata > Aves > Cuculiformes > Coccyzidae > Coccyzus > Coccyzus lansbergi. The sequence continues at coordinate 3,926,776 of JAUMJK010000229.1, forward strand.
AGCAAGTGGGTCCACCAAAAGGAGTGATATCTCTCAAGATGGGGCATACCCAGGAACAACAGCTTCCAGCACCCATATGAGTTTTTCTCACTCCAATGCCTCATGCTAGAAGTCTGCAAGACTAGGAGCATGTGAGCCTCACCCTCATCTCTCCTCATGGCAGCAAGTCTCCTCAGCTTCATACGTGGGGAATGCAGCCAGTTACTGACCAGGCTCTTCACAGGTATGTAGAAAAGGCAGCTCTTGACTCAGTGCTTTAAATCTCAGGACTCCTTCCTCCAAGTCGATGCAACACTAAAGAAGGGGGTAGCCAGTTACTTTCTGGACATTTCAGATAGAAAATCTTATGATTTCTATGACTGTGGTAAACTTGTATAACCACCAAACAACCCCAGTCTGAGGTTGTAGAGCCCCTACAGTTCTGCTCCCTGTCACCCATACTGCCTCCTTGGTCCTATTCCTTTCAATGGTCTCCTCTCCGAATCCTTCACAGGGCCATTCCCTTCCCTTCTTCCCATGACTCCCTCTAAGGTGACACCCTCACATCGCTCAGCCATTCAGCTCAACACTTTTCTAGCTTTATGAATCTGACGTGTGGCTACAAATATCTGGAAGGGAAAAGCAAGCTTGCTGCAGCTGTAGTCTAAGCCAGGCTCAGCAGAACACAACCCCTGGGCTGAGCTGACAAAAGGAAAGGACTTTTTCCACCTGATTGTGATCATACAGCTTCATTTGGCTCAAAGCAGAGGAAGAGCTTGTTCACATCTATCTTCAAAAGGCAACACAGATGTAAGTTGTGACACAATGTGTCTACCTTTTCTAATCTCCTCTTCATTTTCCTCCTCCTGATTGTGACTTGTATGGTCAGGAATAAAAAGAATGGGAGATGTGATAGTGTCCTATTGTGTGATTCCTTTCTTAAAATCTTTAAGAAAGACTGGAAAGGAATCAGTGACTCAGAGCATGCTGCGGCCAGCCAGGCATCTGTGCAACAAACATTGCCAGTGGCACCATGGAAGACCTGGCCCTAAGTAACCAAGTCTTGCAGAATGTGTTGAGAGGAGCCCTGCAGTAAAACAAGAAGCTGTTCCTTACCTTCAGAGACAACAGAGTCTGGAGACCAATGCAAAACTCCAGCATTTCATCATCTGAGAAGAGAGAAGAGACTGATCAGGCTCAAGACTATCTATACTGTCCCTCTAAAGAAAGTGCGTCTCTCCTTGTAAAAGGATGTGGAACATGAGAGCATCAGGTTCATAAAGTTATATAGTTAGTCTATTCAGTTTAAAGTAAATAACAAGGAAAGTGATGAATTAAACACACAAACATTAACAAGCAGGTGGTAACTGTGACAATAACAAAGACCAGCACTCTTCTGCTACTGACTAATGAGACATTGAAGGAGATACTCAGGCACAGCTCTGAGAAGGGTCAAAATTAACTTTGTAGTTGATAAGAGGGGGGAACCACGAGTGTTATGAGATATTTGAGGGAGGTTGTGGGATTTTTTACACTTAATATGAGATATCAGAAGAGGCTTGTGGGGTCATGTAAAACTTACTATGGGCTGTGTAGGGGAATGGTCAAAGGCACACAGCAGGATGGATCACGGAAGAAAAAGCATAGAAAAATGGAAAGGACGGGGGATAAGGGACTCAGTCACATACAAGCATACTATTGGTCAGTTCAGACCCTGTACCTGACAATCACAATCTATTTGGTTTTCTTATTAAGGTAATTTATTAAGTAACTTTCAAGCCTCAAGTGTCAGCAAGTGGGAAAGACACTAAAGGTTAAAGGGCACCTACCTCTAGATAACAGCAACTGGAGGGACTGGCATGCAAGAGAGTTGCCAGAAACTGAAGGGACCACAGACCACAAGACTTATAGGTCTGTGCCAGCAACTGAGGGAGGGGACATAGCTTAAAGGTGCCAGTAACTGGAGAGATCAATGTGCAAAAGAAGTCTGGATACCAGTAACTGGGAAAGGGAGCAGATGCCATAGGGCTCACAGCAACTTGAGGGACTGCAATGTGTGCTTCAAGGTCTAAGTTCAACTTACTAGAGAAGGACTATGGATCAGAGAGCTTGTAGGTCTAGGTGCCAGCAACTGGAGAGATCCAGATGCAAGTGAGCTCTGGATACAAGTTCTGACCAGGGACTGAGAGGACTTAAGTTCGTAAGCCAGCAACTGAGGACAGACCATTGAGGTCTAAATGCCACCAACTAGAAATATTTGGGTTCACTGGTATTTCCCCAATGGATTTAATCTTATATGATTGTGAGTTTGTACACACATAATTAACTAGCAAATTTCAGTCCAGTTGAGCTAGGAAGTAGTAGGCAATCTGCACCTGGAAAGACTCCAGGTCTGGGTCAATGGCAAGGTGAGGGGCCCAAGGTCCAGACATGGATGTAGGACAGATCTAGAAACTGTACTGTCATTTGAAGACTCTGTGAATATGACTGTGCTTGTGAATCTAGAGACTGAGGATGTATGATCTTCTGGTAGTGAATTTAGTCCTGGTCAGCAAGAAAGGACCTAGACTAGGCTATATGTGCTGGTATATGTACAAGTGCTGGTAAAGGCATTGCTCTGTGTGAGTTATCTGTGTGGCTGGCCTTGTCTGTGTGCTCTCTGTATGTTCCTCTCTGGAATATTAGTTCAAGCCAAACCTGCCGCTAAGAACAGGCATAGGACTGAGCAAGAGCAACCTCCCAGGTCTCAGAGTCATCCACCTGGATTTTGTTGGCAGGGAGGGGGGAACTCCGAGGTCCTGAAGTCATCAGGATTCAGCAGCCACCAGTAACATCATTAACACTTTACATGTCTCGTGGGTGCTTGCTTGCCTGTTAACGAGTGCCTGTGTTTTGTAATTTACTTACCACCACATAAGCAAGAGCACTGTGTGAACACAGATGTAAGGTACAAATGTAGCAATTCTGCTCCTTCCAGACAGCCATTTCCATATCCTAGAAAAATGATTAGGTACTGCTAGGCTAAATTCATCTGTGCTTGTACTAATACAGACTCTTCATGAAGGGCAAGAACAAGTAGAGGGGGAAACAAGAAAGAAGAGTGAGCTGGAGCATAGAATCATAGAACAACCGGGCTGGAAGAGACCCATCGGATCATCGAGTCCAACCACTCCTATCAAACACTAAACCATGTCCCTCAGGACCTCATCTACCCATGCCTTAAACACCTCCAGGGAAGGTGAATCAACCACCTCCTTGGGCAGCCTATTCCAATGCCCAATGACCCTCTGTGGGAAAAAACTTAATGCACTTAATGCATGAGCTGTCAGAGCTGATAATTAGGGGTAAGACAGTCACCAAAACCGAGTGACCGTGGCGTCTGATCACAATGTCCTTTAGGAGAAGGGAGCCTCTATAAACCTCTATTGGCATTTGTCAGAGCAGTGAGGAACTGCAGTAAAAAGCACCCTCTTCTGTCTAACACTGCTGCTCCTGGCCAGCCTTGTGCTATATCAGAATCCTGCTGCTGAAGCCACACAGGAAAAACATTAGATGTGGCATAAATGCTTGTACAGAGCTGTGACAAACTGCTGCTCAGGAAGAATGGACATGAAAAGTAAGCAAGGGAAACCTTGGTATATGAATAATAGTCACCAAAGATAAGGAGAGAGATAAAGACAAGAGGGTAAAGCTGGAAGACTAATAAGGAGAAATAATTGAGGGGGCAGGGGTGGACAATTAAGTTGTTTTCAGTGTATGCACAGATTGATGTAAATGCAGGACATGCAATCTTTCTCCTATTTTCTGAGTATGGTCCAGTGCCTGCTTACTTGACCCTGTCTCCTACGGTTGCTTTCTTCAAAAGGTCCTGCCTCAGGACACTGGGCCCTCAGCATTCTGGGGCTACCAGGCTCTTTCAGGGTGCTCCCTGCAGCAGAAGCAGAAGAATACACAGAAAAACGCTATGGGGAATAAGCTGTACCCTCTGTCAGTTTCTCTGATGACCTTCATCCAGCCAAAGATACAAGCACCCATTCAACAGGAGAACCAGAGCACCAGAGGAATAATCAAGCAGTTTGGATCATTTTCAGAAAAGTCCATTTTAGAAGGAAATTATAATTTTCCATATCCTGTGTTAAGACCTCATTTCTTTCCACTTTCATCTTTCCTCTTTTCTGTATTCTTCCTATGCCCTTTGCTTTTGGTTATATTGAGAGTATTCACAGCGCATAATGATCTTGGCCAGCAGTGGAGGTGAGCAAATCACCACCCTCCCACTGCATTATGCTTTTCCCAGAGATCCTTTTAACTGCCCTTGGTAGGGCAACTGGGACACAGGAAAATGGGGGGAGAGAAACAGCTGGCACTCTCACCTACAACCAGTGCTGAACACAGCACTGTCTCCTGGCCAAATTGCAACTTCATATGTTCTACTCGGCCAACAACGGTGGGGATGGGAAGAGAGAGGTCTCCACAGTCCATGGCAGACACTTCTTCCAGCCTGTAGGACACAAGAAGTGTTATTGCCTCAAGTGGAGGAAGAGGAGGAAAAACAGGACTTCTCACTGATGGTAGCACTTCTTGGTTTCACTTGGAACAGGCCCACCAGAGGAGGATCTCTTTCATAAAGCATGTGTCTGGAGGGAGATTCCACAAGCAAAGCCACCAGGTGCTGTCCATTTGCGTTCCTCAATGCTGAGGCTAACCATCAACCGGACAGCTTTGCCCTGCAGTACACACGAAGTGGCACAGATCTGTCTCCTAGGCTGGGGTCTGCACACAACATTGCCAGTGTTCCTAATGCCTTGCACTGTAGCCCACCCTCCACATTTTCTCCTGAACAACCATGTACACATGCAAAGTCACTAATAACTATCACTGGGACTGGGAGTCAAGAGTGCCTATGTACTTGACATAATTTTTCTTTCAGCCACCCCTCCTTTTTTATTGTGCCAAGACTTACCCCAGCTGGTTTAAACAGCTTTTGGAGATGAGATTCGGTAGACACCCAGTGTTAACAGCCGCTTTCAATACCTGACCTTGGCACTAGAAAAAACAACACAGATAATTACTGTGGGCTCAAAATTGGCATACCAACTCCTCCAACAGTGTGGCAATCCCTTAGACCTGCCTCAGCAACACAGTCAAATATATGGCATATTAAGCAGTAGTCAGGAGACATCCAAAATGATGATAGTCTCCTCAGAGCTCTGCAAGCCTCTGCCAAAGGCTTCTTCTTGTATTTGTCTTCTTTAATTTGTATTTGATTGCCCAGACACTTAAATGTTATTAGCAACTTTAACTTAGCAAAATTCCAGTCAAAAGATGCATAACATCAAAAGATGTTTAGAAAACCTGTATGGACTTTATTAGCAGAGTTATAACTGATATGACAAAAGCTTCTAAAGGAACATAAGTATGTGCTACAAACTTTGTAGGCTTTTTCTCTCCATTTCACCCAGTGTCAAGGGAACAATGTTCCAGGGCTAGATGTCTGTTCTCAATTGAATAGCTTCAAGAGGGAGAAGTCTGTGGGAGAATCAGAAGCACCCAGGACACGTATCCCTGAGAATAGCTTGAAATTAAGGCAGTTCCCAAGATAATGGGCATGTTCAAGTGTTTCCTGAATCCAAGAAACAACCTCTTTAAGAGGGATCTATTTTGTGTGGGGCTTGCATGAAGTTCCTAGGCAGCTCTTAAAAGAAATATGATATGAACACTGTAGCTAAAATATTCACAGGTGGTGTAAGCTAGAAAAGGGAGAGACTGGGTGCCCTGCAACCAAGTCACCTCTGCATGATCTAAATGGAATAATCCCCAGTGCCTTGCTCACTTCATTTCTTCATCTCTTTGCACTTGAAAGGGAATAGAAGATGTGGCTGCCATCTGTTTTCTGTCTTCTCTACACAGAGGTCCTTAATGGCAAGCCAGAAGTGCCAAAGTAATAGCAGGTCTCATATATGGTAGAGGTCTAAAAAAATGTCAAGGACATAAATAAGAGTTATGTTTGGGGGAAACAAAAAAAAGAAGAGCAGGACTTGGTAAAGGAACTTGAAAAGATGGAGTAACTGGCACCTACAAAATACAGCTTGCAGCTACCTCTAGTACCTAACCACACCCATTCTTGATGGCCTAGTGCTTCAAGGCTCTGTCTTGAACCAACACCCCAAAAAATTCCAACCACCAAGTTTCCCCTCCTGGGAGACTTGTTTTCCTCCTATTATCATTTATATTTTCCCTGTGATTCCTTCTCTTCCATCCACTATGGCACTCATTACCATGAGGCATTCAGAAGCAGCAACAGACCTCCCGCTGCTCCTCTACCTTTTTATTCACTCCTGATGAGCTTCAGTGCTTTCAACACCTTAAGCAGACCAGCATGTCCATCAGGGACTCAGTGCAGCACCAGTAGGCTCAAAGAAAATGTCTCAATTTCCTATTTTCTTGACTAAACTTGTCTATGATTGTTACATGGGTTAATCATCACAGGGAGCTACATCTAGTATTTCCAAGATCTCATTTTCAAAAATGTGCTGGAGAAAAAAAACCTCCTTTGAGAAATACTATAATACTGCAAACAGACACAACACTGGTACTAGCTTAAGTATTAATTGCACTCAGTGCAATTTCATAGAGTTCATGCTGGAAACTTCAAGTCCATTTTGTCTTGCAGCTATTCCTCCGGTCTAAACTGCACCTGCAGTACATCAGGGTACAGAATTTCATCATTCTGAACGTTTAGATACACCATATTCCTAGAACAGCCCTTTAGCTGAGGTATTCTCTAGAACTGCAAGATCACTGGAGCTAGAGATGTCAAACTATTTTGTTTTACAGAGTTCACCAAGAAACATGCAAGAGTCATATATGTATATTTAAATAAATATGGTTTTAGAAGGAAGAACATTTCACGATGTATGGCCACATTCATTCAGGAACAAGGAAAACAGTGCTCAAGCAGTTATCTACACAGGCAATTTTCAACAGCTCCTGATTTGGTTATTACACTTATTCTTCTTTAATGTAAAAAAGCATGTCATAAAAATTATGCCCAGTTAATTGTCTCATGTGACTGCAAACACTTGCAACTTCTCACAACACCCAAGTGAGGCACAAAATGCTTAACACTTTAGGAAAGCTAAAACCAACACAGATCTAATAAATTTCTGGCCGTGCCTTCCCCATTATATCCTGTTCTTCTCACAGTCTTGGTTACTGGCATCTACATTCAATCCAAGGCTGCTCTTCAGTACATGGTATGGAAATTGCCATGGAACTAGAAAGCCACAGACTGGGAGAACACGAAACTTAACCATCCTGATATCATCTGGAAGATTCATGAAACAGCTTCAGAGCAGAGAAAAAGCAGCCCCCAGAAGCTGTCTCTGCAGTTCTCTGCATATTCTCACAGGAACATTCCATCACAAATGAGCAGTTCCATTTCACTGTGGAGCAGCTTGAACTGCCATCCCATGGTAATACAGATCACACTTGACAGAGCTGGTAGGAGATCCATCTGGGTAACTGCCTGTTCCCAGAATGCACGCCTGTTCTGTTGTCTTTCATTTATGCATGACTCTGGGCACAAATCTGCTTTAAGCAAGTTGGGGAGCATGCTAGAGCCTCAGAGAAGGGGAAGAACTGCGAAACACTCCTAACTTTGCCAATAGTTCTGCTTATTGAAGAAAAAACACTGCCACTATGGCTCTAGGTCTCCCGGCATGTCAAGCTTAAATATTCAGGACTAGGAGTAGTACCTGCCCATATAGGTGCCCAAGGCCAATTGAAGAGAACCCGTCTTACCTCATGAGAGAACCACTGTTTGTGGCAAAAGCTGACATTATCAATTCCAGGCTTCTAGAGAGAAAATAGCCTTAAAAGTGACTGGACTCAGAAGACAGTCCCGTATTCCTGTCCATGGCAGAATGGTTGGAAATAGATTATCCCATCCAATCCAAACCATTCTTTGATTCTATAACAAAATGCCTCCTCTTCTGCATTTAGAGCTCCGCAATATCTGTACTGTCAGGTTCTCACTGACACATCAGCCCTGCCTGGCGGGACAGTGAACAGACTAAGCACGGCCACAGAGCAAGAGGCAAGATAAAGCACTAAGTGCAGATACATGCTAAGCCTCTCCCTTCTCATCCTCACTACTGTGCTTCATAGAAGAGACTTCCCTGTGCCTCCTCACTTGTAAAGCAGGTATATCAGCTGTGACTTTTCAGGTCAGGTACGCTATGACATCTGCCCTGACTGCAATTTGCCAACTGCCCAGCTGAATCATGTCTTCCTCATTTACAGACATGGATTCTACTGGGAAAGAGTTAACTGTACTTGTGACTCAGAGTGTTCATTGTCCAGCTACAGAAAATGCATTGTATCAACTTTCCAGAAACAAAAGACCTGGAGTACCCAGAGCAATTGCTAAGGGATTGGTTTGGGAGCCTGCAGACCTGAAATGCATGAGCTTCTAGCACTGTTGTGATAATAAAACTAAACTGTATCACTAGGTAGTTTCTTGAGTTTTGTTTCAGAGCAGGCTGAGAAAGTTGCAAGTTAGAGGCTTGCTAGGATACAACAGGAAAATTATTATTATGCAGAAAACATTTCATCTAATTCAGTGGTAAACAGTGCTACACAGTTATCAGCTCCAGCAGCCTCCCAAAAGCTATCCACCTTCCAATTACACCACTGTTTGCCTAGAGAACTCACCAGGAGCCTGAGAGGAGCCCTTGGTCCAGCATACCACAGATGCAGTGCAGATTGAGTAAGGAGTACACAGGCAGCTGAAGAACACTGCAAGACTTCTTGGAATAAGAGGATTTCTCATCACACTACTTGCTCTCATCTCTGCCTCAGAATTTTCAGTCTGTTACTACCAGTCACCATTAGTCTTTATCTAAAGATCAGTTACAGGGATTTCCAAGGAAGAGAAAGGGAGGAGAGGGATCAGCAAGGATCATAATTTATGACAAGCTTTGCTTTTTGGAATAATGTCAGTTCCAAAGTCAAGAAGATACTTTAACCAACCATGGCTGATTACTTTCAGGTTGTTTTGGCACAGAGGAAAAGCAGTGTTGGACAGCAGTGGAATCTTTCAGCATCTGATTCCAAGTCAATGAGAGACAAGGCCCATCACAAAAATATAAGAGTTTGGTTTTACTACACAAGTGCCAGTCATGGCAAGCTTTCCAAAGTGCTTTGCAAAAACTACCAACAAAAGGGACAATTCTGCTAAAGCACCATGTGAGAAACCCACCTAAATAAACAGGAGGGTGAGTGACTCTGTGATTTGTGAAACTTAAAAAGGTCTTAGGCACAGGGCAACTAGAGCCTGTTAAGAGTGAAAATGCTTATTGCCTGAATATCTCTGTATCGCTGAAGTCTATATAGATTCAGCTTTATTTTCTAGTCGAGTTACTAGTCAGGTGATGCGCTTGTTATCACTTCAAAATTTTCAGCATACTTGCCTGAGTGTAAATGGAAAATTTTTGCTGGTAGATTATCTTTTCTTGGGAGCTGCTGTCAGAGAGAAGAAACTTCACTGGGATTGCATTCCATTTCTAGTAAAAACTATACCATAGTCAAGCAGTTCTCCAAAAGGTACCAGCTCACATCACTGGTTAAAATGAACCAGCAGCCTGAATTGTATTTCCTGTCATGGGCCTGTTACTTACAGGTGAGGCTTTTTGAAGTTCACAAATGTGAAAAGAAGGGAAAGAGAGCTTTCCTTCCTTCAGTGTAAGAAGATTAGTCTGGCAAAAAGTGACTGACTCTTAAAAAGGGCAGAAAAAGAGAGGAATTACTGTGAAGAAAGTACCAAGTAGAGGAAGAGTTAAGTGAAGCATTAGACTTTTTTTCCTTGACTATGATGTTCATATACTTTCCTCTGTGAAGGAAACTGTAATGTATGTGACAGGTGGGGTACAGTCCATTAAAAACACAGAAGGAGAATAAGCAATGGACTTGGATGCTGCGTTAGCTACTGCCCCTGGGGTATAATCCAACCTATGCATGCCTGTCCTTGTTCCATATACAAGCTTGGCAAAAAAATACCCTTTATCATTGAGTTTCCTCTTACAGAACAATACAGAGCAGTGTTTAAAGAAGAAGAAATACTTTCATTCACTCAAAAAAAAAATTCCAGCTATTTACAGAAATTACACTGAGAGCCAGTGTAATTCAACAAGTCTGTTATCCCAGGTATGGTTATATTAACCTAGCTGAATCAGAGTTTAAATCACAGGGTAAGTGATGCTAAACAGCAACAGTAAAGGCTGGAAAACAAACCAGAGAGTGGTTTTATGGAGTCCTGAGACATTCAATTGGAACATTTCCAAAACATGCTACCAGGCTGTGTTCATATGATAATTAATTGTGCCAATTGAATTTTCAAAGGTGTATGTATTTTCCCTGAAAGTGTAGACTTTACACTCTAATGTGAGAGATGTTCTTCAGGACAGGTAATTGAAACAAGCATAGCTTTAAAACAGATTTTTTTTACCAAGTTTATGTCTTTGTGAGTCTCATATCCACATATGACTGAACAGTTCTAGACATTCAGGCCTCTTTCATGTGGAACAGCATTTGGATGTGCTTTCTTACTTGAGAAAGAAAGGTAAGAAATGCAAGGATGCTAACTCAGAGCAGTTAGCCACTTTCTTAGCAGGTCCTTTAACACCTAAGAAAATGGATCTGCTAAGTGTAAATCAACTACAGACACCTCCTTTAAAGTGATAAGGAGACATTACTTGCGTCTGCATGCAGTTATGAAATACCTCATATCATGCCAAAGCTGCTCTCCCAAAGGAGGGAGATGTGACTAAGGTAATTTATCTTCAAATATGGACAACTAGAATGGATGTGGCAGACAGACTTTCCTCTGTCTTTTGAAAGATCCGAACTCAAACTCTAAGAGGGGCCACATGGGAAATCCACTCTGGCTTTGCAGTTAATAACTTAGCATGGCCCTTGGGAGTGGGTAGCTGGAACTCATTGGCCATTTGACATCACTGTGACATCAGTAGAACCATGTCGTTGCCTTACCTGGCACTGTATTAGTAGGGCTGAAGTCTCTTTTCTTCTGTCCTCTCCCTCCTCCATCTTTTCATCCTGGTCTTTTGCCAGTGGAGATTGAACACACACAGACTGAGCCCTGGTCTCTCCTCGCAGCTTGTTGAGATTGCCTTCCAAGAGACGTCGCTGGACCACACTGTGTGGCTGCTGTCTCCATCACAAGGAAAGAGAAATCCCAGCTAATTACAGAGCTAGCCCAAGGAAGAAGATTGCAAATGCTTGACCCAACTGATCATCCTGATGAGAGGCAGGCTTATCCCAAGAAAAATTCCTTTAAATCTCAAGATTTTTTCTGTAGTCACTAAGGCAATTTTGGAGAATTTGGCTGTCTGTATGTGACAGGCAGGTCTCTGGGATGCAATTGTTGGAGAAGAACACACATGATGCATGCTCTCCCATGCATATTTGTTCCTTCAGCTAAGCATGCACTTGGTAGTCTCATACCTGTTCAAGTACTGCAATACATTACCTGGTGGGTGTCTACTGACATACAACCAGGCACACTCACATCTTCTAACCCGGAAGGGGATGGGAGATGCAGCATATGTGTGATGTACATGTAGGTAAGAAGGCAAGACCACAGAAATATCATGTGTACAAGCAATTATTTGTGGTGAAGTGACAAGCTTCCCCTTGCATAAGAAAATAAAACTAGCTTCTAATGTTCTTTACTCTGCCTCTGCTCCACACCATCAGAAGTGATACTATTCTGACTACCTTCCTAGTCAGGGGAGCGTCTATGTAGTCCTATGCTGTTCACAGCTAGAAGAGATTACCATCAGCCAGACCAACAGCTGAACTTTATTCCTAGTCTAGGTATCTTGTTCATAGCTCATATATCTTATATTCCTATCTCATTCCTATCTCCTTTCTTCTGGGTGGAAGAAGGGGAGGTACACTAAAACAGAAAAAAAAAATCCTGAAAACCTTCTTGTTTCAGCATTGCGTGAAACAAGTGTTACTCTGGAAAGAAAGCTCCTTTTGTCATCAAGTGATGCGCTAGATTTTCCCCAGTGGCAATCCAGTGCCTCCAGTTCACGTATAGCTACTGAATCACCAACAGGCAGCATGTAAGTAAGCCTGTTGGATGTAGTAGCTTTGTCTTTTCTCCATCTAGTCAGACCCTGGCCTTTCTCCAGAAGCGCAACTGCCCATAGCTGACAACAGCGTCCTCAGTAACAACTGCCTATGTGAACAAAGGCAATGGATCAAAAAGGGCTAATATGCCACAGCATAAATCACTGTTTTTAGCTTTCTCAAAAAAATGTTAAAAATCAGCTTCCAAATGATGCAGCAGTTTGACATAGGATGTTACCAATGCACTGACCAAACTTCTGAATTAGACCAGACCTGCCAATGATTTGGGTTGTAATAACCCTATAGGGCTTCAGACTAGCTTTATGCTTGGTCAGAGGGCTGAAGTTGAACACACTGGCTTGTCAGGTATGTCCAATGGTTGGAGCAGGAGAGCTGTTAATGCCTCTCTGGTTGCACTCTACGTTGCTCTTTGCAAGGTGACTGGTCCTTCATGCCTCTGTTTCCCCATCATTCAAGGGGTGAGAGTCAGATCATTCATATGCTGCAAGAGAAACACTGCAGTACTAAAAATGTGAGGTAAAATTTTTCAGCTGTTCTTGACCTCTTTCCTACCCACAGCACAGCTGGCTGTTGTACTTCACTCCCAAAATACTCTGAGCACAGTGCCACTTTGGAAGCCAGATAACATTGAGGCCATGGGAAAAGGGCAGAGAACCAAAAGCAGGTCTCCAAATTCCCATCCTCTCCTGTCACAATCTAGCATACCAAGGACTTTTCCTTCTCCCTGCAACCTTTCCCACAGAAAGAGCAGGACATTTGCAGCTGCCAATTTTGTTCCTTCTTGTCACTCAAGCTGGGAGAGGCCAAGCACGGATGGAGAGTAGCTGAGCTTTGGGACTGTGGAGGCATCTGATTCATGAGCAGACTCCAGGGCCCTCCCCATCTTCTCTCTCATCAATGAGATGGTGTCTCCCTTGGGCTGGTAAGAAACAATGAGATTAAGAGGATGGTGAGGGAGGACCTGCAGGGAATTGTGGCCAGCAGCTGGAAGGGAGGCCCTCTCAGGACTCAGAAGAGTCAGAGTGGATTCCCAGTTCAACTCATCAGATTAGTCTCTCCAATATGAAATATCAAGTCCTTGCTATGACTAGTGAAATGTTATGAGTTGGGATCTCTATTTTTGGGAGAGGACAAGCCAGATCTTTGTAACTTCTTATTTTCAGAATATTTTCACTCATACAGCTACTTTTCTTTTCCATTAAAAAGAAGTGTCATGCTTGTAGTTGTTATAAAGCTGAAAATGAGAAGTCTCTACCAAAATGTGAAATTACTCATTGGAAATTTGATGGGCTTATTAAATCCCAGACACTGCTGGATGCATTGCATAAATGCACCCAGAATACACAGAAGAGGGTGGTAAAAAAGTAACAATCTGACTTTGACTGTAAAAGAAGTTTTTTTAAATGACATGAGGCCTTACTCTAGTTTTAAAACATGCAGGGCTGCCACAGCTGGAGTTTCTAGCATTGTCAGTGGAAGCATGTTTTGGGGAATTAATTAAATTCTCCTCCCAGCATAAGTGCCATAGGACTCTGGGGTGTTTTGCACTCTCTCCAAGATCAACTGCTTCAGCACTTCCTGATGCTGCTTTTTATCAGCCCTACATTCCTATCCTTCAGGAGGGAGACAGATCAGTTTAGGAAACACACAGGGTATTTTGCATGAGGCTGGAGGAATGCCTGAAATTATATTTTGGACTCTAATTTTCAGTCCCAAAATATTACAGTGATATTGCAGTGGCCCATCAAGTTGCAGGGAACTGAATTGCTCCTGGAAACGTAAGCCCTGGCTCTTCTCTTGCTCCAAGGTAAACCAGAAACAGAGGTACTGCAGCTACCACATCAACTGCAGTTATGGCATTATATATGCACACTCTGCACAAGTGCCACACTTTATTTTGTGAGTTCTAACACCAGTGCAAAACTTACATGGCAGAAAAGATGTTATGCTTCATTGGAAAAAAATGTTTCAGCCATTCTGTTATGGACCAAATATGAACCATGCAGTGGTTTTGAGTGACTGAGGCTGTCGGCATGCGAGGAAGTCTGCCTAGAATGCTCCATTTGACCTGAAGACCTGCCCTCAGTACACAATCTGGACAAGGCCTGGCTCACTAGAGCAAGCATTTGGGGCCTCAGAGTGCCAGCCTCTGCCACCTGTATTGTGTAGGATTCTCACATAGACCTCTGGCTGGAACCACAGGTGACATTTTGTGGCATGATGTGACAGGAGTCAATTCCTCAGCAAAGAAATTAGACAGTTTCTCTCTGCCTTTGTGGCTGAGATCAGCAAACATGCACTAAAATACTCAAAAGTGTCTTCTCCCCATTCCCTGCCAAAAGCTCTCCAAGGAAGAGCCCTGGGGTACGCCTGGCTTTCCCCTCCTGGGGAGGTGTTTCAGCTGCAACACTGCAGGGGTGTGAAAGGCCAGAGCTAGCCTGGCAGTGCTGCCAGGCTGAACTGAGCCCTCTAGGATCCAATGTGGCCAGACCTCCTTCCCTGTGGGGAAGAGAGGCTCCGTTCCTCACTGCTTGCACTTCAGATAGCAACTGTGTTCAGGGCCAGAAGGACACTCAGGTCTAGTCCCTACTGAAAGCTGTAGCCACAGCTGCAAAGGGTTGGCAGAACACAAGGCAACAGCTCCAGCTGTTGACTCCACCAAGTCAGGGACTGTCAGCAGCAGACAGGGTGGTTGCAAGGAGGGTGGTGGGAACAGGAGGGTGCACTGGCATGGGAACATGGCACTGACCCCTTGTTTGTGTGCAACAGAGCCACTGCATCCGAAGGTTTCGGTAAGAGGAAGAGCTTCCATTCACAGTCAGTACCTGGGACTCTGCCTGTCCCACACAGGGGTGTCCCCTGGTGGAGCAGCACCTTGCTGCTGGCAGCCATGGAGTTTGCCACAGGAGCCAGGAGATGACTACAGAAGATACGCATGCATGAGCATCCATGGTGTTGTTGAAATTGTCTAGGATGCAGAGGAAAGGGGCTGCAGGGAAGGGCAAGATCTTTTATGACGGCTATTAGCACAGCTAGAATAAGAGGTTGTGTCCACATCACTGGCCAGATGCAAGCCCTCTTTAGAGAAAATGGCTTAGACCTCTGCATCTGTGAGCAGGTAAGGTAGGTCCACAGCTGAGAGGAGAACTTAGACAGCAAAACTGCCAGAGCAAGGTGAAGATGCATGAGTTAATCCAGCAAGAGATCCTGTGGGAGACTGTTTCCTGCCTTGGGGAAGTGCCTTCAGACCACAGAATGCCCAGGATCCTGGAACAGGTCCCTTCCCTGATGCCTCCTGCTCCTTGTCTCCACAAGGAGACACCCACAGACCTCACTCCCATGCCTCCTCCCCAGAGGTGTTACCTGCAGGTGCCAACCACTGCAGCTGCACCTGACAGTGCAGTCCTGCCCTGTGCTTGCCCCTACTGAAATCCAAAGAGTGGAAGGAAAGAGAATAATGCAAAAAGGTGACAAGGTCAAACCTTGTTCCTCTTGGAACATCATGAACTGTGCTTCCCTCCCTGCTGACTTCAGGAAGGAGTCTGCTTTTGAGCTGGATCATGCAGGAATACAAGTGGACTTCCAAAGACATTCCACACAAAAATATTTATGTACTAGGTGAGTGGGAAATTGGATCCTGGGGATCTGCCTGCCTCCGCGGAGCTTGGTCCCTATGGAGCATGGGAAGATAAATGCAAAAAATGGGCAATTCATTCTTTCCCCTCACCCTCATCTGCTTATAGATAGGGCTGAAGGGAAGTTTTGTCTTTGTTGAACCCACGACCCTTCCACAAAACCTGGCAGCAGCTCCTAACTGGGATGAAGGCTATTTGGAGGACCCACTCCCAGGCAGGGTCCCACTGGACTTACCAGATCCTTGGAAGTACCAAGCCTTGTCAAGCCATCCAGGGGCAGCAGGTCAGCAGAGTCCTTGTGCACAAACTGGGTGGCCTGTTTGAGACGTCTGTCTGGTTGCAGAATAGCTTTTTTCCTCAGCTCCACCTCACACTCCTGTGGCTCCGGGACAGAAGTACCTTTATGCTGCTTTTCTTCCTGGTCTCCTTGCCCCGGTGGCAGGGGGCAGTTCTTTTTTGTGCTCATGCTTTAAGATTCAGACAGAACAGGTCCTTCTTGGTAAGCTGTACCCTGCACTGGTCTCCTGGCGTCTGTCCTCCTGAGGCTGACTCCGTTTCTGAGCTTCTTTCCCTTTCCTGCAGCTCTCCTTCTCTTCTTTTCCCTGCGTTTCTTCCTACTCTCTTAGTTATAATTCATCCATCTCTCGAATGCCTCTGTGCTTGTCCTCCCCCTGTCCTCTCCACTCCCTCGATACCCTCTCCCTCTCTTCTCCTGCCCGGGCTGCAGCTCTACCTCCTTCACTCCGTGGGTCACTGTCGTAACAGGAAAAGCCCCGCGTCAGAAACCCATTTCCATAAATTACAGCAGAGCCGGCAAGATGTTCTCGCTGGAAAAATCCAGCAGCAGAGGGATGGCTTCCCTCTTGGAGGCTGGACTTAACCTTCCTCAGTCTGTGCGCCTGCGTGTGGATGTATGCGAGAGCGTGTGAATGAGAGATGGGAGGTGAGTGTAAAAGTTATTGTGCATAGGTGTGTATCTGTGTGTGTGTGAGAATATCTGTGTGTGTATGTGTGTGTCTGTGTGTGTGTGTGTGTACACGTTGTCTGGTCCCCTCGATATGCTGAGGATACAGTAAATCTCTCGGTGTCAGGCTGAGCAGTTCACAGTCCCTGCTGGGAGGGCTTTGGCGCATCTCAGTGAATCTATAAATGCTGCCAACAACATGGTTCAGTCTCAGAGATGCTGCAGTGCCTTGGTAAGTCAGAAAGAGTACCTGCCTGAAAGTTTCTGGCAGCCCAGACCCATGTCTGCAGAGTGCCATGCGTTTGGCAAAGGCTGCACTGAAGTTTTTTGCCATGTAGCTTGAACAAAATGCTGAAGGCCTGGATTCTGCTTTTGGCCAGGACAAATGTATTTGGCTTAACTCTGCCCTCATTTTCACCCCTCTCAACCTAAAGAAAAAGTTGCAGAAGCCTAAAATTACTGGCTTGTCAATACCAGTGGACTTGCCTCCCTGTTTACACTAAGAGGATTCTGACATCGTTTCAGTGTGATGTATAGACCAGGACAGATATCCCTCCTCTCAGGGAGAAAGGACATGGCAGAGCTCACTTTTTCAACTTCTGCATTCACACTGTCCTTCTTAAAACTCTATGTTTTGGTTTGAACTAAGGCTACTTTATTTTGATCCTTTTTCACTGGTGAATGCACTGCTCCACCAAGCACCAGTTCTGATGTCATGTACATAGGAGGAAACTGAGTTTTATTCAGCTGTGAAGCTAAGGACAGCATTACCTTTCCATGAATGTCATCTGGGGTGAAGCAGCTTTCATGTAGAAGGAATAGCAGCAACAGACTATGAAAGTTACAGGAAAAGGAGGCTTTCTGTTGCTACCTTTCTTTTTTTCCAACTTATGAATATGTAACATTCCAACATCAGTGATACAACCTGTTCTCAATTGCACACCAAAACATGATACTGACTTTGTAGTGTTAGAAAGGAAACCAAATGGCCCATGTACAAAGATGGGCCCAGCCAGTGAGACCTTAATCACAGAAACTACAAAAACGTTGTCCTCAGTTGAAAGAAAAGCAACCTGATTACCTTTTACTCCCTGCTAAAGTTCACAGTGTTAGCATTTTCCTTGAGTTCTTTGGTCCTCAAATGTTAGAGGCCGGTCATTTTTAGAGTCAGTCTAAAATCCGAACCCTTTTGTTCCCAGTATGTTAACTGCTTCACACAAAGGGATCTTGGTTCTGATAGCCCAGGTTTGCAGAACTAAATTTGGCAGGAATGGAAGCAGAAATATATTTTAACTGCTTTACACTACAAGGCCAAATTCCAACACCATAATGCAGGTAGCTGTTTTTAACTGTCCTTGTTTCTCTGTAAGATGAATTAGGAATAGAGCTTAAATAATGAATATTCCCAGGGAAGCTGATCCCATAGTCTTCTATTGTTGCCTCTGCGTTGTCATGATTCCTGATTTATACACTCCTTTGACCTCTTGTGGCTTTGCTGAGCATCCTCTGAGTCTTGTTATTGAGTCCTTTAACCATCCCATAAGCCAGTACTCAATCCTGCACCTCTACTCTCACAAAGGGCCCTGTTTCCCCTCCTGCACACTGTGCATAACTCAGCAGGTCAGCCTTGACATGGCAGCTCTGCTCCTGCTGGCAGCAATAGCAGTGCGAGTTTTCTTAAAGTCTGAGAACAGACCATAAAACTATTAATATAAAGCAGAACAGAGCATCCTGGTACCAGCTCCACTACAGTCCCTGCCTTGAAACCTATGACCAGAGTGGTACAATTTCTTTTGAAATAATCTACTGCTTTGGATATGCTTGTGTATGGGCATGAAGAGGAGAGAGCACTCAGAGAGGACGCGGTTCCTCCTTGTAGCTTACAGAATTTATAACAGCACTATTCAGTCAATGGAAGAACAACTCCACCTCCACAGAAGTCCTTCTCCCTGCTCCTGCTAGCAGCTTGGCCTTCTGGTTCAAGCAATTACAGGTTAGTGAGAGCTCTGGGGCATTTTTTCCAGCATCAAACCAAAATCACAAGCACTGTGTCTCTGTTCATGGCTGCTGGTCCCTGGTGTTGACCTCCTCCATGTCTGAGAAATGCTGAAGTAGCAGGTTTTTTTAAAGTAGTTTTTCTTGAAGTAGAAGTTTGCCCAGTCAAGAAATAGGAGAGGGCCAATATTGCATCCAGCTATTCTTTTGTTGAAAAAATTAATGAATAGTACCTGAAGTAGTGAAGGGGAGGGAATGGACTGCTTTACTGAAAGAAGTAACTCCCAGATTAAAGCAAATTAAATTTTAGAGCTTTTTCAGGAGCTGCTCTGTTGAAGGCTGTCACTGGTTTGACTTTACATTCACAAGGTGTGGTTCTTTCACCATGGATTTTCCTTGTTTGAGGGAAGCTTTATCTAATCTAATTGTTCCTCTTCAAAATATTCTCCTACTACTTTTGCAGTGTCTTGTATTTGTCCCATTCTTAGAGATTCTCTTCAGCCTTGATTTTTTTTCTCTTTCAACAATTTGGAAGATGCTACTTTGTCCTCTGGAAATGAAGATGGGAGGATAGATTGTAAATAAAGAGCTTTACAAGTGTTTTGTCTCAAGCTGGGCTTGACAATAGCCCCTACATGATGTAACCAGTCCAGAGGTTGTTTCTGCTTTACACCAGTTTGGCCAATGGCTGTAGAAGTGCCCCTCGGTGTAGCAACTCTGTGAAAGCTGGAGATTCCTTATGGTGGCCTAGGATCACAATGAGATAACTTTCTGCTCATATTCTTGCATCCTGACAGCCTGCACTGCGTGGGCTCTTGAAAGGAGGGATAAGAAGACAAACCTTACACAGGCAAACCATGCATGTTTCTCTCTCCCCTTCCAGCTCTGGAAAAAAAATATTGGAAAAAAGATTCCTCTGCTTTTATTTTTCTCTAGTATGTCCTATTCCTATTCTTCAAATAATAAGTACCAGGTTACAGTATTAATGTCTCTAAATAAGTCTGGCAAATTTCTGAGATAACTGTCATCTCAGATGCACATAACATTTTACCTCAGCTGCTGGGGAGCAAAGTGTGTCCTGCCAGTAAGGTTAGTCAGAAAGTAGAATAATTTGCTTACCACTGTGACAAACTTGGAACAGTGTTGTCCAACATGAATTCCTTCTGCTGTATAAATACTGCTTGTAATAATTTGTGTCCTGTCTGTATTGATTTCACTGAGTTTAGCTGCACGCACATGGACCTTTCCAGTTTGGTTAGAATAGTTAGTGTACCACTGAGAAGTTTCTGATCATGCATCAGGCACTATAAAATTACCCCTTGACATATCCTCCCCCCACCAAGCTGCTGAAGAGGCTGCTGCTCTGCTGAGGCCCGAGGTGGAGGGGAGCCAGGTGGAGGTCTAGTGACCACTACACTGTCAATGGCCATATCAAAGCCCATCTGTGCAGCAGGATAATTAGAAGATTATGTCTCTGCTACTAGTTTGCCTGTCAGGATGACCAAACCGGCCCATGGTCACACGCACACCCCTCCCACATACCAAGCAGGTATGCGGAGGTGCGGAACAAAAACAAAGACTCAGAGGTGGTCCTCAAAACAAAAGTATTAATAGGATTTATGAATAGAAATACTATGAGTTTTTGTGATGGAGACATCCTGATCTATGACCCTGGAGTTGTCTCGATTCCTACACACGGGTAGAGGTGGCACTACAATCCATTGTCCCCCTATCATTGGAACCACTGGCAAAAGGTAAAGGAGATTGGGCCGATTGGCACCCCAGATGTTATCGCTAGAGAACTGATTATAAGAGAATGAGAGGAACAAGCACAAATCAGAGCACCCTCTCAGCTGGCCTGAGATCCTCCACTGATGTCATCAACAATCCACGAGCACCAGAGCCTTTGCAGAAACTTCACTCACAGCAGCTTTGAGGAAGCATCTAAAGACTCTATCACTGAACTGTGTATAAGTCGTATAGTCCTTTTCAAACCCTTATAGGATGCTAATATTGGCCTAGGCTTAAGCTTATATTCTTGACTTAGAATTGTAACATTATAGGTAATAAACTAAATGTTTAAATACATTTCTGGGTCCTGGTCTGTCTAGCTTGGGGTGTGACACCCCTTCCATTACATGCCTGCATTAATTGCATTAGATGGCTTTGGCTTTGTTTTCACAAGGGGAAGGTATACCCACTTTTATTAGAGTGCTAATACATATGCTTCTGTGGTGGGGTGACCCTAGCTGAACACCACATGCCCACTGCAGCCACTCTATCACTCCCCTCCTCAGATGGATAGAGGAGAGAAAATATAATGAAAGGCTCATGGGTTGAGATAAGGTCAAGGAGATCACTCAGCAATTAGCATCACAGGTAAAACAGACATGACGTGAAGAAATTAGTTTAATTTATTACTGGTCAAAATCAGAGTAGGATAATGAGAAATAAAAAAATAGATCTTAAAAACTCCTCCCCTCCTTCCTGGGTTTAACCGTACTCCTGAATTTCTCTACCTCTCCACTTACAGTGGCACAGGAGTAGGAGAGTGAGGTGTTCTGGTCAGTCCATCACATGTTGTCTCTGCCACTCCTTCCTCCTCAGGGGAAAGACTCCTCATGCTCTTCCCCTGCTCCAGTGTGGGAACCTTCCCCACAGGAGACAGTCCTCCATGAACTTCTCTGATGTGGGACCTTTCAGTGGGCTGCAGTTCTACACAAAATGCTCCAGCATAGGTCCTTTCCATGGGGTGCAGTCCTTCAAAAAAGACTTCTCCAGCATGGGTCCCTCATGAGGTCTCAAGTCCTGCCAACAAACTGCTCCAGAGTGGACTCCTTTCTTCATGGGGCCAGAGGTCCTGCTGGGAGCCAGCTCCAGTGCAGGCTTTGCATGGGATTCACTGTGTCCTTTAAGCATCCAACAGCTCTGATGTGGGGTCCTCCATAGGCTGCAGGTGAATATCTGCTCTATTGTTAACCTCCACAGGCTGCAGGGGTACAGCATTCTTCACCATGGTCTTCATCACAGTCTGCAAGGGAATCTCTGCTCTGGCACCTGGACTACCTCCTCCCCTTCCTTCTTCACTACCCTTGGTGTCTGCAGAGTTGTTTCTCTCACATATTCTCACTCCTTTCTCCAGCTGCAATTCCCGTCGCACAGTTTCCCCCCTTCTTAACTATGTTATCCTGGAGGCACTACTACCATCATTAATTGGCTCAGCCTTGGTTGGCTGCAGGTCCATCTTGGAGCTGGCTGGCATTGGCTCTATCAGACATGGGGGAAGCTTCTAGCAGCTTCTCATTGAAACCTACCCTGTAGTCCCCCTGCTACCAAAACTTTGTCACACAAACCTAATTCAGTTTCTCTGTGCTCATGAAGATGTTTAAAGTAGAGAATGATTTCTTGTAGAAAAATGCTTACCAAAGTATGCAAGAGTTGGAGATGAAGGATAATTGTGTATTTATGGCCAGAAGCACAGTATTTGGAAATGTGCAGTCTCAAAGTTAGCTCTTTTGTGTGCCTCTGGATAGTTGCTTTCATTTCACTGTCTGCACTTCCTGTCCATAGGGAGACCAGCATTTCCATTATCTGCTTAGCTTAGGGCTAAGAACTACTTGTGCCTAACACAGCATTTTTAAAGTCTCTATATCCTGTCATAGTAACAATGAAAATTTTAGAACATTTAAGGCTCCTTTCAGAAGGTGTCCTCAAAGCTGAGTATTCTGAATAGAATATCACCCAGTGTTCTGAATACTGAATAGCATAAGTCCCAATGCTGTTAGAATTGCCTCAAAATACTTAATTTGGCATGCATATGTGTGGGTTTATTACTAAAAGCATTTATAGAGTCTTGGCAAGGTGCTTTGAGAGGCTCTCTATGGGCTTCTGACAAAACTTTTTATTTTTTCATATAAAACAACAACTATAGAAGCAAAGAAATAAGACAACCAAATACTTATTTTTCACCTGTGCCTAATTAGCTGCAGTGTGGGAGCAGATCTCATCTTGCTCAAATTGAAGCCCAGGTGCAGTCCTCAGAAGGTAAAGAATCTCCCCATTGGCTGTCCTTGCCTCCAATCTTCTTTCCTTCAAAGACAGGCTTTACTTTTAGAGTCCTTCAACAGCTGCTGCAGAAAACTTTCATATCAATGAAAGAGGTATACTGTGATGTTTCCTGTCATGTTAGTTGTAAATGGCTTGCTTTGTATCTAAAAGCAACCAATATCAGTCAAATTCTTCATCAGTCAGCAGTATAACTTGCTGAAATTAGCCAGGTTTATCTGTCAGTGTACACAGTCTAAACCTACATGCCCGTAACACGTTTCTGGTTGCTGCAACATGATGCTCTGTGAGCACCTTGACTGGAGCAATTGCTCTAGCAGAGCTACTCAGACACACTTAGTTCTGGGGAGAGTAGCCCACTCTAGTGTGAGTTCTCATATGCTCTCTCTTCAGGCAGACTTCTATTTAGAAATAAAGCACTTAAAATTTTATTGCTCACTGGCACTTTAAAGACGTGCTCTTGTTACGGATGGTTCTTCAGAAAAAACACCTTAGTCTTGCTTAGTGAATCAGCACCCCGTCCATATTCTGCTTTCTCCTTGTTGGTAGGTGCAAGGTACAGGGCTCATCCCTTGTAAAATGAATGCAAAGCCTGAAAAGAGCACTTCACAGTCCTCCTGCTTTTCTGCAGTACCTGACCATTTTGCCCCAGCCTTAAACCTGATGACTGCTGAATCTGTGACTATGAGGATCCTTATCCAGCCTTCTCCTGTTCTTTAGTCTCTCAAATAGCCTGAAGTTGAGCCATGGGAAGTTTAATTTGGGTATTAGGAAAAAAATTCTTCATTGAAAGGCTTAACAAGCATTGGAACAGGCCACCCAGGGAAGTGGTTGAACCGCTATCCTTGGAGGTAGTCAAAAGGCTTATAGATGGAGCACTGAAGCATGTGGTTTAGTTGTGGACTTCGCAGTGTTAGATTTACAGCTCAACTTGATGATCTTAAAGGTCTTTTCCAACCTAAATGATTCTATCATTCTGAACCTTGTCTCTGTTTGGCTCTTTGAACCTCTTTCCTCTCATCAAGGTCTTCCTATCATCCACTCCCTGAAGAACAATATAAGTTCTTAGGACACAAGAGAGCTCATGTTCTCAGGCTCAGCTGCTTGCAGTTGCAAAGAGCAAGTTCAGAAGAAAATCTCCATATGCGCCAGCGAGTCTGTGCTCGCACACACTCTGTACTAAACAAATACCTTCTCAGGTTTTAGTTGCCAGCTATTTCTCTTTTAAGGATGTGAAATAGATTTGTTAAAGAATGTTTATAACTGCCAAAAATTGGAAAATTTTCATTCAGCTCATAAAAAGGGATATATTAAAGCCAAGAAAGACACACTTACAAACTCCCTCTTTGCAGGGAGGCCCTAGATCTTGTCAAAAAAATCTTTGCTATAAAATGTTTGGGGGTTTTTTTTGTTAACCTGAACAAAATATTCTTATGCTGTTACTTATGGAGCAATTGGGTTGTTTGAACTGAATGAAAGATTTCATGGACAGCAATGACAGTTTAACGATGTTATTTTACTTTAAATCACAAATACCTGGGTTCCTATGGTTTCTTTGCCTTCAGGCAGCTTTCAAACATTGTATCACTCAGTGGTTCCTTACCTTGTTGATGAATAGGCCTTGGCACAATCTGAGTTACCACTGAGACTATCTCATGATCTCCTGACTCCAGCAATCAAGATTTTAATAAAAACAGCAAACAAATCAAAACATTCAGCTATGGGAAACATCAAAACAGCTCTTGTAACTGCAGCATGCCAATCCCATGGGTATGCACAGCAGAGCACAGACTGTCAAGCACTACTACTAAAGGATGGAGCTCCTGAGGTCAGACCATTCATATCATTATTTGCAAATATTTGGAAAAGCATATTTATGCTGAAAGGATTTTCAGTGATCCCACAAGTTGCAAGTGGTGAGCTTCATGGTGTCAGTTCTGCTGCATTCCTGACCTTTCTCCCCCTCCCATTATTGGATGCTATAATAAGTACATCAAGCACTGTTAATTGTCCGAAATTTTAAGGTTATGTTGTGATAAGAACTCACAAGGGTCCCAAATGGCCTTTGAAGCAGGAGAAGAGAGTGAGTAAGAGGTGTAGAAAGTTGAGAAGAGCGGTGAGATGGAGTGGGTAAAATTCTATGAATAGCAAGCATATGTGCACCAAAATTATCTAGTAGGAGAGTCAGGTGTTTGGAAGATAAGGATCACCCTGGTCTGCACATAAGGCTTGGGGATGTGGAATAAAATGTAGAGACACCTGCTCTCCTGGGAGACTGTTTCCAACAGAAACTCTGCAAGCATGAAATCCCTATTCAGAGATCTGCCAGGACTGTTGACTGTCTGACACAAATAGCACCATGGGTTTCTTCATCATATTTCCTAACCTGAAACATGCCCACGTGCCCCTCCCCCACCTCAAGAGAGGGACAAGTAAAGGAGAATACATACACTGTATATGGAGGAAAGATGAAATACAGTGGGCAACCTGAGAAGTCATGAGAACTAAGAGTGTCTAAATGGAGGGACAGCAGTAGCACAGATAACATATAAGCACTTCCAGCTTGCAATAGCTCTAAGAGGATGTTCTTGACAACAAATATTCAAGTTTCATGTACTATTGACTTTACAATACCCAAACCAATTCCTCCGCTAGTTACCTCTCCGTAACAGCAGCTAAGAAGGCAAAACTTTAACTGCCCCAAAGAAATGCTTTTCTAAAATGAAGCTTAAAGTGGAAAATGCATGTTGATAGGTCAGGACAGATTATACCTCAAGAGCCATATAACTACCCCTAAGTCAAGAGTTTCAGGGCACTAACCAGAATAGAAATTACAGTTGGAATTTCATACCATTACATGGTATGAATTTCATACCATTATATACCAAAATAACTTTGTGTATTGACAAACATGTAATCTCAGAATTCAGAATAAAAAAGTGAGTAATCTAAACAAGTTACTCCATGGGGAAAGCATAGAATTGGGATAGGATGTTTTGGTCTGTTGTGTAATGATACTATCCAAAACTTTGCCATTATTAACATTTACACAAAAATTGATAAAATGTCAAAGTACACAGTACACCAATAAAAGATACCATATTAATAGTAAAAAAAAGGAGTATTCTATGAAAAATACCAGCAACATTAAGAGATTGCTCTCATGTCCAGTGAATGATGATTTTGTCCTGTTGGAAAATGAGTCTATGCCTTGTCTTGAACAGTCCTGGTTCTAGTGACACAGTCTTTTGTTTGTAACCAAAGATAAGTATAATAAAACTTACATTCTACAAGTTACACCACTAAATAAAGACCCTATTGGCAGCAACCTCCTGTTCATCCATGAGACAGTAACAGAGACCAAGAGCAGGGAATGTAAGTCATCTGGATCTCACTGTAGTTTAATAATCACTTGTGCCAACTGTTTTGTTTGGCTTGCTTAAATAAAGTCATTAAGTGCTTCTGGTTTTGAATGGAGTACATAAAAAAAAGAAGCAAATGCAGAGGATGTATGATTCTGATGATACGTCTCCCATACAAAGAGTTTACCTATGTGTTGTATGTGACTTCCAACAGATTCTGAGAGGTGGAATAGAATTTTCTTTGCATAATCTTTTGCCTGCATTGATAAATTCTCTATCAGGGTATTTATTTTCTTTATTTTTCCAAGAAAAGTTACAATCTAAAATCAAAGACAAATGTGTCATTTGAACTGCATCAGCAATTCAGGTTCGTGGCCTTTATGTTCTAAAACTTTGCTTGTATGAAAGCTAGAATCCAATCTGAGATGACTAGTGAAGCTGTTCACTTCCTTCTAAACCTCAGGCAGCTAAAACTTTGTTAGACCCTGAATATTTTTTCATCCAGTTGTAGCTCATCCCTGCTGGGAAAAGGGGAGAGAGGATATTTCTGTTCAGGAACAAGCTCATGTTTTTCAAGCCCATTGTTTTGCTCTCTGAATCCATAGCATGTCTTATAGAGGAAGTAAGGTATTTTACTAAGAAATAAATGTCCACCTCTTTTTAGAAGTAGACTGCCTTCTGATAAAAATGGAGGCCTGACTCCCTCACAAAAAGATTGCTGGGTTGTAAAATAGGGCTTCCTTCTTCCAGATGGGGAAGGAATCAAGTTCTTCCTCCACCAGCCAATCTGCAAAAGCAAAAAGGTGGCAATCATCTTTACTCACCTCATAACAGGCATCATCCATTCCTTTTCAGCTGACAAAATGGAGTAGGAGGAACCCCACTCAACTGGTGAAAGAGAATTACCCTCCACTTTGCTTCTGTTGCACTTCATGCCAGGCATAGAGCAGAATTTTCAGAGGAGCAGAGCATCCACAGAACTTGCTGGCTCCCTTTAGATGTCTCAGATCCTTTGAAAATTATCTTACATTAATGTTTTCTTTCACTGGCTAGACAATGTTAAACAGCCTGCTTTGTTATCAGAACTAAAGGACAGATTTGGGATGCTCCTGAACATCACTCAGAGAAGACCTAGGGAGTGCTGCACAAAGAGCGTGAAGAACTCTGCTTATCTGCTCTTGAGGTTCATGTGAAGACAAAAAATTATAGGTCTGCTCTTACTGAAAGAAGACAGAGGCATCTTACAAGTTCACACCTCTACACTATAAATCAAATACTGAGCCTGCAGGGGGACAGGTGTTACCTGTCCTCTGGCCTCTTTTCTCCCTCTGTTCTATATATCCTCTCTTCTAAGCCTACTTCATTGCTCTGCTCTCAAACATAAGACTCTTCAGGTTTTAGTCCAGTTACAACTTCCTATGCTACACAGACGTCCTGTTTCCTGTGAACAGCCAGTTGACACTGCCCTGACACCTTTATCCCAAAAGCCTGATGGAAGATCTTCACAAAATCTTAACCATGTTTCCCATTCTTCCTTACAAAATACTTCCTTTTCCTTCCTGCTATTAAAGTCAAGGCAGCCAAGCCTTTTATGAGGTTACAAGGTCTTTTGAAAGACATTCTTTTAGATAACACTTTCAAACTGCTTCACTGCTGTCACTTTCTGAGCAAGTGCGACTTGATACGCCCCACTTATTCCCAAACCAGACTAAAGCTTGAAGTGAGCTCCCCAGACTAGCAGTAAGGACATAAGTAAGTGGTGAAGCTACTGCAGGCAGGACGTCAGAATTCTTTTGGTTGGGTTTGGTTGTTAATTCTGCCCCTCCACCTGATCACAAGCAGAAAAAGAGAGTGTATAGTCCTGTATAATTCCCAGAGAACCTCTGATTTCAAAATGTACTCACTCTCTAAAAATTATTGCAGAAGGAGATGCTGGTAAGAAGCATGGATTTTTCCTAGGGAAATGATGCTGATGTTGCAGTTTTGCTCATGAGTTTGCTATGTTTTAAAGTGAAGGCATAACTGGAGCATGTCTTTTTCTGAGATTATTGATAATCTTTATTCTTGCGCAATGCCACTGCGTAACATGTTTTGTCTGTGCCAAGAGCCAGGGAGGAGGACTTTCTATCCTATGGTGAAGTTACCTACATTCTTCCAGCTGTCTGCACCTCCTTATACAGTGCCCCAAACTCCTTAAACTTCATCATATACTCTACTCCTATGCAGGGTGCTGCTGCTGGGCCTTATTGCAGTGCCCTGTTCTCTTCTGGTCTGTGTCTGGTATAGTCTCCTAATATTTTTTCACCAGCTCCTGACAGAAGGTAGCTGTTCTTCCTCAAAGTAAGCCTCAATGCTGTTGTGTGATGAAACAAAGGCAGACAAGGGCAAGACCTGGCTCAGAAGTCCCTTTGATGAAGGTTCAGCTGGGCTGAGCTGAACACAAGGTGTTTGAAGGCTTGCTGTCTGGAGACTGTATCTGTCCAAAGGAAAAGAGTTCAGTGTGTTCTGTTCTCAGATGAGTACTTCTCTGTCTTTCTCAGACTCAGCTAATTCCTGCAGAACAGAGGCTGACAGCAATTTCAACGTGCGGCCCTGAGCACTGAATGTGTGCTTTTGCATGATGATGGAGAGGATGGGCTTGTGCTCCATGAGTTCTCTATTCAACCTTAGCACAGAAGAATTTCTGTCCTGCTCTGTTAACTCACTGCTCTAGCCATGTACCTCAAGTTCAACAACTGGCTTCCCATGGTCCAAAATAATGTCTTTGGTTTTGTTACTCACACAATGTGTTTCTGTGTCTGAATATTCTGCATTTCCAGATTTTATTGTCTTGTTTGTATTTTTTCACTGTAGCTAATGTCTGCTTACAAAATCCTAGGACTTGCTTTTTCTTATAACCTCAAGCAACTAATTCCTTCAGAAAGGGTAGGTTTCTTAGCTTTTTGTTCAGTTCTACAGTGGTGAATGTAATAAGAGGAAATTAAGGAAAGGATCTAGGCCGAATATCAGGCAAACACTTACCAGATGGAGAAAAATAAAGTACCCTTCCTGGGGGTTGTGATTAAATTCTCGCCAGGGCTGGTCAAAACACAAAAATTTGCTGTGTGAGCAATAGGTAGGACTGCTTAACAGGAGTTTTTCTGTTGTTCCTCCTGCTTTTTTGATAGAACAGCACTCTAGCAGAGCTTCCATTGAATACTTAGCAGGAGGGAAAATTAATCTTTGGCACTACTACATTCAAAATATGATGTGAGGTGGCCAACAAAGCACCTTAGCTGGCAGGGACAGCAAGGAATCGCTCACCTGGAATTGACACCACCCCATCATCCCAAGGACAAGGGCATTTTATAGTTTGCTGGAGACATGATTCTTAGTTAGTTGGCTCTTGGATATTAGTTGTGTGTGTGTATCCTCTCAGAAGCAAGACGTGAAGTGGAAAGGAAATAGGATGTCCTGAGAAATCCAAGTAGAGTGCTAACTGCTATGCAACGTATTAGCAGAAAGCATGCCACAAACCACAAAGTGAGCCTCTTCTGTAATCTCACAACCACAATCTTGCCTTCTATCTGCATCACCTTTTCCCCTTGGGCCAAGATCTAGGTTTATAGCTTTCTCCTCAGCTGTCCTCAGTGAAGACAGAAGTGCTGTGTGTAGCTTTGATCCATTTTCACAGCAGTCTGTTACAATTTTTTGATCAGAGAATGATTTCAATCTAGGCTGGAGGACACGAACATTTGCAGAGAAGGAATCAAGACCTCCTGCCCTTACAGGCAGTATTGGTAAATCAATCCTTAAAAAAACACAGTTAAAAGGATACTAGCACCCAAGACTTCTCAGTACTAATGCTTTCTGAAATCTGTTCTTATTTCCTGTTTAGAGGCAAGGAAATCTTGAGATTCAGTCAGAAGGGATGGAACTTCAACTTCTAATCGCTATCAAAAGTATTCTGGTCTGTAATTCACATCACAGCCTAGTAAAACATTTTTCACTCTTGATTTCAAGTTGAGCAGCCATTTATGCTAGGTAGACAGAAACACAAATCAGGGAGTCCAATACTCTTCCTCAGAAAAACTGAAATAATAATCAACACAAAGTGAGCTGAAACATCTGCTGAGGGTAAATAACCTCTAACAAGCACATAGGAGAACTGTAGTTCTGAAAACCACACACCTAAATCTGCTTTTGTGTTTATAGGGGACTATAGAAATAACGGTATTTCTACTTATTTGGCATTTACAAAGTATAGAAACTAGTCTGCTGGTGGTGTTCTAACAATTTAGACTAAGCCTGTTTCAAACTTGCAAAGTTAGGATTTACTCATGAACCTCAAGTATATTATATAAAGCAGCGTGTTTGTGTATGTGTATGGCTGGACAACCAAATCTAATGTGGTATGGCGAGCTTAGCCTAAGGAATACTGAAAATGTCATAATGATCACCTAGCGATCACTAAACACACACACATTAGACAAACAAGAATCATTTTCTCATGATATGGCTAAGCCTAAGGACACTGCTAAGAGTGAAAGCAGCAAAGATAATATTTGGCTGTGTTCCCAGAGAAACTTTATTGAGTATGCAGACACATGAGTCACTAATTCTCTGTAAGCAGAAGGATCAGGTATTTTCCATGGAAATTTCCTTTTTTGACATGAGTTCTAGAGAACTGGGATGAGTTATCCTATTGCACCAGGAGAAACATATCTTATGCTTTCAGAAGTCACTTTTCAGTGGATATCTCAACATTTGCTTAATAGATTCTTTTTTTTTTCAGATTTTCTGCTGAGGACTTTAATGAGGGCAACTTTAACCATTCAGTAGAAGTCTATCTTACTGCAACAGTGACTCTACCTACTCTTCTCGGTACATAATAATAGGACATTGGAATCAGAAGAGCTATAGAGCTTGATCCAACCTCCTCTCCATTCCAGCCTGAGAAAAGAAAGTCAAACCAAGGTTTTATGCTGCAATCCAGATAACCTGTTTCGGTTTGACTTGAGTCACATACAGGTGATTTTTCAGATCTTTGCCCCAGCAGCCTTCAGCACAAGCTAGAACAATATGCTTCTGAAGTGGAAGAAGAATAAAAAAGGGTGGAAGACTACAGAACATGTGGAAAAACACTAAGTCAAACCCTTTACCAGCCCAAATATTCCCATAACCCTACAAGAATAAAATTATTATTATAATTAAGGGCTAATGTAAGAAAATGTACAGTATTTACAGCCATTAA
Organism: Coccyzus lansbergi; assembly: GCA_033558105.1. Taxonomy (NCBI): domain Eukaryota; kingdom Metazoa; phylum Chordata; class Aves; order Cuculiformes; family Coccyzidae; genus Coccyzus; species Coccyzus lansbergi. Next base: position 3,958,186 of record JAUMJK010000229.1, read on the forward strand.
AGCCATTGGCACAGCCACTAAAACTACTCAGAAGTTTCTGAGTAACAGGAGAACAAAACAAAGGGAAGTAAGATCAGAGCTAGGAAGTGGTTCCCAGGCTATTGTACAGAACTAAGGAGTGCATCCATTTCTTCTGATGCCCTGAATAGCAAAAGCCATTCAGAACCTACCTAGATGTTCTCTTCATAACCTCTTTCCAGGTTAGCTCAAAGTTAGAGACAGTCTATGTTGTTCCACATAAACAGTCTATTGCAGCTTATAAAGGGAGCTCATAGCAGCCAATGGGCCTGTCTCCCAGCTTAGCAGGAGTCAATAATGCCCTATGTTCCCATGGATACAGGAATTAGTTAAAGCAGAGTTGAACAGATCTCAGAAGAGTAGAGTGCTTTCTGTAACATCAGAGCAGGACAAATTCATCTTTCAGGCCAGTTTACTTCAGTTCAGGTATGAGTTGAGACCAGCTAATGTCTGTTGCCAAGTTTTCATCCTCAAGACCAGGAAAGCTGATATCTAGAAGGATTTTGCTCAGACTGTCATTCATAGTGTCCAAGATCAGGCCCTCCATGAGTGACCGGTTTTCAGTAAAGCCAGAGGTTGCCAATTCAACAGATGATTGCTTAGTAAACTCATGAATAAAAGCTGGAGAGCTTGTGAGGGGGGCATGCACTATGTCACTGGATTCTGTATTGAGCAGTTCCCGAGGGGACTCAAAGAGGGAATTTTTAAGGGGTGTGCTGTTAAAACCCAGCAAGTCCTGGTTCTCCTGGAGGGGTGTGAATGGCAATTGAAGGGTTCTCACTGGACTGAAGTCCAGGTCCTGACTTCCCTTGGCTAAGGATGCAGTCTTCCAGGGGTCAAGGCCCCTGAGTGGAGGGGTAGTAGTTGCTGAGGTTTTGCTCGGAGTGGATGAAACTGGCAATTTGCTGAACATCTCCTTGACTGGTGTTTTAAAGGGGCCCTCTTCTCCTTGCAAGCAGCTGAGCTGTGATGTATTCTCAAGAGGCTGGCTTTCCTGCAGGAAGGAGGAGCCTACTCCTAATTGTGAAGTGTCGAAGTCATTGCTTTCTGGCAAAACAAGGACAGGCTCTTCTGAGGAAGGCAGTGCTAGGCGTTGTTTCCTTCTGGATCTGCCCATTTCTCGCCTTTCCCGCCTCTTTATAACTAATGTGTCAGAAACACACTTAGATGGTGACTTCAGCATGGTGAATTGTTTCTTCTCCTTTGTGGATGAGACTGGGAGGAACAAGCCTGGCTCTTCTTTTACTGTTAGGGTTGAGGCAAATGGGGACAACCAGTCATCCAGCTGAGAGCCTTCTTCCTCTTTTATACAGACACTCTCAGGGAAAGAAGCTGATTCCTCACCAGCCTGGGAGCTGTTCTCCTTTAGATAATGGGTTGAGGAAAATAAACCTTCATCACATTGACTCTCCTCTTTGACAGCAGCCATGGGTAAAGAGGATGACTCTTCTGTAGAGTGTGACATCTACAAAGAAACACAAGTAACATGCTGTCAGTAAGCAAGGCTCTAATGCACCCAAAATCCAAATGACAGTGGGAGGGAGAAAAGAAACACTGGCACCTCAGGACAGCAGTACAGGTAAGAGAATGATCTTCAGAAAGCAGTAATAACAACAGATAAAGTCTGATCTCTGCATGATGCCAGTACAAAGAAGCCTAGAGATCAAATGGGAAGGATTTTAGCTAAGTAGAAGTCATGCCTTTCAGAGCACTTCTACTATGGGGAACTTATAAGTGCTCAGGTAGAAGAATAGCCAAATCTTTCTGGAAAGTTGTAACCCCTTTGCTTCCTCCTCACAATATCTGCATGTGAAATAATAAAATATATGAGGACAACTTTCCCAGAAACCAAAGGAAAAAAATATTCAAGGTCATCAAAAGAAAAAGAGCACAGATAAATCATAACAGGAGAGAAAATGCAGCAGGCACACAAAGGAAAATAGGATTATTGTTAGACAGAAGGGAAGATGCTAAAACTTTTAAAGTCTAAGGATCCAAGAGTAGTCAGTGAGATGCCAAGAGAAAGACCTGTTTAATAGCTGTTTTACTTGAGCCCAGAATAACTGGAAACTCCACAGAATTAGCAAACAGCAGGTACTGAAAACCTCTGGGAAGAAGCTACATGCGAATAAATGGTCTTTCAGAAGAAGTTCCTTATGTTACTTGTCTCTTCAGAACTGTCAAAAATATGTTTTAGGGGCAGAACAAAGCCATTTCTTCCATTATTATTTTTACGTATCCAAGTAGCAGAGAAAAATTGTGTAGACTAATCCATAGAGCCCCTTCCTCTAGCAAATTATAGCAAGTCAACTGGCAGGTAATGGTCACCCTAGAGACAGAAAGGAACAGCAAGGATTCTCATTGGCTGGTATGTTAATATGAGCTTAGAGTTTCAGAGCACCTAGAAAAGATGCACAAAGGAACTGTGTGATGAACAGGGTCCACAGAAGGCAAGAGCTATAGAAAAGAAAAAAAAAAAAAAACAACCCAAAAAATTAAGTCCCAAACCATCTCCAAAAGAATAAAACAAATTAAAAAAAAATAACCTTAGAAAATAAGACCAACCTTTGGAGCAATGCGCACACGCTTACTGCTCCGGAAAGTCTCTGAGCTGCTGAGGGATGCTGATGTTCCCTGTGTTGTTGACAGAGGAACTTTCATTGAAGGCTGCAAGACAAGAGGCTGACTCAGAGGAAACTGGATCGGAACTAGGTAAGAGTTGACTCGAGGAAGCAAAGGCTTCATCTTTCGACCTGTAAGGGAAAAGAATAGATTCCCTCATCTCTTGCCTTTACTACCTTCTAAAACCCCAGCATCTGTCAGGAAGTTCTTCTAAACACGCCAACATACATACCTGACCAGAGATATACTGCCCTCTTTTCTATTTCTGAGCATATAAATTCCAACCCAGAAGGCCTGATGAACAGGAAAATAGTCCTTCACAAAACTAGACCTCAAGTTATGGCAAGCTCTGCTCTTGCCTCATTTGAGTACCCAATCTCATCCATATCCCTGTGGCATCCTCTCAGACACGGCAATACTGCCTTCAGCTCCAAAGTTGACAATAGGAAGCCTAAGAACTGTCAAATCTGGATAACAATTTTCACTTTTAAGGAGAATGCTCCAGATTTATGGGGCCAGCTTTGGCATAGGCTGGTGTGGACACTCACGTGCATTCTGGGGTTCATTTTTGCTGCTGCTGTTGCTTCCCATGTTCTTCTGGGGATCAGGAAGATGTCGCTTTTGCTGCTGCCGTCATTGTGAAATAAGAAAGAACAGAAGGAGAAAAAAAGGATTTAAAGGGAAGAACCCATCTTTATTCTACTGCCTCATTCAGAACTGCAAATCCAGAAACAAGTGCTTGCGTTATTACAGAGAGCAGCTGTTAGCACTGAGCACTCATGCTGGCTCTGTCTCTGTGCCATTTGCTCTTTTGCAGCTCTGTCACCTCAAAGCCACTTGCTAGGCACAAGCAGTTTAGAAAAAGAGATGGCATGATAGAGGTGTCCAGCTGCAGACGTGACCCGATTTCAATGTCCTCAGTGCCTCAGAAAATGTGAATAGGAAAGTGTTATTGTATTTTGGATTGCTATATAAGCCATAGACCAACCAGATAGATGCTCAAGTGGAATAGCAAAGGCAACAGAGTAAGAAAAAGGCTAGAGCAGATTGGAAGAAAGCCAGGGATGTAGCTAAGACAAAGGTTTGACTGTCTGCTTGCAAATCTGTGACTGCTAAATGCTGAACACAAGAGACATAGCAAACAGGTTCATCGTTCTGAAAGAAGTGCAGATGAGTTCCAAAATGAAAAAGGAGAACAAAGAGATCCTATTGTCTCTGGATCTGATCCCCAGAACATATTGGGATTGCAGCCACGAAGATGAGAATTTTACCAGAAATCTCTGTCTGGTCTTGTTCTCCGAAGCCTCTTGGTGCCCACTGCAGCCTACTTCAGCAGTAGGCTTCCTGTGGCTCAAGGCTGTATGGCTCTACCAGCTGTAAAGTGAGCATATCACCCAAAGGCAATTAACCTCTGGCTCAACTCCTTTTTCAAAAAAAGTGTGTGCATGGAGCTGTAGGACCCGGTGCAGCAATGACCCAGTCCCCCTCTGAATCTCCTATCCTTTCTTTCAGTGACTGGCAAGAGGAGAATGGAAGCCCAAGCCCATAGCCAGAGGGCTAGTCTTACGGATTCAGAATGTTCAGGCGATGTTGGTGACTCCAAGTCCAGCGGCTGGTGGCAGCAAGGCATTGAGAGATAGAAAAATAAGATGAAGTTATCGACCAGAGCAGGAACAAATGGGATATTCTAACCTTGTATAATCTGAGCAAACAAAAGTCAATCTGCCCACCCACTGCAGAAAATGCAGAGGAGTCTAAACGCACCTAATGCCAGGCTCATGAGCTCCATTTCTCCCACAAAACAGTACTTCCTAAAATATCTAGCTGGGGTAGGGCAATTCCATCCTATGACTGTCCTGTCAAATGGCATAGGAGTTCTTGGTCAAATTCAGCGGAAAGCTTCTCACTAGGAATTTGAATCAGACCAATATGAGGTTGAACAAGCTCACTGCTACATTTGGCACATCACCTGAAGAATATACACATCCCACTGAAGATCTAGTTCATATGCACATCCACAGCACCTTTTTTTTCAAATACAAGAGAGTGTCGAGAGAAGTGACTGAATCCAGCTTCTACAAAAAGGCTGATATTAAAGCAGCTTAACTTTCCTCATAAATGAAGTGTACCTGGCTAGTGTGCCATTTCGGAACTAGACAGCCTGTCTCATTTTCTTTGAGTGAGGCACTCACCTTAAATACTTGGTCCAATGTTAGGCAACGGTTTGCATCAGGGTGAATAGTCCAGAATGAGATTTTACCATTAGCAGATGTCTCACGGACAAACATATCATGGAGGGACAAGTTGTGCCGAATGGAGTTCTGGGAAGAAAAGAGTGAGGTGCTGATTGAAAAGTGATAGTCTCATTAATAGCAGAGCACAGTCTACCTGAGACATGACTGCCTGGGCAGAGGGATTACATTCCAACGTGTAGGAAACATGAAGCTTTGTATTCCCTGCAACTACCCAACCAACCCTGTCATCAGTCTCTTATTCCATTTACTCTTGAAATCCCTATTTTTACTCCAGTGAGGAAACATCCCATCATCTTGCTTAAGTGGAAGAGGGAACATCTGGAATGAGAGGGTATTTGGAGTGGGGCATTTATATTAAGTTTCATTTTGCTCTGCAAGCTGGGAAACAACTTTTTGGTTTTTATCCCGAAGGCTTATAGTATCACCTTGTGGCATATAGCAATTTGAGAGCCTGCTTGTTACCTTCCATCCTGGCTTAGCCACATGTTTAAAATATGGGAAATGATCCTCAATCCAGGTATATATGTCCTTCAGAGTCATACGCTTCTTCTCAGTGCTGTTGATGGCAAACTGGATCATGGCCATATAGGAGTAAGGAGGTCGTTCTGATACTGATTCCTGCCATGAGGAGGAGGAGGTGGTGGTGGTGGTAGCGGTAGTACTAGGAATAGCAGCAGCAGAATCTTCTTCAGTCTGAGAGACAGAAGAATTATTAATGAGTACTCACAAAGTTGCTAAGAAGAGCATAGGAACATCCCTGGATCCTCCAGGTTCCACTATTCAAATCACTAAGGGCCAAAAAGAGATGGTGATGTCTAGTTCTTGCAAGTCTTCTGATTCAAATTTATTACTAGTCATCAAAAGTTTTAGCACATGCTCTGTTGTCTTCTCATACTTACCTTGATTCTTTCCTGATGAGGCATCTGGTTCTCTTTCTCCATGTCTTGCTTCACAGAACAGGGACTTAGCCCATCAGATCTCATCTTCCCCAGCCACTGGATGTTAGTGAGACTATTGTCCAACACAGAGCCCATTGTCTCACCACCACCTGTTGGGATAACAAGCCCATAGCTCTTCTTAATCAGAAATAACCCTCTTCCCCCTTCATCTCAAGTGCTAAAAGGAAGGCACTAATCACACTTATCCTTGTCTCAAGATAAGGACAAGATGGTATTGTAATGATAACATTTCTTGCAGATTTCATGTGATTATGCTTGATTTCTGAAAAAAGCTGCAGCTTAAAAACAAGCAGTCAAACCAGACTATAGCTCTTGACCAAACCAGGAAAACTTCAATCCAGTACTTCAAGAATCCAAGTATTTTTAGCTACAGGGAGAATCTAGTAAGCAGAGGTCAAGGAAGGTGGTGACTAACTCCAACTGAAAGACCCAGCACAAGACCCAAGACAGAAGCAGATATCTCCAGGTTTGTGAACAGCAGCAGTGAAAACCAAACAAGGTCTGTTATTTCTGGTGACAGTGGCTGTTATGCAGATTATGTAGCTGTCTATGGGTTCCCATGAGACAGTACTATAATGTGGGTTAAGATTTACTACAGCCCAAAAGATACATACCTATTATCAAGTTGCAAATACAAATTTGATCTGAGCAGTGTTTCAAAGCAAAATCCATCTCACTTTTAACTTTTATTCAGCAGCTTCATGACACTGCCAAGAAGTGAACAGACTTGCCACTTAGCTATTAAAGGATGGGAATAATCTCTTTTCCAAAGCTCTAGGCCTATGTGTTTTGTCACTGACTAGGTTACTCTCTGTTAGTCTTGAATTCAGCCATGACCCTTATGCTTAACGAAACTCAGTCTTCTGTCCTTCTGGACTTGATTTCCACAAGCCAGCCATCTTTTTTTCCCTCAGCACCAAAACCCTGTTTTGCTATATGCTTTTATATCCTGTCTTCCACCAAAAATACATCCACCCTAGGATCCTTCAGATTTCACTATATAGGTCATTAGAATGAAATCCATAGCTATTTTGCAATTATCAAAATAGTTTTCATTACTGCATACTGAGATCCAAGCACTGCACTCATTGGCCCAATTCACATTTCTGACTGTCAGGTCAAAAAAGAAAAAAAGGGAAAAATTACATACTGTTGCTTTCCTGTTCTTTCCCAAGCACAGAATTGGTTCCTGAATGCCAGATCATTGTGTCTGCTGCAAGACCAGGTGTCCTCGTAATATTCTTATCTCTTGTTTGACCATCTGCAGCTTTAGTTGCCCCATCACATTTCTGCTCTGATGGCAATGGTGCTCGACCTGCTGAACAGGATGTGCCTCCACTGCTAATAAGAATGAACTTGTTGGGCCCATGGCTGCCACATTCTTTTCCTTTTGCTGTCAGCGCCTCTATGATGCTCTGTATATCAGCATTTGTGGGGATGGCCACCACTTGCGTGTTGGGCATGGTAGGATGGTCAATTATCTTTATTCCTGCTGGAAATTTCTGCAGGACACAGTTAATTTTGTCTCTGGGTTGGCTGTTGTTTTGGTCCTCCTGACTGTGCTCCTGCTCAGAAATCTGACCATTGTTCTGACCATTGTTCTCATCTCTTGACGAAGCAGTAGATGTATCCTGCTGTGGGAGGCTCAGTTTCCTTCTTTTGAGAATTAAGGGCCTTCGAGGGCTGGTCCTCATTATTGATCTACACAGTCACTCCCCATTTGAGGGGACAAGAAAAGAAATCTGCAAAATATAAGATAAACATAACAGCTAGTAAAGTTCAGCAAATCACCATAGGCCTCCCACAGAGCTCACATGCTCAGCAATTGCTACAAAGTTAGTAACAAGGAAGGAAAATAAAAACATCGAAGAATTTAATAAGGTTGATGAGGCTATTGCAAAATAGTACTGCAATTCCTTTATCCACACTTTGTGTAAGTAGGACAGGAGAGATATTTGCAGAGTAGATAATTTGCATCACAAGTTGGGAGCTACAGAGTACACAACAATGAGGAAACTACGTACCCACACTTTACACCTAAGTCCTAGTCTCACTTTCTATAAAGTGACTTGACTAGCATTAGCGAGCAAACTTCTGGGGAGAGAAGCTGGAACATAGAAACATCAGTCTGGATTCTTATATCTCATTTCTGTAACCAAAAGATCACTCAACCTGAGATAAAAGGGAATTTAACAGATGACTTGGGACCTGGAAAGCAGAGATTACCCTCAACACTAAAAAGGCGAACAATAAGTGTTGTAGAAATTAGGTGCTTTAAAATAAAAATGAAGTAATTGCTTTAGTCATTCCTTTTGCAGATTTGTCAAGACCCAGATAAATTCATCATTGGGCAGCAAACAATTTAAGTGTCAAACTTCTGGACAACAGACAATTTAAATTATAAAGCAGAGGGGTAGAGTCCAGAGATACTGCTTTCACATAAAATGCACAAGACACTACCTACAAATATTAAGCTATTCAAGAATTAGGTGGAGGTTGTCTCTTGAAGCAAACTGTACCAGAACAGGCATACACAAATTGTACCTATTGTTTATCATTAAGGTTGGCAGGCAGAATAGAAACAAGTAACATTAAAGATTAGTCTGGGCCGACAAGTAAACCAGGAAATTCTCAGTAGGAATCACCTGCGTAGATACAAATCAGAAAGAGTCAGATAAAAACCCAAGCTGACACCCTGCATGCAGGAGGTGGACAGCCATACAATCAGGCGCTGCCCAGCAGACGCAGGCCACCAGCAGAACTGGACAGTATTGCACACAAGTTGCAGCACTCACCCATTTTCAATCTGCTCTGCTCCCTTAAAGTAGGCCAACAACTGAAGAGGAAGCTTTAGCCAGTCTCCAAAAGGCTGCATGCCTTACAGGAGCAAGCCACTTCCTACAAAGGCCTTGAGCTGCTATCACCAGTGTAGGCCCAGGAGCAGCCCTGGGCACGCATGGCCCTGGGGGTGGAGGGAAACATAATACCCAAAATGCTGGCTAATAAACTCTAAGGCTTGTATGGAGTTTTAGAAAGCAAGCATCCTTTATCAGGGCCGGGCAACATGGAGTCATTAATTGTGAGCAGTGAGATGGGAGCTGGGACAGAACAGACTTCCTACCTACATGCATATGGATAAATTCTCCCAGGAATCTTATGTGCATTGTTACTCTGAGGACTGATTTTAACGTTATTATGAACTTCACAGCAGTCAAATCTCTTGCTGATTGGAGTTCTGGTGCCAGCTCTACCTGACCTTGCATTTGAGACAGGGAAGAGCTGCAGGGAGAGGGAATTAGAGCAGCAGACACCCCTGCTCAGCACAGACCACACTAACCACAAGGCGTTACCATCTCCAAACACTGAACAGTGGCTGGTAAAACAGCATGGAAGAAAAGCCACGCTATCAGACAGACATTTTGTCTGACTTCCAAAAGATGTAGTTACTTCTGCTTCAGCTTAAATCAAACTCTTCAACTATCCGTAACAATAACTCCCCGTATCGCCCCTCCAGCCCCAGCCCGCCGCACCCGCTCCCCAGGGCCCCTCCGCCCCAGCCCCCGCCTCAGCGTTTCCCTCTCGCCGGCAGCTCCGGCGGGGATACTGGTCCCCGCCGCCGACCCTTGCCCCCACGCCCCGCGGAGAAGCGCCGGTGCCGGGCACAGGTCGCGACTCACCAGCTCCCCGGGCGGGCGGGGGGCACAGGGCCGGGGGCGGCGGCTTCGGCGCTTCCGGGCGGCGCCGCCGCTCGCCGCGCGGAGCGTTTCCCCGTTTGAATTTGGCGCCCGAGGACCGTTGGCGCCACGTGCCGGGCCGAGCCAATGGGCGGCGGGGGGCGGGGCCGGACCGGGCCTATGGGCGGCGGCCGAGGCGGGTGCGCCGGCCGCGCGGGGGGTTCGGTGTCGCAGCGGCGCTTCGCTCCTCTCCGCTCTGCTTCGGGGCTGCTTGGCGCGTCCTGCCCCGGGAGAGCCGCCCGGCGCCAGCAGGGGCAGCGCCTCCGGTAAGCGGTCAGGCCGGTGCCGTCCCGGGCGCTCGGTAACGAGAACACGCCTCTCGGAAAGCGTTCTCTTTAGAATCCCGTGCCTGTGCTGGGCTGGCCTGGAAGGGAAAACTAAATTCAGTGTCTTTTCATCTACAGCTCGCTCGCTCGGCTGAAAAAAAACAACCAAACAAACAAACCGCAAGATATGGAATACAGGAGGGAAATATTGAGTATGTTCTGTGCTTAAAAGCTTAAGAAATTCCAAAATAAAAAAGTGTAGGTAGTCTGCAACTAGAAATTGAAAGACTTCTGGTTATGTCAGCCCTATGACCTATCTTGGCATCACAAAGTGATTTTATGGATTAAATTGAAAAAAGAAAACAAGTTTTTCTGACTTTAAATTCCTAATTCACTCCTTCTCTTTGATTAGACTATATTTGGAGCTAATTTGAAAAAAAAGCATTATTTTTTTTTCCCCTCATAGCTGCTTTAGTAGGCCATTTGACTCCCAGTCAAATTTTCTTTCTTCTCTCCCAGCAGTTTCAGTTGCCTTAAAATTTAAATAGCCAACCCTATTCTAAATATGTTTTTGTATTTCAGTGTTTTAGTCAGGCCTTAGGTTGGATGTCTTTCAAAGTACTTATAAAATATTTTTATGAAGAAAAATGCCTATGTGAGGTTTCCCTATCTTGGGCATTTGAAACATGTATTTTAATAAGAAACTTTTCCAAGTAATGTTGAGTCTTGGCCAAGGGCCAGTTTAGAACTTCTTTTGCAGCTGGAATGCTTGTTTTGTTTGCACCTGTCTCCCCTGCTGTATTTGGCTAACAGCTTTTGTGAAACTTTGAAGTGTTTATCTATTCTGCTGTGCATTTCTAAATCTACCTAAAATTCGACACAAGGTTCAAAAAGTACTGGTAGGAAAAAAGCCTGTCTAGAAATGTCTGCAATGTTGCATAAATGTTTTACTTCTGTTAAAGTCTAGATCTTAAGTTTCTAAGCAGTTTTGTTTTCAAGTTCATTTATTTACCTTCTACAGATTTGAGAGTGCTTTAGCATCAACTTGGGATGCTTTCCTCCTTCTCCAGTTGGCTCTAGTAAGCATCATGAGGTTTCTAAGCACTTTTGCCATATCATTTGATGCCTCCAAAGAAGAAACGTACCCAAAAGGCCAGGAAGGCAGAGCTGTTATTCCTTGAGAGGCCACGAGAGGGTCCTGTCCAGTGCTATGAAGCTCTGCTACTTTCGACCGAGAATCCAAGACGTGTTCCTACAAAACCTGTAGACCAGAACACCTCTGCTGCCTGGGTTGGTACAGATTATCCTACAGATTATTCTTCCCCCTGCGTCCCGCAGCAACAGTTTTTAATTTTCTCCGATGTGGCTTAACAAAGCTATGTGTTCCCGATACTGAAAATTAACGGCACTGACCCAAATTCAGGGCAGCTGCCTAAAGTATAAATGCTTTTTAGTTGCTTCACATTCTAACTACAACCACGGAGTTATTTGAAGGTGTAAAACTGTGTGCTGAGTGTGTTGATTCTGAAAAACTCATCAGGATAATGCTGCTTTCTATGGCAACTGAAAACCCTTCATGTAATAAATATTAGGGTTTTTTTTTTTTAATTGGTTTGCTACTTGAAATAACTGCTGAACTCTAAATACTATATGTTAAAGTACTAGGTGTTTTATTTGAAATTTGATACTGCTAAGTTTCGAGAACACAGGCTTTTGCCTCAGAATTATTCTAACCTGCTTCCCTTTCCATTCTTGTGTATTTTGAATTGTTTCTCTCCATTTCATTCTTTTGATGGGCTCCTTTTCTGGTATGAAAAAAATATTTCAAGGACTGTTTGCAGCATCCTAAGATACTCATTGTATCACATAATGTAAAGATCTTTTTTTAAGCAAACCTGCGCTGCAAAGGCATACTATTCCTATACGAAAACAGTCATCACCTAGAGGAGGTCTGTTGCACTATTGCTACTTGACACTGCTCTTCACAAAGCAGGCTCAGGAAGCATGGTTTCAAACCTGCATGAAACATTCCTTTGTTTGAGGTGACCTGGAGTTCTAGTGATGCCTTAACCTTGAAGTAAATCCTTTTTCATTTTATCCTCTCCAGTTTTTTTTTTTGTTTGTTTTTTTTTTTTGTATGCTTAAGGCAGTTAGCTCTATGGCTTTTGAAATCCTAGCTAAAAATAAGTGCTGCGAGTAAGCATTCTTTTTGTTTCAAGAGGTGGAAATATCCACACTCCTTGATTCTGAACATATAATGATTCCAAAATTTATTGGAAGCTATCAGCACTGAAACTGTTACATATTGTTCCATTTGAAAATCTTGGTAGGTTTGTAACATCTTGAAGCACCCTCTGCAGAATTTCTATCAAGTTGTTTGGTGGCAACTGATTTCCTGCTCCTCTCTTCTTGAAGTTATCTAAGTTGTTTTCATAGGCTCTCAACCACTAGGCTCCTGCACTGGCAACAGTTACCCTACATGTTCTCTGAAGTCACAAAGTCATATCCTCAAAGTCAGTTGTATGTTCTTTTCAGTATGTGCTAGGATACAGTTATCAGTGAGTCACTTCTCTGCACAAAGGTTTTGCATTCAAACAGTTCAGTAGTACAGCAGGCAATCATTACCGTTAATTGAATTGCACTTAGTTTTTTTGAGGGACTGTGTAGTAACTTAGGAATGCTGAAAGGGATCTGTAGTTATTGTAGCTAGAACCCAGTCTGGATGCCTTAGGGAAAAGCGAATTGCAAGAAATGGAACCTGATTTTGTTTCTTTATACTGTGTAATATAAAGAATATTGTAACAGAGGATTTCCAAGTTTTGAGCAAGAGTCCAGAATCTTTCAATGAAATAAACATCGTTGAGCTTTGATCATAGTCTAGAGAAAGCTGATTTTAGAAGTGCCTTTTGGGTGATTTGTTGCTCCAGAATACAGAGGTTAACTATGTTTTGAAGTAAAGATGTTGGGGGGGAATATTCCAAAAGCCTTAGTAACATAATCTAAGTGAGTGTCCTTTAAATTACTTTGTACTGCTCTTAGTTCAGTCCATTAAAGATGACTGAGGATGTAATCCATTGAATCCATACAGAGTTATTCTAAGACACAGAAACAGGATCCAGTGCTAAACAGTTTTAAATCTGCAGGGCTTGCAAGAGTAGACACTAGTTAGACTTGAAACCCCATATCTTGGGTGTTTTTTAAATTGCCAGAGAACAGCTCACTTGCATAGAGAAGAGTGGCCGAACATTATGTTGAAGTTTAGAGGTCTCTCTTGCTTAGCAATTTAGTGACCAACTTGCTTTGCAGCAGACCAGATTACTCACTTTATGAACACACTGAAAAATACGGGATAGTTTGGGATGTAGAAATAGGTTGGCAATCCTTTTGTCTAGAGATTGGTTTGTGTTTTGTTTTGTTAGTTTGGGTTGGTTTTTTTTGTTTTGGGGAGGGGGGGGGGAAGTTGGTTGCCTTTTTTTTTTTTTCCTCATTACTATGTCTTTCCCTTCAGGTGTGCCCACAATTTGAAACAGCTAAGTCAGTGGTGCTGAAAACATGCCAGAAGCACCGTGGTCCTTGCAAACTCCAGAATCGGGGTGCCAGCCACAGTTTGCCTTATGCAGGAGGAGCTTGTCGAAAAGCTACAGCCTCCAAATTTCCTCCTTTAACTTTTGAGAATCCAGGACATGCAGTCCAGCCCTTGGATGGTCCAAATCATGTGACAACGAATAAGCAGGACTCTCACAGCCAGCCCAAGAAAGAGAGAGCAGCAAAAGCCAACATCCAAGGGAACAGTTTGGAGAACTGTAGAGAAATACATTCGTTACCTGCTTCTCAGTCTGCGGAGCCAGAAGTCTTTAGTTTACCAGATGTAGAGACTCCACAAATGTCTCCCATGAGGAACTGGGGATGCAGCAGCACGCTGCCACAAACAAGTAGTCATTATTTGCATTCTGAAAAAGAATCGGCATTTGGTGTTGATCCCTGTGGGAGAGGGGAGTCGGCGGCAGTACTGGTTACAGATACCCCCGAGCGCGAGTATGGAGTTAAGGTGACTTGGAGACGGCGGCCCCAGCTAATGAAATACCTGCTGGAGACTGGGAAGCTGAGTGCCGCTGATGTACTGGTGAGGTCTAACCCCGAGTTCTCAAGGAGACGGACCGACGTGTAACTCTGCGGGAGCGGCAGTTTTGTTGTGTGCAAAGACACTTCCCAACAATGTTGTTTCTGTTTCGTGCTGTGCCCGGCTGAGCCTCCTGAGAAACGTGGCAAAGGCGCGAGGGATGTTTCCTCGGGGCCAGTGCCGTGTTGGGCTTAGGGAGCTGGGTGGCTCTAGCACAATCTCTCCACTCACCCGCCTCTCCGTAGGGGCCGCTTCCTGCCGCGGGGGGCGAGGGGCGGGGCGGGCGCCGAGCTGCGCACGCGCGGGGCCGACCCGCCGGGGACCCGCGGCCAATGGGCGCCCCGCGGGCCGCGCCCCCGGCCAGTGGCGCCGCGCTGCGGGGCCCAGCGCGTTGCTAAGGGCAGCGGCCGGGGCCTCATAGCAACGGCGGGGCCGGGGATGGAGAACGCGCGGGGCCAGGGCGGCTCCGCCGGCGGCAGGTGAGGGGCGGGGGACACCGGGACCGCCAGGAGCGGCGCGGAGGCTCGGCCCGCGTGGAGCGACGCGGCTGTCTGTGCAGCCCCCGCCGAGGGGAGAGGGGGCCGGGCAGCGCGGGGGCCGCGAGTCCCGAGTTTGGTGTGGGGCCCTCGGAACGGCGAAGGCGTTGAGGGGCTGGGGAAACCGGGGCTGCTCAGCTTGGAGGAGAGGAGGCTGAGGGGAGACTGCCTGAAGGGAGATTGTAGCGAAGTGGATCCTGGTCCCTTCTCCGAAGCGACAGGCGGCAGGACAAGAGAGAATGGCTCAGGCTGCGCTAGGGGAGGTTCAGATTGGACTTAAGGATATTTTTCATTGAAAGGTGTATCAAGCATGGGAACGGTGTCCCCGGGGGGTGGTTGAGTCACCCTCCCTGGAGATATTTAAAAGGTGGGTGGATTAAGCGTTTAGGGATATAATTTAGAATCATAGAATAGTTTGGGTTGGAAGGGACCTTGAAGATCATCTAGTTCCAACCCCCCTGTTATGGGTGGGGGCATGTCCCACTAGATCAGGCTGCCCAAGGCCCCATCCAACCTGGCCTTGAGCACCAGCAACAGCTTCCCTGGGCAACCTGTGCCAGTGCTTCACCACTCTCATGGTGAAGAAATTCTTCCTTATGTCTAGCCTAAATCTGCCCATCTACAGTTTATATCTATTCCCCCTCGCCCTATCACTATGAGCCGTTGTGAACCATCCCTCCCCAGCTTTCCTGGAGGCCCTTTCAGGTACTGGAAGGTCACTATGAGATCTCCTCGGAGCCTTCTCTTCTCTGGGCTGAACAACCCCAACTCTCTCAGTCTGTCCTCATAGCAGAGGTGCTTCAGCCCTCTGATCATCTTTGTAGCCTTCCTTTGGATGCGTTTCAACAATTCCATGCACTTCTTATGTTGGTCATTCCAGAGCTGGACATAATACTCCAGGTAGGGTCTCACAGGAGAGGAACAGAGGGGCAGAATCACTTCCCTCAACTTGCTAGGCATGCTTTAGTAGTGGACAGGTACAGTTAGAGTTGCTGATCTCAAAGGTCTTTTCCAACCTAATGATTCTACGAGTCTCCTTCCCGGAGGTGTTCATCAGGCATGTAGATGTGGCACTTTGGGACATGGTTTAGTAGGCATGGTGGTGTTGCGTTGACGGTTGGACTGGATGGTCTCAGAGTTCTTTTCCAACCTTAATGATTCTATGATGAATAGGGAAAACAACTGTGAACTTTGGAGATTTGGAAAGATATTATTCCTGTCGCATTTTAATAGCTCAAAATCCTCATTTGTTGAAATTAAATGTGAGGGTGCAGGCAGGCAGTGAAAATGGGTTTTGTGTTTTTAAAAACACAGGAAAAAATATCTTTTCTGCCTCTGATGTTTGGATGAAGAAGGGAAAATCAAGTAGAGAAACCTAAATTTCTGCTAGTTGAACTATAAAGAACACAGTGTAGAAGAGAAATAGTGTTTATTTATGACATGCTATGGAAGCTGAGAGTGAAGAGAAGCAGTAGAGTTAGAAGGGATACTGTAATCAATTGGGTGCACCAAATATGCTGTGAGACATTAGAAGATTACTTCTTTATGCAGACTTTAAAGGCTGAAGTTTTTAAACCAGTGCTGGAAACAATTTCTGAAAAACTGATAACCAGATGCACATAAATTTCCTTGAATAGATACTAGATATTTAATTTTGACAGAATTGATGCTACAGGAAATGATGCTGCTTTTCTGGTAACAGCTGTACTAGCATAACTTCTTTCTGCTAAGAAACTTGTTTTGTGTACTTTTGTGGGTGCCTCAGAGAAACAGCCTAACAAAAACCAGCAGCTCATGTGATAGCTGCTTTCCATCCACCTCCAGTTTATTAAACAATCTATTTCTTTAAATCTTCATGGTTAAAGTAAGAAAACTAGAATACCTGAACCTAAATAATATAATGTAATTTTTAAATAGATTCTTAAGGCTCATTAGTTTTAGGGATCTGACTCTGATTTTAGAATGTTTAGTTGCACTTTAATAAATTACAGGAAGACAAAAGAGTGTATTTTAAAAAAATCTTATTTTCCTGAGAAGGCAATAGTAGAATTATCTATAAATCACTAATTTAGTTATTAGAACATGTGGTAAAATAATAGTCGGTTGTCCAAACAATGGTTTGTTTAGAAAAAGTAAATGTGATGCATAATTACTGGTGGTTCATAGCAGTGAAGATACCACCTACCATCTTATAGAAGAAAGACTCTGTAAGGTTTAAAAAAGCTGTACCCAAGAACCAATTGGCAGCTTTTTGGTTTTTTCCCTTTTCTATTACGTTTTTCTCCATGAGTGGGGATACCTTTACTATTGAGCAATATACAAAACACACATTTTGTTTCTGGTGAATTGAGGTGAAGAAAACATGTCAATAAAAATGTGTGTAGTTTTGTACATGTCCTGTGGGATATTCGATGATGGATAGAGAGCTTGAGATTGTGGCTTTTGGCCATCTCTGCAACAAGATGTCCTTTGAAACTATGGCTTTGTGTTAACCTATCGCTTGTCCACTAACACTATTCCATTTGAGGTGGCTGCAACCAAAATTAGAGTTAATTTTAAAGTTTCGTTGACTTTTGGGTAGATGTGGCACAATTCTAGTGCTTTAAAAAGTTACAAGTTTGAGAGTACTAATTAATTTTTTTGGTAAGCACTATGCTTTCTTCATTTGGGAAAGTCCATTTTAAGACTTAACAAGTAATTAACGATGTTGACTACAGTAGGAACGTTCTGATAAAAGTAATTCTAAATCCTTATTAGCTTTTAAAATACTGAGGATGAAATCTACTTTTTACAATAATGTCCAGTTTGGAATCTTGAAGACTGATGAACTTAATGTTTTTGCACAATAGTTATACAGAATATAGGCATTCTTAAAGCTTCACACATGCTGCCTGCCAAATGTGATGACCCATCTTTATAGAGACAACCATTACTTTTCTCTTTTCCCGCCTTCTTTTTTTCCCTTTTTCCCCCTCACCACTGTTTATATGGCAGCTGTGCCCTTATTTTGACATAATTATGATTTTGCATATGAAGACTTCATCCAACCAGACTTGCACTGGGATATCTCCAGACTCCTGTTTTATCATTGAGACACAGTTGGGTGATCTCCAAGATAAAACTGTTGATTGTGTTCTAAGTGGGTCTTGGGATGAGTTCTCTTCTAAGTGGATCTGCTGATATGCCTCGAGTTGTTGCCTTAGACTATTGCGAGCACATTTACCCTTACTTCTAGTGGTGTTTAAAACATGTCTTCATATTAGAGCTCAAACTGCCCATGTTGTTGTTACAGAAGTCTGTGGTCACTTCTGCACTTCTTTCCAATTTAGCATTCTTATGTGAAATCAAAGGCCCAACAAGAATCTATGTCTAGCAGTGGTATCTTGCCAGAGTCACTTGGTTTGGGATGGGAATTTTGCTGTTTCTATGTCTTCAATGGCTTCTCCTTTCAATCTTTTGACAATGAAAAACTGGACCAGGACTATAAGTCACAGCCGATTCTGGAGTATCAGTTCTGAAAATTTAATCTATGTTCTTTCCTCCATTTTTAGGTTGAAAGACAGAAAATGCAGTTTGTAGTATGAAGTACACTCATTTTCAGGGGAACTTGGAGTTTTGTAGTCTACTCTGGGTTAGGCTTACTATGTTCTTGATTGTTCACTCAGACATAGGCTCTAAGCAAATTTCATTTATCTTGTGTTCTCCAGAATTCGAACAGACGGAAGTACAGAGTCCTAGAGTCTGGAAAGGGGCTTCTTGAGATCATCTGGTCTAACCTCGCTGCTCAAGCAGAGTCAGCTGGAGCAGATTGCACAGGATGATGTCCGGCTAGGTTTTGAGTGTCTCCAAAGACTTAACAACCTCCTCAGGCAGACTGTTCCAGTGTTTGACCTCTCTCTCAGTAGAAGTTTTTTTTCTTGTGTTTGGATAGAATTTCTTGTGGTTTAGTTTGTGCCCATTGCTTCTTGCCTTGTCAGTAGACACTACTGGTTCATCTGCTTTACACCCTCCAATCAGGGTTTCACAGAATCACAGAACAACCAGGTTGGAAGGGACCCATTGGATCCAACCATTCCAATCTGACACTAAACCAAGTCCCTCAAGACCTCATCCACCCGTGCCTTAAACACCTCCAGGGAAGGTGACTCAACCACCTCCCTGGGCAGCCTATTCCAATGCCCAATGACCCTCTCTGTGAAATACCTCCTCCTAATCTCCAGCCTAAATGAGATACCTCCTGAGCCTTTTCTTCTCCAGGCTAAACTGTGCCAGTTCTCTCAGCCTTACCTCATGTGAAAGATACTGCAGTCCCTTAATCATCCTTGTGGCCCTTGGATGGACTTGATCCAGTATGTCCATATGTTTTTTTGTGCCAAGATGCATAGAACTGGACACAGCACTTCAAGTGTGGCTTCACCAGTGCTGAGCAGAGAGGCAGGATCACCTCTCTTGATCTGCTGTCAATGCTTTACTTAAAATAGCCCAGGATGCTGTTGACCACCTTTACCTTGCTGGCCCATGGTCAGCTTGTTGTCCACCATGATAGCATCAATCCATTTCTAAAAAAGGAATCCATCAGACAGTATATGCTTTATTCTTTGTTTCACCTAATTCAACTTTTCTCCCATAGATCCTTCATTCCTCAGTGATCTCTTACTTTACTATTGGGTTCTTGTTTAGCTTGCCTGATGATCTCCGGCCACATTGCCTTCCTGTTTCAAGGTGTGTTTGTGTAGAGCATATCCCATTGCATTAGTTAGATGATAATTTTAATGCTGGGGCTTTGTGCTTCCCTAGATACCATTTTGAAACTGAAGATGGGGATGACTGGTTGTTTCACCTTACCTACACTTTGACTGTACAAAATAACTGGTTTGAATATGTAAAGAACAGAGAAGTTTGTGTCTTCTGTGCTGGTAAATACATTAACTTAGTGGCAGGCAGTCAATACTAGACTGCATCATATAGTCGTCTGGTTACATTCAGCATGTGAACAGTCACTCAAAACAGATGCAAAGGAACTATTTTAGGCCAAATGTCGTGTGTTGCTGAGCTGTTTTAGCCTGAACAGCTTGTTGCTTTCAGGTATGCTTCACTTACTATTAGTGCATTGTACATTTAATGGCTTTATTGCATTTATGCAAGTATGGACAACATGGTGCTGCAACGAGAGGTTTGTATTGAAGTCACTGCTTTCTTGGTTTTAACTACCAAAATTAGTAACCTGTTCATGTTTTATAACAAAAGATGCTTCTGTTGCTCATGTGTATTTCAGATTGTTTTTCCGTGAATTCCTTTCTGAGCTATGTCACTTAGAAATGAGTGTACATTAAATTTAGTGCTGATTTGCAGCAGATCCAATTTACCTGAAAGACTTACTGGTCGTTAATTTAATTATGAAGGAAAAACTGTCTCATGTGTGCCAAAATCCCACTCTTCTGCCTTGGGGAAGGCAGAAAAATTTGGTAATGCTCACTCCTGTGAATGCTATGTTACACCTTTAACTAGAAGTGAACAATTGCAATTGTATCAACTGCAAGGAACGTAGATGAGACTTCTCCCTTTTGTGGACTGGAAGGTATATTACATTTAAATTTTATTCCTCAACCATTTTCCAGAGACAGTATTCCAATTTTCATTTGGAATGTATCTTTTAAAAGATAAAAATCCTTCTTCAAATGATCTCTTTTCTACATCTTCTGTTTTCCTTTGTAGCTGTAATTGAGATGAGTTGAGAATTCCTTGTAGAGTTAAGAGTGAAAACCTTTTAATACCATCTATCTCCAGATTTCTTACTGAAGTTTAGAAGCTTTTAGTTTTGCTTCTACAGCTAAAAATAAAATCTAATGAACAAAGATGTGTGCCATGAGCCCCATTCTTCTAATTCTCTGACTTCTAAGTTCTGCGAGTATTGCTCAGAGACATAACCACTGCCACCATGTTAATAACCTGTCCTGCAAAGAAAAAAGAGTTACCTGAACTTTGTTAGACTCCTTAATGAAGCAGCCTTCTGTACAGTGAGAAAGGGAGCATAAGATAGGGGGAAAATTGGGACATTTGTGGAGGAAAATGGTGTTAGTTTATTGTGCCTTGGAGTTCCTTTAAAGTAAATAGAGCAACAGAAACAGTTAAAAATCAGTTATTGTTAATATATAGGTTCTTATTCCCATGAATATTGGAAGATTGTGTTTGTTAAAAGAAGAATTTATGTGTCAGACCGATACATGAAACTACTTGTTTGTAGTAAGGCACAGTTAAAGTGGACTAGATTTCAAGTTTAAGTGAGGCAAAAAGCTTTGCAGGACATTTTCCCTGAATCTCTCTGCCAAACTGCAGAGTATCTGAATTTTTAGTATCTTCTCTAGAACTGCGCACAAACAGATGATACTTTCTGAAATCCTCTCATCAAGAATTAAGTGTACATACAGCGCTAATATATAGTTTAAAGAGGCTTAGAACAGTTAAACAGCAATACAAGCCATCTTTCCTTCTCTTGAGTCAGATTTTCTTTTAAAATTGTGTTGGGATCTGTTTCTGTCAGCTAGTCTGACCTTCTGCTTAAAAGAGGCGAGAGAACCTTACTCTTTATTTCTCAAACCTCTAATGACTTGAATTGCAGAATAGTGTTGGCCATCTAGGAAACTCATAAATCTGAGAGGCCTTGTACAGTGCTTGTTTAGGAGATAGAAAACGAGTATTCCTTTACTGGCCATATGAGGGATGTGTCTATTTTGTTGCATGGAGGAAGATCTACCATGAGGGTTATTTTCCTTTGTTTAACATTTCAGATTGGTCTTATAAGTGGATTTGGAGTCATGTAGAACATTTTCTCTCCACAGGCTGTTCTTCCTGTGTCTTTTCTTTGCTGCTTCTGCTTGTTGCCTTGCTTACAGCTGCAAGCAGTTAGTTTCTTGCAAAGCTAGTCCGTAATAAATTCAACCTTTTATTTGCCTCTTTACAGCTTCAACAGTTGAGTATGTAAAGGGAACTCAATTGGCCCTTTGGTGTAACTTGAAAGAAGAATGCTTACGTCTCCTATCTGGGATAACTGCTCCTGAAATCTGAAATAGTCCGTGGCCTTAGTGTATGACAATGTTTTTAGCATAATAATATTCCATCTTGATTAAACCTTGTTTTCTGTTGAAAATCCACAGCTCTATAATGTATCCCAGTGATTAATTAGTGAGCATGAGATAAAAATTTATTTGCAGTTTGAATTAGTTTAGCTTCAGTTGTGTATGAGCAGATTTTGTTGTCTTCTCCTCTCTCATCAATAGTCGTTTGTGGCCTCAAATCCATGGAATACAGTGGAGCGTGCTGATTAATTTTCTCTTGAATAAATTACTGGATGCATTCAGATCTTGCCAAGAGGTAGGTTTTCTGGTTCTTGGTCAATTTGTTCAGATTTCTGGTGAACTCTTGTCAGCTCTTCAGAATTCATTCTCTTGTATTGACCTTGGACGGAATGGAAGACCGTTTTCAGACTCATGGATTGTTTTCTTGTCCTGTTTTCTATGTTCATCTGCTTTAATATAAGAGTATGTTGTTTTCTCAGGGTTGCATTATACCATGAGTTTGTATTTGGCTGATTCATTGGTAATTATTAACAAGTGCTTAAAATACAACTATTTTGCTTTCTTAAAGCTTAATATATTCAGAAACACAGAGAAGTTGCAATGAAAACAGAAGTGTTAACTCTATCTATCCATGTGTATGTTCTACAACATAGTTTGCAATTCCAAAATTGCAGTGTGTTGTTGAAAAATATCTGTGATCCCTTTTATGTCTTGCTGTGTTCTCCCGTATTCAGACATGCTGTTGTCTTTTAAATTGAATGGGTTTGTTAAATAGTTGCTTTCCCACTCTCAGTTTTATTCTGTATCCTGGATAGTCATTAGTCTTGGCTTAAATGTTACGTCCTGGGTAATTTTTCCTTTCCCTATGTCATGTGTCCATTGCCTGTCGTGCAGGTTTAGTAGGAGAGCTTGTGCATTCTGCTGGAGGTAGCAAAGGAGTTGGTGGGCAGGGTCTTGTATGGTCTCACCTTCTGCAGCAGCTGGAAAGAGGCTACCTGAGCGTTTTCAGTTCTTTTTTATTAAAGGTAAAGGGGCGACTGGTTGGTGTTAGGGTCTTTCTCCTCTTTTGAACTGTCGTGTTCTAGCTGTAGATATGCTGTTTATTTTTGCTCTTCCTACTGGATACATAATTCATCTTATTGCATGTAAACCCTTCAAATAGAAAAGCATAGCACAGAGCAGAGTGGTTTTGTGTGGGCAGGTCTGAAGAGCACTTAGATATACTGTTCTGTGTAGTCAGTGTGTCTGGAGGAGGATTCGTGTTTGAAGCCTGCAGCTGTATTAGCACGCTGCTTGCATTCCTTAGTGGTGAGCTGTGGGAGTGACTCTGGGCATAGCCTCTTCCTGTAAGGTCTGCAACAACACCAGGCTGGCTGTGGTGGGTAGCAAAAATCTGGAGGAGTGTGTTGGGCTCTTTCTTTATCTGGTTATTATGTTACACTTCCATGATGACCTTCTACTGGAATAAGGTGGCAGGAGAAGTAAATAAAAACAATGTACTTTTTTTTTTTTAGCTACTATTTACTGTGCCAGGGTGCTCTTGGTTTAACTCTTTATTTTGGTCCTTGTATGAATCCTTTTACAAAGGATTGATGGCTGCTTTCATTTTCTGGCATACTATGGGGTGATTTTGGTCCATATTTTAACAGTAAATTGAGTAAAAGGACACTCTTGTTATCTTCTGGCTGGACCTCTGGGCTGACCCCATTGGCATGAGGTTTAACACGGTCAAATGCTGGGTCCTGCACTTGGGACACAACAACCCTATGCAGAGATACAGACTAGGATAAGTCTGTCTAGAAAGCTGCCTGGAGAAGGACTTGGGGGTGTTGGTTGACAGCTGACTGAATGTGAGGCAGCAGTGTGCCCAGGTGGCCAAGAAGGCCAATAGCATCCTGGCTTATATCAGAAATGGCGTGACCAGCAGGTCCAGGGAGGTTCTTCTCCCTCTGTACTCAGCACTGGTGAGACTTCTCCTTGAATACTGTGTTCAGTTCTGTGCCCCTCACCACAAGAAGGATGTTGAGGCTCTGGAGTGAGTCCAGAGAAGAGCAACAAAGCTGGTAAAGGGGCTGGAGAACAGGCCCTATGAGGAACGGCTGAGAGAGCTGGGGTTGTTTAGCCTGGAGAAGAGGAGGCTGAGAGGAGACCTCATTGCTCTCTACAACTACCTGAAAGGAGGTTGTGGAGAGGAGGGAGCTGGCCTTTTCTCCCAAGTGACAGGGGACAGGACAAGAGGGAATGACCTCAAGCTCCACCAGGGGAGATTTAGGCTGGACATCCGGAGGAAGTTTTTCACACAAAGGGTCATTGGGTATTGGAACAGGCTGCCCAGGGAGGTGGTTGATTGACCTTCCCTGGAGGTGTTTAAGGCATGGGTGGATGAGGTCCTGAGGGACATGGTTTAGTGTTTGATAGGAGCGGTTGGACTCAATGATCCGATGGGTCTCTTCCAACCTGGTGATTCTATGATTCTATGACCTGTTAGTCTTTATATATTTTGACCACATTTGAATATCAGTTAAGTTGTTGAAGGTGAGGCATTGTACAGTCTGTGTTATTGTTCTGTTCCAACAGCATTCAAACCTGTCTTGGACACCACATAACTTCATTCCGGTGTGGCTAGAAAATAATTTAAAATACTAAGTAAATAATTTTCATTGAGGATTTCCACAAAGCATTTATGTGGGTCCTAATATTTCAGCATTTTGCTCTCTTCCAGGTAAAATGGAAAACCTAGAAACTTATTTCCAGAAGTGTTAGTGAATTTATTTCTTTATATTTTCTGAAGAAGAGACTCAAATTGTTTGTGAATATCTTGCTGGACTCGGTAGATGTGTCTCTGCATGTTTCTTCCTTAAACTGTGGGTGTTTTCAGGTGGAGACAAGTGTATTGATCTAATTGTTGCTGTGAGGACATGCAATATCTCTCCGTCCCTCTTCAAGAAAAACATCCATTTTTCCAGACCCTCCATTCCCCTTGCTAGTGGTCTCCGTGAGGTGTCATGTCTGTTTTGGAAGCAAGGTGTTTTCAAAGTCCTAGAGCTGTTATCTGATGGAACTTGAAAGACTTAGAACTTGAAAGGACTTAGAAAGAGAAAGCTGTAGAAACAAGAAAAGCTGTAAAGTAAAAAACAACAGCAGCGGTAACTTGCTTTAAAATACCGTTAATGAGCAGTAAGCAGCAATTTTAGCACATATATGATATACATTTACAAAACTTCTATTTCTGCACATTTCAACCTTCCAGAACAGGGCGTGTGTTGGCTAGGATAGTCTGTCTGTAGGGACCTTGGATATGTTGTCTGCCTGGAATTTGAGCCAAATGTGGATTTACCAGGGGTTAAGAGCACCCTGAGCCTTTTCTCCTCATTTGCTCTGTGTGCTGTAATCCCATGTCTATGCCATGCATTTTGCAGAATCTCCACCCCAGTTCTCTTCCTGTCTCTCTCCACCTCTCTGGTTTTCTTTTTTAGGTTTATATTCAACACTGTCTGCGAGCTTGTGACTTCCCATCATTGGACATTTCTGCATACCTATACCAGACAGAGAGAATTTCCTGTTTAAATTGAATTTTTGGCTAGTCCTGCTTTTCTGCATGTCATCAATGAAATATGTAATGTTTGTCTGTTTCCTATATTAAATAACTTCTGCCTGAGCTTTCTCACTTCCAGAGAGGTCTTTGTCAAAGCTGTGTAGGAGGAAAGTGCATAGCCATGGTAGGCAGAACATGCACTTACTTGTCAGTTAGCCTTTGTAGGGTCAGCTACTCTATATTGCACTTTAAGTAATAATTCATTATTGTACAAAAGGAAATGGGAAGTCCATATGGAACACAACTTAAAAAAGAAGAGTTCTTATGAAAGTTATCTATGAAACACTTAAATAGTGAAATAATTATTTTTTCATCTCTTCAAATTAATGTCAGCTGTTGCAAATACAGATCCTCTCAGGTATTAACAGTAATTCTGGAAAATCTGGTAGGAGAAAATGGTATAGGTTTAACTCCAAGACAAAGCCTAGAATTCTTAGTTAATTTTGAATTGGGTACTTCATGAAGGAGCAGGGACTTTACTGACTTGATTTGAATTGTGTTAAGCCTTCAGGTAGAAGTTGTCTCGTAGATGTCCTCAATAGTAGCTCATAATCCATCCATCAGTGATGAAGCCATTTTTGCTTACAAAATGTTTAATCACCTGAGTAAATGGTTCTCAAAACTACAGTTTGGTGCTATTTATGACAGAATATGAATAAGGTAACTTGGTCTTCTTGTGGGACAGAAGTTATGTCTTACAGTTGTTTTAAAGTCACAGACTGAAACTTCACTGTCAAGAATATCCTGTGTTCTTATAATGCACACTGTTTACTAGCAGTAATTAATTTGTTTCTTTCCCTTTTCCAGCATCTTTGAGGATGAAAGCATGAAACTACGCCAGTTGAAGCTAGAGAATCAGGTAAATGATAGTGCAGAAGCTGGTAAAAGTAAGTACAGAAAAACAAGCGTTAGCCACCTGGAAACTTGAGAAATGAGGGAAATGCTAAAAATGCTTGGCCTAAAGAATACAAACAAGAATTCCTTGCTGACATCTTTCTTTAAATATTTTCTTGCCTTTTCTTAGTTTAAGTCAACCTTGCCATGACTCATGGGCTTGATTATTTTATTTTATTTTATTTTATTTTATTTTATTTTATTTTATTTTATTTTTCATGTGTCCTCTCATTTGATTGGGGTTGAGTCACCTCAAAGCAGAAACAAATCAAAAGAAAGGAAGGCTGCAGGGAATTACCCATTTTAAGTGTCAAAGGAAAAGAAAAAGTTTCCCTGAGCTATAGGAAGATCCCCCTAACACTGTTGTTGAGAAAGATTTCCAGCATCTTTTGACTGTTTCTTTTTCTTACAAAGGAAACCTTTACAGCCAATCATTTGTCAAATATTAGGTTATAGGTCTCAGTTTTTAAAGCACTGTTTGCTGGATGCTTATACCACCACATTCTTCAAAACAATAAAGTATCCATCTGTAATATTCTTCTGTGAAATTTTAAGCGCTTATAAATAGATTAGATGATGTGAGGTTATGATTCTCTGGCTGGCCATTTCACATGAACCACAGATCATTGTCTTGCATTATATTCATCTGTGCTCAAATTAAGATGATTTTTAGAAAAGTTCTGTATCAGCTGCATATCATTAAATCCAAACATAACGGTCTTCAGGTGACTGTTGCAGTCTCTTTACCATAACTTGTTCATTGTTTCTAGTCTGATTTTGCTTAGCTTTGACTTCAGACAGTGGATTTATTACCAGTTTTATATGTTTGTTTATAGGCATTTATCTAAAACGCTACAGGGCCAAGGAGTAAAATGTATCTTTATTCATATATGTGGAAACTAGGAAAATCCTTTTTCCTATAGGCTATCCAGTAACACTTCTTTGATTGGTGTTTGTTTGGAATTCTTTTAAAAGAAAGCATTAGTTCAAGTAATCAATAAAAGAGCATTTAGTGCCAAATGCCACTCACTGAGAAGTTCCAAAACTACGGATGGTCTTACTGCTTGGTGATGCACCGCAAAGACTTGAGTGATAAGATGGTAGTGTCAGGCACTGTGGTGAATGAATACCTACTTTTCAGTCCTTGCCATGGGGATTCCTTGCTATTTTTCCAAAACAAAGTTGCCGGGCTGGGTGGAATTCATTCAGAACAGCTGTCACTTGAATCATGAAGCAGGGATTTTAAGTATTTCATACCCTTTTGCAAGTTTGTTTCAGACTTTAATATGGTTGAGATTGCATTCATCTGCAAAACCAATATCTAGAAAATGTCATCAAAATATCTTTTAATACCACAACCCTTCCTTGCAAATGAGATTTGTTGAGAAATTCTAACATTGTCTGATTTAGGGTAGTATATTTATGTTTGAATATTAACTTCTAAAACCTACTTTTAACTGAGTAGTATGGTGTACTCTAAAGAAATAGAGGTCAATAGGAGATTGCTGTCAGATATGATGGACACACTGGTGATTGTAACTGATGCCCAGTTTTGATTAATTTGTCCTAAACATTTATAGGAATTGGGATAAAAAATGCAAAATATTTTGATTCAGCAGGATCATATTTAGAAACTTTGGCCATGCAGAGAATCTGGAATAAGCATTTGCCACAGGTAAGACATATGCCTACCCTCTGTCTTTATGATGGGTTTGGAATACCCAGCAACTGCAGTAAAATAGTATTTAAAATTATTAATGACTTGAAGTTCCATCTGTGGACCAACTCTGCCTACCTGGATGCTTTTAGGTAGACTACTGCCTTTACCTTGAGGAGAGAGCATATGGCTACTCAGGCAGTGCTTACTTCCCAGCAGCAGACGTTATTTCCATGACTGTTGAGGCACCTTCAGCTCAAAATGCACTGCTGCCAGCTTCCCGTGGGTAGATAGCATGAAGCTGAAGGCATATATCTGAATGCATCTGCTGTAGTACTTACTCTTGACATGAAGTTTAATTAATGCCATCATCACTAGCATTGTCCTTGCTGCCTTAGCCTAAACTAAAGACCAGCTAAAGAATGATGAGGTTGTTTCAGAGCTAGGAAGGTGTTAAGGTAGGACCATGCCAAATAATAAGTAGTATGGTATTGTTCCTTCAAGGACAGAGTGGTTGGAACCTCCCTGCATACCATCTTCCCATTCACTACAGTTGTAGGAAGAATGTTAAACTAGTTGTCTGATTAGTCTGCTGTGATATATTCATATAACTTTTCAGCTTGTTGGTAACTTATTAGAACCAGAGTTGCCTTGTGACCTTTTAACCATTCTGTAGCCTGTGGTGCAAAGAAAATGTTTGTGAAAGTATTTAATACATGGGGTTCACAAAATACTACACAAAAAATGGTATTTTTCTAACTGTTATTTATTTAATGGATTATATGTTCTGGTGTCCTGTTCATGAACTATCTAAATTTTTCTGTTATAATATTATGTGAATTTTTACTGTAACACAGACCTGGAGGGAAAAGCTAACTAGTAGGCAAAATGACACAAAATAGTTTCCTTCTTTCCGCTTCATTTTAATGAGATAAATCTGAGAATACATAGTACTGAAGGCAATGCTGCTCTGCCACCTTACGTAGAGAAAATGAACTGCTACTATCTGTCCTGACAGTGGACTTGTAGATATTTGTCCATCACAATAGGCAAAGTAGTAGAGAGAAGCCTTTTAAAATCAAATTAAATTAACATTAAGTTTTGTCACTTTGATTATCCTGAAGTTTTTACGAGAAGGTCAGTCACATCTACCAGCAGTAAAGTGTATGTTACAGTATAAACTAATGTGATCTCATTGGACTGGTGAGCCCTAGAAACTATTAGATGAAAGAGAATGTAAGAAAAACAAATTTTTAGACTGGTGAAGCAGTGAAATGTTTTAAAAAAGCTCATCTAAAGCTCGCTTTGAAAGTTGTTATATCTTATATTAATCCAAATTAGATTTCCCATGCTAGCAGCAGCTGTGTACTTTCTTATTGCCTTTAGGACGTGTCTGTTTTATTTTTCTTGTCTGTTTGTCAGCGAAGACTTGGCAACAACTTTTCTTAAATCCTTATTCTGAGTACGAGGTTTTGATTCTTTTTTTCCCCTCTCTCCTGTTGTTTAAACTAATTGTAAACTATTACAACATTTTTTACTGTTCCTCAGCATTAACTTAACATCAAACAAACAACACAAACTTGTGTTGTAAATTCTTCTGGAGGTCTGACTATCTGGAAAACAAATTTTATCTGTAATTAGCACTTTATAAGAACTTGATTTCCACTGTCATTTTCTTCTTTCTGTACTGAGGTGATATGTTCCTTTGCTTTCTATGTAATTTTTGCCCTGTAGGACAATCATTGTCAATAATTCTGCTATAACAAACATTAACTACAGTCTGGTCTTCAAAATTTAATTGCAAGTTTAAATATAGGTAATTTTGGATTGGTTTTTGTTGTTGTTGTTGTCTATGTTTGGTATTTTTTTTGGTGGTTTTTTTCTTTTTTTAGATAAGTGCTTGAAATGTAGAAAGAATAAAAGATCAAGGGCTGCTGAGTTGTGGTGGAATTCCTCAGGGAGAGGTTGCCTCAGAAACTACCCTTAGTTGAGATAAAAAGCCTAATAGGAGAGGGAAGAACCAACAAGAGGGAAAAAAGTGTAACAGGAGAGAGAAGGGTTCCAAAAATGTCTGTGTCTCAAGTGGATTGAATTGCTGGTACTGTTTATCTGATAGATCCTTGGAGACTGAAAAGAATTTGATGGAGAAAGTACTTCTATCACCAAGAACAACTATCAGGGAATGTTCAGGTACCTAAGAAGCAGGCATGAATAAACTGCATCTACAGCAAGGATCTTGCACAGTGTTTGTATAGTGATGCATTACATTAATACTAGAGTATGATTTTTTCCTTCTTCATACATTGCCTTAACTTTTAAGGATTAAGTACAGCTGTGCTTAAAATGGTGCAGTCTCCTTATTTGTCTTGATTAAATTTTAGAAGTTATTTCTATCCTCATTTAGTAAGATATCATAAACATCACATGTATATGTACCTTGGGAGAGTAATGTTTTATTTTTTTTACATTTGGATTTACTCTTCATTCCTTTTAATCCTGAATTATATTGAAGAATTTTGCAAGGTAGATAAATTTTCCTTTTACTAGATCAGTCCTATTTTAATGACTGCCGTTCCCATGCTTCATTCCCTAAGTCTTATCTCTCAACAATAGTTTCTAGGAACTATTTGTTTTGAGTTCCCCCTATAAAATAATAGCATTTGAGAGAAAAGCCCTTTACTTTGCAAGTCCTGATTTGCCTTTGCTGCATTCTGACAGCATTTATAATACCTGTATATAACTGTAATGACAGAGTGAGTTCCAACTGAGGATTTTTAGAAGTGTTACACTAATAACAGCAAATTATTAATTCCCATATAATGCATTGGGCGAGAGCTTTCATCTTTACTCTGGCATTTGCAGATAGTCTTGGAGATAGCTCTTTCCTTGCAAAATCAGCTTAACTAAACAAAGCAGGGAGGGAAAATTACACATTCGCTGTATACATGGGAAGTTGCCCTAAACGATGGAATGTTTAGTCCAGTCATAACTTCAGTGGAAAGAGCAGAGAGTCCTTATGAGCTGTTTTGTCTACTTTGTCAACTTAACTAAGTAGGATGCTTGAAGTAATAAAATTGCATAAATATGCTGTATATTATGACATTCACTTCATTAAACTTTTCATATCAGATTATAAATGGCTGCTGAATTTGTCTGTTTGTATTAAGGATTGTTGCAGTGGAGACCGAATGAAAGGAGTTAAAATTATCTGTCCATGGTTTCAGGAGACATCTGAAAATAAGCAAGTGTCCACATCACTTATCAATAGGCACAGCAGACTGTCTAGGATTTTTTGTAAGAGATTACAAGAGTATTTTAGGTTTATTGGAGATCCTGATTTCCATGTCATTTGCATGTCATTGCAAATGGCTGAGATGTGGTTTCTACCTCTCTGGGTGTGGTTACTCATCCTAATTTCATGCTTTGTCTTTATTTCACAGAGAGCTCTTCTAGAGAAGAAGCAGAGGAAGAAACGTCTTGATCCCTTGATGGTACAGCCAAATCCTGAGGCAAAACTGCGTAGATCAAAGCCCAAAGGGTGTGAGGAGCAGACTCCTTTAGTAGGAACTCCTACCCCTTTCCACAGTGATGTTACCTTACATGGTAAGTGATCAAGCTGATTGCAACAATGTTCCTGAAAATGCCAGTACATGCATTTTATGTCACAGATGGCACCTACATTGCTCTGATAGTTGTCAAGTGATAAATAAAGTTGTTTACATAACTTTCTGTGTCTAAAAGTAGAATTGTAGTACAGTATAGTTGAGCAACATGGAACTGTAAAAACAAACAAAAATCTTATCATTAATTTTGTGACAGCTGAGAATCTTCAGGTGCTTTTGAGCACATACTCCATCTCAAGATCATGTATGGCTGAAAGATAAAGTAGCGAAAAGCAAAACAAAAGTCTTAAGAATACTGATTTAGGATTTTGCTGGTTTTTAGCTCATCTGTTGCTTTTGATGGACTTCAGGGAGACAACTGAAACATGACAACTGAGCCACAGTGGTCCAGAAAGTCACAAGCACAAAGTGATATCAGAGCCAAAGGCAATAACCTAGTGGTCTCAGAACATTACAGTAAAATAGTGACCATTCTGTTAGGAGTGAAAAGAAATACAGTGGTGAGAGCCTTACAACTTCCATGTTGCAGGGATGATAAAAGAGCAGCATTGAAACCCATACATTCCAGTGAAGTGTCAAGAAGTAGTTTGAGACCTAGGATTCCATCAGCCTATCAAGAAAGCAGCAGGAAACATCCTAATGCTTTGAGATGCATGCTGTTGCAGGGCATTGTGATACCGCTGTTATTATATAACAGTGAATTAATGTGTAGAGTGGAATTTTAAAACTCCAAACCAACCAGTGTTACCTTATGTGAAGAAAACATTTGGAACTATGATATCCCCTGTCTTCTGAATGTTTTTGTTGTTCTCCCGATGTCTTTCAGGATCATCGATAGGATGTAGATGAGAGTAGTGATATGGATGGTAGCATTTATGTGTTTAAAATCATGTGGGAGAAAGCTTCTGTTAAAAGACGCTTTTAAGTCAAGAAGAAGAGAATGAGAGAAAAGATTGATGTCACTTCTAAGTTAGGAAACTTCCATAGTACTGAAACTACAAGAAAGAAAATTAAAAGCTAACTGCTTTCTTACATGCCTCTGTAGTTCTGAAGCTTCCTCAGTACAAACAAATCGTGGTAACAAGTCATAATGTCAGTAAACATGTCAGAAACCTGGTGACTAGATAAAACAGTAAAGTTTTAAGAAGGAAAACAGTGGGAAAGCAAGAAATCTAAAGATAGAACTACACTTATATATCATGTACTGCACAAACATGTTTTGAGTATTAAGCCAGAACCTGACATCAAGATGTCTCCACCAATTACGAAGTGCAGTGCACAGCTGTGTAGCATGTTTAAATGCGGAAATTTCAAAGATAGAAGGCATACATTTACAGTTTTTTCTGCCTATGACTGTACATAGTTTTATCAAATTGATTTGTGGTGTTTGTTGTAGAGCACTCACTTCTTAGCAGAGAAGCAAACAAGGGGAGCTTAAATGAAGAACCATCCTGGGATATGTCTTTAGCTGTAAATAATAGACTTTAGCATTCAGTTTCATTTTGGCTTGCAGGTGTTGATGGACCAGCTGCTTTCCTGAAATCAGAAGTGCAAGATTTGGGAACTAAGCTCCAAAATCTTTCTGCTGGATGTTCTAAAACAGAAGACAACGCTGATCAGGAAAATGATGGTGAAGCTCTAACAGATTCAGCAGGCAAACCAGATCTGCAAGAAATCTTGCAGAAACGAGGTAAGAGTTGATTACAGGCAAAGGTCTTTTGGGGTGCTATTCTACTTCTTATAAATTGGAAAATATGAGGAATCATGAGATAAGTGTCTGTATGATATTACTTGTAAATGCAGAGCTAGTAGATTCTACTGCACATAGAAATGCAGAACTACAGTTCCTTCTTCTGATATTAATTTTAACATAGTAATTATGATTGAAGGTTTATCAGTCACTGTATAATTTCTGGCCTTTCCTGTGAAGTTTGTGACAAAATGCGTACTTCACATTTTACTCAAATGTGGAGTATTTTTATTCCAGATACATGATATCTGGATATGATGCTTGAGTATTTTCAGCAGAACCCTTTTATAGACAGTAGATGCCATAATTTAGCTGTATAGGAGACTGACAGGAAGAGTGTTCTTCCTGAGTCGGAGGCTGTTACAATCAACAGTTTTAGTTTTATATTCATAGTTACATCGAGTAGTTTCCCAGTGGAGTGTCCCTCTCTCTCTGCCAAGTATCTTATGTTGCTGCCAGTACCACAGGAAACCTTTTTTGGTTCATACAGCTTAAGCTGTTTGCAGCAAAATAACAGCTAGTGCTTGTTATGGTATACAGCTTGTTTTTATTTTGCAGAGCCCATGTCCCAGAATGTTTCCACTTTGTGTTAAGATACTTCCATGTGCAGAAATACTTCCATTCCATTGTCAGATGCAGCAGCTGCTTACCTATGGAGAGCAACATTACACAGTAG
This sequence comes from Coccyzus lansbergi, assembly GCA_033558105.1. Classification (NCBI taxonomy): domain Eukaryota; kingdom Metazoa; phylum Chordata; class Aves; order Cuculiformes; family Coccyzidae; genus Coccyzus; species Coccyzus lansbergi. Next base: position 3,991,967 of record JAUMJK010000229.1, read on the forward strand.
TTAGGAAAGGAAGTGGAGAGTATGCAGAAACTTCAGGGGAAATTAATGGAGGTAGAATATAAACAGTGAATTTTGAAATTGGCCAGGATACTAGGGTTAACGCCTTTCCTCTTTCCAAACGTGCTTTGGGAAGTTACTGACAGGTTGTAAAGAGTGCATTTTTCTATTTCTTCTGAGACAAAGAACTTCCATCAATGCCCTTTCTATGCAATGCCATATTGGAGCACTGTTACAATATTGTCTCTCAGAAAACAATTCATCTTGGCAAGCTGAGTGTGTTAATTTGCTGTAGTTCTTTATGTGTTTTTCCATTCTACAGCCAAATTGAAGAATGGAGTCACGGGAAAAAATTATACAGTGCCAAGTGGAAGGAAACACCAAACAGCAATGTGTACAGAAGCAATTTATAAATGTCTTTATCCAAAGTTATTTTAATTATATATCCGTAGTCATCACTATATTACTGTGCTTAAGATTAAACAAATAAGTCCTGGAACCAACTCAGTCTGCACTTGTGTTTGAAAAATCAAATCATTAATATTCATTAGACCTGAGTTATTGCTACTTATGTAAGAATAGGAGGGGCTCTTATTGAAAAATTTTCATGTTAAGTGTGTATAAGACTAAGGGCAAATGGTAGAGGGTGTAAACTGTACATAGTCCAATTTACAGGATACTGATCTTGATTTCCTATTTTTGTTCTTAAGACATGGAGGACTTTTTTCACAGAATCACAGAACAGAACAACCAGGTTGGAAGGGACCCATCGGATCTTCTAGTCCAACCATTCCTATCTAACACTAAACCAAGTCCCTCAATACCTCATCCACCCGTGTCTTAAACACCTCCAGGGAAGGTGACTCAACCACCTCCCTGGGCAACCTGTTTCAATGCCCAATGACCCTCTGCGTGAAAAACCTCCTCCTAATCTCCAGCCTAAATCTACCCTGGCGGAGCTTGAGGCCATTCCCTCTCATCCTGTCCCCTGTCACTTGGGAGAAGAGCCCAGCTCCCTCCTCTCCACAACCACCTTTCAGGTACTTGTAGAGAGTAATGAGGTCTCCTGTCAGCCTCCTCTTCTCCAGGCTAAACAACCCCAGCTCTCTCAGCCGCTCCTCATAGGGTCTGTTCTCCAGCCCCTTCACCAGCCTCGTTGCTCTTCTCTGGACTTGCTCCAGAGCCTCAACATCCTTCTTGTGGTAAGGGGCCCAGAACTGGACACAATATTCAAGGAGCGGCCTCACCAGTGCTGAATACAGAGGGAGAATCACCTCCCCAGACCTGCTGGTCACACCGTTTCTGATACAAGCCAGGATGCCATTGGCCTTCTTGGCCAAATGGGCACACTGCTGGCTCATGTTCAGTCGGCTGTCGACCAACACCCCCAGGTCCCTCTCCTCCAGGCAGTTTTCCAGCCAGGCTTCTCCCAGTCTGTAGCTCTGCATAGGGTTGTTGTGCCCCAAGTGCAGGACCCGGCATTTGGCCGTGTTAAACCTCATGCCGTTGGACATTGCCCAGCGGTCCAGCCTGTCCAGGTCCTCCTGCAAAGCCTCCCTACCCTCCAGCAGATCCACACTTGCACAGAGCTTTGTGTCATCTGCAAACTTGCTAAGGATACCCTCAATGCCCTCATCCAGGTCATTGATGAAGACATTGAACAGGACTGGACCTAGCACTGAGCCCTGGGGAACACCACTTGTCAATGGCCTCCAGCTGGACTTAACACCATTTACCACTGGCCATCCAGCCAGTTTCCTACCCAGGAGAGTGTGCGTCTGTCCAGGCCAGAGGCTGACAGTTTCCGTAGCAGAATGCTGTGAGAAACTGTGTCAAAGGCTTTACTGAAGTCCAGAAAGACCACATCCACAGCCTTTCCTTCATCCAGCAGCCGAGTGACTTTGTCATAGAAGGCGATCAGGTTGGTTTGGCAGGACCTGCCTCTGGTAAACCCATGTTGACTGGGCCTGATCACCCGGTTCTCTTGTAAGTGCTTCATGATAGCACTCAAGATCACCTGTTCCATGACTTTCCCTGGCTTTTTTTTGTTTGAAAATATGCAAAATTAATTCAGTGACAGCATATACTAAGCATCATGTAATACCATGTAAATTATGTATTCATAAAAGCCTCACAGCTGCTTAATCATCTGCACAATGACAGCTGCAAAATGTTGCTAGGGGTTTGTCACAGGTTATAAGGCCTGGAAAGCAATATAGCACATGAAGAAAATCAGCAATTGAAACAACAGAAATTAATTAGAATAGCGAGAGTAGGTTATCTGTCATATATGAGTTAGTGATGCCATGAATTCATGACACCTTCTTTCAGAGGTTACCTGTGTGATGCTCTATTCTGACAGGAATTTCAGGCAGTCTGAATTTTGATGAGGACACAGAAGAGGAAGACGCTAGTAAGAAAACAGTATCTTGTTCACCGCATCCTGAATCTGAAAGGCCTAGTTCTGCAACTAGTGAGAAATCTTTTTCAGTAAGTGTCTTGAAATCCATTTCTGGCAAGAGCTGGGTACGTGCTTGATTTTAGTATTAACCTTTTGAGCAGTGGATTAAAATATAGTAGTTGCAACTACAGTAGCTAGCATACTAATCCCTGAAGGCAGAGGAAGGTTGTGATTGCCAGGTTATCTTACTGAAGGGTCAGGGAGTTAAACACAAATACCTAGTAATGATCAAAGGAACAATGGTGGGTGGAGAAACCCAAGTAGCCTAATTGGTGAAGATGGGAACACAATATATGAGTTATTCTTGTGACCCTCAAAGGAGGCAGATTAGGCCATTGTCTCTGGTGAAACATCCACCAAGATGACTCAGAGAAACTCTGAAATTGCCATGCAAACTTGAGGGATTGCTGCCTGGAGATTTCTAGCATTTATTTTGGGATGTGAGGGGAACAGAATTTTGGGATGGAACAGAGAATTCTGGGAATTGACAGAATTATTTTATAGGGTGTTTAGGGGAGTGGACTCAAGAGGGAAAATGAAGGTGTTAAAGTGGATTCAGAACTAAGAAGCATGAGAAAATAGGGAGTACAGGCACCAGATTCATGTAAACACCTGCAAGACAGTATGCTTGTCTGGCCAAGACTTGTGCCTGATTACTGCAGCATGTCCTGCCATTTTCTAAAATTCAATTTCTAGGTATATCCTGTGTGAACATTGTTCCTCTGTGTGTGAGAGACAAACACATGCGTACATACGTACTTAGGCTGAAAACTGTATGCTGGACTAGCCACTGAGCTGGAATACACCAGCATGAGGAAGACCCAGGGTCTTGAGCCAGTGGCCAGATAAAAGGACAGAGAGTTTGGGCGGGGATGCTGGACAGTTTTAAATGTCCATGCTACTATTCCGAAGACCCACATGAGCATATTTGTGACATGACTGTGCTACTCTAGTGGGAGAGTAGTACAAGAGGTCTGGGTGTTACCTACGTGGCAGACTGGGCTGTGGGTGCCAGCTGCTTGAGATAGGAGTGGGGAGTGCTGGAGGGAGAGGTGAGGGTCACTACTGTCTCTGTGTGTATTCATTCAGACTTCCTACTGACAGTACTTGGGAATGGGGCTAGATAAGCAACCTCATATCCAAGGCACGGTAATGGAGACTCTCCTGGGTTCTTGCAATCCACAAGATTCAACTGCCTCCTCTTAAGAGAAAATTACTGTAATGAACTTTACCAGATTTCCATTAGAATTCCAGTTCCTTTGGTGACCCCAACTTGCGTCCTGACTGTATACGTTGCTCTAAGGTTCTTTCAGCATTTAATTGGGAAAGTTTCACCATCAGCTTACTCTGTTTCTGCTACCATTCTGAGCCAACATAATCTTCTCAGTGCTTCTTTCAGTTACAAAAACCCCAACATGTCTTACTGCAGCATTTATCAGTCAAGCTTATCATGCTGCCTTATTTCCCACACAGTGTTAGAAGTTCTAAAAGCAGAGAGGCTCTTTGTTTAGAATCTCATCCTATTTTCCCATTCCTAGCAATTCAGTCATCTCTGGTTTATGGGTACTTTTTCTCCCCTTCCCTTGGAGGGCTAGTCTTTAATCAGAGCAAAAGTCTTCAGCCACTTTCTTCAGAGAAACACAAATGGTCTCTGGTTTAACTTCCCTTTCCCAAATATCTTCTTGAGACATAAGATCTTCTGTTTCAACAGACTGTTCTTTTCCTGGGGAATGCTAGAGACTCTGATCTGATATTAATTTGCTAACATGATTGTTCTTCCCACAGGAAACAGGTGCTTCCTGTAGTCCATCCCCTCAGGCAGATGTACAGCTGGGAGAAGTGGAGAACTTGGAGGATTTTGCATTACGCCCTGCACCCCGTGGTATTACAGTCAAATGTCGAATCACTAGAGATAAGAAGGGAATGGACCGGGGCCTCTTCCCTACTTATTACATGCATCTGGAAAGGGATGACAACAGAAAGGTATTGGAAGCAGCACACAGTATGTTGGTTATTGTACTCTTACCACTGCTACTTTTGCTGAAAAGGAGAGCTTCTGTTAAGAAACCAGAAGTTGAGGAGAGCCAGCATGAAGATTAGGACAGCTTATAATTTGGCCAAGGCAGTAAGGAAGGAATTGGCAATTTTGAAAGCCATGATACAATGAAATATGAAATTTAAAATGTGTAAAAATGCCAGAGATAAAGAAGAGCAGGGAAACTGAGCTGCTCCTGAAGAAAAGGAGGGAAGACTAGAAAGAACAACTGCATTAAATCCGGACTGCTGAATGAGCTGATTGGAAGGGCAGGATTTTGGGGGATGTACTTGTGGAAGAGATCAAAATGGTGGAGACGGTAATAACAGTACAGAACAAAGAGGGGAATGGATGTAGGAAATAGAGAGATAACACTTTGGATAGCAGTGCCTCTGCATTCTTACAAAGCTCCAGTCTTGATCAAGGTTTTGTATTTCCAGACATTCCTTCTTGCAGGGAGAAAACGAAAAAAGAGCAAAACATCCAATTACCTCATATCAGTTGACCCAACAGATTTATCCCGGGAAGGGGAAAGTTTCATTGGAAAACTCAGGTGAGAACCATGGATGAAAACTACAGGAGTAGCTGAATTTTCATTTTAGTTGAGGAGGGATGATGAATAGCTGACATCAATTCAGACAGAATGAACTCACATATTTCTGCTTAATGTAATCTATATTCACCCAGGTTGGCAATTCAGAAAAGGTATTCTGGCTTGATGCTTTTCCAGGATAGGTTACAGGCTCAGCTCACCAGGGGCACTTAGTGGAAGCTGCTTACTGAGGTGACAATAAGAAGATTCAGATTGCAAGAGATGTGTGTTTCACTATGCTGTACAAATACTTTGAGATGATGACAAAACTTTCTACTGATGTCTCTCTTTCTCTGTCTTTCCATAACTTGACATTAGATCAAACCTCATGGGAACTAAATTTACAGTCTATGACCATGGAGTTAGCCCAGTCAAAGCACAAGGTCTAGTGGAAAAAGCTCATATGAGACAGGAGCTTGCAGCTATTTGTTATGTAAGTAGTGCCTCTCTCCTTTTGTCCCTTTCTTTTTTGTCACCTGGTTGCTAAGGAAACAAGGATTACAAAATCATGCTGCCCAGCAGCCTCCCCCACTTAATTCTGGAACCACCTGACCAATATCAGCCAGATACAACAAAGGGGAAAAAAAGCCTCAAAATTAAGTTCTCAGAGGTTATGGAAATTGATGCTGGGAGGAGAGACCCAAACTGACATTATGAAGACCTTATTGCTTGGCCTGTTGTTCAGTGTGTGGCCAGTTAGCACCTCGTCTACACTGGAGCCAGCCATGACATGGACTGCCTCTTGCCCAGCTGGTATCTGGTGGATGCTAAGAAGGAACTGTGAGTACCCTGTGAAGTAGAACTATTTTTTGCAGAACCAAAGGCATTCAGATGGATAGTAATGAGCTGGTGTTACTGCAGTGGCAGCTTGATTTTGGTAAGAATGTGGTTCCAGAGGAAATGGTGATTCACTAGCCCTGTCCGAAAGATGTTTTCTTCTTCTGGTCTTGTGGATCACCTCAGTGTAGGCTTCAGTGTGGACACAGGCACTTGTGGACACTCTAGAATTATGTTTCTCTTCCCATGACACGTTGTTTCATATTCCAGTCCTTAAGTTTGAGCAAAATTTGTTGTTCTTTACAAAATAATGGCCAGTCAAGCAGAAGGAGTTTTAGTTTTGTCACAGGTACAGCAGCAGAAATTTAAAGGTGCTTTAGCGTACTGGAGCGTGATCTTGATTTTTTTTTTTTTTTTACCGTGGATCTTAATGACACTTGGGGAAAAGTAGTGGATGTGATAATTCTAGTACTAGTCTGTTTACAGAAGCATCACTAGATGTTTTCTTTGTATACAATAGTCTTCAGTTCTGTATCTAACCATACACAGCCAAGTGTTAAAATGAGTACAGCAAATAATATAAAGTCAGCTCTTCAGATTTCTTTACTTCTGTCTACAAGAAGTTCATAAAGTTTATATATGAATAAAATGAATACCCTCATTCTCATATGTATCCATAGATTCGTTTGAAGAGAAATGATAGAGGTTGCAACTCCAGAGACCTTTTGTTCTGTGTCAGCAAAATGCCCTAGTATGTTAGGAGAAGCTGTATCACTTCTGTCAATCAGTTCAGTACTTCTAAAAGATTCTAGCTTTTCAATTGGTCTTTGGGAATTTTACGGGTTGTTACTGACATTCTTACAGAACACTTGAAGTGGACCATTGGATCTTGGTTGACATTGTTAAATGGACGGTTTGAGAATACCAAGATGTTTCCATTGCTTCTTATACTCAATCCATTTGAAACAGTCTCCTGCAGTGCTCTAGAAAAATCTGCTTGTCTTAAGAGTGAAGCTGGGACAGGTGTTGAATTACTTTGCCTTCTGGGTCTGTTCTTAATCATGTATAAAAGAGCATGATTTGAGAGAAAATTGTATGTATGCTCTTAAACACAAGTAACAGCATCCTCCAGGAACATTTTAACATAGATGGTGATACATGCATAACATATACTCAGGTCGAAGACATTTGCCTTTTATGACACTTAAGGCTTGTTCATTAGCAAGATTTTAGCACGTTTTTGTCTCAGATGCAAACACTTGGGCCTAGAAATTGCACTTAGAACCATAGAATAGTTTAGATTGGAAGGGACCTTAAAGATCATCTAGTTCCAACCTCCTGCCCATGGCAGGGACACTTCCCACTATATCAGGCTGCCCAAGAACCCATCCAACCTGGCCTTGAACACCTCCAGGGATGGGGCAGCTACAGCTTCCCTGGGCAACTTTTGCCAGTGCCTCACCACCCTCATCACGAAGACATTCTACCTTACGTCTAGTCTAAATCTCCCCCTCTCCAGTTTATACCCATTGCCCCGTGTCATATCACCTTTGTGAACAGTCCTGCCCCAGCCTCCTCGTAGGCCCCAAGATGCAAAGGAGAGGAGACACGTCAGATGTCTCAACAGTTTGCTCCAAAGAAACTCATCCCTGTTGAATACATTGCATTTCTGTCCTTCTGAGCACAAAATTCCCAGGCACTGATAAGTCAAGACAATTCCCAAAGATACATTGTAAAGCAAATTCCCTTCCCAGCGCTGTCAGCGGAGAAGCCCGGGGGGACTCCAACCCCTTCTCCAGCAGATCCCGGCTGACGCACGCATCCCATCTCACTTGTCTGATTTAATTATGAATGTTCCAATAGGATAAGAGATGCACTCTAAACTAGGTAATATTATTTATGTCTTTAACATGGTTCTCAAAATAGGAAAGTTATTCTTGGTGATGAAACACAATTGAAGTAAAATAATTGCTACTATAGATGTAGCTAGCAAAACCCCAATATAAATGTGGTTTCAAGTTCAGTTTTGCTGTCTTTCGTTCATTGAGATGGAGTATCTCATATACTGAAAGTAATTTCTTTCTTTGTCTTTCAGGAAACCAACGTGTTAGGATTCAAGGGTCCCAGAAAAATGTCTGTGATCATTCCAGGAATGAATATGAATCATAAGCGAATTCCAATCCGTCCAAGAAATGTGAGTTATGGAGTTTCATCATGTTTCAGATCAGAGGAAGAGGTTTAACTTTCTCGTAGACATCTGGGTTTAATGACAGTCTTTTAGAGCAAGGTTGTTAATACCTAGGGCTTTAGCAAGTCTTGTGGAGAGTAACACCTAAAGGTGATGATTAATTTGTTCTTCCCTCTTACTTAATTTGTAGCCTTCTGAATAGTGTTTGTGTCCTTACTTGTCCTTTGGTCAGCCTAAATATTATTTGTTTGGCTGTTGCAGTGGCTAGTGAATGTTGATGCTGTTACACGTACAACACTTCTTCATGGGTTGAAGCCTGTTATGCTGAGAGTTGGATGAATACAAAACAACCTTGCTTATCCCAGGAGCTCACATTCTCAGCCAGCGTATGAATTAGAACAGATAAATAATAAAGAGATGTGGTGGTATTCTGATGTAATAGCAAGAGGGTAAATATACTTTTGATCAGAATGTTGTCAGGCTTCTTGTAGGAATCACACAAAAGGAGGATCCCTTAAGGAGGAAGTAGAGAAAACAAAGATATAATGACTAGTAAGGATTTCTTGTAAATATATTATATATGGATATATATACATACATATGTACATAGGGGGTGTACTAACTAAATTTTACAGAACTGTATCTGAAGGTATGTTAAAGAGTATGATGAAAGTTGTCCAGTTCCCTTAATCTGGATTTTGAGTTTGGTGTGATAGAAGACCAAAAGCTGCCAACTGTAAAGATATGTCAGTGTTTTAAGCTAGAAAATGGTGTTTGCAGCCGTGTTGTAAGTAGGTATGAGCAGGACAAGAGTGTATTTGTTGAGGTCAGAGTGAAAAGTTTTCAAGTGTGAGAATTCAAAGTCACGAGAGCCTGGGAAATTTTATGAATTAATTTTGTGCACACGAGTTTTTGACAGAGTGCACACGTGAGAGAGGCAGTGCTCAAAAGCAGAGCCCTTTCAAATCTGATAATAAATATATTTATTTTGAACAGGAACATGAGAGTCTGCTATCAAAATGGCAAAATAAAAATTTAGAGAACCTAATTGAGTTGCACAACAAGGCTCCAGTCTGGAATGATGATACTCAATCCTATGTTTTGAATTTCCATGGGAGAGTCACTCAGGCGTCAGTGAAGAACTTCCAGATTGTCCATGACAATGACCGTAAGAGTCTGATAGAGAGTGTGTGTGGATTATTTCAGCAGGGAGAACCCAATTTATTTCATCAAGTTTGGGAGAAATAGGACATTCTTGCTGGAGAAGGTAGCCTGGGTGATTACTGGGGACTTTTCACCTGTCTAGAAAATTGTATAAGGCCTCCCATTTTCTGGGGTGGGTGCAGTGACTGCTGTCCATTGCTGCAGCAAAAGAGGGAGCAACACACGCTTCCTGAAGGGAAAGAAAAGGATTAATATGGCACCGTTATCCCAACAGAAGAATGGTTTGAGCTTTGGTTGTGAGAAGAAAGGTAATCTCTAGAATAAAACAGTCACTTGAGAGAACAGATTTCAAGGCCATTCTGGTGAAAATAATGATGTATACACCAACCACATACATATAGGACTGCCAGGTTGAGGTGGGCTTCTTTTTGTTTTTTTCTTTGCTTCACTGTGAAATTGTCCCTGAATCTTTCTTTTCTCCCCAGCTGACTACATTGTGATGCAGTTTGGTCGTGTAGCTGAAGATGTGTTCACTCTGGACTATAATTATCCTCTCTGTGCTCTTCAGGCCTTTGCTATTGGACTCTCCAGCTTTGACAGTAAATTGGCCTGTGAATGACAGACAACATACTTGAAATGTGGAACTCCCATCCCTTCATCTTCTTGTAAGAGTTTCAAGTGGAGTAATGAAAAGCATGTTGGGGTGAAAGGGAACCAAAGGACAGACTTCTGCAGGCTTATTAGAAAACAGGCCTCAGAGCATTATAGTAGTTGACCGTAGACCATCTTGGGAGACTGTCCCAAGACTGAGCAGTCTCTGTATGTGTTGTGGAAGAACAAGAAATATGGGTGATGTTTTTGTTAACAGCTTTGATTCTCTTTTCAGAATCCTTGTAACACATGCTACATGAAAGCGTGTTAAGGAATTCAGCCCACTAAATGGAACCCCTTGCAGCTAGAATTAGGAAAATAACAGTTCAGTGTTCATACACCTTGGGACTTCACAGTGCCCCTGGAGATACTTCTACCGAACTGATCAAGAGCTCTTGAATTCCTGACCAGATGAGCTCACAAAAAGAGAGGACAGTTACTGGCAGCTACATTTTTGCCCTGTGTAGCATTTTCCTGTCTGACAGGACAGTCAAATGTGGAAGGATTCAGGTTATGGCTCTGTGCAACCTTAGATAACGATCAACAAAATACAGAGCAGGAATGAAACATTGACTTAAATAAAACACTTTTGCTCTGTGGAATGATTTTCTATTAAGACTGATAGTCCTGTTCCTTTTCATTATGCTAATTGCTCCATATCCCTCAACAGCCTTTTACCAAATAAAGAACAATCAAATCTCAAATGCTCCCTTTTTAGTTTGTGATATTATATCTGTTGCTGTTTCTGTTATTCTTAACTATGTGAAAAATGAGACCAAATAGATGATAGAATCAGAGTGAAATTGGCAGAAGGTAGTATTGTAACAATATACAGTACTATTCCTGAAAAGCAGTGTTCTGATCAATTTAATCTCCACTGTAAGCTGATCAGAAATATTTTTAATTTGTTCAATGTTTGCAAGATATTTTTTTAGGAATAAGTTGGTGACTAATTTCAATTTTTAACATGCAAATATCTCCAACCATGACATTAAAGTAGATTTTATATAAATAATTTTAACCTGACTATAAGAAGGTTGCAGATATTTTCAAAGGCATCAGTAAGTTTTTATAAATGTATTGGGGCTTTGCAATGTGTCTTTCCTGTGTTCCATTTTGAATACTGGATGTACAATATGGAGACTGTAGGTCACAGCATGGAATGCTTCTTGATTCACATAGCCTTGATTCATCAGAGTGAATTGCTGCATACTGTGACATGTAAGCCTCAGTGGACACATATCTGTTGTGTACTAAAGCAAAGAACTATCTTGCTTGTTTCATGGTGGTTATGCATATTCATGACAATCCTGGAAAACTCTATTGAACCTCTATTGAGACAAGAATTAGGTGTTTGCCAGCTTTGAATATGGTCATTGTCAGCAGACTAGCTCTGTTTCAGGCTCCAAATCACCAGATTTATTGCTTTTGATATCTCAAGTCTTTGCAGTGGGTGGGTATCACTTGCTTTTTCAAAATATTGAAGCTTTGTGAAGACAGAAGACATTTCCTGATATTGCCAGGAGAAAAAGTATAGTAAGCTCTGTATTTAACTGTAAATTACACATTGCTGCTGAGAATTCTGTCTCACATATCTCTTGGGTTCCCATTCTGCATTAGCTGGTGAGGCATTGTCTTGAGATGATCTCATCAGCAGAGCAGTGGGCAAACAGAGATTGAATCCTGGATTTCTTTTGTGCCTTCATGTACTTCCTGCTCATCAGGCTGGGGACAAGACCTGGTAGCTTTTTTCAGTTGTGCTGTTCTGAGTTCTAGGCTGATGGCTCTGCACTCCCACTATGCATCCAGAAGAACTAAGTTTGTTACCTGATTGTTTTTCTGACTACAACTGCATGAACGAAATTGCCTTATGTTAGTTTGAGATGAAAGTAGAATGCTAATTTCCAAATTAACATGATTTTCTCTGTGCTACACAGCATCCCTTTATCCAGCTTTTGAGTCAGGCTCATCAGCAGTGGCTCTTCAAGCTATTTGTTGACATCCTAGCAGGGTCAGAGCCTCTAAGTCTCAGTTAAGTTATGCTGGCAGATTAACTGATTTAGTGCTCTTTTATCAGATACTGTTTTACAATACTTGTATTTATAACTTTTATATGTAAATGAAAATAAACTAATTTATATATTGAAAAGGGGTTTTTTTGGGTTTTGGTTTTTTTTTCATACATTTAGAGTCTAACCTTACATTTATCTCCTCCCTTCCTCCCGAACTCATCCTACTGTTGAAGTAAAATACCAAATATTTCGGAATCAAGAATTCAAAGTAGTAATACAAAGCTAAGAGAAGCATGTGGAAGTGGCTATTTTTTTCCTTTTCCACTAGGACATGTATGAACCTCAATAAGAGGAGATAAGGTTGTTTTGATAATCAGAAACTGACACAATTCTCAATATGTAGGCCCTGTTCTTCATGCAACTCTCTTTTCCCACTGTTTCCATCTGAGAGAAATTAGTTTTAGCTGGGAAAGAAAACTGAGCAGGATACACTACTGGGCATTTGTTCTTAGTACAGAAGTTTTGATTGCATACATTCAAATTCTTGAAATCCCAGAGAGATCTTAAAATGAAGAAGGAAACATATTAAAGTGTTAAATATAAATCCTAAAGGCAAGCCTAGCACACTAAAACAGCTCCTAAGCTGCTATAAGCTACTTGGCTCACAAAAATAAAAGACAGTGAATAATCTTGTTCTTTAGGGGTCAGTCCCACTCTCATTGAAGTTTTGCTGATGAATTCAGTAGCAGCAGGACAAGGGGTTATATTACTGTTGGCATAATTATAATACATTATACTTCACTTAGAGAAGCACACTGCTTTAGTATTAACAGCTCTGTAAATCTCTCAGGTGATACTGAATTGTTTCCCGTTCCTGGTACAGGAGAGTAGTGAAGCCTTCCCATGATTTACAGGTCAAGAGCTATGAGTTTGTGTGAAACCAAACTATGGACAGATGTCTTCTTTGACAGTCAGGAGTCTCATCTTCTCTACCCCAGCGTCAAACTGTTGTACATAACTGCAGTTTGGAACTACTACGTCTGAAACAAAACTCAGAAAGATGTAAGGTATCCTAGGGCCAAGAGATGTGGCACAGCATATGGTTATGAAGACGAGAGAAAAAGCAACACTCGTGCAAGGGCTTCCTTACTAACAGGAAAAACAACCTGCAGCTGTAAGATGGAATCTGAAAGCCCTGCCATGGAAGAAGGGACAGGCCCTGTACCCACTGGTACTTTTTTAGAGTTTTTGTCTTCTCATTCTGCCCCTTAACAAGATCTATAAGGACTTATTCTTTCCCCACTCAAAGGAGTCACTTCTTTGGTCCCAAAATGGGAGAAAAATCCAGAAACAAACTAACTTCACCAAAATGCATTAAAGTAAAGGTTATTTATAACTGTAATCTGCTCTGGTGATTTAACATTTAATTTAGGGAATACATAAATGGATGAGTGTATTCTACAGGATGGAATTTGTGATCACTTGCTTTGATTACATTAAAATTTTCAAATAAGGTGAACTGTTGCACTGTCTGCAACAAAACAACTTAAAAGTTATGAAAAATATAAAGGATTGATTTATTTTAATACTTATTTATTAAAAGGAAATTAGTAGTATTGTACTGTGAAAAATTATTTTGTTTTAAAAGCTGCATATCAAAATAATTTAGACAAGAGTACAGATAAGGTTGGTAATTAAGCCTCATCAGCTTGCCCACCTTCCTCTGCTTTGTGTTCTAAGCAAATAGTTTGCTTCCACATTATCACCAGTAAAGAACAAAACCCCTCACCACCAAAAAGTGTCTGTTCTCTTCAGTGGGCTTCCATCTGCAACTGACTAGAGACCTGCAAGCAATCTATGTGATGATTCACAGGAAAGAATAGGTTTCGATTCTGTTTTTGAGTAATATTGATTCTGCAGGGAAATGGGAGCAAAACGATAGGTTAGTCACAGAGTAATGAGACCTGGTTTAGAACTCTATGAGTAGGTGTGGTGAGAAGTAAGCTACCTTTAATATATTTCTGGTTTTCATTAAATTATACATGTTTTTAGATATGGCTTAGTAGAAAGTGGCTAAATGAGATCATTACAGAGCTTTATATATCAAACCACAAAACAATTTCACTGAATTGTGTAACTTCATCTTATTTGCACTGTATATGTCCTTGATTCCTACAATTGTATCAGAAACCTTTTTTTCTTCTTTTTATAAAATAAAATTATTGCTCCATTGCCTTACAAAGTAATCGCAAGTGTATAAATAAGGATTACCAATAACAATTATGTCCAGCACTGCCAAACTGAATAAAAACCCCGTGGTGTTAGTCTTGGAAATGGAAAGGCCAAGTTTATGAAGCCGAGGGGTTTTGCCATCAGGTTCTGAGGCCTTAGGATAATTTTAGGTCCTCTTTTAAACTTTGCTACTTAAGCTTTGGATTCTTGCCAAAAGCTGAGACTTCTCCTAGTCCATTTTTTTCGACAGACTGAAGTTTAAACAAAGCCAGCTGTGCCGCAGCCTCCACCGGTGGCTCCGCGCGCACCCGCTGCCTGTGACAAAGCCACCACTGCAGGCGAGAAGTGTCCTCCTGAGGCAGCCGCATCGCCCCGAGCTGCCGATGGGACGGAATTAGATTTAAACTCGCGGATTCGCTGCCGCTGCCGGTTTGGGGACCGGCGGCTCGAGCGCGGGCTCTTCGCGGGGGACCGAGACCGAGAAGGAGCACCGGTGGCCGCTCGCTCGCCGGGCGAGGAGACCATCGCGTCCCCGAGGGGCTTCGAAGCGGCGGGAAGGGGCCGGAGCGCTCTCGGGAGCTCCGAGCCCGGGAAGCGGCGGCGCCCGGACTTCCCTCCCCGGTGTTTTGTTCCCGGCTCCGCCTCGGCGCTTCCCTCGACTCCCCCCGGCGGTCCCTCCCCCGGCCGCGTTCGTCTCATACCAACTCTCATTCCTAGCATTCCTCACTTCCTCCTTTCAAACTCCAGGGGAAATAAAAACCCTCCCTTTTCCTCCCCAACTCCTGCCCGGCCGCCGCCCGCAGGTGAGTGCTCCCCGCGCCGCCTTTGTTCGCTGCGGGACCCCCGGGGCGCGGCGGAGCCTCTGGGACCCCCGGGCTCTCCGGCAACTTTTCCCTGTGGGCGCCGCGGGGCGGGGCCGCGCGGCCTCTGGCGGAGCCCTGGAGCGGGACGGCGGCTCGGAGCCGGGCGCCGCGGCGGGGCCGGAGCCGCCTCGCTCAGGTCAGGGGGCGCGGGTCCCGCGGGAGGCGGGGAGGGAGCGCCCGGAGCCATGGAGGCGGCGGCTGCTCCCGGCGGGAGGGGGCAGCCGGCGCCGGGACTCGGGAGCTCGGTCGTTTCTAGCTTCCCGCGGGGGGAAACGGGCTTCGGTGCCGCTCGTGGGGAGAGCGGGGAGGAGGATCGGGGCTTTCTGAAACAGAGTTTAGTGTAAATCGCGGAGGGTGTTTTGGGGGAAAACAAAACAAAGCAACCGTGAGCGACCCTGTCCTTGAGGAGGCGCGGGGGGCGCGAGGCAGTTTCCGAGGGAGTCTTGTGTCACTACTTGCGCGACTCTTTCTCCCCTATCGGTTATCCTGGAGCTGACGGTTGCGTTTCGGTGGAGTCTCTGGGAAGGATTGAAAGTTAAAAAACCCCAAACACCAAAAACCAAACAAAAAGCTGCCTCAAGCAATCCTCTCTCTTAGCAGGCGTTTCCGTTCTCGGCCCTTCCCGCGGGGCACTGGCCATAGGGCTCCTTTTTATAGGAGGCAGGACTGTAAATCGACGGATTTCAAGGACTTCGGTAGTAAAGAAAAAAAAAACCAAGCCGCTCAGAACCCGCAACTAATCTACCATTTTTGGTTTTGTTTATCCTGTAGTTATGCTCATGTTACTTTCTAACCTTAAGAGTCGAGTTCAGGGAATCCTCTACAAATAAACAACTCAAAATGCTTTTCAGATACAGGGAACTAGGTAGGAGGGAAGGTCATTTGGGTTTTGGGGTTTGTTTGTTTTCTTGTTTCCTATTACTCAGAACAGATCGGCTTCCCCAGATTTGATTGCTCTGCCTGCCTGCAGACTTTGGTGCACCGTTCGTTCACCTGTCTGCCCCTCCGTCTGTGTAGATGTAAGAGTTTATTGTTCTTCTCCTGCAGAAGGAAGTGGATAGTAGGACAGGACATAGAATAACAGGGAGGAGCGAGAGGGACAGAACGAAGGGGGAAGCGGACTGGGAATGTTACCAGTGCTAGCTCCGGGCTGAAGCTGCTCTACCATTGCGTGTTCTCTTAGCTTTTTGGTCTCTGATAACAGAGAAGAGCCTGGATCGTGCTGTAATGAATACAGAAGGGCCTCTTCATTAGGGTTGTGAGATGCTGAGGGGACTTTGTGGTTTTCTTTGGGACTTGGGTTGATAGAGTGAAGGGCAGCCAGCCAGTGGGGACAGTCACCTTATGGAGTTTTCCTAAATAATCATTTGGATGGCTCCCTCGAACTTGAGGAACGGCTGAGAGAGCTGGGGTTGTTTTGCCTGGAGAAGAGGAGGCTGAGGGGAGACTTCATTGCTCTCTACAACTACCTGAAAGGAGGTTGTGGAGAGGAGAGTGCTGGCCTCTTCTCCCAAGTGACAGTGGAGAGGACAAGAGGAAATGGCCTCAAGCTCTACCAGGGGAGATTTAGGCTAGACATTAGGAAAAAAAATTCACAGAAAAGGGTCATTGGGCACTGGAACATGCTACCCAGGGAGGTGGTTGAATCACCTTCCCTGGAGGAGTTTAAAGGGATGGGTGGATGAGGTGCTGAGAGGCATGGTTTAGTGTTTGATAGCAATGGTTGGACTTGATGATCTGGTGGGTCTTTTCCAACCTGGTGATTCTATGATTCTATGACAATGTTTGTCATCTCTAAACTGGACTATCAGCTCACTGTATCCTTTTGGAGGTGATCTTGGGTGCAATTAGTGTGCATGAGAATGGTTGTTCCACTGTCTTGGTTCCTGCTATATCATGTGGATCTTATTACTTTACTGATGTATTTGGAGTATTTTAGGTTATTAGCGTAATAAGCATTTTAATGTTGGTGTATTACAGAACTTCTATGGGAAAATGCTATGAGAATAGTGCTGCCAAGCTCTGAAGAGAAAAAGCACTCCATGGCACCAAATCTTGCTTGTGGTTTAAAATAAAATCACAAGTTGCTGCTGGTTTTCTTACTCAGGCATTTGTTTTCAGAGAACTCAAAGCAAAGTTTTGAGGAGGCTGCTGAAAAGTACAGTTTCTAATGGAAGCTGCTTGCGTATCTGAGTGATATTATACTAGCTCATAGCTTATGTGCCTTTTTCTGATTGTATCTTTCAGCACTTGGTTCCATCCCAACACAACTGAAGGACTTTTAGGATGGCACTGCTGTAGACAGAACCTGTTTGCATAGCCTCAAACTGTCCATTTCTGTACTTGTCCACACCTCTTTGCTTTGTCAGCGGCATAGGTATTGGCACTGCTGTTTACTAACCCAGGCCAGGGGGCTAGTCCAATTTAAAAGTAACACTGTCTTTTAGCAAGTTAGTTTTCAACCACATCTGTTTTCCAGTCCAGTTAATCATATGGTAGCAGAAAAGCTGGTGTGTCTGGAGGACGATGTGAAATGAACTAGAGGGTGGGCAATGGGGAAAGAATGGGGTTATTTTCTTAGCAGCATTGCCATCTTTTCTGAGGTTAAGAAGTTCCTTAGACCATGTCTAAGGTTGCTCCTGTGAAAAGATTTTCTGTCTTACCTGGCCATGACTGTATCTTAAGAGACCGAAAATTCAGTCTTGCCTTTTTAAAAAATACCTGTATACTTTTCCTGTAGCTCAGATTTTGCACTAGGGTTTGTTTTCTCTGTTAATGGTGTGCAGTGTATCTGCCAGTAATTTTCTTGGGCAATGTTTCCATCACCCAATGTACTTAAACATCAGAAAAGTTTTCTTACCACATTGCAACAGATTTTTACTTGTGTTTTCCTGTGAACTGATTGCTGCTTCTCTCTCCATTTGCACCTTCTAAGATCTTACAAGCTGTTAATGAGACTGAACTTTTAGTATTTTTCAACAACTATTATTCTAGGCCTGAGGATTGATTTTTTTTTTTTAATATATTCTACTCCTCACTTTGCTCAGTTCATTTGAGTTCCTTTCGCAGAATGAGATCTAGTATTCCATGTATTGGGGATGATTAATCTCTCAGTTGCTTGGAGTGATATCTGAGCACAGGCAGTCAAAAATTACACTGGCCATTTTGTAGAAGCATTTGCTTTGCAGACAACTCTCATGTGTTCAGCATTCTCACTCTTGCATATCTTTAGCTCCTGCTTCTGGCAGGACTTTTTCCTTGATTTATCACTTTTTTTTTTTATTATTGTGAGGTATTCATATTTGTCCCCTTTGCTACTCTTATTTCGTTTTGAGCTGTCTGAATCCCTTTGAGTTGTGTTTGTCCAGTGGTGTTTGTAAACTTCATTATCGCCTGTAAGTTCCAATAATGTTCTCTTTATTTGGTCTTAGATCTCTAATAAACATGTCAAAGAAATACGGACTGGCAAAGATCCCTGCAGCAACCTGGTGTATGCCCCCTGTAATCTGCTGGTTCTATTTGTGTATATCATTATACTTAGTTTTGAAGCTGTTAGTTTCTTTTCTGATAATAAGAGTAGTATTCTTCAAAGCCTGTTTGAAGTAATTTTTCAGCAGTGATTTCCTTGGCAAGTAGCGAATGCTATTCTAAATCTAAATGTATTACACCATGCACTGTTCTATTTCATTCCATAACTTTAGGGCAATTCTTTCCTCCTTTGAAGAGCAATCAAGTTTATCAAGACTTGTAGTAGTATATGCTCCCTCCTCTCTCTCCAGCTTCTGCATTATGCCCATCACGAGGCTAAACAAATGCCCAACATGTTCCTTTGTAGTGCCTTGTAAAAAAGTTAGGGATTTGCATGCATGGAGCTCATTACAAGATCTGAGACTAGATGATTAGAAAGAGTTCTTTGGAGGTGGTGGGTTTGATTCTTGGGTTATTCTTTTTTTTTTCGGGGTGAGTTTTTGTTGTTTTCCCTGCCTCTCAGGTCTTCCTTTTTCTGGAGATGATGCAGTCACTCCCCTTTGTTTTTAACACCATATGAATTAGACGTTTTCCTGCTAGGGAGGGGCAGGTTTTCCAGTTCCTGGTGCTACTGGCTGAGTCACTGAATCTGTTTTTCTGTTCTGTTGTAGGTTTTTAATTACCTTGTTCTTCATTAGAATATGATTGCTACAGGGTTTGTGTTTTACTTTACTTTTTGAGAAAGGAGTGCCAATGGCTTTCAGAGCCTGGATACAAGACTTTGGAACATCTGCCTTCCTATTACCAAAGAGAAAATAAATTAGCATAGTTCACAGTGCCTCCCTTCAAACAGGATGGTAACCATTAATGACAGATGTCCAGCCAAAGTCTAATCTCTAATAACCAAGGCTGCTTTAACTGAAGGAGGAAAAGTCAAGAGAACACCAAGCTTGTGTATAACAAGATGAGTAGGGCAGATTTGCTGGTGCATCTTACCTGATCATAATTCTCTATAACAGGTCCTTGAAATAAAGCTCATTGATACCAGACTAGCAGGATTTAGAGATGCTTTCTTGGTTTGAAAATCTTGTCAGCTTAAGGAAGAAGAGAGAGGTGTAAAAGAGAGGCTTGCTGAAGAAAATTTTCTCTAAGTACATTCAGTGGTCTTTGATTTATCTTTTTTTTTTTTTTTTTTTTTAAAAAAAAAAAGTATTTAAACATCCCATTTATTTCCCCACTCCTGTTTGTTTGTGAAGTATCTATGCAACCAGAAGAAAGTAACTGTGCAGGAGAAACAATGTAAATCAATGTTTCTATCAAGGTAGAAGCCAACTGAAAAATGAAGAAGCAATATCTTTTTCCACTGTTTTCGGTCACAGGTTTTATTCCTAAGAACATGTTTTAAAAACTAGAGTCAAGTCTGTGGTTGGCTGTGTCATTTTAAGAATTTAGTTTTGCTTGGCTAGCTGCCCTTGTTCTCCTGTACATTAACGCAGCAGAAGGTATATAACCTGTTGACCTTCCTGGCAAGACAGGTCCAGAAGGATAAATCAGAAGGTCCGTGCTCTCTTGTAATATCTGACGGCAAGTTTAACCTTGCAAGTTGGGGTTGTATGTACAAGTTCTCATGATTTTCTCTTACTTTCTGTGAAATCACTTGTATTTTCAATAGAAAATGATGGTGTGTGTATGCCATAGCTGCATCAAAATTACACTAGTCCAAGTTGAGGGGAGCTCTGTTGTCTCTTTTATCAAACTGGTAGCAGCTAAAATGGCTCGTTGCTCTTTGTCTGTTAGGAAATTTCAGACTCATAAAAAGATCCCCAAATATGGTGGACTCTCCTCAGTGTCAGTCCTCCAGAAGTGATTATCTTAATTGTAATTAGTGAGTGTTCAGCTGCTGTATGTTCCAGGTGGAATGTGTACTCCTGAACTGAGTTGTGGTAGTTTCTGAATACCCTAAGAATGTAGCTTGGTTGGTAGCCATGAGCAGGGTCCATTCATATGTTGCTGATGTTTCATGATTGTTCTTTACTTCAGTTTATCAAAAGTATCAAAGACATTTAAGCTTCTTTCTACTGATTTGGGGTCCCATTTTGCCTGTTTGGGACTTGTTTTTATCTTGAAGCTTTAGCAAAGGGCTTAGCTCTGGCCAAACAGGTTGTGTCTGCAACACGGGGCACCTGCAAGCACTGCAGATGCAGGAATCTGACTGTGGGTTAAGTGGCCAGTGCTTTCCTAAAGTCACTTAGCCCAAGTTTTGCTACTTCTTTTCGTGGAGACTGGCTATAGCTTCAGAGCTAAATTTTCGCTGCTTTGGATGAGATTTGCAAATATCTGTCTCCTGTCTGATTTCATGTGAAATCCTGCTGCTGTTAGTGTCATGGGAAGCTAACTATGTCACGGTTGTGAGGTTTTTTGGGTCATCTACCCTTGAGTCCTAGACAAGAAGTTGAGCGATGTAATGAATAAAAGGCAGGATTAGGGAATAAGAATTTGATGTGGAATTATAAAATGGACTTTAAGCCTCTCTATTGTGTGTTACTTGTCAGGAGATACTCTGAAGGTGCCCAATTTCCTATCTGAATCACAAATCACTTTTAAAGTTAACCTTTTCTTGTCTTGAATTTCTTTGGATTTTGCCCTGGTCTGATTTTGTCATTGGATGGTTCAGTTCAGTCTTTGTGCTATAGTTTTTTCCGTAGGTAAAATGTAGCCTTTCGGGTCTGATGGTGAGATTTTTCAGGACAACTGACTTTCAGTGTATTTAGGAGCAAGGTTTTTTTAGGTTGCTATTAAAGGCTTCCTATATTTTAATAATTAAGTGAATAATACACATTGGGAAAATGGTTAGCATGATTTATTTCTGTCTTTAGCTTGGTTTGATGAGACCCAAGTAGTTTTATTCAATCAATGTCTGTACTTGTCTATTCTTGAAGGAACAGTTGTGATGTAAATGCATTAGCTAACACTACAGGTGATTCTGCAATAGAAAAGGAACATGAGTTTTGGACTTCCTCCTGGTTCATTGCTTTCTGACCAGCTCCATGCATTTTGGGAAAATGACTCCAGGTCAATGCTGCTGCTGTTTGGGAAGCTGTGAAACACATGCCACATGTCTTGGAAAGTGGGGGAGAATGTGAGCTCTGGGAACAGTTCTTGTATGGGAGATAATCGTGACTCCTCAGGAACTGCAGTGTTTCTTTGAGGACTGGGGCCAGCCCAGTGTGTAGATCAATCCCAGGGCAACCTGGCAGTGTCAATCTCTGCTGACCTTGCTTGGCTCATTTATCTCTTGCTGTGCAGATGTAAATCATGAAGTAGTCGATTTGTCAGTCCAAGGCTTGTGGTCTTGTGATGTAGCCCACACATGGGAGCTGTGCATGAGTTGCCTGTGGCTCAGGATCCCAAGCTGGCCACACATGAACTAGTGGGAGCAGAAACAGTGTTTGGATTTTGTTATTGTTGGGTTGTGTATTTTTTTTTAATCTCCCCTGCTTGGGACAGCAAGACTGTGTTCTGTTTCCTCTATCAAAAATGTAACTGATTGGATGGTGTGCAAGGCCACACACAGCCTTATCACATCCTGTTTGACTGCTTATCCAGGGCTACACTGATAGGCATTGTCCTCCTTATTTTGATTTGTATCACTCTGCTGGACACTACATCCTCTCTCTGTTTCAGCCAGAGCTCAGCTACTGAAGTGATTTAAGACTGGGGTTTTACTTCGTTGAGGAAGTTAGGTGCCTTTTGAACAGCAGCTGCTGCAGGCAATTCCAGTGTAGCAAGCAAAGGAAGCTTGATATTGTACTAGGCAGTGTGATAAGCATTCTGCTGGAGGCCAGGTTTATGTTGGATGTGATCTGATGCTAGTAGTGCTTGTTCCTTTGTAAACCAGTCTTATTCAGTGCTGAGAGACAAATATCTCACAATGCAGCCTGTTGATCTAATAATTGTATTACCTTGCCTAATACACAGAGGGAAATCTCAAGTTCTCTTTTCTTCCTTGCCTGGCACTGCTGCTGGCTAAGAGCTTTTTCTTCACCTGCACCAATAAATGCTTACCTTAACTGGTTTTATTCACAGGATTAGGCAGCATTACTCCGGTGTCCTGGGTGGATAAGCATATTCACAAGGAACTCGTGGACTGCAGGAGGCTGAGGGCAAAAGGTGAGATTGTAGCCAGTCGCACCTCTTGGCTAGATTGTTAGTGAGTGCCTTAATGAGTGGTGTGCAGCTCCTGAAGGAACATGTGGGCAGCTGTTTACTGACTGGTGCTGCAAAAGTGCTGTTACCTTCCTAGATATAGTTCAGTGCTAGCTGGTCTTGCTACAGTTGCATCTTAGCTTAACTCTGTAGAGACCCCGTAAATATGTTAATGATTTCTGTCCTCTTTTGTCTACAAGCTGTAATAGATCTTAGTTATTGCTGAATAGCTGCTTTCTTACCTTTTCCCTTTCCACTGTGTTTTTTTCCTGCAGTCTTTTTGAGTTGCACCCCTGTGGAGCTACTCATCTTCTGATTGCACTCATTCTTCTCTTTCAGAGGAAATAAGCAATTATTGTAGTGTCCTGTAGAATTTCCCAGCCTCCTTCTTCTGGTAAGTTTGAATGCTATTTTCCATCGTACCTTACACAATATATTTCCTAGCATTCCAAACTGTTGGTCTTCCTAAACCCAAATCTCCTTTTATGGCTGCACTGTGTAAGCTCACTTGTTAGCATGTTCTAGATGGAAATAACTGACTGGTTGCTGCTGTTTCTAAGTTATCTTATTGTGATAGGCTACTCTAAAGTTATAATTTGAGCAGCAGGACATCTTTTCTGGCTGAACTCATTATTTTTGAAATTCTCTGTTTGACTGCTGATCAGGTATGAAAACATTGTGTTTTAGATTCTCTATAGTAGCAGTATTTGGCTCGGGTTACCAAGGTAGTGAATACTGGAATTGTTTATTTTTATTTGCATTACAATGACATCAAGGAATACCTGTAAGGGGAAGGAGTCCCTGCCTCCACAGCTTGCAGTTGCATTAAATGAGACCAAAGATGAAGGGACTTGCTCAGAGTGCAGCCAGCTCAGAAGCAGGAGGGGGGAACACCACTCTGTCAGACTCCACAGCTTTACTGGCAAGTGTTCCTACCTAGGAGGGGTGAGTGAACAGGGAAGTCTGTAGTTAGTGTCTCATGCTTGATACCAGTTCCAGCAGGAAAAAGGGATGGCTATGGAGTGGGAGGAGACTTTTGGACAGAGCAGCTCTAAAAAAACTGAACAACTAGAGACAGCTGCCTGCGATTTTTCAGGCCCTCAGAGAAGTATGATTTTGTGTTGAGCAGCTGCCATGAACACTTAAGAGGGAGCTGTTACCAACAGTAATGACTGAGGGATTGATATTAGAAAGCAGATGTGTCAGACTACAGTCTATCAAAGATGTGCTCCCTGTCAATGAGAACTTGCTGACGGGCTCTTGGCAGCTGTCTAACCCTGCAGAATCTCTGAGAGATACCATGTACAAAAGGAAAGAGGGTTAGTGTTGAAATTACCAACATCAGAACAATTAAACCAAAGCTGCTGGAGCTGACTTTTGTGCTTTCTCCATGCTTTTGCTTACCTCTGACCAAGAAGCCGGCCTTTATGAGTGGCTCATGAGATGGGCTATGGTAGAAAGAACAACAGAGACCAAGAATAAATAAGAAATTGTATTTGGACAGAAGGAAACAGTACAAAATAGAGCTACTGTGGTGTGGAGGTGCTGTGAGGGGCTTGTGTCTTCAAACCTGGGAGAGAATCCATGATTGGATCCCACAAACAAAAGCAGTTAATCATCTCTCAGTAAAATAAGAATGGGCTCAGAATAAGAACTGTAAGGTAGAATATTAGAAATACAATAGCTGAGAATACATTCAAACTGAGGGAATCTGAAGAAAACAATCACTGAGCCTGGGATATCTGGAGAACTTCCTGTTTTAAGGATGGGATAGCATCCGCTGACTCCTCTTATCCTAAGAACTGTGCTTGAAGAGGGGATTCAGAGAGGGGGAGAACTGTCTGAGCATGCCTGGGAACTGGAGTGTCTATTTAGTGATTACAGAATAAAATTACCTCCACATCTGAAGCAAGCTTTGTGATTACAAACTTCCATAGGCAGAGCTTTAAAAACAAAACATTACAAAGACCCCAAAGCCCTCCAGACAATAACAAAAAACACAAGCAAAAACCCAGGAAGAAAAATTTGAGGACTGAATTATTTTGTGATATTAGGACACTGAGTAATACAAAGCACTGTTAAAGTTACCAAGCTGTATGTGTATAGCGGATTGAATGGAAAACCGGAAGCAAATGGAAAGCTGGATGCTAACTGAAACATCTGTATTTTGTTACAGTAGTTACTAATGACTATTATTTAAACCTTTCTTGTCAATAACACATTCAACATTAGCATATTTCTGAAAAAAAAAAAGCCCTGGTTTTGGCCAGATTTCTTTTTCAATGGGAAATTATTCCATTGAGAGTTTTGAAGTTTGCTGTACTAATAAAGCCATTAACTGTAGAGTTTAGCCCCCAGTTTCTCTACAGTTTGCTTTGTTTAGTTTAACAAATGACCTCTTTGGTTACCAGTGAGTTCAGATCAAGAATGCAAGAAGCTGAACACCTGAAGTGTTCAGTCAAAGAAGAGAGCCACAGACCAGGCTGCACCTGACCAGGACTCTCTGTAGTACTGTTTATACTGCACACAGTATTGCACGTGGGGCCTGCTGTTTAAGAAGCACTATTTAAGAAAATTTTCAGGCTCTTTAAGGCCTTTACTGAACTTCAAAGAGGTATAAGGGGTTTTGTGGTTGTCTCATTTTGTGGAATTTCTTTGGAAGTTATCAAAAAGAAGGCCAGTTTGTGTTAGTATCTGGGTGATTACTGAGGTTTCAGTTGGTCAAGGCAAAATAAAGTGAGAAGTATTAAAAGAAAAGTATCTAGTCACATCAAGATTTATATAACTTTTTCTGTTGTTGCTCCTGTGTTCCACATTTACCCTGATCTAGACCACTATAGGATGAGGCTTACGTATTCTGTATCTTGCTTTGTAGACTTCCCTGAAGACACAAGCGATATCTTCTCAAGGTCCCCCAACTTTTGTGTTTGGAGAAGAGTGTCTTGGAAGTTAACAGAACTAAATACAGCAGATTTTCTCCTCTGTTTATCCTGAAGCTTGGATCACAAAGGACCCAGTGTTTCTTTTGTCACCAAAGGCACTTGGTGCAAATGCAAAACCTTGTATAACATGAAATGGTCATGCAACAACTCCTAGGGTTTGGATGCAGGGCTGGGGAAGTTATGCTTCAGATATATTTCCATGGTTTCTGACATAAGAGTGTGCCATGCTGAAATTCATCTCTGTCTGCATGGACATTAAGAAGATGGAAATAATTGGATTCAGAGTAGCTGCTTTTTATGGTTATGATGGCCACACATTGCCTAGGAGATGTCTCTCCGTTTGTATGCATTGCTAGGATATTTGGCTTGATAGCAATCAGAGGCTGTGGCTTTGGGAGTCACACACTTGAGCAGTTAGTGTGGTTTTACTTGGTGTGGAGTCTGGTGGTTTTTATGAAATTTGCAGCTTCAAATGCAGATGGCACTATGAATACACATGCTGCCACACCTTGGATATCTTTCTGAGTCCCTCCATTTCTCAGTCTTCCAGCCTAGACTAAAACTAGTCTCTGCTTTTGGAGGGTCTCAATAGCTCCCAAGGACTACAGATTTTTGGGAAAATATTGAAAGAACAGCTGGAACACATGGATTCTGTTTCTCTGTCAGAGTTCCTTTGTGGAAAGCTTACTCCTCAATGATGATTCTCCAGCAGGATAATCTCTTGTATACCCATGTAATTTTTTTATTGAACATCTGCTATTGAAAGGGGATGTTTGGGTGATAGATGGTTGGTGAGGGAAGCAACTGTTACTGTTCATTTCAGGGTCTTTTAAAGTCCCATTGCCTGTGTTGGTGCCATTCACAATGTGCTTGGGATGTCTGTCCCAATAGTGAAGGCCAAGTGCATGGTCGGCTTTCTGCCCCTTGCTGTTCCCATTTTATTCTTTCTTCCCATGTTCATTAGAGCTCTGAAAATGTATAGCCTGGGTCAAGAGGATTAAAATAATCTAAAATAGGAGCTGAAATGGACAGATGGACAGTGGTAGACCATTCCAGTAATTCATATGTTTCAAATGTTCTCACGGGAAATAATTCGTATGCTGAGTTTTCTACATGTCTGTGAACTACTTGTTAAAATGCTGCATGGTGGTGTAAGTGTACTGTGTTTAGAAATAATATTGGGCATTTGAATAATCTTGTTTGTTTCCTGAGCTTTTGATGGGTTATGGAGATGTAAAGTAGGTATTTGCTGATGTATAAAGCCGTTAAGGAGCAACAAAACTTTCAGAGAAGCAGTGTTGTCAACTCTTTCTACAATTTCAGCTTTTGAAATGATAAAATTCATAAGAATTTCAGCTTTATTAGAAAAAAATAAATCTAGTCACTATGACCTTGTAAACATTAATTCCGTAGAGGTAAGAAACCAAAGAGAGACTTAAAACTGAGTGAATAATGTAATGGGTTTTTTACAATTGATTTTTAGAAGAGTTTTTAGAGCCAGAAGCCCTGAATTTTTGGACTTCTAAATGGATCTAAACAGATCTGCTTTTCCTGTTTACCAGCTAGGACATGGCATAACTGTATAAATTTTGTTCTAGTTATTTTTTGTATAGGGTATGCCCAAATTTCTTCTCTCCTCTCATTTACATTATTACTGTAATTATTTCTGAGCTTGTCTGATTTGCCATGTCAGAGCTGTCTCCTTACTCTCTTGTTCAGTACAGGTTTCGTGATTCTGTTGCTCTTGCAAAAATAGACTTATTTTAATTGTCGTGCTACCAGCTCAATGTGGTGATACATAGGGAAGTTATGAACTCTCTCATTTAATTGGATTCTCAAATGGTGGGTCGTGAACATTCCTTGAAACTCAGATAATGAAAGTATTAAAAAAGGTAAACAGCTTTGGGATTAAGGCAAGGGAATGACCTGTGTCTTTAGAAGCCATTTGTCTCCTGTATGTTTGAGTATAACTGTCTGTATGATGTGAATTTGTGTTCTGAGTGAGTATTTTGGCATCTCTACTCAATGACTTCAGCCTCTACTGTAGGTATGTGTATGTAGAGTCTAATTTGTTGTAATTTTCAAGAGCTAGCAGCTGCTGCCTGCTTTGGTTTAATGGGAAACTAATTTCTGCTCCTGACTAGTAGCAAATATAACAGCCTGAGACTGGTAAAGGATGAGGGGGCAGAGGAGCACAGCAAACTGAAGGAGTTTGCCCAAGGTCATTATTAAGATGACCACTGAAGATTCTTGACCTGCAGCCTAGTGCCTTTATCTTTTCACTTGTGGTGCCTTCTGGTTCTGCCAGGATATAGTGCGGAGCTTTGGGAGACATTGCAGTAAACTGCCTGGCTCCAGGGATTGCATTTTAGAAGTGCAGCTGATCCTTGAGAAGAAGAAATGTCAGTGTTAAAAATGACACCAACTACTAACTTTGATCCAGTGAAACAGTATCTAAGAAAATTTCAACCTCAGTGATGATTAGATAATTCATCACTGCTTTATTTTGTATAGTCTTTCACATGGAATGAACCCCTCTACGTGTGCCTTAAAAAGTTAGATAACTGTTACACAGCAGAATGAGAAATTAGGAGACAAAGGCAGGCAAGAAATCTCATAGTCTGAGGAGAACTGGGAAGTGATAGTTACTGAGCCTATGAGATAGAGGAGCAGGCTGTTTTACCAGAAGCTCTTGTAGAAAAGGTTTCATCCCAACATTAATAGAAGTGAAGCATGTGGTTGAGTTAACATTTAGGGTAAACTTGAAGTAAAACTCCTCCTCACTGATTTTTTTTAACTTTTTCTTTAGTATTTCCTCATTTTCCCAGAGAGGAGGATTTCTGACAGTTGGGATCTGTTTGTCATCACAGGTTCAGAGTCCATTTCTCTGCGTGGCACCTTGGAGTTTCTAGCTGGCACCATTACCTCCAACGAGTGGAGTTCTCCCACCTCCCCTGAGGGGAGCAACGACTCAGGGGGCAGCGAGGCCTTGGACAAACCCATTGACAATGATGCTGAGGGTGTTTGGAGTCCGGACATTGAACAGAGCTTCCAGGAAGCGCTAGCCATCTACCCACCATGTGGACGGCGGAAGATTATCTTGTCAGACGAAGGCAAGATGTATGGTAAGGAGAAAGATATGGCACATCACTATACTTCAGGCAGCCTGCCCTTTGCACCAAATAATGTTCTGAATGAGCTTTTTTTCCTCTTGAGCATTCCCAAGTTGATGCAGTTGGTCAATTGAAGTTATGTTTAAGAAAATTAGAGATTTTAACATTCACAGACCAGAGTTTTATAGGTGTTTTTTTTCAAGGGAGTATCAATAAGGTGGATCCCAGAGCTGGGCATGCTCCTGACCTAATCTTCAGGTAGATATCATGTGATGGCTTCATGGTGTGACTGAATCTGTCTTTTATGGTATCTCTTGCTGCTGTCTCCAACTTTATCCTAACAGGTAAATATCTGTGTCCTTGGTGCTAAAGGGCAAAAGTTCAGCCTTTAAACCCCCTATGTGACTCTGCTGATGGAGAGCAAAGACCTATGATTTCTTAAATAGCTAGTCTTCTCAGACCTTAAGGACAGAAAAATGACCTCTAGCTGCTCCCTTTAGTTGTAGTTTGAATTTTTATAGCCATGATATGACTGTCTTTCACCTGTAGGTGAAAGCTGGCTAGCTAGATACCCAGCCCTGAATGAGGAGAAGTGCTGGCTTGCAACTGCTGCGGAAGTCTATTTTTTAGGTGGTAGACTTTTGGTGATTTTGAATTGGATTTTCAACCTATTCCCCAGTTAAAATTTCTCTCTTTATTTTGTCCACAAAAAAACTAGTCTAGCTCAATGTTGGAAGAAAGACCACCTGATACTTATGTGACTAAAAAGCAAAGCAAAGGCTGGTAGTGCACAGTATTTGGTTAAAAGTCTCAAGGTATTGAAATGGTTTCTCAGAGCACTAGCAAGGAACTTCTGGAAGGCAGGCTCTTCCTGCCCAGTCGATGCATTGGGGTTTTTTTTCCCCAGTTTATGTTGGAATTTGTGTGTCTTTGTAGGCTCTATCATGGGAGCAACCATGCCCTGAAGCTTCATATGGAGCACTTCAAAAGTCATTCTGCAGGGTTCTGTCCACTCACTGGGCCATTGTTCCCTGAGCTAGGGAATAGATTGCTCTCTCTAGGAGAGCATGGATGGGGTCCTGTTTACACAGATTTATCTACAGTGGGTGTTTTTAATAAGTACATGTATCATTGATTCTGTACAGAGCAATATATGTTGAGTAAGGTTGATCACACTGAGGCTCAACCTTGGTCAATATTCTCATGTGGACATCAGTTCTTGCTCTATGCTATGCTGGTGCAAACATTTTTGTGGTTGTACTGTCGAAACAGGGAACTGATCCAGCTTAAAACTAAAAGAGCCAGAAAGGAGAAAAAAGTGAACTTTAATTGGGATGTGACCCCAATCTGTTTCACTGCCCAGCTGCTTGTGGTGGTGCTAGAGAAGGGATGATGAGAGTGAGCAGCCATGGTTGAAATGAAGGGTAGGACTGCTTCTTTCAGTTGTTCAATCTAAAATATTACTTGAAAATCCATCTTATGGTTATTAAACATAAATTATTGACATGCTCCTAGCCATGGTAAGTCTGTACTAGTATTCATGGCAAATGACTTTTAAAATTACAGGTAAGAAACTGTACAGTTGTGCTTCTAGACCATCTCCTAGACTATCTAAGACTCAGTGCTGGGTCCAACCCTGTTCAATGCCTTTATCAATGACCTTGATGAAGACATTGAGTGCTCCCTTAGCAAGTTTGCAGTCATCACTAAGTTGGATGGAAGTGTTGATCTGCTGGAGGGTAGGGAGGCTCTATAAAGGGATCTGAACAGGCTGGACCACTGGCTGACCCCATTGGCATGAGGTTTAACAAGGTCAAATGCCAGGTCCTGCACTTGGGGCACAACAACCCTATGCAGAGATACAGACTAGGAGAAGTCTGTCTAGAAAGCTGCCTGGAGGAGAGGGACCAGGGGGTGTTAGTTGACAGCAGACTGAACATGAGCCAGCAGTGTGCCCGGGTGGCCAAGAAGGCCAATGGCATCCTTGCTTGTATCAGAAATGGCATGACCAGCAGGTCCAGGGAGGTTATTCTCCCTCTGTACTCAGCACTGGTGAGACCTCTCCTTGAATCCTGTGTTCAGTTCTGTGCCCCTCACCACAAGGAGGATTCTGAGGCTCTGGAGCGAGTCCAGAGAAGAGCGACGAGGCTGGTGAAGGGGCTGAAGAATAGGCCTTATGAGGAGCAGCTGAGAGAGCTGGGGTTGTTTAGCC
This sequence comes from Coccyzus lansbergi, assembly GCA_033558105.1. Taxonomy (NCBI): domain Eukaryota; kingdom Metazoa; phylum Chordata; class Aves; order Cuculiformes; family Coccyzidae; genus Coccyzus; species Coccyzus lansbergi. The sequence continues at coordinate 4,022,880 of JAUMJK010000229.1, forward strand.
TGGAGAAGAGGAGGCTGAGAGGAGACCTCATTACTCTCTACAACTACCTGAAAGGAGGTTGTGGAGAGGAGGGAGCTGGCCTTTTCTCCCAAGTGACGGGACTGGACAAGAGGGAATGGCCTCAAGCTCCGCCAGGGGAGATTTAGGCTGGACATTAGGAAAAAAAAATTTTCATGGGAAGGGTCATTGGGCATGGAACGGACTGCCCAGGGAGGTAGTTGATTCACCTTCCCTGGAGGTGTTTAAGACACGGGTGGACAAGGAGCTGAGGGACATGGTTTAGTGTTTGATAGGAATGGTTAGACTTAATGATCAGATGGGTCTTTTCCAATCTGCTTATTCTATGATTCTATGATTCTATCTTAGTTTACTAATCTTTCTGCACAGTCCCTGAAATACTTGAACTTTGGAGTGATTGTGTCGGAGCAGAGAGTGAAATGAACCAGAAAAGAAATAAGTATGAGAGCAGAAGTTAAAGTGAAACAGAACAGACTGCAGAAACCAAAGAGACTTAGCTAGGGTCTGACTTAGCATGGGCTGCTGTTTAGTGGAAAGTCTAACTGCACTGGTGAGTTGCAGAAGGTAAATAACCCACTTGCAGGGTGAAAACATTAGGCTAGGCTCTGGGAGAAGAAATGAAGAACTTTTCTGCAAGCCCTCCCCCACTGTTCCAAATAGGATGGTGTCCTTGGCTTACCTTCAGTGCACCTGTTACCAGTGTGAATGGTTGGTTCAATGTGCTCCTGACAGAACCCAAGGCACTGATTTATGCCCCTCCTTTGCTTACCAGCCTCCAGGATCCACGCCAAGGAAGTGGGGGCCCAGCCTGGGATCTATTGAAAGATGTGACCGGGCGGGGAGAATAAATATAGTCCCTGATTTCATCTTTACCACTACTGAGCCAGCTTGTGGAACAGGACAAGCTGTATGTGGTGGCTCTACCTCTAAGGGATGGTTGTTTAGCTCTCCTGCTACCAACTTGCACAGAGCTCGCTGAAGCAAGGGGAAAGGCGTTTCAGAGATCTGTGTATACTGCATTCCCTTGACAGAAGTGGAACCATTTCACTGTTTCCCACAGAGGAGTGACTCAAGTAGCACTGCTCTTTCAGGCATGATGTTCCAGGACCCAGGATCTCTTCTATGTTCAATTTATATACTTCTCACCTATTGTAAAGCAACCTGTTATCATTTTAAAGTTAATAGCTTTCACCAGCAGACATGTTGAACAAGCAAAACTGTACCAAGCCAATATGGAGAACTTGCACTCTTTTGTTTGAATGCATTTAGGATTGCACAGAATGGTCTGTTCAGCCTGTACACAGGTCTCTTCCTCATGTTTCCTCACCTCTTCAGAGTCAGCTTGTGGCTTGCAGCTTTTTAGGTGACACTGTGCTGATTTGTTGAGTGGATGTGATACTTACTTCACCCCAAAGTCAAGCAAGATCTTCTCTGAACACCAAAGATCTGTATCTTGATGCATTTGCTGCCTTCTTTTCTTTCATTATCTTTTTTCCTCCTAGACACGTTTCGTTGCTGGAGGTAGCATCCTGACTGAATAAGTTCATACCACAGCACTGGTATGAGTATAAGCCATCACTGTCCTATCCAGCAGCCTCTGATTACCACTTGCTTAAGGCACAAAAAAATGTCTTATCTGATAAGGGAATGCTGTCTCTTCTCCTAATTATTGTGTTGTGTTAGAAGCAGCAAGTCTGGGGCACCATTAGCTTACTGATCTGGGGCCTTCTGGTACTGCTAAGGACCTGGAGGATAATCTTGCAAGTGTTGCCTATTAGAATACTATGGAGATACACTATTAAGAATCTGACTTTTATGGAAAAACACACTTGGAAAATATATCTGTAGCATTTGTACTAAATAAGCAATTTCAGAATTTGGCATTAGAGTAAGTGTCTTCTGGCATCTTCAGTACTGGCTTAGAGCAAGGGAAGGGGAGGAAAAAATGCTTAGTATCTTTGTGTGGTTTGCATGGGGATACAGAATCGAGAGGCTCTCCCAACACTACTGATGACAGAGAAATAAAAAACAGTAACTGGCAAAGTTATTTTGACAAAACACTGCTGGGGCTTTGATTTACAAGTGAGGAAGTAAGAGCTTGGAAGAAGAGCTACTGCCTTAGCTGTCCTCTGTTCTCATCCAGGGCACCAACATCTGCCTTGGAGCAACTTTTTGTAAGAGGAGCTAGAACTGACTGGCAGCTGCTCATTAAAGTGCTATGCTGTAGTAGGGAGTAGTTTAGCAGCTGGTTTGTGAACAGCTTGGCCATTTCTTTGCTGAGCAGGGTGGAGCAGACAGCTTGGGGCAGTTGTCCATACCCTTTGACTCTTTGTGAGTCAAAGCCCTGAGGCAACTGATAGGAAATACTTAAAGATGTCCAAAGCCCAGAGATTGAGTGATAGTAGAACAGGTAACTATGTTAGTAGTTAAAACTTGGAGGAGACAAGGAACTGCAAAGACTGAAGCTTGCAACGTGAATTAAGCCAGCATGAAGTGTCACAGGTGGTTCCTCTCACCCTTATTCTGAAGTAGGTGGGTAAATTTGCAGGATATTGCCTTAATCTCAAAGGGATATGTTATCAGTTAATGTTTTCTACAATGTCAAAAAATCACTACATGTAATGAAAAGCAAGCGAATAAACCCCAAGAAATACAAAACATAACACTGCCTGTCCCATTTCATAAACATGATTTCTCCTTGAAGGAAGAGACAGCTATTACAAATAGGAAAACCTTTGAGGTATCAGTCTTCAAATGCATTCTTCTCTATTCAGTTTACCATATCACCTAATGTTTGGTCAAAGCAAGTGAAATGTGCTGAGAATGTTGCTCAGTTGACACTGAACAGGGCGGCCCAGGTAACCGCAAAATCTGCCTTTCAGCTGTGATATCCCTCAGGAAGATGCTTCTGCAGTTCCTTTCCTTTCTGTTAGTCTGGTCTGTGAACTGCAGAACAGCCCTTTATCCAACAGTTTTCCCAACAAAATCGAATCTCCCATTCTAAACACTGAAAGACGGATGAAACTTAGATTCTTGGACAGTCGGTCAGGATCTCATCTTTTCCTGGTGTTAGGTGTGATGCTTTTGAAGTTGCTCAATAACATGGCTTTGTTTCACCGAGTCAGCTTTCAACTTCGTTTTTGTGTGATTTTAGGTCTTTGTTGTTTAGATTAAGCCAGATTTCTGGAGACCTTTGCGACAAGTTAAACTTCTGCTGGAGTTTGTCAAGTCTTTCCTTTCATCTCCTTTGTAAGCCAAGTTTAGAGTTCTTCATGTTAAACTGTATGTCAGTTTAACTGGTGTGTTGTCCATGCAAACAAAAAGAAATTTTTCCATGAGTTCCAAGCAGTTCCTGAAATGCCAGCCAATCAAGAAACCGCTTGCTGTTGGAGTTAATAGTACTGACAGTGGCATCTTTCCTTAACACGTTTAGTACTGAACAGAAATATATTAGCATTTTCATGTATTACCTGGTATCAAAATTATTGTGACTACTTTTTTGGGGGGATTTATTGTGTTTCAACAAAGGGCACTTACTTTTTCCTGTCCCTTTTGATTTTTCCCAGCTTTGTACTTACATTTTTATTTGTCAGGCTTAAACCCAAGTGTGTTGTAAATGATTATATTTTCCTTTCTGTCCTTGCAGACTTGTCCTGTTCAAGTAACTTTCTTCATTAGCAACATTGCATTAGCATTTTGGCTCTTTTTCATTACTTTTTAAGTTCTAAATTCAAATGTTTATTAATTTTCCAAGACAGAGTTGATCTTTAGTGGCGTAGTGTCAGCAATGCACTTGTTCTGATTTTTTTGCATTGTAAATAACAGCTAGTTTAATTGATATCTAGTTTAGTAAGCCAGTGTTATGCTTTCTAACTGTATCCACTGTCTGCCTTGTACCTGACTCTTTCCGTTTCACTTATCAGCCCTTTCCCTGTTGCAAGTCATTTTTTTGCTTCTGTGTTGCTTCTAGATAACTTTACACATATCCTTTTTTTTCTGAAAAGTTTGGTAAAAATCCTGGGGTTTTTTACATTTTAAAAAGTACTGGATTCTTTCACAACTGGATCTAGATATTTCCAGTTGCAAATCTGCTCTGAAATATACAAAATGTTCATTTATATTTAAAATTTCATGTTGAATTCAAAACCTGGGAACAAAATTGGATGTGGAAAATGAAAATTAATCATGTCCACTGGCTTGTGTTTCTTTTTTCTTTAATACATATGTAAAGCTCTCATATGGACAGGTTTTTTTGTGAATACATTACCAGAAATATCTCAAAAACATGGATTGAATTCTGAGAAGAGCAACAAGCATACCAGACTAAACATTATGCTCTGGGAGTTGAAGGAACTGATTTAGGAGGAAAGATTAAAGTAGCTAAATATACTTAGGTTGGCTAAGCGATGACTGAAAGGTGGAGGGTGGGGGGGACACATAATAGCAGTCTAAAAATATTTGAAGGGTGGTAACATTTAAGAGGGAGAGGGATTTTATGTAGAGCATGCGAGCATGACTGGGATTAATGGGAGAAAAAGAAGGAATATAGGATGGATATCAGCAGGAGCTTTATGACATCATGATGCTTGATGCTGAGGGATTTTTCTTCTCTAAGCAGTTAGAATGGAAATACTGTTGTAGACTTAAAATTGTATCAGACAAAACTGTCAGAAATGTATTTATAAAACTAGTTCCAAAGAATGGTACAGGTATATGTATACTTCATACAAAGGAGAGGTGGATTCTAGATTAGATGTGCTGTTATTCTACACAGGAAACAACAGCAGGCATTAAGAGGTGACTGAATATGGCTTTCCACTGTAAATATCTGCTGTTTTTTTCAAAATTGTTAGTGTTGTGATTTATTCTGTCTCTGGTTTTGTGACATGAATACGTTTATTAGACTGATGGGTACGAAGACCCTTTCTCAGATCTGAAACGGGAAGACCAAACTTCAAGAAACCACAAAGTGTGGTTTCTCAGGATTTCTCCTGTTGATTAGTCAGACATTGGGTAAAGAGTGGCGATAGCATTTCTCACTGGGATACGCATATGTAGAGAGGATGTTGATAAGTGTCAATACACAGATTGTGTGAAAACCTGGCATAAGGAAAAAATGTGCTTTCTTATTTTCTGCAGTGTAAGTAAGCAAAACCTATCATTTGAACTCTTTTAGAAGTCTCTTTCAAAGACATGCCTTATCACTGGAGGGCATGTCATAAATGTAACTTAAAACTTTATTCAAGTATCCTCATATGTCTGTTAAGCAAAACCAGTACAAGACAACATAATCTTTCCAGGTTCTAGTGTCTTAAGGGGTGCCTCAAAGTGAAGGAAAGCTGCTTGATCAGAAAAAGACAGTATTACTGCTAGAGGAAGAGGTAGTATTCTCATTCATGTAGGATGCAGATAATGAACACAGGACAACTAGGACTGTCTGTTGGTTTAAACAGTTGCTCATTACTTAATACATAACAAGTCCTGTATTGTCTGTGTACGGCGAAGATCTGGGCAGCAAAACTGGGAAGGCTGCGTGCAGTTTGTGCCCAGACAGATGGTCCTGTAAGTCTGTTGGTCACTGGCAGAGCTGACTTAAACCTCTGGGGCCTGGGTACACCTGCTGCTGAAGGGTGTGTAGCCAGCAGCTGTTCCCCATTGCTGTCACCTTGAACTTGTGACCCATCTGCTGGGTACTCCTTCAAATTCTTTGAAGCTTACTACACGCACATATGGCATGGTCTTGCTGTCTCTAGCTCCTTCAACAGGAAATGAACCTATTTTCATTGAAAATTTTTCATGTAAAATATCTTTTTAATTGCTCTTCTTTCCTTTCCAGTGTAAATTGCATAGTAATTGTAAATCCCTTTCCAGGAGCTCAGATTGGAATCTGTAAACTTGTGCTCAATGAGATAACACTTTAGGAATAACTTCACTTGTTGACTGCAAGTGCTGTAAATGTAGACTTATTTCTAAATATGACAGTATTGCAGGGAAACACATGCATGTGTGGCATTTAGCACAGTGTTGGCTTCAACCTTGACTGGTGATTATGAGCATTCCTGCATATGAAAGCTGCATCATCATATTTACTTGAAGAATCATAGAAAATAGCACTGGGAGGCACCTTCAAAGGTCATCTCACATATTCCTATGCCCAGAGGCAAAGTAAGCTCTACTTAAGCTTTTCATGTCTAGTCTGATCCTTCAAGGCTAATATTGGAGAAAAGTTAATTGGTAAGTCTAGACAGAACAGCTTTCATCTAGAAGGCAGTTGAAGCACCTACATATTGTGAATTTCCTTTTGTGTCTGTATGCATTTTTATGTATCCTTGTGGCTTATATAGTTTTGTCATTCTCTTGTTCCTGCTCTCCTGTCACTGCCTGAATTGTGGTTGTCCGGCTATCTTATCAGTCTTAGCTGTAAACTCTGTCAGGGAACAGGTGTTTAAAAGAATAGAACAGAATTGCTCCAGTGTTAGGAGCAAAGAGAGAGTTGGGAGTAAGAGGAATGCCACGAGCCATTGAAAGGGTTTTTTTTGAGCTTGGCATGATTCAGCTATTATCCAGACTGGTTCCTGGGTAACTACCCAGTAATGAAGCCTGCATTTCTGCTTTCCTGTCCACATTCTCTTTTCATCTTTTACAGACTATGACGTCTTTAACAACTATTTTTGCCAGTGCTGAGATGGTGTAAAACTGTTCTTTGTTGAGACCAAGAGTATACTTCTTTCAGAAACAGTGAGATAACCTAACAGTTCACTGCAGAAGAAGAGTTGCCACTCTTATTTCCTTGCCTCACGGCATTGCTTCCTATTTTGTGCTTCCACCTTTTAGGCTACCTTCAGCTTCCATCGGTGTCCTTGCTTATCTATTTTAGCTTGCTAGACTGATAGCAAACTACTCTGGCAGAATAAGTGGGCCAGTTTTCTGCCAGGTTAGAGAGCTGAACTGACCTGTGGAACAATCTGCTGAGGGGGAGTCAGGGGAAAATGGCAGACATTTTCAGCAGTAGCCAGCCATGTGTTTAAGCTGAAACTGTGACCTGATGATTTAAAGTAGTTGTGGACAGTTATGATGGTAAAAAAAATAAAGATGGGTGGTAGCCATTCCACTTACAAAATCAATATTCATTTGTTCATATAAAGCAAGAATACTCCATGGGTTCTTTTGCTCTCCCTGAAAACTGCTGAGTAATTTTTAGTTAGTTGGTTAGAACTGGGTCTTGGTGTAGGCTTATGGGTTAAGTGAAGCAGTCACAAGTCCTCGTAGGACTGAGTCAGACCACACCAGATACCTTGAGAATCGTGGAATCGTAGAATGATTTGGATTGGAAGGGACATTAAAGATCATCCACTTCCAATCCCCTTGCCGTCTGCTGAGTAATTTTCAGTTAGTTGGTTAGGACTGGGTCTTGGTGTAGGCTTATGTGTTAAGCGAAGCAGTCACAAGTCCTTGTAGGACTGAGTCAGACCACACCAGATGCCTTGAGAATCTTGGAATGGGAGAATGGTTTGGATTGGAACGGACACTAAAGATCACCCACTTCCAACCCCCTTGTTGTGGGCAGGGACACCTCCTATTGGATCAGGTTGCTCAAAGCCTGTAGTTCCCTCTAAGTTCTGCAGGGCTGCCATAAGGTCTCCCTGGAGCCTTCTCTAGGCTAAAGAAGCTTAACTCTCTCAGCCTTTCTGTTGTTCTGTGCTGGTTATGGAGCAAGTTGCTGAGTGGATCTCACAGATGCCTTTTAACTCCAGTTTCTGTGGTAGCTGAAGCTTTGAATGCTTGGCTAGATTACTGTCTGGGCACGTGTGCAAGATCAGCACTTGTGGCAGACATTTGCAAGAAATGGTATACAATTAGTGCCAACAGAGACAGCCGACTGCAAAGTGAGGCGGAGAGGTGCTGAAGATTTTGTTATCCTTCGAGGTGGTATTACTGAAGTGGTGTTCAAGGCTTGCTTTCAGATACCCTGCAATTATTGAGTTATTGAAACAAGCATAAAACATGTTTGTTATCCAAAGGAAGAATTTAGTCTGTGTCTGCAAGGTAGACCTTGGACTTGAGGAAGCTGGAGGATGCTGTTGCAGTTAAGCATTGGTTTCAGTGCCACCCTCAACAGTCATGTTTTCCTGAACCTGGACCTTGGTGAATAAAGCATATTTGTGCCTGTATAACATTGTCAGTCTTGGGTGGCTGAATAGACTGAAAGCTGTTAGTTTGACATTCCTTTCCATGCAGGATTACCATTGACCGTTTCAGGTGTAACCTGACACACTCTCCTATGACTATATGCATCTGCATTGTGTGATTGCAGGATTTTCCAAGAGAACAGAATCTGAAACCTTTCTACAAATACTCTCATCAGTCTTACTCTGGGAAGCACCAGAACAAATCCCTGCTCTGTTCCTGTTGCAGCCCATAATGTGTATGTGGGGGGATTACTTATTGGATGGGTTATCTTAATTTCTGTGGCCTCAGGTGATAATGTGGGAAAACACAACTGATGAGGACATTCAATTTATGCACAGAAAAACTGTATTAAAGGCTGAGGGGTGGTGAAGATAGTCTGGAGATGGGGAGGGGTTGCTGGATGCATATACATTGTTGTACCTTAGTAAAAGCTCTTCTTTACAAGGACATGCCTCTGGGGCAGTGATTAGGAGGCATTTTAACTATAGCCTTTAGACAAATGCTGCAAGCACAGGAAGGGCCTTGCCCATTTTCTTACCAGTCTGTATGCAAGTGGGGATTAGGTGGAGTACAGTTCCAGGCTACAGTTTCTTGGTTGAAGAATTCTGCTCTCATTCTTTCTTTGTTGCTCTCTCTGCTATGCCAGTGCTGTGGCTAATGTGGCCACAAAATTTAGTTCACCAAACCAGGCTGGTGGTGGAGAAACAAAACTCAAATGGGATGGAGGCTTTTTTTTTTTTTTTTTTTTTTTTTAATTAGCGAGGTGCACGTCAGTCCTTCCTGCCCCTCTCACCTTCTTGTGGTGATTTAATTTAATGGGTACAGCTGCACACAGGAATTGATGGAAAATTGCAGGAGGAAGAATGACTAGCTGAGAAGGGAATCGTTTTGGTTTCTTCTGTTGCTGAAGTAACTACTATTGTAACTACACCTCTGGTGACTGACTTTTCAGTTATCTCCACTACTTGTTTGGAACTAATAAGAAGCTTCCCAAAACCCATAAGGTCTGTAATAATTATTCTTTAGTCATACAGTTTGCTTGAAGTGTCTTAAACTGGCCATCAAGAAACAGCAGTTTCTAAATGGGGATAGCCCAGATGTGAATTTAGATTAAACAATGGAAGAGAAAACACTTAACCTTCTCAGCAAAAGGCCTTTGAAAAAATATGAGGTTTCACTGTTTAGACCAGTTAGTAAATGTGACAACTGAGTTTTATAACCTCAGAGAGAGTGATCACCCTAATGCCCTTTCACCAAGAGGTACTGGAGAGGCACATTCTGCCTTACAAATAAAGCTTCAACCTCATCATTTCAGAATGGAAGGAGCTCAGCACTTGCACAGTCAAATGGTGAGAACAGGTTTGTTGGGGAAGAGCTGACAATGTGGTGGTGCTAATCTCTCCAGTATTGTGTTTGCAGGGGTCTGATCGTTTTAATATTTTTCAGTAGTACTGGCTCAGTTTTCTTCAGCTGAGTCTTCAGCTCAAAATTCCCTTGTTGTAGGAATTGCATGAACTCAGGGAATCTTCTTGTGGAAGGTTAATATTGAGCAAATACAAACATGGAATAAATGATCAGAAGAAATTTCCATCTCACGGCTGAATATAAAGCTATCTGCTATGTGTAACTGTTCTATGGGATCTCAGACCTGACTACTAAGCACTGAAGTTCTATGTTTGTTGGGGAAGAGGTGTCTTCATAGGATAAGGCAATGCAGTAAAATGCAGTATTTTTTTCTTTCGTTGGAAGTGATCCCAATATGGTGGTCAGTGGTGTGTTAAGATCTTTTATAGCCTCTTGGATACAGTTCTGTATATTCAATGTAGAGGTTAGAAATAAAAATACCAGGGTGTTAAAAAAAATTCCTGAAAGGAGCTTGAAGCAGGTTCTTAATGTATCATTTAAGGCATTGTCTCCAGCACCTGACTGCTGTTCTTGGGAATGTCCACTGCAGTTTGGGCAGCTTCCAACAGAGATTTGCCAGAGTTGCAGTCAAGATAAATGGGAAAACCAAGACACCATACTGCATTACTTGCTCAGTATGTAGGTACCAACAAAGACTGAAGACCAGTGGCATGCAAGCAACAGAATTTGGAGATTAGTAGTGGAGGTTCCTAAGGAGAGGGGGGAGAGATAGGTATGAATAGGGAGATGGTTACGGAAGAATTTTTATTGAATTGGAGATAGCCTCAGCTCTGGTAGTGGAATTAGTTGTAAAAGTAGGAGCTGAAACAGGAAGGATTTTGCAGAAATCATTGATTTTTTTTTTTTACCCTTACCCATTACAGGAGAGGCTTTCGTTCTACTTTCTTTGGGAACGGATACACAAGGAAGTATAAGATCATCAAAAAGACGTTTTATCTGCCTCTTTTACAAACAGTAATAGACCATTACTAGCAGGAAGTTTTGAGGTAGGAGTGGAAGTGCTTTCTATGGCTATGGGAATTTTCTTGATTTTTCCCTCTTTAGATGCAGGTACTTATCTTACATTGAAAGGAGCACACAGGTGCATAACGGAGAATCAAAAAGCTTTTTTATCCACATCCTCTAGCAATACCTTCTTGGATAACTACTGAATGCAAAATTTTGCAATTTAGTGTAAGAACAGGAGTTAAATTGATGCAGTTCAAAATTTATCTGTTAGGAGCAAGAAGTAAAAAACATGAGTATCTCTTTACTCCTTTCTTCCTGCCATGCTTCCAAGGGGAAGGCTACAGTGAGGATAAAGAGCTTTTGGGTGCTGTGCTGCAGTTGGTATGTTGGCTAGAGCTTCATGAAACCCAATGCGCAGTTTCGACAGAGGAGGCACAACTGTTGGCAGGTTCTGGTGACCATCGCAGGCCTCAGCAGGAGTTATTCTAAGAACACAACATATGATCAGATTACTGAGGGACGCTACGTGGTTCTAAAAAATGAACCATCTGATGGTTCATGACAGCTCTGCCTGTTCCAGCCAAGTGAGAAGTGCAAGCTTTTGCTGACCCTGCAGTCAGGGTTGTGAAACAAAGAAAGTGCTTCCCAGAGGCTGCAAACCTACAGGCTTCCAACCATGTGATACCTGCTTGCATCTAACTTCTGATAAGAAAACCAAGACATTTAGGACTTACTTCTTTGTAGGTTTGATTCATGGTAATTTAATACATTCTTGCTGCAGGGTTTACTGGGCTTGGAAATGTGCATAGTTCTATATTTAGTAATCCCTATGATGCTAATATCTTTGCAGAGTGATCAGAAGGTTTTGCTATGAGTATTTTTATTGGCTTAATATACCCTGTCACCTTTCTGGTTTTTTTCATAGCTCTGTGTAGACATGCTTCTGGAAGAGGAAAGTTGTATGAAAGGAGGTGGCAAGTGGGAAATGAATTCCAAACCTGGAAATTTTGCAGATCCACACTTGACTGCACTCTCTAGAGAATTTTTTCTCTAGAGAATTTCTATACCAGCTTCTAATATGTGCAATTTGTACAACAGTTTCCCCACCTTCTAGTCTTCTCCAATGAAGTATATGGCCTGAGAGAATTTTGTAATTTTTGCTGATGTTGTTGAAGACAAAGAAGTTAAACATACTTGGGGAAATGCCTCCCACTTTCCCAGGCTGTACTACAGTTTATTGCCTCTCCTCCCCACTTCCTAATTTCAGTTTTCCTTGTTTTATTCTCTATAACACTTAGTCCCTCTTAATTCCTTTGAGGTGCTGGATGGTGCAGGAGGCTGAGGTCAGTGTGTAAAAATTTGTTTCTCTGAGTTCTTGCTTTTCTAGTTTTTCTCTGATGCCCACTGCTTCTTGCTATTCCTTTGCTCCTACATGCATTCTTGATGGGCTGCGGTCCTTTCAGGGTTGCTCCTGCTCTGGCATGTGTCCTTCATGGGCTGCATTTGCCTCATAAAGTTTACTTCTGCCATTTACCACCTCTTTCCAAGAATACTTTTCCAGCCATGTCCCAAACAATGTCTCCTACCCTGTGTTTCTTTTTCTCCTTCCTTTTCTCTAAATATGTCATTTTTCAGATCTTCCATTTCTCCTTCTGTGCATCCTCATGTCTCTTTTTTGTGGTTCCTTTTATGTGTCTCCTCATGTGTCTTATACCTCTAGTGGCTATTGCCCTTTCCAAAAATCTGTTTGGAGCAAATGTAGCTTTGTGCTTTGACTCATTTCCATTTTGGAGGTGTCTGGAATTGAATGTGGTTGTCAAGGGACTGTTCATGGCATAGTCTCTCTCGCAGATTACCCCTGCAGCCCTCTACTGCTGAAACAGAATAGCGCACTGTCAGACTGCTCAGTCTGTATAATTTCTTTACTTTTTTTGAAACACAACAAAACTAAATTTGCTCCATAACATTTGTTATAGCTGTCCGAGATTCCATCAACATTCATTTTTCAAGGATTACCTGTATTTGAGGAGGTGTCTGGAGAGTTTCCATGTGTTTAAATTGTCAGTATAGCCCAGTATGCACCCTTTAAAAGTTAGCCTGAAATTTTCCACACCCACTTCTTCTGAAGGCTAGCTTTTCCTGTCTTTGCTCTTAACTCATTCCTCTTGCTCCTCAAAGAGTCCTCCTGGTGTATATAAATTTTCCTTCCTACTTCTTTATAGATAATGGGGTTTGTCTTGTTCTGCATATTTCCTTCTTCTGATGTATATCAAACTCTTCTGAGATTTTGTATATGCCAGCATTTCTATGAGAAGAATCAACTCTTTTACTTACCTTTCAACTTGGATTCACATCCAACAGACGGAGGTTTTGAAAAGCTATAAATATTATTCTTGGCACTAGAAAAAGGTGTATCTATGTGTTACTAGTAACTGGTCTCCACTTTGTAAAAATGGTTGCATTAGAAAATCAGCCAGGTGGAAGGTAGCATAACAGCATCTGCTCCCATCGTGCTGTCACCGTGCTAGTGCTTGAAACCATTGGAACGGAATAGGTCAGTGTTTACATGCTGGGAATTGTTTCTGGCACATAAATAGTTCCTAATTTGTGTATGGAGGAGCTGGAGCTATTCAATTTTCTCAGCTACAGATCTGATTGTTCTCCCAGGGGAATAAGGAGAGATGCTGCAATGATGCTGTTAAGAAAAGGCTAAGATGAGTAAATGTAAAATGCTTTCTCATCCCTATGTGTCCTATGGTTATGTTTCATCAATGTGGTCTAAATTCAGACATGGATGCTTACATTTTTCAGTTTCAGAAACAGATGGAATTAGGAGCTTTGACAGCACTTCCCTAGAGGGTTGTGTAGTCTCTCTCTAGCATAGAGGCCTTCCTTACATTCATTTTTCCAGGGCTGAGTTAACAGAGGTTTAAAATAAAAACAAGTGACAACTTTTTCATGGAATATTAAATTACTGAAATAAATATTGCATATATTTTCACTGCTTGTTTTTGTTGATGTCTGTGGTGTCCTAATAGAACAGTTTTCCACTCAGCCCATAAACTTCATGAGAGCTGTGGATTTGCTTCCCAGTTTATTCCTCCTTCATTCCTCAAACTGCCAGGAGGAGAGGGACCTGGGGGTGTTGGTCGGCAGCCGACTGAACATGAGCCAGCAGTGTGCCCAGGTGGCCAAGAAGGCAAATGGCATCCTGGCTTGTATCAGAAACGGTGTGACCAGCAGGTCCAGGGAGGTGATTCTCCCTCTGTATTCAGCACTGGTGAGGCCGCTCCTTGAATATTGTGTCCAGTTCTGGGCCCCTTACCACAAGAAGGATGTTGAGGCTCTGGAGCAAGTCCAGAGAAGAGCAACGAGACTGGTGAAGGGGCTGGAGAACAGAACCTATGAGGAGCGGCTGAGAGAGCTGGGGTTGTTTAGCCTGGAGAAGAGGAGGCTGAGAGGAGACCTCATTACTCTCTACAACTACCTGAAAGGAGGTTATAGAGAGGAGGGAGCTGGCCTCTTCTCCCAAGTGACAGGGGACAGGACAAGAGGGAATGGCCTCAAGCTCCGCCAGGGTAGATTTAGGCTGGAGATTAGGAGGAAGTTTTTCACGCAGAGGGTCATTGGGCATTGGAATAGGCTGCCCAGGGAGGTGGTTGATTCCCCTTCCCTGGAGGTGTTTAAGGCGTGGGTGGATGAGGTCTTGAGGGACTTGGTTTAGTGTTAGATAGGAATGGTTGGACTAGAAGATCCGATGGGTCCCTTCCAACCTGGTTGTTCTGTGATTCTGTGATAAAAGATGTCTCACAGCCTTGCACTTCCCACTCCCAATGTTTTCTTAAGGTACTATATTGCCCCTAGTGTGGTCACCACAAATGTATTACTTTGCGGAATCTACTCTTTCTGTCATGTTTTCTGCCTTAAATGGACCTAGAGTTCAGATGCATAGCTGCTGCTATTTCTCCATATCCAGGAAGAGATTAAAACCTGTGTATCTGCTTAGGTTTGATACCTCAAGAGTCAGTGTATGGAACATGTATAGTGTCCCTCATGTCTTGGTGTCCACTCTCAAATGGTTCTGTGGTGCTAGCTGAACTTGCTTCTCCTGTTCATTGCTGAAGGCAGCTTAGCTTTCTGTGCTCTTCTTGTTTTTTAAATACTGTACCTGTATCTCATGCATTTTCCTGCAAGCAATTTGAAATTATTTACCAGTGACCCTGTTGCTTCACATTTTGTTAGCCATTTCATTCAAGTTGCTGTTAGTACCGTTTCCCTTGTCTGTCACCATGACCATCTTTTCCCTGGATCTCTGCACTGGCCTCTCCTCTCACACAGAGCATTGTTACTTGTCTTCATTTCCCTTGGCCCTGAAAAGCATAATCTCACTGTGTGTAAAATCAAGGTGTAAAACCTGACTGCCCTCAGTGCCTGCTTGTTCTGTAATTGGACAAGGATCATTCCTTCACTGATGCCAGTGCATCCTCCTTCCTGTTAACCCATAACCTTTCACAAAACTCCAAGGATGGAGACTATCACCTCTCTGGGCAGCCTGTGTAAGTATTTGACCACCTTAGCAGTAAAGAAGTTGTGGGGGTTTTCTTGTTTTCAGACTGAATTCCATGCATTTTAGTTTGTGCTTTTTGTTTCTTTTCCTGGGAACTATTGAGAGGAGACTGTCTCCCTGTTTTTCATTGGCTCCCATCAGGTATTTATATGCGTGACTCCCCTGCCCCAAGTCTTCTCCTGGCTGAATATCTCCAGCTTTCTCAGCCTCTCCTCATATGAAAAGTTCTCCAGTATCTTAATTTTTGTGGACCTTTTGCTGGACTCACTCCAGTACGTCCACATACTTCTTGAGCTGAGGAACCTAGAACTGGAAAGAGTACTCCAGATACCACCTCAGCAGTCCTGAGTATAGAGATAAAGGATCCACCTCCCTTGACTTGTTGGCAACAGTCCTCCTAATACAGCCTCCAATGCTTGTGGCCTTTTTTGCTTGAAGGGTTCATTGTTAACAACCGGGACCCCATCCATTCAGCCAGTTTTCAATCCATTCTTTGTCCACTTATGTGACCCATACTTTGTCAGGTGCCTACAAGAGTCCTATGGGAGACAGAGCCAAAAGCCTTACTAAAGTCACCATGTATACCATTCTGTACTTATCTACTGAGCTAGTCACCTCACTGTAGAAATTATCAGGAGATTTAGGCTAGACGTTAGGAGGTAGTTTTTCACAGAAAGGGTCATTGGGCATTGGAACAGTCTGCCCAGGGAGGTAGTTGATTCACCTTCCCTGGAGGTGTTTAAGGCATAGGTAGACGAGGTCCTGAGGGACATGGTTTGGTGTTTGATGGGAATGGTTGGACTTGATGATCTGATGGGTCTCTTCCAACCTGATGATTCTATGATTCTAGGTTGGTTAAATATGATTTCCTATCTGCAAATCCATGTAGACTGCTGCCATCTTATCTCTATAGATCGACAATTCCATTGTGAATCTCTTCCTTGGAGTCATAGTTTTCTAAATTCATTTGCATTCTTTCTCTGAACCAGGCCGAAATGAACTCATTGCCCGCTATATTAAGCTGAGAACAGGGAAAACACGCACAAGGAAACAGGTAAGTGTAAAGCTTGCCCTTGTAAACATTTAGCTTCTTTGGACCACTACACACAATGAAATCTTAAGAGAAAAATCCCTTGCTGTTCACTTGCTATTAGTTTCTGGCTCTGCTGGAAAGAGATGGTTGTATGGAGCTGGTTAATAAGAATGGCAGGAAGAGTCAGATCAGCCATTTTACAGTAGGATTGTAATGCTTGTGTCTCTCAGCCACATTGTGACATATATTTTTCCAGTGTTAAATGATGTGTGATTTTATTTGCTTGGTCTACTAATTAATGTCTTAGTGAATGTCAGCAGCCCTTTATATTGAGAGTCTTTGTTCAGACCAGACAAATGGACAGGAATGGTGATTTTTGAAAATACGTGGCACAGTGGATGAAAAAAAGGAAACTTTGTAATCTAGGAATGACAGCCTACACTGTGCTGGACAAAGCTCTGAGCAACCTCGGTCTGCTTTGTGTGGAGGGTTGGTGGATGACATCCAGAAGTTCCTTCCAACCTAAATTATTTTATAATGTGTTTTGGCCCACATTAGGTAATGGAAAGTTCTGAGGGTCATTATATAGCGACCAGGAATATGAAACATGGGTTTCCCTTCTCCCAAGAGGAGGCCAAGATGGGGAGCAAAGAGATCAGAACTCTCAATCTCTAGATTTAAGGATAGGTTCTTTAGTTTTAGATATCGCTGCTTGATAAAGCTGTTTCAATTGGAAAAGGCCTTAAATGGCCCATCTTTGCTGGTCCTCCACCTCATTTCATGATACTTAAGTTATGTTCACAAAAGCATGTCACTACTGCCTCAGCCCCTGAGTGTCCCCCCTACCCCTAGAAAACTCTCTGTTGCACAAGTTGCGTGAAGTGTGTTTACTACTGCAAGGGGCTACCAAGTACTTTGCTGGAATGAAGATGGATTTTGTCTTTCAATGCAGGTATCTAGTCACATCCAGGTCCTGGCAAGACGGAAGGCCAGAGAGATCCAAGCCAAGCTCAAGGTATGATGGGTACCCTTAAATATATCATGCAAGCTCCCTCAGTCAGCCATTCCCATCACCCATTCCCTCTTTGAATAGCCTTAAAAGGTGAGACTAGTCACTGAACTGCAGTAAGCAGAGGAGGAAAAAGTACTTCCTAGGAAGTGATGTGCAAACACTTGCATTGTTGTAGCTCTGTGACGTCTGCAGCAATTCTATTTAAAGAATAAAGAAACAGTAACTTTAAATTTTGTGTCTGATTTCAGCTTCTGTATATTCTGCTGTCGTCCAAGTCTTAAAGACTCTTAGACTTGGGAGAACACAAAGAGTGTTTACCTGAGAAGGAGGGGTTTATGGTTACAAATGCTGTAATCAGTTCAGTTCCTGGTGTTTTGATGGCATAGCAAAGGATAGCCTTACAGTTACTGCAGTGCCAGTTCTTACCTGTGTTAGTGGTAGTGATGTGGAGTTGAGTTGTGCATGAGAAAGTCTTCTCAGTTGGCATAACCACTGAGAGGAAGCAATAAAGCCAGCTGGCACCTTCTCCATTAAAATGCTGCCAGCTGAATAGACTTGCCCTTTGATTAATTCAGAACTGATTTGGGGAGACATGTGCTAATGAGAAAGATAATGGTTGACTACTTGCTTGAGTAAATCTGTGTTTTTTCTTTCTGTTGGAAAAGCTTTGAGATCACACTCTCTCTCAGCATTTGTTTTACTCAGATTTGAATCAGAGAGATGTTTTATGTGCTCAGGCTGAATTGCCAGAAATGTCAAGAGGTTAATTTTATGGGTGTCAATTGTGCAAGAGGGTGTCCGCTGTTAGAAAGTGAGCTACCCAGAAAGGGCTTGCCAAAAAGAGTGTGGGGTCCAGTCCTTGTTATGTATCATTTAGACAGCTAGAGAGGGAAGATGCATGCTGACCTTACTGATTCAGTGTGGCAATAAGTGATCTGGAGGGAAGCATGTCTGTGCTCCTTCAGGTAATGATCAGGATATTGACAGCCCAGTCCAGCCCTGAATGTTAAGTGGACAGCTGCTGGTATGTGGTTCCTCTTGGCTGTCTGGGCACCTCCTCACTGGGCACTAGAAGTGCACTGTCTGTGAGTGAACTGTTGGCACTCAGTCTCGACCAGTGCTGAGATGCACACATCTCTACTGGAAGCAGTGATTACCTCTAAGTCATGACTGCACCTCTCCACATCCCATACCCAGCTCCATTTTAGAAAACAGTGTTGTGCCTGTTGTGTTTCCAGCTGCTCTCATAAAGAGAAGGAGCCACAAATTACAACTCTCTAATGCAGTGCATCTAGATAGGGCTGCCTAATCTTGAAACCTATGGTGCTGTTAAGTGGTCAGTTCAGGTGGAGGCCTGCTTGAAAGGCAAGTTAGAGCTAGTAGGAAACAACAACTGCCCAGGGTGTTAAAAGATTTACCACTGCTTATATTTGTATCCTTGATTCAGTTCCTTGCATGTCACATCTCTGGGATTTGGTTTGATTGAAAAGCCAGTTAGTCGAGCCTGTTTCCACTTAGCACACAGGAGCTGGTTCGTTTTGTTTTCAGGGAATGACGGTGTCTTAGGGAGCTTCATGGACCCATTGGTTGTTCTCCTTTTACACCACCTCAGGCCATGCTGTGAGCTCTGCCCAGCTGCCTGCAGTGAACCATTCCCTGGTACCAGTATGTTTCTTGCTGCCTGCAGAGGCAAGTCTGTAGCACTGATTCAACTCATTTACTATTTTGCTCTCACTAGTCATTTTTACACAGAGCAGGGAAATTAAATAACAAAAGCTGCTGCCCTGCTCCCAAATTCTGCTGATAGCTGTGTGTTCTATCACTGTTCATTTTGCATAGCAAGAATACACTTTCAAATCTATGTGCTAGAGATCTGAGCAGCTACATGCTGACATTTTCAGACCAATTACTATATTACCATCTCCACACAAACTGGAGTGTCTTCTCTAAGTGTGCGCTGTGCTGCAACAGAGAGAAGTGGGAAGGCAGGGTAAAGTTTAGAGAAAAATCAATCCTCAGAAGTGAGTAGTTTTCCGTGTCCTAGGTGTACAGTAGATATCACCTGTGCTAAGGCAAAAAGAATTGTAAACGGAGTTAATTCCAGCTGGAGACTGGTCACAAGTGGTGTGCCCCAGGACTCAGTGCTGGGTTCAGTCCTGTTCAATGCCTTTATCAATGACCTGGATGAAGGCTTTGAGTGCACCTTTAGCAAGTTTGCAGACAACACTAAGCTGGGTGGAAGTGTGGATCTCCTGGAGGGAAGGAGGCTCTGCAAAGGGATCTGAACAAGGTGGACAGCTATTCTGAGGCCAATGACATGAGGTCTAACAAGGCCAAATGCTGGGAGAACTCTGTCTAGAAAGCTGCCTGGATGAGAGGGACCGGGGGGTGTTGGTTGACAGCCGACTGAACATGAGCCAGCAGTGTGCCCAGGTGGCCAAGAAGGCCAGTGGCATCCTGGCTTGTATCAGAAACAGTGTGACCCTCTGTACTCAGCATTGGTGAGACTGCATTTCGAATACAGTGTTCAGTACTGGACCTCTCGCTACAAGAAGGATATTAAGGCTCTGGAGCATGTTGAGAGAAGAGCAACGAAGTTGATGAAGGGGCTAGAGAACAGGCCTTATGAGGAAAGGCTGAGAGAGCTGGGGTTGTTTAGCCTTGAGAAAGAGAAGGCTGAGGGGAAATATTATTGCTCTCTACAACTACCTGAAAGGAGGTTGTGGAGAAGAGGGAGCTGGCCTCTTCTCCCAAGCGTCAGGGGACAGGACAAGAGGGAATGGCCTCAAGCTGCACCAGGGGAGGTTCAGACTGGATATCAGGAAAAAAAATTTCAGGGGAAGAGTCATTGGATACTGGAACATGTTGTCCAGGGAGGTGATTGAGTCACATTCCTGGAGGTATTTAATGGAGGTACTCAGAGGCATGGTTTAGTGGCAGATAGGGATGATTTGACTCGATTTAAGAGGTATTTTTCAACCTAGTGATTCTATGATTCTATGAAAATAGGGAATTGTGGTGGTGGTGTTATGCATTTTGAGAATAATA
Source organism: Coccyzus lansbergi (assembly GCA_033558105.1). NCBI lineage: Eukaryota > Metazoa > Chordata > Aves > Cuculiformes > Coccyzidae > Coccyzus > Coccyzus lansbergi. The sequence continues at coordinate 4,043,121 of JAUMJK010000229.1, forward strand.
AAAGAAAATACAAACATTGCTGATGCTTTGAAAAAGTTTTTGCTGCTTCCTTTTTCCCCCCCTTGTACTGGAAGCATGATACAAATGAATACAAACTTACTTGAAAGAGAAAAGTGCTATCTTTTACAAAAGCCTGCTCTTCCAGCAGTCTGTCACACATTCAATTAAACAAAACAGAAAAACACAACAGGAGTTAATAGACAAAATATTTTCCTTTCTTAATTTCTTGGGTGTTTGTTTGTTTTTAACTTTAAATACCTCCATAAGTGAATACTTCTTCCCCATAGACTTATGTGTAATGAGCTAGGGTAGACCAGTACCATTTTTCCAGTGACAAAGTAAGGGGAAGGAAGAAATCTTTTTCTGCAGTGGCAACTGGAATATGGTCCTGATGTTTTTAATGAAAAAAGGAATCCTTAACCTTAGGAAGTGTTTTAGGTAATCCTTAAAGTGTTCCCTAAACCATCACTTAAACTGGATTCTGAAAAGCGTTTCCGTAAGTTTGGAGAATCTCAGGAACTTTCTCAGGAATTGAAATGTTTCCCTTCCATTACCTTGAATGGTACTAACAGGAATCACAAATACTTTCCCATTCCTACTGATCATGCCACTTAAACATTATAATTTATTCTTGAAATTCTGTTATGCCTCCTCTGTATGTTTTTGTGTTAGGCACATCAGAATCCTTGGGCTCTGAACTTTAGAAAACCTTAGAGAAAGTGGAACAATTAGAGGGAATGGAGACTAAAGGGTGAGAACTTACTATAATGTTTACAAGAGGGAAGTGAGAATTCCTGAAAAAGATTGCAAGAGCTACCTCTTTGCTCAGCAGTTTCTCCAGTCTATGAACTCACCTGTAGCATCGCCATTATAATGTCACAAGTGTTTGAAGAATGAATATTAATTGTAGGGGATGTAGGAAGAAAGGCAGAATGTGGGGAAGTGCTTATGTTTGTTTATTACTTGGAAGGAGAAATAAAAACTGCAAGTTGTTTTAAACTTACATCAGATCCCCTGCCATTTCCTGTAAAACATGTGCAATCCCACTGCCCAATTAAAATACAAAAAGGACCGTCCTTGCATTTGTGTCCTGGGAGTTTAAGATTTCGTTTTTCCTCGGGGGTGGAAATGAAATTATTAACTGTACTTGAGACTAATGCAATACCAAATCAAGGTAGTCTTTTTTTCAGTGATGATGACAAGCTCCTTATATGAACTTGTTTTTAAAGTTTGGGGTTTTTGATAAGCAGAAGTCCTTCCTATTGAATATTCGTATCAACAATTAAAACACAAGAGTCAATTAAGATTGTATTTTCCATAACAAAATATTTCAGCTATGCAGCTGAAACCCTTGAGACTGAGGATAAATGCTTAGCTGTGTCTAAACAGCATTTCAATAAGGATGATTAACACATCTGTTCTTAGGACAGTTACTGGTGAGTCTGCTATCCAGGTTTTGGGAGGTGCTTGTTTCCTACTGATTTTTTCTGTTTCTACTCTTGTCCATAGGATCAGGCAGCTAAAGATAAAGCCATGCAGAGTATGGCTACAATGTCATCTGCACAGATTATCTCTGCAACTGCCTTCCATAGTAAAATGGCCTTGCCTGGTCTCCCACGGCCAGCCTACCCTGCAGTTTCTGGGGTAAGTGAATCTGTGTCTTGGAGGAGTTGGGCTGAAGGCACTTCAGTATTTGAAAGGGTGTTGGACCTCCTCAGGAAAATCCTGAGAACATCAGAAAGAATGGGCCAAAAAGCATTGTCTCTATAGAGACAATCTGTTATCTGGCTTCAGCAGTTTCAATCTGATTCTTCGCTCACATTGATGTAAAATAATAGCTTAACTATATACTTTAAAAAAATTACAGAAGTGAGAAAAAAAATCAGTTTGCTGATTCTGCTGCCTGAAATACTTTTAAGTGTCTATCATCTTGTTGGATTCGAACAGTTTGGGCCATTCTGATCCTTTTTCAATCTTGTCATTCCCAAGCTCATCTTGAGTGCTTAGAACACAAATTGGTGTCCTTTGACAGAGAAGGCCTGTCAGCATCCCTTAACTTTTGGTTATTTGAATTTGGTTTAGTGAGCTTTTGCTGAGTATTGGATTATGCCAAAACATTCCCGTGGCACTCTACAGAGGAAAATGGTCCTTCAATGAGAGTGAGCATCATTAAAGTTTTGGAGACTGAGATACAAGGTACATGCATAGTATTTAACATTAAAAAAAACCTGTTACGGTCAGTTGCTTGCATATCACTTGTAGTAGTGTGTAGAAAGAAAACTAAGACAAGTCAGCACCTCCACGAGGATAAAAGCAGGAGGGCAGAAAGGAGAGATATAGCTCAGTCAGGCACATTGTTAAAAGTCTGTGAGCTTGCAGTTTCCTTTCTCAGAAAGGAGTAAGCCTGGCTTTTTATCTTTGTCCTAATAGTGGTGACTTCTGCCTGTGTTGTTGTTTTGCAGTTTTGGCAAGGACCTTTGCCAGGCCAAGCCGGATCTTCCCAAGAGTGAGTATTCCTTCATATAAGTATCTAAAGCAGCTTCTACTGCTTTTTCTATGCTGCCCAAGGAACACTAGTAGTTATTACAAGATTTATAAAGCTAAGATTTTTTGGTTTAAGACTGATTTCCTCATCATGGATCTGAGACTTGAAGCCTATGGTTGAAGACAAACTGAGAGTGATGAGAGAATCTTAAATAGATAAACCCCTACATTTTTATATGGTACGTTCAACCTGGATTGCACTCCTTTAATGTGTTCCATGACTTGAGCAGCCTAATATCGGTTATTATAGGGATTTGCTGAATTTCGCAGCTTGCAAGAGGTGAGACTGTGGCAGCTCCATGCTCCCAAGTTCAACCAGTAGCAAGACTTATGTGTGTGATGTGTGAGGCATGGGTTACAACTGTACTGTTCTCCTTACATGTGACTGGCAGCTTTTATCCCCATATTTTCCCTAAAGATATCTGCAATAAATCTTGTGCAACCCCCAAAACACTCGTCCCTTGCAATGTTTCCTATACCATCTAGACAGTAATCGCCTTGGGTTGAAAAGTAAGAGGTTTGAAAGGCTCCCCAGCGGGCTCATGGCGTTGGTTTCACATCTGTACAATGGGGCTGATGGCTTTTCTGTGACCGCTGGCAGGGCCTCTGTTTTTTTTTTTTTTTTCCTGGCTCCCCTTCCCCAGGATGTAGATGAGCCTTTGATGGGTCGACCATTCACCCGTGATGGCCTCGGGTGTATCTGTGCCTGAAGTATTTTACAGGTTGCTCCTCCTGCCTTTGTTCCTCTGTGCTCTTTGTTTGAATGAGTACACACGTTTTACACATAATCTAACAGTAATTAAACCGACTTAAGGACGAGCAGCTAGCAGGGAATATGTTCTTCACTCAAGTCGTGTTCCTGCGCTCTTGTGCTATTGGGGATGTTTATGGAGAAGATCACGCCACAGGTATCACTAAAATACCTAGTGGGGACAAAACAGCTGCTAAAAGAATGGAAACTTTCCTAGGAGAAATGAAAAGTAGGCTTTATGCCTTTAGCTTGAAAGTGAATGCCAAAGAATCAGTATTAGAGGTTCTTTTAGAAGCTTGAAGTATCTGCCATCTGACACTAATCACGTGATGTCTCCAGATCCTGATTTTTCTTGCAGTGTGTTAAAATCGACCTGAGCTGTCTTGAAAGCTAGTTTCAGTTGTGAGTGTTGAACATCTCTGAATCTGGGCCTGAAGGTCTGAGAGGCATCCAGCCCAGATTCCACTTGCATAAGATTGAATCTATTTGTACTTGAAAGAAAAGGATAAATGAGTGGGTGCCACTTCCTTACAAGGCTGATAAGGATCTCTACACAACAAGCCTGCAGGGAGAGCCTGCTGAACACCTGCAGGGCAATCTTATTCAGGCCAGTCCTGGCCCTTTACTGTTTTTTTTGAGCCTCTGTGACCTTCTTTTGCTCACACAGAAAGATAATTTCCCAAAGGCTCTTTCTTCCTCAGGAGAAATACTGGACCTAATCTGTGCAAACAGTTTGTCAAGAGTTTTGGTTTGGTGTGGTTTTTTTTGTTTTGTTTTTGTTAACCACCTGTCTTTGTGTACTTCTGTAGTGTGAAACCTTTTACTCAACAACCTTATGCTGTACAGCCTCCGCTGCCATTACCAGGTAGGTAATTTCCTGACTTTGAAATTATATTTCAACTTCAAATATAGCCAATACTTTACAAAACTTTAAAGTTATTTTTTAAAAAATACTTCAACCTATTGAAATACTTCCATGAGCCCAAAATTAATTTTTATGTTATTTCCCCCTTTGACCAGTTTACATCCTTTATTGAGAGAGCTGGAGCTATTTGGTGGGTTTTGGTTTTTTATTTTCAGTTTTAGGTTGGTTGTTTTGAGGTTTCATTTCCTCCTGACTCAGCAGAAAATAAACGTTTACATATCTCTGCTGTTCTTCCTCCATACTGCATATACTAGAACGCTTCCATCATAACACTGATTGCCTTTCCAATTTTTCATTAAGTGGAACAACAAATGTATTTTCCATATGAGTTTCCCCATTTTGAGAGGTTAATGATCATGTTAATGTTGCTGTTTCATTCTGATGTTAAAGCAGTTTATTTCAGTGCTCGTTTAGGGACTCAGTCTAGACCCTCTTGAAGTTCTCTAGTGTCAAAACCATGCAGATTGCCTTTTACATTATTACAGACCATGACAGTGCTGTCTTAGCAGAAGGTATATACAAGCCATAAGGAAATGTAATTAGTTTACTTTGCAACATGTGCTCTAATGGAAAATTATTGTCAACTTTTCTTTCTAAATTTTGTTACATAAATCCTATGTGCTTAGGGTTTGAGTCTCCTACAGGCCTCTCGCCTTCCCCATCAGCACCAGCTTGGCAAGGACGAAGGGTTGCTAGCTCCAAACTTTGGATGTTAGAATTCTCTGCATTCTTGGAACAACAACAAGACCAAGACACAGTAAGATACACACTTAACTTCCACCCCTCATTAATTTTTTTGTTTTCGGGTAGCTTCTGTTCATCATGCATATGCTATACTATGTGTGTATGGAAATATTTGCTTCATTGCTTTACTGAAAATAGAAAGCCATCTTTGAAAACCACTGGATATCCTCTAAGAGGACAGAACTGCCTATAGCAATGTAGCCAACTCTGTGCTATGCGCTTCTGGCCTCCATTTCCAGGGTCATGGATGTTCACATACCAGAGCTCAAGGCACTGAGTTCATAAGACAGTAGTATAGCCCCTGCTGGGCTATTCTAGCTGTCCTGTTCAGCCTTGGAGGAAAGGCAGAATCAGATGATGGTAAGACCACATGAAGCCATGTATTTCTTTGGTGTGCTTGTAACTTAAATTTGAGGGCAACTAGGTTGGATTTTCCTCAGTGTGTTTCAATGGTGCCATCTATATGGAAGTAGTAAGATTTGCCTGTCTCACTGAACCCAGTTGTACTGTATCTTGAGAGGTACACTGGTGATGGACCAGTCACATTTCCTTTTTCAGAGACAGAGAAGTTCAGAAAAGATGGTAGTGGTTGGCTGATACCTTGCTGTGAGGTTTCAGGCAGCTCTTCATAGACAGAAGCAGTGATGTTTGCCTGAGTGACCTATGACAGGTAATGCTGTCTCAGATTATTTCAGACTATATAGCAGCAGCCTGAGGAGGTTTAGGAGTGATAATGGGGAAAAAAACCCCCAACAGTAATGTTTCAGAAGAAGCATTGATGTATTGATAGGAAAGAAATAACAGCATGAGCTGGTATTAGCAGTTAATTCTGCTAATACTTCTGGTCTTTCAGAAAGTGCTATGAAATCTTCAGTGAATTCTAGTAGTGTTCTGTGAAGAATCATGAATGTTCAGTATGTATTAAATGGTACAGAATTATTTCCTAATTCCATGTTTTTCTTTTTGCAGTATAACAAACACCTGTTTGTGCACATTGGGCAGTCAAGCCCCAGCTACAATGACCCCTACCTCGAGACAGTGGATATCCGGCAGATCTATGACAAGTTCCCTGAGAAAAAAGGGGGCCTGAAGGAGCTCTTTGAAAGGGGGCCAGCTAATGCCTTCTTCCTTGTCAAATTCTGGGTAAGGGAAGGACCCCTTGTAAGGTACCCATTAGCTATTAAGTTCTTACTTTAAAAGCAATAACTGCACTAGAGGTTAGAAAACTGCTGTCTCCCTATAATTTTTTCCTGTGCAGTGGACTTAATACTGTCATGTCACTGGAGATCTTCCTTTGCCTGCACAAGGCCCTCATTCTGGCCTGGAGCAAGTTGTATCTTTCACAATGTCATCTGTAGAGATGTTCTTTGTTACTGTCTAGAGATTTTATTTGCTAATGGTGGCTTAGCCCTTTAAAACTTTATTTATGTATAAGAGAGGAATTTAGAGAAAATTATTCTCTGCATACTGTTGCATGTTCACTTCTCTCATTGTTAATTTCTCAGTCAGAGGCAACATTTTTCATCTCTTCTTCTGTCATATTAGCTGCATTTTGTGTTATCCAAGCAGTAAGAATTTACAGATGAATATTTGCTGTGTGCACAAGGACCGATAAGAGAGGCATATAATTAAATTGGATTATGCCGCTAATGTATTGTTGAAATGACTTCTGGTAAGTTGACTGAAATCAGCCTGGCAAAAACCTAGTTACTCAATTTGGATTTTTGTGAGTTACCTGAAATTTGCAAAAACTGTTGTGCTTTAGGGTACAATCAAAATAGTTTTGCTGATCGATATTGTTGTACATATAACAAGATTAAAAATATTATAATAGCAGTTTAGGGCAGTGGCAGGCTAGATGACTGAGGGAGTATGTAATAGGATTTGGAGCCTTTCATCTTGAGTTCATTGCATATAATTCAATGCCAGTTCAGGAATGAGATGATGAGAAAGGAGCTTTCAAATCTTAGAATCATGTGATTTTACTAACCTTACACCATGTGCTACTGAGCCGCGCCCCTCGTGAGATTAACTTCTATCAGATACAACAAAGCCTGCCTGGGAAGGTCAAAATAAAAAGTAAAAGACCAGGTGGAAGAGAAATACTTGGTAAACCGCAGCACCTTGATGAGAAGGGTAGCCTTTCACAAAATCTTGGTAGTGATAGCTCTGTTAAGAACTGACTGGAAAAGGAAACAGAAATCTCAGAGACAAAGGAAAAAGACTAAGAGAGGATATCTACTAAGAAATGGTCCTTGGAAAAGTAGGAGCTGTGGTCCCAGGAAAGCGTTCATGTTAAGGTGAAGAGCATTGTGTGGTATCACTCTGAAGTACTTTGGAAGTTTCAGGAACCAAATGGAAGAGCTTAGAGAGAGATGTTACACGGAGGGAATAAAACACTTTGAATTCTTTGACTTAGAAGGAAAGAAATCATAATGAAATTGAGAAGTAGTGCAACAGTGATTTTCTTTATTAGAACTATTAGAACACTTCGGGATTGGGTTTGGTGATTCTGTATGTTTGGGTTTTAATACGAGAAGGATAAATGTGGCCTGCACACTGTGTCAGACCAACCTGAATTAGCCTTTTGAAGGATTTATGTGGCAGGTTGTCATTATGTTGAGTGCTTTCTGAACCCATATGAGGTGGTTGGCAGTTAGAGGGTATCAACTCATTGAAATTTGTCTTGCTGAAAGAGAGGTGATATGGCGTTTCAAGCACCTTTACTTCAACATGTGCATGAATGACCTGGAACTCAGCATATGTACAGTTGCAATGACATTAATACTTCTAGACTTGATTTATTTGATTCTTTTTTGGTACACTTGCATTGTTGAATTGCATCTAGAGTTAACATCAGGTTTTATTAGTGGAAACACTACAGGATATCACTTAACAAATAAGCTAGGTTTACAAGTGAAGTCATTGACTGAGTGGAAACTGATATGGCTTTTAAGAAGTGAATCATTCAGTCTTCTATTTGTTTCTCAGTGAAGACAGTAGTAGGGGATGAAAACACCATTCCTGATGTCATATTCTGGATCAGAAAGGATTGAGGTACTTTTATGTTTTTAGCTGTGCCTCACAGGAGTACTTAGTATCTTTGTAAGATTTCAACGGGGACCTTTAAGGCAGTATAACTAAAGCAACTGAAAAAAAATTACGCTCCAGAAAACTTTGACTCTTTTGAAGTAAAATTCCAGACCCTTTTGTTGCAAAACTTCATATACAACATGCCTAAAATATTGTGGTGATGCAGTCCTATACTTAAACAAAGCATGTGAGCCATGCCTGTCATGTACCATGCTACACATCATCTGAGTTTGGTGTATTGGAATAGATGTGTGTAGTGCAAGCCCCCCCAGCAATAAAGACTTTTCACAGATAAGGCAACGTGATATAAAAAAAAAAATAGTTTAAGAAAGGAAAACTAGAATTCAGCTGAGATTTTTATACCCCCTCGTTTTTTTACACCTCTGAAACAGTATATGCTATGGTGCTTTTTCATTTTACTGTCTAGTTGCTCTGGACAGCTATATAAATATACTGTTTATGTCCAAGGATGTATTGGATAAGGCAATTACTACACTGTTGAATTTATAGCATCATTTTAGGATGAAAGTATTATCCAGAAGCAAACAGCTGGTAACCTTAAACTTGGTGAGTAGACTAAAATACTTGAAGGGTTATTTTGAGACACAAAAATATTACTGATTTTTCAAAGGTTCTGAATTGAAGTGATTGTTGCAGGTGACAAAGACCAAAGCATTAAATGTGTTGCTTTTATACATATGTAGGTTTATGCTGGAAGAACCTGAGGCAGGAATATGCCATTATTGTGCTAAGCGTTGAATATACCAGGTGGTCTGTTGTGCATCAGAAGTCTGACTAAACAGCAGGGCTGCTGTTTCTTGACATCACTAATAGCACTTAGGATCTAGTGTGACTGAGAAGACATGGTTATGTTTGTTCAATGGTGCTTAGAATTATTTGTGCAATAGCTGAGAGTTAAAAGTTGGTTAGTTTGAAACAGTAGAAGTACTTCCTTGATTTTGGCAGTGGGAATCTGGTACAGTGGACTAACTCTTAGGCTTGGATTGGCAGGATGTGTATGGTGTGTGTGACATTTCTCTGTGCTCCAAGAGCGTTCTAGCACACAACAATTAATGCGAGACATTAGCCTCCCAATGCATGGGCAGTGGTGGCAGCTCTGCTCTTTCCCAGTGTAATATTACCTCTACCACCTGTTACTTGGTTCTCACCATGAACTCCTTCTATATGCATTGTTATTAATAGTTTGGGAAAGAGACGTTTTCAGGGCTTTGCACATTAGTAGAATGGTGCACTTGCATCTTGAAACTTTCTGAAGTTGTGAGACTCTGTGTAGAAGATGGAAGGAAAATGACAAACCAGGAATTCAGGGCAAGCAGTACTTTGTCCAGAGCAGCCATCTGCAGAGAAGTGGATCAGGGCAATTGCTTGGGAGGACATTCTATCCAAGGACGAATATATGTAGTAATTTCTTTTCCTCAGTGATAGGCAAGCTGGACCAGACAGATTACTGAGTATATTCTTTCTGGTAAATAATTATACTTCTGTGCAAGGGGCTGGGGAGATGGACTGGAGACTGCTGTCCTGTTCTTGGTTTCTCTTCTGTACCAAGCAAATCCAGTCAAAACAGCAGCAGTATAAATTTCCCTCAGCACCCTGCTTAGCCCACTGTATGTCTTCAGTGCTGATCTGACAGAACCTGCCTGGAGCAAAGAGATAGTAGCTTTGTCTCCATGTTCATTCTGTCCTTTGCACTTCTTCTGAGTCAGCAGACAAGACAGCAGCTAGCAACAGAGATTTTTATGGTCTTTGTACATTTTTTTTTTTTTTTTGAGAATGGATCTGACAGCTCATTATAATTTCACCTGCAGTGACCAGCACCGCCTCCTACCAGTCTTTTGGAAGGGGACTCTGTCAGGAGCACTTCTTTCACCAAAGTTTTTCTCCACAGTGTTCAGCAGCATAGAGACTGTTTGTAGCAAAAAGCAGATTGAAAGGCACAGGCAGATCAGCTTTCTTGCACGCAATATGTAGATTTTCGAGATATGCAAGATCACAGATACTGTAGTGACAGTAGTTTCAGTTTCTTTGGGAAGTAATCAGACAAGCTATGGACAAGTATGTCATCTGTGCTGAGCTTGCACAAGTTGAATGTATCTCAGTCATATCAAATTGCTATTAGGCCACAGCGTATGCAGCTTTTTGCATCTAGAACTTCTTGGACAGAAAGGCAGGACTCTGCCTTTGCCAGATGTATGGTCCAGTTGTTAGCTCATCACTCAGATGTAGCTTGGAATGTCTCATCTATTTGATCTTCTACCTTTGCCCTTGAAGAGATGGAGAGCAGCTGTTTGAATGCTAGACACCAGCCAACCAGCTGAGTGCTGCTGCTGCCCTTGCTGCGGTCCCACCCTGTATCTAGCTGTGGCTAAGTAGGAGTCTGGGTTTCAAGGTGACTTAGGCCATTGGCTGTGGACTTTCGTAGACCCTGAAGATGTCTCCTTTGGCTGCTTAGGCTGTGATAAGGAACATATTCAAAAGTTATCTGACTTGTTGGATTGGCATTTGCTGGTGAACTTGGGGAGCTTGCTGATTCTCGATTCTAGTCTACAGGTGTGAATCACATTCAGTTATGTATGCAACAAATCCATGCATTCCTAGACTATAGGGAAGGTTAGCCTTGGTACTAGATGAAGTGCTGGGAAGATGGATTTCCTTTAAGTCATAGTCACTATTATTCTCTTGCATCTTTGAGAGATGGAATGTACTGAGCAGAGTAAGGTAGACTTTTTTTCGGCTTAGCTTGGGTGCTTCCTTCCTGATTTACATTGACATGTAAATCAGTATTACAGTTACTCAATAACAAGCTAAACCAGAACAGAGTAACATTGCTTCTCTGTAATATGTGTACATTTGAGCTGCAAACAAACTAGCTGCATAATTATAACGGGGGTCATTTATGTAACGCAGATGGTAGTTTTTCTGTAGATAGAAATATGTGTGCACAGTGGCAGTGATACCCCAGTGTAAGTGGAAAATGAAACTGGATTTTCTAAAATAAATGCAGAGATGATTTATTTCCTTTACCACCTCCTCTTTCACACACCTGAAGTGGCAAGTTAACAGCCAAGGGAATTGAATCGAATGGAAATACTGCACATTATTACATGGCTGACTTTTCTGCTAGTACTTTTGGCATTGCTATTGGCAAAATGATGAATTCTTCTGTGACAATAACTGTGTGATGTGAGTTGCTGGTCAGCATTTTACAGAGGTAACCTAACCATACTGTCTAGGGGCAAAACTTATCATTTGAAAGCAATCAATTTGAAAGCACAAAGTGTGGCTTCTGGAAAGTTACTAGTTACTGCTGTAGTTACTTAATCCCAGTATTCACTAGAAAAAGTAGTCCTGCCTTCTACTTTCCCTGTTGCCACCCATCCTCCCAACACCTGTTCTTTGTCTGAACACACACTTGAGTGCTTCTGGATCAAGTCAGAAAACTGGTGCCACTGAGAACTAGCTGAGAATTCCTCAGTAACTCTTGTAATACAGCTACAGAAACATTGTGTGTCAGTACAGAAGTAATGGGGAGGCACAAACTGCTCTGGGACAGTGAAACTGCTCTCTCTTGGTGTCAGGACCAGCCTGCTGTTTGATATCATGCTATAACATTGAGGTGCGGTTTCCTTGCATATGTGTTGCTATCAAAGCAGGTAGTCTTTGTGCCCTCAGCTACTGTGTGCATGCTAACCTCTTCCAGCTCCTGCAGCTTTGTGGGGATCCAAGTGAGCTTTCTTGTCTGACTGAAAACTAACACACTAAAACCACAACAAAATGTGTGTTGGCTGGAACGAGCTGCTCTCTCATCTGGCTAACCACAGAGTTGTAGAACTGCCAGTAGTGGCACAAAGGCAGCAGCAAGCTTCTGTGTCTGCAAATGGGGGGAAGCCTGGACTTCCTAGACTGACTTAAACCTCTTGTGATATTGCTTCTTAAGAGAAGTAAGCTAACAGTATTATCTTGTGGCAGATAAGAGAGAGTTATTTTGTATGGCAAAGAAAAGGGGGATTACATTTTGACACAGTCCAGTTTCAAGGCCAGCATTGCTTGTCCTAACTGCTGCTCTAGATCTTTAATAAAAAATCTTAACTGACACCAGCTGAGAAAGCCATGCTAGAATGGCATATAATGCAGTCCTATTCACACCGTATCTACTGTAGCTGGTATGCACTTATTCAGTTTCCTCTTTTTCTCAGATCAGCTGGAAGAATAAAATAATCTGTAGTAGCCTATGGGAACTCATCATTGCTTTTTTGCTGAGCTTGTGGTGTATAGTGAAGCTCTTAGTTTTGCAAGAGGGGAAGCCGAACTGAGTATTCCCACACACCCCTTGGCTTTCAGAGCTTAAGGGCACTGCTACTTCTTTTCCTAAGTGTGGTTTGAATGACCCCTGGTGGAAGCTTCAGACAACCAGGATTTTTATGAGTTAGGTTCCAACATGAGGCTTTGGCCTGTGGCACCCACATTTCAAAACTGACTGTTAATGGAGATGGGTTTGTAATCAGGTGGAATTGGGCTGGATCCATCAGCAACCTTCATTCCTTATGTTGCATCCTGTCCACTTACATTCACTTACATTACATCCACTTACATTACACGAACCTTATATGTGTATATGTATTCAGGCATTTTTCTTTATGCTCTTTTTCCTCCTTACTGTCACATCCAGGGTAGAAGAACTTTATTAGAGTGCTATACTCTTATTTTTCTTCCTTAGTGAGGCAGTCTAGTCTTGCCTGTCTGTTGCATTGCTCTTTCTTGATCGTGCCTTCCTGCTTGTTCTCTACATGCTTTTTCGGTACTTCCATGCTGTCCTGGCACTGTTCAGTTATGGTAAATTTCAACTAAGGCAAGGCGCTGTCACATGTTTTTAATGTTAAGAGGATATTCCACCAGATTTCCCCACCACCATTTTCTGAAGCGGGAACTGGATTTTAGTGCATACTCTTTCTAGTTTCCCTTCTTTGCTTGATCTTGCACACTGATCTGCTTAAGGAACATTGGACAAACCAATACCTTATAGTGCTTGCTACAAAAGACTCTCTTGGGTAATGATGAAAAAAACACCAGGACCCATCTATCAATTAACCATCTATTTTTCTTGCCTTTTTTTTTTTGGCAGGCTGATTTGAACACCAATATTGAAGATGAATCCAGGTCTTTCTATGGCGTTTCCAGCCAATATGAGAGCCCAGAAAACATGGTCATTACCTGTTCTACCAAAGTATGTTCCTTTGGAAAGCAAGTGGTGGAGAAAGTGGAGGTAGGAAGCAGACACCTGTGTGCAAGGTTCTCTCTCGCTGCTGTCTTGTCGCTTCAAGTATTTGCATCTTGCATATATCACAAGGCAAAATATATCCCATGCTTGAGGGGGAGGTGAATGCCACAGATGCCATAGATTTCTGAAAGACACAGATGTAAGATTGCTTCAACCTGCAACATGGCCTTGCCTCAGAACTTCACTGAAGGTCTGGTAGTTTCCTATCACTGGTGGTTATCTGGATTTTTTTAAAGGAAACAAAGAAAATCTAGGAAATTCAGACCCTTGTTTTGTATTTCAGAAAAGTGAAAACAAATAGGCACCTCACTCTTTTTTAATAAACAGATTATTTATGGACTATAGGCATTAATAATAGAATGTAATAACATATAAACTATAATCTTATGATTTTGAGGCTTATTTTAGTGTTTGTAAACTTCCTGCTAGAGCAACAGTGAAGCTGCCTAATTAAGCATATATCTAGCATTGAAGAAATTCTTTTTGATGCCACAGTCAGCTGCTAAGAGAGCTGATCTGACCTGCTTCCTGATGCTGTCTTTCTCAAGCAGTTTTTAGATGCAGGAGAAGTGGCTTTGTGCAGAACACCAAGTATTCTCGTGTCAGCAGTCAGTTCAAGCTACATTCTTCCTCCACAGCCATCTCCAGTCGTGGGATAGACAGATCTCTCTAAAGTCTGGATATGTATTTGCATGGTGGGATAGGTAGGCCAAGGACAAGCGTAACGGTGCACACGAAAGGAGACCAAGCTTTTGTGGTGAAAGGAGGTAACAGGCATTTAAGGGTCTGCTGTTAAAGGACAGAATCCCACTTCAGTTTCTGTTCAAAGGAAGATGTGAATGTGAACAAAAAAATCCCTCTAGATCTAGTCTGGCCAGACTCTTTCCAAGGTGGGAACAGAGATACTGTGTTTCCTCTCACAGATATTGGAAGGCTTTAGTCTTTTTCAGCTGTGGCACATTTTGAGCACATGATTACATCATTACTTGTCCTCCTAAAGTAGTAGTTTTTAACATTTTCATTTTATCTACACATATTTTTCCAGTAGAGTTGCAGACCACAGTGTAGTTGACAATTGGTTGGTTCATCTTAGTTACTTTTCACAGCTCCTTAACAGTTTGCTGCTTGTAAACTGGAACCCACTGTTCTAAAGAAGTAAGAAATCAATCTGAAGAAATTAGAAGGCTCAAGGAGACTGACTTTGATGTGAAGTACTGTAGAGGAATGGTGAATTGCTCATTACTGTTAGTAAAATGACTTGAAAATGCCATTGTAATTTTTCTGTTGAGTCCCTTTATGTTATTAGTGCTACTTTTGTGACATTAGCCCCATATGCCCCTTTTTTGTTTTATGTTGCAGACAGAGTATGCGCGCTATGAAAATGGACACTATTCGTATCGCATTCACCGTTCCCCTCTCTGCGAATATATGATAAACTTCATTCATAAACTCAAGCACCTTCCTGAGAAGTATATGATGAACAGTGTGCTGGAGAACTTTACTATCTTACAGGTGGGACTTTCAACTGTTTTCACTGGAGCTTGGAAACATGTAAACCCCATGCAGTGGTTTAAAGCAGATTTCCTTTTATGGCTCAGCATCTAATTGAACTTAGTATCTCTTGTGTATTGCACCTCAAGACCATATATGGAGCTCTAGAGAGAGTAAGTGATGCAGAGAATCAGCAGAAGAACTTGAGAGACCTGAGAAAGAGAGGGAAAAAAAGAGATAAAAAGACAACTCATGAGGCAGAGAGGTAAAGGAAGGAGAAAGATGCAAAAATCAGCTCATTCCACTAAGGGACAGATGTTGAGGTTTTTTTCTGTTCCCTTGCCCTTCTTGCATGGTAAGGGGAAAAAAAAGCAAAGCAAGAGCATTGTTAAATGGCTATGTAGTTTTTTTTATGGGAAGAGTTCTTCACTGACCAGGTAGTGCTGGTAAGTTCTTTCCTCAGGACTGTCTTTCCTCGGGACCTGGAAAGAATCTGGAGGCATGTAAAGGAAAGGATGCATTGAGTAAAGCTCTGTTACACCTTTGTGAGTAAATGAAACCTCTAGGTAGGGTGGTACTACAAGGATACAGCAACTAGATTTTCATTAGTGTCTGTGTTATACCAGGAGCCTTTTAGGCTCGGATGCAGACTAAATTTGGGAAGAGGGCAAAGACAGCTTAAAAGGTGGATTTTCCTAATGGACTGAGTTCTGTGCTCACCTCTACAAGACGTGTCACAGATCTTCACCCAGAAAGTCCAAGGCTGGGTAGGTAGAAATTATGCTAGGTGCTGTATGAAAGAATGGAAATCAAGTAGTCTTCATTCCATCCTCTGGAAACCTTTTGAGACTTCAGGCGACTTCAGGCAACTCATTTCACTGCTCTGTGACTCGGGTACCTCAGCTATAAAACACAGTTCATAATGTCCTCACGTGATTAACCTCACACTAGGTTAACAGTATACCTCACAGGGCTTTACTCTTTCATGTTGTACTAAGTTCTTTAGCATTTGGAAGAAAAGAGGAGTATAAATGCTAAGAGATTTCTAGTCAAGCAAAAGCATGAAGGGGGCAGAGATAAAGAGGTGGAACGTCTGTGTGCTGTATACTCATACTGAGGAGCACTGTAACTGCTTTCTGCATGTTTAATTCCTCAGTCAGGCCAGCACTTGCTATAAATTTTATGAAATTATTATATAGTTCTGCTTTCTCTAGGGCATTAAGTTTTGAGTAATCTCATGTCCTTCCCTTACCTGCTGTCACAGAGAGGTGTGTCTCCTGTGGATGCTGGCACAGCCTTTTATATATTGCCTTGCAATGCTGCTCCCTGTGGAGCAGGCTGATTATTTTCCACCCCTGACTCCCCATGGGGGAGCTGAATAATGGTCATGCTTAATGCAAGGCATGCTGCTAGTCCTCAGTCCCCACTACCAGCTTCTGAGGCAAGTCAATATTTTTTTCTAGACCCTTTCATGAGCTTGAATACCACTAATCTCACAAGCATGATTTATCTTGCTTTGCACATTGCTCTGGATTTAGCCCTCCAAGATTTCAGAGCTGATTTTTCAGAAAAGACTCTGGTGCCTTGCCACACCAGATGGGTATAACTACAACAGCCTGCAAAAGAAAGGAGAAGAGTTAGTTGAGCTGTGATCCAAATCATGAAGAAAGAAAACAATAGATCAAAATCAGGCTGCTAAAATTAATAAGCAAGTTTGAAAATGGCTATTTTATGTTTTCACAAGAGCAGTTGAGCTTCAAGCCTCCAGCTGGCAGTTGAGTTTGTACTATCGCTGATAAAAATGTATCTCCTCCAGCAGGAGAGAACTTGAAGCTTTAGCTATGGCACAAACTCATGAAAAAATATGCAAAGTTGTGCAGTGGCAGAGAGAAGGAAACAAAGCTAGAAGCTCTGGATGCAACATTTCACTTGTTCCTGCCATGTAGTGTGGTGCATGCTTCTGAAACCAGGACAACAACATGCTGCTGCCACTGAGTCACACTGCAGAGAAGCCAAGGTTCCTAAGGGACTGTAGAGAAAGAAATGGAGAAAAAGGAGCTTCTGTAAAAATGTGTGAGTGTAGCAGCCATCCTTCTTCTGACATCTAGAGTGTATAGAATGGGAGATGTAATGGAGAGACCTGTAAGTCTCCTACAAAATGATATATACCCTATAATCCTCATGGTCTGTGTCTACCACTGACAAGCGGGAGCAGATGGAGGGAAAGAACTATTCATGACTGTGATATATCAACACATGCGTGAGCAAGAGTAGATATGCCACAGGAGGTGGTCTCTCTCTCAAACAGGGCAAATGTTTTTTTCTGTGAAATACCTTCTGTCTTGCTGGAATCTGCAAACAGAAGGGAGTGGGAAGTTGAGGACCTAGTGGACCTGCTTCAATTTAAGTGGTCACTGCTTGGTCACAGCTTTCTTTTATTCACAGAGGACTCTGCTTGTTTCCCTGTCTCTTCACTGCATTGTAATCTTGATGATGCAGAATTGCTTTGCTTGAGTGTGAGAGCACACAGATTGACGGTTGTGGTAGCCAAGCTGTGTATCATTCCTGTGCTTCTCTGCTCTTTGCCTATTACTTACTTTTTACTCTATGTTAAATAGGTTAAAACATGTAAGCAGAGAAACAACAGTTGCCATCTCAGCTTCTTCTCCTTTTCTGTCTAGGTTGTGACAAACAGGGACACACAGGAGACCTTGCTGTGCATAGCATATGTTTTTGAGGTGTCAACTAGTGACCATGGTGCCCAGCATCACATCTACCGGCTGGTGAAGGACTAGAGACTCTGCCCCGAGTCATCCATGGAATGCATGTCTAAGAAAAAAACCTGTGCTTGAACAACCCCTGCGCCCTCATACCAAACTGAAAAATAAACTGCAGATATTGTGTATTTTCAGAAAAGCATCTCTGAGCTGTTTTGTGATTGACAGCGTCAACTAAATTTTTATCTCCAGGTTTCTGCAAATGGGGAAAAGACTTGGAGTCAAAGAAAGAGGCAAATAACTGCTTAAGGGTTTCACCACAAACAGCATGGTACACATGGGAGGAGTAGTATGCACCTGAGCATACGGGAGGGACAGTGGCAGCAGATGCCATAAGTTTGACCACATCTAGAATCATAGAATCATAGAATAACCAGGTTGGAAGAGACCCACTGGATCATTGAGTCCAACCATTCCTGTCAAACACTGAACCATGCCCCTTAGCACCTCACCCACCCGTGCCTTAAACACCTCCAGGGAAGGTGACTCAGCCACCTCCCTGGGTAGCCTGTTCCAGCGCCCAGTGACCCTTTCTCTGAAAAATTTTTTCCTAATGCCATATGAACAAGTTGAAAATATTCCTGCAACATCTGGACTGAATGTGTGCATTCATTCACATAAATTTTTAGGTCAACCCATGCACAGATGTGCTTACCATGTCACATGCATGTGTATAGAGATTTCACATATAACCTACACATCTGCTTGTTTAATTGACCACTTTAGCTAGGTGTGCAGTCAGACACTTCTTCAACCGTCTTCCTTTTAGAGGCTGGTCACCGTTTTCCTCTCATCCGTGCATGATAGTGAGAGATGAACCTCTCTTGTGCCCTTTAAATAAGTATATGCTGAGAAAATTTGGTATGTCAAATCATGTTCTCTTGCCTAGCAGATTTCCTCCATGGAAATTTCAGGTGTGTTGGCTTTACTGATTAAAATAATTCTTGCTGGTTTTGCTTCTGTTCTCCCTTCACAGTTAGCACTGTACAGGGAGCAAGACTCTGTTTTTTTTTCTTGTACATTAGCAAAATAATTGTTTACCAAGGTCAAATTTTTCCACATGTTAATTGCAGACAGGTGCAAAAACATTACAAAGAATGCCACTTGGCCATCAAATCACTCAAAATCGGTGAGAGAGAATAGTAAGAAGGAAACAAAACACAGACTGCTTTACTTATAAATGAAGGTTGGTCACTCGAGTCGCCAAGAAGCAGTAATCTTGGTCACTGCTGAAGTGAGGGAATTTTTGGAAGGAACCTTAAATATCATCTAGTTCCAACCTTCCACTCAGTCAGGTTGCTCAAAGCCCCATCCAACCTAGTCTTTTAATACGACTAGGGGATGGGGCATTCATGACTTCTCTGGGCAACCAATTACAGTGCCTCACCATCCTCACAATAAAAAAAATGTCTTCCTAATATCTAATCTAAATCTCTCCTCTTTCAGCTTGAAACCATTACCCCTTGTCCTGTCACTGCATTGCCTGATAAGGAGCACCTTGTCTTCTTTCCTGTAGCCTACTTTAAGTACTGGAAAGCTGGTATAAGGTCTCCCTGGAGTCTTCTCTTCTCCGGGCTGAACAATCACAACTCTTAGCCTGTCCTCTTCACGGTCCTCCTCTGTACCCGCTCTAACATAGCCATGTCCTTCTTGTGCTGAAGACTCCAGAACTGAACACGGCACTCCAGATGAGGTCTCATGAGGGCAGATAGAGGGGCAGAATCACCTCCCTCAACTTGCTAGTCATGCTTCTTTTGGTGCGGTCTCGGATATGATTTGCTTTCTGGCTGCAAGTGCACGTTGCCAGCTTATACTGAGCTGCTCATCCACCAACACCCACAAGTCCTTCTCTTCAGGGCTGCTCTCTTTCTCTGCCCAGGCTATATTTGTGCTTGGGATTACCCCAACCCAGGTGCAGCCATTCATGTTACTCTGAGGGAAGAGATGGGTTGCATGATGCTCGCTGGCAGCCACTGAGCAGGCAGTTCATTGGGAAGCCAAGCACACTCCAGTGGCACAGTTTGAATACATAATGTTAAATTTCATCTTTCCACACCACACCACACCACCTTAGGAAACACCTCTTGCATTTTCATTCTTCACTTTTTGCATAGTGAAAATACTCATGGGTAACTGAGGCATCCAAGATGCCATCAGAAATCAAGGGTTTTATTAGAATTCCGTAAGGTTAAAGCCTTCAGACACATATGGATAAAAGCTGATATTTTTTAAAGTAATTCATGGGCTTCTTGGTACTCCCTTCAATAGCTTTCAGTCTGCTGGTTAAAGGGCTCTGTGGACTCCATGAGACTTGTTTCTGTATTTGAAGTTTCAAGTTGTACTAATTTACAAGGTACTCCATGAGTCTTCTTACATATGATGATTTTGTTTCCTGCAGGTATGAGTCTCAACTCTCTTCAAAGTTTAAATCTTCTACTCCTAGACATGCCTTTCATATGTTTTATGGATTCAAATGAATCCTTTGTGTACTTCAAGGTCTAGGTCTCCATTGATTTTTTTCACAAGTATTGTTGAACATTTCCCATATCTTCAGTGAAATTAATGAAAAATGCTCAGCCAGCCACCTTCCAGCATAAAGTCGGCATCATTTCTACTTTGGATATTATGTTGGGGTAGGAGGAGGAAAGATGAGATGATTCCCATACTGGAACACATTCTTTTTAGAGCATAATCTGGTATTGTACTTAGTTATCTCCTCCAAATTCTTCATTATGCTCAAAGAAAGCACCAGCATCTTTCACACTGACTCTCTACACTTTCTCTTCCCAGGAGTTCTCAGGCTCCTTAGCTACTCCCAATGAGATGCTTTGGGCAATCTGCTGCTTTAGATACTTGTTTCAACAATCTAATTTTTCACTAGCTCTTCTTGATTGTGCTCATCATCCTCTTTCTGTATGTCTGTGTCTGTGCTACTACAGTTTTAAACAAGTTCTGGTAAATATTGAAATGAAATAGATGATGGTATCTTCGACCACTCCATGCAATACTTAGTAGGAGGAATCAGTCAGTTAGGCAAGTTTATTATGGTAAAATTTTTATATGGTATCCCCTAAATTTTTTTTTGCTTGAAGTATGAGTTCACATTGGTGTGACTGTTGGCAGCTAGATAAAAACCAAATTATTAAAATTAAATTACTAAAAAAGGTGATATATCTGTGTTAACTGAGGGGAAAGTGTGTACTGAAAATGTGGGTATTGACCTGTTCTCTTTTAACGTCATCAGTAATGTGGAGGGAGGAGAAAGCAGCAGGGTGAATTAGTCTGCAGGGAGCCCTAAAGGAGATTTCTGTAGGTTAAGTAAATATAGAAGGCTTGAACAACACTGAAACACTAAGCTTGAACTTGCAAATGATGATGTAAGTGAAGGCTCATGCAGGGAGTTGCCTAGAGTGACGTAGTCAGACCCATGCGTTATGACTGCCTCTGTTAATTAAAAATGGAAGTAATTGTTGTGATTCCCTTCTGAGGGGAACAGGGCCCAATATGCTGAACACACCCACCTCACAGGGAAGTCTGCTGTCTCCCTGGGGCCCAGGTTTGAGACGTTACTAGGGAACTTCCTGGTCTGGTATGGCCCTCTGATTATCGATTATGCAAGTTGTCATTGATGAGGTTGCAGAAGGAAGTCCAAAAGTGATCAAAAAAAAAGGACTTCAGGGCTCTGGGGTGATTGGTTGAAGATTCAGGAGCCCAGGTAGTATTTTCCTCAACCCTGTCAGTGGCAGGGAAGAATACAGAAAGGAAAACTCACATCATTAAAACATGGCTGAGAGGCTGGTGCCATCAGTGGAATTTTGGGTTTTTTGATCATGGGGAGGTTTCCATGGCAGTGGACCTGCTAGTGACAGTGGAGTTCAGCTGCCTCAATGAGGGGAAAATGAATTCTCACTCATAAGTTGGCAGGGTTCATCAAGACGGCTTTAAACTAGGTTTGAAGGACAGAGGGGTTATAACCGAACTTACTAAAGGGGTGGTGTGCCAGTGCTGGGGGTGAAATCAATAGTTCAGCTCATGTGCCTCTACACCAATGCATGCAGCATGAGCAACAACAGGAGAATCTGGAAGCCATTGCGCAGTGGGATAAGCTATCACCATCACAGAAATGTGGTGGGATGATGCTCATGACTGGAATGCTGCAATGGACGGCTATAACAACTTCAGAAGGAGTAGGCAGGGAAGGAGAAGTGGTGAAATAGCTCTGTATGTTAGGAAGGAGTTTCAGGCCTAGCCAGTGTGCATTCATGAAAGGTAGGTTCTGCTTGACCAACCTGATCTCCTTTTGTGACCAGATGACCTGCCTAATGGATGAGGGAAAGGCTGTGGATGTTATCTACCAATATTTTAGCAAACCCCTTGTGTGCCACAGCATTCTCTTAGAGAAACTGGTAGCCCATTACCTATGCTGGATAAAAAAACAGCCAAGTCTAGAGAGCTGTAGTGAATGGAGTTAAATCTAGTTGATGGCTGGTCACAAGCAGTGCTCCTCAGGGATCAGTGTTGAGGTCAGTCTTGTTTAATATCTTTATTGATGATCTGGATCAGGGGACTGAGTGCTTACGGAGGTAAGTCTGCAAATGGGAGCAGCTTGAGGAAGGAAGGTTCTACAGAGGGATCTGGACAGGCTGGATCAACAGGCCGAGTTCCATTGTATGAAGTTAAACAAGGCCAAGTGCCAGATCCTGTACTTGGGTCACAACAACCCCATCCAACACTACAGGCTTGGGGAAGAGTGGCTGGAAAGCTGCCTGGCAGAAAAGAACCTGGGGGGTGGTTGGCCAACAGCTGAAAGAGCCAGCAGTGTGCCCAGGTGACCAAGGTGGCCAACAGCATTGTGGCTTTTATCAGAAATGACATGGCCAGCAGGAATAAGGAAGTGATCGTTCCCCTGTACTTGGCACTGGTGAGGCACCTTAAGGCACCTTAAGGCACCTTAAGCCTTGTGTTCAGTTTTGGGACCCTCTGTACAAGGGACAAATTGAGTAGCTGCAGCATGTCCAGAGAAGGTGAAATGAAATGAAAATGGTGAAGAGTCTGGAGCAGAAGTGTTATGAGGAGTGGCTGAGGGAACGGATTGCTTAGCCTGGAGAAGAAGAGGCTGAGGGGAGACCTTTTCGCCCTCTATAAGTATTCAAAAGGATGCTGTAGCAAGGTGGATGTTGGTCTCTTCTCCAAAGTAACAAGCAATAGGACAAGAGGAAATGTCCTCGTGTTGCATCAGGGGTGATATAGATAGGATATTAAGAAAAAATGTATTTACAGAAAGATGGGTAAAACATTGGAACAGGCTGTCCATAGAAGTGGTGGAGCCACCATCCAAGGGGGTGTTCAAAAAACATGTAGACACAGCACTCCAAGACATGGTTTAGAAGTCATCGTGGTATTGGGCTGATGGTTGAACCTGATGATCTTAGAGGGCTTTTGATTAATGATTTTATGATTCTGTAACTGGGATAATAAATACTAAGAATAATTTGAAATATAATTTAAAATGTTCTTAAAAGAACAACAGGAAGATGACAAATGAGAGGCAAATTACCAGAAAGATAACCAGTACCTGAGAGGCACATAGCCAGATAATGATCCAAAATTGGAGATGATGATGGAACAAACTGCCAAAGAACACATGTACAAATACAAAATGTCAGTGATAGAGATGAATATGAGAGGCTGATGAAAGTAAATGAAATGGAGATATTCACTGGGGGATGAAGGTTTCACTACCCATGGAAAAGATGATGAAGCCCTACAAAGGATGTACTATTGCGCCTAGCACATAACTTATCCTGAAGATTTCCACTTTAACAGAGATTTCAAACAGACTGGAATGTAGGCTGCTTGCAAAGCCCTGCTGAATGTGCTTCATATACAGGTACAATTTTACAGTAGAACAGACCAGTATAGAACAGAATAGAACAGAACATTTTCAGTGGGAAGGGACCTACAATGATTGTCCAGTCCAGCCGCCTGACCACTTCAGGGCTCACCAAATGTAAAAGCATATTGATAAGGTTATTGTCCAAATGTCTCTTGAACAATGACAGATATGTGGCATTGACCACATCTCTAGGAGGTCTGTTCCAGTGTATGACCACCAACTTGGTAAATAAATGCTTCTTAATGTCCAGTCAGCTTTGAACCATTCCCAAGTATCCTATCACTGGATCCTTGGAGAGAAGAGACCAGCAACTTCCTTCGCTTTCACCTTCCTCAGGAAGCTGCAGAGAGCAATGAGGTTGCCTCTTGGGATCTTTGTCTTCAAACTACACAAATCCCCAGGTTTGTTGCCCTCCTCTGGATGCATTCAAGGACTTTAACATCCTTCTTAAATTGTGGGGTTCAAAACTGCACACAGTACTCAAGGTGAGGCCATACCAACACTAAACACAGAGGGATAATCACCTCTTGACTGGCTGGTTATACTGTGTTTGATGCACCCCAGAGAGCAGTTTATCCTCTTGGCTGCCAGGGCCTGCTGCTGACTCACGTGGAACCTGTTGTCAGCCAGCACCTCCAGACCCCTCTCTGCAAGGTTGCTCTACAGTCACTCCTCTCCCAGTTTATACTTGTGTTTGGCATTGCTCTGTCTCAGATACAGAATCTGGCCTGTGTTTCCATTTTCATAAGATTTTGTCCTGTTAGTCATGACTCAATGCTTCTATCTATCCAGATCCCTCCGCAAAGCCTCTTGTTCCTAGACTCAACCGCACTAGGTGGGTGACTTTATCACAGAAGGTTATTAAATCAGTTAGAGAGGACTTTCCCCTTGAGAACCCATGCTGACTGTACATTATAATAGCATTGTTCTTTAAATGCCTTTCAACAGTACACAGTGTAATCTTCTCCATAATTTTTCCTGGTACTGAGGTTAGGCTAACAGATCTTTAGTTTCCTGGGTCTTCCTTTCTTGTAGACTGGAATAGCACTGGCTAGCTTCCAGTCAGTGAGGGCTCTCTGATTTTTTCCATTCAGACAAATGCAAGGTGAACCAGGACTAGTCTTAGAACATCTGCACTGGGGGAGCCCTAGGGGGTCTCGACAATCAATTTTACATGGAGGGGAGATGAATTGGTAAGGAGACTAAAGATGCTGAGGCTCTGGAACAGGTTGCTTAGAGAAGTTGTGGATGCCTCATCCCTGCAGGTGTTCAAGACCAGGTTGGATGAAGCTTTGAGCAAGCTGACCTTGTGGAAGATGTCTCTGCTCATGGTAGTGGGGTTGGAACTAATTGATGTTTGAGGTACCTTCCAGCCCAGCCCATTCTATGACAATTCTATGATTCTAAATTACTTTTATGTCATTTATCTGTTGTAACTGTCCAAGTGCAGGTTTTTGTCTGCATATTGGAGGTACCCTACAGTGACGAGTCTTCACTAGACACTATTGTGGAGCAGCTGAAAAGATACTGCCTCTGCCAGGTAAATTGCTGCTCATGACCTGCGTCTAGGTCATAGCCCGTGCTTTGGAGCATGGGAAGCAAAGAATGTAGGTATTGAGGATAGCAAAGATGATACCATGAGTCAGAGCTGAAGAATGATTGTTTGGTTCTTGTTATGAGAAAAGGGGTTAATTTATTTTTTATATATGATGAATGATACTTTCCCCCTCTGCCCTGCCAATCTCACAAGCCCTGAACTCTCAGAGGGTGCTTTTAAGGACTGTGCAAGTCTAGCGCTATCAGTCGCTGCTCAGGAGTCAAAAGGCGCTACTAAAGAACAGAAGCACTTTTTGCACACATTAATCAAAAATCTATACCTTCTTCCTGTGAACAAAGTTCCTGCTGTGGCTACTCTCACCAACATGAACAAATGCCTTCAAGAACTTACTTCTAAGCAGCAACACAGAACACAGGTGACAACAGCTTCCTACAGTATCAGTATGACTGGTAGCTAGAATCGATCAGGCTTGGAGAAAGACAAGCTGAGTACTTTAAACATCCAGAAAACAGAACATTCTGAAATGCCTGCTGTTCAGTGCTACCTGTGAAAAAAAATCCATGCAGACGCAATCCCACTCTTGCCCGTCAGGTGTCACCGCTAGCCACAGAAAGGTGTTCGAACCACTCGAAACCGAATTAATCATTTCTCTGCAAAGGAACCAGTCCCCACATTCAGCCACTTAGGCAGGAACGGTACCAGTGGCCACAGTACATTACTGATGCGTGTACCTGCCTATTTCAGCCCCACGCAATTTCCCTCCTGAGGGCTGAACCATGTTTAGAGCAAAACCCCAAATCAAATAAAACCTCAGTATTGAGAAAAAAGATTGACTCTTGAGCACATAATTTTTGGCTAACATAGACAACAAATATGCTTTGAAGTGGAAGCTTGTACAGAGAAATATTAGTACCCAGCAACAGAAAATTGCTTCTGATACATACTAGTACTCTTCTGCAAACATGAACCTTGTGCCTCATGTGCACTCAGTGTAGTTTTACAATCATAGAGCAGACCCCACAGAGCAGTTCATAAAGGAGATAAGCCCTAGATCAGCAGGTGACCATGAATAAAACCATATTAACACAGTGTTAAGATGTTATCAAAGCAATGAATATAAGCCAACAGGCTGAAGAACAGAGGAAACTTGAGGACGCTTCACTTAGGGTCACTCCTTTTTTTCACTTAGTGGCAATAAAAGCTTCATGTCTGGCACTGTTCATTTCTGCTGTTGCTCTTGGAGTTTCTGGGTGTCAATAGTCAGGGTCACAAACAGATATCTGCCTCCCTTTCCAACTCAGCACAGAAACCAGCAGAAAATTCATGTGTCTGGGAGAGCTCACTGGGAGGCTACCGGATGAAGAAGATTTAATGAGGCTGTGAGCCAAAAGGAGTACTGGTAAATTCAATTTGGACTAAAAGGCTTCTCTCCCTTTGTAGACTCAGTGAGATCCATTCAAAAATACTTCAAAGACTGAAAGAACTTGTAGATCTCCATCCCATAGGCTTTCTTTCCTGGAATCCCACCCAGAGAAACGAGACAGTACAGCAGAACTAAGAGCCAGCTGCAATTTTGTTGAAAATAAAGGAAAGCAAACACCAAAAAGCAGTATATGCTAAAAAAAGATCTAGCCTACTTGCAAGAGAAAAGTTTAAATTGAACTCTAAACAACCTCAATTAATGAGGGTATCGGATTATCTTATAAGTGTAATATCTGTTCAGGCAGAAATACTAGAAATATTAACCTCAACCTAGAAGAACTTGCTGTAAAACTCAAAGGACAAAACAGGAACAGGTGATTTCCTTGATCACTTTAGGGCCATAATACTGAGGCATTGGAAGATAAAGTGATAGAATGGGGATCTAACTATCCATTCTTTATTTAAAAGAAGGCAGCTCAGAAGTTTCCATTCACCTTTGGTTCCTTTATTTTATAACTCACACACTTCAGTTTATCAGCCTTCAATGATCATCTACATTTGCTTGTGGAATCACATCAAATTCAATTGCTGAAATGCTTCCATTTAAAGGTAGTCTTCTGAGATAAGACACAACAGACCAGACCGTGGGTCTAAGCCACAAAGAACTAGATAAGACAGGAAACCTCCCTTCATCTTCACTTCAAAGCCAAAAGAAACACTTCAGGTAAGACAAGTTCATTTATCTGTGTTGAGGGGGTGGAAACCTCTTAGCTTGACATCGGCAACAAAAAAAACAAGTAGGCAGACCTAGGGGCAAAGGTAGGGGTTGAAATTAAATCTCTTTCTACTTCAGTATCTAGACCTAAGAATCATTATTTCCTTGAATATTACATACA
This sequence comes from Coccyzus lansbergi, assembly GCA_033558105.1. Lineage (NCBI taxonomy): Eukaryota > Metazoa > Chordata > Aves > Cuculiformes > Coccyzidae > Coccyzus > Coccyzus lansbergi. The sequence goes on from JAUMJK010000229.1 coordinate 4,070,517, forward strand.
TGCTTTAGTCATTGGTACAGTGGTTTTCCAGGGACATTTTCTTCCACGTTATCCAGCTCATTTTTCCTTGGTTCTTTGACATCTTGGATGAGAAAAAGGAGTTGAAGAACTTGCGTGATGACCACAAAGATTACGTGATCCAGATGGGTGAGAACACCTTCAAACCTGCTCTAAAGCTGTAGCAGAGTCAAAGAGAACATGTGCTGAGCCTCCAAGAAGCTGCTAGGGAATCACGCTGCCTCATTAATCCTACAAGCACAGCCTACATCAAAACCAAATGACAAGGCAGTAGACAACTGGCATGCTTGCAACAGAATTGAAAGAGCAGGGCTACTCTACAGGGAAAGGCTAGCCAGAAGCTTAGGTTGACAACAGGTCTGTCAGTAATCTCACAGATTGGGGTGTAGTCCCAGACCATCTAACTAGGTGAGCAGAATAAGAGTTACAAAAGGTTTCATGGATAGCCCAGTCACCATCAGGCAAAGGCCATGTAGTGAAACAGGGCTGAACTCAAGCCATGACTAGACACAGGCTGACCTAAAATGTAGTACAGACAATGACTGGAGTGCCAGACTTGAGCATAGCTCCTAGGTTAATGAATAGTGGATGCACAGTGAAGCTCCAGGTAAAGTTAGTCAGGGCACTTGAGGCCTCCTAATGCATTCAAGGCCCCAGGAGCAGCTGCCGCTCCCATCATGCAGAGGTACAGACTGGGAGAAGCCTGGCTGGAAAACTGCCAGGAGGAGAGGGACCTGGGGCTGTTGGTCAACCGCCGACTGAACATGAGCCAGCAGTGTGCCCAGGTGGCCAAGAAGGCCAATGGCATCCTGGCTTGTATCAGAAATGGTGTGACCAGCAGGTCCAGGGAGGTGATTCTCCCTCTGTACTCAGCACTGGTGAGGCCGCTCCTTGAATACTGTGTTCAGTTCTGGGCCCCTCACCACAAGAAGGATGTTGAGGCTCTGGAGCAAGTCCAGAGAAGAGCAACGAAGCTGGTGAAGGGGTTGGAGAACAGGCCCTATGAGGAGCGGCTGAGAGAGCTGGGGTTGTTTAGCCTGGAGAAGAGGAGGCTGAGAGGAGACCTCATTACTCTCTACAACTACCTGAAGGGAAGTTGCAGAGAGGAGGGAGCTGGCCTCTTCTCCCAAGTGACAGGGGACAGGACAAGAGGGAATGGCCTCAAGCTCCGCCAAGGGAGATTTAGGATGGAGATTAGGAGGAAGTTTTTCACGCAGAGGGGCATTGGAATAGGCTGCCCAGGGAGGTGGTTGATTCACCTTCCCTGGAGGTGTTTAAGGCGTGGGTGGATGAGGTCTTGAGGGACTTGGTTTAGTGTTAGATAGGAATGGTTGGACTAGAAGATCCGATGGGTCCCTTCCAACCTGGCTGTTCTATGATTCTATGATTCTGTGGTATGTCTCCCATACCTTTCAAAGGTCTGTGTTTGGGACAATTCTCCCCTTGGATACCAGAACCAGATCTACCATAGTGGTAGTTGTGTTTTGCCTACATTTGGGTAATTTACCATGCTGATTAAAAAAAAAAAAAACAAACCAAACCAAAAAGCCCCAACTTTCATTTTCAACCTCCCTAATTACCTCACAGTATCTACTACTGTTGCCCTGCTGAAAATGGAGGCTGGGACCTAAAGCAGTCTGTCTATTGCAGTGGAGGGGTATATCCAGTGAATCGTGTGGGTCAGTGCCTCAAATGCAGTTACTCAAAGCTGTTTTCCAAACCTGCATGTATCCTTTAGGTTTTCTGGTCAGATGCCATAAATTCAAGTATAGTGCTGATGAAGTGCAACACTCCGTTCCTTACTGGATGGACAACATCTGAGTATCCTTGTATTAGGTTTGGTCACGTGCACAAGACAGGTTGAAGCTGAAACAGAAGTCTAATGAAGTTACTTTCCTAAGCTCAGTAGTATATTGAGAAGAGATCTGCAGCCCAGTGTAGTCCCCTTGGTAGAAAGTGCATATGCAGTATCAGCCACTCCAGTCTGCAGCTTCAGCGTGATCCTCAACTTCTTCCTTAAATGATGGTCAAGTTCATGAAAAGCCCCTATATATTTTTTAGCTTCTTTACAAGTATTTTCTTCCCAACATAGAATGCAAATGATAAATTGGTTTCACCTATTAATCTTTTGCTTTAACTTGAATTACAGAAATCCCATGTACCTGGGTGTAAAGCTGCTTGTCCTTTTGCTGACAGGTAAAGAATATAAGACCATGCTTTCTCTGTGAAAATAAACAAGCAACAATAATACTACCACCAAAACTGTCAAACTTGTCCTCATTGTCTGCTGGCCTCCTGTCCTGCTCATCTTAGAGAAAGTGATTCTTTATCTTCAAAGTCTGAGCCTGAGTTCTTTGAAGATTGACAACACTTTTGGAATGAAGGTCCTTTAGTCATCAGGTACAGTGTGAGTTGCTGCATTGAAGCTACAGCATCCGGAAGACAAACTAAAAGAAATTCTCTCCACAGTTCTCTCTATCTCCTGCTGCATTGCAAGACAAATTTCCTTCATTTCTTACTCTAATGTAAGCACATATCAACATTCATATGGTTTTGTACATAAATAAATGTTGAACATAGTGTTGCTGCGTGTCCATTCCTTCTAGTGGAGAGAGGAACACTGAGGTTGCAGGTGACAGTTGTGTTGTGGGCAGCATTACCACCACGATGTTGAACTGCACAGTTTACAAAAATCACCACAGGACAGAATAGAAGGTATTAGGGAATATAGCTCCTATGAGTAGAGTGCTGGAATGAAAGGATACAGGCTCTTTAGGAAGGACAGGCAGGAGACACAAGGAGAGGACATTATCCTCAGTTAGTGACCAGCTGCGGTGTATAGAGCTCCACCTGAGGATGGATGAGGAGCTGAGCAAGATCTTATGGGTCAGTATAAAAGGGAGGGCAGGGGCAGGTGACCTTATAGTAGGGGTCTGTCACTGCCATGTGACAAGGAGGATGGAGCAGATAAAGCCCTCTATAGACAGATAGATGGCAGCCTCATGCTCGCAAGCCCTGGTCCTCATGTGGTACTTTAGCCACCTTGGTATCCATTGGAGGGACAGCATAGCACAGCATAAGCAATCCAGGATGTTCCTGGAATACATTTATGATCATTTCCTTCTCCAAGTAGCCGATGAGGAGAGGGGCTATGCTGGACCTTGTTCTCAAGGAGGGGATGGTGGGGGAACTGAAGCTCAAAGGGAGTCTTGGCTGCAGTGACCATGGAATGGTGGAGTTCAAGATCCTTAGGGCAGCAAGGAGGGCATATAGCAAGCTCACTACCATGGACTTCAGGAGACCAGACTTAGGCTTCAGGGATCTGCTTGGTAGGGTACCTTGGGGTAAAGCCCTGGAGGGCAGAGGGGCCCAAGAAAGCTGGTTAATATTCAAAGATCACTCCCTTAAGCTTAGGAAAGACACATCCAAACAAAGGGGAGGTCAAGCGAAAATGCCAGGAGACCTGCATAGTTGAAGGAGGAACTCCTGGACAAACTTAAACAGAAAAAGGAGGGTGGAAGCAAGGACAGATAGCCTGGGAGGAATACAGAGAAACTGTCTGAGCAGCCAGTATCTGGTTAGGAAAGCTAAAGCCCTTGGAGAATTAAATCTGGTCAGGGACATCAAAGGCAACACAGAATGCTTGCATAAGTACACTAATGATAAAACGAAGACTGAGGAAAATCTGAGCCCTCTCCAGAAGGAAAGGGGAGACCTAATTTCCCAGGATATGGAGAAGGTGGAGGTACTCAATGACTATTTTGCCTCAGTCTTCACCAGCAAGGGCTCAAGTCACACTGTCCCAGTCGCAGAAGGCAAAGGCAGAGACTAGGAGATCCAGGAACTGCCCACTGTAGAAGATGATCAGGTTTGAGACCATCTAAGGAATCTAAAGCTGCACAAATCTGTGGGACCTGATGAGACCTCAGGACCTGTAGGTCCTGAGGGAACTGGTGGATGAAGTTCCTAAGCCACCGTTGATTGTACTTGAAAAGCGGTGGCTGTCCAGTGAAGTTATCACCAACTGGAATCAGGGAAACATAACCAGCATTTTTGAAAACGAAGACATGGGGAACTACAGGCCAGCCAGCCCTCATCACTGTGCCAGGCAAGATCAAGGAACAGATCCTCCTGGAAACTCTACTGTGGCCCATGGAAAATAAGAGACAGTTGGTGGCAGCTAACATGGCTTTACAAAGGCCAAATCATACCTGGTGAATCTGGTGTCTTACAACTGGATTACAGCACGCATGGGTAAGGGAAGAGCAATGGTTACTATCTACCTGAACTGATATTATCTACCTGAAAGCATTTGACACTGTCTGACATGACATTCTTGTCTCTACATCAGAGACATGAATTTGACCACTCAGTAGATAAGGAATAGGCGGGATGGTCACATTCATAGATCCCTGGAATGATTTGGCTTGGAAGAGACCTTAAAGATCATCTAGCTCCACCCCCCACCCACTCCTTGCCATGGGCAGGGACACCTTCCACTAAGTCAGGTTGCTCAAAGCTTCATCCAACCTAGTCTTGAGCACACATAAAGATGGGTCATCTAACTTCTCTGGGCAACCTGTTCCAGTGCCTCACCACTGGAGTTGCAGTCAGTAGCTCGATGTCCAGGTGGAGACTAGTGATGACTGGTGATCCTCAGAGAGGATATTTGGCCTGGTGGTATTTAACATCTTTGTTGATGACATGGACAGTGGGACCGAGCTTGTCAACACCAAGCTGTGTGATGCTTGAGGGAAGGGAAGCCATCCAGAGGGACCTTGACTGGCTTGAGAGGTGGGCCTGTGCAAAGTCAACAAGGACAAATGCAAAATCTTGCACCTGGGTAAGGGCAATTCCCAGCGTCAATATAGGCTGAGGAATGAAGGAATTGAGAGCAACTCTGAGGAGAACCTTCCTCAGCAGTGTTTAGACTAGGGAGACCCCCCTCTGTTGGAGGCAGCATTTGAAGTTGGCTCCACGTGTCACTGACACCCAGGGGGAAGGCAGGTGTGGACTTTCTGTAGGATCTCATAGGCTCTCTCCCATGGCTTTGTCTCACAGTCAACCCGCCGCGTGGACTACAACCTCCTGCTGCCAGAGCAGCGAGCTCAGACAAGAACTTGAACAGACCTTTGAGGTCATCTTGTCCAACCGGACCTGTCCCGTACTAACCCGTTTCTCCGAGCATCTCCCCTACCCATCTTTCAAATCCCTGCAGGGATGGCGACTCCACCATCTCACTTGGGCGACAGGGCTCGCTCCCCCTGGCCGGAGCCCATCCCGGCGCCGCGCCAGGTTCGTTCCGGGCCCCCGAGGGGATCCAGGCTGTGGTGCGGGTTCGGGGGCTGCAGCGGGAGCAGCGTAGTCACCGCCCCCTCCCGCCCCGCGCGGCCGGAGCCTCCCCTGGGCAGCGCCCCCGGCTCCTCCCCGCTCCGCAGCGCCGGCCCCGGCCCCTCCTCCCGTTTCCGCTGGCTGGAGCCGATCCGCGTCCTGCGGTGTGTCCGCAGCTGCCCTGCTCCGCCCTGGGGTTCCCGGCGCAGGTGAGACCCGGCGAGGCAGGGCGGGAGGTGCCGGTCCCGGTGCCGGTCCCTGTCGGCCGAGCGTGCGGGGAGCGGGGGGCGTGCGGGGCAAACCCCCGGCCGCCTCATTTTTGCGGGAGCAGGGAGGCTGGCTCGCTCCGCCGAGAGCCGCCGCTCATTCCCGCGGCGCTGGGCTCCGGGCGGGGGTTTCACCCCTGGGGACAACGCGGCTGCAGCTGGCGGAGCTCCCTTTTTTCCATCCCGCTGCGCCCTTCCTTGAGGCGGCGGCGGGACGGGAGGCTCGGCTCGGGCCGGGGGGAACGCGGAGAAGCCCCTCCGGAGGCTCCGGGACGTCACCTCTGCTCGGCAGCCGCCTGCGGAGGTGGTGCCGGCAGTGCCTGCCTCCCCCCTTCTTACGCAAAACGAGTCCAGCTTTGCCTTTTCCTGTTCAAGCTTTTGGAAACTTTTCTTTCCGAAACTCGGATATCCGCTTGTCACCGGGCTCCTGGGGGGAGCTGGGCGCTCCCTTGAGCGCTGCTTCCCTCAAAGAGCCTTCAGCTCCGAACGTGGATTGGCAGAGAGGAGGATCTGTGGTATGGGGTTGCTGTTTTGGAGGAAACACTAGAATAGTGTGTGTAAAGCTATATTTTTTTTACTTAGTCCTTTTTATCAACTCTTTCTTTTCCCCCTGCGCTTTTGCTCTGTACGGTTTTGTGGTTTGAAGCACAGGGCTAGGAATGAGGCCACTCGATTCTCCTGCCTGAATGCTCTGAACTTATTTTAGCACTTTGGGGTAAATCATCTGAGATTTTACTGGGAAGAAGCTGGATATTCTCCAGAGCAGCCATGAGAGTCAAATCCTGTGGCTTGTTTGTGCTCTTACCCCTAGTTGGGCCAAAACGTCACCTGTGGATGCTGAAATTTAACGTGTTACTGTAACAAATCTCTTGGTAAGAGGTGCCACAGGTAGTTTTAATGGTCTGTTAAGCTGATACATGAAGTTCAGATAGTAACTGAAGAAGTACATTCCTGTGAGTTATAACAGTCAGCACTTAATAATTTTAAAAATTTCAGAAAGTCCAAATGATGTGCACCTGGTTGATATCACCCAAAATCAATCCTCAGTTCCTATGCCCTTGGCTTCCATTTTGCTTTTTTTTTTTTAAGCTCTCAAGAGTGAAAACTGAAGAAGCTGATGTAGCTTCTGCCTCTAGATCTTTCACTTCCATATTTTTAGACTTGTGCTGTTCAAATTGCAAATCCTACAGACAAAGCATTTTTCTATAATGAGTTGTAGTGCTTATTTGATTTTGGACAACACACTTAAAAAACCCCAACTAGTTCTCATGAATAAAGCTGCATGAGAAGGCCTTGGGGTTGGAATATAACTAATGCAGCAGCATGTGCATTAGTCACATGAAGCTCTGAAGTCAGAATGATCCTGTTCATCTCCCTTCAGGAGGAGGGTAGAGGGTTAACTGGGAATGTCAGCGTTATCTTAATTATTGTGTCTGTTTTAGCAGAAAATGGCCACCCAGAGATAGTATCCTGCAGTCTTTGCTTTCCTAGCTATTTTAAGTTATTTTCTTCCAAAGCGTTCCTGTCCCTGAGGTTATTTCCAGCACAACTGTTTCATTTTAGTGTTTAACCCATCTCTCCCCAAATGCACCAACTAAAACTTTGCAATAAAAAAGTTAAATATGAGAACAGCCAAAAATGCAATGGCAGAACAACACATGAGGCTGCAGCACTGGTTGGAAGTGTTACTTTCACCTTTGTGGCACATGTGAAACTAGCAAATTTGCTCTAGAGCATCTGAGACTTTGCCTCACTATTACTGTGGGAGTGGTGTGGAGTTGGTTGGGTATTGATCAGAAGAGACTGCTTGTTTTAGAAGCAATACATCAACATTCCTGTTGCACTTGTATGTGACAATTGAAAACTCAGTTTTTGACTTCTGTCACGTTTTGGTATTGTGTGATTTGCAAGTGACTGTGCCCCATTAGTTTTCTGCATTGCAAGAATGTCACTACATTTATTGATGTAAAAAGAGAGATGAGAATGCTTTGCAGAAGCTGGATGAGAGCCAGCAGTGTGCCTTGGAAGCAAAGGCGGCCAACAAGTGCAGGGCTGTATTAATAAGACTGCAACCAGTATACCAAGGGAAGTGATTATCTTCCTGTATTTAGTATTTGTTAGAGTTTAGAATGCTGAATCCAGTTTTCTACCTTCAGAGACAAGAAAAGTAGCAATTAATGGGAGCTAGTCCTGTGGAGGGCCACTAGGACCATCATGTTCCATGTTGTGGAACGTCTGGCTATGGTACCAGGACCACTGCGTGGTAGCTCAGCTTGCAAGACAGGTGCCCCACTGGCCAGAGCCCTGTCCCTTGGTACTAAATGAGGCAGCCAGTGCCAAGCAAGAGGCTAAATTACCAGGCAGGTTTAAGATCAAGTTGAGATATGAATCAGCAGGTCATGGTCAGGCCCAGTGGTGGTCATTAGGATCAGACACAGTCCAGTTATCACTGAAGAGGACCATAGTGATGTGGCAGGTCAAGCAAGGAAGTTGTGCAGTAGATTTGGATCAACAGGGTCCATGACCATGCACAAGCATGAATGGAGACAGGCACACCTACAACATGGCTTAAGCAAGGACTGAAGACCAAAGGCGTAGCTTAAATGAAGCCTTTGGGGTCATGAGTAGAGAGTGGGGGTAGAGGCACTGGGTGAGGTGGATTAGGGCCTGATACAATATGAGGGTCATATGTCAAGGGAACTGTATTTGTTCAGCCTGGAGACAAGAAGGCTTTGGTGGGACCTATAGTAGCCATGCAGAATTTAAGAAGTTATGAAGAAGGCACAGCTAGGCTCTTCACATTTGTGTGTGGTAGTTGTGTGAGGGTCAACAAATACAAGTTAAAAGAAGAGGTTCAAGCTAGATAACCTTTTCTGTTGCGAGGACAGTCAAATGTTGGAACACCTTGGCCAGAAGGGTTGTGCAGTATCTGTCCTCACTGGTTTTCAAGGGTAAAGCCCTGTTGTGACCTTGTAGCCAACCCTATATAGACTATAGCAGGAGTGCAGCTTGTTCTCCTGAGGCCTGCTCCAACACAAATTCTCTGGTCTTAAGGTCAAGCAACCATTTTGTCTGAGGAAGAAGGAGGTGTGTAAAGCTATCACAGTACGTGTAAGCACCACAGATGGAGAAACGGAGAAAGGTTTTAGGATGCTGATGTGTTGCTAAGATACTTAGAAGAGGAATTTTAAAAAAATTAAATTAAATTTTTTCCTCATTATGCTTATGCTGGAAATGGACCAGGGCGGCAAAAGATACTTTCTGTTAGAAAATTTGCTTTCCTTTAGTGATTCTTAATGTGTATTTTTAGTGTAGCATCACTTAACGATGTTTTCTGGACTAGGTCAAGCCATGTTCTTTCAAAATTCATGTAGGAAGTGTGATGATGATACAACATAGTGCTGAGCTTGGGAAAAGACAGTGTATGATCACGAAAGAGTTCTTAGATTAGGGTTGCCTTTTTTGACTCTGTAGCAAATAGTATAGATGTGTTGGGATCAACAGAGGGCATACTCATTTGTGGCGTGGGTATTAACAGACCTTAGGGTTGAATCTGTCGTAGTGGGGTCAGCTTAGCAGTACCCAGAGAATGTGAGTGGATCAGAAATAGATCTTTTCCTCTCTACATAGCAAGGGAATTGTGGTAAAGTAGGGATGTCCTGATGAGCTGCCTTCTCTTATCTCAGTAAAGTGCATGCTAGAATTTAATTTTTGGAAGAAATGCTCACTGGGAAGATAAAAATCATTACGAATTTTGCTTGTGTGTAAAAAGATGCTGTATTGGAGACAAATGAGCTATCACTATCACTCTGTCCTTCCTCTCCATATCTCCTGGTCTTGTAAAGCTGACTTCTGGGGACTGTTTCTGCTGCTGCTGGTTGAGTCTTTCAGGTGAAACTTGCATTGCTGAACGTCTGAGCTGTGTTCTTGGGCAAAAAAATATCAGATCAGGCCACTTCCTCGTATTCAGTGACATTCTTTATTTGGTGTGTTTGTAATGTGGCAAATGCGGCAGGACGTTTTTTTTCCAGTCGAAAATGCTCCAACACTTTCCTCATTGCATAGGTGTTTATGGGAAAGTCATGAATCTCTGTGATTGCCTATTGCAGCACTTAGGCAGTGCTGAGCTTCAACTGTCTTTCAATCCCTTCTCCTTTCCTTCTTGGCCTGCTTTTGAAAACACGTCCTCTTCAGGCTCTTTCTTCTGATATTCCAAGCACTTCCATTCATTGCTGTAAAAGATAAACCTTGAGGACGAGACTTTGTATAATATGGCATGATCCTTGGGCAGGACCCTATAGCCTTTGCCTTGACTGCAAGCACAGGAGGCATCTCACCTCTGTTTTTCACACTGAAAAAAGAACAGATAGGAAATGTGGTATCCCCAGTAGGTGATGAACTGCATTTTGATAGCATTTTGATAGTATTAGGCTGTTAAACTACCTGTTGAGGAGGTGTGGAAAAAATATTATTGTTGAAAAGCTTTTAAAATAGGAATATAAAACAGATAGGCATGTTCTGGTGGTGGCTTCAGCGGGATGAAGCAGACTAAATAATAAACATGTACTCTGATAAGCCTTTAAGTGGACAAAGGTATTAATTAAGCTTAACGTATTTTTGCAGTGTTGTGAATGTGATATTGTGATATTATGATAGCCCTAATGTAATAACATCAGATTAAAAGATTTGAAGTTTGTATTAAGCTTTGTTTCAAAAGGCATAACAGGAAATTCTTCTTATACAAGCACTTTTAAAAGTACTTTTTCCTTTTGCTGTCAGAGTTCTGTCTAATGCAAACTCTGTCATGCTACTCTAATGCCTGATATTTCTGGAGGTGGAAGTGACTAATAGCTAGGGTGTTTATATCCACAGTTACGGTTACAAATGCAAAAAAAGGAAATGAACTGCATTAACTGGTGAAAAAACAATGAAATTAAGTTGGTGCAAAAATAATTGCTGTTTTTGTCATTGTAAACTGTAATGCTTAATTTGAAATAAACTTTTATTTAACTGTGTTCATGTAGTATACCATTTTAAAGCATGAAATTTGCTCTGCTTGTGCTAATGGTTTTGCTTTCACTTTTTATTCTTTTTATTCTATTACTGTGTCTGAAAAAAAGGCAAATTTAAGTGATTTTGTTGTATGAGTTCAAAAGGGGATGTAAAGTACTTGAAACTGCTTGCAATGTCAACCAAACATTTGACCAGAGGACCATCAGCAAATGTGCAGCTCAACATAGACTGCAAAAATTTTTGTAACAGAAGCAAGAGCCTTGAAGATGAGGAGAGTCACAGGCATACTTCTGTGAAAGACAGAAGGGTCATTGAGGGTCATTATTGAAGTGGACCCATGCCAAACAACTTGGGAGGTTGCAGGAGAACTAAACATTGACCGTTCAACAATTGCTTGACATTTACACTAAATTGGAAAATCAAAAAAGTGTGACAAATTGGTGCTGCATCAGCTGAATGAAAATTAAAAAAAATCACCATTGCAAAGTCTGCTTTGTTATTCTTTTGCACAACAAAAGTGATCTGCTTCTTGATTGCATTGTGACATGTGATGACAAGTGGATTCTATATGACAGCCAGCAGTGTTCTGCCAGTGGCTGGACCAGGGTGAAGCATGAAAACACTTCCCCAAACCAAAGCTGCATGATAAGAAGGTTGTGGTAAGTGTTAGGTGGTCAGCCAGGAATCGGTATGATCCACTACAACTTCTTGAATTCTCTGGTGAAACCATCACAGCAGAGAAGTATTGCCAGGACATGCCCCAAGAACTGCAACATTTATGTCCAGTGCTGGTCAATAAAAAAAAGACCAGTTCTTCTCCATGACAAAGGCTGACCGCCTATCTTCACAAGTGACTGCAGAAGCTGCATGAACTGGACTACAAAACTTTACCTCATCCAGCTTTCTTACCAGACCTCTCTCCCAAAGATTACCACTTTTTTGAAGCATCTCAAAAATTTCCTGCAAGAGAAGGTTTTCCACAACTAAGCACCTGCTGAAAATGTCTTTGAAGAACATTAGTTCCAGGACTTCAGAATTCTTAGCTACTAGAATAAATACACTTTTTTTAGTTGGCAAGAACACATAGATTCTAATGGTTTTTATTTTGATTAATAAATTTTACTTTAACCTGAGATATACTGCTTTAAAGTGGATAATTAAAAATGGCAATTATTTTGCACCAGTCCAATATTTCTGAGCTCAAGTCACTGCGTGTTTTTAGAATCAGCTGAACTGTGTGAACCGAGCTGTAGTTTCTACACTGATACTATCGAAGTAGAGCTGCCTTTTCTGTGGATAGTGTTCACTGGTATACAATTGCTTTGAGTGGTCTGTATAATAATATGATTTATTATTTCAACCTCATGCAGGCATAGGACCACAGGAGCTGTATTATCCTTAGGAGGAATGTCTTGGGAGGAGGTAGGGCTAGGCTAGACTGGAGGATGAGCTCAGTCGGGAGTAAGTGAAAATGTCTGAGTCTTGAGAAGGGAGTAGGCTAAGGGAGAGGAAGTCTGACCCTCCCTTGGGAAGAAGGTCTGAAACAGAAAAATAAAGTGGTAAACTGAACAGAGGGGAGAAATGTCACACACAACAGGTTTGAAGGAGACTTAATTCAAAACCTTGTGACTCTGACCTAGGCAATAGAGATCAGCTCAAATCCTGGAGAGCAGCAAGCTATGCAAGCACTCCTGTATTTAGTGTCCTTCAAGTTCACTCCTAAGTAAAGTCATTTAACCTGAAGGATTGAGGGAGGCAGGCTTTGAAGTTGAAGAAATCTTGGATTTAGGACACTAGTGGGAAGGCCTTGTATGAAAGAAAATGTTGTGACAAAGCTAGCTGAGCAGTATTTTCTGATTTGTAGTTTTATTTGTATTCAGGAGTTCTCTGTAACCTCTAGGTGATTATTTCCAAATGAATATGATTATAAAGAGGCAAAGCCTGAGGGATAGCATTGTGCACTCTGGTGTTGCTAACCCAAGTTCCTAGTCCTTTGCAATTTGGTAGTGAATGTTCTCTTGTCAAGTGCCTTATGGTGGTATGTTGATGAACACTTTTTTTATGGTGATTGCAACTATACTCAAAACTCATGTTGAGCACAGGCAAGGAAATTTTCTGTTTGGATGTGCTCATTTCTGAAGGTTAAACAATTCAATAATGCTTTTGAAAACATACTTTCTTTTCTGTGTCTGTTGCTGGTTTTAACACTTAACTCTGCTGATAGTTCAGTGTAAGGTGGTTGTGCCAAGGTTGTTCTGCCAAGAAACTAGCTATATTTTGAATGGGGTTTTTTATTTCTCAAATATGTACTTATAAAAAAAATCAGCTTTGCCTTACATTTTATGTTAAAACTGTAACTCTATGTGAATTAAGGCTGTTCTATTGCCTTGTTTGAAGAAAGTGCTGCTGCAGTTATGAAGGATCAAACCCAATGTTTTAAGAATGTTTAGCATTTTATTTCCACTTGAGGACAGTGTGCAGAATATTGTTTATGCATATTTATATACATGTAGATTGGATATCATCAGGGGAATGGGATAATGGCTCTGGCAATGGAAGAGACGTGTACTAACAAGCAGACAGAAGCATGTCTCCTTGTAAAATAAAATACTAAATGGCTGACTTGAAAGCCTGTAAAGGAAACCTTCCAAATATAAATGGTTTAAAGTGATCCTCTATCATATAGCAGAGCATTTGGATCTCTCCAGTGCTGCTGTGCTGTCTCTCAAGGTTTTGCCAAGTAAGGATTGCCCTGAGTGTTAAAAAGGCTCCTGCTGATCTTTTTCCCAGCAGTGGAGAAAGTGTCAGGACAGGCAAGACTTTCGCTTTTCATAGCACCTGGGATGCTGTTAATAGCTGCAGAGGCAGCTTTGAGCAGCATGTAAATAGTGTAGACACCTATTGCTGAACTATTTGGTGCTGTAAAAGGTGAAGGGTGAAGAACTGCAACTCTAGAAAAATCTCCATGTTATTTGACTCAGAACCGCTTGGGATTGAAGGGTGGCTTGTATCCTACACTGTGAAGCTTCTCCTGTTCCAGGTGGCTAACTGTGAAGACTCAGGACAGTATTTCAGGTGAATATGATTGTATATCAGGATAAGAAAGTTGTGGTAAAAGTAATTGCTGGGACCAGTGATCTTTAGAGAGATGTGAAAAAGAGGAAGAAACTTCATTGTGAACAAGAATGTTTTGTCAGTGTTCTCTTTTCCATGTAAAGAAGGCAAAGTGATTGTGAAGCAGAAAAGAGGTCTTCTAGGGAGAACCTGGAGGACGAAATGAGAACAGAGAGTCACTAGTTCCCAGACCAATGTCAATCCAATCGAATCTGTTTCTGCTTGCATCACTAGACAGCCCTATTCCTGTTTCAAAGATGTGAAACTCTTTAGAGATGTAGATTTTAATTTTATTAGTAAAATACACTCATCCCATACTTCAGGTACAAAATGTTCCCACAGCAAACTAAACTGTCAGTGACAGTCAAAGTAGGTATTTACCTGTTCTGATGGCTTAGTTCAAGGCATCCATTTACAAAAGCAAACAGATTTTGTTTGCCCTTGGGACATGATTTGAGGAACTGAAAGACAAGTATGCTTTGTGTGAGGACAAACTGCAGTGTTGTATGTAAGGTTATCAGGAGATAAGTGCCTACCATTCACTGAGCTTTCTAGAGCAGAAAAGATACACATTTTTCAGTAGGTTTTGCTAGCCCTTGTGGCATAGGGCTTCTAATGTGGAAGGCAGCCTGAGCCTGATCATCTGCTGTGAACAGTGGGTTGATCTGATTGCCTGGCTGTTGAGTGCAATTCCTCATTCATGTAGACAATGTGGTGAAATACGCAATATTCTGAAGGATTCACTGGATAGTCGTTCATTCCAACATAATTTATTGCAACAACCTGTTACCTGCCTGTGCCTGTAGTAAATCTTGGAGGGCATGAACTGAGCTCCTCAGTTGCATCTGCCTGTATATTTTTGTCTCACCAGTTCCAGTGTAATTCTTGTTTCTTTGAGTTTGCTTTCATTTGTCTTAGTCAATGTCAAGACCTCTTTCCTTTAACAAGTTTCTTGTAAGCATTTGGCTTTCCTTTCTTAATTTCACTTTATACATCTGGTTTACGTCAAGCAAAGCAGTGTAACTGTGATGTGGTAAGGACCACTACCAAGCGCTGGGATTATGTGACTTGAAGGACTCCTTTCAGAGCATTTTTGCCTTTGCTACAGACCATGCAGATTTCGGAATGGACTTAGTCAGTGATGAATTAATTAAGTTGACAGCATACTGTATGTGGCATCAGTTCAACTAACTAGCCAACTTTTATGGAGTGGAACTGTAGGAGACTTGTTTAATTTAATTCTTGATTTTTTTTTTTTTAATACTTTTATTTTTTGCTAAGTCACATTGGACTTCACATGATAGGAGTGATTGGACTCGATGATCTGGTGGGTCTCTTACAACCTGGTTGTTCTGTGATTCTGTGATTAATTCAGTTGCTGAAATAAAGTTGTCTCTTGCATGTCTAGAGAGCCTGTTTGGTTGGCTGGTTGCCTGCATGTGCTTGATGTAGAACCTGACGTCATCAAGTAAGCTAGCATTCATATAGCGTTAATTTACTTTATGAAAGAGGTATAGAACTGATGTGTATGATATGCTGATGTGTCCATGTGCTCCAGCAGGCACAGTAAATAGACAGTCAACTGTGAAATCTAGAAGACCTTCTCTTGGCAATAAAGACAATGATTAATTTGTGGTAAACTAGTTCTTAAAACGGAATGTGAAAAGATGGAAAGTGAAGACAACTGATTATCCCCATGTTTACTATTCTGCAATGGGCATAGTTAGTTTTGAAAATACCACTCTTGAAATAGGGTTTTCTTATCTACTTTTAAATATTACCTTATATTGGAAATCTGAAAACATTTAGAAATTGATTATTTTCTCATAGATAAGCTTTAGTACTTTTTGTGGCTTGTGGGCTCTGGGCAAAATCTTGATGCAGTGAGGCAGGCTGAATGAAAGCATTCCTTTAAAAAAAGCCCAACAAAAACAGTAGAAAAATGGAAACAGTTCTGTTTACCACATTTGGTGAATAATCACATTATTTTTTAATAATCAGCCCGTACATTTTGTATGCAAGTACTATAATTTTTATGGGGTTTTAAACCTTAGAGATGGTACTATTCCGTGTGTCTCTTCCATATGCTTGGAGGAAGTCCTCTTGTGAGTGTGCTACTTTTGTAGCACCCTTCAAACACTGAGGTGGTGCTGTTATAGCCCTGAATGAACCAATATGAACTGGGGAAAGTGGGGTGCTTTACGTTGCCTGGATTTGTGAGATTTTAACTCCAGCAGTGATTTGAAGCAAAGATGATTTAGAAGCAAAGAAGAGACTAGTCACAAGGTGGGACTGGTGCAGGAGAGTTTGGCAGGAGAGGTCTTGCTGAATTTTTCTTCTTGCTGAATTTTTCTTCTTGCTGAATTTTTCTTCTTGCTGAATTTTTCTTCTTGCTGAATTTTTCTTCTTGCTGAATTTTTCTTCTTGCTGAATTTTTCTTCTTGCTGAATTTTTCTTCTTGCTGATGTAAATGGGTCATCAGGTGTCTTGGTGATGATAGAGGATCTAAATGCAAAGTAGGGGCAGCACTGTTGATTTTTCTGGCCAGTATTTCTGATTTAATTGACACGAGTTTTGCTTTTCCCCTTATTTTTTATTTTCCCCTTTAGTTTTTGTGAGTGTGTTGCAAATATTTTTTTATGTACGTTTCAAGCTGTTCTAAAATTCTAAATTCTAAAGTAAAAAAAATTAGTTATAAGATGTAGTAAGAGTTGTACAATTAGCTTAAAATCTTTACAGCTGCTGTTGGACATGAACAGCTTGTGGATTTTTCTGTTGCAAGAAAGGGATGGAGATATAGTTAGAGGCTGTTAGGCAGTGATATAGATAACACTGTAATTGTAGTAGATGAGACAAAATGTTAGAGTATGTATGATAAAGAACCTATGACATTTCATGCTGTAGAATTTAAGACAGTTATAAAAAGCTTTGGCCTCAGCTTAAAAAGTCTCTCCTGTAAGGCTACTGTGTGTTGATATCTTGCAATGATTTTTTTTAATTACATTTTTGCATGCGTGCCATGCTGTGAATTATACTGAATGGTGCTCTGTTGATTTCTGTGTCCTGGGAAAGCTGGGTTCTACTCCTGGGTGATGGAAAAAGATAGCTGGGGAAGCTTGAAATGGCTGGGTTTTTGCATTTTTTTTCCTGTTCATACCTGTGCCACTTGAAATGATTGCTGTATTGTTAGCTCTTTCATTTTTTTTCCAGCTCTTTAAAATTCGATACTGCAGAAATTAATGTAATGGTATCTATCATGTTTAAACTGCCTTATGTAATGAAAGTGAGAATTCCCACAGCAGCCTTAACTCTGCCCCTAGAAGAGAAAGCACATGGAGTAGCATAGAATCATAGAACAACCAGGTTGGAAGGGACCCGTTGGATCTTCTAGTCCAACCATTCCTATCAAACATTAAACCAAGTCCCTCAAGACCTCATCCACCCATGCCTTAAACACCTCCAGGGAAGGGGAATCAACCACCTCCCTGGGCAGCCTATTCCAATGCCCAGTGACCCTGCGTGTGAAGAACTTCCTCCTAATCTCCAGCCTAAATCTCCCCTGGTGGAGCTTGAGGCCATTCTCTCTCGTCCTGTCCCCTGTCACTTGGGAGAAGAGGCCAGCTCCCTCCTCTCTCAACCTCCTTTCAGGTAGTTGTAGAGAGTAATGAGGTCTCCTCTCAGCCTCCTCTTCTCCAGGCTAAACAACCCCAGCTCTCTCAGCCACTCCTCATAAGGCCTGTTCTCCAACCCCTTCACCAGCTTCGTTGCTCTTCTCTGGACTTGCTCCAGAGCCTCAACATCCTTCTTGTGGTGAGGGGCCCAGAACTGAACACAGTATTCAAGGAGCGGCCTCACCAGTGCTGAGTCCAGAGGGAGAATCACCTCCCTGGACCTACTGGTCACACCATTTCTGATACAAGCCAGGATGCCATTGGCCTTCTTGGCCACCTAGGCACACTGCTGGCTCATGTTCAGTCGGCTGTCGACCAACAGCCCCAGGTCCCTCTCTTCCTGGCAGTTTTCCAACCAGGCTTCTCCCAGTCTGTAGCTCTGCATAGGGTTGTTGTGCCCCAAGTGCAGGACCCAGCATTTGACCGTGTTAAACCTCATGCCATTGGACACTGCCCAGAGGTCCAGCCTGTTTAGGTCCCTTTGCAGAGCCTCCCTACCCTCCAGCAGATCAACACTTCCACACAGCTTTGTGTCATCTGCAAACTTGCTAAGGGTACCCTCAATGCCTTCATCCAGATCGTTGATGAAGACATTGAACAGGACTGGACCTAGCACTGAGCCCTGGGGAACACCACTTGTAACTGGCCTCCAGCTGGACTTAACACCATTTACCACCACTCTCTGGGCCCGGCCATCCAGCCAGTTTTCTACCCAGGAGAGTGTGTGCCTGTCCAGGCCAGAGGCTGACAGTTTCCATAGCAGAATGCTGTGAGAAACTGTGTCAAAGGCTTTACTGAAGTCCAGGAAGAACACATCCACAGACTTTCCCTCATCCAGCAGCCAAGTCACTTTGTCATAGAAGGCAATCAGGTTAGTTTGGCAGGACCAGCCTTTTGTGAACCCATGTTGGCTGGGCCTGATCACCCTGTTCTCTTGTATATGCTTCATGATAGCACTCAAGATCACCTGTTCCATGACTTTCCCTGGCACTGAGGTCAGACTGACTGGCCTGTAGTTCCCTGGATCCTCCCTGTGACTCTTCTTGTAAATGGGCACTACATCAGCCAGCCTCCAGTCCAGTGGTACCTCCCCAGTCTTCCAGGACTGCTGGAAGATGATGGAAAGGGGTTTGGCCAATGCATCCGCCAGCTCCCTCAAAACCCTAGGATGAATCCCATATGACCCCATAGACTTGTGGGTGTCCAGTTGGCCAAGCAAGGCTCTGACCACCTCCTCTTGGACCATGGGAACCTCATATTGCTCCTTTATTTCTGGGGTTTCTACACAGAGGGAACAGCTTTCTTTACAATTAAAGACCGAAGCAAAGAAGGCATTAAGTACCTCAGCCTTCTCCTCATCCCCTGTCACCATTGTTCCCTCTGTGTCCAAAAGGGACTGTATAGTCTCCCTTGTCCTCCTTTTATTATTTATATATTTATAGAAAGATTTTTTGTTGTTTTTTACAGACTTAGCCAATCTGATTTTTAGTTGAGCCTTAGCCCCTCTGATTTTTTCCCTACACAGCCTCACTTCCCTCCTGTAGTCCACCCAAGAGGCCCGTCCCCTCTTCCAGAGCCTATAAATATTCCTTTTTTTTCTAATGTAACTCAGGATTTCTCTACTCAACCAAGCTGTTTTTTTTCCCCTGCCGGCCTTTTTTCCAGAACACGGGGATGGCTTTCTCCTGAGCTGCTAGGATCTCCTTTTTGAAGATCTCCCAGCCCTCATGGGCTCCCTTGCCCTTAAGTACTGTCTCCCAGGAGACTTTGCCAACCAGCCTTCTGAAGAGTTCAAAGTCTACCCTTTGGAAATTTAATGCTACTTTCCTGCTAACCACCTTCTTCACCTAGAACAGAAAACCCTATCATCTCATGATCACTAAGTCCTAGGCGTCCCCCTACTGCCACATCCCCCACAAGGCCCTTTCTGTTGACAAACAGCAAGTCCAGGAGGGCACCTTCCCTCGTTGGTTCATTCACCAGCTGTGCAAGGAAGTTGTCTTCCATGCACTCCAGGAACCTTATAGACTGTTTCCTTTCTGCTGTATTGTACTTCCAGCAGATATCAGGGAGATTGAAGTCTCCCAGAAGGACAAGAGGCATTGATTTGGAGATTAACCACAGCTGTTTATAGAAGAGCTCATCAGCTGCTTCTCCTTGGCTGGGTGGCCTGTAACAGACTCCCAGCACAAAATCTAGCTTCTTACGGGCTCCTCCGATTTTAACCCACAGGCACTCAATCTCCTCATCGCCACAATCCATCTCAATGGTGTACAAGTCCTCCCTTACAAAGAGGGCTACTCCGCCTCCTCTCCTACCCTTTCTATCCCTCCTGAAGAGTTTATATCCCACCAAAGCTGTACTCCAGTTATATGAGTCATCCCACCACATTTCCGTGATGGCAACGACATCATAGGCTCCTTGCCCTACAATGGCTTCCAGCTCTTCCATCTTATTCCCCATGCTGTGTGCATTGGTGTAAATGCACTTCTGCTGAGTAGTCGAGCCTTCAGCCCTCTTAGAGGGGACAGTGCAGAGTATCTTAAGATACTCTGTTGTTTAGCACTGGACACTAGGATGTACTGTTTGGCAAATATTTACATTTCAAATCTGGTCCAAGTTCTCAGCAGTATTGAAATATCATATGCTAATTATGCTAAATGATCATATTACACTGGTAAGTGGGCACAGGCTTGATTCCCAGCCTGCAATCCGTTAATTACATCATCAAGGAGTAAAAAAAAAATCCACATCCCTCAGAAAGAGAAGATAAGTAGGTTATTTCAAGTATTTTTCCTGCATGCATGGTAATATGCAATTTTCTCGCTTTTCCATTACATTACTGCAATCAGTTTCACAGCAGATTGAAAAATTAGGATCCCATCTCTAATGGAAGTCTAGAAATTATCTCACATTCTTAACCTTACTAATCAGCGTTAGCTATGTGATTTCAGATACTCTACTGCAACTTAAGGATATTCTTTTCAAAGGTGTCGATTTCTACTAAGAAGGCAGGACTTTGTCATGTTGAGCAGAATGGGAAATGTGCTTTTTACTTTCTGTGGAACTTACTTACACATATTAAAAGGCTTGCCAGACCTGCGTTTTCAGTATCTGAACAATAAAATTGTTGTTGAAATAAAATGATTGAATGCGTTGCTAGCATGTGGTGTTGAAGTGAAATACTACTCATCACTCAAAATTAAATGCAGTGTATTGCAAAAGCTATTGTAGGAAACTGCTCAGCAGAGAAGCCAGACCTAGATGAAATCAGTGGAGACAGTCTTCAGTTACATTTTAAAACTGCTACTTAGTGTGATTTTTCTTGAAACTCTGTAAAGCACTGTAAGCTCCAATTATTCTCACTGTTGTGTAATGGAATAAGGGCATATGAAATACTTTGGGATGGTATGTTTTTGGCAGGCAGCCATTTTTAATAAGATGGGCATTTTAACATATAGGATGCATTGTCATAGAATCACAGAATGGTTTGGGCTGGAAGGGACCTTAAACATCATCCTTAAAGGTTATCCTGCTGCCACGGGCAAGGACATCGCCCGCTGGACCAGGCTGCTCAAGGCCCCATCTAACCTGGCCTTGAACACCTCCAGTGATGGGGCATCCTGCCCTGGGAGGGGTGAATAACATATTGAATAATGGGATTTTAGTATTGTATGGGGGCAAGTTGCCACTATTTGTTGGACTGTGGGAACTTCTAGGAACCCTGGGATACCTCACTGGGGCAGATCTGTTTTTCATTTCTCTAGTTTGTTTTGAACTGTGAACAAGGTTGTTGCTCCCAGACTCTTTGTACTGTGCCCAGCAGAGTAAGGTGCAGAGAGGAGGGCCTGGGAACTACTATGCAAATATAGGCTGTAAAGTTTAATTCTAAATGAGATCAGACAAGCAAGATGAGAAAGAGAATTACGAGAACAAATTTAGATAATTTATTTGGCTGTCTTACAGTTAGAGGAATAACTTGGTGACCTGATTTTGTCAAAGGCGCATATTTGAAAATAGGTGTAACATTCTGTGGTGTTTCACAATTGGGCCAATATGTTGTTTGTGTCTGATTTGAGTGACTTCTTAGCATTGGTCTCTGCTCTTTGTCCTACAAAGAGCTTGTCCAGTTAAATGGACAATATTAGATCAGGTCTTCGGGAACATTGCTAGAAATCTAGCTAAAGTAGCATGTGGAAAAGAAAGCTCCTCTGGGCAGTGGCCTTAGGGTTGGCCTTTGGCCAGGTCAGGGTAGTTTTATCTATGGGATTCTCTGTTTTAAACTGGATTTTGAGGTCTTGAGGTAGAATTGTAAATTATCATGTCCAGTAAGTTACAAAGTAATGTGATATAGTTAGGCTGTAATGTACCATAAACTTAAATCTCCATGTATGAGAGCACCCCAGTGGCAAAAGATTAATTGATTATGGAGAAAATAAAATTATTTGACCCAGAGATATTTTTAAGAGTTAGCTAGCTCTTCTCAAGTTGCTTAGACCTGGAATGTTTTCCCCCATCCTTAATTCTCTTAGGTGCTACTACTGTCACTAGGAAGACATGTTTTCTTATTACTTCTGTTCCCCTGGAATATCAGATTTGTGATCCTCTCTCACAGGCAGATTTTTATTTCAAGTTTTCTAATACGGAGAAAACTTTCCACTTGAGTGTTTAGTGACCAAATCTCATAATGATAAGGTGACGCTGCCTCTTACTTATTTGTATGTGAGAGAAGGCATGGAGGAATGCATACACTGGTAGAGCACCATTTTCTGCTTCTCCTTTGCTTATTGTCCCTATTGCTTATCCCCACACTGCCACAGAGCTGTGGTCCCTGTCTGCCTTCCATAGAGCAATTCTTGAGTGTGACTGCCTCTGAAAGCGCCTGGGGTCTGCTTCTGTCTGGTCTGAGCTGGTCCGTGGTACATACTTTGTTGCATGCAACATATTGTCTGCATTTGCAGGTCCTGAGGGAAATGACAGATGAAGTTGTTAAGCCACTATCCCTCATATTTGAGAATTTGTGGCAGTCTGGTGAAGTACCCACTGACTGGGAAAAAGGAAATATAACTCCCATTTCTAAAAAGGGAATAAGGAGGATCGGGGGAACTGTAAGTCTGTCAGTCTCACCTCTGTGTCAGGCAAGATCAGGTAGTAGATCCTCCTGGAAACTCTGCTGAGGCACCTGAAAAATAAGGATGTGACGGGTGACAGCCAACATGGCTTCACTAAAGGCAAGTTGTGCCTGATGGCTTTGTTGACCTTCTGTGATGGGGCTACAACACTGGTGGATAAGTGAGGAGCAACTGGTGTCACCTATCTGAACTTGTGCAGAACATTTTATACTGTCCCACATGACATTCTTGTCTCTACATTGGAGACACATGGATTTGATTGGTGGACCACTCATTAGATAAGGAGTTGGCTGGATGTTTGCACTCAGAGTTGTGGGCTATGGCTTAATGTACAGGTAGAGATTAGTGATGGGTTTGTATTGGGACCAGTGTTGTTTAACATCTTTTTCAGAGACACAGACAGTGGGACTGAGTACACCCTTGGCAAGTTTGCCAATGATACCAAGCTGTGTGGTGCAGTCGATGCACTGGAGGGAAGGGGTGACATCCGAAGGGACCTTGACAGGCTTGAAAGGTGAGCCTATGCGAACCTCATGAAGTTCAAGGCCAAGTGCAATCCCAAGCACAAATATAATTCAGACAGAGAACTGATTGAGAGTAGCACTGAAGAGAAGAACTTGGAGATGCCGGTGAGTGAGAAGCTCAACATGAGCCAGCAGTGTGCACTTGCAGTCCAGAAAGCCAGCCATATCCTGGGCTGCATGAAAAGAAGTGTGACCACCAGGTTAAGGGAGATGATTCTCCCTCTCTGCTCTGCTCATGTGAGACCTCACCTGGAGTACTGTGTTCAATTCTGGAATCCTCAGCACAGGAAAGACATGGATCTGTTAGAGAGAGTCCAGAGTAAGACACAAAAGTGATCAGAGCCCTGGAGCACTTCCTATGTGAGTTCAGGCTGAGGGAGCTGGGATTATTCAGCCTTGAGAAGAGGAAGCTTCAGGGAGACCTTATAGCAGCCTGTCATGGTCCACTCGTAAGCGGACACGTGATGGTTTGTTTCATTTATGATTTCAGAGTGCAAAATAATTCAAAGAGAGTCAAGGGAGTCAAATTTCAATCTAAACTGGCACTTTATTAATTATGCCTATGAAATGACTTATGATAGAAAATGACTTACGAGAGAGAGAGAGAGAAAGAGAGAACAAGGAAAGAGATAGGGAGAAGAGGGAAGGAAAAGGGGTTCATAGCTACCACCACGGGTCCACAGATATCCAGCGTCTCTGGGAGTCCCAGTCCAGAAGGCATTCTGTTGTTTCGGTCTTTGCTGGAGGTGATCCCACGGTGGAGGGGGTCTTCTGTCTTGGTCTTCTGTTGCCCCTCTCTATTCAGCTGCTCCAGAGCTGCCTTTTATGCTAGTCAATGCACCTGTAACCTGCCTTTGCCTGTGGAGATGTGTCAATCTCCACCTAGCAGGCCACACATGCCAAGAGAGGAGTGTATGCGGGTCTCCTCCCCTTGCGCATGTGCTCCTTCTGGTGGTGGTGGTTGACCTGGGGTCTCCCGATGAAGGCCAGTAGTCATCATCACTTTGTGCGCATGCTCTGTTGGCTGTGGCTCTGTGGTCATTAATCTTCCTGTATTTTCCTCCTTGCTTCATGGACCTTTCACAATGGTAGGGAGCAAGGAGGCTTGAAGACAGGTACAAAACATTTTTGAGATAAGGAAGCAGGTACAGGTAGTTAGGTACAAAGCATTCGTTCCATACCAGTTCTGACTGTTTTCTGAGGCCTGCTTTTCTGATTTATACAGTCAAGTTCTGAGGCTAAAAATGAGGAAAAATGTTGAGACAGAAATAAATCCTTTGACCGACTCTTACACAGCCTTCCAGTACTTAAGTTGGCCTAAAGAAAAGATGAGGGACTCTTTATCAGAGTGTGCAGGGACAGTGTGAGGGATAATGGTTTTAACCTGAAAGAGGGAGATTTATATTAGATATTAGGAATATTTTTTTTACTCTGAGTGTGCTGAAGCACTAGATCAGGTTGTCCAGAGAAGTCATAGATGCCCCACCCCTGGAAGTGTTTGAGACCAGGATGGTTGAGGCCTTGAGTATCCTAATCTAGTGGGAAGTGTGTCTGCCCATGGCAAGGGGCTTGGAATTGGATGATCTTTAAAGTCCCTTCCAACCCAAACAATTCTAGGATTTTATGATATCTGTGATGAAATGGAAAGGCTGTTGTGATATCTATATGCTAGCCTTTTGGATAGCTGGGAACAAATCCAGTTTACATTGTAAAGAAGTATTTTTCAGTCTTTCTGTTGTCAGACCTTAAGCATTTTCTAATGGAGGCTGTAGTCAATTTTAACGCACTTTGAACTCTTGATTTTTCAGCTGCTGTACTTAAATTCTTGACCCAGCTGTTGATGCTGTCTCTGCACATCATGCTAATGTTGCTCAGCTCCAGAAAGGCTATCTGTGGTTAGAGGTACTTGTCTTAAGGAACCAAGAAAATGAGCTTGCTATAGTACCAAAACTTTAATTTTTAGTGGATTCTTTCTTTCTTATTATTATTTTGCATAGTTTTTTCCTTTTAATTCCTGAACAGTTTCCTTCAGTATAGGAGAGAAATGTAGATTGTAGCTCCATGGAGACATAGGTAGGATTTTAGGAGCGGCACTATTCTCTTTGCTAGTAGTCCTGATCTCCCACCCCATCGTTTTCAAAGGGATATCTTTGCCACTCAGCAGAAGCATTTGTAGTGTCAGAGGTTAGAGATGATGGGGGTGGGGGGAACATTAAACTTTAAAATCCTCTGCAGAGTCAACATAAAGTTGCTTCCTCATAATGTGTTTCTTGGAACTTTGATTCAACTTCTGCTGATTTTCTGGCAGCTGGGTGCCCCACGGAAGCGTTTTCCTGATATAGTTTATACATTTTGAGTAGTGTATCGTTACAGATTGTAGAAGTTATTGCCAGGGCTTTGCCAAGCCCATTGCTTGGGTGACAGTTCAGTGTTTTTGAAAAAAAAGTTGAGGATATGTGTAGGTAACATGATTAGCCATTAATCCTAGTTCTTTCCCTTCTATGGAACTAATTAATCACTCTTCTACCTTTCTCTACCTACTGTTGCAGTACTGGGGGCTGTTAGCTTGTACTCAGTCCTGTACTATTCTTGACTAAGCTATGCTACTCAGCTGTTTTATATTTCCCTTTCTGCCAGTTCCTTTATTGCCTGCATCTGTATTGCCCTCAAGCTGACATATAGATTAATTTACCTAGCATTGTAGAATTTTTCCTATTTTAAAGACCTCACTCTAGGAATGTTTAAGAAGGAAAATAGGAGAATTGGGAAATAAATAATCAGTTGGCTAGGATTTGGAGTGCATCATCCGAAGACAGAGTTGTGCTATTAGAGGGAAAACTATGACATAAATACCCTGTTGCTATACAGAGCTTAGGGTGAGAGAGATGGAAAGTCTATTGTATTTCCTCTAATTTGTCCTCAATAGTGAGTTTCAGAGGCTTATGGAGAGACTTCTCAAAGTAACTCACCAGGAAACTTCTGCTAAGTGGGCTGCATCAAGCAAATCCCAGGCTTACGTGATTTGGTTATTTGATTGAATTGATCTTTGATAAAACCTATTTAAATTTTGACAAGATATTCAGTAAAAAGCCAACAATAAAGTCAGATGGAAACTAAAAGGCATACCAGCTGACACTAGCCTGTCCAGGAGGAGGTTAAGTAGCATACATTTTTAGCTGGCCTATTTGATGCTGTACAAGATGGATAAAATTTAAACCCAAGGTTGCTAGCACTTGTTTTGCCTTTGTGTGTTTATTTCTACCTTCTGTTTCAGGGGTAAGCATTACGTCAGGCTTGACTGCAGTGGTAGGCATGATGGGAGTATTCAGTACCTGTGACTCTGAGCAGGACAGATGACACTGATTTGTGGGGAACAATTGAAAAAGCATTAATTCATCCTTACAGAAAAGTTAGTTTGAATTTGGGTAGAATGTGAGCTAAAAGCACAGTCAGAATTTCCAGGGGCTCTGCCTCTGACATGAACGTTCAGAGTGTTGACACTATTTATTTTGGATTGTTTTGAGCCTAAATAAATCAAAAGGTAACAGGCTTGTCATACAACCCTGCTGAAAATAATAAGTATGCTAATATTTGTTATTGTACAAAACTCATATAATGACGTGGGTTTTTTTTGTTGTTAATTTTTGTAATATTTTTAAAGTGTTTGTTTAATTTGAAGTGAAACTAGGTAGTTTCAGATGTCTTTTTTTAAGAGTTTTTGATTTTAAAATGTGTTTGGTTTTTTATAAGCTTACTTTTAAAAACAAAATGTCTAACAGGTTATATTGTTTCCAGATATTTATTTTTAACCTGTATAGTATTTATGAGTCTAATTTATGTAGTAAGTTATCTGCTCCTCTGACAGCATTTCCTACTTATTTCTTACATGGCTTGTACATTCTAAAAAGAATGTAGAAACAGTTGAGAATAAGTTAGTGAAAGCTACATGTAAGTTTTGTTCGTTGTTTTGATGCTAATTATTTTATGGTTGTTATACAATTTAAACTTCAAGCATTGTGAGTGGTTATGCTTAAAATATACATTATTAAAACTGGTTTTTTTTTTCTTCTTGTGGCTTGTGATTCGAAGTTGTGTTCACCAACTAGAAAGTAAAGATATGCTAAGAACAGATTGTTGTATGGGAGAACTCACACAAAAACTGTCAAGGGTGCTCTTTGTCCACCCACACCTATGATATTTGGTGATATTTGGGTCATTCCAAAGCCATACAAGATGGGAAGAAGACTCCAAGAGTGAATTGAATATTGATGGTTTGCAATTTTGAATTAAAAAAAAAATAGTATTCTAACAAAACTGGTATCCTTCCTTGCAATTTATTATTACAACTTTGATATTTAATTGAAAAAAGAATTTGTGGAAAGCCGGTAAGTATGGTTGTATAAGAATACTCTCTATTACCTTTGGCATTTAGTGACTTTGTATATATCTGGCTTTCAAAGTGTATGGCTTGGAAAATTCGCAACATTGACCTTTGGTAAGGTCTTATAAAAGTCACAGGTGTTTGCTGCTTTAGTCTCCAGTCTGGTTTTTTTTGTTTTGGTTTGGTTTTTTTTTTTTAGTTTGTATTATTTTTGGGCAAGGTGGCTGGTTGGTTTTGTTTTGGTTTTGGTTGGTGTTTTTTACCTTAAGGCTGCCCGTGGTGCATCTTTTATTTATTGATGTGATGCACTATGAAATGAAGACTTGAACCGACAAAGAGTTGGTGCCAAGGGATATACTTTTTTAACGTTTCCTGCTTTTGTATTTTCATGTGAGTGCTTCCTTTGATAGCAGCACAGAGCAATACACAGATTAAACTGTGTTGTTCTTTTTTGTAACAATTGTTACTTGTTCAGGAACAGTGGTTTACAGTTGGCTAGTACCAGTCATCTGCAACTGCTTGATGAGGGTACAGTTGAGGGAATGCAACCAAGCTCAAACTGTTTTGTTTCAGCTCTTGTTTGTTAAAGCATCTGCATCTACCTAATTTGAAATGCATTAAATGAGACCAGTGAACCTCAGATGAATGAGGAGATCATATCAGCATGTGGGAGATAATATAAGTATGGGCATAAAAATTTTCTCTTTAAAGGAGGGGTGTGTAAAGAGAGAGAAAGACTGATATTCAACTTTTTTGTAGGTTAAAATGTAGAAACTGTTTAGTGAGTTTGTCCACTTTTTGTTTTGTGCACTCAATTTACAGAAAGTTCTAAATATATTTGTGTACCATTGCTTCAAAATCACATCTGTTAATTCACCTTTTGTACTTTCATTTGCATTATCATAATTCTGTGGATATCCATTAAGAACAAACATGAAGTAAGTACCTAGAATATGTAGTATTATTATGCATGCTGCCCTCTCTTTTAATTTGGTAGAAACTATTTAGTGAGTTTGTCCACTTTTTGTTTTGTGCACTCAATTTACAAAAAGTTCTAAATATATTTGTGTACCATTGCTTCAAAATCACATCTGTTAATTCACCTTTTGTACTTTCATTTGCATTATCATAATTCTGTGGATACCCATTAAGAACAAACGTGAAGTAAGTACCTAGAATATGTAGTATTATTATGCATGCTGCCCTCTCTTTTAATTTGGTAGTCTTCCCAGCGTCTTAAAAGAAAGCTTTTGCTTGCTTTCTGTCATGTACAAGAAGTGAAGATTCATTGAAACTCAAAGATGGGAAAAGCGATGAAAGAAAATTGTGTATATATTTTCATTCAGCCTATCATTATTATAGATTGTAGAAGACATCTCCAAGGTTGATAGTGATGCTGTGAGTTTAATGCATGTAAACAGTTTGAGCTACAGTTAGGTAATGACCACCTAAGTATAATACTCAAGGAATCCTACTTTGAGAGAGATATTTAATGTTTGGATTCAGCCATCAAGCCTATTTTCCAGTGGGATTTTCAAGTGGGAACAATTTTCTCTTTACTGATGGCTGTGAGATTCTTGTCCCTTCCTGTGGGAGTACAGCACTTGGCATTTCGAGACTGCACATGATCTAATATTTTCTGAAGAGAAGTGCCGGCAGGCTCTGCATCATGGTGTGTTTTCTGATCTGGTTATGGTGCCCACAAACTTTCTGTCGAGGGACCAATGAACTGGCACTGTAAGAACAGGGCACCATGAGTGCATCACCATGTGATGGAAAATTTTTGGCATGAAATTGGATGCAAGTTATTATTTGTCAAAATAGGAGACATTTTTCTCCTTTCTTGCAGTAACTTCTGTGTTGGTAATTGTTTCTTTAAGTGCCCTGGCAGGGTGGAGCTGGTAAAGTTAAAAAGACTGGTAATGACTCTGTTAAGTTATGTTAATGAAGATGGGGGGCAGGAGTTTGCAAGCTAGATGTGGGACGGGCGGTTGCCAAAGAAGGCTGGTTGCTAGGGCAGAAGTGACCAATCAATGTTTACCTCATGTTTTGGCCTGCTTGGTCTATATAAACAGTGAGTTAACCCATAATTAAGAACTTCATCTGAGATCATATTGATTTGTCGTGAGGTTCTCTTGCCCCCGACGCGTTACTTCTGTCATGCAATAGGTGTGCCTTATGGAAGTGTGGAAAAAGAGAGAAAGGAAACAGACTAGAAAGCCCTGGGGCATTAGTCTACCTGTAGCTATAGAACAGTCAACAAAGGGGATTGGAGATGGCCTTTGGGTTAGATGAACTGTTTTGTAAATTGGATGGATGCCAGACTAGCTGCTGTACGGAACTCAGAGATTCCCAAAGGATGGTAGGTATTCTAGTTTAGCATGCCTGTGCAGCAGAATTCTGTTATCATGCTGAGAATGTGCATAAAACAGCAACACTGCTGTGAAAGCATGTAGGTGATTTTGAAACTCCTGTACTTGATTAACTCTGGTTTCCTCTTCTTCAGAGGCTTTGATATTCCTCTGAAATATTTATAAACATCATTCTCTGTTTTAAAATGGTATTTATCTTTTGTCATCCTAAATATTTAACTGTGCTTCAGAACTCCATGGTGCTTACTGTGATGTAATGCTCACTGCTGATACTGATGTGAACAGCATAGAATTTTTTGACAGATTTTGTGAAACTGCTAAACAAAAGTAGCTGTGTAATGTGGATGACTGTTTCTGTATGTGTAACTGGGAGTCATGGGAGCAACTCAAAGCCAAGTATTACATCAGACTCTGCAAACCAGGCAGTAATTTGTTTTGGCCCTGCTTGGTTATTGCTCCTTTCAGAGTTTGTGTCAGCAGTTCTACTCATGATTGGTGTGAAGAATCTAGATGAAGGGCATTATATGTAGGTCCCATCATTGACTGTTGTGGTCAGATACTTGACACTATTCTACAACTGGCAACCTTCATGCTGATGACGGTTCTTACGGAGCTGCTTGCTAGTTCTTTTATTAGGCTGGTCTGTGCCCCATCAGCACATGGTGGGGGGGTCTTGCCACGCGTGTGTGGAAGCTTCTTTGGGAGGGTCTAGCCAGAGCAGTCATATTCCAGGGGGTCAGAGGCGTCAGCGCCTGCTGCTGCATCTCCTCCCCGAGCACAGCCGGCTCAGGAGTGGGAGCTCTGCCAGGGTGGGGCTACAGACCAGACCCTCAGGCAATATCCTAAGGTCAGTCCTTGGGGAGCTCCTACTGCTGCAACCACTCTGCTATTCATTGCCTGTACCACAAAACAAGGGCACAAATGGTCAGCCTTGAGCCGAAGTGTTTAAAACAAACAAAGGAGGTAAAGTGATATTACAGTGATGTTACTGTCAGAAAGGGTGTCAAATCTATGATATCCCTGAGTCCTTTCTGGTTAAGGTTATAAGGTGAGGTCACTTGCAGAATACTTCAGATTGGAAAGGACCTCCTGGGATTGTTAGCCCAACTCATCCTCAAAGCAAGATCAATGCTGACATCAGACTAGGCAGCTCAGGCTTTGTCCAGGTAGATCGTGAAAATCTACATAAGTATAGATTCCACAACCTCCGAGACAAATGTTCCAGTACTTCATAGCAGTGAGTTTTTTATGTCCTGTGGCAACTTCAGTGTATTGTCTCTTTTTTTTCCAGCTTTATACCTTGGTAAAGGGCCTGGTTCTGTGTTCCCGGTAACCCTCTCTTAGTACCTGAAAGTCTGCTGTTCTGTTCCCCCAAAGCCTTCACAGGCTAAACAAGCACAGATACTTTTCAGCAGAAGTCTTTTCCTGGTGGCCTGTGTCTTTGGCCTGCCTGGGTCCCTCAAAATGGTAGCTCTCTGCCCTGGAGCATATTGACTGTATCCCCTAGTTTGCTGTCATCTACAAACTTGAGAGGGCACTTTGTGGCCTTCTGCAGGTCATTGATAAAGAAGTTAGGCAGGACAATCCTCAAGATAGACCTGTGCAGTACCCTACATGTTAGTTGGCTCCAGTGCAGAGTATGACACCTCAACTGTTGTTTGAGCTCAACCTTCCAAACAGCTTTTACTTACCTAGTTGGATACTCATCCAGGCACTAAAGTCATAACTTGGATAACAAGAGTGCTGTGAGACAGTGTTGGAAGACTTGCTGAGGTAAATAACATTCTGTGCTCTCCCATTGTCCACAAATCCTGATGTTTTATCATGTAATGCATTCCAATTGATCAGGCATGATTTATCACTGTTAAAATCTGTGTTGTCTGGTCCTGCTCACCAACAGCATCTTCAGGTGCCCAGAAATGTGTTCTAAGAATACCTGCTTTGTGCACCAGTACACACTGTGGACTGACTGTCTGGGAGGCAGGTCTGCAGAAAAGGAACTTGAGGTCCTGGTTGATGACAAGCCAGCAATGCATCCTCATGGCAAAGGCGTCCAACAGCATTCAGGACTGCAGTAGGAAGACCATTTTCCAGCAGGTTAAGGAAGGTGGGCCTTCCTTTCTGCTCAGTGCTGGTAAGCCACATCTGGAGTACTGACACTTAGGCCCCAAATCAGTACTATATCCAGTTGTGGGCTCCTCAGCAAAGGAAAGCTATGGAGATGTTGGACCTAGTCCAGTAAAAGCTCACAAAAATGATTAAGGAACTGAATTATCTTTTATATAAGGAGAGGCTGTGAAATGCTGGGACTGTTCAGCCTAGAGAAGGTTGAGCAGGAAAAATCTTTTAAATATATATAAATACCTGTTGGTGGGAAAACAAAGAAGAAGGAGCTAGACTTAGCTCAGTACTGCCCACTGAAAGGACAAGAGGCAACGGGCACAACCTAAAACATGAAATTCCCTTTAAATACTAGAATCTCATTTATTTATTTATTTGCTCGCTTATTTATTTAATCAAACACTGATATGGGTTTTCCCAGAGAGGCTAGGGAGTCTTCATCTTGGGAGATACTCAGAACCCAACTAGACATTAATCCTGGGCAACTTGCTGTAGCTTGTTCTTGCTCTTGCAAGTTGCTCTAGCTCCAAACCATGGAGCCCATGCATGGGCAGGGGTTTGGACTAGATCATCTCAACAGCCCCTTTCTAACCTCCATGATTGTGTGATTTTCGTGACATTTACCAGCCTATAGTTTCCTGGATTGTCCTTTTTTCCTTTTTGAGGGCTGGTTGGCTGTTTACCTTTCACCACTCATGAGAGACCTACCATCATCTCTACAAGCTTTCAAACATGGTGATGAGCAGTCTCATTATTAGGTTGATTCTTTCAGCACCCTAGAATGCATCCTGTTTCATCTTGGAGTCTTCAATAGTTTGAGATTTTTTTAGTGCTCTATTCTCTTCTGCTACTGATAGTCCCTATCCTCCTTGACCTCTGTCTCTAGACATGGGTGCCTGAGACCTTCCTCATGAAGGCTAAAGCAAAGAAGACATTACGAACCTCAGCCTTCTCTCAGTCTGTCTGCACTCTATCATCTGCCTCCATAAGGCCCATGCTTTCCTATCTGCTCTTTTTCTGCTACTGTAGCTTTTCGTGTTGCCTTTGATATCCTTTGGCATTTTGAAATTTAGATGAGCTTTGGCGCTCCTAGCAGCACTCTGCACAAGCAAGGCTTTTGTTTTCCTCCTCTGTAACTTGTCTTAATTTCTGTCCTTTGTGGATGTCCTGTTTGCATTAGAGCTCAGTTGTATGTTCTTTATTTAGCCAAGCCAGTCTCCTATGTGTATACTTATTTTCCTGAGCAGTAGAACAGACTATTCTTGTGCCTTGAAGATGTTGCCCTTAAAGACCTGTCAGGCTCCTTCCCTAGTTTCAAAGCTAGAAGGTCACTTGTTCCAAACCAGTCTATGACTTCTCTGAGGCTGCAGACCTGAACTAGGTATAATGTAGGTTTTAGTGATGTGTCAGGTTGCTGTGAACAAGTTATTTTACATACCGTTGATAAGTAATAATGTGACTTAATAGACTTCAGTAATAAATAAGGTCACATTATTACTGCATGGAGAAAAATATATGGAGGGAAAATGGGGTTATAAGTGATATGAAGCCTTTTGCACAGGGATTAGGTATGCCGAAATGTAAGGGAGACCCTCCTGTCAAGTCATGAAGTTCAGAAAGGACCCTCTTGCTTTTTAAACTATTTCTCAGAGAGGAGTCTAGGTAGGTGTGGCTGGATCCAATCCTAATCCAAATCTTGGTCGCCATTTTATGGCTAAGTGTTAGAGAGGGCAAGGGAGGATCATATATGCATGCCAAATTCTCTGTATAAATTAGCTAAGATTTCAAAGTGTCATCTTGTCTCTCTACTATACCCATCTCCTGTCTGAGCGTTCCCCAACTGCAGCCAGGGATGTACACTGACTTCTTTCAGGTTTCAGTTCACTCTGAAATCCGAATTTGAAGTTTCGCAAAGCAGACTCTCAGGCATCAACTTTCATAAAATAAACAGTTTAAGGGAAGGATACAGAAGCACAATAGACTCTGCATAGAGGGGCCAACATGAGACAAGAAATCCTCAAACAGTCATACCCTTCTAGAGTATTTACTCACCCTTTCATGTGATGATTGGGTCCTGTAGTAGTATTTGGGCGTGGAGGTCTTCTTGTTCCTCATTGGATATCTTTGCTGAATCTTACCTTGTCTTGGTGCAGCTGGTGTTGATGATCTGTATCCTTGACCCCTCTGTATTTTCCTGGTTTTCATTGATTCTTGAGGCTATGTTTTAACTAAACAGGTTGTACGTGCTGTGAAAAGTTTTAACTGGAAATTTCCAAATTGTGGACTAGTGCTTCAGAGCAAATGTTGCTACTTCTGTTAAGAAAGTTAAGCAAGCAGCATACAAAAATCACACAATATTGTAACCCTAGAATCTTATTTAAGCTAAA
This sequence comes from Coccyzus lansbergi, assembly GCA_033558105.1. Lineage (NCBI taxonomy): Eukaryota > Metazoa > Chordata > Aves > Cuculiformes > Coccyzidae > Coccyzus > Coccyzus lansbergi. The sequence continues at coordinate 4,104,847 of JAUMJK010000229.1, forward strand.
GCATACTAAGTCATGCAATATTACAAGTCAAAATTTTTTGTTCTACTTAAAATGGTACTTATTTAAGCTAAACTACTATTCCCTTTTAAAAAGGGGAATTGCCTGGCGTATAATCCAGCTGCCATCCAAGGAGGATGCAAATGAGGCTCATCTGTTGTTGGTAAAAGATCTCATTGCTTTGAGAAACACCCTTGAGAGACATCTGAGTGCAGGAGGAGGTCATGACTATTCAGTGATACTGCCAAGCATAGAAAGCTCAGAGAAGGCTCACTTAGGCTGTAATATTTAGGGGATAGAGTGGTTGACTCATAGTCAGAATTGCGTATGAGGCGCCATACCAACACTGAGTGTATCACTGTGCTTCTTACAGGTTTCCTGGAGGAGTTCTTGGTCTGGCAGCAGGCAGGCCTTTTTCTCCTCTGGAGCCTGAGCCAAACTGCTGCTGGTTTGGTTGAGGGAGGAGTCTAGAATGCTTCCATCACACAGGTCTGCCGATAAGTTATAGGAAATACCATCCCTTGCCTTGCAATGACCACATGTATAATATCAGATGCTGTTCAGAAACACCTCAGCTGTTGCTGACTGAGGTAGTACACCTATGGTATCACAAGGAGATATTCTCCAAGTCCTGAAAGAAGAGTAGGTATGTGATTATGTTATAGGTACAAGTAAGCTAATCACCCTTATGCTCAGCAGAATTTATGAGATCAGGAATAACACTGTCCTGGTGCAACTATGCTGTCACTGGTTCTGCGGTAGTTTTGATCAGTACTAGCTCTGAGTGAATGCTCCTTATTTCATACAACAAACCCACTTGTGAATAATGGATCTGCCGATTTTCATTGAGCTGTGTGCATTATATCCATCTTTCAATGGGGTCCTGACTCCCTCAGCAGTAACCCTGGCTGAATTTGATGTAGCAATCCAGATATGGTGGTGATTTTTTTTTCCTAGTCATTAAATCCTTGATCTATATTTTTCTGTTTTAGTCCATTAGATAGTTTATCTTGGGACCTTATCTGTTAGAAGATTCTTTCTTCTATCAGTACCTAATATTCTTAGGAAAGTTTCACTTATTGGACGTATTTACTTTATTAATTGTGTTATTAGTGCTTGGGATTTCATTTAATTTGCTGGTAAAGAACTTTATGCCCCTCACGGAAGGTTTATCTCAGAGCTTTCCTTGTTCTGCTTGCTAGTTAAAACTCAAGTTACAATTCATATATAAGGCCTGAGGCGGAGAATTTTAAAGCTGTGTTTAAAACTAAACTACTGGCTTTTATTTAAAATTTTTATTTTTAATGTTTGCTTATTTTGCGGCATTGGCTATGAAAGCAAGTGATTGATGTTTTTCTGTTTAAAAATTCTAATAATTTCCTTCTTTAGCATCAAACAGAACTTTTCCTGGACACTGTTTTCAGTTTTCAGAGAAATATAGGAGTGAAATTGACTAAAAACCTCCCTTGATTTCATGCAGCCTGCTGCTGCAGGCAGAATGGCATCTCATGAAGTTATTTAAAAATCTTAATTTTAAAGACAAAACTGTCCCGCTGCTCTTTTAAAAATCTACTTTTTAATTTTTGGCTTTACAGTTGTTAACAAGACACCACAATAATTAATTTCTTAACTCAGGTATGTTTTCAGTCTTCCTCTGGGCTAGCATTAATTTTGACACTAGAGGGCAGTTTAAACATTTAAGTTCTTTCAGACAACCAATTTTAGGAGAACAGCTTTCATTTCTCGTTACCAGAAGAAAGGAGTTTTGTTAACCACCTATCATTTGGTGTTTATTTTCAGCTATTAATTTGCTTTATTTATTTCAGTCCCTTTAAAAACTAAAAAACTAGCTTTTATCTTTCCAGCTTTCTATGTGCTTTTATAGCTTTGTCATGCAGTTAGACTGATCAGCTAGTCAAGGAGGGAGAACAGTTTTACGTTTTAGTAGCAATGAAGATATACTGCTTGTACTTCCTGTATGATTAGGTGGGTCATTTGAACCACTTCATTTCAGAAACAAGGAGAGACATTCCAGAGTCAAGAATGCATTCAAGTTCCCTATTGTTGATTTTTTTTCTCAAGAAAGTAGAAGTTTATTTTATAGCACTTCCAATTAATTTTGTAATTTTTGTTAGTATATAATTTTAAATTCAATTTCAAAACAGTTTAGTTGATCTTTCTTTATTCTATACTCTGCTTCAAATTCATGTTTTTCCCTAGCAGAACTCCAAATTAGCAATTCCTGTTTTTCCAGAGGTTATTCTGGTTTTTCAGGAATGGGAAAACATAATCCAATATGAAGGCTTTAGAAAGGAAAGGCCAAAAGAGTGAAAATTTATTATTTTCAGAGGTGACAGGAAATTTGCCAACAGGAGTTCTTGGCTGAAACCTAAATTAGAAAACATTTCATTTTTTTTTATTAAGGGAGTGTAGTGAAATACATAGTGAAACACAAGTATGTATTGTCAGAATATGGTATTCATCTGTTCTGGCAGTAAACTTAGAATCTATTCTGTCTTGTGAGTTGGTTGCTTATGTATCTTTGTGGCTGTTTTTTTGTGTTTCCCCCCCCACACCTTGTTTTGCATGCTTATTGCAAGTCTGGAACACCAGCTGAATGATCAAATGTTTATTTGCACTTGAACTTCAAATGGTGTTTAGAACACTAACAAAATGATATCACTAAGCCTTTAAGAAAGGAACTCTTTGTCTCTTGTCGTTAGTGCAAGAGATTAATATGATTTTTTTCCTTAACTTGGTGTCAGGTGATTTGTATCTCTTTCTACAAAATTGTGGTCTGAAAAGTAGCCTATGCTTCTGTTAAGAATGTATTGTGCCCTAGCAATTTTGTAGTGACAGTGAGGATGTAGTGTTTTCTCTTTCAATATAAGCTTCTGGAATTGTGTAGTTACAAGTTACTTGTCTATTTTAATCAAAAACTTTTCTTTAGCTTTCAGAACTGAAGAGAAGAATTAAAATATCTAAGCTATAGGTGCGAGCAGCGAGAGGAACAAAAAGTATAATTTATTATTATTATGAAGAAAGAAAAAAATATTTCTTTTCAGACAGTGGACTGAATGCTTGACTCGTGATGCAGACACTGATGCAGAACTCTGGATTGCAGTTTTCCCAGGTTTAAGGACAGAAAGCCCCGAGCTGGAGTCACTGAGAATGGAATGGCTTTTTTTATTTTTGTTGTAATATCCTTCAAGTGCTAGAGGTTTTGTGCCTTTGCGTGGTTTCTCCCCTCATTTCCTTTCTATGTTGCAGAGGATATCTATTATCTCTGACACTTCTTTGGCAGTTTTTGACATAAATATCTCACCAGCCTGTGCTGATCGGTTGGACAGATTTTGAAAATGGTTAATGCTTCTTTGATTTTTCTGTATGCAGTTCTGCAAACCACAGTGCCATAGTACCACTTTAGTATGAACTAGATTTCCTTAGAACTGATTCTAAAACACTGCAGTAGTAGAGCGCTTTTTTTTCTTCTACTAGTCTTAAATCACAAGAAGGAACTGATTAAGATGAGCAGAACTGTAGCATTTTTATTTTGCTCCTAACTGCTGGCCTTGCAAATTAAGAGGTTATAGTAGGTTTTACTTATAATCAATAGAGAAGAAGTTGCAGTGATCTAAATTTTCTTCCTGTGAGGCTTAATTGTTGGGTTGTGATTAAGCCCTGAATTGTCACTATGCAATCTCATTGTTTGCAGATGTGCAGAAATTAAACCAGTTGTAAATTATTTTAATGAGTTACAGTCAAAGGCAAATTTCTGCTGCCTCTCTCTGAACTGCATTGCCTTTATAGGAGAAAATAGAGCAATAAATCTTGGCTGGTTTTATCACTTTTTTTAACAAATGAAACTGCAGTGATATGCAGGGAATAGACCTGATGGAAAGAAACTGCTGTTCTGATGACATTTAAAAGCATAATGCATCTGGAGATTGACTGCTTCATAGGTCATCCGTCTTTGGATATGGCTGTTGTCAGAGAAGTCACTTTGTGGTAGACACTTTCTATATGTTTATAGGTTTTATGTTTAAAGGTCATGGTAGACAAATAAGCTCTGGTTTGGTATTTTTCCCTTGCTCCTTTCCTATTTAAAATACAAGCAATTGGGAGACTGGCCTCTTTTAGTAGCTTTCTTCATTTTTTGCCTAGTTATGCAATGTCGTGGCAGCAGTTACTTTGTGGTCTCACGAGAATAGTTCTTAGAGACATTTAGGTTTTGTTAATCCATTACGGCTTCCTGTAGTATGCGAGAACTTAAAGGAAACAGTCCTTTTCAAAAAAATATAAAACTTTGATATTTTAGATATAGAAAATGGTGCTATGGTTCATTACCGTTAACCTTTCCTGCAATGTTGGCTTTTATTTTGATCTTGTTTGAGCTTTGCTTACAAGCACACCTCTGTGCCTTGTGGCATAAAGCAGACTAGACTGAGGCAGTCGGAAGGAGTGAAACAAATCATGCTCATGAAAAAGTTCACTCTTACATCTCAAATGTCTTCAGTGCAGTGTGAGGACGATGTTGGATGTCTTCCTGTACTCTACTGCAGTCTGTCTGGATGGGTTTTGAGCTGTGGAGCCATAGCAGTTTTTCCTCTGTTGTACAGTGTGGCATACTTGTGTATTAATAAGTCATAGGAGTGAAATGTATGAACTTTCCTGCGCAATTCCACTGTATTTGGAAGATGAGGAATTAAAAACACTCTTCCAGTGGAAAGGTTTTGCATCAGCAATTAGGTAATGCTTATTTGCCCCTATACTTCTTTCAGTATAAAAAGAATTGGATGGCTGTCCGTTAAGAGCACCACTGCGTTGGTTTGGCTGGTAATCTGAATAGCTTAAATTCCCCTTGAAATTTAGTTAAGTCTGTGTGGAGCGAATGTAATTGTCTCTTCCTGCCTAAGAGTGTCAAGGTCCTGAGAACAAACATGGAAGCTTAGCAATAACAAAAGCCTCCTCTGTCTTGCTCCAGTTTCTCTTAGTTTTCTGATAAAGAAGCATCTGGTTCAGCCTTTAGCTGTCCCCTTACAGGTGGTAAATCCTGATACATTGCCAAGTAGCATAATATTACATTTCAATTTTTATAGAGATTTTTTTGGGAAAAGGGAGCAGTGTACTATAGGTTTATTTTTTGCACGATAAGGTAATTTTTTAAGAATGAAGCAAAGCTACAAGCTTTCTACTTTTTGACCAGCTTTAGTTTGTTATATAGCTTCCCACAACCAGCCCTGTCATTGAGATTTTTATTCTGGGTCATATACAGTGATTGTAAACCATATTTAAAAAACAAAATAAAACAAAAACAGCCAAAGAAGCCCAACCAAAAAAAGAAATGTTTGCAAGACAACTTCTTTTTGACAGGAGTCATACAGTGCATGAATTTCTCATAGATAAACTCTTTTATAGTTGCTTAGTGTATTTCCCCATACGTAACCATGTGAGAAATCAGTAGTAGCAATGCTACTACTCATTGAGATAGGGTTCTGTGGATCAGCACATCTGTACTACGTGACTCTGTTCCTAAAGTAATCTTAGAACTACTTCCTTCTGTACCAAGCTAAATCTGCTTATAATGTATCTATTCAGTTGCTTAAAATCTGACCTGTGTGTCTTGTTAGTTGTGGGAAATAGTTTAGCTATTAAGAAATATCTATGTGTCATAAAAATGAAGGGAAATGGTGGTAAAGGTTTTGAATGAGAAGAAAATAATTCAGCTTTTGAAAAATGGAAATTGTTCTCAGTGATTTCTGAAAAGATGGAATTAGAAGCTTTGAGTGTAGTGTTATTGAAGATATATCCAGAGGTGGTTTATTGTATTTTGATAATACACTGAAATTTTGCATTTTTAGAGGAACAGAATAGGATTGGTAGTGGCAGTTCTCTGTTTTAACTGGAGATGTAAGCTGAATTTTATGTTGTAAGGAGCTAAGAACTGGCATAGTACACATTTACGCTATAGAAATTATGACTGTCCAGGGATTTAAGATTTCAGAAATTTTGGAAGAAACTTAACAGACAGAAGTTAAAGAATGAATATTGAACAAAACAGAGTAGAATAGACCAGAATATTTTCAGTTGGAAAGGGCCTACAATAATCACTTACTCAAACTACCTAGCTACTTCAAGGCTAACCAAAAGCTAAAGTATGTTATTAAGGCTATTGTCCAAATGCTTATTGAACACTGACTGGCATGAAGCTTCAACCACTTCTCTAGGGAGCCTGTTTCAGTGTTTGACTGCCCTTTTGGTAAAGACATGCTTCGTAATGTCAAGGCTAAACCTCCCCTGATGGAGCTTTTTCCTGCATCTTACCTTAGTAAGGTAAAATGTTTTCTGGGTACCCAGTCTTCTGAGCCAGAAGACAGGGAGGGAGTGCAGAACAAAGCTCCCAAGGTCCAAGAGGAAATGGTTAGAGATCTGCTTGACTGGTGGGGCTGGATGTGGCGGTGTTGAAGGAGCTGGCAGAGATGCTTGCCAAACCCCTTTCCATCATCTACCAGCAGTCCTACCTGACTGGGGAATTTTCACTTGACTGAAGGCTGGCAGATGTTACACCCATTTACAAGAAGGGCAGGAAGGAGGATCAAGGGAACTCCAGGCCTGTCAGTTAGACCTCAGGGCAGGGGAAGGTCATGGAACACGTTGTCTTGAGTGCTATCTCACAGCACGCATGAGACCATCAGGTGATCAGGCCCAGTCAGCATGAAAGGCAGGTCTTGCAAAACTAACTTGATCTCCTTCTATGACAAGGTGACCTGTTTAATGAATGAGAGAAATGGTGTGGATGTAGTGTACCCAGACTTTTAGTAAAGCCTTTGAAACCATTTCTCACAGTATCCTACTTGAGAAACTGGCTTCCGCTGGCCTGGACTGGCACACCCTCTGCTGGGTTAAAAACTGGTTGGATGACCAGGTCCAAAGAGTGGTGGTAAACGGAGTTAACTCCAGCTGGAGACCGGTCATAGGTGGTGTCCCCAGGGCTTGATGCTGGGTCCAGTTCTGTTCAACATCTTTATCAATGACCTGGGTGAAGGGAGTTGAGTGCACCCTCAGTAAGGTCACAGATGACACTAAGCTGGAAGGAAGTGTTGATGTCCTGTATGGTGGGGAGACTCTGAAAAGGGATCTGAACAGGCTGGATCCACGGGCTGAGACGAGCAGGATATGGTTCAACAAGGCCAAGTGCTGAGTCCTGCACTTGGGACACAACAACCCCATGCAGTGCTACAGGCTTGGGAAACAGTGGCTGGAAGGCTACATGGCAGAAAAGAATGTGGGGGTGTTGGCTGACAGCTGGCTGAACTTAAGCCATCAGTGAGTGGCCCAGGTGGCCAAGAAGGCCAACAGCTTGGACGATGTCAGAAACAGCATGGCCAGCAGGGTCAGTGAAGTGATTGTGTCCCTGGACTCCGCACTGGTGAGGCCACATCTCAAATACTCTATTCAGTTTTGGGCCCTTCATTGCAAGAAGGATGTTGGGGTGCTGGATCATATCCAGAGAAGGACAGTGAAGCTGATGAAACGGCTAAGGAACAAATCTTATGAGAAGTGACTGAGGGAACTGGAGAAAAGGAGGCTGAGGGGAAACTTTATCACTGTCTACAACTACCTGAAAGGACGTTGTAGAGAAGTGTATGTTGGTCTCTTCTCCCAGATGATAGGTGATGTGACAAAAGGGAATGACCTCAAGTTGTGCCAGGGGAGGTTCGAATTGGGCATTTGGAAAAATTTCTTTACTGAAGGGGTTATCAGGCTCTGGAACGGCTGATCAGGGAAGTGGTTGAGGTGTTTAAAAGAGGCAGATGAAGTGCTTAGGGATGTGATTAAGTAGCAGACAGGTATGGTTGGGCTTGATCTCAGAGGTCTTTTCCAACCTAGGGATTCTATGATTCTATAATCGTATTTCTGGATACATAGGAGAAGAGACCAGCACCTCCCTCTCCATTTCCCCTCCTCAGGAAGCTATAGAAAGCATTGAGGTCACCTCTCAGCCTTCTTTTCTCCAAACTAGACAAACACACATTCCTTGGATGCTTCTCACAGGATGTACCTTCCAGCCCTTTCACTAGTTTTGTTGCCTGGATGCATTCAAGGACCCTAACATTCTTCTTAAATCATGGGGCCCAGAACTGCACACAGTACTCAAGGTACTAAATACAGAGGGATAATCACCTCTTTTGGCCGACTAGTTATGCTGTGTTTGATGCACCCCAGGGTGCGGTTTGTCCTCTTGGCTGCCAGGGTCTGCTGCTGACTCATGCGGAGCCCATTGTCAACCAGCACTTCCAGATCCCTCTGCAGCTACTCCTTTGCCAGTATATACTTGTGTTTGGCATTGCTCTGTCTCAGATGCAGAATCTGGCCTGTGTTCCCATTTTCATAAGATTTTGTCCCATTGGTCATGGCTCAATGCTTCTATCTATCCAGATCTCTCTGCAAAGCCTCTTGTCCCTCAGGAGAATCAGCAGCACCTCCTCAGATAATATCAACAGCAAACTTGCTAATGGTGCATTACATGCAGATCATTGCTAAAAATATTAAACATAACTGGCCCTAGAATTGAGCCCTGAGGAACATCAGTATGTGGTCCATCACCAGCCTGATGTAGCCGCATTCACTACAACGCTTTGAGCTTTGCCATTCAGACGGTTCTTCATCCAATACAATGTGAACCTGCTGGTCTTGCAGTTGATCAGTTTGTCCAGATGGATTTTGTAAGGGACAGTACCAAAAGCTTTACTGAAATCCAGAATACATTTTTATCTGTCTTTGCATACAAATTGTAGGCTCTCTGAGCCTCTCAACAGTGTGGCCATTGGAGAGGGAAAAAGAAAGAAGGGGGGGGAAAGAAGTCAGAGAAGAAAAAATAAAATGTCAATTAACTATTACAACTACAACTAATGCTGTTTTGTGTGGATTCTCTCCCCCCATTTTTCCCATTTTTCTGTAGAATTGACTACCTTCTTTAGAATTTTAAGATTGGAACACCTAAGGTGATGGACATTTCAGCACACGTGTGTAATCTGTTATTAGTCTATATGTTTGAGGCTATCGAAAAGAAATCCTTTTCTTCAGCTTCATTTCCACAATTTAAAACTAAATTTCTTTTTTTTTTGATATATTGAAAGCAAGAATTTACTGAATAAATAATTGACTCGGGAATCAGTAAATATAAGAGTTCAAACTATTTTCAAGGTCATGTGTAACTCAGCTGTAGCTAGGAAAGCTCACAGTATTTGTAAAATTTAAGTCCAGTGCTAGATTTTTCTTTTCTGGTTTATATTGTTTAGTCCAATTAATTTGTCCCTGCAGCACTCCATAATCACAGTCTTTCTATAAGCATTCATATTTCAGAAGTATTCAAGTTGGCTCAAGCCACATTCTCATGGGCAGTTTGCCAGGAACCTGAAGGCTTCTCCTAAATTACATATCTTCCTCTCAGCTGTTCTTCTCTTTTGTTGGTCTTTGCTTTGTCCACCATATGGCTTATTATTAGGACAAGACAAGTAGCAGAAAGTGCTAGTATCTGTAATATGTGTAAGTTGCAGCTTCATAGCATAATTGTAGGGAGGTATAGATCAGAGGTACTGAAGCTGACAGAAAAATTTTCCATGAGGTTCCAACTTTTTTGAAAGAGAGACAATACCAGCTGACAGAGCATAATACATCATCTGTGGCTTTAGCTATAATTCTGTAACTGTCTGGTTTCAGCTCATTAGGAAATCAAGCATAGCTTCTTGACACAGTAATTCTGGGACACACAGATTCATTAGTCTGTCCCCTGACCACAGAATGAGGCTGCATGTATTTGAGATATGGGTTGGAAGTGTTGGTCAGGTTTTGTCTGGACAGTAGTTTTCATATGTTTTATGTCGCTTTTAAACATACCTTCTAGACAACAGATTTTGTCATGTAAAACATGTCTTTGCTTTGCAAATGGGAAGTTTTTTTAATGCTCTTTGCTACTTAATTTTTAAAGTATAAGTCGTCCCTCTGTGATGTGATAGAAGAGCTTAAAATTAGGGGTTAGGCCCTATTACAGCATAATCTTCTGGTAGGTAAAACAGTACTTTCCTTAAGAAATAATCAGTGGGCAAAACAATACTTAAGAAGTAATCAATTGGGCAACTTTATTGTAGGCATTTCTGGTGGAAAGATGCACAGGCCTTCAGAAGATTAGGTTGTCAAGGGAAGGTTAGAAATTAGTAGGAATGCTGGTTTTGGTTAAAATGGCAGGTACTACCTTCTTTCATTCAGTGTTCAGGGTAGCTGGGGGACAAAGAATGAGTCCATAGGAGAGTTGCAAAGGGGAAGACATGGTTCTCTGTTAAGTTAATTGTAGGGTTTGTTTCTTAAGCTATCAGACATAAAAATTCAATTATTTAACAAGTTTTGAATTTAGAAAATTTGCTGCAATAGTTGATGAACAAGAAATGTTTGTAGATTGTGATAGTGTGGTAGTTACTTCTGCTGTAGGGCATTAATGGCAATTATGTTTACATAGAGTAACTACAGTTATCCCATGAAGAACCAGCATGTTTGAAGATGGACCAGTGAGCTGCAGCTGATACTTCTAAGCTTTATCACATATCTGGGGAAAGATGACGTCTGGAGTGTATTTAACTCTTTCAACAGTGGCATGAAAAGCCACATGTTTCCTGGAAAGGAGCATTTTTTGCTCGCTGGGTCTGCTTATTGCAAGCTGTTGTGCCCAGTGCTGAGTGTTGGGTTGTTTTTTTTTTTTTTTTTTTTGGTTTTATGTAGAGTGATTCTACACTGAATGGGCACCAGCTTTATAAGTAACAACTTGTAAATCATTAAATAAGCTTCTTCCCAGTACTGTCATATCTGGGTCAGGGAAAAGAGGTGGCTGAGTGTGAGCAAACTTTTTGGATGGCCCAGTTCGTATTGGAGATGCTGCATGTCACTTGAATTACTTTCTTTGTTTTTTTCTTCACAATTAAATTGCGGCCTTGCCATTCTGCATCATTTGCTTTCTTGTACGTTCAAAGTACATGTTTTTAAAGTTCACAGGGTAGAGATAGTAAGTCTAAAACAGTGAAGGTTGTGTGGATGATAAAAGAAGCTGGGGCGCTAATTACTCAACTGTATGAGGCAGGCTTAGAGAAAACTCAAAGTCAGAATTTCTCAGAATATTTGAGATTGGAAAGAAAGGAGTCTTTCTGTGGTAAAATAATTTGAGGTTTCTACAAGTAAACAGGAAAAACGGGAGTTTTTTTGCAGATGGGAAATATGTAGTTTGGTGAAATGTCTGTAAGTCACTACAGTGTAACTGTGCCAACCAAGTGAATTACGTTTCAGAAATTGGTGTGCAAGAAGTGGGAGCTTTCAAATTTGGGAATGGTAACCATTCAGTATCACAGAAAACAAACTGGAATGCTAAGAATTGGGGGAAAAAAGCATCATGCTGTAAATTAACTGTGAATATGCAGTAATAGCCATACAGGAGCTCAGTATTGCGCTTACTTATTGTACTGTAAATGCTTTTCTTTGTAGACATATATCATTAAGCTTCCTATTAGAGCTGCAGGTGGGAAGATGTGCAGTGGCAAGCTGAATTTCGCTAATATGTTGACATTTAAATTTCCTGTTTATATCAATTTAAGCATGGGATTGAAGCAGACAGCAAGAATGTCTATACCATCAAAACTGAAGTGTAGTCAAAGGACCCGAAGCCTTCCTTGGCCTATCAGTGGCAGTAGTTGCTAAAGTGGTGCTTTATGGTCAATGTTGTACTCCACCAATTCAGTCAGTAGTGCTTGTTAGAGCTCTAGCCTTGCTTTCAGCTTCTTGTGTTTTCTTGTTTCTGTAAACAGAAACAAGAAAGGGTGTTGGAGGGTATTGAAGGTAAAGGCTGAAGACTTAATATGTGGGAGGGTGGTTCTACTCTGCAGAATACAGCTCTAAGTGGAGGTCACTGAGGTAATAATGGAGACTAGCTGTTTAGACTATGTGATGTGATGTGGCTTGGCATAGTCATAGATGTTTTCATGTGTATTAGGTACATTCCAGCATCTCAATCCTGTGTTAATATGTAGAGCTTCAGGAGATACCCTTGCACAGTGTGAGACTTTCTATAAAAAAAAAAAAAAAAAACAACCCCAAAAAAACCAACAAACCCCCCCCCAAAAAACAAAAACCAAAACAACGAAAAACCAACAACTCTCCCCCCCAACCAAAACCCTGAAAAAAGGGAAGAATTAAATTGTTGACACCATCAGGTCCAATATATACTTAATAAATGAATTCTATTAAACTGAAACTGGATCTGAACTTTGAATCAGCAGAGGTGACATAACTTAAGGAGTAATGTCAAAATGGGGCTGCAGAACTGGAGAAAATCTGTAATGAAAATAGTCTCCAGCCATCAACTGGAAATACTGTTGCAGTCTTGTTTTAAACTACAGTGTTTCTCATCTTACATAAAACCCATCCTCTGGCCAAAGGGCTCATTTTCATAATCATCGTATGGCTGAATCACAAATGCACTTTGCGTATGTGAATTTTTACAGTGATTTTAACAGTCTTGTTTTTAGTAATAAAATATGTATAAGACCTAGGATATTGCAGCTTCTACCAAGAATTTTGGTAATACATAAATGCTAAGCAGCATCTTCTTGATTTGAAAGATGAGGCAGAAAAGGAATTACTGTTCAGGGGTAATTTTTTCAGTGAACATGCCGCAGTACGTTGACTGCAGTGGAACGTTATCCCCTGTTCTGTAACTCAGAATCACTAGAATCAGAGTGATCCAGTGTAGGCTGAGTTTTGTTTTATCTGTTGGCTACATCTTTGTAAGACTACAAGCTAATGCTTAATCTCCATTTGTGGTAGGAGGGCGATGGGACCAAGATGAAGTGTTGCGGCAGTCCTCATACTTAATCCTGTTCCCAGAAAGTCAGTATGCTATCTGATACATTTTATGCACAGTGGTGCCAGCCAAGGTCTGGCTAATTGCCACTGAGGATCTGAATACGGCACATTTTCAGAATGTGCTTGTGGTGGTCATGAATGTCAAGTTCCTGATACCTCTCTGACATAAGATGTATTAACAGCTGTGTATTCCTATTCTACTGCAGAACAGGAATGGGATTCATGCTGTGATTCATATCCATGTATTAGAGTGAACTTCTGATGGACTTACAGGTGGTGGTCAAGTAACTCTCACTTGGGTGTTTTGAAAGCATCTGTTACACCAGAAAACTCCAGGAACTGGAAATGAAGGAAAAGGGAGACTAATAGTCAGCATTATTCAAAGAACATTTTACTAGGAGCCTGGACTGCTGAGGGGTGTGTTGGCTGTATAAGGTAGCTGTGACCCAGTACAAAAGGATGCAATCGAGGGTGTGGGGGAATTCCGTTCCTGGTTCTTTTTACTACTTGATGTTGATACAGTAGTTTTATCAGCCTCTGCTTCAGTATCCTCATCCACTAGATGGGATACTGCTTGTAAGATGTAGTAAACTTGACAAAATGAAACTCGCTCTCATGCAGGAATTTACTAAGGATTGTATTTTCCTCTTATGACATTGTGTAGCCATATGCAGAAAAAGGATTTCCATGTGAAACAAAGGAATAAAAGATAGTACCTTCAATATTTCCTGCTATTGTTTCATGTAACTCATTATCACCACTACTTGTTTAACAGCTTTTGAAGAAGCTTTTGTCTTTACAAATAAGAAGCTGATGTTCTTGTGAGAATTATTTGCCTAATTTATTTCCCCCAGCATGAAAACTTAAATAAGATGTTGATTCAGAAAGGACTCTGTCTGCTGTTGCCATGTGGTATTTCACTGCTCTATTATTTTTCCTTCCTTGGGTGCTTAGCCCAGTCCTAATTGCTGTCAGTGCAACAGCTGCTGTCCCTGCACCGCTGCAGTCTCTGTGTCTGTCGTTTTCAGTGAATTCCCCCCCTCGTATCTAGGCTGAGCTGAGACATACCGTCTGCCTGTGCCCCTTGCTTTTGTCTCCTGTTATCTTATGACATAAAGCATTTTGGTGTAAAGTTTGCATTAATAAGAGGAAAGCAAAAATTGCCCAACAAAAAACCTAAACAAGCACTGAACAAAACTGTATTGTGTGAGACAGTGGCTCATTTGAAGCCTTATTTTGACAACCTCTGACTGGAAAAAAAAGTTCCACTGTTCATCTTCATGTCTCGCTGAACTCTTTCTTCAGCGAGTTAAGAACTGCTTCTTTTCCAGCCAGCTCATTGTTTGATCAGGAGCATGCAAAGTGTCCCAAGATGCAGAGCAACACAAAGGGGTGTTGTATCTGTTCACGTAGCATAAGTTTATATAGGACAGGACAGCATAATCTGTAAATGTAATTAAATGTAATAAAAAACAGAAGAGTGGCGATGAAAAACGTGCATGCATTACTCTAACCCTAGTCCTTTCGGAGCAAAGACCAAACATGGCTGCTGGTACTCCAGTTGCAGCCTGTTTATCTTAGTTTGTAAGTATGCATGAGAAGAATCAATTCAATAGAAACTGAAAGTAAAATCATGAAATAATTACCACTAATATGTTTAAGGATGGCCTCCTGTAAGCCTGCCTTCTTTGCTGTTTCTTGGTCTACTCTAAAGCTTATGTAAGTATATAAGAAGATAAGGGGTAGACCAGAAAAAACCAAACAAGTCAGTCTCTTTTTTGCCTTTATACTGTGTGAAAAATGCCTTTAGAAGCATTAGTTTCTTTTATATATTTTGTTTACTTAGGTAATTTGTCCCTCTACAATAGAAATTTAGAATAGCAGTACAGTGGAACCAAGGTTAGTGTTAGTACAAAGTTGGGGAAACACATGGGAAAGAAGGGGTTAGGGGACACATTAAGCTTTGTCTCTTCTTTCTGCCACTCATCCTTTTTTGTTTTAAAGCTATTTTGCATTTGTTTTATTTGTCATTAAAGTTCAGTCTTTCAGGCTTCTTTTTTACAGCCCTGGAAACCAGAATCAGAATATCCACTCCCATCCCTCATCCTCTGCTGGTATAAACTAGAATTTAAAAAAATATCTGCTATTTCAAAACCTACAGTACAACTGCAAAATTTCCAAGAGGAGGTAATACTGGAGAGAATATACAAGTGTCTAAGGAATTGTGGTCATTGACTAATGCTATCTAGTATTGCACATGGGATATTATGGAAGTAGTCTTGGAGTTGACTCTAATCGTCTACTCATTCCTACACTTCCACCGGTAGATGATAGTTTCCTCTGTTCCTACTTAAATATATTGTCAAATTGGCATACTAAAACCACATTTGAATTGACTCCTTATTAAAGTGAGAGCTGGGTTTTTGCTTTTGTTTTAACAAGGCAGAAAAAGAGAAACTTGCCATTTGCCTGTGATTTCTTGTTTACCCTTTCAGAACTGCAGGAATTGTGTGAACCCATAACAGTCATTTCTTGCCATACAGTGCATATGTTTGGACTTCTTTCTGCTACTCTTTGTGTGGTAATCTAGGAAGCCTGCATGTTGTCCTGTTTTTGGTATAGACCCCCTTGCTTACAGGCATACAGAGATAGCCCCTCATTCCTGTGCCCCCTGCATTGTGGATCAACCAGTAGCTAGCCCTGGACAGAGTACATCCAAGGAGCAGATCTTCCAGTTGACCTCCAGACCTGAATCTCTCCAGAATTTGACTGGGACCACCCTGCTCTCTCCAGAAGCCAATTCTACCAGTTGCTTCACTCACAGAGAAACACATGTGCCTCTGCCAAGCTGCTTAGCCAGTAAGTAGTTGCTGATTAGTGTGTCTTGATAGTAACTAGCAATTACATACTCGCTGCAGTTTCGGCACTGCGGACTCTATGACCTATAGTACCACTAAAAGCAGCAAACGTATTTACTTGGTTGTCTTCTTTTATCCTCTCATCACTCTATTTTCTGTGCTTGTTTCCCACTAAATCACTTTAATCCCTGCTTTCCCCTGTCTTTGTTTCCTACCCTAAACATCCAGTAATAATTCTTGTGCAAGCCTGTGAAGCCTGAATAGTCTCCCTCTGCATACCATAATGTGTCCCATACTCCAGGCAGTAGCCCCCTTCCTTAGTCTGTAGGGTGACCCTGAAGAGCCTCTACAATTGACTCATTCTGGTAGGTGTTGCACTGGCTGTCCTGGGACAGCGCTAGTTGGAGGCTGGAGCTCTATTTCTCAGCTGAGATTTTAGGGAGTCCCCTTGCCTTTGTGCTCATCTGTGTGCGTGTATGCATATATAAGAGCCTTTGAGTGGATGCTTATTCTCCAATGATGGCCTTGGGAATAGCTGCTTAAGGTGTTACTGAGTTTCCCTCTCTTGCCTCTGTGCTCCTTTGTATGTGTTTGGTTATCACATCATGATTCTTATTGAAGAATTCTTAACTATTGGGTAGCTGCAAAAACTCTGTGGGATGTGACAGTGATTGATGCTTAGCTTTCTGATCATCTTTGCATTTGTTTTTCTGTAGTGATCATCAGTGTGGTTTTGTGCTTATCTAAAGAAGATTCAGGATGTAATGAAGAATGACCTGACAGGGTTGATGAGAACAATTCTGGGTAGTTTGTTTATGTGCTAATACTGTGGGGTTTTTTTTTTCTGTAATAGGTAGGGATGAAAGGAATGAAAAGATTGTGGGAACTCCAAAGATATATTTTGTCTTAAGTTGTTTTGATCCAGCTGTTAGTTTGGCTTCAGTCCTTCAGTATATCCCCTCTCCCTACCCCTCTTATTTTTTCCTTTTTTTTTTTCCTATCCACCCTCCAGTCTGCCTCAGCTGTTAGAATTTCATCATTGTCTCCAGATACCACATTTTCCTTTAGCACCACAGGCCCCTATGCTAAGGGGAATGTAATTTATGTTCTTTGCATGTGTATTGTTGTTAGGAGATCTGCAGCCAAAACAATGCTTACACCTTTGACTGCTGGAAGGCTGAATTCCTTGGTAAGAAGGACACATGTGATGCAGAAATATCAAAGGGTGAGGTTTGCCAAACTGTTGGTAGAAAGCATTTAAGACTTTTTGTTCCCATGCTCTGCTTTTCAGATGCCTTTGCACTATAGTTAACCTTATCAGTATTTGATTTATCACTGAATGCCAGCATATCTGTTCCTTTTTGCAATTTTAGTGCCATGTCTTTCATTGACCACCACAGTTCTATCATGTATTAGACGGCTAATTCTAAAAAATATATTTTCAGGTATGAAACCACTGCCCATTTTAATGTTCTTTATTTTTCCATCCATCCATCAGGATTTTCTTTTCAGCTGATTTTTAGGTTTGCATAAATGTATGTTTTGTATCAACTGCTTTTCTGAAGTTTTTTCTGACGACAGACTTCATTTCTGCTTCATATCCATTTTGCTCTTCTCTTGGCTTCCCAACAAACTCTGACAATCTCCTTGCTCTTTTCCTTACAGTTTCCTGTGATTACAGAGTCTCTGCTGGACTCCTTCTGCAAGCCTGGAAGTGCAACTTAATTTGGACCCAAAGATCAGGTTGGAGTTCCACCATATTTGTATGTAGGCTCTGTCTTGCTGTCTGGTTTGTTGTATGTGCTCAATTGGTACGGAATCATTTTTGGATAGAAGAGACAGTGAGCAAGCTGTTAGTTTTTTTCACATCTGCAGTAGGGATTGCAGGTCCCATAAAATGGTCTAAAATAAATGTTAATTATAGTGTTCCTTTGCTACATTTGTGAGGTGTATGACTAGTTCCCTCTGGTTCTCTTTAACACAAGTCTTATTTCCTCACATAAATGGTGTTTAGATTTTTTTTAAAAGGGTATAATAGCTGGGTAGAGAGTGTATCTGTGACATACATCTACTGCCATTGTCCTAGGACATTCTGTTTAACTTACTGGACCCCTGAGAAGTAGGCATTCTGGGGAGAGAATAGACCTTTCAGTCATAATTGGTAGGAGCACATTGGTATATACCTACATACCTAAGAAACTATGTGATCACTGACATTTAGGATGCTTTCCTGAGGCCAGGAGCTGCAAAGCTGAAGGTTTGCCAAAGTGTGATGTTGAATGTTGGTATTGATTCAGGGTTCATCAGAGTTTGGAAGTGACTTCTGGAGATTGTTTAGTCCAAACTACTTGCTCAAAGCAGAGTCAGCTAGAGCAGGTTGTCCTAGATCTATGTCCAGGCAGGTTTTAATATATCCAAGAATGGACACTCCACCAGCTTTCTGGACAGTCTGTGCCAGTATTTGATCACCTTTAGAATAAAAAAAAAGTTTTTTTCTTACATTTAATCATAGTCTCTCAGCATCTCCTCATGTAGGAGTTAAGGTCAGGACAAGAGGGAATGGCCTTAAGCTCCAGCAGGGGAGGTTCAGACTTGACATCGGAAAAAAACAAATTTCACAGAAAGGGTCATTGGGCACTGGAACAGGCTGCCCAGGGAGGTGGTTGAGTCACCTTCCCTGGAAGTGTTTAAAAGACGGATGGATGTGGTGCTGAGGGGCATGGTTTAGTGATTAATGGGAATGGTTGGACTTGATGATCCAGTGGGTCTTTTCCAACCTAGTAATTTTGTGATTCTGGGTTGTTCCAGTCCCTTCATCACCTCTGCAGCCCTTCGATGGAGCTGCTTCAGTATATCCATGTCTTCCTTGTACTGGAGAGCCCAGCATGTGACGTACTCCTGGTGCAGCCTCCCCTGTGCTGAGTAGAGGGAGTGGTCTTGCTGGTGATGTTGCTCTTAATACAGCTCTGGATGCTGTTGGCATTCTTTGCCTCAAGGGCGTAATAATTAGTCATGTTCAACCCATTGTCCACTGGGCCCTGAGCTTTGTTTCTGCAGAACTGCTTTCTGGTTGGTCTGCCCCGAGCATATGCTGCTGCATGGGGTCTTTCCTCTTCAGGTGCAAGACTTCACATTTCCCTTTGTTGGTTTTCATGAGGTTCCAGTTAGACCATTTCTCTTAGCCCATTGAGGTCCCTGTGAATGGTTGCACAACCATCTGGTGTATTAGCCACTCTTACTGATCTTATATCAACTGCAAACTTGTCCAGGGGAGAAACCAACAGTGGCAAATACAGCTTCACAAAATTCTCACTTTCTTCAGTAGCTCCAAAGTGAGCTTAGAGTGAAAGCCATGAGATTTTGATATGCTCTATTCAGGAAAATGTTTGGACCTCCTCCACTTGGTGTTGAACACTTGCAGTCAAAAATTGCTTCTCATATGGCTAATGTTCACAGTAAGTAATCCTGAAAGTGCATTTTTACCTCCCGTTTCTTGACCTAAAGTTGTGGAGAGGTCAGTTTAAACTATGCATTTAAATTTGGCAAGCACTGGTCTGGAAACAGGTGCTAAAAGCTTATTGCCAGCTTGCTTTGGGGATGTGGACTTACCTGGTTTGTTCTGCTAACAATGTTTTTTATGGACTTATCTATTATAAGTCTCATCAAGTTCTGTCTGCTTTCTCCTGCCAGATAAATATTCCCTAGTAATCCGCAAATCTGTTCATTTTCATTATTTATTTGCTTGTTTAATAAATGAACAACCCTTTCTTTCTCCAAGAAGCCTAAAGCAATTACATGTGAGCTGCTTCTTGTCTGGACCACATAGCAGCTTTTGCATAGCATGTTATATCTGTCTGTGGTCTTTGAAAGACTACTGGTACTCTGGAAAATCAGCACATGTAGTGTTGTTCCCAAGGAGTGTACCAGTGTCTTGGGAGATTAGTATAAAATAGGTCTTTCACGTCTCTGCTGCACTAAAGTAACAGGCAGGTGGTTAAGTCTGGGCTTCAGCTGAAATTCTCAGTTCTAAAGCTGACTGTTAAATTCTTCACTGTTTGCAGGATATGAACTCTATCTCCTATAGATCCCCACTGTATGTGCCTTCCCACTTGGCAGTAAAATGTCAATTATTAAACAGTTGAGCTAGTAGCCAGTTCATTTAAACTGTTCTGAATAATTGTTTCATAAGCAATTTGAGTAAACATTTTGAATAATCTTCTAGTTTATTTTTTTTTTCTATTTTTTCTTCAGTATCTGTAGAATAGGTTAGACTAGACTAGACTACTTCATCTGGAAATGTATTCCAGTTTAACTTCTCCTTTCTCAACATACTACTGGAGAAATTGCACATGTGATCTAAAGCACCATTCCCATGGAAAGAAAAGGAAGGAAATGCAGATTTTGTCCGTGTCACTCACTTATGAATAGGTCCCTGCAGAATAATAAAGAGCTTCAGTGTCATTGGCTTTTTATTTCTTCTTTTTAACTAAATGGTCGCAGACTTCACATAAACAGTATAAGGTCCCTCTAGCTGGGTACCTTTTTAGGAGAATTTGGTATTATATTACATGTTTCTAGCTGCTAGTTCAAATTTCTAAAGTAAGATTTTTCTGATTACAAGCTAAAGTTTGAATTTCCAGCCCCACTGGCTCCCCCTCCAAACCTGCTGACTCTGCCAGGCAGACCGATATTCTAGTGGATTTGTTAATATTCAAGCTACATTCTTACCATTCTTTTCTCACAGGAAAATATCTGTAAATGCTGTCTAAAATTTCTTACTCTGCTGGGTTCCCTGTCACCCTGAGGAACTTAAGTGCCTCTATGATTTGAGAGTTCATGTACCCCTAAGAATAACCAGCTGAGGGTACGATGATGGATTGGTGCCATTTGGGTAAAGGAGCATACATTGAAATAATGCATTTCCTGCCTTGTTTTAAAGGTACATAGTGTCACTTTACCCTTGCATGTGTTAAGGGAAATTTTTATTCCCAACTTTTAATCTGAAAACAGGATTATTGCAGTGCTAGTTAACAGAATCAATGGTTTGCAGGAAAAGTGTAATGCTTGACTCTCAAACATAACTGCCTTTTTTTGCCACTTCTAAAGTTTTCATCCATGAAAGTAAGTGCCAAAAATTTTGCTACGTTTAAAACTTTCTTCTCCTCCAAGAAAATCAGACAAGTCTTTTTAGTCTCACTTCTCCACTTTTTGTGTCATTACCAAAGTTGCTCCTCATAGTTTCTTTTGATACAAAATAGATGAGATAATGAACTTTGTCAATAGCACTACATTTAAGCCAGCATTTTCACAATTTTAAACTTAAAAAAATATGAATGCACGTCATGGTTTAACCTCAAAGAGCAAACAAAGAACCACGTGGCTGGTGACAAAGAAGCACACAGCTGCTCGTTCCCACTCCCCCATCCTAAATGGAGTGAGGAGGAGAAATGGAAATGAAAGGTAAAACTTGTGGGCTGAGATAAGGACAGTTGAACAGGGCAGTAAAGGGAGAGAAAATACAACAACAACAACAACCGTAAAATATACAAACTAGGTGACACACAGTGGTCCCTGCCCAGAAGAGCAAGACCCGATCACTCCCAGGTAGCGAACCTCTTGCTGTGAATTGACTTGAACTGAGCAAAGCTGCACCACACTGCACAACCAAGCCATGAAAGCCTGAAGCCAGAAACCAAACTTAGCCACATGGAGCTGCCTCCCCAGCTGCCCACCTGCTGGCTGGCTACCCCCTTTATAGCCTATCAAATATCCTTTTAGCCAGCTGGGTCAGTTGCCCCAGCTGTGTCACTTCCCAGCTAGTTGTGAAGTCTTTCCCTACCAAAACCAGAGAATTAACCCTTGCCCAGACAGACTCAGGACAATACATTTCCATTATTTTTATACTAAAAGTACATATATTGTTGGTAATTGACAGATTTACAAACTTACCTTTAATATGAATTTCAGAATTTCTAGCAAACAAAGTTTAAAAGTTAATCAATGTTCTTCTTTGAACTACTACCAGCACTTATTACACTTGGGATGTGAATTTTCCATGCTTACCTGGACATTTCCTGTTTGACATTTTTATTAGTTAATTTCTCTCAAGGCACCAAATCATCTATTTGTTATCCAGTTTCAAAAAATTGATAGAATATCTGAGGAGTGCTAGGTAGTTCACATTCATCATGGATATTATCTTGACTCTCTACTATCCTTTTGCAACTTTCCAGTCCTCCTAAGGATTGCTGCATGACTCAGTCAGCAAGTTAGTCAGGACCTTTGACAACACTGTGCTGGGCCAAGAACAAAATGGGTTATGGTGTGGTTTGAGAGAGTTTTGTTGATGCGCCAGCTCTTAGCTCTGATGTTTCATACTGTCTTTTCTGAGGAGTATAACTGGAGCATGGATATAGGAAGTTTTGCATTATTTGTACTCTGACCATATGAGTATTCTTTCTTCTTCCATAGCTGAATGAAAGCTTTATCACATCTCAGCTGTTGACAGAGGAACTTTCTTCCATTGAAAGTGTGGAATACCTGTAGCTAGCAGAAGTCCTGAGCATGAAAAGTCACAGTCTTCTTGCAACACCACCTTAGGAATTTTAGGATTTTTAGGTTTTCTAGTCTCAATATTCAACCCTGAGGGTTCGGTGCCTGTATATAAAGAGGAATGTGTTGTAACTATACTTTTTGGAAGCAAAACTACAACAGGTAGGCGAGTATATACAAGAAATATGACATAGTAAGAACTAAAAAGTGCTAGCTGTTTTAGGGTAAGGTCTTTTGGTTCTGGTTGACTGCCAGTTTGGACTTAGTTTGACCTTTTTTTCTTTGTTGTGATAATTTTATTGACTTTAATTGCATAGTACTGACTGATAGGAGAAAATTAAACAAATCATCTGCTGGGTAGTCCATAATACAGAACATTTTCAAGAGCTGGCAGGTTTTGTACAGACTGAATTATTATGCTGAATATCCAGGAGCATATGATTTATGCCAAAGTCAAGATTGTATAAATGTAAGACTTTTATTCTGAACTACTGCGTTCATACACTAATTCATACATAATTATAGGGTACTGACAATGCAGCACCATTTAAGCAAATGAATGACTGAATTTTACTTGTCTATTGTTTAAGACAAAACTATGCTACCTTATTAAAAGAAAGAAAAGAAAAACTTGACACAAAAAGATGAGATGCTGTCAAGTCATAGATCATAACACTGGAATTGGGAGTCGATCTCTTTGGAGAAGTTCCACTGTTTTTACTTCTTTTCTTAAAGAATCCTTACATGATGAAACAGTCCTTATGAATGCTGAAATTTGGTGAGAACTCTGTTGCTGTTAACATTTCATATTGACTGTCTAAGAGTATGGGCAGTGGTCTGATCTGAACTTACTGCTGAACCTACTAACAATTATTTATAATCATCGTTGATGATTAGGGTAGGAGGAAATCACTAGTTCCGGTACAGTGATGCTAGGAAGTACAAAATTGCTATTTCTTGTGTGTACACAAAATACCACAGTAGTTATACCTGATGGTTAGCACTTGGGTGCAAGTATTTACACCTTGAAGTTGAACCCAAGACTGTCTTCTTGACTGTGTAATTTCTGGAAACCGGCTTCTTGTATGGTTGTCCGTGGCACCTCTGTGGAGCACATTTGTGCTGTAAGAATCCAGACTGTCTTCTGGTTAACTGTAGGAGAGTTTGTGTGTCCACTTAGGCATGGGGTTTGTGATGCCTGTGGGTGAAAGAAGAACCTGGGTAACCACAGACAAGTTGTTGGCACAGATGCAGTCAGTTGTCTGCACTGTTGCAAATGGGTTTGGTTTCCCAGCGAAGTGGCTTTATCTGACAGTCTAGATGAAAAATATTGGTAACCTGTGAAAAAAGATGTAAGAGAAGGAAAAAAAAAGCCCTAACAAAAAAGCCTACCCACCAAATTACATTTGCTGCAAAGAACAGCCTGAATAGGTAACCTTGAACCAAAGAGATTGGATTGTCACTTGACAAAGCAAAGAAACACTGCTGAGAGGTGACCCACTTCAAGTCATGTGTGAAGCGTGTGCCAAGCTGAGATGTAGCACTCATCGCTCAGAAGTCCTTCCTTGTGCAGACCTGTGTCTCTTGGGGTCCAAATGCATATTGACTACCTGTTAGTAGCCTATAGCTGGGTGGTGCATGTAGGAGACTGGATATTCTGGTTCAAGCTAAAGGAGAACCATTTTCTAATATTAGTTTGGTGTTGTCCCAAGCAGAGCCAATAGAGCTGGATAGGGGGAAGTGGCATAAAGGATGGATGGTTGCTTGGTGTTACAGACTTTTTTGCTACTACTCCTTGAATCCTTGCATAATCTTCTTATTTAAAGACCCTGAGTGCAAATAGAGTGTTAACAAGAGAAGCATACAACACATAACAAGTAGTTGCCTCTTTAGCTATATCTCACTCACCATCAACATTGAAAGAGGAATGCAAGAAAGTACAATGTGTGAGGATTATAGATAAGTAGCTGACAGTCATTGATCATAGCCTACAGAGTTCACAAGCATAGAGTCCTTACTTAACCAACTTAATTACCTTTTATGACAAAGTCACCTAGTCTAATTGACCAGGCAAAGCCAGTTGACCAAGGGAAGGTAGGGGTCTTTTTATTTTAGCAAAGCTTTTGATACTGTCTCTCACAGTATCATTCTGACAAAATGTCCAGCACAAAGCTAGACAAGTCCATAATATGCTGGGTGACAGGTTGGGATCAAAAGGTTTTAGTAAACTAGGAGGAACTGTGGACTCCCTCAAAAGCCTTACAGAGAGATCTGGATAGACTTGAGATCTGGGCCATCACCAGTCAAGTGAAATTTAACAAGAGCAAGTGCTGGTTTCTCCACATGAGATGGGGCTGATCTCCTCTTTCTTGTGGCCAGTGATAGGACATGAAGAAGTGGAGTGAAGCTGCGTCAGGGAAAGTTCAGATGGGACATGAGGTAAAGGTTCTTCACTGAGAGGGTGGTCAGTCACTGCAACAGACTCCTCAGGGCAGTCAGTGGTCACAGCACCAAGGTTCTCAGAGTTCAAGGAGTGTCTGGTACAACACTCTTAGTCATACAGTTTAGTTTTAGGTTGTCCCATGAAAGGAGGGAGTTGCACTTGGTGATCCTTATGGGTCCCTTCCAACTTGAGATACTCTATGATACTGTGATTCGTTCTTTTACCTACTGCATTTACTATCTGAAAAATGGTATGGCTTTCAATTAAAATGCTGCAGTCATTCTCCAAGATGTTCATGATATTTTAAAGAATTTGTTTTCTTCTAGTTACTTTGCAGGCATCAACTTTTCCAGCTTTCATTTTTAAAAAAATGGCTATCTAGATTCAATTGTAATATTGATATAGCTTTTTGCATTTGAAAAATGAACGAGCATCTGGGATACTGTTAATTCCTGCAAGGTCTAGTGTAAAAGTGCTGAAATGTGTATTTTTGCTGCTGTGCGAGACTGTTGGAGAGGCTAGTTTCCCATCAGGGTTTCAGTTTCAGAATGAAAAAGACATATGTAGGAAGCAGTCTTTGCATTGCCATGTTGCAGCAGAATCTCATAAAGTGAGGTATCAGTCTGTAATTCTAAACTTAAAGAGAGATCCAGTTGAAGCAATGAAGGTCCCACTTTTGGCATTCGCACAGCAGCTGTGTGGGCATTGTGCCATTTATCAGAAGCAATACACATTCTCTCTCAATCCTGCTGCGATTCCTTTCCTCCCTCCTGTTTCAAATGCTTTTGTAGAGCCGAGCATTGTGAACTTATGTTAGAGGACGTGAAAGTGGTGTTGCTCATTCTGAACATGCCAGGATTATTTTCCAAAATTCAAGTCCCACTTAAGGTTTGTTCCTGGTTTTCTCCTTGTGGTTGCTCCCTTGTAGTCCTAGAGTTTGCTTTGGTATAATAACAAGAAAAAAGCTAAAAGCCTTTTTTTTAGGCAAATAAAATTAATGTCCTGTTGTTTTGAGCAGTAATGTATTACTGGTAATCCTGTTATATTTGGTCCTTTGCAAATGAAGACCATGAAAGACAAACAGCTTTGATCAATCTCAGTTACAATTGCTGTGCTATCCCATCCTTGGAGTCAATGTGGAGGTTTTTTTCAGCAACAGTTCATACACTTTCTCAATGTCAAACTTCATTTTCATTGTTACATGTTACAAATTAAGGTTGGGGAGATTTTTATTACTTCATTTTGTGATAAGCTGTAGTTAAAAACATGAATATCATTGTTGTGACTTAGCCCCAGCCTGGTCAATTTTGGCAGGGCTCCCCTTCCTCCCCATCCACAGGGAAAGGGAAATGAGAGGAAAAAGACTTGAAGGTTGGGAACTGAAACTGCAGCTTTAATAAAATAACAACAACCACCACCATAATAATAGTAATAACAGCTATAAATATATGAAATTTGCACCCCCACCCCAGCCATCAATGACTCTGCACCACCACAAGTGCTGCAGAACAGGCATGAGGGGAATAGTTGAAGGCTAGAAGGGAGCTGAGCTCAGGAATGCACATATCTAGGATCAAGGGCAAACAGATGTATGAGGTCCTCGCTGGATGTCAGCCATCAAAGAAGAGAAGTTGTTCCTCATGATCTCTCAGTTTTATAATGAGTATGGGATGTAATGTTCTGTTGGTCAGTTTGAGGTCACCTGTCCTGTCTGTCCCTCCCTATAGGTGGGACCTTTTCCTCTTCTTGAACTCATGGCACTCCACTAGGGTGGCCTTGGTTTCTGTAGGAGTAAGTATAAGTTATGGCCTTTCTGCATACCAATGCCCAAGTGTTATCACTTTTAGAGAGAAAAACTGTCTAAAAAATATGCAGGACTTTCAGAAAGTGAACTTACTTAGATAAGACTTAGCTAAGGTCAGAAAACTGATTCTACTTTAGCTCAAAGCACAACAATCATTGATCTTTCTTCTGGAAAAACTGAAATGTAAATAGAAACTTTGTTGTCATAAAATAAACCTTAGGGACCTTAGCATAAGAACAACTGTGAGAGGGAATGCCTAGGTTTACCTCCATCAGGGAACTGCAGTCTCTAATTAAAGCCTTGCTTGGGTGCTGGTGAACATTTAGATGAGGTCCTAAGAGGTAAGTGCAGTTTCCATTTAATATATGTTATGGTAAGATCTTTGTGTTTAAAGCTTTCTTTAACTGTTTCCCATGTGATCTTGATGGCCATGTGCAGAAAGAAGAAATGACGAGGTGAAATAGACATGTAAGTAATGCTGATTATGAGTAATCATAAATCTTACTAGTTGAAAAAATATCTCTGAGTCACCCCTACCCAAGATGAGATTATACACACAGAAATTTGAAGATAATTTTCTGAATTGCTCTTAAACCATTGAAGATGTAGAGCCCTGCATCTTGCCCTCTCTTGCTAACCATCTTCCTTTTGACCTTAGCCTTAGACCCATCTTTCCACTGTGTTTAAGGGAAAAAATTCCAGGCCAGATGACACATATGTGTTGTGTAACAGTTTCTCAGTGTCCATATCGCTGCTTTGCATACAGTCCAGGTGATAAGGTCTGACAGCTGTTGCCAACTGATAGCTTTCTGGTTGGCTCTGAGAAATCATCTATCACCCAGACCTTTAATGAGTAGAGATTTCTGGTAGAGAAGAGCAATTCCTCTGTTTAGTCCCTCTTTGCATTGTCAACAGAGTTGCTGAGGCAGAGAGAGACCCAAGAGATAAATTACTTTCAACTTACGTGTCCAGAAAACAACCACATGTGTTTCTGAACAGTCTATAAAGGAGGGCTAGGCTACAAATAAACTCTGTACAATTAACGATATTGTTTTCATGTAACAGGGTGTTAAAAGCAAATAGAGTGAAAACAGTAATAGGAACAAACTACATTGGTTTTACATATTAAGGAGGAAACAGAAAGAATGTTACTGAGGGTGTAGAAATTAAGCACTGAAAAGAAGCAAAAAAACAGAGGGAACTTGCAGTGGCTATTTTAATACCTGGGGAGAAGGCAACCTTGCCTCAGATTGACAGAAAAAGATACTGAACCTCCATCCTTGGCAACTTTTAGGAAAACGTGAGCAGCTGAGGTAGAGACTACAGCCCTGGACAATGAGTGGATTTTTCTGCAATTTTTGTGAAATTTTAGGGCTTGTTTTTCAGAGCAATCATTTGAGGGAAAGTGGAGGGTTGTTTTTTCTCTATTGTAATGCATGGGCATTGGACACAGTGAGGTTCAGAAAGTTTTTATTTTCTGTCTGCCTAGTTTTAGACTAATTTTTCAGGACACTTGATATCTTCACCTTGTTTTCACAGTACTAATCCCACTAAAACTGTAAGTACTTGGCCATTCTGTGTGCAGAGCAACCTTGATCTTAAGTAGCACAGATAAGAAACAAGAAATGAGATTAGTGGGAACATGACTGTGAGAAATTTTGCTGTATGTCACACAAAAACTCTGTGGTAAGTGCAAGGCATGTGTTGGATTTCAAGAACAGGAGTTGACTGCTTTCACTGTCAGAGCATTGTTCCTATTTGTGCTGTCCTGGCCTTCTCCATCACAGGACCTGTGCTACATGATCACACTGTACTGCTTTCTCCCTGGTCACACTTGTGGGGCATAGAAGCCACTTTAATTTCACAGAGAAAATAAATCTGTGATCATTTGAATGGACCTGTAGTGAGCCAATAATGATGATTTCCAGTGTTTAGTGGGTGAATTTGCATTTGTAATGACTTTTAATGTAGATCTTGACATATTATTTCCCAGGTTTTAAAAAAAACAAGTGTAAATCCCCCCTCAGCTCTTCCATATGTGTTGAACTGCTGCTTATGGATGGTAGGCAGGCAGTTCTAGATTCACAGCAGTCATCTCTGCCCCTTTTGCTGATGATGTGTGTTCCATCAGCTTTTGCTGAGCAGTTGTCCTCTGTTGGTTGCTTTGCCTTTGGGCTTTGCAGCTATTAGTTGTGCAGTAGGATGTTTTAAAAGGCAGCCTGGTTATCTCCCCTCACTCTGGTAAGGAGTGAGCTCTTTCTTGGAGGAAGTTCCCCTTCCCTCAAAGATAAGTTTGTCTCTACTATCAAGTTTCAGTGGTGACTTGTGTATCTGGTTTTATTTTAGTCACCCTCTTATCCTCTGGCCTTTTCATGGCTCTATACTCCACAGATTCTTCATATTTGTGTTCTTGTTTGTTGCTTATCTGTGCCACTGATATTTCAATGTAAGCATCTGGATTTTCCACACCAGCATCCTGGTGAGCTCTAGAACTCCTGTCAATATTTGAGAAACCACCATCTTATGTGGAAAGAAGACATGTAGGGATGTCTGGTATTTAGCCCCCTTTGAAGACAAGACACATATTATAAATCTGTAATAAGTATTATAAATATATTGCCATTTTCATCACAGAAAATATGACCTACTCTTTGGATTGATTCTGGTAATTATGAAATGGTTGGCTTTTCAGTTTTCGTGTTTTATCATTAAATCTGACTGTACCTATCTCTTTTTACTTTTTTTCCCTAGAGGTAATTTTGCCTAAAATGTCATTGTGCATGAGGATAAAATAGTGGGGTTTTTTGATGTCCCTTCTTCCTTCATGAAGTTGATTCATTTAACTCCCTAATATGTGTTCCTCCCTGTTTTCTTGTAGAATCTAAGACCAATACGTTGAGTGCTTGTGCAGTCTAAGGGTTATTTTATGGTACTTATTGATCCTTCCATAGAGGAAGCTACCTGTAATTGTGAATTATTTCCTTAATTACTTACCATTTTTCATGGTAGTATTCACCTGGACTTGTGTTCTAGCACACATATGAACAAGAGTATATGCAGAAATTGAAAATTAGTTATCAATTAATTAACTAACACCCTGTTGTGATCACAGTTGAGCTCTGTAGGCTTCAGCTATGAAAGATATTTCACAACTGATGAGAACAACAGGTCCTGAACCGTCTGTGGGCAGTATGGTCCCCGTTTTCTGTTTGTAAATGGAAAGCTGCAATTCTGTTGTCAGTAGGGTGGAAGCTGCTTATAAAACTTCAGGGTCTACCTTACTGTTTCCTTTCCTCCTTTAGACGTTGTTGCTTTTTCACCCTCCCTGCCCCACCCTGATTTCCAACTGGTATCTCAGGATGCGGTGCCTCCAGTGCTTTGATATGCTTGGGCTTACACTTTCTATTTGAGCTGTGTGCCCTGTCATGGGATAGTTGCAGGCTGCATTCCTGTGCTGGAAATAGATGCTTTCTGCATAACCTGCTTCCTTGTACCCTTTAGCATCTAAAGCCTCTGGTAGAGCACTGTCCTCACTACCATAGATGGAACAGCATGGAAATCATCTAAAGGTGACAAGGAAAATGTAAAAGCTTGTAAGGTTATTAGAGGTGGAAGTTCAGTGTGTCTGTTTATTGTGAGATACCATCACTGTACTATTATTTTTATTTAAGTAAAAGAAGAGAACCTGTTTTTTTTCTTATTACATACCCACACAGGAAAAGACCCAAGTACCACATGAGGCATCAAATGGCTTGTTCTCTGTGCCCTTGACAAAAGATGATTCAACATGTGCTGCTTTTGATTTTTCCAAAAGACGTCTTCTCAAGAACCAATCAGCAAAAGTGAAATACTGCTCAGAATGCATTGTGCTGATCATCAAACTGTTTTTTCTTCCTCATCAGAAGAAATGGAATGCAAGGCGTTAATTAAAAAACAAAGATACTCTTCATTTCAGGATCCTTGAAGTGTAGAGGCATAATATTAAGCAAGGACTGTCTTGTAAACACAAATTTCTGTAGTTCTGAATTAATTTTTGCTTGTAGTTCTTTCAGCTGTGTTTTTTTGCTTGTAGTTCAGAATGACTGCAGCTGACTTTGGGAAGGTCATACCTCATACGAGTATCTCTTTCCCATCTTTAAAATAGTACTTCCTTTGCCTCTTAGGATTGCAGCTCCTTGCTGCAAAGACAGCTTCAAGAGACATGATCCAGTTGTTGGAGGAGGCACTTACTGAATCACGACACGCCTAAATTCAGCTTAATGCTCCTGCTAGAGATTTTCTGCGTGAATTTTGTCAATTTACGTGGCATCTCTTTGCTATCCACAAAATGAGATAATAGGTGTGTCCTGTTGCACAAGTATATCAAGAGGGTACATCAAGAACCGACACATCTAGACTGTGGCTGCACAGCTTTTGAAACTGACCTTAAATTGAGATTGCTGTGATCTAGCCTGACCCTTCTTATCTCCTGAGTATGATACCCTGGCCAGATGGTGCTTTTTCATAAGTATAGTTTGTGGTCAGCTGAACTTCTTGAAATGTCTCACTGCATGGATCCGATGCACATGGGAGGGGTAAGGGGCTGCAGGGAAAGTGAGGAGACTAGAAGACTGCAGCAGTGTGGATTTGCAGTGGCTTTAAGTTGCCAAACCCCTGCCACCTAGAAAGAGACTGCAGCGTTAGTGATGAAATAGCGGTGTTGAATAAACGACTATGTAGAGACCAGTATGTAAGAGGCTTTATTCTCCACAGTATTGGAGTACAGTTCCTTTTTGCTTGAGAGCTGGTACATTATAGTATCTTAAAATTCTTAAGAGTTTTCTCCAGTCCACACTAAGTATGTTGAGAAATTTTCATCCTCCACTCACAATCTATATTTTACTTAGTCCCAGTGGTTCTTGTTTGTGGATGCTGGTCTCTTCTCCTGTGTATCTAGTGATAGGATGAATGGGAATGGTTCAAACCTATGCCAGGAGAGGTTTAGGCTTGATGTTAGGAAGAATGTCTTTACCAAGAGGGCAGTCAAACACTGAAACAGGCTTCCTAGAGAAGTGGCAGATGCTCTGTGCCTGTCAGTATTTAAGAGACATTTGGACAATAACCTTAATAATGTGTTTTGATGTTTGGTCAACCTTGAAATGGTCAGGCAGTTCCTTTAACATCTGTCCCAAACTGTTGGCATCCTGTGAGAGAAGAAATTTTAGCTTGTGATTTGTGTAGTATATACCCCTTTGTCTCATAATACGTTTGCAAAGAAACGTTGTTTTCTAAGCCATTCTATTTTCTTACTGTTTGTTTTGCTTTTTCAGCTATTGTATTAATGTAATAAATATTATCACAGTGAGATAGTCCATGTTACTCCAGAACCATTCTGCTTTCATTAGGACATCACCTTTAATGCAGAATCAAAAGCAGTGGCTGATGAATAATTCCTGACACAAATTAATAAACCGAAATTAAAAACCAAAGAAATTATATAGCCCACATATCCCTTTACAAACTCCTTGCTGGCATCACCCTCTTTATTTTCTGTTGCTGCTGGAGCCACTGCTCTGTGCCATGTACAACAAGCGCATTAACCTTGCTTATCTTCTTGTTTTGTGACAAAGCGTGCAGGTGAAAACCAGACCATCTTCACTCATTTCACTTCTCCACTTTCCATGTTTGCTGCAATATGTCCAGTATTAAGAAATATCTTTCCCAATCTAATACAAACAGCAGCACAGAAAATGCTTAAAAATCAGCCAGCATAGAGCTTTGTTGTGTTAGGCTTTAAGCTTACTTGTGAGAAGTGAATGTTGTTGAATTAGTCCATTTAAGTATTCCTTGAGAGCTGCAACAGCTATATGCGCAGTGACTGAAGTACCTTAGTATTTTGGGGTCCTTTTTTCATGAGGGCAACCTTTAAAGTGAGCTGCTGCCTCATCTCCTCCTAGCCATGCTGTCTTGATTATTACATTCGCATTGACTACTGCTGAGCTGACAACTTCACCGAAGACTAATGTCTTCAGTGAAGCACTGTCACAGCTTCAGCGCCTGGCTCTCGTATAAGGAATGTGGTTTCTTTTAACTTGCTGTTAGGATTCCAGGGACACCTGTGCATAGTCATGAGAGTCAGGTTCAGTTGCTTGCACAAAAGAATAAAGTGTTTACTTAATCCTGATAGGCATAGAAATAAAAATTATGATCAGGTTAATACATGAAGGTTCTGCTATCTTCGAGTTGTGTCCCCTTTATGGTAGGTGTCCATAAATTTCCTTGCAGAATGCCCTACACTGAAAGAGAGAGCCTGGGCTATTTTGCACATACTTCAGGATTGTGAGTACAGCTGTCAAACTACCATGACCTGACTTGTGAATGTTCACTTTCTACCGCTGTTGTGATGTGTTCTTGAGGCTGCTTTGCATACTGTTAGAGGTTAGGGACTGCCCAGCTCCAGTTCTGTCTTTTACCATTTAAAATTCTGCCAAGAGCAGAAAGAATGAATTCTGATTTACTTTTGGACTTTTATGGCTGACTTCTCCCTTCTTTCGTCACCTCCTGCCCCAATAAGACTCCAAGATATCCCCCTATGTCCCCCTGATAGGGCTCTGCAGGGGAAGAACATGGTGCACAGAGTGCAAGCCTGGAGATGTTCATGCGTGTACCTCACACAGTCTCCATCCAGGTCAGCACTGCAAACAATTCTGCCTTGCTACTGATAGCCCAAACACATGCTACTGTGTGTGGGGTTGGATTTCCAGGACTCATATGCCACTATGCCTGTACCCTTCCCTCAGGTTAGACTGAAGCTAATAGGCAGTCCAGTTCTTAGTTCTTTAGAAACTTAGAGTGAAAGCGGTGTGAGTTGGGGAAAGAGGAGTGTCTGAATCTGTTGCTGTTGCAACTTCATTTATATCCAAGAGGTAGATTGTTTTGTTTCGTTTGTGGGTTGGTTTTTTTTTTTTGTTTGTTTTGTTTTGTTTAGAAAGTGTAGAGGCAGAGGGGCCACCAGGATAAACTTGAATTGAACACCGAATGATTTAGGTTTATCGGTGACTGTATTTCTTTAGAGCTTAAAAAATAAAAGTTTAGCTAATTTTCTACATATTCATCCCTTCTTTGACACTCTAAGTGTGACACTGACATGCTGAAATGAAACTTTTAAAAATCTCGGGGACACATGATCCTGTGAGGCACAGAAGAGTTGCATATTAATTTTTAAATCTAAAGGAACTATGTCATGGGGTTTTTTTTGACTGAGTTACAGCAGGCAATGCTAGTTTAGCATAGAATATGGTCACTTGCTGTGAGACACTTGTCAACTTGCATGGCTACCCAGATTAGCCTTGGAAAGATAAATCAGGTCAGGGTATGAAAACTGGTTTGATTCTGTAAGAATGAAAGGAATGCACATCACTGTGAAGATGTGTGCATAGGATTCTTTTAACTTGATAATCAAAAGGTTGCTTGTGTTTTATAGTCACATGAGTACTGGAATCTGGGAAGTTAAAAACTTTTCAATTCTTTCAGTAGTTTGTGCAAAATAGCTTTTTAGCATTATTAGCACCCAAAGAACAAACCATGTTTATTTAGCATAGTAAAGACACAGCAAAACACTGCAGAGGAGGTGTTTCTATATGCTAATGCTGGCCATTAGAAAAGCTCCAGACAAAGGCATTAGAGGCAATGTCTAAAATGACATTTTTCCCAAGGAAAATAACACACCGTATATGTCTGCTGCAGAATTAAACATCTAGGTGGGCTCAGCCCAATAACAAGGCTGTCTGTAACTCTTAAAGGCGCTAATAGTAAAGCAGTTATTTGGGAATGTGGCCAAATGTAGCACCATTTTCCTTGATAAAGTACCCTTTTTCTTTGAAAGACTAGTCCTTTGCCCAGTATTTTATGAAAAAATTTAGTAATGATATCAATATACATTATTTGCATACTCAGTCACTATTAGCACTTAAAGGAATAACAGTGGCTAAAATCAGACTCCTGTCAAAAATTTTATTCATTCTTTCTGTAGTAGGATCTGAGATGCCCTGAGCTGAGGTGTTGGAGTGACTGAACAGTGTCTTAGGAAAGCCCTAGGGAGAGACTTGCAACATAATATGATAACAAACAACTTTCTAGACTGTTTATAAAAAACTGGCATTATTTTATGTTGGTAATGCCTGGTTAAGGAGACAGGTACAACTAGAACTGTATCAGCTTGTCAAATTGAAATCCTTAAATAGCTTTCCACTGTCATGCCCTGGTGGCAACACCAAAAGAAGTTCCAGCATCTCAGTGTTCAAGGGTCAAGGTTTCTTCTCCCATATAAACAACTTAAATTTGGAATCTTTCAGAAATTTACTCTTGGGGAGATTAAAACATCCCTTCATCTATGCAGCTGGTACATCTCTAGGGGCAGATGGACTTCCTTTAAATAATTACTAATCCCTGTTTTTGCAAATTGACTACATTACTTTCCTTGTGGAAGATTGTGCATTCTGCCAGATACACCCTCGTATGGGATTCACACTCAAATAGGGCAACCCTCCCTCTCCACAAGCATGTTGATAGGAAAAACTGGAATTTGTTGTGCCATCTCTTCTATTAAATGTGTTTTTCAAGAGAACAGTAGTTAACAGATTAGAAAGGATGACTACCAAATTAGTTCAAACAGATCAGGCTTTATGATCTGTAGATACTCATTTAGAATCCTAGAATCACCAGAGGGTTGTTTCCGATTTCCATTCCAATCTTTGTTTGGAATTTTGTCCCTCTGTGTGTATCTTTTACCTTCTATAATGCAAGTCAATGCTTAAGATTTCCCAGTATTGAGAAATGTGCATCAGTAATGTGTATGAGGCTTTTCATTACAAAAGGTCTATGACTGCTTTAAAAGTATGATTTACAGACTGTGCAAAAGAGCTACTGGTGACCAGCCTGTGAAATCTGGAAGGCAGTCTGGTTGACAGAACTTTGCAGCAATAAAGTAGCAGTGTACCATGCCAAGCCATAAGTGGTCTGGTGTTTTTTCTCACTACTTGAGAACACAGGACAATGCAGAAATTCTTTGGCTTATTTATTCTTTATATTAAAATAAAAATAGCTGAATCTTAAACATGAGGGATGTTTAAAATGTATCAAGATAGCTCTCTGATAAACATTATAAAGGCTCTGGGAACAATTCAGTATGGAACAGTTAATAGAAAAGAATTTATTACTTTTTCCTCTCTACCTACCAACAGATTGGTTTTAATGCAGTCTTTTAAGCTCAGTTAGACATCACTTGTATTTCAGGCAGTCTATATTAATATAGCAGATACATCAGGTCTACCTAATACAGACCTGGTATCTGTATAAATGGAGCTGGAAGTGTTGCAGAATAGCCACTCTTTGAGAGGCATTGAACTGGAATAAGGTTTTTTTGCAACATAATAAATAAACCTGGCTTTGAATTACAGGACAGGTGCAAAGCATCAGTTTGGAAAAATATTCAGCATGGAAAGAGAAACTACGCCTTCCAATTCATGAGCTCTCTTTCCTTTTTATGATCTCTAATCCTTGATTCTGTTGATTAAGCTTTTGTTTCTTGTCTCCTTTAAACCTACAGGACTCCAGTGGTACAGCTGTCAGGGAGTGAAAAGAAGGTTTTAGTTCTTTATTTTCAGTCTTAGGCAAATTTGCTTACTTAGTTAAAATTTCCGAACCTTTCAGTGCACGGGGCACAAAATATTCAAGTTGATTTAAAAGAAAAAAATCACAGTAAATTGGGCTGACTTGGTTTAGCAATCCTTGGAAATACAAGAAATGTGATTTCAGAGTACGGTACAGTTTATGCAGTCAGGTTTTAGTTGGAATCATTTTTAAAGGTGTATTTCACTATAGCATTTCTTCAAGAAGATACAGACATGCAGAATCTTTACATGATTGTGTCTACCATGTTATCTTGCTTTGGCTTGCAGCAGAAAGAAGTAACTCCATTACTGATAAATATAAATATTTAATATATCAGTATTGGAATAGAAACGCTAAACACTATACAAGAATGCCCTGTAATAAAACCAGCAGCACAGGAGGAGGTGTGGGAGGACAAGACTGAGATATGGTCAATTTAGAAAAGTTGGGTTTCAGATAGGGGATAGGGTGATGTATTCATAAAATTCTTCTGAAAAGTGTGTGGGTGGCCTGAGGGAATTTTATGTTTCTCCAGTCCCAGATGCTTCACGCAAAAGCGACTAGTGCAACGTATAAAATGAGCATTTGAGAAGGAGAACCCTTACGCTGGATAAATTCCAGTGAGTAAAATATCTTTCATGTTGGGTGCATTGATGTCCAAACCTGTGTAGATCTGTTTTATAGACGCTGAGATTGTTGGGTTAAAACAAAACCAAAGAAAACATTACCACATGGTTTATATTATTGCAGATTTGCTATTAACTTGTCCTTCTGTCCTTCTTCAGATAATAAGATAATAAGAATAAGTCTGAAAAGCCTTTTCAGTAAATTAGGTTTGATTCAAGATTAGTTTGAACTTGGACAAGAGAGAAGAGAGAAAGGTCAAATACATATTGTTGCTATGGGCATAAAATTTGACTCATACAAGGCATATTTATACCAGAACTAGCACTGTCTACCCTTACGTGGCACTGCATATTGGAAGCCTTTAGTTTAGTTCATGTGTAAAATGCTGTCTGGATACACACCGTTTACTAGTTTGATAGATTCCTCTGAACCAGTCTGTAGAGCGTAGCATATAGCATGGTGTTGGGTCTTCTGAAACAAAATGCCAATGTACCAGTTAATTTATAAATGGAATATATCTGCCTGTGATGAATTAACAAAGTGCTGGTTCTAAAGGCCAGTTAATATTTCATAACAGTAAGTACTGCATACTTGCTACATGCTTTTGTAGATCAGAGCAGATTGAATGTCACAAGTAGTTTTCCACTCCGAAAACCACTTTTTTGTCTATGAGGAATTTTTGCAAGGTTCTTAGTTTCTGGCTGTTGATCAAGGGTATCTTAGTTTTCTCATCTCTGAGAAACACTAATGGTACGAACAAATGTTTTCAAAACTCAAGTGAAGGGCTTGGCTTTTGGGAAAGAGTCAAACATGCTTGCATCCGTTCTTTACACCCCATATTAGGCTTTGAATGTCTGGTATTGCAACTAGCAAACAGCATTCTCACCATGTGTAAATGAGTCCTCCTTAATGCAGATAAGGTCATAAAGCTATGTTTTGCCCTTATACTTCTGCCTTTAGAAAACAACATTAATTGATCTACTGTAAAGTTAAGTAGCTCCTACTGCAAATCGGGAAATCGAACTACTGCACATGTTTTTGTTCCTTGACAGACAGGGTTATGTCAAATTGTACTCTGATTTTTTGCCCTTTCATTTCCTCCTGTGTCATTTTAAATCTCTCACACCCTTGTAATAAGAGCTGACACCGATTACAAAGCTCATGAATAGCAGCACAGTTACATAAACCTGCTAGATTATAGTAAGAGGTTTACCTTGGTTTCATTTTTACACCCTTTCTTGTATTATGTCTCATGCAGAATAGATGAGAATCATTTAGCCTCGTTCTTGCAAGGTGAGTAAGGTAACTAAAGTATCTGACTTTGTTGTTGGCAAAGTAAAAAGCATTAATTGCATGACTGTTATATTACTGGCACATCCTATTTTTAATGTTGAAGTTGACCATATCCCACACTGTTACCATACAACAAGCTTTACTGTGAGGGTTGGTAAGCTTTATTGCAAGGGGCAGATGCTGATGCTCAGATAGAATTGTTGTGAAAGATTGTTGGAAGCCACAGAAAGAGTCCAGCCCAAACCAGCAGGATGAGATGTGGCTGTTATGCAGTGGTTTGATCAGAACTTCAGAAGTGTTGTTAATGGCATTTCCAGGTATGTTCAAATTATCTTGAATTATTAAAAAATTCTTTCTCCTGAATTCAGGAATGTCTCCCTTGAAAGACAAAACAAAGTGTGTGGGGAATTATTAGGCCATGTAGCTTGTTACCACAGCTGGGAGACCTCAAGGAGGGTCAAGAATAGGATGAGGACTGCTGAGTAGACTGGATCACGTTGAGAACCCATTAGAGAGGAACCTCATATTGTGGTTTGAACTCAGCTTACTCTGCTGGCAACTTTCAACTGTGAGGCTACTGGTTCTGGGCTGGTACTGAATTCACTTGGCAGTTTGAATCCTTTGCGAAAGCTGTGTCCCTTTGTCCTGAGGGTGGAACCTGGGATCACAATTTGCGCAGAAATGCTGCCGTTAAACAGCCTTCTGATAACTCACACATCTGTAAGTAGATTGCATTCCAGTAAGGCAATCTCTCCATCACTTTCAGAGATGTCTTAAATTGGAGGCTGAGCTGGTGATGATTTAATAGAAAAGGGATCCTAAAATGATGATGTAAGTTCACAGGCCATTGTAGATATCTGGGTCTCTGCCAGCCCTAGTGCTGTGGTTTTAAATGTCCCCATTCATAGAATCACACCTGTTTATGCTTAAATGCCAAAAATTTAATATTTTAGCAAAGAAGAGATACACTCAATTGTGAGAAGAATGTACATAGAAATGTTCCTTCTTGGCATAATTGAGCAGATTTTGGAGTTGTGCACTGCCTTTTAAAATTAGTGCTCACATCATTCTCAGGTTCTGTCTTCATGCTTTCTTCACATCTATGAGGTTTTCTCTTTTTTCAGTTTCTTTGCTTTAAAGTTTAATAGTTCTGCTAATGCATAGACACAGCCATCAGTTAATTCAGAAAGGCAGACTGTTAGTGAAAGGCAACCTGTTTAGAACAGAGGTTTACAATAGTGGTGGACACATTGGGCAGGATTAGAGGAGATCTGTTTTGTGATGGGAATATCAGGGACAGGATGTTGCTGCCTTCCTGCCTATGGTTAGCATCTTTCTACTGCACTGGTCTTGTTTTTACTGTGTGCACTAAAAGCACTTCTCTACATATTTCTTTTTTGTGTACAACAGCAGTTGGTACCTCATATTTATTTGCATCATTGATGGCCAAGGCTCGATTCGGCTTACATTAGATTCTTTACAAGGAATCCCTGACTTGAAGATGGGCTTACTGGTGATTTTACAACTAACTGGTATTAAACTCACTTGTAGTGAGAAAAGTCCTTTTCCTCCTACATGTAAGATACAGAATTCGAACTACAAGGATTTTCCTTTCAGGCACTGAAATGCTGAGCCTTCCAAAGACCCAGTTTTGAATCCAAAAGAGAAAAGCAGAATAGGAATGATGAAAAAAGTTCTGTTGAATCTGAATGGCTTCACTTTCTTAAAGATTAGGTGCTGATAGAAATAGAATTTATTAAATTAATTGTGAATTTGAATATTTATTATTGTCCTTTAAATAGAATAAGATCTTTCCATGAACAGATTGAAAAATATTATGGTATATATGTCTGTGTGTGTATATATATACAGCTCAATTAAACAGAAGCCCTAAGATGGTTAACTGAAATTATTAGAGACCCAGAGAGTTTTCAATAACAGGAGACACTGAGAAGATAAGTACTTACATTAATGACGGACAACTGACATGGGATGTAATAGAGGATTACAAAATAATGAATTATGGGCTGAGTATGAATGCCAGTACAGAGGACAGAGCTGGAAAGCTTAATACTGACAGTGAATAAGAGGAAGGTGCTGTGGTTTTTAACATATGGAACTCAGTGCTGTAAGATATTGAGGCTAAATTATCAGCATTATTTAAGAAGGATTATCTGTTGATGGAGATTGAGCAATTTATTTATTGCTATAGAAGATGAGATAAACACCTTTTAATTAAAACGGATAGAGATTCTTATGCTAAAAGGCATAAACAGTCTGTTCCAAAGCATCTGGTACTCTCTGCTGCTCGGCAGGATAGGCCTATCTGCTTTGGCACATGCTATTCTCTTGCCTCTCTTATTTTGTATTTTCTTCCACCTGCTAGTGGGAGAATTGATAAGGTGGCTTTGGGACTTAAAAATATATATCCAATGTAGTTATTATATTCAGAGGCACCTATTAGTGTCGTGTTTTCTGCCTGGATTGTAGGTTGACTATTGTATGGATTGACTTGATTTCTGTATGTACAGTGCCAAGCCCAAGAAACCTCTGATTTCCAGGGCTTCTCAGAAACAAGCAATAAATAGACTTTCTAGATATTAGTTCCTAAAGGTGAAAATATCAGTGTTGAACTGCATTCTAACATAATCTTAAAGGGCTTCTTTCATTATGTTGTGAATTAAAAACAAAATCTGAGAAGACCTTTGTGCTAGTGCAAATGTTTTTATTTAAAAGTTTAAATGTAGGTAGTGCGATTTGTATTTTTTTTGTAAAGGTATGTTTTTGTGTTAGTTTGGAAATTTGAACATTCTTTCTACTCAGTCTGGAGGCCCCTGATGGACAGCTGGTATGACAGTGTGACATAATCACCATGTCTTAGCTTCAGGACCCCATATTGCATTTTTACGTTCATCTATATCTCCAGTGAATGAGCGTATCAAGTCATTATCTGATCACAGTGGGTTAAGGTCTCTGAGACGGTTTACAACTAATTCCTTTGTACAGTATTGAGACCTAATCTCATTCTGTCTCTGGTGTGAATTCCTAAATAAGAAAGCTCAGTCACACTATCAGCAGTAAATATTTTTTTAATGGAAATAACAGGGACCAAATGACGTAGAATGTTTCACAGAGTGGGAAGTCTTATAAGGGACTCTTATTTTCATGATTATCCCTCCATTGAGGGCCCCAAATCAGAAGGGTGAAGTGTAAGTCTAAACTATAAAGTATTAGTTGAGGTAATTCAAGGTGATTTTACCTCTTTGCCTTGAGGAGGTAGGGAATGTTACTGTGTTGCTGATAAGGTAACCAGGAACTGTTATGCTAGTGCCCTTGTGTCAGAGAAAACAGATTAATTCATTTCCTGTCCAGTAACAATTTCAAGAAAGATAATTTCTGTGGGCGAAGTCAACACTGATGAAGGTGAATGTTCTTTAAGAACAGATCCTTTCCCTGTACATCTCAAACTCAATGTCTTCTTAAGGGTTCTCCTTCGCATAGAGCCTGCATCCTGGAGTGCTGTCCCACTCTAATCTCTCTGCCAGACCTCCTTTTCTTCAACCATGCCAATGGTAGGTGGAATCCCAGGCCTTTAAGAACCCATCTGAGTGTTTGTGTTTTCCTGCCAGCTTATGCTGTATGTACATCTACCTGTCCCAGGTATTTTCACATGGTCTCTAGACGTGACTTTTTTCTGCAGGTGGAACTGAGGGTCAGATTATGCCTGTTGGATGATACTCTTGGTTCTGCTCTATGGTGAAGAGGGAAGGGTGTCTCTGTCCTCTCTCAAAAAACATTACAATAGAATCATTTGCTTGTCAGATTGCAGGTACCAGGTGTAAGTCTGTTTGTTAATAATTCAGTCTCCCCTTCCATCATTTGTCTGTCCATCAAGTGCCCAAGGAAGTGGTGATTTTCTGAAACTGTTAGAAATGGTTGCTGTTCACACTAGTAGGGAAACAAAGTATGTGTTTCACCCTTCTCTTTCACCCGATCACTTGGTAGTGGTTATTTTTAGTATTTATAACAAAACAAGCTGCATATCTATGTCCTAAAAATTGTGAGAAGATATGGTCAGGGATTAGAGACTCCAAAACTGAAGTTATAGTAGTTATGTTTCTGATGGAAGACTTTTCCTGTTAGAAAATGAAAGTGTGTCAGAGGTAAAATATGGCTTGGTATATTCCATTTTGAAAACACAGGCAAGTTTCAAAACTTGTTTACCATACAAAGTTGTTCTTGAAACATAACATATTTCTGTCCAGTCCCATGATGGGCAGAATGCTTCGGATTTACAGTATGCAAACTGGGAGCCTGGAAGGCCCCTCAATGTGGGGATACACCCCTAGGAACATCCAGGTTTTGGTTATAAATTCTGCAGCCTTAGGAGCCCTGGGAACTCCAGATATTTTTACTCGTTGAAGTCTGTCAGCTATTTGTTGTGGAACCAGGAGCATGGAAGTCCTAAGAATTCTAATGCTTTTCTTTCTCATATGATAGTAATTTCAGTTTGATTTTTTTGGGGCATTCTTTTCCCTTACAGTGTATTTGAGAATCAGTTGTATGGTTTTCTTTCAATCTGAGCTTTCATCTGCCTGCAACTTCATGCCAGACTCAAAAGCTATTCTTCCCAGCACCTGTTCCATGTTCCTTCTCATGGCATTCTAGTATTTTGAGCAGTGACTGGAAAGATGTAGTCAATGCGCTTGTATTCAGCAATCTCAGTTCTTTGTCTACCTAGTGTGCCCTCATAAAAGCTTGTCTAATTATGTTCTTGGTCAATATAATTAAAAAGAAAAGAATGAATTTAAGAACCATACCTCTTGGATTCTTGATAGCATATGCATTTGTGTGTCTCTCTGCAGGGTTTAGTATTGTTCTGAAGTCATGTTGCAGGGTTACTAAACCCAAAGATTTCTGAAAATAATTAGTTTGAGTAGTGCAATGTTTACTGTAATAGCTGAGGCCAGGTGAGAGGCAGATTCAGTTTCCTTCTCTGCCAGCAATCATGTTCATTCTCAACAAATGTTTTGGTCCTCTAGTTCCTCATGTTTAAAATGGTGGTAGTAGCACAATTCTTCATTATAGAAATTGCAAGGTAAAATATATAATGACTTGTAAAATGGCTCATGTATTGTGGTGACTGGAATTTTTATTTTCCGTTTTAAAAGACTCCCAGAGTTTAATATTTTCAAGTCAAGAATCACACTAGATAATAAATAAAGCTTATGCTATTTTTTTCTCAGCCTTCAATCTTTGTGTTCTTGCTTGTTATAATCCCTGTCCTCACTGAATCAGCAAGATCATTTAAGGAAAATGTCTTATAAAATGGATTTTGAGCTTTTAAAAGGAGAAAATCAGCATAATTATCATATTTTGCTGACACACATTTTCTATCTGTATTATGTCTTTATAAACACATGGTTATAGATATGTGTATAAACTTTGACAGCTTTTGCTCTGATTTTTTTGCACAGTTCTACGAGTTGGTTGTGCAAAAATAGCTGAAGAGGA
This sequence comes from Coccyzus lansbergi, assembly GCA_033558105.1. Taxonomy (NCBI): domain Eukaryota; kingdom Metazoa; phylum Chordata; class Aves; order Cuculiformes; family Coccyzidae; genus Coccyzus; species Coccyzus lansbergi. The sequence continues at coordinate 4,148,492 of JAUMJK010000229.1, forward strand.
CAGGAACAGAGGGATTCAAGAGCACTGTAGCTAGGTATAGTTGGCATTGAAATTCTAGTGAGATAAAACTAAGGGCTAAGAAAACATATTAAATATTATGTGACTTTTAATAAAAACCTGAAGTTATTTGGGTCTGTGTTTTGAGGACTATGGTGGACTGTTCCCAGGAAGAAACCATCAGTTTTGGCAGAGGACTCTGTGTTGTTTGGACCTTTTTACTAGTGCTCTTCCTTTCCATTTTTGTGATATACCCATTGTGACATCTGCTTTCATACCTAGTATCTAAAAGTGGGCTAAATTTTTGCCTTAAAACTTGGCTAAGCCATTTATATGCAATGGACTGATGTTCATTGTCTTGTGCCAGAGATTTCTGTGGGGGTTTGAAATTGTTTTCTAGATGTGGAGACATCTCTCAACAACAACATTCTGTGATTCAGAAATCAAAAATTAATGAAGTACAGAGCGAATATTTTTGAATATTTTCGTGCTCTAATTACTAAACAGAGGTGAGATCTGTAGTGAAGCAAAATGTGTTTGTTCCTGTGCTGAGGTTACGTCATTGAGTGAGACTCCCTTGCAGCAACATCTACCACTGAAGTCTCAGTCAGAGGAAGAGTTAAATACATTGGCTGATCAAAACATCTAAGTGAACTGATAACAGCTTTTTCATTGCTTATTTCTCCAGCAAATAAGCAGTTCTGTGTGATGTATTAACTGACCTATGTTCATACTTTTCTGCTATCACATGCACTACTGAGTGGTCATCTTACAGTCACATTTCTGATGGACACATTTGATGAAAGTAGTTCTGAAATGACTTCTGAAAAGCAGAGTGAATAAACACTGTTGATACAGGCTTGGACCTGTCTGTTGTTAAAATGTTATTCTACAGTGGAAGAGGTGATATAAAGATACTACATGTACAAACACAGGGTATTCTATAGCATGAAATACTTTATGGTGGAGGGATTTTTTTCAGAAAAGAAATGTTGGGAAAAGTCTAGCACTGCTTTAGTGTACTGATTCTGATGATGTTGCATAAAAATTGCAGAATTTTAAGGGACTTTAGGCAAAGATATCTAAGATTGAATAAATATTATGATCTCTTTTCTCAAAGACACCTGATAAAATAATTAATGGTGCATTATAATATGCATGTGAAAGGGTCAGTTGAAAATCATGCATAATTTTTGCTTTTCCTGATAGCTGCATTTCTTTCATAGTGGCCATCTAATGTGTTTTTTTCCCCTTATAAAAAGTGAAGAATGACCTGTGTTTTAAATCTGGTGTATCACTTTGCACCATCAGCATGCTGCTTTCATGATCATGACAAAATGACAAATTTGGAAGCACCAGGTGTTACCTTAAGTATTTCTCTTCCTCCCCTCTAGGCACTTGCACACATATGCAGAGACGTATGTGCATAGTTGTGCCCTCTCTGTTTCAGAGTCCTAGCAGGCGCATTGTGCCACTACCTGGAAAGAAATGTGGCATTGGGTCAGTGTATCTAGTTCACAGACTACCTGTGATTTAAGACGGCTTACTGCTATACACAAGAACAATCTCTGATGTACCAGTTAAACAGAGTGTAAATCACTGCAAGACAGATATCCTTGCTGTTCAGGAGTTTTAAGAATTGATTGGTGATCCTGTGAAAAACAGCAACTCTGCTTTTCTGGTTATGGTTAATTGTGTCACGGATGATGACGTCATATTGCGTGCACGTGTAACTGACACATATGCCTATTTGGTGTGTGCTGGGTGCTAGTCTATTCCAGTCCCCTGTCCCGTGGCATTTGTTTAAGCCAGAAAAAAAATGTAAGTCACTGTTAATTTAATGAGCAGAGAGGGGTTAGCACCTGCCTATCTAATCCACACTTTTCCAGTATTTTATTGGATTAAAGGAGTATCACTACCCTACATTTCTAGCATATAAACAGCTAAACAGTACTTGACATTTAAAGAGATTTTCTGTTGTGCACTCGTGTAGTCAAGAGTAATTCTAATCCTATTAAAGATATTATGTCATGGAGGCGTGCCCTGAGGGAGAAAGCTTCTGCTAACTGGCCTGATAGAAAGCAAAGGGGAGGGACAAGCAGGAGGGTGGATTTATTACTCAATAGTTAGGTCAGGGATTTCTGTGGGAAATGCCCAGTGGTTGCGGTTGCTGATGATTTCACGGCAACAGCAGTGAAACACAGACTGCACTCTGATAGCTGGTTACTGAATGAAATACTGCAAATGGGTGGAAGGAAAAAAGACAGCGTTTGAGAGTCAGAGAGGCACAGAGAGGGAAGCTGAGAGCAAGGAAAGTGCTGTGTCTCAAGGAGCCTCCCAGGTGTACTGCAGAAGCTTTTTGGAAATGGATGCAAGGACCATCTGCTGCCTATAGCTTAGAGGGCTGTATACTAGGAGTGAAGAGGAAGAGCTTATGGCTCTTTTGAATGAAAATCGAAGTTCTGCATAACTGCTTCATCAAGATAAATCATGAGTATGCACTTGCATGGAATATTAATCTCTAAATCCATGTCACAGATAGACAGAGTACAGCCTACATTGCTATAAAAATAAATCCAGCAACAATGCAGTGAATAAATTCTGCAGTGATTATCTGGTTTACGTACACAGGAAAAGAGAAGCAAGACAGAGACAGCTCTTATCGCACAGTGGCATTTGTGAGGCACCGCATTTAATGCTGAGAGATGCTATGCATTAAATCTGACAACTGTGAAAAGAGAGATCATGGAGAAGTCAAGTAGTGAGGATTCTTCTATTCACCGGAGTCCATCTTTGGATAGTAAAGACTCAGATTTTGCTAAACCTTCTACCTCAGGGAGGCAATTTGGTCGAGGTTTCACTGCTGGAGCTTTCTATGGTACAACTGGATCACGCACACAGAGCCACACTGGGATTGGAACTGGGACTGGCGTTGGGACTGGCGTAAAAACTGACAAATACAGTGCACCCAAAGGCAGCAAATACGTGGTCTTTTATCTGGATCTATCATTTGTTTTCCTTTTAGAATTTAAGAAGTGCAACATGGCAAGAGGCTGCCTGTGTTGTTTGAAATACATGATGTTCCTTTTCAATTTAATGTTTTGGGTGAGTACTGCCTTTTCTGTTGCCTCCATTCATTCGTGTGTCCTATGCTGCTGCATTATGTGTGTAGTACATCTTTGAAGCAGTACGGTAAGTTCCCCCCTCCCCTCCCCCTCTTTCATACCTGCTTGGAATATTTTCACTGTTAAACTTGTGTCTGTTGGGAATGCTTTCTATAGCTTTATTACCAACTGTTTACTGTAGTTTGGTTATTAATTCCTCAAATTTGCTGTTCTAATGTGTGTTTTGGATGGGGTTATCTAAGAAAGGGAAGAATTGTTGCCTTTTAAGGAAGAACAGAATTATTGTAGCATTAAAATCCTGCAGTGGCAGGATTTTTGCATTCAGTTCTAATACCCTGTGTTGCATTAAGCTGCAGGTTAATTTATATTTGAAGTACATTCTTGTTGTCATCCTAAATATTATTTGCTTTTGTAAACTTCATTTGACAAACTGCTTTTTCATTTGAAAGAAATTATGTTCTGTTTCTCCAATTAAAAACAATAAATCACATATGTTCTAACCTCTTAAGTTTTCAGCATGAATGTGAAATGACTGGAATGGTGAATTAATCTGGATTCATTTTCAGCTGCAGTTGTCCATATGGACATGTGAAGTTGGAGACTTGCATTTGCTTCTGAGGGATCAAAATTGATTTTCCACCATCAGCCGAGAGGCGTGAAGAGTTGTAACAGTGCCTCTGCAAGCACGTTAGAAGCGTAATGGCTACTTTGAGCAAAATATTGTCATGTATGTGGGAGAGGATAAAATTTAAAGCATCTAGTAGCATCTAGGCATCCTTGAGTGAACAGTATTGTTGAGGAAATCACAGGCTAATTGAAATATTGAGTCTGCATGAATATACACCGATATGAAATGGTTTGCTTGGTTTGAAATCCAAGTGCACTACTTTCCCAGTGGCTGCAAAGCTTGGGCACATGAACAAAATAAATCATGGTTGTAATCCAGAAATATACAGTATGCCTCATAAATAAATGAAAATCCCTGGATTTATTTTGGAAAAACAGGGCATTAGCAATCTAGTTCAGATAGCTACCTCTAGTGTAGGAATATCATTGTTCAAATTAGGAGTCTTACTAGCGGTTTCTCTGTTTGTCCTGACCCACTTACTGAAATAACCTTTAAGAGCAAGAGTTAATGGGAGATTTGGTGCAGTGTTGAACCACTCATGCAACAATGAAGTTTTATCGGTAGCAGACTGAAATACTACAATCACTGAACTTGTGAGACTCTTACTTAAATTGAAAAGTAGAAATGATGAATATCTGATCAGAGTTTACATGTTATTTTTAAAATATTTTGCTTTTCTGTACACACACACTAGCAGAAAGTTGCTGTAGCTATTTCTGGAATAAATCACTTTGAACACACCACGTTTATTTCAAACCATGGAACAAGAGACTCCTTTAGGTTGGAAAAGACCCTTAAGATCATCTTTTACTCAATGTTGCATTACTTTGACACTTTGGAAGTAATTTTTTCCTATGCTATATATTGTGATTAGGTTTGGAACAGATTTTCTTCTGGTACCGTTATTCATGACCTCTGTGATCAGTCATTGGGCATCTCTTAACCCTCTTTGCTTTTTTCTCCTTCCCAAGCAGCAATTTCTTGACTCTGCATCAGACTTTCAGCATCCATATTTCCATTCCTTGAACTTGAAAAAATATTTCAGACCTCATCTGCGTGCTCATCTTTGCCTGCTCAGCTCCCACTGGACTTTTATACAAACATATTGCTTCTTAGGTTAAAAGTAGCCTGCCATCTGGAACAGTTCTCTAGTGCCCCATGGCTCTTCAGCTCTTACTCTTACCTCTTAATCCCCTTTACACTCTCCCCACTGTGTCTTTTGTTGACTTATGCCACTTTTCTTTCTGTTATTAAACTTTGTGACCACATTTCTGTCTAATTTTCTAAAAATGCTTTTTCTATCAACCAATTTATAAAGAAAGAAAATGATACTCTGGAATGATTAATCTGAGAGATTATAAAAAAAGGCTAAATGCAAGATGTTTAGTACTTTTCAGAGTAGTGTACTAACAGAAATTTGACCCACCAACCTGGTTTCAATTGTTCAGAAGTCCTCCTCTTTTCACTTTAGCTGGCTTGTACTCAGTTTTGCAAACCAGTTTTGATGTTCCCATGCATCCCTCAAGAGGACTGCAGTCTTGCTAGATTCTTGTGGGTTTTTTTAACCAGGCTTTTTTCATTGTCTTGAACCATTCAAATGAATTGCATTGTCAACTCTTTCTACTCATGGAAACACGATCTAGAATGAAGCCTACTGCAGGCAGGTGTTCTGTAGTTTATTTCCTCTGACTTTGTACCTGGTGTCTTCATTAGTTCTACTATGACTGTCCAACAGGTTTTGGATGTTTGGCTTCTTGCTGAAGGTGTGCACTAGCAGTATTTTTCACTTCAGCCCTGAACTCTCCTACTAGCCCAACCTTGGGCTCCCCAATGCAGCTCTGACAGTGCCCTCCACTCCTATCTTGTCCTGAAACACTCCCTACTATTTCAGTCCTGTCATTTTTCTTAACCCATTTTTTACATTCCCTGGATTGCATGTTCTCATTGCTTCCTTCTGATTTTCTGTTAAGAAACCCAAATCCAAAACCATGAAGTTGTGGCCTGCTCTTTAACAGTGACTGTTGTCTTCTGTAATGCAAGGTTATGCATTTTTAAAAAGACTCAGTTTTAAGCGTGAAATTTTCTGAACCTGTAATTCAAAGTGGAATGAGACTCCTGGAACGAAGAGGTGAGGAGACCATTGACCATTGCTGCACTGTCTTCTTCTGACAGAGGCCTTGGTCTTTTTTTTTATTTTTTTTTCCCCTATAAGAGCCACTTCAGGCAACTGGAAACAGAGGTAGCAAAACTGTGTTTCAGGGAATCTTTAAGCAGATGCCAGTTTAGCGGTTGTACAGCTGCAATAGGCAATCTGACTGACCGGCTTGCTTTGCACAAAGCAGCATTGTTCTGAGCCTGCAGCATCAGAAGCCTATCTCATGGGAAGTGTTGTTCTGCCATAGTAAAACGGTGTTTCTCGGATGATTCCTTTGAAAATGAAGACTGGTGGTATCCTTTAGCATCCCAGAATGCTGGTCACTATTGTCTCAAACGATTCTCAGTGTTGGCTCAAAGAAAGATGTTCTACTATAGAAAAAGAGGATTTTTTTTCCCGTTATTTGGATCTTGATACAGAGGAAAAGGCTCCATTCTAAACTGTCCTTCATGTGGCAGTGAGCTGCCCTACTTCATCCTGGCAGCTAACTCATATACATTTGAAGACCAGTAACATATATAATTCATATATTGTGCATAGTATTTTAATATGTACAGATATGTAAGAACACACGTGTATATATTTGACCATAATGAAGTGAAATGCAGTGGTTAGTGCATTCTCTCTGGTGTTCTGTAGCATGTTTGCACAGCGTCACTGTGATAACTCCAGTATAGAGGTGGTGCATTGTTTCTGCCGGGCAAGAATTTAGTGTTTGAGAATTAGTTTAAAGACAGCAAAATATAGCTTTTGAAATTTAGTAGCATGTGTATTACTTAATGTGAATGGGCTGGGTATGAGTTCTACAAAGGAAATTGATTTAAGTGGGGCCCAGCAGAAAGTTTAAACAAAATGTTTTTTTCCAGCATATCACCCAGAGCTTCAGGTATTTCTCTGCAGGCCTCTGATTCTTAGCAGTTGTTCTTGGCCATCTGGCATTGCTTTCTTTTAGAGATTAGGAAAGTCTGAGCTGAGGGTTAAGGAAGCTTATAGTATTTAATTGTGTGGCTAGGATGATGATTTACACTGAATTCATCCTAAGTGCATAATACGTTTGCAAATGGATTGAGCAACTACACATGCTAACTGATTTAGGTTGCCTTCAAGAATATTTACATGCAAACATATGAAGATGGTAAAGTAGCCAGTATAGGTCTGCAGAATAAATAAAATATTGATTTTTGATTCTACAGATAGCACCTTAATTATCAAGAAATGTAATCGCCAAATATAAATGTTAGGGTATATGTCTTTCTAGAACAGATTTCACTTCATTGTTTTATTGGAGGAAAGGATTATAATAACTATGTTCAGAAAAGCTTTCCAGCTATGAAATGGAAATTCTATAGTTCTAAAAGGGAAATTTTGAAATGACAGTAATAAACTATCAAAACTTCACTAGAAAACATTGCATGTAGATGGTGGTCATAGATAAATTTTGGGTTTTCTGTTTCATTGAAGTTAATGAGTCCACCTGCAGTGAAGCATTCATAATACACATATTGTTGGATTTTAATATTGCTTAATTTTAATATCAAATGCATTTTTAAGGGGAACATATGGCAAGATTATTAAATCTCTGATATTCTGTTTCAGGAAGAGCTAAGGAAAAGCTAAGTACAATCAAAAAGATCCTTAATATGGTTTATTTGCTAAATTGTTTATATTTACACGACTACCAAAAAAGTCTGATAGGAATAATACCTATTTATTAAGGCTATAATTGTAAGAAGCAGTTATCGTTTACATAAATTAAATGGAGTCAAATTTAGAAATTCAGATATTTAATATTCAGTTTGAAAGTAAATTTTATAATAGGTTGAGAGAGCATTTTACTTCTGCTAAAACTTAAAACTAGAAGAGAAAAAGATGAGCTGGAAACCTGCTAGTCCAGAAGTAGTAGCAAAAAGTCAGATATAGCAATTTTTGCACTGATACTCTGTTTTTAAAAATAGTGGATAAAGGCTGTAGCTCTTGAAAAGTATTTTTTTGCATTAGTTATTTGTCTAATTTGATCTTTTAGCAGATTATTTCCTTTAGATATAAAAAGAATGTTGCATGCTTATCAGTGAGCATGAAGGCAGTAGTACAACAGTCATACTGGTCATTTTTACTGAAGTTGCAGATCAGACTGAAAGAAAGGGAACATAACCCTTCTCTGGGTCTGCCTGCTGTCATAACTATTGGTGCTATAAAGCAGCTAAGAATTTTAGGGTGTTTTTTATAGGTTAATCTGTATTTATTTGTACCAAATTGGAGCATATACTGTACCACGCTGTTTAGTTTGAAACACAAAACTGTAATGTTTAAGTTAACCTGTTGGACAGACAGTTAAATCTTGTGAATAGACATTGTCCCTCTGCATAATTGAAAGTTAATATCTGAGGGCATTATCTGATGTTCCCCATTTTCTGATACAGGGAATAATAACAGAAAGAGACTATGAGTGACCCTGGGATGTTTGTGTCTTGACATAATAGCGATATTTACTTCTGCTGTATTTTGACTCTAATGAGTCAGTGATGAGGTGACAACTGTGGTGTAATCCCATGAAAGTATGACTACTCAAAAACCAAAGAAACAAACAAAACCCCAGACTCCCACAAACGGTAGTAAAAACCCCAAATACAAGAAGCAAGACAAAAAGCCAGTTTTCCTCATCCTATTATCAGGAAGATAATATGGTAATAATATTGGTAGGGACTTGGTAAACTGTGAAAAGATTCCAGCTTTTAGTTTTATTTTATCCTCCAAATAGTCTGGGCCTGTGCAAGCATGCACTTCAGTGAGAGAAAACAATTAGATAAACTTTTTAGCATGTCAGTGTTTCAGCTGGGAGAAGAAAGGGAAGGGTAATTAGTACCACTGGTGTGGTGTCCTAATAAATATGATGTAAATAAAATCCATTAAAAAGCCTGTATGATGACATTACAGAGTGTAATATTCAAACACTATGAGAGACCTGAGACTAGTTTTAATTTAAAATAACAAGGTTCAGAACTGTGTTTGACTGGTTAATTCAGGTGGCGAGGCCCCCATAACCGGTTTTAGAGTCAAAGGTGTTTCAACTTATTAGGGAAGACATCCAATATGGTATTTTTTCACAGTGCTTCTGTCACTCGCTGCTCTTTGCTAACACCGTGTTCTATTCTGGTTGAGAGTTTGTGTGTGTCTGTGTGGTTTTATATTATTATAATAATTATTTTTGCTTTCTTTCAGTATGGAAGTGTTTTTACTTATTCTGTAGATAAGTGTGAGAACCACTTGTCTGTTATTTTGGATTAATGATGAGTTGATTCATGACTCAAAAAGCAGATTTCTTATATACATCTGTTATAGTGTAGCCTGGTGGACATAGTTTAGTTATTTGTATATGAGGAGATTTATAGTCATTGAAAGTGAGAAGGAGAAGAAGGGTTTCATAATGGAAAAGAAATTACTCCCTTCCAGCCCTCCTTGCGCCACCCCAAGTATTCCCAGAATTAAATCTTTCTTTAAGTACATGACTCAGGTTCTATTCCTCATACCCTCTGACTGTGTGACCTTAAGCAGGTTTCTTCTGCCTTCTGTGACTCGGTTTCTCAACTTTTAAATTATGATATCAACTTTTATAAAGTTCTGGTTGTAATCAGAGGGTATGATTTTTGTTAACTTGGAATAAGCTTAATAACTGCAGTGTGCCTTACCTCTAGACTCCTAGACCCATGCAGAACATTTCAATGAGTTATTTGAATGGGCCTCTGTTAGCTTGTTCCTTTTTCATCTGTTCTGCAACCTTCCAGGTAGGTAATTCTGCAAGAGGCTGTAATCTTCCTCATGCAAGTAGAGGGTGAGTTTCTAACTCCATTATCTGGACGTCCGAGGAGACATCTAATTCTGCTTATTTAAAAGCTGCTGATACAGAACAAGACCTGATTGGAAAAAATGGAAGATTGCGGTCCAGTTTATGGAAATTAATATTCAATTAACTGGGGTTTTGCTGTACATAAAGTTAGGAAGTTCCTACTGGGCAACCAAGTCATCACAGATAATACAGTCTACCATACTTAGTAGCTTCTTTGACTTTATCCAACATAATTTATAAATTTCATAGAATCGTAGGATCACTTGGTTAGAAAAGACCTTTGAGAACATTGAGTCCAGCCATACATTTACCCAAGGTTTCAGCATATTATGGAAACTTTGAATCAAAAGAGGAATTCTGCTGGATATCTTGGACTTTAGTTTAAATATCTTGCAGAAGTAAATAAACCACACACCTTCCAAACAAGGTAAAGGAACCCAATATGGCTGAGAACTGATTAAACAGTGAATATTTGCTGAACTTGGATTGCTGGTTGGATAAAAATAATTTTAATATCACTTCACAGAAATGACTGCAGGCACTGAACTCAAAGCAATTTCACAACTTTCTGAAAAAACCAGTACTTGAAGTACTGAGTTTATTCAGCCGAAATAATTGAACTTCCAAGTGTTTGATAATTTGATTGAGATGTTCATTCTTCTTTCCTCCCACTTTTCTTGAGCTGGACCAAATTTCGCATGGCTGTCCAAACCATTTTCGTTTTATTACTCCATCCAGTGTAGCAGGGATTCTGAATATTCTTGGGACCTGCTGACAGTCTTTATTTCAAATAATTCATCAGCAGCTCGTCTTCAGTAATGTCTCAAAACTTGGCACCATGGCCAATAGCTTTATCAGTGCTCAGGTAGTGCAGGTAGCTCTAAGTTTTCCACAGAGTTACAATACATCCAGGCACTGTTTGTAGTTGTTCTTAATCAAGTCATAGCCAAGTACCTGGACAGGCACACACTCTCCTGGGTGGAAAACTGGTTGGATGGCCGGGCCCAGAAAGTGGTGGTAAAAGACGTTAAATCCAGCTGGAGGCCAGTTACAAGTGGGGTTCCCCAGGGCTCAGTGCTGGGTCCAGCCTTGTTCAACGTCTTTATCAATGACCTGGATGAAGACATTGAGTGTACCCTTAGCAAGTTTGCAGATGACACTAAGCTGGGTGGAAGTGTTAATCTGCTGGAGGGTGAGTCTCTTCCAACCTGGTGATTCTATGATTCTGTGATTCTAAGTACATTTAATCTTAGTAACCAATTTGAATGCATCTTTAAGTGTATAGTGTCACATATGCTGACTCTTGCCTCCTTGTCACCCAGAGCCTCTGTGCTGCCTGGGAAGCAAGCTGAAGCACAGAATGACTAGCTTGACATTTATCTTATTTCTTTCTTTGCCTCCTTGTGTTCCCTATGTTTCTGTTGTTAAATTCAGTAGATGAGAATTAACTTTTTAGAGTCAAAACACTTACTAATGTTTGCAAATAGTACTTCTGACTTGGGGGGGTAAGGGATTCTGTACCCATGAATTCTTGGTGAATCTACTTGTTTCTTATTGCAAGCTTCATTTGGTGCTCCTGTCTTTTTGCCTGTGTTCTGACTCTCCTGAATGAAAACTCTTTTGCAGTTTCCAGTCAATGCACCAGGGATACAGAGTTTTGAAAACTGAATTAGTGTCTGTGTGTCTTTGTTCCAATATAACATAATCATGAGGCATCAAGGGACTGAATTTGTATCTTTTTTGCTTCTTTTGTGGATTTCCCAGTACTTCTGTTTTATGTGCATTCTGGTACAATTTCTACTGCAGTAGATACAAATTGTAGGTGTGCTGTAAGAAATGATCACATTCCCGTTGAATCTTAAAAGTGTATGACACATAGTGAGAGTTACTGCAAGGAATTAAAGCCAGCAGAAACTGGTATACTAATTATTTGTTACTTAGAGAATTATTAATTTGTAATACTGTAAGGAGTTCTGATTTATATTTTTTTTCCTAAAATAAATGATGTTTTCATTTTTTTATGGTGTAGAAGACTGAAGTAAGCCAATCATGAGCTATGGATGAAGAGAAGATTATGAATAGATGACTATAAGCTGTAGGGTTCATCAGCTTAACAAATTACTAGTCATTAGCAGAGATGGACTGGTTGCTTGTATACATGTTTCTACCATGCTGCACATGTGATGCAGAGCATGTTAACTTAAACAAAGCAGTTCCCTCTGCAAATATTGTGTGTTAACATGGAGTAATTCTGTCGTATATGATCATCTCTATATACCACAGTGTAGAATCAGAGCCTGAAATGAAGCAAAAATGAAACAAAGGGAAAAGAATTGGTGCTGTACTATTCAATCACATTTTCTCACTTAATTCACTATTTTAGAGAACTGAAAGTTGTTATTAAGCACATTTTTCTTTAAATGATGCTGCTGAATTCTTCGATTTTGTTAGTAACTGTGCCACTGCTGAGTAGTGTGCATTCTCCGCAAGACTTATTTCTTCTTCTGTATTATTTTGGAGACTTTCCAACCAGTTATGATCTTAGGCAGATAAGAGAGTTGTCTGTCAATAAATTGTAATTCAGAAATATAAGCATCTCATTTTGTCTCATTTCACAGTAGTTTTAAACTAAATCAGCAGTTAAGAATTTTGTTGTCCTGTACTTCCATGCCCCTCCCCTGCCTTTTTCTACTGCTTCTAGCTATTACTGTGTCCCAGCTATTACTTTCTCTCTCACAGTGTCCTTTGTATGCAAGGATGCAGCAAAATTAGAAAAAAATAAACTTGATGCTTTTAATTGCTCTTTCCTTAAGAGTTTTGATTGTCCTGTAATCTCTTTTTGCTGCTTTAAGGAATTGATATTACATCTGTTGCCATAATCTCAGAGTACCTTAGGATAACTTAATATATTTATGCTCTTGACACTTTGTAATTATGGACTGTACTTTTATTCTCCTGATACAGATGAAAAGCTGAACCAACAAAACAGAGAGAATGTTTGCAGTGAAGCACAGGGTAGAGGGTTTAGATCTATTGGAGACCAGAACTAGCAAGTCCACATGCAGTGCAGTTCGGCACAGGCAGGCTTGTGTTAAGTTGTGCTTGGTTGTGTGTGCATGGCGTTGCCCATGAGCTCAGAAATCCGTGCACTCAGGAATCCTGCCACTCACCTGTCTTATGCTCAGGTGTCTTTCATTGCTCAATTAGCTTGGGCAAAAGCTGCCTAAACATATCTATATTATGGTGTAGATGTGTCCTGCTAAGAGAATTGTACAAAGCTAAACTGAAATTGAATCTGTATCTCTGAAGTCCTTGGCAAGTCTCTTAAGCCAACAGGCCATCTGCTCCATGTCATTCCTTGTGAGAGACTTGATGTAGGCAAGCTACTTTTGAACGTCACATGCTTGTGAAGCACGGTCCACAAGCACAAAAATAATTTCTGATTTAGGATCCATAGATCATCCTTTTATTTGGCTGTGTACTCCAGAGATCTAGCATGTCACTGACTCCCAGAAGTACCTAGAAGAGTGGAAGTTTTCTCATGATGCATAGTATAAACCCCAAAAATCTCTACCACCTGCTAAGTGTCACTAAGAAATCTGAAGTTCTCTTCTTAAGATTGTCATCCAACATATGACAGTTAAGGTGAAGACTGTGCTATGGGATGTCTCTTCTTATGGTGTCCCTTGTAGTATTTTTTATGACTACAAACCAGTTAATAAAATAATTCCGTAGATTATAAATAAATAAAGTAATATTATTTTTAATACTTATAGATTGTAAAGATAAGAAGACAAAAAAGCTTCCTATTGTATGTCTGGCAATAACAATTCTATTCTACCTACTTTCCCTAGCCCCTCAAGCCATATGTTTGTCTTCTACTGTCAGAACAACCTTTGCTCTAGTGGCTTTTTCAGTGTGTGGAATATAAAACCAGCTCTTTGGTAGGATCTTTTTTCCACTGTCAGCATCTGGGAGAATATTTGGTTTATGTCTTGCAACTTTGGGTTTGCGTCTTAGCATAAAATGCAGATAACTAGTGTTATTCTTCATCCTGTTTTCTTATTTTTGTGTTTGTTTAGGGTTTTTTTTTTTTCAGTATTATGTACTCTGCTCATAGAAGTGGTCTGTGGAGGTGGCTGTGATGTATGACCTTGGTGTGTTAAAGCTGTTACCCTAGCAGTTTGGAATAGCATGTTTTTGGGAATTTTAATTCTTTATTTCTACCTTTAGGTAGAAATGGAAGCAGGCACTATTGTTGGATTTTCTCCTTGTTTCCTTTCTTAATCTGTTCTTCCATTTACAAATTAATTGGAATAAATAATTCGGGTGATCTGTGATTTCTTAGATGTTAGTGGTAAGGTTTCTGTTATTCTGCTGTGATCATTTAAATTGATGATGCAAATAAACTTTAACAGGGTTAGAAGTTAAGACTGTTAGGATCACTATGTTTGACTTCTAGTGGTTTGATTTATCTCCCATTCATGAGGCTCAAATGTAAAATCAGATATATTGGATCAGGCCAAAAGTTTGCACATCCTGTCTTTGAATGTAGATGGTAAAGAATGCTTGATAGACACTAAAGGGCTTGAACAAATTCATGGAAATCCTTTGAGTAATTCATCGTACAGCCTTCCTGAATTCTCTGGCAGTAAGTTTATTTGTTTCATTATGTGGTCTGTGAAAGAACACTTCCTTTAAGCCTACTGCTTGATAATTTCAGTAGATGCTGACAGGTATTCTGGAAAGCAGTGAGCTCCTTCCTGCTTGTCATTGTTGATTTTATTTTATTTTATTTTATTTTATTTTATTTTATTTTATTTTATTTTATTTTATTTTATTTTATTTTATTTTATTTTATTTTATTTTATTTTATTTTATTTCTGGTATGTATTTCTCTGGTAATCGGAGAAGTTCTAATTTAAAATGAAGTTAGTGCAAAAGTAGTATTTAGCAGTGCTTAGCATAGCATGTGTTTAGATCATAGAGTAATAAAAAAATTCTACGTTGGCAGGAATGTAGAGAACATCTGGTCTAACCTTCTGTTGATAGCAAGACCTTGGTTAGATTATGTTGAGTACTTAGAGCAAGAGACATTCCACAGTTTCTCGTGGTAATTTATTCTAGTGTTTAATTGCTCTCAATTCATTCAGTTCGTTCTCTGTTTTTCTTCTAGCCACACCAAAACTTGTGCCCATTGTTTGTCTTGGTGGCATTCTGCTGGATAGTCTCCAGTTTCTGTAGCTGGGACAACTGAACCTGAACACAGTAGTTCAAGTGTGGTCTAACAAGAATGCAGTAGTCATATCCCGTGATCTGCTGGATATAGTCTTGCCAATTCAACCTGGTGTAGGATTTGAATGCTTATACTAAGTTTTATGCTGCCCTGTTATGCTGTGGTGTGGCTTCAATGTCAAATTTAGAGCAGCAGCGTGCACAGCATTCCGTGTTGAATTCAGTGAGATGAAGAAGTTTCAATGTGAGGGCAATAAATTTTTTCTTCCTTACTTTTGAGCATTTAAACACATGACAAATGGCTGCAGTTAAACACTTTGATAATTTTACTGGATTTACATTCAAGAGTGGATCTGATTGCCTTTCCTTGTAGTCTCTCCTGAAGTGCACTTCAGCTAAAACGCTTTGCTTCTTTGAGCCATTCAGCAGTTTTTGTGGCCCAACCTGCAACTTCATCACTGTGAGTCATACTTAGTTCTAAACTCCATCCAGCCTGAATGTATAGTTTGGTGCAAGTGCTGACAAGAACAGAAACACTGATCTTCTCCTCCCACTTCTCACAGCAGTGTCAATGTGTGATTGTGTTCTCCAGTAGTCTATCGATTTTATGCATTGCTATGTGTGTTGCGCTGCTTCACAGTATTTATTGGAACTGCTGACTGCTTTTTAAATTTCACAGTGTTTCTATTTTTGGTCTGATCAGGGCTCCTGCAGTTCAGCTAATACTTCTTTTCTCTGTTATGTTTAGTCTCATTAACAGGACCTATGTCTCAGAATCTCAGAATGAGATTTTAGGAGTTGATGATTTTTACCAGGACTAGAGGTTTAATGGTTGCAGGGTTTTGGTTTGGGAGGTTTTTTTGAATAAAATGCTAATTTTTTTTTTCATATATTCTCATGCATGGCATTTTTTCCAATGATACTTCATACTTTACATACATTGGGAGAAGCTGGGGAACAGTTAAAGCTTGAAAACAATATGCCTGTATACTCCAAGAAATAGAGATGTTGCATTTTTTAAATGTTTGATTGAAGTGCAGGCTGCATGAAAATTCTGTGTGTTACCCTGTATCTGTTCTGACATGTGTCCTAGTTTTAGTCCATTTTCAAGTTACTGAATATGTTCTCTTGAGAGGGCTGTATTGCAACCCAACGGTATTTCTTTCAGGATACTTCATCTTGATCTTGCTTGTCCACACAGAAATAGCTGGGATTGAGCATGTTTCCACAAGACACATACTTCTGGAATGTCCAAGAGTGTGTGTTTCTCACTTAAAAGCTTCTGCAGCTGTGTATGAGCAGTAATAAATGGCTGACACGAGTCTCTGTGGACATCTTTAAATGGGTGAAGTGTTCCCATAAAGAATTATGTCTTGGGGATTTTTTTCCCCCCTCCTGATTGGATGCTGTGTTATGAGCCTGACCCAATCCTTAGTGACAGCTTGTCTGTCTGGCTGATTAATGTTGACTCCAGAGAATAGTTCTTTGCTGTCTGATTGATTCATTTTGCCAGTAGAATTCACGTTCCTGTAGTGTGAATAATAAAGTGATTTAAAGAGTTCCCCCCAACCTATTCCAAATGGCATGTTCTGATTGGAGCAAGGCATGCTTTTGGAAAGCTTAAATACTTGCTGTGTATTACATACTGAAGAGCCACTAAATTATATACTTATAAAAATCCAAACTGGAAAGTTAAGGATTAATTTTCTTCTGTGTCGCAAAATTTGACAAATTATCGGAAATTTAACCGATATTTAAATCGTTACTTCTAACTGTCCTGGTTCTTAAGCACTGATTTTGTTTTCTCTTCTTGCTTTCCACCATGGAATGTGTTTCTCATGAAACTATTTCTTTGCAGCATTTCCTACTTTGAGATACGTCTCAAAAGGAGATATGCAGAAGGTGGTAAAAGATTTGTTATTCCTTGTGGCTGTCTTTATTTTGTGTTTCCCTGGTGTTGGTATTTTTTCGTGGTGTCCCACCTTGTTTTGTGGTTCTTTGTGTAACTCTTTCATGGTTGTTGGCCATCCATTTTCTTGCATATTTGGAAATTCTCAGGAGCATGGAAGAACAGATAGCAGTGTGACACAGCAAGAAGATGGGAGAATGGAGCCAGACTAATGGAAAGGAGAAAGAATTTTTTCTTTGTATCTGAATGGTTTCTGTTTCCTTATTATTCATGAACTTTACAAGTCTGATTAGGAGATGCTGATTCTGCATCTACAAAGATTTCTCCAACAAACATACTCAAGAAGGATACGTGTAAACTAATATAAAAGGAGAAAAACAACACTGTTTTAATTCTATGTGGTCTCTTATTTGTAGGAATATATACATAGAAGTATTTTTGTCTTGTAAATCTCTACTGTGTGCATCATAAAGAATTATGACAGCAAATGGGGCAGCCTTGCTGGTACTAATGTATTACCTGCCCTTCTGTGATTAAAAATTTGAGTAACTGAGTGGGGGAAGCAAAAATCCTCATGAGGTTGTGATCAGGTTTCTGAGGAATAACAGCTGCTGGCTTACTTGCTTTCTTTCCCAGCCTCCATCAGAGAAAGCCGAGAGGGTTCATTTTCACTTTTGGGTCACTGCTTTTATAAATCTGATAGCACTGTGCTTGCATGCCCACAGTTCTCTGTTGTAACTTCAGATTTTTGAGCGGATAATTGGTAGATTTTTTTTTTTTCTGTTGGAAGAAGCTCAGCACCTTCCAAAGAACATTCTTCCTGTCCTCATCTTATTGGTAAAAGGTTCCAGAAGCTGTAATCACAGTACCTCTTTAATGATAATCTATGGCTTTTTTTTTTTTTTTTTTTTGCTTCATTGCATCTTGAGAGAGAGGGAGACTTCTTTCATTGTTTCTACTCTGTAGTGTCTCCTGCTTCTCTCTGTTCTTCTGAGACTGCAACCAGATGTGACGTTCAGTTCAGCAGTGGCTCTTTTTGCTGCAGTATCACTGCAGATTTATGTCCGGTGATTGGTGCAATGTATTTTCTGGGCAGTCAGCTTGAGGTTATCTGTGTTATAGGATGTGTTGTAGGCAGCTTTAGCAAGGAAACTGTTCAAACTCAATAACATGAAAAGAAAAAAAAGGCTTATTGAATTATGACTTAGGATTATATAGACTATATAGATGAGATCTGTCTTAGGGCTGGAATGAGTGCAGCAGTGCTGAAACGAAAGAAGGGGTACAGAATGAGAAACATATGCTTGACAGTAAAAACCATGGAAGCACAGAGCTTGCCACTGAGACGTGACAATGTCATCACTGTACTGGATGGACCCTGAATTACCTTTCCTCTGAAAAATTAGGTAACATTTATGCTGTTTGTTTTGCTTAAGCTAAATATCCCATTGCTTTAATATTGTTATAAAAGAAGCCAGAAGAGAATGCAAATATTTTTCATTTTCCAGGGTATTAGAAAAAGACTGAGTATTCTTGGTTATGAAAATGACTAACTTAACTTGGTTTTGAGTTCCTGACAGTAGTTGAGCCCATTAAAATTAGCTTTTTTAGCAGACTGTATTGTTTTCAGTAAAGTTATTGTTTTTAGTAAAATTGTTGCTTTGTAACACTTGTGCAAATATTGGAAAATAAAGTCTTGTATTCTAGTCCTATCTGAGGT
This sequence comes from Coccyzus lansbergi, assembly GCA_033558105.1. Taxonomy (NCBI): domain Eukaryota; kingdom Metazoa; phylum Chordata; class Aves; order Cuculiformes; family Coccyzidae; genus Coccyzus; species Coccyzus lansbergi. The sequence goes on from JAUMJK010000229.1 coordinate 4,167,105, forward strand.
CCACTTTTAGAAGATGATACCTTAAGCATCACTGACTGGGCTTTGCTGCCTCTGAAGTCAGCTCTCTGAAAGAAGAATTGGATAATGGCCAGTTTCCTCCTGCATGCCTGGTACCCTGTTCAGTGACTGGCCAGCTTCTAGCGTCTGAGAATTTGTTATGTTTGTTCTCAACAGCTTGCGACAGAGTTCTTTGTTTCTTGAAAACTGTTATCTTTCCAGCCTCATTGGTGGGAGTAATGTTGCCTTAATTATTCATCTGTGCTAAGAGATATCTGCTGTGGGTATCTATACTATGGATGCTGTATCTGAGAGACTGACCAAAAGCTCCCTTTGTAGGTGCCAGGGAGGCTGTGGTTAAAGATGTTCTAATGTAGGTGCTTCACATCAGATAGATAAACATGGTTACCATACCTCTAAATCATTACTTTGTGGATAGATAAAGAAAAATGAGATGGATCTTAGCTTGAATTTTAATCTAGCATAGCTGTGTTTGAGTGATTAATGACAAGGATGTTTCCACTTGCAGACTTCCTGGGAACATGGACTTGTTTTATAGCGCCTTCTCCCTTTCCACTTTTTTCCCCCTTTCCCCCCTTTTCCCTTCCTTCCAAATGTCTTCGGCATTTGGCAAAAATAGTTCCTGTTAAGTACTGTGACTCCAAGTTAGCTATTTAAGGTATTAATTAGGAAGAGACCTCTAAATGCTGTTTTCAGAGCCTCGTCATTCTATTATGGCAATAGGGGTAGAAAATACATTCGAACTGACATTAGCTTTTATTTAACAGTTCTTATTAAAAGGTAGTGAATTGGGAACACCTGCTTAAATGAGTCCATTATTCTGCTTTCAGATTAGTGTGGTTTTGTAAAAGAGATTCCTGCTTATTCCGGACTGATACACCCATGTGATTCCATGGCAGAAGCATAAAGGGGTCCTTTTATTTGTGACTTCATGGGGAATTTCCACAGTGAGTGCAAGCCAGCAGCATGGGAACACTGCTGTAGCTATGACTGATCTCTAGCCTTTAGGCAGTTTCCTTACAGAGTTTTCTTTTAATAGATGTGTGCACACAAAGATGCCTGGTGATGATGCCTTCCAAATAAGTTTGGGATACATTGGCAGAGGAAAACATGAGAATGTCTTATATTGCAGTTATTTGTGCTGTAGATGAAGGACCTTGTTATTTTTTTCATTTCCTAGGCAAAAACTGGAGATCAAAAGTGAGAAAAGCCCAGGGACCCGAGGGATACTGGATTTTCTTTGGTTATGTGGAGGTTGCTTTCTTCTCCTGCCTTTAATGAGCATAAGTCAAACAAATAAATAAATAAAACCCCAACTAGATAAATAAATGAGTAAACAAATAAAGTCATGACACAGGAGAAGTCTAATACTTTCTCCTATGCTAAGCCTTTTGAAAGGAAAACCGACAAAAAATCCAAGTTGAAGATAGGATCAATGAGCACTGAGACACATTTTTTCTTCAGATTTCAAAGCCCTTTATTAAGGATCACAGGGTGGGAACGTAAGATACAGGGGACTTGATTCTCTTAACCAGGGTTATGCAGCGGTACATGGCAGACCTGAGAGCAGCACTGTGTACTTCTCTTCCCTTCTAGTCAGGTCCCTTGTCTGCTAAAGCTCACCTATCTGCTTTTTTCCTCTTTTATTTTTTGCCGTAGTTGTAATGACATCTGGAGTAGCAAGTAGCTGCAATGAGATGACATTTTGTTAGCTATGTTGCTTCTGGTCTGAGAGCTGTATAAAAGTGACACTTAATAAGCAGTTGGAATCTTACTAGTGTCCAGTTCTTCCAACCCTATGAGACTTGAGTAAAAATTCGTAGCAGTGGAATGCCATAGGGTACATACCTCATGCTTAGGAGAGCTCTGGAGAAAAGAGTTTCTGTAAGTAATTCTGAAATGTTAAGTGACAACAACATTTATAGGTCCCTTTGCTTTATTGCTGTGTGAGACTAATCTGAGTATGTAATTGGATGGGGCTGACCCATAAGTGTCATCTACACTCAAAGCATTCAAGGCATGTATGTGGTCATGTCTACTGACTTTGGTGACTGAGGTAACTTGGAGAGCTTTTCACTTCTCATCCTTTTTAGTTCTTATCTATCTCAGGAGCAGATCTGTGTGTTTCATGGAAATAGTGGCATCATTGAGTCAATGAGAACCCGCACAGTAAAGCTACATCAACTTCTCAAAGAACAGAACTTGCTCATGGCAGCATTACTATTAGTGAAAATGTGACAGAAAGAAATAGCTCAGATTGCCTCTAAACCCCAAAGTTGATATTTCTGGGTTCAGAAGCAGCAGAACACCCCCTCCCCTAAAACTGTATTTGATAACAACAAATCAAATACAACTGATGCAAAAAAAAAAAAGAGATACAATGTAACACTGGACTTCCCACTGCTTTCTGACTTTGCCTTTTGTAGAAGAGACGTGCTTATGGTGTTCAGAACAGAAAATCTATTGGGTTGGTACAATAATAATTGACATTATTGTCACTGTAAAATGCAGTGCTTATTTTGAATTCTGCTTTTATTTGTGTTCACATAGTATACAACCTTAAAGCATGAAATTAGCTCTACTTATTTATGCTAATGGATTTGTTTTGACTGTTTAGTCTTTTTTATTTATTCTGTTTACTCTGTGAAATTAATGGTGGAAAAAAAGGATCCACTTCTTGATCCCATTGTGACAAAAAGTAGATACTGTGCGACAACCCATGATGTTCTCTGCAGTGGCTGGACTGAGGTGATGTACCAAAACACTTCCCTAGCTCAAGCTGCATCAAAAGAAGGTCATGATCACCATTAAGTGGTCAGCAAGTGGAATCATCCACTGCAACTTCTTGAATTCTCTGGTGAAACCATCAGAGCACAGACATATTGCCAGGAAATGCAGCAGGTACTTGCAACATTTAAATCCAGCATTGGTCAGTTGAAAAGGACCAGTTCTTCTCCATGACAGCGTCTGACCACCTGTCTCTACAAATGACTGGCAGAAGCTGGACTAAGTGGGCTACAAAGCTCTACCTCACTCAGCTTTCTCAACAGACCTCTCTCCCAACAGTTAGCATATTTTCAGGCATCTTGACAACATTTTCAAGCCTCTCAACCACTTGCATCAAGAAAATGTTTTCCACAGCCAAACAGTAGCTCAGAATGCCTTCAAAGGATCTGTCAGTTCCAGTATTCCAGAATTCTCTATGCTACCAGAATAAATAGAATGATAAATCCATAGATTCTAAAGGCCTTTATTTAGATTAATAAATTTTGTTCCAAGCTGAGATATACTTTAAAATTGATGGGAAAATTTAGCTTTAAAATTGTTGGTAAAATGATTATTATTTTTGTACCAACCCAATGTTTGCTTGATATAGAAAACAGAGTTTCCTGTAAGAGGGATTATGTGTCATTGCTGCTGCATAAAATAGTCTTGTCTTGATAATTGTAATTTTCTGTCCAGAAGTCAAACTTAGCAGTAGAGAGTAGCTGCTTTTTACTGACTTGCTTATGGGTCACAAATACTGAGACCAGTTGTTACAGTTGGGTTTTTGCTGGGCTCTTGGGAAGTTTGAAGGAAGTGAAAAACTGATAAGTGAACTGCAAAGAAAAGCCTAAAACTAACTTAAGCCCTGGCATATAGTATGTACCTGCAAGCCAAGAAATTTATGCTGCAAGGAGGCTTTAACTTCTGTTATTCTGTCTGTCTGTGTGAGTCAGGATACCACTCAGCAACTAAGGTTCTGCTTGCTGAGATTCTGAATGAAAAGACAATAAAAAGTGATTCCAGCAGCTAAGAGTTTGTGATCTGAAATTAACATTACTTCTCCATATATTTATAGATGATAAGCTGGAATGTAAAGTTAGAGAGTCATTTATTAAAGAGCTGAAAATTGAATGCATATCTCTAGAGACTTGGTTAAAAGTCTTGACTGCAATACTGTTCTTCCTTTAGGAACTTTAGATGATGGTAGTCTTCTTAAGGTGGTAGAGATATTTAAGTCAGTATTTCTGTGAACGTTTCCAATATTCTAACAATGTCTCCATTCTGAAGTGACACTGAATCCAGAATGGTCTGAAAACTGCAGAATGTAAATGATTCTTGTGAAAGGTGATTTATCTCTGTGTCGTCCATTTGCCTTTTCCAGCTGGAGAGGAGGAGAGGAATTGCAGGAAGGGGGAAGCAGTAAATCTGTGCCTTTATAAATCCAGAGTCCTGCTAATGTCTCTCTAGTTTGTGATTCTTGTGTTCCAAAAATAATTAAGCAGTTGATTGTAATGTGGTGAGAGATCTTGAAATGAGAAAAGTGATTGAAAGATGAAGGGAATGTGAATCACTCTGAATCCTACCAGAAGACAAATGAACTTAATATGCTGAGCACTAGGGTCAATCTTGACCCCAAGCCTTAGTTCCTCCAGCCTTTGTGAGTGGTCTCTCTGACTTTTTTTGGGGGATCTGCAATCCAGCCCTTCCCACAATCCCAGTGTAGAAATCTACTGTATTTTTAATAGCTGTGATGTCCTTATGAAAGGAAGTGTCCATTTGCTTGCATTCCAGTAATGGGGGTTGTCCAAGCTGACTACAGTCTTCATGGTGTAGCCTTGCATTTTCTTTAGTCTTGCCACTTCAAAAAACATGTTGTTTGAGGTTCTTATGCCTAGGTGGTGGATGTACCTTGCCACTTTCCCCTGCAAGAGATTGTATGCCATTGATGTCATTGGAAAGAAGTCTTGAAAAGTCACAAATAGTACTTTTCAAAGCAAGTGCACTAAGTTTTGTGTAGAGATATTGTAACACGTGGCTGATAAACTCAGAGATATTGTAACATGAGACTGTCATGTACACATGGCCTTCTAAAGGTAAGAAGATTGAAATGAAGAGTGAATGCCAAGCAGACGTTTTGGCTAGAAATGGTAGATAGCCATAATTTTAATGAAGTATTTGTTAGCATTGTTGTTAGTATTTTTATTAAATAAAATGAAACAATCCAATTATTTTAACAATGGCTGCAAATAGCTACATGTGTGTTTGTGAGAGAATTAGATATGATTCTACGTACAGTGGTATAATAAGATGCTGCTCTAAGTGAAATTGTCCAATTTTTACTTGCATTCCTAGTAATATGGGAGAGATGTAAGGTAAAACTTACCTTCAACTGTTGCACTTCCTTGCTGAAGTTAGCAGCATTCCTTTGAGAATACTGACAGTTCGTGCCTAGTGTCATGCTACATAGAAGCTCTTCTCCACTTCTCTGCCTCTGGTTAATGAGCACATGCAGTTAGTCTGTTCCCTGAAAAGCCCATGACTGTGCCCAGTCTTGACCTCCGTTACTCTTTCAAGCCATGCATGAGGGTAAGTCATGCTTAGGCACTCTATTCCTGGTTGAGCTTTTGCTTTTCAGAGCAGTTTTCTCTTAAAATTGTTTCTTAGTGGGCAAGATTTTTTTTAGCGTATTAATGTAAACTGTTTTTGATCAGACTAATAATGTGTTAGGAATCTATTGTATTCTTATTTGCCAAATGCCTTTGGCGATACTTATTTGCTAACTTGAATTGGAACTATTGTACAAAGACCTTTCTTGACAGACCCAATACCTGTTGTTACTGAAGAAAATTAAAGAAAACTTCTAAGAATCTCAGCAATTAAGTGGTGTTGTACCAGGAGGAGAAAACTTTCCTTCATGGCCCCTAATCTCAGTACTTGCTGAAGCTAGATATTTGATTGCCCGTATCTTAGGATACAGAGCTGCACATTAATATATTTCATACTCTTTTCCAAGGGAAAGTATGGCTTTTTAATTTCCAGTCCGTATATTTTGTTCAATCTTCTTATTGCTGAAAGTGCATTACATACTCTAGAGAGAAGGTAGTTTGTCAGGAAGATGAGGTTGTGACTAGTGAAGAATTAGGTTATCTTTACATTATGAAACCACAGTGTCAAAATTAGGTCACCATTTCCTTTAATGTCTTCATGTAACTGGCTGAGAAATGTATGGAAAATTGAGGTAGCAAAGAATATATTTTTGATGAACCAAGGAAGAGCACTTGGTTTTTTTGGATTAATTCTGGTCCAGTGCACTGCTAAGGGATGCAGTGTTGCTTAATGTAACTCAGGTGGATCAATAAAGGTACTTTTCTCAAATCTATTTTAAAATGATGCAGACATAGTGTTTGTGAGCCACCTAGCAGACTATGGGTTTGCTTCCTTTGGTTGATGGGCAAAACAGCCTTTCTGGCCATTTTTCAGAAGTGTTGGACTGCTAATCCTGACATCGTAGCCAAGGACAGCTTGGGTAATTATGCATGGCTGTCTTAAATTTCACGTGGTATCCAAGTGGATGGACTATTTTTCAATTCATGTCCCAAACTGTGATATATGTGATATCACAGATATTTTGTTTGCTGCACCTTATGCTGATCGTGTGGATCTTTTAAAAAGAAAGCTCTTAAACATGAATGTTAGCAGGGTCTGACTGTTACTTTTTACTGTAAACAAAGGGAGCAAAGGGGAAGTTACATTTGGAAGGCAAGTGGTTGGGTTGTTGTAATAACAGGGATTGGGATGAAGTTAGAAGTGAAAGAAGCTTCTTGTAGTAATTTACAGCTAGACAGTTTATAAAACTATGTCTGTCCATTGACTGATGATGCTCAGCACTTTGTATTTTCAGTGGGAGTTGAGTGATGACTCATCACTTTGCTGTCTTATATTCAAGCTGATCTACTTATTGAGATCACCAAAAGGGACACTCAGAGTGAGGGAGCTAATACAAAACCCGAATTAACTAGAAACAGTAGAATTGTTCCTGCTCGTATTAGCGAGGATCGAGTTTCAGCAGTGGAGGAGACAGCAAAACAATATACTCTAAATCAGATTTTATCAAGTAACTGCAGCACTCTCTTTAAATAATTCCTAATTCTTGTTAATTATTCTGTGATTTGAAATTACTGTGCTGGTTTCATGTGAAGGCTTTGGCAGCAACAGTTCTGCCTCCTTGTGCATTAGAACAGTGCTTAGCCTATCATGGGTGCTACTGCACACAACCAAAAAGTATTGCCAGTAAAGCAGAAATTATTTTCTCCTCCCTACACAGCAAATATTCTTAGAGAAGCCTAGCATAGCCCAGTTTTGATTTTTAAACAAGCCATCACATGTGCTGTGTTGCTTTTGAAATCTGATTCACAAAAAGAGCAAATGCATAGTCAGCACTTTCGATGCTGGCTAACAGAGTGCTAGAAAATAGATGTATAGGAAGCAGAATACCAGTGATGTATAGAATAATGTATAGAGATAAGTGTATACATCTATACATGTAGATATATGTATAGATTTATAGAGAATAGAGATGTATAAAATAGAGAATACCAAAAGGTACCAGATGCTGCACTCATCATGTTAGCAGGATCTTAGAATCACCAGCTTGGCAAAGACCTTTTGGATCATTGAGTCCAACCATTCCTATCTGCCACTAAACCGTTTCCTGGAGCAACTAAACAATTTCCCAGAGCATTTAATCTTGAGATGAAAGTCTGAACATTTTTATGGAGTTTTATCTTCAGCTATATTGTGAATTGCTTTAACTGCTATTTCTGATTGTGTGCACCTTTGAGTATACCTGGATTTAACAGGGAGATAAAATTTGTTGCAAGTCACAGTTGCTCACTGTATACTTTCCTAGATAACATTTCTCTTCCTTTCTCTGCAAGACTTTCACTTTCTGTTCTTTGGAAAGAATTCAGTTGTCTGGTACCTAAAGCATGTGCTTCATGATAGCTTCTTTGTAGCTCTGAAATATTTAAGATCAGCCACTGTCTGGGATTTAATTGCCTGACTAGAAGCAGGCTGCTGGGTAATTAGGTCCCAGCTGCAGAAGAGAGCAGGCTAGCATACTTGAGGGGGATTGCTGAATCCAACACCTGGAAGTTATGGGGTACAACTATATTAAAAGCCAAGCATGTTGTATGTTAGAGTAGTGGGCTCTGGAAAACTGCTGCTACTCTGTTATTTTCTATGCTTCCACTTGTGTGCTGGGTCCCAGCCTCTGTCTGTTTCCCCTCATGTGCCCAACTCTGTGCTTCTGTGTCTGTAGTGCTTTGATAAAGTCAAAAGCTGCAATTTTGCTGCTTGTAGGGTTGTGAAACTTGATCACTGGCTGTTCTGCAACAAGCTGTGTTTCATGCAAGAGGTAGTGAAGCAGAGAAGAAATTAACTTTCTCCTAAGCATTGTAGGACTGAATTTTAATGGAATTTGCTCTCATTCATACTCATTTATGGCTGCTGTGATACATACCCAGAGACGGTATGTATTTCCAATCTGATGGATTTGTAAGAACTGTTGTGTAACCCCTCCTTGTATGTGATATATGCAGAGAGAGCAGTCAAAGACACACATGTGCCAGAATTCAGGAGCATTTACTGGTATTTAAACAGCTTTAGAGGAAGAAAAGCTTTTAGGCAATTTCAGAAATAGTTGACATAAGAACTGACTTGAATCAGACTTTCATCTGTCTCAGGTGCTGTGTGCTAGAGTATGGAAAATGTTTTGAGTGGCATGCTCTTGCGGTGAAGGGGCTGATCTACTTCTTCTGCCTGCTTGCAATGTTAATTCCTTTCTTTTGTTCTGTGTTGGAGCCTTCAGTGTCTGTACAAAGTTAACTGTCTGCTGCCCTTAGCATAAGCAGGGTTTTGGCTGAAGCGGTTTCAGCTCTGTCAGGCAAGCATCCTACGCCTGTACGTCTCACCCTGATGGTGTTCAAGAGAGAACTTGAGGTCATCTCTGTGTTTGTTCATCCCCTGATAGTGCTGACTAGATGTTAGAAAAGCTGCCAGTTGCTGTTGGCAGCATGGGGACTGGGATGGGCTGGCAGGTCCTTTACTGTTAGCTGGTACACTAGTTTTTTGGTCTGTTTCAAACTGTTGACCTAGATAAGGTGAAATATGGAATGTTTCCTAGGAAAATTTTGGAAAGCATCCTGTTTAGACAAAATGTTTTTCATTAGCTGGTTATATAGTGTCAGTATATATGCAGTTTGTTCCCCTCTGACTGTGTGAGTGATACCTGTGAAAATACATGTATTGCTTTGCTATTCCATCTGCTTTTGCTTCTAGGACATTGTCTGATATCTCAGTCCTTTCCCTGGTATGTCAGAATTTCTAGAAGCAGTGAAATTTGGGAAGTCTTGAATAGTATGCAACTTCTGCCATGGAATGAGTTGCCTGTTGTTCCCCAAATAAGTTGAAATTTCAACATGATCTTCAAAATTGATGTCCAGTCTCTTTCTCTAGTACTGAATTTTATTTCAAGTTTGAATTGTATTGGAAGAGGTCAGGAATAATTTGGGTGGGGCTTGGCTATACCGTTACTGAGTTCTTGCTGAAGATCTTTGGGATAATGTTATAGGAGACATTTTAGTTTCATTTTTTCCTGTTTCCCTTTCTGAAAAATGGAGAAAACTTTATTTTCCTTTGCTTTCTTGCCTGTCTAGTTGTGGAGTATCTAGCATACAGCCCATGGGTTGGATATCACCTAGAGAACCAGTCTGCCTGGTCTTCCAGCTTCTGTCTCTAGTATCATGCAGGGAAGCACAACGCAGAATCTATAGTGTGCCAGGCAAAAATGATTACTATTCCTTTCAAAGACATAATTTTCATTTTGTACTGCTATGTTAGTTAAAAGGAGAGAAAGGCAAGTAATGAGGGATAAAATTGTCAGTAAGCTATAGTTGATAATAGTTACTGATAATTCTAATAGAGATACATGTCTGGAAATATGAAGGGGCAAATAGTAAACGCACTTGCAGCAAGTTGTGCAGGGCTGTTAAAAAATCCTGAAAGCAAATAAGAATTGTGTGAAAACATGGTACATGAATGCAGGTGTTCTGAATGGAATTTGGCCTCATTTCTTCCTGCTGTACTTCAGGCATTTGTGAGGCAATAATTGAAAGGCCAGTGAATCAGCAAAAGAATTCCTGCTTTTTAGTTACAATTTGTTTATTATTAAAAAAAGTTAAGCAGTTTAAATAGGAAACTCGTCAGGAATTTTTTGATTGATTCTCTTTGAAAGATGCCGTCAGGCTTGTTTTATGTTCTTGGGTTATTTGGTTCTGTTACCAGTGCGCGGAGGCTTGAGAGACGCATCTGTTCCTGAAGCATCTGTTTTGCCAATGCTGACACCATCTCTGTGCTTAGAAGTCCATCATATACTCTACATTTTTTCTGTCTTCTTGCCCTCCTTCCATTGTTCAACTAGCCTGAGACTAGTGCTGCAGAACATTAGAAAAGAGTTACTGAGTGAATTTAACATCTTTTAATGAGGAGTGGAGGATCAGTGGAGTGCACTAGGCTTGCAGCATGCAGATTAGGTTAGTTAACATTAGTTAATCAGGGTAATTTTATTGTGAGGAGTTGCACTTGGTAACATTGAAAAACTAGGCTTAAGTTGTGCAATTGGGAGAGCAGACTGCACAGAAAGCTGCACAGTGCTGTATATTCCCTCTGTGTCATTACTTATTTAAAAAGCTACTTTTATATCTGTGTGCTGTCTCTTTTTGAAAAATGGTGGTTGTGTAATGAGTGATGTATTGGAAGGGTTGATTCATCAGGACCTGCCATTGGAACCACTGAGTTTTAATATTGTTTACTGCCTCTTATCCTACAATGTGAGTAGGATTGTGTTATGTAGCTTAACAGCCTGCTCCCTGCAGCCTCTCTGTGCAGATGTGAACTCACCTTGCTGCTCCTGTGCCAGCTGTGTACGCTCTTCATGGGTTCAGTGCAGAATCCTGCTTCAAATGGCCTACTGGCTCCCTCCTCACAGGGAATGGACATCCCACTGCTGCTATATTTGCTAAAATGAATAAATGGTTAGTTTGTATGGTGTCTATTGTACACTAAGGTTTTCACCAGAGTCCCAGCAATTAGGAACCACTTCCCTGCAAAAAGTTTCTCAGCTATTCATGCTTCTTCCCTGAGCTTTTGTCAAGTCTTGTTTTTACTGAGGTACTTTAAGGTGCTCAGGGGAGGGATTTTATAAGACCTGAGCGAGACCTGCCTTCCCACTCCTGCCCATGCCAATTCTGTCTGCCTTGCAGGGGAAGTCAGATACCTCGCTCATTTGAAAATGAATTTTATAATAAATTGTGTTACATTCATTCTTAACTGGCTAGAATAGGGAACTATGAAGTGAATCACAAGACCTTTGTTCCAGGGTCTGCTGTTGACTTTCTGTGACATTTTAGCAGATTGTGTACTGTATTCAGATTTCCTTTTCTTTCTGAGAAGGCACACTGGTACCTGTGTCATGCAGGTACTGAGACCTAATTGTTTAAATATACTGTTGCTGAAGGACTATCAAAGTTGCAATGCTAAAATGACTTCTATTTGAATTCCTGGTGCACGAGTTTAAAATGAAAAGTCTTCTCAATGTTAAATGGTTAACAGCTGAGAAGATGAAGCAAGGAAATTTTATGCAGAGTAATTGTTGGCTTCTCCCCAAACTGGGGTCATCCCTATGGCTTTTTGTCATGATGATATCTGTCAGTCATTTAGTTAACAACATGTGACCTTATTAAAAAAGAAAAAATTTTTGTGTGTTGGAGAGGAGAAAGGATCTTGGGCAAAATCAGATGAAGTTTGCAGTTGTATTGATTTCTGGAGCTCAGAAGTATTTACTGTATTTTGGTTTATGGTTAAATATGAAACTGATTATTGGTGTCAATCTGTTCCTTTCTTTTTAGAGTCTGTTTCCAACGTTTTACTGTCAGGTCTGTAAATACAGTGTCTGAATAATGAACTTTCTCAGCTCAGACCCACAAAATTAAATAATCTAAATTGCTTTCTTCTGCAGCAATATTCTCCTTCAAATATAGTGATTATAAGGACATACAAATACTCCTTGGGTAGTTTACTAATGCCTTTTAGAGTGCCATAATAAGTAGTGCTAGTTTTTACTTGGTATGTGCATTTCAAGTCCTACTTAATTGGAACTACATAAAATTGTATACACGTAAAATCAGTTTCAGTGTTTCTCATATCAGACATGATAATTAATGGTTTTGTGTGCCACGTATACTGAGATATAAATATATCTTACATAAATGCAGTCCTTTTATCTGTGTATCATTGTCCTCTGAGTTTACGGCTTGTCCTTAGGTGTACAGACTGTAGATTTGGGGTGGGGGTTGGGAGAGAATATTAATCTGTATCACAAGAAAACTTTCATTGATTGCATAATCAGTGTAAAATAATCAGATATAAAATGATGACCAAACTCTAATTAATTAAAAGCAAACTAATAGACTGACAATAAATGACTTAAAAGGTAGTGCTTCTGATTTGTGTTAGAAGTGTGGCGTAATCACACAGAGTTACAGAATGGCTATGATATTATTATAGACTGAGACCAAAAAAGTATTGAATGCCTCTGCTTTTTCATCATCCCTGTCATGTGATCATCTTCAATAAGTATTGGTCCAGTGCTTTCCGTAGACCTCCTGTTGCTATTGACATACTTTAAAAACTTCTAAAAAAATTGTTTCTTATTTGTAGAGTTGTCTGGTTGATGGGTTGGCAGGGTGTGAAATTTGTCTTTTATAAATCTTCACATTTACTTCAGCTGCAGGTTAGAGGAAACTCAGAATTACTCCAACAGGCATTATTTTTTAATTGAAGCTAAATAAAATCTTAATGGTTTATGGAAGTTTTCAGATAAATTGTATTTGTTTAATGTTATCATCATCATTTATTCCACCATCAGAATGGAAGGGGCTCAGCCCCTTGTGCTATGTGTATTTCACTCTTTACTTCTCCCTAAAATATTCCTTGTCTTTGTAATTTAGTAAACGTAAAGCATTTTTTAGGTACTATGCTGTATGTCAGCATTGCTTTCACAATTGTTAGACCCCAGAATACTTTGTCCAAAAAGGATTTCTAGGGTATTAGCCTGTCTTTGTATGTTCAACATGACTAAAGGAATACTAGAAGAATGTATGTTAGAACTACTTTAATTTTGAAATCTAATTTGTTAAATGTTATGACAGGGGATGAATACATTAAACTGATAAAATTAATTCTGCAAATATGACTTCTTAAAATAAGATGAAATCTCTCTTACTGAGTGTGATGGATCAAAGTACAGTTTACTCTGATCTTCCTCCTAGCTACATAAGCAAATACAGCAGTGCTGTATGTGCAGCACAAGTGAGTTTCTGTCTGCTCTGTAAATACTATTTTATGGTGTGGTTTTGAGATGATATACTGAAGCTCTTCGGAAGGTAGGTGTTGAATTATTTCAGTTTTATTTTGTTCTGGTTTATGTTTTACTACACATTGGTTTTGATTCTCAGATATGAAAGAAGTAGAGGTAGCGTGAATGTCTGTAGTTTTTACTGCTTGCCTTGAAATTGGATTCCATCCAGCTGGTTGTAGTTCACACAGCCAGCTGTTGCAGTTGTGCTGAAGCGTATAACTATTGCCATCTGTGATAGCTATGAATTTTGCAAAAATCTTTTTAATTGTGTTTATGAACTGTATATGTTTTCTTTGCAGGTTGGATTTCCAACCCTGAGAAAATAATTAGCTATAAAAGTTACAGGTTCCATATGAATGTGTCCTGGTTTTTGGCTGGGATAGCATTAATTTTCTTCCCAGTAGTTGCTGTGGGTTTTTTTGTTTTAGTATGTGAATAATATTGGTGATACATATTGTTTTGATTGTTGCCAGGTAATGTTTATGTCTGAATGGGAGAAAATGTATTTTCTTCTCAGCAGCTGCTATTTTTTTAGATTTAGTGTGAGAAGAATATTGATAATACACTTATGTTTTTAGTTGTTGCTAAGGGATCAAGGATTTTGTAGTTTTCCATGTTTTCCTGGCATACAGCTGCAGAGCCAGGACAGCTGACCCAAACTCGCTAACATCACATCGTATCGCATCATTTTCAGTATAAAAATGTGAATTTGGCTGAGAAGGGGATAGGCAATCTGCGTTCTATGTTCAGTGTTCCTCTCGCTGCTATTGCTGTGCTTGCTGCTGTTGCTATTCCTGCTGCAATATCTGCACTCACTGCTGTGGCTGTGCTGGTTGAAACTGCTGCTCAAGGCAGGCTAGTCACCAGGCAGTGAGCGATTGTGTTTCAATATAATCACAACAATGATGTTAATAATGAAGAATAATTGTTATTAATATTTCTTCTATTGCTCTATTAGAACTGGTTTTATCTCAACCCATGAGTTTTCATTTTCTTTTTCCAACCCACCTCTCCATCCCACTCAGAATGCATATTTACCTGCTGGCTACGGGCTAAGCTGTGACGAGACCTCTTATTCCACTTTATAGCTCCACTAAGTTGTCATTTGAGCTTTTTTTTTCCAGCTTCCTTTTTTATTTTTTTTTAGCTTTTAGTACTATAGAATGGTGATAGAAAAGACTGTGGAGAGAGAAGTGTTTTAGATGTATTCATATACCATCATAAAGGAAAACTTTTTATTTTTTGTATTTGTGGCAGATGACAATATGCAATAGCTTTCTAGATGTTTTCCCCCTTTGCTCTTACCAGAATGGGAAGTTCTCATGTAATGTCGTCTGTATAGGAGATACCTTGTTCATAGAGATAAGATTTCAGATTATGTCTTTGTTGTTGTAGGTGTGGGGTTTTTTTTAATAGTTAATGTATCATTTCCAATGAAATGTCAATATAGGAAAAAAATTAAAAACTGCTGCCTCTAAAAAAGTGGCTTCTAGTATGCATTATCATTTGGAAAATACAGAATAACTCAGTAGATTTTGGCAAGAGAACCTTAAATATAACTGCGGAAATTAAATAGGACTTCCCATTGTACAGATTTGTGCAATTACAGTGACAAAATAAGGTTATCATAGTACAAAAAATTTCTAGAGATTATGCAGTAGCTATAGAGGTGACTCCAAATAGACACAGCTCTGCTGAGGGTGTTACTCCTTTTCTTTTCAGTAACATTGCCTATTACTGAAGTAAGTGCTGCAAAAATAATTAGTGTTATATGACATAAGTGAAGTTTGCTTTCTGTATTAATGGTTAGCTTTTTATGACAAAATTAAATTGAAGTGATAGCGTAGAAACAAATCCACCTTGTTTGTCTGAAAATGTCATATGTTTTAGTCATCCACTTTGTGATGCCTTTAAAATGATATTATTTATGAATTTGTGGAGTGGAATGAAACATTTTTAAATCTTCCACTATTAAATATAGGAATTTTCACACTGATTTTCCTTACAGTAATTATTTCTTGAACTTATTGTGGCAGTAAGTTTCAACTTTAGTATCCCAAAGTATTTCCATGAAAGTTAACGTGAATAATCATCTGCTTCTTTCCAGAATAAGCATAAGATTCTGGTTAGAGGAAACACAATGGATGGAATCAAAAGGGTGGTGGGGGAACAGTATAGCTCAGGTCTGATTTGGCTTCTTTTCAAAACTTGCATTTTTGGGAGGAGCCGTTACTGCTTTGCCCTACAGAGAATATAAAATGTAAGAGAAAATATCTCTCTGTGATATGTCACACTTCAGAATTAAATTATTTTGGTAATTCAGTATGCGTGTAGAATTCCATTTCAGCTTTAGTAGTACAAGGTGGTTGAATTTCATCCTTGCTGAACAGTGACAATGTCTATGTTCCGGTTATCTACCAGAGCAGCTGTTGTGCCATGTTTGCCTAACTCCACTGAGGATGTAATTGAAGAAAAGTCACCTTCACTTTGGCAATCACGTGGGTATGTTCAGTCACTCTCAGAAGGAACTCCACATCTGTGATGAGGGACACAAGGGAGGGATGATGCCACTACAATCCACCTTTCTGTGTAGGGTTGAGTAGTTAACTCCTTAATGGTGATCCCTTTCCTTGACCTGGCACTTGGGATCTTCTCTGCTCTGTCTGAGAACAGTTGACTGCTCATATTTCTGTGTACTGGCTTTGTAAAAGGCAAGCAGTTTCATTCTCTCATATGCAAACCAGTCACATAATGTGCGTCCAGGAGATAGGCAAGTGGGGCAACATGTTTGTAGTGTAGTGTTCAAGAAGGGAAGTGAAAAAAGTTGTCTACCACAGAGCAGTGAGAAACAGACTGATGGGGTAGTAGGAGGACTGTAAGAGAGAAACAGAAAACTCGGGTTTTTGAAAAGGAAAGAGGAGAGAAAATACAAAAGAGGAAGAGAAGCGGGTTGGGGAGAGGCTGAGAACATGGAGAATGGAAGGGATCAGCATCTTCCTTTTCCCGTTGTTTTCTTGAGGCTGCTTCTCCTTTAAATAATTGAGATATCAGACAGCTTGCATTCATCTGGCATGCCTTTAGGTTAAACTTTCTAACTGGAAACATCGAACACATCACTTTTCCTCTTAAAAAAGCTTAATAAGAAAGCATACCCCACCATGCACTGTAGCAGCATCCAGCATACTCACTGCTAGGTTCAGTGGCTTAAATACGCTATTTTCATTTCAGCCTCCAGCTGTCTTTGTACTTGAAAAGCTAGGAAGGGAGGAGTGACTGCTGGGTTGTGACTGAGATTAGCCTCACAGCTCTGGTGTCTAATGGCTCTGCTCCAAGCCCCCAGACTACCATTTTGTCTGCTGGCCTTCTTTCCATATACTGTGAGCTCTGGCACTTCCAAAAGGTGTGTGATTTTCAGTGATCTATTTCTCTTATCTGTACCCTTATCTGTGTGCTGTTATCTGTAGTTAACAGTTTTGTCAAAGCTTGGTATGCTTACTGCCTGAAGTAGCCAGGCTTGGTTGTTCTTTACTTGTGTCAAGACCATTGAAGCTTGAGAGAAGAGCTTTGTCTATTCGCAATCTTGAGCTTGGAGGAAGATGTGCTTGGATATTAACCATCTCTCTTGGGCCTCTCTTTTTTCTAGAGCCCTAACTCAGGATAATGGGTAGTAATGGATGATAACGTTGTAACCTTAACAGCTGTTAAAAAGGCTTACCTGCAGTCACTGGTACCTGTATCTCCACTGCTTTGCAGTGAACAATCAAAGCCCTGGCAAAACATGGTGCCTGGTCTCTGATTATTGGACAACATTATAACCCTGGAAAGACGGGAAGCTTTTGGTGAAGGAATGCTTCAGCAGTGTTTTACCACTGTGCCTCTTAAATGGGGCTGCCATGCAGGTGACCTTGTTCCAACAGTGGATGTAGAAGAGAAGCTGGAATATCAGAGTCAGCTGATAGCTTTTCACATTCGACAGCGAGGCCACAAATCCAGTAAAACATCAGCACTAACCTCAAGACCATCAGAAATGGGCTTTGGGAAGTGAAAGACAATACTGGCTGTTTAGAGGTTGAAAGGTGCTTTTTCCTCTGGCCCTCTTCCCCTTTTTGAATGACCAGTGCCCACCATGCTGACAAAAGGGTGAGACACTTTATGGGGTTAGGAGGTAGAAGGCAGTGTGGTGCAGCCTTCTGCATTGTGTCTTTCTCCACTCCGGTGACCAGAGCAGGCTGTGGGATTAGGGATGAGTTTGGCTGCTTTGCTTGGAAAGATGTGTTGGGTAGGCATTTGAATTCTGTCTGAAAAGTATCTTTGCTGTGAAGCAAGGGCTATACAATGAAGATACAGTGTGACCAAAAGACCAAGCACTCCCAGTACTTTGGGTTTATTGCAATTCTTGATCCTTAGCTTAGCGTTTGCTTGTTGGGTGGTTTTGGGGTTTTTTTTTGTCTTGTTGTTTATTGAAAAATTCCACTGTCGTTCTAACAAAAAACCCCACATCTCAAAATGTGCCCAGCATTGAAGTTCAACTATTAATTGATGATCCTCAATTCCACCACCCACCCCCCCCCAAACACTGTGCAGAATGTCACAATTCCCTCACCTTTAGGTCACCAAGTTCATCATGGCTCTGCAGTTTTCCAGCATGCATTGTCTACCATTTCTTTAATTGAAATTGCTGTTAATTCCATTTTCTTCATCTCCATAGGACAAAACGCATCTTAAATCTAACTTCCCCACAGCTGCCTGATCAAACTGGATTCTTAATTCTGTTTCTTTTGACTAATGAGTAAATTAGATTTTGCTTTCTCTTTTTTTTTTAAGTTAGACTTCCATGATCTGAGTAAACTGTGTGAACTGTGTGTATATCCTCTCTTCTTTCTAAATTTGTTGTGTTATTGTAACCTTGCATTCACTGGCATCACTCATCACAAAGCATGAAGTTAGTGTAATTTAAAGAAAGAGAGACTTGCTTAACGCAAAAGAAATAAAAAATATGGATTTCTTAGTGCAGGGGTTTTACCATTTTTCATTAAGCTAAGTGAAACGTGAAGACCAGAAAGTAAATAATACATAAGTAGTTAGGAAAAGTTTGGGGAGAGCAAATAAATAAGCAAATACGTAAGTAAATAAATAAATAAAGTAACTCTCTGTGCATCAGCTGAGATTGCTCTACCACCCTGCCATTTTCCATTTTGGGAAGATTATTATCTTGACATTCAAATTCAGTATTCAATTTACTGCCCAGTCTGACCGATGAGATCTGTCCATGTGGAACAGCTGCCAAGGCAGTTAACCCCTGTTCTGGTTTTGTGCATTAGGAAGGAATAATCACTGTGAATCGCCTCTCATTTGTCTCTATTGTAGTTCGCTTTAATTCATTTCTACCCTTTCATTCAATCTGTCAGTTTTATTACTAGATTGAATGTTAAGCCTAAGCTCCTTGGCATTATCTGATTTTTGAAGATATGTTTTTGTGAGATGTGTGTAATTTTTTAAATTAATGATGAAATCTCTCTTTTCTTTAATAAAAAAAAAATCTGCTCTGAGATTGAGTGCATGTACACTGTTCCTACCACAGAGCTTCATCTTACTTTTTCTGCAGCATAATTTTTCTGGTTTTTTTTCTCACTCTGTGTCATGCAAGTTTAGAATTCAGAAAGAAACTTGTTTCTTTTTAAAAGTTTATAGCTCAGAAAAACAAAATTCTTAATTAGTAGCACATGGTACATTAGCACAGAGTGGTATTTTTGAGTATTACGTTTTGAAATATATATTGCTATGTGGTATTTCTCACTTTGGTTGGCTTAACCTCTCCATAGATGCCATAAACATAATTTATCCATATCTAATTTCAATTATTAATGAAGCTGAGTCCGGCATTGCCTTATTGGAGTAAAGGACTAAGAAAGACAGAGAAAAAGCTTGTTCAGCATATGCTTCTCTGGTGTAGGACAGGTTTCGTTTTGCTGGCATTTCACCTCCGAGTGCAGTGCAGGGATCAGAGGGAGAGAGACTCAGCTTCCAGGGTTCATTGCAGTGGTTTATGTCACCCACTGAATATAGAACAGAATTCTGCCAAGAGACACAGTAATTCCTATGCGAAAATAGATGCTGTGCTCTGCTGTCAAGCCAGCAGCTGTCTGCTTTGATATATGGAATTCATTGGGGAGCCAATCACATGACCTTGATATAAAACCATTCAATTCCTTGTAAAAATTCTTTGTGCTTTCAGTGAGTGGCACCAAATGAAGTGAAGCAGCTTTACTTTGTGAAAAGAGCAGGAAATAATCAGTGATACCGTTTTGATATGGTGTAACCTATTAATTGGACTTCTGATTTGATTTTTTGAACTGCTGACCTGTAAAAACTAATAGTGATCACTATGCTCAAAAAAAGAAATCTTTGTCTTTTTTGGAGTGGTGAATATTAGAGGTTATTGACTTTGCAGCTATGGTTGACTGAGAATGTGTTATAATCAGATGATTTGTTGATCTTTGTGTTATGCCATCTAATGCTTGGGCTTTATCTGTACTGGTAACAGGATGGGTGAAAGATTCTCACTTCCTAGCTAGAGGGAGAATCCTGCTTCTTTTTAAAGATACTTCTGGCATTGAAAGAGAAAGCTTTGCTGTGTTCCTTGCTTCAAAGAGAAGGAACAAGTTTGAAGAGTCTGAAAAAACTTCTACTCCTTGTCTTAGAAATGAGTTGAACAGAGACATTCCATAATTTGAATAAATAACACTGTAAAAGAATGCAAAATAGTGAAACCTGACTGAGAAGGGAATCTGTAGTTTCTCTTCATCTTGTCCCACAGCATGTGGCAAATTCATATGCAGAACACTTGAAACCCCAAAGGTTCCCAAATGCTGTGGAACTCAGTGCTATAAGACAATATCAATGTCAAAGGATTCAAACAGAATTTGGGCTTCTCTGTGATAGGACTACACATTGGTCAAATACCAGAGGAAAATAAAATCTCACGTACTTTCTGATTTAATCTGATCTTTGTCTCCCAGGAGGTAGTTGACATTCTTAAATTAACTGTCATGGATGCATATTGCTTATTTGGCTTCCTTTGGAAGTGTCTGGTTGTTGCACATTGTCAAAGGCAAGCTACTGGAGTGGTGGGGATTTAAACATTTGATGTAGTATGACAGTTCTCGTGTAATGGAATCTTTGGCGTTCTGGTACTGAACTTGGAATAAGAAATATGATTGACAGTTTACTCCATGTTTTCACATTGCCATATGGCATAAGTTTTTTGAGGGGATTGAGACACAGACTTCAGTCTGATGGCTCAAAGACCCTTTATTGTGTTAGTTTTCTCTTTATATACCTTTTCAGTTTACACATCTAGTTATGCATGAGCTGTTCACGTGTTTGTCTACAGTTCATTATTGGTTAAAAGTGCTTGTTCACCTGCCTGTTGCTGACATATTATTGGCTAAACAACCATGCATGCTTTTAGGCAAGTTACACTAAAATTAGCCATGTTGACATGTTTTGTTCTTTGTTTTTCTCTCAACTATTTCTTCTTTCCACTGAGCTAGCTCCCTGTTTCAAGGTCTTGTCAGGGTTGCTCAACATCAACAAGGTGTATAGTATCAAATCCTTTTTCTTTATAAAGAGTCTCTACAGCCATATGGCATACCTTCATATCCTGGTAGCTTCTAATCCTGCTTGGAGTTGCCTAGACTCTGTTGGGGTAGTTTCAAAGTACTTCAGTCGCTGATCATGACCAGGTCCTGTGCTGTTGATATTAGCAGGGGCAAGGATCATGTTATAGGTACCAGTAATTGCTTTTAGGGGCAATCTAGACTAAACCTATTTCCATTAACCTTCTTCCAAGTAGCAGGGAAGCTTCAGTGACATAGAATTATCTAACACAGGAGGAATGCCAATGACCGACTGAGGTACTGTCACGCTAGAGCATCGTTTTTCTTTAATCAGGGAGAAATGAAGGTGACATTTGGAGAAGAATTCTCCTACCAGCTATAATTCAATGCTTTCACAGTATCATGCACTTGCCCTCTTGTATACATAAAATGGTCCTGTTTGTTTGTTTTAAAGTAACACTAATTGAGAGGGATTTTAATAGAACATGAGGGTATAGATATCATTTGAATACCTTTGCGAGACAGTGTAGCCTGGAGGTTTTACAACTAAATGGAACTGAAAAGAAATACTTAATGAAGTATAGTCATTTTGAGGATCTCATTTGTTGTTCTTCCTATTGGAATGCAAGGAGTCCAAGCTCAATGATTTTTTGTTCTTTCTCTTAATTTCTTTTAGTATTTTTATGTGCTATCTTTTCCTTATTAAATAGGAGGAAAGAAGTATTTATTTCTATTTTTATCTTTCATCACCTCTAGCTTTGTTAGATTCCTATGTAGCTACTTTGCTCTGACCTGAAAGCTGCCTCCTACACAGGACCTGAAGAAAGTTGCACATAGTAGTTGTATTCTCCAAAAATATCTTTCTTCATAGTTGCAGGAGTGGTTAGTTTATAGAACTTAGGCTCCAAAGTCTTACTGTAAATAGTTTGGAGCCTTTGTCTCTCTTATGGGACTCTTCTATTTTATTCATGTCAGGAAGCAGTGAGAATGGGTTGCACCGTAAAGCAAGGTTAGCTCTGAGCTTTAACCTTAGTGGCTGGACTAGCACAAAATAAGCATTCAAAAAATAGAAGTAACACCACACTATCAAGATATCAAGTGAGCTTCTTGCAGTGGAACCTTCTGCTTTGTAGCCTCTTAAAAGCTAGTGAGCATCACTTCCATTGTGTAACTTAATTTTAATATATACTTATAGAATATAGTAATAGCAGCTTTAGCTGCAAGAATTTAGGGAGATTGACAGAGTTAAAAACCATTATTTTTGCTCTTGTCTTCCAGCTTCTTTATTGTATATACAGAAAGTTAAAAAACAGGACTATTTGTCCTTACAGAGAACTGTCTTGACATTAACTTTGGACAGACTAAGACTCGAATGATCGATATTGCTTGCAATTGTTGATTGTCTTTGAAGATGTTGGAACCTTCTGACTTTCCCCTTCACTGAGGAGAAAGCATGGAGCTGTTAGAAAAAGGAACTTTTTGTCAGCCCATTTACAATGAGCTCGTTAATCAGATGTTAACAAAAGGAAATAATGGCTATATGGTGAAATTTTCTTAGCTAAGAATTTTGTTGACCTATGTAATGGCAATCTCCCGCCATCCATGTGAATCTACTGAAATAGAAAGTGTAATCTCACTTATAATTATGTGCACACACATCGCTTGTGCATGCACAAAACAGATGCAGGGATAGATCAATGTTTTGTTGTTGCTTTTGAAAAAGCATATGGCTTACTCATGTATGCGTACACCTGTGCAAACAGAAGGGTAGAAGAGAAGATGGGTAAAGGACATAAGCCCTTTTTTTCTTGACCTGTGTTTGAACTATCCTGTTGCAATAGTGTTTCTGTTCTAATCCACAGACATTTCTGCACTTTCCTAAATTTTACTGCGTAGGCTGCAGGTGTACACTTCAATCATCTGTCATTCCAAGAGGGCTGAAGAAATACTTTTCTTATTGTTATGCAGGAATAGCTGGTGGATGAAATAAAGAAGCTTAAAGTAAAAGTATTGCTAAATATCAGCTTCATTGAGATACAGTACTTGGCAGTACTCTCTAACTGAGAAAGTTAGTAAATTATGTTACTGAATCAGGTCTACATGTTATTTAGACTAGGTCTATACTGAATAATATCTGTCTGGCTGTGTACAACGTTTTCCAGACAGTATAGCTAACACTAAACTTTGTTGAAAATTTAGTAAATTGTGTCCCGGATTTTCATTTTTAATTTCAAAAAATTCTCCAGAACCAACTTCTTGCATTTTCTAGGAGAGAACCCAAGTCCTCCTGAGGAGAACCCAAGTTGTCCTGAGGAGATCTGTGTTCTGATGTGTGGAATTAGTGACTTGTTGACTGTTTTTTTGGCCTGTAGTTTCCTAAGGTGTAAGGATTTGTTTGCATTGCACTTTGAATACTGTGTTCAGTTTTGGGCGCTTCACTACAGAAGAACATTGAGGTACTGGAACGTGTCTAGAGAAGGGCAACAAAACTGGTTGAGGGGTTGGAGAACAAGTCTCATGAGAGGCAGCTGAGGGAACTGAGGATGTTTAGCCTGGAGAAAAGGTGGATGAGGGTAGACCTTATTGCAGTTTACAACTGCCTGAAAGGAGGTTGTGGCGAGGTGGGTGTTGGTGTCTCTGCTAAGTAACAAGTGATAGGATGAGAGCAAATGGCCTCAAGTTGCACCAGAGGAAGTTCAGATTAGGTATCAGGAAAAATTTCTTCACCATAGGGGTTCACAAGCACTGGAACAGGCTGCCCCAGTATTTGGCTGGGTCACCATCCCTGGAGGTGTTTAAAAGATAGGTAGACAAGGTGCTCAGGGATACGGTTTAGTAGTGGACAGGTATAGGGGATTCAATGATCTCAAAGGTCTTTTGTAACCAATGATTCTATGGTTCTACAATTATGCACATACAAATTATCCATTATCAGAATGTGTCTCAGCTAGGTGCTGTCTCCAGAGCATTTTTATAGCGACAGATGTCTAGCTGAGGGTATGGTAGTAATGGGCAACGCATGTCTATGTAATAAATTAAGATTCAAGAGAAAAAATATGATGAAGGAATACCACCATAATATTTTCTTGTACAGTTGAGACCAAGGAAAAAGGGAGCTGTTTATCTGACAGAGGTATAAAGCATTGTACAGTAGATCACAGTTTCAAACCCAGCCCAGTTTGTTAGCCACAGATCTGTTGCCATCTAATGTATATCTGCATTATGTATGAAGAGTCAGCCCAATTCCCATTGAAAAACAGGATATTAACAACTTCGCTTTTATTGTATGGAGCTACCAAGCAGGTTTGGACACCATGGCTTTATGAATGGCTGATCACCTAAAAGAACTTTGCTACTGAAAGAAGCCAATAGGTTGATTCTTTAAAGAGCACATTTCATTTTTAGTGCTGTAACGTAAGGTAAACATACACTGGGACTACTAGGTTTGAGATAGTTGGGGTTTGCTTTTTTTGATGATCAAGTAACAGTGACTGTCATGATTAAATCTCTTTGCAGTGATTGCTATTGTCATAACTACTTTGTTTTTCATTGATGTAGAACGCTTCAGAAAATACACAAATGTAGAATCAGGGACTGATTTTTGTAATTGTTTTCATCAGTGGATCAAAAATTACTTTTCAAACAAGCCCTTAGACTAATTTTATTAATGAAGAAACTAAGTCACAGGCAAAGAAATCATTCCTTGCAGGCTTCCAGCAGGCCAGCATCATGTTGAGGATTAAGTGTATTTCTTGAGAATTACATTGTTCTCTTGTTCATGTATCCACTAATGTGTTAGGCCTTATTTACTGGGGAGCTGATTATGCTCAGTTTCTTTTGATTTCAACCAAAGTTATGAATGCCCAGCATTTAAGAAAATAAAGCCCAGCTTGGCAAAAATGCCTGCAAGAGCCTGTATATTGACATGGAAGGCTGAGTTCTCTTTATGAACCTGCTTTGATTTTTTCTGTAAACAAAACAACTTGAACATTGATAGTGTTCACACCAGAGATGGATGGAATTTATACATGTACTGTAACTCCTGTTGTAAAGATTAGAAAGTCATTGTGAGAAATGGTCAAGATTCTGGACCACATATCCAGAAACAGGGTGATCTAGTCCTCATCAAATCCATGCTGTGGAATTGAATATTATATTAGATACAGTATTAGATACACTATTATAATAGATACAGTACTAGCATTATGTAAGAGTTGTGATTTATGGGTACTGATAACATGGAAATCTCAGATGTGCTTCCTCTGTTTTCTTGTATATGCAAGTCATTTATTAAGTGAGAAAAAAAGTTAATGTAATTTATCTGAAAACAACCTGTAATGCTTACTAATTGAACAAGAGGCTATTGTTCTTTGTGGTTTCTCTGCAGTGATTGATTCTTCATGTAGATATTGGGTTGTTACTAAAAACCTGTTTAGGACTGAAAACAATATGGAAAGTTTTGGTGAATAGCTGTGTAGAATATCTTCATTGTCCTAGCTAACTGGCAGGAAGGAAAAAAAACCAGGAGAAATTGCTTTTAAGGTCTTTTTTTGGCCTGGTTCACACAACTTGCTTACATGAAAGAGCCACAGGTTTGGGTCACTTGGGAACTGAGCCCACCCAGGACATGGCCAAAGACAGTCTACCTCATTCCTGGCTGCTTGTATAGTCCACAGGGAAGATCTAAAATTAGGAAACTGCAAATAAGGTGCTCTCAGATCTGGTACCAATCTTAGCACCTCTGGGCAGAGGCTAGCATTTAGGGCCAGAAAATCCAAACTACTGATGTGAGTACCTATTTTAATTTGATTCCTTGAATATTCCAAACAGCCACATAGGGAATGGAAGAGTATCAGCTACCTTGAGAGGGAGAAGTTACACAAGTAAAAAGGGCTTCTTTGGGGCTGAAGTGGGGAAGAGAGGAATAGGAGTTGGAAAGGAAGAAATAAACTAAGACATATGCACAGCAGTTAGTTAAAGGGGTGAAACTCTGCCCTTTTTGTTCTTTGTTCTTGGATTAGTCTCCAACGGTTGTGTAACTTGGGCCACCTAATTTTTCTGCCTGAATCCTGCTGTTGTGAACACTCTTGACCCCAGTGGAGTGTATGAAAGGTGCATCAGAGTACCTAAGGATAGAACTTGGTATCTTGTCTTTCAGAATATGGGGTAGATAACTAAAAGCTGTCGACTATTGGGATTCTCTTTGTTCCTGTAATAGGGAAACAGTCGCTTTTTCTTCTGTTTATAAGGTTCATTGGCAGTTTTTCATGCCTTCATACTTAGAAATCAACAGATGAGTGACTGCTCAGGGTAAGTCTCCACTAACTCAGGTAAAAGTCAGACAGCTCCTTCATGAACTGGTGTATGAGAATTTCTGATTTCCTTTAATCATTGTCAGTTACATATGAATATTTATTTATGTGGTGTAAGCACGCTGAAAGAAGAAAGTTGTCTTGCACTTGGTTCCCCAGTTTGCTGCCACATACAAGAATGAGTCTCTTCCCAGAAAGATGTGCCTGTGATCTGCTTGAATTTGATTGATTTATTGTTCGTTTTCTTAATCTTCACATGTCAGTAACTTCCAAAATCTTCAATGTTCTCACACAGTTCTGAGTAATAACACTTCTGTAGTAACCTTGATAATATTTTCTTTTTTAGCAAGAAAGCAAGCATATGGGGTTCATTTTTTCATGGGGACACTTGGGTCCATTTTCACTGGAACGTTACAGGTGATCACCAAAGTGAAGTCTTCCTGAGTTACTTTGCCAGCACTAAGCCTAGCTAAACACCACAGGAAAAGAAGTATGTGGCACCTGCAAAACCAGGTAACATAGATACCCACCAGTAATATACTATTAGAGCTGTGGCTGGAGAGGCCAGTGACTTTTGGAAGAACTGAGCCTTCTTTCATTATCCTTGCGTATAGTAGAGTAGGTTTCTGCATTACTTACAGTAGCTTTTAATCCTACTGGAAAGCCTAAGAGAAACAAATTAGATTAGGTTTTGTGTTTTCAATTACACTGAAAAGAGTTGGTGCCCTTCTCTGACAGTTGCATACCATAACATTAATTCTTTCTGTATTCTTGTTGCAAAGCTACGTGCTCTAGGAATTGACAGTCATTTTCACAGAATCACAGAATCACAGAACAACCAGGTTGGAAGGGACCCATCGGATCTTCTAGTCCAACCATTCCTATCTATTTCTTTTGTATTTAACCAGGATACAGTCACTTGACAGTGTATTTAACACACCTGAGCTAATATTTGGCAATGCTTTGTACTTCAGGAGGGCTTGAAATTCTCTGTGTGCTGCTAAACACTCATATTGCTGAAAACCCATGTTATTAGATTTGGAACTCTGTACTCTTTTGGCTGTGTCTTTCTATTTGAAATGTCTGGATATAGCTGCTTTTGCTTTTGTCCAGCTGTTAATCATTGCACTAAAAAGGTAATGTGTAACATTTCCCTTTTGGTAGATGTAAGGAAAGTACTAAGTAGAGATTTGACCAAGATCTTGGAATACGTTATTCCATTTCCAGCTTGGTCTTTCTTGCAAAAAAATCCTCCAAGGGCCAAGCGCTTCAACTCACTAGTCTCTAAAATGTGAAAAAAATAGATAAAAGAGTGTTTGTCTTACAACTATTTTTTTTTTTTCTGATGTGCGTGTCTTCCCAAAAATGTTTTCCCAGAAGTGGTGAGCAGCAGTTCATCTGTTTATTGAAAAAAGGCCATTCAGGTAATGTGGAGAGAACTGGAATTCACACCTAGCTCTATGTACAGAGACCAGGAAATGGGATTGCTGGGATTGTGCTTGGGTCTTCTCTTCTTATATCATCTCCTTCTACTCTTATTTCTTTGATTTTTGTGTTATGTATCTTTGCATTATGAAGAATTTCATATGAAAAGGATCAGTAAGGCTGGCTTCCTTCCCTCCTTTCCTTGATCCTGATGAAGTCAGCAGAAGCTGTGCTGTTTTCACTGCAGCCAGAATTTTATTCTTTCTGTTTAAGAAAACATGTTCAGACTCTTTTACCACTTAATTTTCCTATTATAGTTGCAGCTGTGTTTACCTGTAGTTTGTTACAGTTCAGGAAACAATGGGTCAGTTTTCTTGATAAGGAAATTAAGATAGATAAAATCAATTATTTTGCAGTCTTTGTCATCTGTGTAATTTATTTTCCAGGTCTAGACATTTCAGTTGTCTATGACAGATTTGCACAGACATGCATGTATGGCAGTGACAACGAGAGCAAGAAGACTGGTTCATAAATAAGTTTAGAACAGTGTATTTTAATGTAGTACCTTCATAAAATTAAATTCTTACAGCTTCCCCCTCCACAAAACATGTTTGATCTCCAGATTAGGTGAACCAATCCTTAATTAATTTTGGAAGGTTAACCTAAAAACTGGAGATGATTTAACATCTGCATTTATTAAGGACACTAATCTTTTTCTGACAAAAGTACTGCTTAAAGCTTTTTGCTGTTCTTAGAATGAGTGAAATGACTGCATTAATGTTGAGTGAGAGCCACTGTCACCATTATCAAAGAAATATTTAAGCTTCTTCAAATTTTACACCCTCTTACAAGGGCTGTTAGAAAATTAGGTAAGATACTCTCCTGCCCTAGAAACTTCTCTGGAATTTATGGTGGAAATAGCCTTTGAAAATTCCTCCTGCAACAGAGGAATCACGATGTACTGCTTGTCACGAAGAAAGCATTCACTTGGCCAGAAATTAATCTTGACCTGCCTCCTTATAAATGTACTTGGACAGATCGAATTCTTGTCAGGCACAAAGCAAGTGATGCAGAAACAGAGAATGCCAGCACATGTCATTTATGCCCGCTAGCCCTGCTTAATATCTGACCTCCATGTTCCTTCAAGTTTTTATGTAGTGTCAGCTGTTCAGTTTGAATTCTTAGTGATCAATTTTAGTTTATACCTTTTTTTGCAGAAGTTACAGGGAAAAAATGGGAGAGCTGTCGCTGATGATTCAGTTTCAACTTAGCTGCACATGTACTGGCAAATAGTTTAGCATGTGCACAAAAAAAATCTGCATGGACTGAGAATGAATGGAGTCATCTTTAAAATGACTTTGGAGAACAGCATAGAAAATGTTTGTTTCAGAGTGGCAAGGCAGAAATAACGTTATTACTGCATGAAAATGTGACTGATTATCAAGTTGTCCAACAGCAGGGTAACTCTGCTATTCATTAAGGCAGAACCAAAAGACCTCTGAGTAGGTGTTCATCTGAGACATTAAGTCCACACAGCACAATGGTCCTGGCTTGTGTCTAGAATCAATCTAGCTTTACAACTTCCTCTGCTGAATCTAGGACATAGATGCCCCATGCATCCAGTTCCACAGTTAGCTAGCCTAGACTGTGCTGTTGTTGTAGAACCGGGATATTGAAAAGTATCTAGAATTTTCTTCGTGGGGAGGAAAGTGAGGAATAAACTATAAGTAACTGTATTTGACTGAATGATGTGCTACATATGAGTCTATGGTATTGAGGGAACTGGTAAATGTGCTGGCCAAACCCCTTTCCATCATCTTCCAACAGTCCTGGAAGACTAGGGAGGTTCCACTGGACTGGAGGCTGACTGATGTTGTGCCCATCTACAAGAAGGGTCGCAGGGAGGATCCGGGGAACTACAGGCCTGTCAGTCTGACCTCAGTGCCAGGGAAAGTCATGGAACAGGTGATCTTGAGTGCTATCATGAAGCATATACAAGAGAACAGGGTGATCAGGCCCAGCCAACATGGGTTCACAAAAGGCTGGTCCTGCCAAACTAACCTGATTGCCTTCTATGACAAAGTGACTTGGCTGCTGGATGAGGGAAAGTCTGTGGATGTGTTCTTCCTGGACTTCAGTAAAGCCTTTGACACAGTTTCTCACAGCATTCTGCTAAGGAAACTGTCAGCCTCTGGTCTGGACAGGTGCACACTCTCCTGAGTAGAAAACTGGTTGGATGGCTGGGCTCAGAGAGTGGTAGTAAATGGTGTTAAATCCAGCTGGAGGCCAGTCACAAGGGGTGTCTTCCAGGGCTCAGTGCTGGGTTCAGCCCTGTTTAATGTCTTTATCAATGACCTGGATGAAGGCATTGAGTGTACCCTTAGCAAGTTTGCAGATGACACAAAGCTGTGTGGAAGTGCTGATCTGCTGGAGGGTAGGGAGGCTCTGCAGAGGGATCTCAACAGGCTGGACTACTGGGCTGAGACCAATGGCATGAGGTATAACACAGCCAAATGCTCGGTCCTGCGCTTGGGGCACAACAACCCTATGCAGAGCTACAGACTAGGAGAAGTCTGTCTAGAAAGCTGCCAGGAGGAGAGGGACCTGGGGATGTTGGTTGACAGCTGACTGAACATGAGCCAGCAGTGTGCCCAGGTGGCCAAGAAGGTCAATGGCATCCTGGCTTGTATCAGAAACGGTGTGACCAGCAGGTCCAGGGAGGTGATTCTCCCTCTGTACTCAGCACTGGTGAGGCCGCTCCTTGAATACTGTGTTCAGTTCTGGGCCCCTCACCACAAGAAGGATGTTGAGGCTCTGGAGCGAGTCCAGAGAAGAGCAACGAAGCTGGTGAAGGGGTTGGAGAACAGGCCTTATGAGGAGTGGCTGAGAGAGCTGGGGTTGTTTAGCCTCGAGAAGAGGAGGCTGAGAGGAAATCTCATTGCTCTCTACAACTACCTGAAAGGAGGTTGTAGAGAGGAGGGAGCTTGCCCCTTCTCCCAAGTGACAGGGGACAGGACGTGAGGGAATAGCCTCAAGCTCTGCCAGGGGAGATTTAGGCTGGAGATTAGGAGGAAGTTTTTCACATAAAGGGTCATTAGGCACTGGAACAGGCTGCCCAGGGAGGTGGTTGATTCACCTTCCCTGGAGGTGTTTAAGGCACGGGTAGACAAGGTCCTGAGGGACATGGTTTAGTGTTTGATAGGAATGGTTGGACTCGATGATCCGGTGGGTCTCTTCCAACCTGGTGATTCTATGATTCTATGAATAGATTAAATGTTGGAGGAAGTTAACATGCTTGTAGAGTGATAATGAACATGCTTTGCTAGTTCAAAGATCTTCTAGTTTCACAGGTCAAAGAAGGCAATACATCTAGCTCACATTGTGAACTCACTAGTCTGTGGTCATCTGACATGTCAGGAGACAAATTACAAGTTCAGTTTAAGAATACCATGTGCCTGATATCATTGCTACCTAGCCACTAACGTGATTTTTGGGTTGCATTTCTCTGCAACAATTATTTTGTTCTCTTTGTCTTGCTTAAAATTGATCAAAGCAAGAATGACATCATGACTAAGAACTTCAGGTTTGGGTTGATGGCAAGTTGAATATGAGTCAACAGTGTGCCCTAGCAGCCAGAAGGGCCAGCCATGTCCTAGGTGCATTAAGCACAGCACGTCTAGCTGGTTGAGGCAGGTGATTGTTGCACTCTGCTCTGCACTGCACTGGTGTGGCCTCACCTCGAGTACTGTGTGCAGTTTTGGGCACCTTAATATAAGAAGGATATCAAACTATTAGTGTGTCCAGAGGAGGGCAACCAAGAAGGTGAGAGACCTCAAGAACAAGACTTAGGAGAAGCAACTGAGATCATTTGGCTTGTTGAGATCATTTGGCTTGTTCCGCTTGGAGAAAAGAAGGCTGAGGGGACCTCATTGCAGTTTACAGCTTCCTCAAGGAGTGCAGGAGAGGGGAAGATACTGATCTCCTCTCTCTGATGACTAGCAATAGGACACAAGGAAATGGAATGACACTTAATTGAGGGAAGTTCAGATGGGACAAAAGGAAAATGTTCTTCATTGAGAGAGTGGTCACTCACTGGAATAATCTTCCCAGGGAAGTAGTCATAGCTCTGAGCCTGTCAGAGTTCAGGGAGCATCTGGACAACACTTTTAGTCATATGGTTCAGATTTAGGTAGTCCTGCAAGGAACAGGGAGTTGTAATCAATGATCCTTATGGGTCCTTTCCAACTTGGGATATTTTGTGATTCTAAGAGGGTGCAAAGAGGGTAAAAACTCTGCTGAAGACTGCATGGGACTCTTGAGTTCTGCAGCAATGAGCCCTGTACAACAGGACAAAATTCCAGGGCACTGCCTGGAGAAATTACCCTGACATACTGGAGTCTCTAGAACAGAGTCCCTGAAAGTGGATACAAGTCAGGCCTTGGACAACAGAGTGCCTGGGTGTGATGTGGTGTTGTATGTCAGGGTTGCAGTCATGGTTGAGTTCTCCTAATATGTCTGTGCTTATCACAGAATCACAGAACAACCAGGTTGGAAGGGACCCATCGGATCTTCTAGTCCAACCATTCCTATCCACTAACACTAAACCAAGTCCCTCAATACCTCATCGTTCCCTAGCAGAAGGCAAATGTGGGTATACTGTGCTAATCAGGATTGTTTCAGAGACGAGGATGTATGACATAAAAGGAGAATTTGGGAGAACTAGATTAGTTAGGAGAATAAGAGAGTTTAAAAGGGTGGAGGAGATGGTCTCATTGCTGTCTTCAGCTGCTTCATGTGAAGATGTGGAAGAGATGATGCCAGTCACTTCTTGGAGGCATGCAGTGTATCTGTAGGGAAATTTTAGTTTCAGAAGTGAGGGTCTATTGAACATACTCTGTAAAGCAACTCCTTTTGCCTATCTGTCAACTCCATTGTCCTGGATTGTCACTTTGTGGTATTGCAGAGTTTCCAATTTTCCAACTTTTACATAAAAGTAGGAATTCACTGATATTACTGCACATTCTTTCCACCCTTTTTCTGGTGCTTTGTGATATGTGGATGGTCTTTTTTATTGGAGATACATGTAAATCTGTATGTGATGTCACAGCTGTTACTGTTAACTTGGTGTTAATCAATACTACTCATTCATTATCTTTCCTGTTCTAATAAGTTAAGTAAAACTTGATTTCAAAGTGTGTTCTAGAGTTTGGGCTTTTATGTTGGTCACACTTTGTGCTTAGCACCTTGTAGTAAAACACCTGGTTATCCTGAAGGATCTCAAGGCAAATGGCTGGCTGGGAGCTTCTGCTGCCTGAGGAGAAATCAAGTCTGTGCTGCCTCTCACCTATTTTTTTTTTTTTTTTTGCCACTTAAGGGGGAATTAGCATGGAAGTGAAAGAAGACTGTAAGATTCAAGCCCAAGTATGAAGGACAGCCCCCAGGAATTTCTGTGAGGCATATAGGGTCAAACACCAGAAACTGGGTTCTAGAAGTCAATGTAAATGCTGAGAGCTTGGATGAGTGAAACAGGGAAGTCAAGTTGACATGACTTCTGGGCGTGACAGGCTTGTTGGGATTTGGGACTGAGAATATTTGAGTATTTTTGCTGGAATTTAGTATTGTGAACACTTAAACTATCTATCTTATATTTCTTATGTTGGCTTGAAGTGAAAAAGGTTAACATGTTTGCACAATGTTGAGGCTCAGGGCAGTAAGGATTAGGGATATGATGGCTTCTGTCAGCTTTTCTGTTCCCTTAAACAAGGCAGGATTTTCATAGAGTTAATTTTGCACATTGCAAATCTGAGCTCCAATATGTGTCTGCAGGCATACACGGATTTTTGAATTGCTTCTGTTGATTCCAATTTAAAAAACACTCTTTAACAGAAAATGCCCAAAATGGAGACGTTTCAGCCTGCAGGCAAGTTTTATGCAAATTAGTCAGTAGGCATGAATGGCTGTCCTGCATTGTCTTGGCAAGCCAGGAACAATGTTGAGAATGGCTGTTGTCCCACATCTGATGAGGTGACTGGAACATACCACCTTCTGCTTACTATACCATCTTTGGCCCGTATAGAGTAGGCATGGGACAGGAGAGCTACAGTACTTGTGGTATGATCAGCTTAGCAGATATGCATGAATTGCTTAATGAAATAATATTGCAAAGGCTCAATTACAGTGCTCATTTGGCAAGGAAGAAATAATTAATAATGTCATTGCATAAAAGTCAGCTGTTTCAGTAGTCATGCTGGCTGCCAAATGTTACACGAAGCACATTAAGAAATACTTCATCCATCTGCCAATGCTTTCAAACCATTCTGGCAAGGTTTGTGTTTCTATTTTAAACCGTGTAAAGGGAAATTGCTATCATTCTCTCAGTGCTAAGGATGGTGTGAGCCTTACCCTACCTACTTTTAGAGAAATAGATAAGGGAAAGAAAAGTATTAGAGGTCATCACAGAGGTTTAATTTAGTGTCTGAAATCTACTGGACACATGCCAGAATGCTTCCAATGGTCTTTTTGGATGAGAAAGGAGTGGTGCATCTCAGGACCAAATAATGCATGCCTCCAGGAAACATTCCATAAAAACTGGTGAAGTAAAATTATCACTTCTCATTAGTAAACTACGGAAAATTTCTTTTTACACTGCAAGTAATGCTATGAGAAATGTTAATGACATTTTCACCTGTACTGCTAGTTGTTCCAGTGCCATCTACAGCGTTCCCTTGGTTAATAATGGCATAATGGAACCTTCAATTTGGAACTTTCCATGTTCTTCCTCTCCTGTTATTGACCATTCTTGTAATCACAGCTTTCATACTGACTCCTGTGGCCACAACCAATTATTTAATAGCGGACATAAAAATTAAGCAAACGAGCTATCTTAACTATTAAAATGATACATATAATAATGATACAAATGCAAGAATTCTACACAAAGCCAAAAAGTAATTTATTTCATTATTTTTGTCTTTACTGTGAGGTATGAGCTTTGTAGTCCCTTGTGAAATCTCACTCATGTAATGCCTGCTACTAGGTTTTTCAGGTTCAGAGACTGTGCGATCTAAATAAGCCATGTTTTTGTACACAAGATAGTGTTTCATGTTCTTGTTTTTTTACGTATGGGCAGCAACTCTCTCTGGCTAATGTGGAGTCTTGAATGGATATTTTAAGAAAACAAAATGAAACAGCAATAACATTTGCAGTATGAGGAGGAAGAAAGGACTTTGACTTGATTAGTGAATGAACTGAATGCTGACTTATGGAAATGCTACAGTGTTTCTAGAGCATTTGGTTTGGCTCCATTTTTAAGGGAGAGACAATAACTTGTGAAGTAGGACTGAAAAATCATCACGGTTATATCTGGGACAAAAAAACACGTGAGCACGTTGAACCAATGCTGTACAAGCAGTGGGAGAGGAGGCTAATAGACCAAGGTGTAGAGAAACAGTGCTTTCTAAGGTGTTTATTTCTGTTCCAAGTTTGCTGCTTTTTATGGAACCGTTTTTCCTTGTTTGTATGGCTGAGTGAATTTCCATGAAAAATTAATTTCATGCTACCATTTTGACCATCATACGAAGAGATATTGTTCCATTCCTACTGCAGTGTGAATCATTATAGCATCTGATCTGGTATCCTCATGCCCATCCTGCACAACTATTGCTGGAGATGGACTTTTCTAAAGAATAAAGTAAAAATAATTTTTGTTCTTTCGAAATGAAAAGAACTTGAAAGAATAAAGACAACATAAAAAAACGACTGGCATTCCTTCATGCTTTGGCAAGAGAGTCCTCTCCATTTTTTCTTGTTATTAGCAGCCTGTGTTCTAAGCTGGAGGAGAAGGCAAAAAAGAGACCTTTTAATTTAACTCAGCTTAAGTCTTTTTGGAAAAATAAACTCGTTTGAAACCTTCGCAACCCACTTTATGAGTGTAGTCTCTGAAAATGCAAGTTAAATAAAAAAATTCAAGGAATGGATGCTTGCTGTCAATTTCTGCAAAGAAGGTAAGCAAAAAAAACCCCGGTAGAATTCGTAGCAGCTGGAACCAAAGCTGACTGAAAGCCTAAACCAGTTTATGACAGGAGTAGCTTTCATTTCAGATTATTCATTTAGTTCTTCTCAACATATAGTTCATTTAGTACTGAAAAGCTGGTAGCCAAAAAAGCAGACAAGCTTGCTTTCTATTTTTCATCACTTAAAGAGCATGAGGTGTTAGCATATAAGAGGTACAGTTCCTACATCTTGAAAGATTTTGATTATCATAAATGTTCAGTTCATCAACTACAGGTAATTTTTCCACAGTTAAAAAAATATATTTAAAATTAAAACTATGTTTTGGCACTTAGAGTTTCTTATCCATACAGGACACTAGACATAGTGCTGTGTAAGTAACAGCCTAGAAGTGGTCTGTTGTGGCTTTTGATTGGATTAAAATTTCTACCAAAAATTGGTTACCAGGAATAATAATATTTAAAAATCACATAGGAAATAAAAACATATAATTCAGTGCTTTCTAACTTAGTAACAGCAACAACAACAAAGGATGACTATGTGCATAAGCACAGATTATCTTCTGGTCTGGAGAAAGATGCATTAAATATCTATGGAAAGAAGCTACATGAAGGATATAAGACCAATGCAGAGATAAAACACATGATTTATTCAAATTTCTTTACTTTTGATTTGAATTATGATTGAAGTTTGTGGTTTAAATAGCTGTGCTTTAAATGAATCTGTTTTGACCCTGACCAGCTGGAAAGGTGGTTTTGAGAGCAGAGGTCACTCCAAAGGTTTCCTGGTAGAAATAGCAAGAGGTCCTTTTCCACATCTGTCAAAAGTGGTGAGATCTCTCTCCAGCTGTCATTGCTGCAAACTGTGTGCCATTCATAGTCTTATATTCGGAGTAAGCTGAGCTAGACCTTGTGTCTAGAGGGCAGATATGTGAGTCCTTCTAATGTATATCGTTCTGTGCTCTTTTTTGTTTTGATACTTGGTTTACAGACTCATTCAAACTGTTGAGCACTCTGATCCCTATTCACCTCTCCCCTAAAGCAGAGGAACAGAGAACAACTGTGCCTCTTGCAAGGTAGATACACAGCCGTGCAAGAATATGAACCTCTAACCTATGATGATTTTAATCCTATTGCAGAGTGTACTTACCGTTCCTCAGATCAGGCCTGCTGCAAATGCAAACAGTAAACTTAAAAACTGTTGGTTTGAGTTGAGTCCTTTGTATAGGAGTAGAGAACTATTCACAACTTCATTTTTTTTAATTGCCTTCCATTTTACAACTGAGAGATGTGTTCTGTTATAGTCTGATTTGTACAGAAAAGCATAACCTAGGAGTTCATGAGGGCCAGGAACAGGGCTCAAGCCTCAGTCAGCCATGCATTGTGAATGGCATAGCAATCACTACGTAAATTTTAGTATTTTCGTGATGGCCAGAGAACAATTGGATAAACATATCAGCACATATTAAGTCAAACTGGTAGATAAATCTTTCCTGACTTTAAAGTCTTGCTGGATGGATTTCACATGTGGAAACAATAACTGATGGCCACTGTAGCTTCTCTTTGATGGATGTGGGAAAAGAGGTTGAAGCATATAGGAAGGTAGGTGAGCAAGGGATGTAGTTTTGAGTGTTTCAGCTGAAGCAAAAGCTATTTCAACTTGTGGGACAGAGAATTTTTTGAAAGCTTTCTGTATGGAGGCTGGCACGGTCAAAATCCCATGATTCTGCTGGAAGATCATTTTAGTCAATGTGCTTGTATAATCCATGTTCATATGAAAACCTATAGCACATCTTGCACGTTAGGGTTATCTATATTTTCCAGTCAGTTATCTTGTGTAATGCAAGTCAAAACTGAGATGTCGTCTAAGCAAATGTCCCCAGATTCATTTTATCAAGCAGTCTAATGCAGGTGGATTACGCTGTATAGGTTTAAAGTCAGCAGCTGGAGCCTTATTATGAATTCTACAGAACTAGTAAAGGAAACTCAGGATTCATATACAGTAACAGGATATCCTGACTGAATAAGAAGGGAACTAATCCCAGCATATGGATATGACAGAACAGGGCAAAGGGTGATGCATGGAAATAAGCCATGGTGGGACCACAGGGAGGGGGCAGTAAACCTCACCCACCTGGGACAAGGAGCAGCAGACCTGGCACTTTGAATCCAAAACATGTAGACCAAACTGTACTGGAGAAAGAGCTTACTCTGCCTCCTCTTAGACTTAGAGGACACAGTCTAAGGAAAATGTACAGGATGTGGCCCAGTCCCTACTCCCCTCACGAGCTCCCCAACTGCACAGCCATCACACTTTACTGAAATAGTGGTGAAGCATTAGAACAGGCTGCCCAGGATAGTGATGGAGTCCCCATCCCTGGAGTGTAGCGATCAAGGCATGGACCTCATTGATGGGGGTGACAATCGAGATCAACTTTACTGAGGGGATGCAAACCTTATGTAGTGCCTCTGCATCCAGTGACAGCTATCCCAGTGAATTTCCACCCGTGAGAATCCCACAGTGCAGCGAGAGTGCAACCCCCACTTTTTCCTCAGATTTGTCCCTTATCTTCATGTTTTCTGCCTAGTGCACTCCTTTCCTTTTAACCCACAGGTCTTAATAAAGATTCCAAGGTCTCAACAAGCTAGCAAGCATGAGAACATCGGCTGTTTGCTCCATGCTTGCTGCTGATATTGCAGGTACACCAAGGCATCAGCCTCTTGCCCCAGCATACACGCAGTACTGGAATCTTTATGCCCACGCTGGAGGTGTTCAAAAAACATGCAGATGTGGCAGTTGAGGACATGGTTTAGTAGACATGTAGTTGGTATTGTGTTGATGGTTGGACTTGACAGTCTTAGAGGTCTTTTCCAACTTGAACAACTCTCTGATTCTGTGACATATCCCTCTAATGAAGGTAGAACTGGGTTTTTTTGGTTTGCTTAAACACTACCGTTCTTACAGATTTGGAGATTTTGTTTAGGCTCATGCTTCTCTTTAGGCTTAAGCTTTCAGATGTGGCTTATGGCAGCTCTCCTTCCTCCTTTCCTGCCTTCCCTCCCCTCCCACCTTTCCCTTCTTTGCCTCCCTTCCTTCCCTTCCTTCCCTCCCCTCCCTCCCTTCTTCCCTTTCCCCTTCCCCTTTCCCCTTCCTCCCCCTTCCTCCCCCTCCCTTCCCCTTCCCTCCTTCCCTTCCTTTTCTGCTTGCCAAATTATGAACTTTTCATGGGCTGCATAAACAGCTTGTGCTTCTAGCTACAGAGGCATGCAGTTCAGCTTCAGGTAAGTTCCTTCTGCTGTAACTGAAATATAACCATGGTTTGGAGACAGTTTTCATGGGCTAATAAGAACCTCATGAAGCTCAACAAAGAGACGTGTGACATCCTTCGCATCGGGGGAGAAACTCTGTGCACCAGTACATGCTGAGGGCCAGCTGGCTGGAAAGCAACTTGGCAGAGGAGGACCTGGGAATCCTGGTAGACACCCGGTTGAGCAAGAGCCAGCAACGTGCCCTTACGGCAAAGAAAGCTAACAGTATCCATAGGCTGCATTATGAGCAGTGTGGGCAGCAGGTTGAGGGAAGGTGAGACTGCACCTTTATTCAGCACTGGTGAGGCAACATCTGGAGTTCTGGGCCAGAACCATGGACATAGTGGAAAGAGTCAAAGGAAGGGCCAATAAGATGATGAGACATCTCTCATATGAGGAAAGGGTAAAAGTGCCAGGGCTATTTAGCTTGGAGAAGAGAGGACTCAAGGATATAATCAATGTGTATAAGTACCTGAAGGGAGAGTGCAAAGAAGACCAAGCCAAGCTTTTTTTGGTGGTGTGCTATGACAGTAGAAGAGGCAGTGGGCAAAAACTGAACATCAGGAATCACTTTTTTACTGTGAGGGTGGCCAGGCACTGGAACAAGTTACTTAGAGAGGTTGTGGAGATATCCTTGGAGATACTTAAAAGCTGCCTGGGCAGCTGACTTTAGGTGGCCCTGCTTGAGCACTGGGTTTGGACCAGATCGCCTCCAGAGGTCCCTTCCAACCTCAACTGGTCTGTAATTCTGTGATAAATCTTTGTGCCCTGTTGAGTATGTTGTCTGTATATAGTCATAGATAATTCTCAGGTCTATATATAGCAAATGAGCAGTCTCAGCATAACCCAAGGCCTCTTCAGATGGGCTGTAACGCATAAAGGCTGATGACTTGGCAAAACTATGTGGGAAAGGACATTCCAGGGTTACCAGGCTAGGAAGGAGGACTAGAAAGGAAGCCCAGAGACAATTTGTGTGAAATTGAAGATGAATAAACCTCTCACTGATAGTGTGGGCACAAAGTACTTCAGCCCGTAGGAGCAGTCTTGCTGCATCAAACCCTGGTGAATCCCATGGGCAGATTTTTCCTTACAGAATTTCAATGCTGCTTTTCTTTTGCTATGTGTAAAGGTGATTATGTTATGTAGGTTGATAGTCATTTTCTCAAATACTGCTGCTGCTGCTAGTGTGAGTGTGTTGTGATCGGCAGTTGAGCATTTTAAGCAGTGAAATATGCCCATGCGATAGGGCTTTACATTTTACCTTCTATTTCAGGTATTTGATACATTTCAGTTTTCCCATGTGTAAAGGTGGCAGAGCAGAAATAAAAGACTTGGAAATGTCCTACATAATGTTATGGCCACAAGCTTTTTTTTCTTTTTTGTCCTATTCTGGAACATTTTATAATGAAGTGTGGGGTTTGTTTTCTTCATTGATTGTTGAAAGTTAATTTTTCACAGTTTTTTGGTAAAAGCACTAAATAAAACAGAATAATTCTAAGTGCAAAGCCATAGTCAGTCTTGTATGAGTTGTCGAGGGTATCATAGAGTCATAGAATGGTTTGGGTTGGAAGGAATCTTAAGAACATCCAGTTCTGCCCTCACCACCCCGCCATGGGCAAGGACACCTCCCACTGGATCAGGCTGCCCAAAGCCGCATCCAGCCTGGCTTTGAACACCTCCAGGGATGGGAAATCCATGATTTCTGTGAGCAACACGGGCCAGTGCCTCACCAGCCTGCCAGTAACAAAATTCTTCCTAATATCTAAATCTCCCCGCTTTCAACTTAAAATCATTTCCCCTCATCATGCTCCTCTGCCATGTGCTGAGGGACAACATGAGAAATGCCACAAGCAGGTAGATTTGAAAATATATGAGAGACTTCAAGAAGAGAGTTTACCAATCTGTTTAAACCCTTACCTCCTCTAACCAACAGTGACACGAGGGTGAAAAAGCCCAGCTTTATAGTGTCAGTCCCTGTTAGCCATCTCTCTGAAAAGAATCAGGTTCAGCATTATAGCAAGCTGCAGATCACACACACGCGCGCACACACAGAATCACTAGGTGGGAAAAGACCCACAGGATCACTGATAGAAGGTTTCACTTGCCTCATCTTTTTTAAGTCTTTGAAAGTGATGAGATACAGATGATTCAGGCAATGTATGGCTAGCACATAACATGTTTTTAATTGAAGACCTCTTGCAAGCGTATTTAAGAATATGGAGGAGGCGTTCCCAGCCCACTGGGAGATGTTGTTTGCTGAGGGCGAATAATCTATTTCCTACCTTCGATTCTTTTGTCTATTGTATTTTAGTATTGACATATTAGTTCTACTGAAAGCTTAAACAATACAAAGTCATTTGGAACTGGAAGCCATCTACTATCTGACTTAAAATAAGCAAAACTGGAAGCCAGTTTTACTCCTTAGTCATATACCAGCGGTGCCAGAAGATGTTGTGAATTGGATCCAGGAGTGAATCCCCTAGCGTTCTGTGGTGGTTTAACATACACATTGATAAATAGAAAAATGGTCATGGTGGTCCAACTTACTCAGCACAAGATTTACTTCACATGTGACTGGTATGCAAATAATTCCTGCCAGTAGTTTTATTACACTGCTTCCTTGCATCATTTCTTGGAAGTGCCTCCAATAACTGAAACAGAAGGATACAGGTGGATTTGCAGAATGTAGTTTAAGGCCCTGTTAGCATCTTTTGAACTGATGGAGAACACTAAGTGTTTGAGATGCTGTGTTATTGGTTGTGATCTCCAAGACGGTGTTTTAAGTCATAGTAACTTCATTGGGGCTGGAAAGGTCCTCAGTCCTTTTAGATAAATTTTGATGGTTTCTGACTGTTGTCCCACCAAAGTCCTTGAAGCATGTGATTTTTTTGGTGTGTGTGGTTTCTTGTTTGTGTTTTTTTTGTTACTACTGCTTTCATTTGGTATTAAGTGATAGATCTGAAATAAGCAGCTGTGATTAAAATAAACAAAGAGGATAAAGAGGCTTTAGGGGAATTGGCTCAGGAAAAGAGAGAGATTAATAACACGTGACCAACAGAGGTGCCTAGATTTCATGAAGTTATGCCAGTGAATTCTATACATTGAAAATGTATGTTTGATGGTGGACTGAGCAGATTCTGACTGTGCTTCTTGCAGGGCAGAAAGCATCCATGAATGTTGGAGGACATAGGTCTCAGAAGAAAGTACTGCAGATACACACCCCTGCATTTGTGCAAATACATAACATATGAATTTATTATATAAGTAGCCATACATCCCCACCATTCTGTTTTCAAGTCTTTAATGCAGCTGCTGTAAGATCAGAGCACTGGAGGAACTCAACACCTCATGATTCTCTTTGGTTTTTTACTATCAATGGAATAAATCAGGATGTTTTGACTTACCTGATACATTTCTCTTGGAGTGAGTTGGACTTACTTAGCCTACAGAAAAAGAGGCTCTGATGAGACCTTATAGCAGCCTTCCACTTCTGAAAGGAGGACCACAAGAAAGATGGGGAGGGATTATATCAGGGACTGTAAGGATAGGACGAGGGGTAACAGTTTTAAGCAGAAGGATGCTAGATTTATATTAGATATTAGGAAGAATTTTTTTTCCTGTGAGAGTGGTGAGGCACTGGCACAGGTTACCCAGGGAAGTCATGGAAACCCCATCTCTGGAGGTGTTCAAGACCTGATTGGATGAGGCTTTGGGTAGCCTGATGCAGTGTGAGGTGTCCCTGCCCATGGAAAGGGGGTTGGTACTGGATAATCTTTAAGGTCCCTTCCAACCCAGACCAGTCTATAATTCTGTGAATTTGTATTGTGGCTTAGATGTGTTGCTTGCTCTTGCAGATACTCTGTATCAAGTTACTCTGAAAACTGTCTTGGTAATATTGTGTTCTTGTGCACTGGAACAGGCTGCCCAGAGAGGTGGTTGAGTCACCTTCCCTGGAGGTGTTTAAGGCACGGGTGGACAAGGTGCTAAGGGACTTGGTTTAGTGTTTGATAGGAATGGTTGGACTCGATGATCTGGTGGGTCTCATCCAACCTGGTGATTCTGTGATTCTATGATACTATGAAAAGTAGTTGAGAAGTCTCCTTCCAGCTTCCAAAGCCTCCAGTGCTGGTTTTGAGTCTGTGAATCAAATGTTTTTGTAAAGAGGTTTTAATAATAAGGCATATCAAAATGTCTTCATTAGCCAAATCGTAGTTGCTAACATGTACAACTATTGTACTTTGGTATGCACATGCATTAAGGATTGTAGTAAGATACTATTTTAATTATTCCAAGAATTGGAAGAACAATATTCAGTTCTCTTTCTGTTCTGCAGGTGTAATGGATTAAACAGCAGCATGTATTTGCTATTGCTATCAAGCTCAGATCTGAATCGTTATGTGGAGCAGGTGTTTTTCAGAGTGGATTCTAGTTTCAAATGAAATTAGTTTTGTGGAAAATGATTAGGAAAATACAAGCATTTAAAAATCATGGTGGATTTCCATTTTTTAAAATTAATTTTATTACATAGAGAAAAGCCTTAAATGTGTGTATTGTGACAGGTAGCTTCAAAAAGTGGTGCATTAAAAGACAGCATTGCAATTTGCTGCCTGTCTTCAGTTTGAATTCTGTGTGAATAGGTTTATTCACAAGAATTAAAGAGAAATTGAGTTTTTAAAAAAAGTTCTTTTGAAAAGTTTTTTTTCAATGTTTGCTTTTAAGAAAGATATCTTTACAGTTATGTGTGTTCAGGAAATAGGGCTTTATGCTCCAAACTGTTGTTAGGTTGATGGATTTTCATTGGTTATGATGAATTGTTTAGAGAATTGTTCTGCTCCTGTGCCCTCTGTTATCATTGCCAACTCTGTTATTGACAGCATAATATATGCATAAGTTTAGTGTATTTACAGGAACCACAGGGTCTTCATGGGCTTTATGAATTCTGTAGCTTTTATGTATTATTTGACCAGGTCTCCTCTGTGAAGTGTACATAATTCCTTTTTTCTG
Organism: Coccyzus lansbergi; assembly: GCA_033558105.1. Taxonomy (NCBI): domain Eukaryota; kingdom Metazoa; phylum Chordata; class Aves; order Cuculiformes; family Coccyzidae; genus Coccyzus; species Coccyzus lansbergi. The sequence goes on from JAUMJK010000229.1 coordinate 4,211,044, forward strand.
TATTAGTTATTCTCTGGATTTTATACACACGTATATTATCTGTGATACTTGGAACTCTGGTCTTTTTGTGTTTCTTCAACAAGCAGCTGGGCCTGCCAGTCTGATTTCAGGAGCCTCTATATTTGATCTATAGCTTTTAATAGGGTTTTTTTTTTTCTTAGACATATAATAATGTTTCCAAGTTCTGCCCTCATTCTCCTCCCTGCCCTCTAACTATCACTTAAATATGTTATACACATTGGAATCTTTCCTCATGCATTGTCTCTGAATCCCCTTCAAATGTTCAGTCTTCTTTCTTGCATTTTCCACTTTGGGTGTTGTGTTTGCATTGGCACAAATAAATTTGACCTTTCACAGCTTCAGGCAGGGACAGTTTTGTTGTGTTTCCCTTTGTTGCTCTTGTGCATGCCACTCAAAATAGTTGTGAAGTTTGGGGGCAAGAAGTACTGTCCAAAGTAATGTTGCATTTGTTCTGACAGTGCTTTTTTATATCAACTTTTCCCAAGTTGTCTTGTAGAAAGTCTATATTTGGGAATATTATTCTGCAAGTATATGTTTCCTCTAAGTTTATCCTTTGTTTCTAGTCTGTTCAAGTCCTTTCCTATTTCCCTTTTTTCCAAACTTATGTTTTAACTACTGACAAATTATCACCTAGGAATATCGGTCAACAACTAATAAACAAGTCATTTGCAAATCAGGCCTGTGTGTGTGCTGGACACAAATTGTGACTAATGGAGGGGGCTTATTGTTCAGGCAGACACTGGGTACTGGGAGGTGGAAAGAGTGTGTATGTGAATAGTATAGGCTACAGCTGGAATGTAGTTATTGAATGAGATTTGAGAATATATCTCTTTAAGTAAATTGTGGAATAGGTGAGCTAGGAGGGGACGTCTTAAGATCACCTAGTCTGCTCAACACTGCTCAAGCAGGGTCAGTTAGAACATGTCACAAATTTATGGAAAACTTACCTGGAAGTCTTAGTGATACCCATTTATTTCCTCCTAATGAAGTGAATATGGTTGTGATCAATGATTTTGTGAAGTCTGCTTATAAGAGGAAAAAGACTGAGAAAGCTAGAAAAGTATGACCATTGCAGGGACATTATCATTCTATACATTGTAAAGAATTTTTTTTGCCAGGATAAAAGAAGCCACACCATCACTCTCAAAAGGAAACATATGGTGTTAAGAATAAACAGAGCAAAGGTATCCTGGCAAGGCCCTTTTCTTTTTAGAGGTGTTTGAAGATGCTGAAAAGGCTCACAGGCACTATATGGGTTCCTGGTTCAGAGGCTTTTAGGCTAGGAACTGGTCTTTTCTCTCCGGAGCTGCCTGCTGTTTAGGTATTGGGGGTGGGGTGGAGAGGAAGACTGGTGTTTGTCAATACATAAAAAATAATTGGACAGTATCTTGGTAACGTCTTCTGGTACACAGTGAAAGTTACAGACAGAGTGGTGGTTTTTTGAACAATATCTCTTATTGTTTTGAATCTCAATACCACACTTCTTCCAAATGAAGGACCAGATCCAAAGTGCACAAAAGATGTGAACTTGTCCGGCTGATCTGGAGAGTCTTTGAATCAGGTTTCTAGCTGCTAAGTAAAGTTCTTTATGACTCATTGATGTTTTCTTTAAAAATTCCACCATGATGGGAAAGAACAGCCTTTCAAACTGTTTTCCAAGATGAGAAGACTGTGCTGCTTTGTAAAGGCCATTATCTTCCTGTCGCTGTTTAGCCCCAGGCTGGCTAATTTCAGCAGCTAAAACTGAGTAGTTCGGTTCCCAATTCGCTTCCCATCCACCCTTGGGGAAAGGAATAACAACAACAACAACAATAATAGAAAATACTAAAATATATACAAATATATGACAGTCTGATGTCAAGAATAAATTTTCCCTCTACTCTCTCTCACACACCCAGTTGTGTAGCTTTTCCATCACACATTGTGTGCATAGGATGGAATGATGGCAAAAGTCAACAAGAGTATGGCCTCATCCATTCCTTTTCCTATGGTAGTGGATTCCTTATTAGATTCCTTCCAACTTCCTGTTGCTGTTCAATGACTTACTTGAAAGGTAAGTCTATCAGTCATAGAATCATAGATATCACTGGGTTGGAAAAGACCCATCGGATCATCAAATGCAACCATTCCTATCAAACACTAAACCATGTCCCTGAGCACTTCATCCACCCATCCCTTAAATACCTCCAGGGAAGGTGACTCAACCACCTCCAGGGGCAGCCTGTTCCAGCGTCCAGTGACCCTTTTCATGAAAATTTTTTTCCTAATGTTCAGCGTAAACCTCCCCTGGCAGAGCTTGAGGCCATTCCCTCACGTCCTGTCCCCTGTCACTTGGGAGAAGAGGCAAGCTCCCTCCTCTCCACAACCTCCTTTCGGGTAGTTATAGAGAGCAATGAGGTCTCCTCAGCCTCCTCTTCTCCAGGCTAAACAACCCCAGCTCTCTCAACCATTCCTCATAAGGCCTGTTCTCCAACCCCTTCACCAGCTTTGTTGCTCTTCTCTGGACTCGCTCCAGAGCCTCAACATCCTTCTTGTGGTGAGGGGCCCAGAACTGAACACAGTATTCAAGGAGCGGCCTCACCAGTGCTGAGTCCAGAGGGAGAATCACCTCCCTGGACCTGCTGGTCACACTGTTTCTGATGCAAGCTAGGATGCCATTGGCCTTCTTGGCCATCTGGGCACACTGCCAGCTCATGTTCAGTTGGCTATCAACCAACACCCCCAGGTCTTTCTCCTCCAGGCAGCTTTCCAGGCAGACTTTCCTATAGTTTGTAGGTCTGCATAGGGTTATTGTGCCCCATGTGCAAGACCCAGCATTTTGCTGTGTTAAACCTCAAGCCATTGGTCTCAGCCCAGTGGTCCAGCCTGTTCAGATCCCTTTGCAGAGCCTCCCTATCCTCCAGCACATCCACACTTCCACCCAACTTATTATTGTCTGCAAATTTGCTAAGGGTGCACTCATCCAGGTCATTGATAAAGACATTAAACAGGGCTGAACCCAGCACTGAGCCCTGGAAGACACCCCTTGTGACTGGCCTCCAGCTGGAGTTAACTCCATTTCCCACCACTCTCTGGGCCCAGCCATCCAACCAGTTTTCAGTAGAATGACAGAAATTATAACAGAAAAAGCACAAAAACTCAGGAGCTCTGGAGAGGAGGAAAGTTAGTTTCAAATAGTAGTGCTTTCTAATATGTCGTGTATTTTATCAAATGTCGTGATCACAAGTCTCTTCTGACTTAGTTACTCTCTTCAGTCACTGTAGATAATCTTGTTTGCATAGATCAGTCTTGCTCTCTAATAGTCCCTCCATCACCTGTTATTTAATGTAATCTGAACTTTTAGTGTAGTTTAGGGATAGAGAAAACATACTTCTGAAGGTGAAAAGTCTCTGAAAAGGAGAATTTCCCTTAGTTTGTCACATGGATGTGGGAATCAGCCATATTGACTGCATGATCAGTGCATATGATGTGGTATAATTATAGATTGTACTAATGTGTGTTGTCAAAAAGCTCTGAAAGGAACTGGAATCACATTTTGCACTTCGGCATGTTAACACTATCACTGCATCAGCTGGAAAGGAGATATTCCATGGTTGTCTTCAGCAGGACATTAGAATTGCAGGAAGAGCGAGCAAATGTGGACGTGTCTGCTTCCTCAGCTGTCATATAATTTCATTTCACAGTGTAAATGGCTATTCTCCCAACATGTCCAGATGTCTAGCATTAGAAGTTGTATCTCCATAGTGGTCTGCCTAGGGACACCACATGTGTGTTGCTAATACACTTTGTCACAAATGTTTCTCATCAAGTGAGGAATGGTTCTTCCCTGCTAGAGGCATTATGGAAAGGTGATAGTCCAGTAGGTATTGGTCATCTGCAAAAAAGCAAATTGTTTTGCTAAAGAGTTTACCAAAATATTATGCTATGGTTGCTACCACATGAGACTGTCAGAGGGACACAGGCAATCTGTCCATTTTCCAGCTCTCCAGCTTTGATTTTTCTTCTACTTTTGGTCCTTTTCTGTCTTCTTCTTCTGTCCACCCCTTGTGGGCCTGTCGCTTTCCTGAAGGTAGCTCTCCCTTCCCTCATCTAAGCAATTAGCTACTTCCAACTTTGTCTAAGTAGACATAAACACGAGCCTCCTGGAGTCATATCCTAGCCACCTTTCTCTTCTAGATATAATCTCTGTCAAGAATTGTATTGTTTTTTGGGGTTTTTTTTCTCAAATGGTAAAAGATCCTGGTAAGGGCTTCTTTCTTCTACCTCTTTGGCTACTATCCTTGGAGTTGGATACTGAGGTGCAGCTCCTTGTGGATTGACCGTTCTATTGATTGCATGTGCTGCATTTTGTTCTTCATACGTCCTTCCTCTGCAAGCCTTTTGTCCTAACATTACTCTTCCCACTGTCTTGTTTGTCTGCAATGATCTGTGGCTTTTGGTCTGGTCATTCTAAAATTCACCACCCTTTTTAAAAACACTTGGGCTCTGTGATTTCTGAGCCTAATAGAGTATTAAAGTCCAAGGGTTGTGTTTGTGAATAATAAACTGTAAGTCTGAATTCAGGTTCTGAAGGAAAGTTACATGAACAATTTCAGTCTTCGGTAGAAACCTCTTCGGAAACATAAAGAGTCTCATCCATGGAGTTTTATGAAGTTATTGATTGAAGTGCCATTAAGTATTGGCAATGTGCAGCCCTGGCATCTTAGAAATGCCATTTAAAACCTTAAGTAAATATTGTGTGGTCAAAGCTGCCTCTAACTTCCTGAACCATGAAGCCCTCAGACTAAGCAACTGCCTGCAGTTCTCATCTAACAGCTGAAGCAGCTGAGCTGAAGAATGGATTCCTCAGAGAACTTGGAAGCACCAAAACTGCAGCAATTCAAGGGTGACTGATTCCACAAACTGCAGACAGTTTAAACCTGTGGTGATATCCATTGGGTCCTGCAGCAGAATGTGATCAAGACTTCTGTTTACATCCCCTCACAGTTCTCTGCTACTCCAAGATCTTGCTGACATGTCATGAAAGGCAACAGAAGTCACTTCAAGATTGTTAATTGGAGAGGATGGGTTTGGGGGAAGAGGTGAAAGTCCTGTAAACTTTTCCTGGCATATGCATATGTGTATTATTTGTACTGATTTTTTTTTAGTAGGGATATTAGCAGTTTGACTTTTTCCTGCTACACACACTCACGTTGCAGCTGCATCAAGCTCTGTTACAGGAAATAGATGTTGTGACATATATTCACGCTCAGTGAGACAAAGCTTCTCACCTCACTACAGAGTTACTGTGTGTTGAATGTTGGAAGCAGAGGTGCTTCCCAGGCTCCTTACAAGAGTGCTGGAAATTTCCTCCATGTTACCCAGCGCACGTGCTTATGAGCTTTAGACAGTTGGAGCGGGTTTATCAGATTGCTAGGCTAAAGATTTATGCAGGGGGAGCTGAAAATAACCACCACTGCAGTACACTTAACCTCCATATCTTATTCTATTTCTCTGCCTACACAACATTATAATTTTTATCCTTTGCATGAGGTTATTTCTTGTGGACTTTGTACACTGGGAGATGCTTTACTTTACCTCCCATGGAAGTCCCTGTGAGTATCTTATATAAGTCCTACTCCCAGTTGCAATTCTTCACTAAAGTAGTGAACCTGCCCAGATGCAAAGCAGTTTCAAGATTCAAGCAAACTAAGAAGGCGGCTCAGGGCAAACTAGGAAAGGTCACAAGGGAAGTAAAAGAAAATAACCATGCATGTGATTATGAAAACATGAGCCTGACTCATGAGATGGGATAAAGTGACACAAATGCAAGAAAATATTATTTTTTTTTCATGTCCTGTGAAGCACTGAAACCAAAAGGAGTCTGTTGTACGCTGAACTTGCTGGTAAAATCACCTCAGACAAAAGCAGTGATATTTGCCCCAAAAGTTAGGGCTGTAGCTCTTCATCATGCCTGATTAGTGCTCATCACAAGGCAGGACTGAACCCTATTTTAGTGGAGTACCTCCAGTCTGACCTTTAGTTTCCAGTTTGAATAAAGGTTGTAAGTTTATGCAAGCACAATGGAGTAGGCTGGGTGTGGTAAACCTGCTAGAGGACAAGAAGTTCTGTTCCTCTTTTTCATCACTGCTGGAAGGTGAGCACAAGCAGATCTGGGATATCAGCATCAGTAATGATTAGGTGCTGTTTTGTTTTTCCTGTCCAAGTAAACTCGGACAAACTGCTCTGAGTTGAAGGGATACTCTGATCCCCCTCCCAGTGAAGGTGATTTGAATTTCACTTCTGACCTTGGAAAGGCTAGATTTGGGGGGAGACTGTAGTACTACTCTTTAGTAGCTCACAGATTTAATGAAAGCACAACTAACTCATACTTCTGATTTCACTGTGCAGTGATGACAGATCAGATGGGAAGCAACAGCCATTTTGAGCAAGTCCTGAAAAATGGCTAGATTTTAGGCTCCCTGTATTGCAACACTTGGCCACTGTACAGGAGACCTGCCCAATGACTTAGAGTGGGAAACCTTATTTCCTTAACCAGATACGGTATTATTAAGAGGGAGAAGCAAAGTGAATTTAATTTTGTTTTATTAGTGGCTTTGTGCTTCCTTAAGATTCCCTCCCTGACAAAGAGTAGCAGAAGTCAAGCTTCCTGTAGATAATAAGCCTAGAAATCTGATTTTTGTGACGTTGAACACTGGCAAGCAACAGTAAAGCTATGAGAACTCATACTGAAACCCAACGTGACTACTGGGACTGTCATTTTATGACAAATATATATTGAAATGATACTATTAATTTTAATTCTCTTTGGGACTTCCTTACTTGTCCTAGGGTGATGAAATGTGGGGCTGCCTACTCTGAAACATATACAACTGTAGAAATAAGTGCATTATCTTCCTGCAGGTTTTTATTTTCCAACTAAAAAAAAATGCATTGGGTTGTGCTGTTCGAAGTAAAAGGGTAGCACTGTTTTCATATGTTGAGTCTTTAAATTCATTTTGCCATCCAGTGGCTTTTGAATAGATCTGTAAGTATAGGTGATGTGATCACGTCTAAGTAAGAACTTTCTGTTCATTTTGTTTTACCATCAAAGCAGTGGGAGCATTAATGCAGAACAGTTACCTGAGAAATTCTTGAAAAGCTTTTTTGTTTCAGAGTGGGAGGGAAAGAGCTAGTGCCATTTATTTTAATCATGAAACCTTTCTCTTCTTTTCTCTTTGCAGTTATGCGGCTGTGGGCTGCTGGGTGTGGGCATCTGGCTATCAGTGTCACAAGGAAACTTTGCTACGTTTTCTCCTAGCTTTCCATCACTTTCAGCTGCCAACCTCGTCATTGGCATTGGCACAGTCATCATGGTGACAGGCTTTCTGGGCTGCCTAGGTGCTATCAAGGAAAACAAGTGCCTCCTGTTGAGTGTAAGACATCAGTACTTCTTTTCACTAAGACCAGTGACTGTTGCTTTTTTATTACTTTATTTAAATGACAAATGCAAAATAGTCCTGTGAATCATTGTAACATTGCCCTTGGCTTTCAGTCTTCTGTGTGCTTGCACTGTGGCATCCCAAAGTGTTGGTTACAGTGATATCATTAGTGCATTAGCAAATGTATTCTTGTTACTGTGTGTCCTAGTGTATTAGATAGCAGAGCAAATTACTATCCGTTACCTCTGAATGGTTGAATATGAACTGTAGGGTCAACCTGTGTAGCCCTTCTGGAAATGTCTGTTAGAGCTATTGATGGAAAAAAGTTTAAGCACAGCTGCTTTTAGATATCACTGAAAGCCTCTCATGGAAATTTTCTGTTTTGTCCTTATCTAAGGCCTTTGGTAGAGGTTGGTGGAAACCTGACTCAAAGTTAAGAAATTAACTTCTCTGCCAGGCCTTACCTTGGCCATCTTTGTCCAACACTGAAGCACATACACTGGGAAACCTTATGAGAAAATACAGTGTGGGTCACTCCCCTTGTGTAAATTCAGGAGGCTTCATCATGCTTTCCCCCTCTCCAAGAAGAGAGGTATTGTGGCAGAAGGTGTGAGAAAGGCTTTCAATGCATATGGCTTCCAATTCTGTCACAGCTTATGTATCACAGGTGCTATGACATTAAGGATCATGTGAGTTTTACTTGTCTAAAAGTCTCCCTTACATGATGTTGGAGAACAGCTGGGCAGCATTCTTTAGACCGCCTCAGAGAATTAAACTGGAGGACAAACACGGTCTCTGCTGCTTGGTTTTGTATATTGTGCAGCTAGGAAAAGAAAAGAGAATAGTAATGAGGCCATTCATCCACACAAACTGCAACACCAGCTAATTTGGGGCTTTTTTTGTTTGATTTTTTTTAAGTGTGTTCATGTTCTTACAAGGTTCTGCAGAAGTCTGCCAACACTACCATAATTATCATGAGTTTTCAATTAAGAGCTTGCTGCACTACATATTACATCTCCCCCGGTGTCTATGTGGAGGATGTCACGCCTTTGTGGCAGTCCACAAGTACATAAAAGTGGACATGAAAAGTAGTGAGAATCTGCTGGAGCTCACAGTTGGGATGCCCCTGTAGAGAGAGATTTCAGCTACAGAGAGCTGGGAATAGAAGTGCTGAGTAATTCAAAGACTACTCCAACAAGCAGGTTAACACCCACCTGCTCAGGGAATCACTTCTGAGGCACATCACATTGATCTTTGTGGCAATGGGTTTAGCATCTGTTCTGTAGTCTGTATGAAGAAAAGAGACTGCCAGAGCTGCATGCTGTGAGAGCAGTCAGAAACACCAAGACAAAATCATTGCTGAAACCCACAAACCAGTAGTAGTGCAAAATATAAGATTTAGAGAATGCTAGACAGCAAGCTTCCTCATGGATGGTGGGACCTGCAGGAGCTTTGCTGGCAATGTAGTATCATTATTGAAGTTGCATGGGTTTGGCAATAGAGGAAGGGTTTAGAGGACAACGCCTGTGGCCTTCAGAGTTTCTAGCAGCCCCAGATTTGCTTTCTAGTTGGCAACTGTGCATACACTATTTGTTTTTTCTTTGTTCTAGTTTTTCATCGTTTTGCTGATAATTCTCCTGGCAGAGCTGATATTACTTATTTTGTTCTTTGTTTATATGGACAAGGTAAGCAAATATGCCATATAGATTAAATATTCTGTACTAGCACGTAAACCAGGTTCATTTTGTTTCTGTTTGAATGAGTTATGGGGGTTCTCCTTGCTCTTCACTTTGGTGAAGGTTTAACCTGGTGATCTTGCCTGGTTTCTGTAAGCTGCTTCTGCAAGTGAAAAAGGAAGATATGAGGAGGGAAGCCAGGAGATAAGAACCCCTTAAGCTTTCAGATTTCCTCCCTGAAATAAAGCCATGGTCCAAGGCCTCCCATTTAGTCTTATCCTAAAAGATATCCATCATCTGTGTACATGTGGAAGGTCCTACTTAAGACCTTCTTAGTTTCTTAGGATATTGCCAACAGCTGCCTTTGGCAAAGGTAAAGTAAGCTCAGCAGGTTTCTGCTGATCACTATTCAGTTAAATTTGGATCAGATGGAGACTGATGGATTCTTATTAGAGGGGAAACTGGCCTCATGAGAATTAATAAAGTATTTCGCAAATCTGATGGAGAGACTAGGTCGGGGCAGGTGCTGAAAGGTCTCACTGACTTGTGAGGGTCTTGAACCTATGATGGAGCTTTTCTATCCATGCTAAGTTTGTGATGAGAGAAGGTAAAAGAGATTCATTCCCTATGGGAGTCTGTACCATTCAGTCCTCTCCTCTAAACAGCAGTGCATTGACTTTCTGTATTTTTTATATGATGCAGGTCAGTGAGAGTGCAAAGAAGGATTTGAAAGAAGGTATGAAGCTGTACAATTCAGAAAATAATGTTGGACTGAAAAATGCATGGAATATCATTCAAGCAGAGGTAACGTATTTTCTCAGGGGAAGTGGAGGGGAAGGGAAATCCAATTTGGTCATAAAGGCTGCTGCTTTTGTTCCCGATTGCCGATTCACACTTTCTTGGGGGATTTTTTATGTTATGCTGTTAAGTTTTTGTTTTAGAGATCAATGAGCACAAAACACCGTAAAAGTACAGAAGTATTGTGGCAGCCCTTTTGAAAATATACAGTGGTTTAGTGGAAGTAGAAGTTTGTGGTGGTGCATGATTCACAAATTATACTAGTCAGTTCAATTATTAATCCTTTACTTCTGCCATAGATGAAATGCTGTGGAGTGAATGACTTTACGGACTGGTACCCAGTGCTGGGAGAAAACACTGTCCCAGACCGCTGTTGCACAGAAAACTCCCAAGACTGTGGACGGAACTCCACTGAACTAGTGTGGAAAACAGTAAGGCTTGCTTTGCCCAGGTCAAGGCTTAGAGAGGGGTGGGGAAAGAGGTGAAAATAGAGGGAATGCACATGAAAGGAAATGTGACCTTGGGATGTCATATTAATCTTTCATCATTTCAGGGATGTTATGAGAGAGTTATGACCTGGTTTGATGAGAATAAGCATGTTCTTGGTTCGGTTGGGATGTGCATCCTCATAATGCAGGTAAGATTGATATGATGTTTGTCTACATGGTTTTGATTTGGTGTCTACATTCTTGAATCTGCTGTGTAATAAGTGGTGCTCAGCAGCTTTGAGTCTGCGCATGATTTCAAAAATGTCATATTTGTTTCATGACTTTAGATAAGGTCATCTACTCAGAAAGGAAGCAGATCAGTAGTCAGTCCTGCAAAGAAGACATACTGTAGTGGGGCTTTGCTTGCCCGTGTTTTGGCAGCACTCTAGAGTTCCCATGTTTAGCTATTTGTTATGTTGTCCCTTAGGGAACTTTCAAAAAAAAATTTGGAAGCAGGTTCTAGAAATTGCGAGAATGAGTAAAATCACGGCCACAGGCCTGCGTAGGTTAAGCTGTTTTTAAAAAAATAAATAAAAAAGCAAGCAGAAATAACATTATAATCTGTTACAGTTTTGGGGCTTCTGTGTCACTGCTGTGCTTTTGGGGGAGAATACCTGAATCTGATGCTTTCAGTCATAGTTCTCTGGCTAAACAAGTACAAGTTTTTTGGTGAAAAGGAAGAGTAACTCATATATATTAATTCTGAAAATTTGTTGCATCTACAACAAAGAGCCCAAGAGCTTTTTGCCTCTATCTGTGCTCTGATAGATAGATCTCCAGACATCATTGTGTGCTTCGACAACATACATCCACATTCACTGGTCAGTGTTGAAGCCTGAGAAATATGGCTAGTGTAAAATGAATTTTAAAACTACAGCAGTGCATTTTTGGCAGCTATACTGAACCTCTTTTTGTTTGTTTTTCTTCAGATTCTTGGCATGGCCTTCTCCATGACACTTTTCCAGCAGATTCACAGGACTGGCAAAAAATATGATGCCTAAAGCCTCTGAAACATTATCACGTCAACCCTTCTGTCTCATCCTATAAATGAACAAAAGGAATGACTGTAAAGAGTATCATGCCAAGCCCTGCTGAGGATATCCATCCCATTGACTTTGTTGTTACTTGTCCAGTTATTATCACAACTTGTCAACTCATTCTTTTTTCTGTGTCACATTTGCTGTTTATTTGCCAAAGATGGGGAAAACCCCCAAACAAATGGATTTTCTACACAAAATCATAGATCTGCTCTAAGAATGTTTCTTAACTTAAGAAAATGTTTTCCTCTACTAATCCATGATATATGTGCAAAAGTTATGTGTTTTCAACTTCAAGGGAAAATCTCCAGTCTTCCATTAAGTTTTCAACCCTCATGCCCAATTTACTGGAAGACTCGGAAAAACCACTCGAACTGAGAGTTCTAGGAATTGGAGCTGTTTTGCTTTGCAGCTTCTTCTTCTATCTTGTGGGATATACTTTTTTGTTATGATAATTATAATGATGATTATAATGATGGATATAGCTTAGAATTTAGTTGCCTGACTTATAACTTCTGGGTTTGATTTTACACGTTTATTGTACATTCATTTGGGAACCACTGTGCGATCTTCAGCGGACATGTTTTTCAAAGCTGACAGTTGGTGCAGGTAAATAACTTTTCTCAAGTCCATGGGGAGGCATCATCTACCTTTATCAGGGCCTTGATGTCCCTACTGTAAGAGGTGTTCCTTTCAGATCGGAGATTCTTTCCTTGGATGGAGTAAAATGTCTTCCCATTGGACCAGATGGTGAGCTTCCCTACTTCTGTGAGGCAACGTTCCACTGCCTTTAGTCATCCAAAGCAGTGTCATGCTGTTTTGAACGCTAAGAATACCGAATAAGCAAGTTACTGTTCCCTGTCACGAAGGAGAGGGAATTGCAGTCTAACCTACTGGCCAGCTGTGAGCACACTTCACAGATTGTGTTATCTGCTTCATAAAGTTTTCCTAAGGTGTGACATACTGCTGGATATGAGAGAGGGGCATGACAATTTAATGGCAGCATCGTTATGCCATGCCCTTCCGGATGGGGTTTCCTCAGGCAGGTGACAGCTGTCTCCCTGAGCTGGAAAAGGTAGTTTGATAAAAGGTAATTGGATGATGCAGGAAAGGGACAATGAACAAAACAGCATTTAGAGACAGTATGTTGTTGTCACACCATCAGTACAGACTTGGTTCTTGCTGACAGATTGCTGAGACTATCCAGTGGGGTGAGTTCACTGCAATGCATATTTTTACTAACATTCCTGTTAGAAAACTTGACTATATATTTCTCTAGTTTGCTGCTTCATTGCAAGCAGAACCCATTTACCTTTTGCTCCGGGTTTTTACTGTTTTGTGAATGAAGAAGGAAAGGCTTTAGACATTGGAAGATGTACTGATTTAACTCTAGTCAGGACTTAGCTCTGAAAAAAAACCACTGCTTTTTGTATTAGCAGCAGTCAGAAGTGACCTTCAGAGGTTACCTCATCCAATGTCACTCTTAAAGGATTACAGTCATCTATGTGAGATGGGGTTTACTGTGACATTATTGGGCTGACTTTCAGAAACTGTTTAGGATGGAGGTTGTGTGCCTTTCGGAGCCATGCCGTGTCAAACTACTCCTCTGGTAAACAAGTTTCTCTTGATGTCCACTCGGAATATTTATACTTTAAACTCTTAAAAGATATCATTTTCAGTGTGTCATTCAGCCTGTCATTTCCTTGTGGGCTTAAATAGCTGTTGAGCTGCTTCACATCTCCTAGTAGGTCCTGCATGTGTCTGTACATCTGGCAGCAGTAGTGTTTTGTGTGGCCTATGTGTCACTTTTTTTAGTTCCTTTGCAATCAAGGTGACAGGAAGGAGCGTGAATGTGTGAAGACAGAGATGAATTTGGGTGTTGCAGTGAAGAAGATTTACTAATCTTAGAGCACGTCCCTTGCCCAAAGATTCATAGGGCTCTTGTTTCCCATCAGTGCAGACAATGCCATATGGGTTCATCTATTTCACTTGGATTGCCTTTGAAAGAGGGAAGAAGCAGAGGGGAAGCACAAAAACTGAATCCAGTTTTACTTCCATTTCTGAGAAAAAATGGGACCAGAAGCATCTGAGCCCCACTGGAGAGGGATGTTGAAGAAGGGGCTCTGATGTCCAGTGTACTTGCTGCTACATGTAAGACTGTATACAAACTTGCTAAGATGTGTTCCCATTTTTGCAAGAAAAGATAAGACGATTTTCATCTGATGGTTTTACTGCATTCTTCCTTTGGGCAGAGGTGCTTAGCTTTCTCTAGCATTCCCTGGTGTTAAAAAAGAGCAGAGTGCATGCAGAAGCATCATCTCTGTCATTTTGGACCGCACAGTGGTAACTGCTGCATCTTAAATTCTAACCTGCAGTCAGTTTTTGTACAAAATATAGTAAAAAATATATTAGTGAAAGTAATAAGGAAATAAAAAATTTTTATAACTCAGAGATGAAGTGTATAGTTGCAAACTCAGCTACTTTGCCTTCCATCCAAACTTATTTTTCTAGAATGCTTCATTCCATTTCACGATCTAGCAGCATAGATCCTGAAATCTCTTTTTAAGGACTACTTTTGGCATTTTAAACACAGTATTGAGATATTTACACAAGCTTTATGTATTCATTTCTCTGAAGTCACCTACAGGAAGGGAGTCAAAAGCAGGGCTGATTTGTGTCTCTAGCTGACTCTGTGATGTGGGAGGTGATGACAAGACATCCTGAAAGGAGCAGAAAAGTAACACCATTTTCCAGGCAACAAAAAAAAAGCTCTGGAAAGTGTGTGACTTCATCAGTCAGAGAAGGCACTACCTGTCCTGTAAACTGGTCAAAGGGAGCGTTGGCTTGTGTATGAATGCACTTTGATTTGCTTATGCTGGTGGGTGGGTGGCTGGCTGTGCATTTTCCCCAAATGTCACTCTTGATTATTTAACTATAGGTTTTTAGCATGTTTTTAAATAAAAACTGATGCTGAGTAAAATATCTTTAATATACACAAATATTGATTTGTATAAATGCATACCTCTCTCCAGTTAATGAAAGCACAGTTCAAGTGTGTGAAAGTGCTGTTTCTCTGCGTGTTCCTTTGGATTGTAGCATACCTGCTGTCTCACTGTTCTTCATGCACAGAAGTTGCAGAAGAACTTTAGCAGAGATGTAACAGGACAACTGCTTGAAAAACCTCTGCTTGAAAGCTGTTGATATGATAACAGTGAATTCTGTTCCCTTCTGGTGCTACCAGGACTGTTAGTTATAGGAGCCCTGGTGGAGGATGTTAAAAGGAAGTGCTCATAGCTAAGTAGCTTGCAAGATGGTAAAAACAATGACGTGAACATCTCCAAGATGACAGAAGATGCCCTGTGTGTGTCAGGTATTGAGTTCCTGGTCATGTTAGGCTAATTCTTGTATTCTGACTGTGTCCATCCTCTATTTGTATGCGTGACATACAAACTTACACACACACAGGAAGGGTGCAAGTAGAGGGCAGCTGAACTGATCTTTGTGGTATTTCTTGGGCAATGTATTGGTCAAGCACAGAAAAGGGAAGGAGGAAAAGAGTGTTTTCCCAGCAAATTGTTCTTGGGAGCAGCATGGAATAGAGAATACCTAATTCTGATGTAAGTTCTTCTCATAAAGTTGAGCAGCCTTGTCCTGTAGCTGGCATGGGGAAACCTGGAGATGCTTGCCTATGGGGTAGCCATCTGTTGTGCAGTAGATCGTAAACATCAAGAAACAACATGCCATTCCCACCAGGTGATGTTTGCACCAGTGTTTCTTCTATGCAATACCGCCTTTATAAAAAGATTTTTACTAGGATGATATAAAAATAAAGGATTTTTAAAAAGGTGCCTCTTTGAGCTCATTTCTCTCCTCTAACACCAACTACAACCAAAACCAGAATCAGACCAGAAAAAAAAATTCCAAAAGGTGACTCACAGAGATCTATTCCAACTCCACTGCAGACGAGTTTCAGAGATCTTGAGGCTCTTGCATCTCTGAAAGGTCTGCTCCTTCCCCAGTCCTACTCCCATCCTCTGTCATCTCTAATAAAATAGGAATAGGAGTGAAATTGTCCCAAAGAACTGCAAATTGGTTTTGATAGCCTATAGGAAAGACTTTGAAAGTGTCCCAGAAAATATAGAATAGTTGAAGAGAGGACAAAGTAGTGGAGAGCTTGAAAGATGTCCAGAGAATACCAAGAAGTCTCAGAGACACTGTGGAAATTGGTTAAACACCAAGATGGAGAACAACCATAGAATAGCACTCCAAATGCCAGGAAAGTAGAAGATGGTCTGAAAGACCCCCAGACAAAACACTGGAGCCAAGTAGGAGCCAAGAAAGCAACAGGGTTTGAAAGGGATTGAAAGAGCATAAAGTAGCCTTAAGGAAGAGAAGAAAGTTTGTGAAGTGCCCAAGGAAACAAAATGTGGCAGTGTCAAAGGAGCCAAGAAAGGAACCAATAAGGCAAACCCTCCCCTGCACATCCAACCCCTCTTCCCCTAAAATCCTGAAGAGGCTCAGTGATAACAAGAAAGTATCAGATTGAAGGAGTTCTGGGGTACACAGTAGTAGCAAGGGTGGCCTCAGAGAAGTCTGAAACAAAAAAAAAGCAGAAAGCATGAAAGTGCCTCAAAATGTAGCATCAAAGAAAAGTGAGTCAAAATCTTAAAAAGACTTGGAGATCACAGAAGAGCCTCAAAGAAGCAAATAAACTAGTAAAAACCCTGAAAGAACAGTGGTGAACACACTGCAGAGAGGCTAAAAGAGGAGCAGAGAACAGCTTTGGAGAAGGGAAGGAACAAGCAAAGAGACTGAAAAAGTCCCAGGAGAAATAAAAGTAGCTATTGAAATGCCACAAACCTTGAAGAGAGACTGAAATAGCCCCAGAAAAACCAGTTTAGCTTCAGAAAGGGGGCAGGGAAGGAAGAGGGGGTGGGGAGTGGGCAACAGCAGCAAAAAAACAGTGCTTCAAAGTCACCACAGTGTGAGGCACAAACAGCAAAAGCCTAAAAAGCAACCGTATTAGGTTTGAGGAGGCTAGGGAAGATGTGGAGAGGTTGAGAGAATCCCAGAGAACAGAGAAGCCTTGCAGACCCTGCGAGACTAGAAGAGAGCCTGAAAGAACCTCAGAGGCAACAAAGTGGTCTCAGAGAAGGGAAGGAGAGAGCAGAAAATCTGCAAATGTGAAGGATAGCAAAGGCTAGTCCCAGAAAGATGGAAAAGAGTTGGCAAAAAAGAGACCCAGAGAACCTAGAGTAGCCTTGGAGAGGTGAAGAAATATACCAGAAAGACTGAAAGTATGCCAAAGGACCAGAAAGTAGCCTCACAGAGACCAAGAAAGGAGCAGAGCTGTTAGAAGACTCTAAGGAGAATAGATTGTGCCACTGGAAGACCACAAAGTAGAAGACAGACTAGAACAGTGCTGCATAGAGAGTGAGGGCAGTGAGCAAGCAAGCAGATAGCCTGAAACAGCTTCTGAGTAGCTGCATGAGAGAGACTGAGGAAAAGGAGCTTGAGATGGACTGAAAGGAGAGCAGAAGAAACCTGTGGTGGGACGTGATCATGTGTCTTGACCTGTGGCCTTTTTTTTTTTAAAAAATAAAGGCTTTGGCCCCAATATCAACCCCTAAGAAACACAAATTGTAGACTCGCTGCCAGTTTGCAGAGCTGATCACAAGCCTTTAAGTCCAGCAGTGTAGCCAGTTATTCACCCACCTTATCTTCCACTTATCCAAACCATATCTTAACTGCTTGGCTACAAGGTTACTATAGGAAACTGGCAAAGAGCTTTCTTAAGTCCAGGTGAACAACATTTGCTACTCTCCACTCATTCAGGTATAGAAAGCAATCAGCTGGTTGGGCATTATTGGCTCCTGGTAAACCTATGCTGTCTTCTCCTAGTCAGTTTCTTGCCCTTAGTGCAAATGGAAGTAGTTTTTGTGAGAATTTGCCAAGCCTATTGTTCTCTGGGGACTCTTTCTTGCCTTTTGGGGGGGATGCTTGGGGTATGTGTGGGCAGCATGTGCCTCTTCAAACTATGGGGAACCTCCCCTGCTCACTATGACCTCTAAAAGACAAGAGCAGCTTTGTGGTGCAGCTTTTTGGTCAGCACCTCCAGCTGCATATTAGGAAGACCCACAGATTAGTGGATGTCCAGCCTGCCTTTTGGTCTTGCTCTACTGTGTGTAATGCTCCACATCACTGCCAGATTTTGCCACTAAGCTCAGAGACCTAAAGAGCAGATATTACACAAGTAAATGGCAAGGCAAGGAAGGCAGGACGTTACCAGCTCCCCAGCTCCATTTGGCAGAGGGTCCACGTTTTCTTAGACTCCCTTTTGCATATAGCGTAGTCACAGAAGTCCATTTTGTTTTCCATGTTCCTCACTAGTTTCAGCTGCAGCTGAGCTTTGGGCTTTCCAGATTCCACCCCACCACACTCAGGCAATGGCTCTATTCCTTCAGAGCAACCTAGCCTCTCCACTGCTTTCTGTGCGTTGTGAACCTTGGTCAGTTCGTCCATGCTGGCTTTCTGCCAAGCCTGGTAGACTTCCTACACGTCAGATAGACCCTTCTCATCCTTTGAGGAGGTTGTATTGGAAGATTGACCAGTTCTTCTGGACCCCTTAACCCTCCAAGGTGACTCCTGTGGGATATCGCCCACCAAATTCTCTCAACAAGCCAAAGCCTCCTTTCCTGAAGTCCAGGGCTATAATCTTGCTACATGTCTCAGTCACAGCTGGATGGACCTAGGACTTCCTCTTTGTCAGAGAGCAGTGAGAGCTAAAGAGCTGCTGCACCATGGAAGGCTAATCAGGAGCAGAACCCAGTAACAAAGCAGATGAAACAGTGGCCTCACCAAGAAAAAGCCAGGATGCAGAGTGGGAAGTCTGCAGGATGAAGGTCAAAGACAGTGGGTGTTATGCAGCCCAGTGATCCTCCATCAAGACCCATGATAATGAGGCAGATCCAAGGTATGCCAGGAAGTTGAAGCAATGGGTCCAGGTCATCATCTAGACTGTACAGGTACAAGATCATCCATAGACAGAGCAGCTACACAGCTGTGAGGTAGCACAGGCAGGAACCAGTGGCAAGGGTTTGTTAGCATCGGCGTGACATTAAACACATAACACTCTTGTGAGGGTTATATGTTGGTGCTTTATTGGGGGGGGGGGCCCCAGGGATCAGGGAATAGTTTCACAAATCTGATCCCCCAACACTGTTATAACTCGACCAATATTTATTCTCGTGAGGTTTCGCAATCTAATGTATATTCAACAGGTTACATCATTGTCCAATGCATATGTATATTTCGATGACCTCATCAGCAAGTTTTTATCAGCTCTTACTGCGCTTGCGTACCTCCTTCTGGTGGTCGTGAAGAGGAAGGTTCCTTCATCATCCTCAGGGGAAAAATATTTTTTTTATTGTGAACTTTTTACCTTTCTTCTTTTGGGCATTGTCCAACATGAATTTACTGCCAATTTCCTTCTATCTCTACTTTAATTAACTCTAGTTTGGTAGACTCCATTCTTATCTTGCTACTTGAGTGATTTACGGTCTCCTGTTTTAACGAAGTGCTGTTAGTGTTACCTTGTTAGCATTCCTAAGTAACTAGCACCTTTTCCTACAACACTAGGTTTTAAGATTTCTTGTAACTTTTAAAACTACTACATACATTTAAATCATTTCTTTTCTTGATTTGCAACTAATTCAAACTACTGTATAAAGTTTTAGATTCTTGCTCCAACAGGTTCTGCTTCAAAGCAGTTCCCAAGGGAAAGGAGGGACAGGCGCTTGCTCCTAGATTTTTTCTAACAGCTCTTACCAGCAAGGAAGCAGGACTTGGCATGAGCCACCTAACCTCCAACTGAGCAAACTAAACTCCTAGAAGAAGCTTGTGCTCCAGGCCCTACATGCTGATCTCATGTCTTTCTCCTGACTGGACTCCCTGGATGAAGTACGATCCAGTTAATTACCTTGCCTCGTCTGGGACAGTCACTGGACCCTGTTGTCAACATACCTGCTCTGCCCTCTCTGTTCAACAGAAGTGCAGTGGGAGTGCATCCTGGCCACTGAGGACATTATCTGGGCTGTAGCTAACTCCAGCTTCTGGATGTGTCCCATATCCCCTGTAGCCAACTCCAGCTTCTGGATGTGTCCCATATCCCCTGTAGCCAACTCCAGCTTCTGGATGTGTCCCATCCCCCCCAACACTTTGCATTCTCCAACAAAATGTGAGTGCACCTTTTTCACCAGGCACTTCCTTCCTGTGCCTTCCCTTCTCTTCAGGCTTTATTCACCATACCCTGACAAACCCCTCCTAGCTAGGCTGGAAAGCCTTTTGGAAAACATGCTCTTGCCCGACTTGTGTGTGTCATCCTGTGTCTCTGCAGCACTCCTTGTTTCTCACAGTGGGCCTCTGGCGATAAAAGCCAAAGCTCCATCTGCAATGCTGGCTGTGCAGTCAGGTGATAACCCATAGACTAGGTACTTTTCCTCTCCATGGACAAGACCAAGGAGAACAGCACCTAGGCTCCAGTGCCCTGTAGCTACTCTTGATAGTGTTATTTGTGCACACATGGGTAAGGAGGCCTGGGGTTGCAGGACAAAGTCCAGAGCTGCCTTAGAGCTCTCTGCAATAGCCCCAGTCCAGCCTCTTCATAGAATCATAGAATCATAGAACAACCAGGTTGGAAGAGACCCACCGGATCATCGAGTCCAACCGTTCCTATCAAACCATTCCTATTTCTCTTAAACAGAGATGAAGATTATTTTATGTTATTCTAGTAACAGTCAATTCATGATGGGGGAGCTTAAAAAGCTCCACACAAAAAAAAAAAAGCTTCACAAGCCATAGAATACATGAGGTAGCAAGAAAGGTCAGTAGATGCGTGCCTCTGTACCCATTTTGTTGAAGAAAGTCTCCAGACAGCATCACACACCTGGCTATGATGCATCCCTGGACAATTCATAGCACCAGTGTTGTCTGTAGCACCAGTGTTGTCCTGGAGGAAACAGTGTGGTCATGCAGTGAATGAGTGAGTCCCAGATGCATGCATATGCACACATTTGAGTATGGGTATATGCTGCAGCTGTGTGGAAAGCCTGACTGTGTACAGCAGAGACTCTGCAGGCTTCCTTTTCTCACTTTATAGTGAGTCAGCTCCTGCTCACAGCTAAGCACCACACAGTATCTGGCTTACTTCCTCCCAACCCCAGCAGAATGGGGAGAGCAAAAATGACAAAACTCATAGGTTGAGTTAAAGACAGTTTAGTAAGTGAAAGAAAGAGGAAGAAGGGAGAAAAAAAGTGATGCAAATAAATCATTCATCATCTCCCACAAGCAGATGGATGACCAGCCAGTCTCTGAGCAATGGCTACCTTCCCCAAATCCTTCTCCCCTCAATTTTTTATTGCTGAGCTTGATGCTATACAGCAGTTTTGTCAGTTTGGGTCAAATGTTCTGCTTGTGACCCTTCCAGATTCTTCATCCGCCCAACCTACTTATTGGGAAAAGTATAATAGGGAAAAAAAGAGAAAACAAGCACTGCACAGCAGTAGCCAAAACACAGTTGTGTTATCAAAGTTAGTTTAATCACAAATGCAGCACCATATGGGCTGCTACAAAGAAAATTGACTGTTCCCCAGCCAGACGCAGTACACTCTTATACGTTGCTTGAGCATTGGTGGAAAGAGACACCATGGGGATACACAGCACTGTGGGATGTAATTTTGCCTCTTCTTATGGACAACTATCCACTCCAGACTTCCTACAGGTTTCCAACCCCACAGCTAGGTGGGTGTGGTATTTTCTCTCACCATCTCGATATTGCTCACTACATTCCCCAGACATGGGAGAAAATACAGACAGTTGCTTCTACTGACCATTGTAACCAGGCAGAGAAGTGCAAATGCATTTCTCTCCTCACAGATAATGTTAACCTAGCATAGGGACCAAAGATACACAGAGAAGCTGCTCCCTACATGAGTGTCATTCACTAGGAGGTAAGAGGGACAGGGGTGCCACCTCCAGTCACTGAACAGGGTTGCAAGTGACCCCTGCATCCTTTTTTAGGTTGCAATGAATGGTAGGGGAGGAGTGCACTAGGCTCTAGGAAAATCTGGTTTTCCTTTTAGATAGAACTAACCTTTATATTGAAATCTCAGGCTGGTGGAGAACAGTGCAAGCATGATATGTACACTGGAGCAGAGAAGGACTGTACATACTAGACACACTGTGAGGGAAGTAGGATGATAAGAGCAGTTTAGTCATTAAAACATGCACAGTGAGCAGCACTACAGAGTCAATGAGAACCAGCCCAATTTGGTTGTTTATGTCATACTTGAGAAACTGTTAGTACTAGCAGACTCACTGTTTTTGAGATTATCTCGTCCTCTGACTGCATTTCAGCTGTTTGGCTCAGGCCTTACTGTCATTATGCAATGCTGCAGCTCAAGATACATGATTGTGTTAGCCTAAAGAAGGTAGGAGTGCAAAATAAGTGCAAGTATCAAACTGAGAAATTGTTCTGGTTCCCCCTGCTGTGTCCTTTTCTGCAGGATAAAAACAAAACCAAAAAAAGCCTGCCAGCTCCTTGCATTTATTTAAGTGCATCTATTTGCATTTAAGTTATCTTAATGTAAGGAGAAGATTTGGGAACTTCTTGGACTCCTCCTCCCTTCACAAAAGAAGATGGGGTAAGATGCTGCACACAGCCCCTGAGGCGAGGGGCCCCAGGGCTGGCAATGGGGCACTCCATGAGTTTTCCTGAACTGGGGAAACCTCAGGGGAGCTGGGAGAATCATTAGAACGACACAGTGTGTGTGGCAGCTATTGGCAAGACCTGGGTGCTGACAGCATAATGGTTATATCCTTTCTCCACCTGGCTGAATGCAGTGACTAAAGTGATAGGAGGCCATGGTGACAAGTTCCTGCTTGGTGCAGCAGGCATATCTCTTCCTTGGCTACTGCATCTTCCCAGGTGCCCTTGCATAATAGGTATGAGAGCCTCTGCACATGAAACTAAACAAGGACAACAGTTCATGTAGCTTGGAGGTGTTGCCAAGCTTAAGTAGGCCTATACCCTGCATCAAAACTGTTTCCATGAAGAACAAAAGACAGGTCATTGTAGTAGGAGACTCTCTTCTGAAGGGAACAGAAAGCCCAATATGCAGACCAGGACTGTTTCTTAGGGAAGTCTGCTGCCTTCCTGGAGCCCAGGTTTAAGATGAGACAAGAAAGCTTCCTTCCTTGGTATGGCCCTCAGATTAATATTGGTGACTGTTTTTTCAGGTAGGCGGTGATGAAGGTGTTTAAGGCATGTGTGGAAGAGGCGCTGAGGGGCATGGTTTAGTGTTTGATAGGAATGGTTGGACTCGATGATCTGGTGGGTCTCTTCCAACCTGGTGATTCTATGATTCTGTGATTCTATGATTCTATGATTCTATGATAAGGTAAACAAGAGAGACTTCAAGGCTTTGGGATGACTGGTTGAGGGGTCAGGAGCTCAAGCCATATTCTCTGTCCTTCCAGCTGCAGGGAAAAATGAGGGAAGAAACAGGAAGAGCCAGCATGTCAATACCTGCCTCCAAGCCTGGTGTCACTGGAAGAATTTTGAGTTTTTTCATCATGGGTTGGCTTACATGTTGTCAGGCCTGCATCTGACAAAGAGGGTACACCTGTCTCAAAAGGGGAAAAGGATACTTACACAAGAGTTAGCAGGGCTGACTGAAAAAACTTCAAACTAGATTTGAAGGGGGAAATGAAAGGGGAAAATTAGGCTTGCAACAAATAGGCCTTGGGAGAGCGTGCCAGTGTTTGAGGGACTGTGTGCTAGCAAGGTACTTCTGTTCGCTCTCTTAACAGAGCAGATGGAGATTCATGTGGCAACAAAGCACAAGAATTATTCATATCTTAGAAACCATGGCAATGCTTAAGAAAGGTCACCTAGGAATTTGGGTCTCCACCTGAGAAAGGTGGCAGGGTAAACAGTGCAACTGAAGTGTATCAACACCAATGCATGCAGCATGGGTAACAACCAGGAGAAGCTGGAAGCCAGTGTGCCACAGGAAAACTATGATACAGTTGTAATCATGGAAACATGGTGGGATGACTTATGCAACTGGACTGCTTCAATGGATGGCTCTACACTTTTCAGAAGGAATAGGCAAGGAAGAGAAGGTGGTGGGGTAGCTCTGTATTTTAGGGAGTGTTTTGGCTGCCTAGAGCTTGATGATGGTGATAGAAGGGTCAAGTGTTTATGGCTAAGAATCAAGAGCAAAGGCCAATAAGGCAGATATCATGCTGGAAGTCTGTTATAGACCACCCATCTAGTATGAAGAGGCAGACAAAATATTTAATAAGTAGCTAGGGGAAGTCTCATGATCACTACGCCTTGTTCTCATGAAGGACTTCAATTTACCAGATATCTGCTGGAAATACAATACAGCAGAGACGAAACAGTCCAGGAGGTTCCTGAATTGTGTGGCAGATAACTTCCTGACACAGTTGGTGACTGAGCTAATGAGGGAAGGCACCCTCACTGGACCTGCTGTTCATAAACAGAGAAGGACTTGTGAGTGATGTGGTGAAGGCAATCACAAGATGATAGTCTTTTATTCCTGGGGAAGAGATGATGATGTTCAGCAAAACTGCCACCTTGGAGTTCTACAGGGCAGACTTCAACTTGCTTAGGAAACTGGTTGACAAGAGTACCTTGGGAGGCACACCTGAAGGACATGGGAGTCCAGAAAAGCTAGACATTCTTCAAGAAGAAAACCTGCAGTTGGTGGCCAGTCACAAGTGGTATTCCCCGGGTCTTGCTATTTGGGCCATTTCTTTTTAATGTCTTTATCAATAATCTGCATGAGGGGATCAAATCCACCCTCAGTAATTTTGCAGATGATACCAAGCTGGGTGGGAACTTTGATCTGCTTAAGAGCAGGAAGGGTCTACAGAGGGATCTGGACAGGCTGGATCAATGGGCCTAGATCAATTATATGAAGATCTACAAGGCTAACTGCAAGGTCCTGCACATTGGACACAACAACCCCATGTGATGCTACAGTCTTGGGGAAGAGTGGCTGGAAAACTGCCTGGCAGAGAAGAACCTGGAGGTGCTGGTCAACAGCTGACAGAACATGAGGCAACAGTGTGCCCAGGTGGCCAAGAAGGCCAACAGCATCCTGGCCTGTATCAGAAATATTGGAGTGAGTTGGACTAGGGAAGCAATTATTGCCCTGTACTTGGCAATGGTGAAGCTGTACCTTAAATACTGTGTTCAGTTTTGGGCCCCTTTGTACAAGAAACACATTAAGTAGTTGGAGTGTGTTCAAAGAAGATGAACAAAGCTGGTGAAGGGTCTGGAGTGGAAGTGTTATGAGGAATGGCTGAAGGAACTGGGGCTGTTCAATTTGAAGAAGGCGGAGAAGAGATCTAATCACTCTCTACAACTACCTAAAGGGATTTTGTAGTGAGGTGATCGTCAGTCTCTCTCCCCGAGTAAGAAGTGATAGGACATGAGGCAATGGCTTCAAGTTCTGCCAAAGGAGGTTTAGATTGGATATTAGGAAAAGTTTCTTCACCAAAAGGGTTATTAAGCATTGGAACAGGCTGCCCAGGGAAGTGGTTGAGTCACCATCCCTGAAGATATTTTTAAAAAGTGCAGATGTGGTACTTAGGCGCATGGTTCAGTGGTGGACTTGTCATTGTTAGGTTAACAGTTGGACTTGCTGATGTTAAAAGTCTTTTTCCAATCTAAACAGTTCTACAAGGTCCAACACAAAAAAATCCTGAGACTAGCCATATAGTTCAGGAACCAAGATAGGGAGGGGAGAGACAAAGAGGTGGTTAGAGAATATGCTCTAACCTGTCAGAGTGAGCCAAGGCTCAACTCAATTGCTTCACTCAATACAAATGGGCATGTATTCAAATACAGACATTTCCCTACTCTCAGCTGGAAACTGCCAAGGTGGAAGAGTGAACAGTGAGTTAACACCAAGATTCTTGTGAAACTGAAGAAATACACCACAGAAACTTTTCAGATAGAATCATAGAATAACCAGGTTGGAAGAGACCCACCGGATCATCGAGTCCAACTATTCCTATATTGACTGAGGGTTATGGTGAAGAGATCTCAAAGATCAAGTCAGTGCTCAAAGGAACCCATTTTTTGTCAGTAGAAGATATGAAAGCAAAAACGATGGAGATCCTCAACAGCCTTTCAGGAACGATCTGTGGAAATGCTTTGAACACTGACAGCATTGTATGCAGCCATGTGTCAAATCAGAAGGGAACTGTTTTGAAGGTGATCATAGCTGATTTTCATGATTTGTTAAATAAAGAGTTACAGGCACATTTATAGTCTCATTATTTTGTGTGTGTGTGTGTGTGTTGGACCTCATACTTATGCAAATTCTGCAAAAAGCCTGAGTGTGAAAGAGCTTTGTGCAAAAAGAGAGCAAGAGAGTGAGAGCCCCCAACCTGGTTCCTTGCGAGTTCTTTTATAAGGCCCATCTGACCCCCATCAGCACATGTTGGGTTGGTCTTGCCACGTCTTTTGGGAGGGTCTGGCCTGGGGAGTCCAGACCATGCTTGGGGATGTCTGCTGTCCCACATGACACCCACATGACATTCTAGTCTCTAAATTTGAGAGATGTGGATTTGAAGGAATAACAATAAGGAATTGGCTGGAGGGTTGCACTCAAACAGTTGTGGTCATCAGCTGAATCTCCAAGTAGAGGCCAGTGATGAGTGGTGTTCCTCGGGGCTCAGTACTGGGACCAGTGCTGTCATAGACATGGACAGTGGTACTGAGTGCACCCTCAGCAAGTTTGCCAATGACACCGAGGTGTGTGGTGTAGTCAGCACACTAGAGGGAACAAATGCCATCCTGAGGAACTTTGACATGATTGAGAGGTGGGCCTGTGCAAACATCCTGCACCTGGGTTGGGGCAATACTATGCATAAATACAGGCAGGGCAAAGAACGAATTGAGAGCAGCCCTGATGAGAAGAACTTGTGGGTGCTGGTGAATGAGAAGCTCAACATGAGCTGGTAACGTGCACTGGCATTCCAGAAAGCCCATCATATCCTGGGCATAGCACCAGAAGGACATGGACCTACTAGAGGGAGTCCATAGGAGGGCCCCTAGGAAGACTAGAGTGCAGGAGCATCCCCCATATAAGGACAGGGTGAGGGAGCAGAGGTTGTTCTGCCTAGAGAAGATAAGGCTCTGAGGAGACCTTATAGCAGCTTTCCAGTACCTGAAGGGGGCTACAGGAAGGCTCTTTATCAGAGTGATAAAGGACAAGGGGTACTGGCTTTAAGTTGAAAGGGGGTAGATTTATATTAGCTGCTAGGAAGAAATTTTTTACTCTGAGGGTCATGAGGCACTGGAACTGATTGACCAGAGAAGTTGTTGATGCCCCATCACTAGGAATGATCAAGACCCAGTTGGGTGGGACATTGAGAATCCTGGTCCACTGGGAGGTGTCCCTGCCAATGGCAGTGGGGGATTGGAAATGGATGATCATTAAGGTCTCTTTCAACCCAAACTTTTCTATGGTTTGCTGCCCAGGGAGGGAGTTAAGTCACCTTCCCTGGAGAGGTTTAAGGCACGGGTGGACAAGGTTTCAAGGGACATGGTTTTGTGTTTTATATAAACAATTGGACTCAATGATCCCGTGGGTCTCTTCCAACCTGGTTTTCTATGATTCTATGATATTCTGCAACAGCTAAGGCAGTAACAGAATCCCTGTATATAGATTCACAAAACAAGGCAGCACAGGCAAGATACATGCCTACAACCTTCATGTGCTTTCTAACCATGTGAATACAAGTATCATGGCTGGAAAAAGATATTCCGGAAACACCATGTTCATGCCAGTGAAATAGCCCCACAGTGAAATTCACCACAGCTTGCTTAACTTTTTAACTCCAAAGAAAAGCCTGTCTAACTCTGCATTCAGAGGCAAGGTCAGCACAGACAGAATCTGAAAACACATCCTGCCTGGCACCCCCTCCAAATGTGCTAAATGCATCATTTCCAATCCACCTGTATTGGTTTTGGCATACTGCTCAATAAAAATACCTTACAGCAGGATGTGCCATAATGGCTTTGCATACCTTTATGAGTACTGCCTGTTTCTTGAAGTTACCAGCACACTGGCTGACTGCTTTAGCAGGCATCACTGCCTGCTCTTCAGCTCTGCAGCCCACATCCTGAAGTCCCTGCACGAGAAGGCTGGGGTGAGCTTCCTTCATGACTATGGTCACTCTTACTAAGCAGTCCTAGAGCTGCTGCTGTTTTAAGCTCTCAATTGTAGCACAAAGCTGCCCACAAGCCCTGAACCCCCAGCTTATCGACACACACAACAGGTTGCAGTCCTTATCTCTCTTTGCTTTAGGTAACCACAACTCATGCATTGTGCAAGCGGTCACTTCTGCTGCCCTGCCTGGCACTAACATGGTACCAGCAATTCAGAGTGCCAAGTGTACAAAATTAAATGCATATACAAGCTCACAGTTATGTATATTTCATAAGAAAATTATGGGCTGTAAAAACTCCTTGGTAAAGCAGAGGCCTCTTGCTATCTAGGAGCACAGCCAGAAGAACTGTCAGTTCTTCTTCACAGTCAGAAGAACTAACACCTGCGATTGTGGGGTGCAGAACAGTGAGGGGTGCTGCACTGGAGCATCTCACCACCAAAATCATAGAATCCTAGGATGGTTTGGGTTGGAAGGGACCTTAAAGTCTATCCAGTTCCAATCTCCTTGCCATGGGCAAGGACACCTCCCACTGGACTGGCTGCTCCAAGCCCCACACAGCCTGGACTTGAGCACTTCCAGGGATGGGGCAGCCACAGCTTCTCTGGGCAACTCTTCCAGTGCCTCACCACTCTCATGGTGAAGAAATTATTCTTGACATCTAGTCTAAATCTTCCCCCATACAATGTCAAACCCTTTCCCCTCATCCCATCACTCCATGCCCTAGTGTGAAGTCCCTCCCCAGTCCCTTCAGGCACTGGGAGGCTGCTGTAAGGTCTCCTCGGTGTCTTCTCTTCTCCAGGCTGAACAATCCCAGCTCTCACAGCCTGTTCTCATAGGAGAGGTGCTCCAGCCACTCTGACCATCTTTGTAGCTTCCTCTGGATCCGTTCCAACAGTTCAGATACGTCTTACGTCGGGGATTCCAAAACGTAGAGCTGCCAAGTTCGACCTCACTAGAGCCGATCAAGGCTGCAGACCCCGCCCCCCGCGCCGCGCCCGCCAAGCCCCGCCCCCCATGGCGCGCGGGCGCAGAGACGGTTGCCCCGCCCCTCGCTGCTGCTACCGGTAACGGAAGCGCCCGGCGCCCAGAGGAGCCTGAGGGCCGCGCTGCCCTCCTCCCTCCGGGCAGGATGTGGGGAGCGGCCGCGGGGGGGGCGGCCGAGGCGGTGAGTGCGGGCCCAGGGGCTCGGGCCGCTCCTTTCGTCCGTGTCATCCTCAGCCCGTGCTCGGGGGCCGCCACGGCCCAGGCGGCGGCGCCAGCGCCGGGATCGGCTCGGGCAAGCCCGGTGTCCAGTGCGAGGGAGGCGACCTGGGGGGGTCGGTGAGGGGCGGGGGTAGCCTCTGCTGTTTGCGCCGGTGCCAGTGCTGTGCGGCCTTTCTGCTCCCCCTCGCTATCCCGCTCTCCCGCCGCAGCCGGGCTCGGCGCGGGTTGCTTTTTCTCCAGGAGCAACGGTCCCGTAGTGCCTCCGATGTTCCCAGCAGGGAGCTCTGCAAAGCCGGTCTCCCGTGCCTCCAAGCTCTGCAATCAAGCGCAGTCTGCCAGCAGGAAGCAGACAGCTCGAGGAGGCACACAGAAGTGCCCCACCGGCACGTTTCTAATGTTTGTACCATGAGGGTGGTGACGCGCTGGAACAGGTTGCCCAGAGGAGTTGTGGATGTCCCATCATTGGAAATGTTCGTGGTTCCTTGGCTGAGGCTTTCGTTACTCTAATCCAGTGGGAGAGGTCCTTGCCCATTAGCTTTGGGCAACCTGATCAAGTGGGAGGTGTCCCTGTGTATGGTGATGAGGGGGGTTGGGGCCTGGGCTTGGTGAAGTTCAAACCCAAGTAATTCTGTCATTTACTATAAAGCATGTGTATCACTCAGACTTGAAAGGACTTGTGTAAAAGTGAGGAAGTGCATTGCCACCAGTAGCAAATCCATTCAGTCACAGCACAACACACAAGGAACGTCCATTCTGTTTAGGAGCATGTTTTTGCTGTCAGAGTAATTGTGTTTAATTTGACCTGTTCTGGTAACTCCTGGCACAGTTGGAACAATGCTAGTAATAGGAGTTGAGAGGCCACCTATCAGAACAGCACCACTAATAAAATTCTCATTCCTGCATCTTTGATAATTGACATCTCATCATCCAAAAAATTCCACAGATTTTTCTGCTTACTGTGCACAAACTCTTTTTTTTTTTGATGTAAAGCTACTTGCTCGTTATAAATGGTGAGGTTTTGATTTTAAAGTCATCGATAAGTTGAACAATTTCTTTCAAGCATTTTGCATTTGTATCCCCTTTGAGAACAGCTCTTGTTTTAATGGCTTTATGGGAAGAGCTTTTAGGGTTTTATTGATGAATGAAGAAGGAGCTGGAATCTGTCAGCGATTGTTCTGAAGGTGCTCTAGCATAACTCTTGGTAAGCTTGAACTTGTCTAGCTGCTTTTTGAACTTCCATAAATTTGCAGCATTCACTGCATACTATAGAAAGGCATTCCAAAGGTTGCCATCTGTTTTATGAAGATGTTTCACTTGTTTTGAACTTGTTATTTGCAACCTTTGATATACATCTCCTTATGCTGGAAGAAACTGACTGGTTTTTCACTATTCATTTTTATCATAATTTTGTAGGCCACTGCGGTCTGTATTGATTCCTCAGTTCTTTTTCTTCCATGCTGCAGAACCTGAAATATGGTAGTCATTACCTGTATGGAAGCCACTCTAGCTTTTGATGTGAACCTTCTCTCTAACTTTTAAGGACAGAGTACCAGTAATTTTACTGTATTGTTTTTAAGTGGCTCCATTAGAGGAGAAGCAAACCTTCATGCAGTGTTGAGGGATAATACGCTGTGGAGTTGCACAGTTAAAAACTAAGACATAGAATATATTTTTAAATTTTTTTTTCCAGACAACTTCTGTTATCTAGCCTGATTTACTTACTGTTGGTGAGTACCTAGTAGATATTGTCAGCATGCTATCGGGTTGGACCCCAGCATCTCAGTTCTGAGTGGTATGTAGCTCAGAGCCTGTTGTATATGTGAATGGCCTTGTCAATGTGACCATCAGTATGAAATTTAGCACCTCTTTTTGACCTGATAAAGCTCTCGACTTTGCTGACACACTTACAGACATTTGTGTGAGTTTTGTAACTATCTTAAAGGGTAACATATGATAAGCAGCAAATGGAGGCTTTTTTTTTTTTTCTGAAAAAGAGAAGACTACTCTGCAAGTTCCTTTTAATTTGTTTTTTTTACATGTTTCTCAAATAATGAATTTTTGCAAATAGTATCCAAAAGGTTTTTTTTTATGTGTGTGTGAATGTTTCAGGAAGTGCTTCAGAGAACATCAGAAGATTTTTTTCCAAAGATGGAAAGTCCAGTTGAAGAGATGGATACCTCAGATACCCAGTGGGGCTGGTTTTATTTGGCTGAGTGTGGCAAATGGCATATGTTTCAGGTAGGTACCTATGAAATTATATCAGCTGTGAGGGTTTCATGTATCAAACTACCTGTTGCTGAATTTGTCTGAATGTGCTTTTTCATTTATTTTGAAGAGCGATTCAAACAGTCATTGCTCTGTTAGCAGTGAAGATATCGAAAGGAGCTTCCGAACAAACCCACATGGTTCTGTTTCTTTTACTACTGCAAAATTTAACTACATGCTCGATTTTACAGGTACGTATCTGTTCATAGAGTAAATAATAGAAGGTGCTAGACAACACCAGTTAATTTCATTTGTTCGTTCGGCAAATTATTGTCCTCATATCCAGTGTGAAAACTTGTGGTTGGAAATGTCTTCTTTACTGGAAAGTACGTAGAAAGTCTGTAGAAGCAACTGCCCTATATTACATTTTCTAGTGTGGTTTATAAATAAAATAGCATCAGTTGTTAAGTAGTACTCCATCATGTTATGGCTGCTTACCTCAGCTGTAGGCAGTATGTACCACACATATATGGAACTGGAAAGTTTGTGCCTTTTTTTTTAAAATGTGGAACTGCTTGAAAAACTTCTTCCATTCTTATATAAGAATCCTCAACAGGAAGGAAGCTTTCTGCAAAATACTGGCACCAAAGGGATTTAATAATTCAGCAGGTATTTGAAGCCAATTC
The DNA here is from genome assembly GCA_033558105.1 of Coccyzus lansbergi. Classification (NCBI taxonomy): domain Eukaryota; kingdom Metazoa; phylum Chordata; class Aves; order Cuculiformes; family Coccyzidae; genus Coccyzus; species Coccyzus lansbergi. The sequence continues at coordinate 4,242,851 of JAUMJK010000229.1, forward strand.
TGTTGTCAGAGTACCAAGGAGATAGAGAAAAGGTTTTTCTAGTAAATTGTGCCATGACTGTAAATTACAGAATATTACTGGATTCAAATGTATTTAGCTGATTATAAATTAATCTGTCCTTTGTTCAAAGGTGTGCTCTAATGGCTGACTTTTTCTTTTCTCATCTTTTTCATAAATTGTTTATTTTACTGATTAAATTACAAAACAGCTATATACTTAAACAGAAGCCTATTCTAAATCAGTGAAAAGAATAGTATTTCAAATACAGAAACTGGGGAGTGGGTCAAACAGCAGTGTACTAGAAATGTTAAGTTTACTTGTGTTGAAATGTCTGTTTCAAGAAATCTTTGGTTTACATCTGGAATACGAATGCTTAAATGCAAATGCTAAAGAATGATTTTTATATTACTGTTCATGAGACATCATGTCTTGCATTAAGAATAGTTGTGATATGCTTTGTCATCCTATACATATGGATTAACATCAGTGGACGTTTTGCCAGTGATTTAGCGAGCCTTACTGTTAGAGGGATATTTTAACAATAAACATTTTGTTGGTGTAGTATTTGCACATTTTGTGGACTCATATAAATAAGAATAATTCTGAGGCCAGTATTTAGAAACGTTTATTGAAAATGCTGATTTGTAAATTGTTGAAATTGGAATTCCCGTCAAGTAATTTTAGGCATAGTAACGTTATTTTTAAAAAATCGCACTTAAAGATTTCATTTACTGTAGATGATTTCCAGAAGTTTTAATCTTAACTCTTGTTTTATGCTCAGCAATGAAACAAACCAACCTGACTACCCTGAAGCAGCGTCCAATAAAGCGAGCTCCCTTTTCTATCAGTGCTTTCAGGTAAGGAAGGCTCCTTATTTTGATTTTATTCTTGATTCCTCTAAGTAAAATTAAACAAAAACATTTTATATTTATTGTTTATATTTACTTTTTGCATCAAAGAATTTGAGAGTTGAACCAAGGTGGGAGAGCTAGTCTAGTGAATTAGGAAGGTATTTAAGGAAAGAGTCACGGGAATATTTAGTTTGTCTTTTTATCTTTTTTTTTTTCTCAGAAAGTAAGGAACTTATAGTGGGAGAGACAAGGTGTACCAAATACCTGGTACTCTTTGACATGGTTCTTAAAGCTCTACTTGATTTTAGCCATTGGCGTCCCTTGATGTAAACACCTGTTGCATCAGAATTGTTGTGGAGAAGCAGGAGCAAAAAATTCAGTAGTTTGTTCCATTGGAAAAATTACTTCAGACATTATTTATAAATACTATCGTAACAGTAAAAGGATTAAGTTATATTTTCTCGCCTGTATGTTCTAATCATTTATTGTAAAATGTTCTAAAATTGCAAGACATTGCATTGTGACAACCAGGTTGTTTAATGAATCTAATTGCTTTAGATTGTATGTTTCTTACCATTTGATCAGTCATTAGATGTAAAACTGTGCTGATGTAGATCTGATTCACTAAACAATTATCTGATCTGTTCAGTGATATTATCACAGATAAAATTGACTAGATGGGTTATGTGGGTTTTTTCTTCCTCAAATAGTTTCTTAGAAATAACTTTAATTCTGAATTGTGGTCTGGTTATACTTTCAAAAAGAAATTTGGCATTTGTAATAAGAAATGTAGTAGCAGTCTTTTTACACTGACATTCAAGAAGGTTTTTTGCAGTGTCAACTGTTTTCACAATTGATATTTGCTGAAGATTGTACACAGTAGTGTGGCAATTAACATTTCTTCTTTTGTTTCTCAAGTAACTGCATTCAGTATTCTCTTTCATTATGATGACACCGTTCTTGACTTCCAGGAGATTGCTTCTTTTAGTCTATTTTTAAGGCTTAAAAGTTATTATGTATGTAGTGTATACGCTTAAGACAATCTTTTTTGAGGGGGTCGCTTGGTTTGGGGTTTTTTTTAAACAAATGCAACTGTAATTTTCAAGTTTGTATTTCTAACATGATGGTTTTAAACACTTCAAATGAGGGCTGAGTTCCCAGAGGCATAGGCTACTTGTAATTCCTGATAGTTCCAGACTGCATCTACACTTGCACGTTTCTGAATTAATGTTGTTCTGGTCATGTTGTAGATCTTTCTGACCATCTCTTGTGATTTATCCTATATTTTCTTGTGTAGATGGTGTGTTAAAGCTGTTGATTACTATGGTTTACTTAAAAGAAGCTAAGCTAGAATTTGAATACAAAATAATACCTTTTGCATTTGACTTTACCTGCTGATAACAGCTGTTGTTTGAATTAAAACCCTAAGTTGTTTTCTGTAAGGGATTTTTTTGCATGCTGCATTGTTTGCATCAGGAATTTGAAAGGAAGGAAGCGCCTCATGTCTTTGATGTGATGTGTTTCTACCTTTTCTTTTGTTTGTTAAGTTTCATCTGTGAAAATGAGGCTATCCCTATGCCTTCCCACTGGGAGAATGTAAATACTGAGGAGCCATATCAGGTAAGAATGGGTATGCAAGTTGGTCAAAAACATGATAATGAAATACTGCATCGAATTGAAATTGTACTAACCTCTTTTTTTCCAGCTTATTCCATTGCAAAAGAAAACAAATGAATATAATGAAGTTTCTAGTCTCTTTGGAAAAACAATGGATAGCCAACGAATTAAAAGAATTAAGAGAATACAAAATCTAGACTTGTGGGAGTTTTTTTGCAGGTGAGATTATTTCTAAAACCAACAGTCTTAGGATTGTTAACAGAGCAAATCTTGAAGGCATGCAGTAGAAATATGTTTAATTGCTTTTATTATTAATGAAGATATTTATTACATTATTATTATTTCTAATTTTCTTGTTTGTCATTCCTCTGTATTCAAAATTCCACTTTCAAGAGCTTCTTTATGTTATAACGCACGTTATGCTTGTGGAAATGCATTAGATGTAGATGTAGTATAGGTAAGACTGGTGTGTTAAAAGATGTTTGGGATGTCCATGTGGTAGAAATTTACAGTAAAGTGAGGAGAACAAAAATAAGCTTTTTGTAAAATAATTCTTTCACAGGTTCGTCTTATTCTATTTTTTAGTGAAGATAACAAATGAATATTTGTGGCTTGTTTAGTTTCTCAAATCCATGAAACCTAGGACAGAATTAAATGTCCAGTTACCACATGTTCTTGTAATTTCTTTAAGTTTAGTGTGTTACAAAAACTTAGTTCTGAGTATTCTGATTTTCCCTCTTCATACTGTGCTAGCCTGGAAGAAGTTGCAAGTGATGATTTCTGTTTCCACTTCTTTTGTAGTATCAATGTTAAAACAGGTGTACTTGGCAAAATTATTTGTGTATCCTCTGTATGTATCAGAATCAATTTGAAAGATGTATTACCCTATTTAACTATAGGGGATTCCTTTCTAAAAGGAACAGAGGACCCATCTGCAGACTGGACCTGCTCTACAGGGAGGTCTGCTGCTTACCTGGGGCATCAGTGAAGGACATAACTAGAAAACTTCCTTCCTTGGTGAAAGAGACAGTTTATTACCCTCTGGTAGTATTTCAAATTGTCAATGATGACACACAGTGCAGGAAGCTGAAAACCATTAAGAGAGACTTCAGGACTCTGGGGAGAACAATGGAGGGCTCTGCGGTGCAAATTATATTTAGCTCCATTCCAGTGCTAAGGAACGAGGAGCAAGAGGTCAAAAAGAATCACTTGATTAATACCTGGTGTGAGGAAAAAAAACTTTGGGTTCTTTGATCATGTTGTGGCCCATGCATCCCCAGGCTTCCTTACTAGGGATGGAGCATGAGGAGGCGCAGTATCCCTCTATGTTAGAGTGCTTTGATACCCTTGAGCTCAGTTATGGTGGTGATGGGATCTTGTGCCTGTGGGTTAAAAACAGAGGAGCCCAGAGGAAGGTAGATATTGTGATGGGAGTCTGTTATAGACCACCCAGCCAAGAAGAAGCAGTTGATAAGCTCTTCTATAGACGACTGGGAGTAGTCTCAAGATCACTACATCTTGTCCTTGTGGAGACTTCAGTCTTCCAGATGTCTGCTGGAAATACAGTACAGCAGAAAGAAAACAGTCTAGGAGGTTCCTGGAGTGCGAGGAAGACAGCTTCCTCACAAAACTGGTGAGTAGGCCAACAAGGAGAGGTGCCCTCCTGGACCTGCTGTTTGTGAACATAGAAGGCCTTGTTGTTGAGGGATGTGATGGTTGGAGGATGCCTGGGTCAAAGTGATCATGAAATGATAGGTTTTTGAGTTCTAGGTGAAGTGAAGAGGGGGATCAGCAGAACATTAAACTTTCAGAGGGCAGACTTTGGACTGTTCAGAAGGCTCGTTGACAAAGTCCTATGGGAGACAGTCCTTAAGGGCAAGGGAGCCCATGAGGGCTGGGAGCTCTTCAAAAAGGGGATCCTAGCAGCTCAGGAGCAAGCCGTCCCCATATTCTGAAAAAATTGCCGGTGGGGGAAAAAAACAGCTTGGTTGAGTAGGAAGATTTTGAGGGACATCAAAAAGAAGAGAAATGTCTATGAGCTTTGGAAGGAGGAAGTGAGATTGTGCAGAGAAAAAATCAAGAGGGCTAAGGCCCAAGTAGAAATCAGATTTGCCAAGTCTGTGAAAGATAACAAAAAAATCTTTCTATAAATACATTAACAATAAAAGGAGGACTAGGGAGAATATTCAGTCTCTATTGGACGCAGAAGGAACAACAGTGACAGGGGATGAGGACAAGGCTGAGGTACTTAATGCCTTCTTTGCCTCAGTCTTTAATAGTAAGGAAAGTTGTTCCCTCTGTGTACACACACAGGAGTTTAAAGGACCAGTAGATGAGGTGCTGAGGGGCCTGGTTTAGTGATTGATAGGAATGGTTGGACCCGATGATCCTGTGGGTCTCTTCCAACCTTCTTCAACCAACTGAATTAGTCAGGAAATAACTGAGCAAATGTATACTAAAAATGTGCAGAAATTATATGATTTTGTGAAAGATCTGTGATTTATTGTTAATTTAAAGCTATATCATTAATATACATCAGGAAATGAATTAAAGTTCTTGATTAAGAGAGTTATCCTTCTCCTAATTGAATTTTATCTAGTTATATTTACCATTTAAGTATTAAGGTTTATTTGCTTGACTGTGTTTCAACATCTACCTTTCTACATATGAGCTTCTGTAGAGGTGTAGTACACCATCTTAATACCAGTCTTAATTTCTGAGAACAGAAATTACAAGCAGACTTCAAAGTAAATATCCTTTGAGTCCTCAGTGTAGATGGCAGAGGAGGATAGGGGAAGATGTTTTTTTTCTTTGCTTAGGAACTGATTTAATTTGGGGAGTGTACTAGTTTTCCTGACTGGTCAGTGAGTAGAATTCATGGTTGAAGGACTCTGCATCTATGGATGCTGTGCTAGAGTATACTTAAGGTATAAAACTAAAAATGAGAATTAGAATTTCATGTGTCAGAGGTATTGCAGTACTACCATATCACTAACTAAAAAACAAGTATAGAGAGAAAAGTAATTTCAGCTTTAAAACTTTTTTCCTGTTATCAAAAAAATACAAGTAACAATGAAAATTGCTAGACTACCTATATGCAGTTGAGTTCTTTTAGTGTCCCATATGGGAAAGTGAAATCTTAGAAGATGAATCTTAGTCTAGCATAGTTTCTGCATTTCAGTTTGGAGATGTAGAGGAGTATAGCGAGTAGAAAATGGTGTTTGGTCAGTGACATTGCTAACTGTCTGTAGAAACAGCTTGTGTGCTTGCATGGGTACAAAAAGCATGTCTCTGGTTATTTAGTTTTACTTTAGGTGTCCCCTTTATTGAGTGAACTGGCTGTATCAGGGTGCACTGAGTTGTGGATCAACTGAATTTTTTGCTGGGTTAGCTTGTCATTAGTGAAATGTGTGAAGACATTTTTTTTAAGAATAGTTGGCCTTCCGAATTTCTGTTCAAATCAACAAAAAGTCCTTCTGTAGCAGTTTCGCATGCTGCAGAACCATCTTCCCAGTGTGCTCAGTATATTCCACTGCTTATGAGGAACGATTGCTATTTTAACTTTTGTGGGTTTGAAAGTGTGTTTTGTTTCAATGATAAGGTCAGTGATTAAATTTGAGTATTGCATAAATTATTATTAGCATCATTGTAGTGGTCAAAACACATAGGACTCTTATAATAGTTCCCATATTAATGACTTTTTAAAATTGCTTTTGTGAAATCCACTGTTTAGAGATAGTGAAGGTCCGAAGGACTGTTAGACAACATTTTTGGACCACTGATTATTCACCTTTTCTATAAGTTTGTTGTGTTTGCCTGTTTCAAGAGAAGGTACTCTAGGCCATTTATATGCATTGTCAGAGATCAGCAGCTACTAGTAGAGGATGGCTGCTTGAAAAGTTTCACAAATTCAGCATTACTAGCCCCTGGCTCAGAGGTATTGCTTCACACAGATAGTTTTCTGAAGATGCAGGTCATCTGGGCTCCTAGGTTCTGTTAAATTGTGGGATTTGGAGAGCCCTTGCAGGAAAAAAGACAAACTAAGCTGCCCAGACATGGATATTTTAGTTTGCACTAAATGAAGGATTAAAAAAAAAGCTGAAAAATAAAACAGAATAAACATATATTTCAAGATTAGTCCTGCAGTATTTTAACTTCCGTGAAATGTACTTTATAAATAATACATTACTGCAATGTAGTGCCACTAATATGATTAGAAGTCTTTGCTGCCTGTCTCTTTCCTTGGACCTGCCTGATAGGAAGTCCTCACACTACATCTAAACTGTAGGCCCTGAAGAATACTTTCCCAATTCAAGTGTACATTCCAGTTCATAGAATCACAGAATGGTTTGAATTGGAAGGGACCTTAAAGATCATCCAGTTCCAACCCCATTGCGGTGAGTGGGGACATCTCCCACTAGACCAGGTTGCTTGAGGTTCCATCCAACCTGGCCTTGAACACTTCCAGGGATGGGGCATCAACAGTTTCCCTCAGCAACCTGTTCCAGTGCCTCATCAACCTCGTTGTGAAGAATCACCTCCTTATGTCTAGTCTAAATTTGCCACTCTCCAATTTAAAGTCATTCCCCCTAGTCCTGTCACAACATACATGCCTTTATGAAAGGTCCCTCCCCAGCTTTCTTCTACTCCCACTTCAGGTATTGGAGGTACAGTTATAAGTAGATTGCTTAGCTTGATAAACCCAAGTTTGTATTATAGCACAGTGTCCCATGCACCATGGCCTTTTAGGAGGAAAATTCAGGTACATAGACAAGAACAAAGCTGTCGTGTACTTCAGCTTGGTTTTGTCTGGACAGTCAAGGGATCATAACTATGAATAGCTCTGTGACTTAGACACAACTTGAGAGTCAGCTTCTTCATGGATCTTTGGAAAACCCAGCTGACAGAAAGTAACTTATAAAAAAATTGATTTTAAAAAAAAAATTTATAAAAAATATCTGTTCTTTAATTAAAGGTGTTCTGTGGCCTTCTATCCATTAGCTTATAATGTAGGTTCACTGCTAGGATAAGGGTTGTTCTTTTTCAAAATTCTAGAGCAATGTAACCCTGCCAATGCACCACTTATCTCTTCTAGAAAGTATGTGAACCATAAATCCAGAAAACCATTATGAAATTATGACATTGAAGTAATTTTACCTAAAAAATGTAGGTAATGTTATTTTTTTTTCTAGTTTACTTGGGTAATTATATTTTATAATTTACTAACTTTATTATCTCTCCCACCAAGATATTTAAGTAGGTGGAGGGAACAAAATGGGGAAACCCCCCCCAGTTTTTTGTTTAAAAGAAATGACCATGCTGAAACTAATGCCAAATGAACAGTGGTCAGTAAAATTTATATAAAGACCTTTTTTTTAATAATCTTGAATTATTTCTCAAAATAGTTCATAGCATCTAAAGTGTGTGATTTCTAAACATGTACCTTGAGAATGCTGGTCTGTTTGAAATCTAGAATCATCTAGATGCTTGTGGAAATAGGATGTATGGACTGTTCAGGTTTGTCCTCTCTGCAATGTTTCAGAGCAGTAATTTAATTGGATTGTACATATGTTTGTAATATGTTTTGTGTGTTCTCTGCAGGAAAAAAGCTCAATTAAAGAAGAAAAGAGGTGTCCCAACTATTAACGAGCAGATGTTATTTCATGGCACCAGTAATGAATTTGTAGAAGCAATATGTATTCATAACTTTGACTGGAGAATAAATGGCATGCACGCTGCTGTATATGGAAAAGGTAAGTATTTTTGTCACACAACCTTCTGGTAATCTTTTTTTAAAGTAAAAAGGCATTATTAAACGTTCCCTGTAGCATGTTCTTTGTGATGTGCTCCCTGTGTTTATCCAAGAGTTGTTTAATATAACTCTGCTTTTACATCAAGTGTAGTGAAAGAAAGTTAGGATGCAGTAAGGAGTGCAATTTTCACAACTATATGGTAGAACTAGGGAGTGTGGGGAAGGGATGACCAACAAGACAATCTCCCTGCTGAGATGTTCCCACTAAAAGTATTTGATCATGTTGCTATAATTTAATGATTTAGTAAAATAAATATGAACATAAAAAACAGGCGTCTTTCATCATCCTAAATCCTGTATCCATGCTCTAGAAGTTAAGCTGTTATGCTAAGAATATCATCTGGGTTTTTTTTCCTTTTTATTTGGAAGGGACTTATTTTGCAAGAGATGCATCATATTCCAGTCGTTTCTGCAAAGAGGACATGAAGCATGGAGATACTTTTCAAATTCATGGTGTGAATCTACAGCCTCATCTGCAGAGACCAGATAAAGTCATGTTTCTTGCTCGTGTATTAACTGGTGACTATATCAATGGTGATTCAAAGTACATGAGGCCTCCTTCAAAAGATGGAAGTTTTGTGAACTTGTATGACAGCTGTGTGGATAATACCTGGAACCCAAAGATCTTTGTTATCTTTGATGCCAACCAAATCTATCCTGAGTACTTAATAGAATTTTGTTGAGCTTGCAAGGAGCTGGACTGAATATTGTTTTGTGTCTTTTTGATACTTTTGTTCCTTTTCTAAAGACAACAATATAAAAATGTGAAATGTGAAAGGAGAGAAGTGAAAGAAATCTAGCTTACGTTTATGGAGAAGAGAAGCTATTACTGGTTGTCAAACAGTTTTTAAAAATTTGTAAACTTTACTAAAGCAGTTTTCAAATGTAGAGACTATTACAAATTTGAAGTTGCTTAGTGAGCCTTAAATACATTGGGCATGGATATGTTTTCAAAAGCAAGATTTATGTTCTGATTTTTTTAATATATTACAACTATTTATTCATGTCGTAGAAATATGCCTGTAATACAGTAAGCTTATGCTGAAACTAATATTTTATAAAGATTGTCTGTGGTACTTAACAACAACAACAGAAAAAAAAATGGGAGGGAACTTGACTATGTATGTAAAATCATAGAATTTCTAGGTTGGAAAGGACTGGATCACCGAGTCCAACCATTTCCATCAGTCACTAAACCATACCCCTCAGCACCTCATCCTCCCGTCCCTTAAACACCTCCAGGGAAGGTGACTCAACCATCTCCCGGGGCAACCTGTTCCAGTGCCCAGTGACTCCGTGAAATATTTTTTTCCTGATGTCAAACCTAAACCTCCCCTGGTGCAGCTTGAGGCCATTCCCTCTTGTCCTGTCCCCTGTCACATGGGAGAAGATGCAAGCTGCCTGCTCTCCACAGCCTCCTTTCAGGTAGTTGTAGAGAGCAATGAGGTCTCCCCTCAGCCTTCTCTTCTCCAGCCTAAACAACCCCAGCTCTCTCAGCCAGTCCTCATAAGGCCTGTTCCCCAGCCCCTTCACCAGCTATATTGCCCTTCTCTGGACACTCTCCAGGGCCTTGACATCTTTCTTGTGGTGAGGGGCCCAAATCTGAACACAATATTCAAGGAGCGGTCTCACCAGTGCCAAGTATAGGGGGAGAAGAACCTTCCTGGACCTGCCGGTCATGCCATTTCTGATACAAGCCAGGATGCCATTGGCCTTCTTGGCCACCTAGGCACTCTGCTGGCTCATGTTCAGTCGGCTGTCAACCAGCACTCCCAGGTCCCTCTCCTCCTGGCAGCTCTCCAGCCAGACTTCTCCCAGTCTGTATCACTGCACAGGGTTGTTGTGTCCCAGGTGCAGGACCTGGCATTTGGCCGTGTTAAACTTCATGCCACTGGTCTCAGCCCAGTGGTCCAGCCTGTTCAGATCCCTTTGCAGAGCCTCCCTGCCCTCTAGCAGATCAGCACTTCCACACAGCTTTGTGTCATCTGCAAACTTGCTAAGGGTACACTCAATGCCTTCATCCAGGTCATTGATGAAGACATTGAACAGGGCCTGACCCAGCACTGAGCCCTGGGGAACCCCACTTGTAACTGGCCTCCAGGTGGAGTTAACACCATTTCCCACCACTCTCTGGGCCCAGCCATCCAACCAGTTTTCCACCGAGGAGAGTGTGTGCTTGTCCAGGCCAGAGGCTGACACTTTCCGTAGCAAGATGCTTTCAGAAACTGTGTCAAAGGCTTTACTGAAGTCCAAGAAGATTACACCCACAGCCTTTTCCTCGTCCACTAGGTGAGTCACTTTTTCATAGAAGGTGATTGGGTTAGTTTGGCAAGACCTGCTTTTTGTGAACCCATGCTGACTGGGCCTGATCACCCTGTTCTCTTGTATGTGCTTCATGATAGCACTCAAGATCACCTGTTCCATGACTTTCCCTGGCACTGAGGACAGACTGACAGGCTGTAGTTCTCTGGATGTTCCCCTGAATCTGTACTGATCTTAGTAACTTTTCCAGTTTTTTGTGTGGTGGTGTCCTGTTTGCTACTTAACTCACTTAAATTGAATGGGCCAATCGTGATCTTACCAAATCACTGCACATTTCTAGTTTCAACCCTTGTTTTAATGTGCTTTTCTGCTTTTAGTATCTATTTTTGTGCTGATGAATCCTGACACTGAATGTCTCTGTAAAGTAGCTGTTCTTTTGCTCATGGGGGAGAGAAATTATTGTAAGCAAAGTTCAGAAGTTTACAAGTAGCCAGTACAAGAAATAGTTGGACTTAATAACAGGAACAGTGAGAGAAGAAGGGAGAAAAATAATTTCTTGGACTATGGAGTGTTGAAGAAATTAGAAGGGATTTGGTCTCATTCTGGGGAAGGAAACTTGCTCTTTCCTGTTACTATTTAATATAGTAAAACTTTATGCTCCATTTTCTTTTTACACTTGGGCAACAGAGCGTGTCATTCTCTTACATGACTTGATCTGATGTTACACTTTCTTAGTAAATTCTTATGGCAGAATGTTTTCACATGGGCACAACACTTCCGCATGAACTGACCTTATTTCTGTGTCATACTGGCCTCCCGTGCCAGCTTTGATTTTTAGTATGGATGCATACTCAATTACTGCTGAACAGATTTCATCTCATCCAGAGCAGTGTGGGAGAGTGTCTGTCTTCATTCTAGGTCATTTACAGGGGCAGTTTGTACAAACTTTTGTTTTTAAGTAAAAATCTGCAGAAACAAAAGGATACAGCTTTGTTTTTAAGATAGCCTCGTCCCCTCACATCCAGGCTAGATGTGAGGTACATAATGTACCAGCTGACTTAAGTTCCAGGAGCAAATTGGATGGTTCAGCTAGTCGTTTCAGGACAAGTCTGATCCTTTTTAAATGATTGTCAACACACATAGCAGGAAGGCTAAAGTGAGTCTACATAGCTGGAGATTTCTTTCAGGAATAAGACTCATCAGTAATCATTGTGCTTCTCAATGGGCTGTGGATCTGAGCTCATCAGTCTTAAAACTCCTTTGACCTCTATGCCCACCAGTGCTGTAGCTGTGTTTATTATTAGGCACTGTAAAAAACAGCAGACTCGCAGAACAGCATAGGTCTGCTCCAGTATAGCCATCTGCTCTTCACAAGTCACCTAAAACTTGTGGGGATTGACAAATGGAATACTTTGTAAGGTGTTTGCTTCTTCCATGCTTCTCTTATTTTCTTCACTGATGCACCTGCTTTGTTCCCCTCTGCTCTCCTTTCCCCTGCACACCCCCCATCCCCAGGGTCTGTACAAATCTAGTTTCCCACAGCCCTCACAATCTGGGGTGCCCCAGTATGCATCATCATCAGTTGCAAAGTTGAGGCTGATCTTCCTGAAAGTGGCATCTGTGGTTTCTTCATAGCCTATCAGTCAGTGTGCATAGTGAGGTTCATTTCTTGCTTTTGTCTCCAGGATGGTTTTGTCAGGTCTGTGTCTCCATGTACTTTGTTTCTGGTTTCCCCCTTTTCCCTTTAGTTTCCAAATTAACCTTACTGGAATAAAATTTCTCATGCTCTCACAAGCCCTTATCAATTGATGTGACTGATCTGGTTTGTTTTCACATCAGTGCCTCACCGTATCAGTCAGATTTGTGTCCCTGTATGCTCTTGTTCATGGCTTCGTCCTTCTCTTAATATCCCTGTCGCAAAGGAAGAGGTCCTTCACCAGATACCCTTAAAGGACTTCTTTCCACCCTTAGAGGTAATTGTGCCACATATGTTGTGCAATTCTGGTCCCATATTTATCCTAAGTTGGAGATTTGACTGGAATGGTCACACTTCATTCCTATAGTAATGAATGCACATAGCAGCATCACTCGAACCGAGTTTTCATCCAGATGCCTGGACAAGTGGCAGCCAAATTGAACAAAAAGAGTAGAAACTTGCAAGTACTTTTGAGTGGATGTTTTAATTTTAAAGTGCCAATTTGAATGTAGAGAAGTAGGTGAGTATTTGGTGTACAGTGGAATAAGCAAGAAAAAAATTGCACTGTAATGAAGAAAGGGTATACAGTATAGGAAAAGGATAAAGAAAATAAATGCTGCCCATTAAGACATGAATCGGTTCTATGGAATACCATAAAATGAGTTTCTTTTCCTTGTGTGCTTTGAGCTGTTATGAGTTTGATCCTGCTGTCATGTTAAGCTGGCAAACCAGCTGGTCCTGGCTGTTTGCACACTTATTTGCCAACATTTAAAGATTAATGTACAGCCCCTACTTTTAGAGTATTCTGCAAAAGAGATTGTGACTCCACTGCTAGAAACAAGTCTTAAGCTCTGCTATTCTCAGAGACTTTGTTAAATGGAAATGTAATTAATTTTTGTATTTATTTTTTTTTACTTTTGCCTTAGATTGTATTTGATTTTTTTGTTTCAGTATTTTCATTCCTAGAAAAACATATTTTGCAATTAGAGAGGGACGAGAGAAGAATAAGAAAGGATAAATTTATTGGCATTCGGCGAAGCTGCTTGGTCCATGTGCTGATAGCATGCATGCAGGAAGACAGTGGAAATGACCTAATTTTCTATCTGAAACCAGGAACAGGTCAATTTTTCTGTTGAAACTGAAGTTTGGTAGCCAATAAATGCCAAATTTTACTTAAAAGGAATGAAATTATATTGACACCAAAAGGGACAGCCTTAAATGTTTCTTTTTAAAAAAACTCAAGTTCTCTACTGATATAGTTTTATTCCCTTTGACAAATAAAGCACTGTAATGTGCAACCCAATAACTGGTGGTGTCCTGGTTTCATGAACAATGTAAAGCAATGTGAGGCCTTATCCTGCTTACCTCCTTCTTCCTGTTTCCATGCTCTACTAGCATTCATGTTATCATAAAGTGAACCAGATGAAAAATCTAGATGTTTGTTAAGAGCTAATTGGGAGTGGGAAAGAAGGTTTAGCTTAGTTACAGTGCATTCAGTTTTCTTTTCTGGTCTGTAACACCAATGCATAAATAATACATAGCTCCAGTATAGCTGTCTACTGTTGACAAGACACAAAGGAAAATAGGAGAATGTTAGGAAAAAAAAAGTAACAGGAATGACAGATGTGTGTCTTTGGAAATAGTTCCAATTTATGGTGCATTGTGCATGAAACAATGTCATCTGTAAGGAAAATTTGCAACCTCAAGCTTTATGAGAAGGCTATGTGGCTAAAGCAAGCAGAAAAGACTCAAGGGGCAGCAACTATACTCGTCTATGAGTACTGCTGTAGTCACAGTAGGGTTTTGGGTTTTTTTTAATTTAAAGAAGTCCTTAAGAGAAGGATCACCTAGTTACCTAAAACAAACATAGAGAAAGGTGACGTTAGGTGCAATAGCCTTGTATAAGGATTAATGCATAGGAATGGGAACAGTAGTTATAAAATGCACTTGTCCTTCAACCTACTGATGCCCTTTTCTATGCCTCATCTCCCAAACCATCTCTTCTTTTATGTTTGCAACACATACGGAGTGCAGCTCACAACTGAGCTTAACTAGCATCCCCAGATGCCCTTTGTAATATGCAGTTTATTTTATTTAGTGATTTGTTTAGGTTCTAGCCCTGGTGATGACCCAGTAGTTAGTACACATAATTTTTTCTCCAGTGAGTATCCAACATTTGAGCCGGTGAACATTGTCCAAGAAAATAATCCCAACTGAGAACAGCTGGTATAAATTAAGCTTTATAAGGATGATTTGATACTGGATACACTGTGCTATTATCTATGTATTAACCAGTGGGATTACTTTTAAATGATTTTTTTATAAAAGGACTGGCTGACACAAATACTTTCATCACAGATATTGTGTTAACACAACTGTGGAGAATAGTGTATCCCTGAAAAAAGCACTATCAACTAATTAGTGGAAATATTTGAGAATTACTTAAATAGCTGCTCCAGACTTTATTTTTAATGGCTTTGATTATTATTGGTTTTTTATTATAAGAAATATGACCCCAGCTAATGGGATAAGACAAGAACAAGAGATGGAAAACCTGGGAGAAAAAAAAGATAAATTGGAGAAAAATGGTTACATAATCATAGAAGCACTGGTCGAAGACCTTTGAGATCATAAAGTCCAGCTGTACCTGTCCACTACCTATCCCTGCATGCCTTGTCCACCTGTCTCTTAAGTACCTCCAGGGATGGTGGCTACATCACTTTCCTGGCAGAGTGTTCCATTGCCTGATAACCCTTTTGGTGAAGAAATTTCTCCTGATGTCCAATCTGAACCTTGGTGCAACTTGAAGCCACTTCCCCTCATCCTACTGCCTCCCACCTGGGAGCAGAGACCAGCACACACCTCACTACACCCTCCTTTTAGGCAGTTGTAGACAGCAATAATGTCTTCCCTCAGCCTTCTTTTCTCTAAGCTAAACAACCCCAGTTCCTTCAGCCACTCCTCATAAGACTTGTTCTCCAGCTTCTTTGGCCTTCTCTGGACATGCTCCAGGACCTCAGTGTCTTTCTTGTGGTGAGGGGCTCAAAACTGAACACAGTACTTGAGGTATGTCCTCACCAGAGCTGAGTACAAAGGTAGAATTACTGCCCTACATCTGCTGGCCACACTGTTTCTGATACAAGCCAAGATGCCATTGGCCTTCTTGTCCACCTGTGCTACTGCTCATGTTCAGTCAGCTGTCAACCAACACCCCCAGGTCCTTCTCTGCCAGGTAGTTTTCCAGCCACTCTTCCCCAAGTCTGTAGTGCTGCACAGATTTGTTGTGTCTCAAGTGCATGACTTGGCACTTGGCCTGGTTGAACTTCATCCCATTTGCCCCAGCCTATCCATCTAGCCCATTCAAATCCCTCTGTAGAGCCTCCCTACGCTCAAGCAGATCAACGCTTCCTCCCAGTTTAGTGTCATCAAAAAACTTACTAAGAGTGCACCCAATCCCTTCATCCAGGTCATTAATAAAGATGTTGAACAGAAGTGGACCCAACACTGAGACCTGGGGACACCACTTGTGACCAGCCTCCAACTGGGTTTAGCTTCATTTACCACCGTACTTTGGGCCCAGCCGTCCAGCTAGTCTTCTATCCAGCAGAGGGTGTGCAATGTCCAGGCCATTGGCAGCCAATTTCTGAAGCAGAAAACTCTGAGAAATGGTGTCAAAGGCTTTACTAAAGTACAAGTACACTACATCCACAGCCTTTCCCTCATCCATTAAACAGGTGACCTTGTCATAGAAGGAGATCAGGTGAGTTTGGAAGGCTCTGCCTTTCATAAACCCATCCTGAGTGGGCCTGATCACCTGGTTGTCCTGTGTGTGCAGTGTGATATGTGTGATATAAGTTAAATAGTCCATGTGCATGCATATATATTGGGGCATGGGAGTAGTAAGACTGGGAGAGAACATAAAAATATTGCTGCTTTAAATCTGTCCTTTAAAATTTTTAAACTTAGGTTTCATGTTGATGATATTCCTGAATGTTCAACCTTGTGTATTCCCAGTGAGACAGAGAATTGGAGGGGGAGTCAGCGTACCTGTAGCAAACTTTTCATCTCTTTTGGCATTTTGTGATGAGAGTTACAGAAGCGATATATGAACGATACAGAACTATAAGAAATGAGAGACATAGCTGCAGTGACTCTTCTAACCACTGTTTTAAGAAGTATGAGCATAGCAAAGCATTGCTGTCTGCTGTAGGCATAATTGCCTTCTCATGGGGCCAACGAGTTTCCTGTAATATTCCCACATCAATAATTTGGCATGCATCTTGTCTTTGTGTCTCTTCCACAGCTGTGTGATATCAATTTTACTGTACTTAACTGATCACCCTACTGCGATCAATGGAGAAAAACCATTCCATTTTATTTAAAGAATCAGACTGTTATTGCTCTAAATCTTTCTACTTTAGGAAGCAATTGATTTCTGGACAGGAACTGTCTTCTGTTCTGTGCATACACTAGTTATTGCAATAGATCTCAATTTTTCTTGACCCTTAGCTTCCATGGTGGTAGATATGACTGATTTCCAATTTCACAAAATGAACTTCCTCTGCCTCTTTGGTTTCTATTAAGTATGCCTCTAAGTTGGTGAGTTTCTGAAAGTTTTCCTTTGATGTACAAAATTCTTCACTGAACAGTATTCACCACCTATTTATGAGAACTGTGCTAGGGAAGGCAATACAGTTTTCTTTATAATAACTATTCCTTTAAAGTGAAAAGCAGAAGAGATCTGACTAACAGAGTGTTTAGCTATCAGTGCGCTTCAGCTGTTTCTTGGCTGGAATCTATGAGGCACTTCATCACAAATTGCTGGGTCATGGACAAAAATACACAGTTTACCCCCGCAGCATAAATGCAGGGAAAATTGATGAGGGAATACAAAATTAATGTTGGATTTGATCCAGCATGCCCTTCTCTTAGGAGGGTACATCAAGATTTTTAATGGTAGTATGATTTCAAGACTGGTTTACGGTTCAGCAAACTGTGGAATATTGAGTAAAATTAGGACTGTAATGTGGCACAGACTGAGAGAGAAGTCCATCTACATACACATGTAGGCTCAACATCATCCCAATGAAACTTTCCAAAACAGTGTTTTTCATTTAAAATAAAAATTAAATGCCAATCCCTTCCAGTTTGAGAAATATGAAGAGCGTGGCTGTAAAATGCGGTAGGAAAAAAATTTCAAATCTATCTGTATTTTTCCTGTATGTCATCACTTGGGTGCAAGGCTACATGTGCCTGTAGGGCTCTGTGTAGTATGGTACCTGCAAAGGAGAGAGGGGGAGATGCAGGAGCAGGTGCTGCCCCTTGTCTCCACACATACCTGTGGTGGGGTTCCTCAAGCACAATGAACTTTCCTGGGCAGCTGTGGCAGAGAGATTTGCACACACTGAAGAGTCAAAGTGTGCTCCTGATTTGCGAATGCACACCCAGAGGATTCACGTGGAGGTTATCTCTGGCAAGGGTCTCTTGAGTTGCCAGGGTCCCCTGCAGCCTCAGCCCCAATTCAAAAAATTTCCTGAAGGAACTTCTGTGCATGCTCCAATTTCAGAACTTTCCCCACAGAGAAACAGTGCACGTGCAGCAAGACCATGCTTCGCATGCTGCTAGAGAATGGAGCTCCTCTGTAAATAATCCCTGCCAAGAAACACACATACGTGTGCCTGCTGCCATGGTGGAAAAAGTGCCAGTTTATGCAACCGTGCATTTATTAATCATGTGCCAAAGGTGAGCTACTTATGGTTTAAGAAACACTTTTATAATGCAGGTTATATGCAAGGAAATACTTTTCTTGCTAGTTGTATATCAGTAACAAAACAAAACAAAATATCCAAAACAATTAGGAAAGCAATGGCCCTCTTGCTGAATGGGACAGGGGCCTGGTGACAAAGAAGAGGGAAAAAAGGTTAATATACTCAGTGCCTTAATGATAACATCTGCCATTAGGTTTCCCAGGGCCCTGGAACAAGTGGCTGTCTGGCACAGTGAAAACTTTCCCTCAGTAGAGTTGGATCAGGTGACTGGTGTACTATAATGGGTGGTTAATGGCTCTGCAGGAGGTATAGACAGGGTAAGTGAAACTTGGATTAGGGCTGCAGTTGATTATAAGTCTATGGAACCTGGTGGTATGAGAACTGAGGAGGCTATCCAGTGTCATTACAAGGCAACTTGCAACCAGGAGGAGTGTTTCTAATAGGTTTGAGGGCGCCTATCTTTCCTCTCTACTTGGCACTCAGGCCACATCTGTGCAGTTCTAGGCTTCCCAGGACATGGATGTACTAGAGTGAATCCAGCAAGCAGACAGTAAAAGACTAAGGGATTGAAACACCTGAGGAGAGACTGAGAGAGCTGGGATTGGTTAGCTTAAGAAGAGAAGACTGGGGGCTATTTTTATCTATGTACATAAATATTTTGGCAAGAGGAATAAAGAAGACAAAACCAGGCTTTCCTCAGCATGCAAAGTGAAAGGGCAAGAGGCAACGAACACAATCAAAATACAGGACTTTCCACCTAAACTTATGAAATAAAAATGTTTTTACTGTGTGCACAGTGAAACACTGGGTTGCCCAGAGAGGTTGTTGAGTCTCATCTTTGGAGATCTTCAAAATCCAGTTAGACAAGGCCTTGGGCAACTTGCTCTAGCTGACTCTGCTGGTGCGGAGCAAGGGGTTGGAATAGATGACAGACAGAATAATTCCATGATTAAAGTCTGATTTATAGAAAAGCCTTACATAAGCTTTTGCAGCATAGCACAATCGAACTTGTACTACTGCAGGTGACATAAACATTAAGTCAGATGTATATTTCCTTTACTCTGGCAAGTGAAATGACTCTAGAGCTGGTCAAGCTGGAAGCCCTCCAGTTTCTTAGCTGATGGTTAACACAATTTCTGGTTTAGCCAATCTGTAATTTTGTTTTGCACTATGCTTATGACTCCAGTTTCTGTAACTTTTCCTCTGATCCCTGAGCATAAGAAAGGAAAATATGATTTTGCATGTCACTATTAAATTCCCTCAAGATGATGCAGCTTCATAGGCAATTAGAAGCTGCATTAGCATGGAAAGCCAAATTAGGCTTATTACTAACAGGCTAAACATAGAAGAAAATGACCCTTTGCCTCCAAACAGTATGATGGCTTTCCAAACTGCAATAAACACACATCACCATAAATAAACTGGAAAATACAGTCTCTTTTATTTAAAGGCTGGGGGTTTTATTTTTATATTGCACTTTGCATTTCCTGATTTAAGAGCTGCAAGCTGTCTTCTGCTTACCACCTGTTTCTGTTTGTAGTTCTGGCATTTTTATAACCCAGTGGAAGAGACTGTCATTCAGTTCCTAACTCATTTGCATTAATCATAGCATCAAGAAAGATCCTAGCTCTGGACAATATGTTTTGCATGCTGGTGTTTTTCAAAATCTCTTGATTCTTGAAGAAAATCAAGTAAGTTTGTACCTACTTCAGAGAGGACAATTTTGGATCCATATAATAGAGAGGAATTAAACCATTTAGTTTACTGAGCTAAGTGAAGCCTGTACTAAGAAGATTTAGGCATATAGAATCATAGAATCATAGAACAACCAGGTTGGAAGGGACCCATCGGATCTTCTAGTCCAATCATTCCTATCAAACACTAAACCAAGTCCCTCAAGACCTCATCCACCCACGCCTTAAACACCTCCAGGGAAGGGGAATCAACCACCTCCCGGGGCAGCCTGTTCCAGCGCCCAGTGACCCTTTTCATGAAAATTTTTTTCCTAATGTTCAGCCTAAATCTCCCCTGGCAGAGCTTTAGCCCATTCCCTCACGTCCTGTCCCCTGTCACCTGGGAGAAGAGGCCAGCTCCCTCCTCTCTACAACCTCCCTTCAGGTAGTTGTAGAGAGTAATGAGGTCTCCTCTCAGCCTCCTCTTCTCCAGGCTAAACAACCCCAGCTCTCTCAGCTGTTCCTCATAAGGCCTGTTCTCCAGCCCCTTCACCAGCTTGGTGGCTCTTCTCTGGACTTGCTCCAGAGCCTCAACATCCTTCTTGTGGTGAGGGGCCCAGAACTGAACACAGTATTCAAGGAGCGGCCTCACCAGTGCTGAGTACAGAGGGAGAATAACCTCCCTGGACCTGCTGGTCACACCATTCCTGATACAAGCCAGGATGCCATTGGCCTTCTTGGCCATCTGGGCACACTGCTGGCTCATGTTCAGTCAGCTGTTGACCATATAGGCATATGCACCTTTATTCTTGCACTCTTTTTGCAGTTAGAGTCTCTGACATCACAGTATATGAACTTACTGCTTTTCACTCCACTTCTCCAGGAGGGATACATAGATATTGATTTGATTCTGGCTTTTCATGAAGAACAAACTTGTGGTTGCTGAAACCTGTCAGGGTCTGTTTCTGCTCTCATTGGCTAGGGAACTGCAAATAAAGGTATCTGATCAAAAACTGGTGAAAGAAATCACAGCAGTACATGAGTGCCATTTTGAAAGTGTAATTCTGTACTAAAACAGGTCTTTTCAAGGTCTTGGGGGCTGAATTTCCATGGTAGTATATACAAATGTGATGTTCCAGTTCCACCAAATTTCAGTGTCATAACTTTACCCTTCAGCTATATGTCAATGTACTCTGTAAAATATTCCGGGGTTTGATGACTGGAGCAAGTAGTTGATAGTTCTCTTAAAGATGTTGGTAGTTGCTTCCTATTGTTGCTACTCTTCCAGTCTGCCAATATTTTGATCCAATATTCTTCCAAATTTTGTTAAAAAGAAAAGAAAAAAAAGATTCATATTAAAGCAAAGGGCATAAAATAGATAGGTTTCACCTGTCAGGTAGCACTCAATCAGGACACTCAGTTGGGAATCATAAATACTCAGTTTCTTCTTTTGCCTAATGTGATTAAATCCAGCAGCTACCAAGCTACTCACAAGAATAAAAGGTGAAGGCTTCTTTGTTTGAGAGACCTAGATGAGACAGTTCAATTTAAACTGCAAATCTGACCCAAATTTAAAAAAAATACCAAGCTAAATTCTTTAGATTGTGAATTATAGTAGTTACTGCTAAGCCCTGTCTGGGCAATGTGTATTTGCATAGGTACTGTAATATAGTAATGGTGCGACACTGTAAGTATTTTATATCTTACTCATTACTCCACTGTTTATTCTTCCTTATGAAAAGCAAGAATCCATAGCTCTTTGCTATCAGAGAGAATGAAAACAGAGAGCAATAGCCCATTTCTAGCTGGGGCTGTAAGGCTCTACTCCAAAGTATTCAGATAGATGTAAAGACTGCATTAGCTGACTAGACAAGACCTAGATAACCTCAGTGACCAGCTCTTCTATTATTCCTTAGTAGGCCATAAAATTCCCTTACAGAAACCGGTAAGTCTAAACTGCATTACCTAAGCAGTTCCCACTTTTAAGATATATTCTCTGGAGCCTCAGTACATTAATGTTACTGCTAAGTCTGCAAAGGCAACTTCAGTAAGCTTTTTTCCCCATATATGTGAAAAATACTGTTCTAGAATATTCCTCAGTCTTAGCTAACCTTGAATTCAGGATGTTTCTCAATTGTTTCTCAATTGTTTTAGTATGGAACACTGTGGAGTCTTAGAATAGTTTTCAACATGGTAAGAAATTAACTTTCTATGAACCTCAGGAAAAAATTTTCACAGAAAGGGTCATTGGCCAGTGGCAGAGGCTGCCCAGTGAGGTGGTTGAGTCACCTTCCCTGGAGGTGTTTAAGGGATGGGTGGATGAGGTCCTGATGGTTTAGTGTTTGATAGGAATGGTTAGACTCGATGACCTGGTGGGTCTCTTCCAACCTGGTGATTCTATGATTCTCAGTGTCTCCACAAGCTTCTGAATTACGCCACAACCTTGCGGCTGACAGTGTGCTTTCATCTCTTTAAAAGAATCTTCTAATAAACATTGTCCTCACCTTTACAAGGAACAGAATTCCATCTTTTACCCATTACTTTACTACACAACAAAAAGTTTAAAACTTGATCCGTGTTGTCACTATGTGCAGAGTATTACAACTATTCAAAATGCCAATGATTGAATCGTAACTTCCTGTGTGCCTGTTTGAGCCTACAGTACCGATAAGGAAGCTGCCATAGTAAGTAAGTTTCAAACATTTACTTTATTATTGAACATGGATGTGAGCAGTAACTGTCAGGAAGCACTTTAATGGACTGCAAATCCACACTCAAGCTTGTCTTGTGGGAACTCACATAAGCCTATAGTAAAACTTACTGAAGTAGATTCCCTTTGCAAAAGCCATTCTTGTGAAACCCAGTTCCATAATGATCAACTCAATATTTAATAGCTGTTTTAAACTATTATTTATAATGCTTTGTAAGTAGATATACCAGGTATACATGGCTGTATTCTGCAAACTATCTGCAGGTCTTCCTCACATTCCCCTTTACAGATGCAGGATTTGCTATTTACCAGTACTTTGGTTATAGCTTGCTTAAGCCTGGAGGGTTACAGGTTGTTCGGGAATGATAGGTTGGGAAGGCAAGTAGGAGGGCTTATACACTGTGAAAAGGAGTGCCTTGGGTGCACAGAGCTTTACCTTGGGGCAGCTGATGAACCCATGGAGAGCATGGGTAATGAAAAAAACCAGACCAGTGCAGTTGATGTCATGGGTTGTCTCCCACATCACCTGATCAAGAAGAAACAGATGAGGCCTTTTTCCTGCACCATGCCATAAGAGCTCTTCTGTAGTTGTGAAATCTTACAGCAATAAAAACTACATTGATATTTTTTCTCTTTCTGGGGGACCACTAGAAACTGCATAGTCCCTGATGCATTCTGAGCAACACACATGCAGGTATTTACATATTTTTCAAAATATACTTCAAGCTATGTGAACCAAATGAATGTGAAATCAATTCTGTCTCCCGTTGCCATCTTCTGCCCATGTGTAACTTGACTTAGAATCATAGAATCAACAGGTTGGAAGAGACCCATTGGATCATCAAGTCCAACCATTCCTATCAAACACTAAACCATGTCCCTGAGCATCCACCCGTCCCTTAAACACCTCCAGGGAATGTGACTCAACTCACTCCCTGGCCAGCCTGTTCCAGTGCCCAATGACTCTTTCCGTGATTTTTTTTCCCCTTATGTCCAGCCTAAACATCCCCTGGCAGAGCTTGAGCCCATTCCCTCACGTCCTGTCCCCCTGACATTTGGGAGAAGAGCCCAGCTCCCTCCTCTCCACAACCTCCTTTCAGGTAGTTGTAAAGAGCAATGAGGTCTCCCCTCAGCCTCCTCTTCTCCAGGCTAAACAACCCCAGCTTTCTCGGCCGTTCCTCATAAGGCCTTGGGACAGTAAGACATCACAAGATGGTCGGTCCACCCAGGTCGGTAGCCACTTTAAGCTCTTACTGTGGATTTTTCCTGCACCCTTCCAAGTCTTCCTCCGCGATGCAGTACGGAGAGCACGACCGCAGCCCTTGACCCCAGGACTCGGCAGTGCCCGTAGCCCTGGCCGCGGTGGGGCGGGGCGGGGTCACACCGCCTCCACGGCCTCCGGAGGGAGAGGAGGTGAGGCCGGAGAGGCTCCCCGCCCCCGGGGCGCAGCCCCAGCCCCTGACACCTCCCTCGAAACAAAGTGTAGAAAGTTTCCAGCCTCGCCGCTGTCTCGTTCGCGGAGCGGGGCCGCGCGGGGCCGAGGTCGCTTCTCGAGGCGCCTGTGGGGAGCGGCGGGAGGTGAGTCAGAGGCGGAGGGTGTCGTGGTCCGAAAGAGTCGGGGGAGGAGAAGGGAGAGGAGAGTGCACCGCTCGCAGAGGAGCTGCTGGCGGCAAGGGGCACGCGGCGGCTGCGGCGTCGCCCTTCTTCGCGGAGCCCCCGCGTCTCGGCAGCGCCCGGCACGGGCTTCCCGCGGAGCCCCGCGGGGGATGCGGCGCCGCCGGTGCTCGGTCCCAGGTGCCTACTGCCTCCCGGCCCCTCTCCGGTGCCTCCCGGAGGCGTCCTGGAATCGGCGGTGCTGGCGGCGCTTTCGAAGACGCTGCGAGGGTCGCGGGCAGCACCGGGCGTCGTCGTTTACCCTCGGTTCTCTCTCGGGCTGGAAGGGCAGCAGCATTAAAACCGCAGCGGTTGCCAAACAGACGGCTCCTGCCTCCCATCACCCGCCCGGCGGCTTGTAAGCAAGCGAGTTTCTTAAGCTGGGGGTGCTCTGCTTCCTTCTTTCGTACTGCACCGGGACCAGCCTGCATCCAGAACGACAGCTACGCGTGATGGAGCGTGAGCTGTCGCGGCTCGGCCTACAGAGAGACTATTTAATGAAGTTGGTTTCACAACGTGCTCTTGATTGTCTTTCTTTGCTCCTGCATTCCTCATGTAGCATCGTGCTGAGGCTGAGTGTCGGAGAGAAATCCCTTCATGGCCTCGTTACTTTGGGAGCTGCCCCATTGGTTTCCAGCGTGCCTGTCCCTGCAGATAAGAAAGGTAAGAGAGTTTGTGGCCGCTGATCGCCTTCGCGCTGGAACAGGCCCACCAAGTACTCAGTGAAAATAAAGGCAACGCCGATACTGAAGTCTGTAAAAGTTATTCCTCTACAATGGTTTGGTGCCAGTCTTAAACAGCTGCTGCAGTTTTCTATCTCTCTTGATACAGAATGCTTATGATGACTGAAAATGGTAGTTATAAAAAACCCTCAGTGCTGCATGGATAGCAGGTTTCTTAATACATACCAGTAGAACGAATTATGTTCTCTGAGACCACTCCTTGAATACTGTGTTCAGTTCTGGGCCCCTCACCTCAAGAAGGATGTTGAGGCTCTGGAGTGAGTCCAGAGAAGAGCAATGAAGCTGGTGAAGGGGCTGGAGAACAGGCCTTATGAGGACTGGCTGAGAGAGCTGGGGTTGTTTGGTCTGGAGAAGAGTAGGCTGAGAGGAGACCTCATTGCTCTCTACAACTACCTGAAAGGAGGTTGTAGAGTGGAGGGTGCTGGCCTCTTCTCCCAAGTGTCAGGGGACAGGACGTGAGGGAATGGGCTAAAGCTCTGCCAGGGGAGGTTTAGGCTGGACATTAGGAAAAAATATTTCACAGAAAGGGTAATTGGGCACTGGAACAGGCTGCCCAGGGAGTGTGTTGTGTCACCTTCCCTGGAGGTGTTTAAGGGATGGGTGGATGAGGTGCTCAGGGACATGGTTTAGTGTTTGATAGGAATGGTTGGACTCAGTGATCCAATGGGTCTCTTCCAACCTGGTTATTCTATGATTCTGTGTCTACATGGAACGAAACTTTGCTAGTGTCACAACTGCAAGAGTGTTTCCCTCTCAGACATGTTGAATAATTTAACATACTTTTCTGTTTTCTTAGTTGCAGCTTTGTGGTTTTAAGCAATAGCTTCCAGCTTAGTTTCACTTTTTATTTCAAATGCTATAAATGGATTATTCTAATGCACTGGTAAAAATTTATTTGTTATCTGTGGGATGTCCTTAGAACTCAGTTGTCTGGTCCCCAAATTTGTCACAAGGGACTTCAGTGTTGTACAATTCAAAAGGTAACTGTTACACCCAAAAGACTTAAAATTAAATGTCAGCCTTTTCTATACTAAATTCTCATCTTTCTTGACATGAAAAAAAATGTCATGTGTTTCAGGTACAAAGAGCAGATACATTTCTGTAAATGGATTAAACAGGAGATGAGATATGGGGCAATAGTAATATACAGTCTCCTAGACTGCCAGCCTTTGGAGGCTGAAGTTCACTGCTGGTGAAATGGAGGTATATTTGGTTCTGTGTGAGACACCTCTCCCCTCTTTTCCTCCTGTATTGTGTTGGACTAGAAGAGAACTGTAAGGAAAGAGCGTTACTCCACCAACTTTTCTTGTGGTTTCTTGAGCCCATAGGGTGCATGTGCACTATCTAAGAGATCTCCTTCCTTCTGCTATTTCTGTTCACTGACAAATGATACACCATCATGAAGTTGTACATGGGTAAATGGTGACTATGTGGAGGGGTAAAGAATATAGTGATCTGCCTAGATTCCCTCATCATTATTTGCTACTTTGCAGGATAAGTATATATGAATGTATAGTCTTATATGGAAAGAGAAAGTAATACATCTTTAGGATATTATTTATCTTGTTAAAGATGCAGGTTTAATCAGAAGTTAAACCTGATGTAAAGACATAATTGATTCCACTGTGCATGGCTTAACCATGTGTAGGCACCAGGATGCCTGTGTCAAGAACCTCACTGAAACTCAGTTAAAGACTTTGGAGCTCTCTCCAAAGATCTAAGCAGGCTATGTCTAGAGTTTTCACTCTAAGTATTTTTTATCCTAAGAGAAAACAAAAAAAATGGTGATAAATATTTGTCTGCATTTTTAGGCACTGATACCCTTTTCTGGGGTAGTTCTTCCACACATTTAGTACATTGAGTCACCATGGGTTCATATAAGGAAGGTATAGGATGGATTACTGGGAGATACAACCAATCTGATTCATTAGTCACTATTGCATTTATTCTGTCTCAGGCTGATTTGACTTCTTTCTTATGCTGTCCTTCTGCTGCGCCTTTGTATTGTGGCTACCCTATTCTCCGATACCTTATTTTTGCCAGATAGAAATGATGAACAGTGGGAGAGATAGAACCTGCAGCACAGTGGGAAGTCATGACATTGCTGAGCTGTACCCAGGGTATATGCGCCTTTGAAGAGCCTGTGACCCCCAGAGAGTGACACCAGAAGATTTTCTCCTTATCTACATTATCATGCAATAGCCCCTTTTCCCTCACATGGCTCATCTTATCTCTTAGTCTCACAGAGGGAGTGTCAAGAAAGGTGAAGGGTCTTGCTAGGCAACTTCTGTTCATTAGATAGCAGTAGAAATGGAGGCAGGGATTCTGCACAACTGCAAGAATAACTTTTTTGACTAATTGACTCGCAGAGAATGTGTAAATTTTATTTCCACTTGAAAGCAGTGAGGAAGTAAAATCCAGTTAAGAATCTGTAGTGATGCATTTGTAATTCTATGTGTTGCTAGAGTTTTTTTTCAGAACTAAACAGGATGAAGTACGCCAAGCCTACTAATCAAATATAGATAAGTGTATTTGTTTATACATGTTTCCCAGACCTTGGAAGTGAAATGCACGAAAGAGATAGCATGAAGGTTATATTGCATATAGGAAAATATCACACTCCTTGTATCATATTTCACCATTAATTCTTGTAGTGGAAGAACAATGGACTAGCAAATTAAATATCCCTGTGCCTCATTCACATGGTCTTGTCCCACACAAGCTGCCCCATGGAGTCAGGTGAAGGTGGTTTCCAAGAGCAAGTTTGTAGTTACAGATATTACAAAAATTTTGAAAACAAGAATCCTTGCAAATCAAGTACCAAATCACTAAGGAGCCTCTTGGATTGTGCCTCTTGGGTCTTTCTTCTTGTGCAATATGCGTTAGCTTGGGTACACTAAATTCAATGCAGAGTAGACTGAAATTTTCCCATTAAAATTCTTAATTTAGATTAAAGATGTAACATTCCTTGACAAACTAGAGGTAGTGTATTTTAGATTTCAAGACAATTTTTTTTTTTTTTGTTTTTTCAGGCAGATAAACGGTTTTGATTTTTTTTCAGAAGCTACTTTTTTACCAAGGACTCTTGGAGGAGGCAGAATATTTCAAGATTTTTTTTTTTTGTGAAAATAGTGTACTTCAAATATGTTCTTGTCAATGAGTTTTGACCAGCTGAAAGCAGCTCAATTTCAGAGTGAGTTATTAGGAAACCCTGAAAGATAGGGCAATGGAATAGAACCTATACAGCCTTACCTCTAATACATATAATTTGTCAGCAAATGTGATGGCTTATGTGAGTTGGTATTGCCTTCTGCCAGAACACCATGTTACAGGTTAAACCATTTACTGATACAGTGGTGTTATTAAATAGTTATTGTCATTTAATTTCAGTACTTGGGGCAATGCAGCACAATGAATCATACAGTCAGATGGAGTCTGCTCAATTTTGACTTCATCATGTTTGGAATGTGTTGCATATGGTGTAAGGTTCTCCTTCTTAGCAGTATTTTTTACTTTTCTGAACTAACATTTTATGTTTTGAAAAGAAGTACAAATAATGGTAAAGTAGTTCTATATAGTTCTATAATATTCCTGGTACAAGTTCTGTAACTGGTAATGTCGCTGCTGTTCACAGGCAGACATTAGAAAACTAATGCTGCAACCACAAATGTTAGCCAGAGTTGTTACCCAAAGTACATAACTGGTGAAATTGTTACTTGTATGCAGTAAGGATTTATTGGTAATTTAGAGAAATAGAGACAGAATTTATGCAGAAAAAACACACTCAGATACACATATAGATACACAATTTGCCACCATCCTGCTCAGGTGTTAGGCAGGTCAACAGTTTCTTTAAGACTCAGGATTCTTGCAACCAGCAGGCGGGGAAGGAACCAGAGGGAGGGAGAACAGGTCCTTGAATAAGGCAAGAAGAGAAGATGGAGGAAGAGAAATAGAGCATGGGTCCCTGTACCATGTAGAGGCAGGGTGCTCTCACAACCTGATGGTCCTGAGTTTTAATACATGGATAATGTTGTGTATTACTTCCATAGAGATCAACAAGAAACCAGGCAGGTGACTTTCTTCATCATATGTGTGGGAGGCTAGCCTTTGAGAGAGGT
Source organism: Coccyzus lansbergi (assembly GCA_033558105.1). NCBI lineage: Eukaryota > Metazoa > Chordata > Aves > Cuculiformes > Coccyzidae > Coccyzus > Coccyzus lansbergi. Next base: position 4,271,757 of record JAUMJK010000229.1, read on the forward strand.
ACATTTTCTTATAAACCCAGGGAAAAATAATTGCTTGGATGATCACTGGTTGTGGAGTTGGGATCCTGCATCATTGTGCAAAGAAGTGGCGTAGTTTGGGCTTTTCCCAGCATTTGAATTTGGGGATTCATCTAGGGACAAGTACCACGTGAGGAGTGAGTGGTCTTTCTCGAATGTCTTTAGTAGTCTGTTTTGGAATCATTAATGCATTTAAGCATCTTTTCTATTTTGCTCCTGTCTCCCTGTTATATTTTTGAGACTGCTTATGGACCCAAGTAAATTTTATAAAGTTTAACAAAGCCAAGTGTCAGGTCCTGCACATTGGTTTCAACAGCCCCATGCAATGCTATAGGCTTGGGGAAAAGTGACTGGAAAGCTGCCTGGCAGAAAAGAACCTGTGGGTGTTGGTCGACAGCTGGCTGAACATGACCCAGCAGCATCCTGGCTTGTGTCAGAAATGGTGTGACCAGGAGGAGGAGGGAGGTGATGATGCACTGTACTTTGTACTGGTGAGGATGTATCTCAAGTACTGTGTTCAGTTTTGGGTCCCTCCTTACAAGAAACACATTGAACTACTGGAGTGTGTCCAGAGAAGGGCAACAAAGCTGGTGAAGGGTCTGGAGCAGAAGTGTTATGAGGAGTGGCTGAGGGAACTGGGGCTGTTTAACCTGGAGAAGAGGAGGCTGAGGGAAGAACATTTTGCCGTCTACAACTACCTGAAAGGAGGTTGTAGCAAGGTGGATGACTTCTCCTAAGTAATAAGCGATTGGACGATTGGAAATGACTTAAAATTGTGTTGGGGACGTTTAGATTGAGTATTAGGAAAAATGTCATTACTGAAAGAGTGGTTAAGCGTTGGAACAGGCTGCCAAGGGAAGCGATGTAGTGTCCTTCCTTGAAGGTGTTCAAAAAACATGTAGACATGGCACTTTGTGTGATAGTTTAGTAGAAATGGTGGTGGTGGGCTGGTGGTTGAAATTGATGATCTTAGAGATCTTTTCCAACCTTAATTATTGTATAATATGTGACCAGGGTTATTTCCCTCCTTCTTTATTTTTGTATATATTTTTTCCTTTAACTAGTCATGTTCTGAAAATGCGGAATTTCATTTATGTTATTGCGTTTATATTGCATTTAGAACCCACAACATCTCTCAAGTCTTTTCCTTCCTTGATTTCTGCTTGTCTGTCTGAACTTGAAATAAATTGGAAGTGATTTTATGGAAATCTAAAAACTTGTTGTGGTGTAGAAGTATCCTTATCTTGTATTATGCAGAGTATCAAATCAAGTAATCTCAGTGGTTCCCTTAATCTTTAAAAGCTACAGTCAGGGCTGGTTGAAGAGTTTCTATTAAAACTGGTTATAAGCAGAGTTTGGTTCTCCCATGCATTTCACAGGAAATTAATTTCTACATAATTTAATGTTTTCCATTTTTAGGCCTGTAGATGCAGAATTTCTTTGTTCGCTGCCTTTACTGCTCCCCTGAATTTATTGTCGTGGCACATTTCTTCTAGACTACCCTCAGGAACTTCAGTCTGCCGCAGATCTCTCCCTCCACAGCTAAACTCTCCACACCTGCCCCGTGGTGCACTGTCCTGAGATGAAGAATCATGAGAGATTGTGTGCATAATGAGAGATGTTACATAGCCAGTGATTTCAGATGTGTTTCAGAAAAGAGGCCTTTATGACATATTTCAGTGCCTTTCTGAAGCAGAGCAGGAGACTTGCATGTTTTTATTTTGTAAGTCAAAATTAGAGGAATGAAAGACCCTTATTTCATCTAGTTCAGTCCAGATGTTCATACGATTAGGTCAGCCATTACAATGTTTCCATGACTACTTAAAGTGTAATTGTCTCAGTCACAGTAGAGGAAAAAAATATGGAATTTTTTTGGGTGCACAACTGTCTGTCTCTGTTAGTAGTTTAAAGTATGGGACCTGAATTTTTATATTGAACTGTATAAAAATCTTTAAAAAGTGGCTAAAAGCAACACTGAGGTCCACCGACTTATTCTCAAGGAATGATCACCTATGCATTGTTTGCAGATTTGTGATTCTTCCATGTGGCAGTTGCACTGTCTTTGTAGTCAGAAGTTCAGTGCTCTACTTCTTTTATAGTTGCATCATTTTACATGTCTAGCTTTTCTGTCACATTACAGCACAAAAAATGTTACTTCTTTTGTATTGCATTATGTGCGTAGGGAGTATTTTTCCCTGATCCTGTATCTATCAAACTTATCTATGCTTGAGTATGTATCTTACACTTTCTCTGGTCTTCCCAGCACCACACTTCCTGTCATTCTCTATTGGTCCAGCTTTTTTCCATTCTTGATTATTCTTTGATTATTTCCTTGATATACCACTTGACCTTAATTGAGCTAATTTTTTTTTTTAAATTTTACTGATTTCATTTAAACACCACAATCCATCAGGTTCCATCAGTCATCCATCATCTTCTATTCTATAGCTAGGATATGAACTGTATTTCCAAAGCACTGGTTGCAAGTTGTGATATGTGGTGTTGATGTTCACAGTCAAAAGGAAGCCAGTTGAGTACTTGTAGTGACTTTAAATAATTTTTTTCATTTACTTGTATTTCTTATGTTTTCTCGCTCACATTAATTGATTGTCTGTATTTCTTATTAAACTGACTGATATTGCTTTGAGATTCCCTTTCAGAGCTAGTTTTGTCTCCTCTTTGACTCAGACTCCTACCTCCTCATTCTTCATCTCATTTACAGCCCATCAAGTGCAGACATTTTCAAAAATCTTTTTCTTCCCTTAAGCTTTAGTGCCTAATTAAAGAGATGGTTGCTAAGAGATTCTGCAAAGCTTTATTAAGAGTGTCTGATTTGCCCTTTTCCTTACCTTCCATGTGCAGGTTTCAGATCAGGATTTGTGAGTAAATGGGGCAGCAGTATCACAAAATATTCCTGTGCTGAGATTGTGACAATGAACAGAATACAGGAAGACTGTGCTAGTCTTGTGCCACCAGGAGATGCAGAGAGGAGCAGGACTGGAGAACAAGATCCAGAACTAAGTGCGTGGGAAAAAGCTTATGAGTTCTTTCAGATTTGTGATCTGGAAGGCAAAGGCTTTGTCACTCGTCAAGATATGCAGGTAAAACAAATCTGACTATGTGAAATGCATAATGAGAGAAGCTCCTAATGCCCTTAATGATTTGAGACTGATTAATTTTTGAGAAATTGTGAAGCCCTCCTTACTTTAAAGAGATAGATAGGATTTGAGATAATGTCCTTGAAATCTTGCATAATAACTGCATTTGTTTCCACAGGCAAAGCAACAAAAAAGTGCAAAATCAAAGTAAGTGAAGTTTTAAAAGTGTCCCAGGAATTTAATTCCATTTTTGTTGAGAAAGTTGAAACTCCAGTAAGTTCGTTACTTTGCAGTTTGCCAAAGCATCATGAGTATATTCAATCCGCCAATTTTATCCTTCTGTTTCTTTATCACAACTGTGTAAATAAAGTCTTTAAGTTTGGTTCCACCTGCCAGACAATGCTGAACTGGATCACACATACATGTATGAAGTATAGAGGATCAGCATTTTATCATTATTCAGTGTTCACAATATTCTTCTCAAATTGTTCTTAAATTGTTTGAGGGGCCAAAAATCAGATTTACTGAAAATATTGATTTAGAAAGCAACTATATAGCAAAGTTTTTTGAAAATGGGATTGGATATGAATCACAGAAATAATAAGATGATTTGAATCAGTATGTGGCAGAAAAAATATACTCACACTTGACATGCAAAATGTAATTTCATTGTGCTAGTCCGTTTCTACTTCACAACTCATGGACAAAATAGAATTGGGAAGCGGTAGCAAAATAAATTCAGCACAAACTACTACCATTGGAAGCATAATGTAAAATTTAGAAACTTTCCAAATCCTCAGAAACAAAGATGCATTAGCATATAGGAAAACAGAAGTGAAACACTTCTAAGTATATGTTTTGGAAAAGCAAAAACCTCACTATAAATTGCTTGGATTATTAGCTCTCAAAGCTTTCTGTGTAGGTGTGTGTTGCTGAGTTTTTTGATGATCTGTGCTAATTCTGCAAAGTTGAAAAGGAATAGATAATTTAGGTAAATCCAGACCCACAGAGAATTTAATGGATTATTATTTTATTGTCTTTCCAAAAAATTGTGTGTTAGGTATTTTTACGTAGTGGAAGATCTGTATGTGTATATATGTGTATATATATATATGCATGTATACACATAGTCTTAGCATCCTAGTGCCTGTGTTTGTAAGGAATGTAAAAGCATTTGTTTCTGTTTGATTCTAGGCTTTATGCTTAAAGTGACAAATTTCAGTTCAGGTTCTAAAATAGGTGTTGCAAAAAATAAAGGAGAGAAAATGTTACAAAGGATTGCAAAGAACACATAAAATATATTTATTACATTTCACCATGAGTATTTGTTTACCATATCTGACAACTAAGTATATACATAAGTGTCTGGTTCATGTAAATACAAAAATAAGACTGCTGAGAACGTTTGAGAAGATGTTTCTTTATGTTTGCTTTTATTTCCTGTTGATCCAAATACAGACCTTCTGAAGATACTGGGTTATTCTTATTCCACTCAACAATTTAATAAATGAGTAATTTAGCTGAAATCAATGCTGTTTGACTGACAAAAACACTAGAACCATCTCCTCTATTTGACTATAAAATAATTTAGTGACCAAATTCTTTCACATTAACTCCAGGAATTCAGAAATTGTGATTCTTTGAATTCAGTGGTAGCTTTCTTATTATCCCATCTTCCTTGTAATTCAGTAGTAGATTAATAGAGATTTATTTGGACACCAGTGACAGTAATCTACAATGTTTGCTAATGGATTTACTATCCATCATTTTGTTATTAATAATAATACACAAAATAACCATGTTTTATACTGAACGACCGTGTCACAGAATTGCAGAATGGTAGGGGTTGGAAGGGACCTCTCGAGAGCATCTAATCCAAACACCACTGCTAAAGCAGGATCACCAAGAGCAGATGCCACATGAATGTATCCAGATTGGGGTTGAATATCTCCAGAGACAGAGATGCCACAGCCTCCCTGGGCAGCCTGTTCCAGTGCTGTGTCACCCTCAGAGTAAAGATGTTTTAACTTGTGTTCAGGTGGCACTTATATGTTCCTGTTTGTGCTCATCAGGCACCATTCAAGAGAGTATGGCCCCATCTTGGTGATTGTACACTAGGCATATACTGTTAGAATTATTCATTCGAATCATAGAACAACCAGGTTGGAAGGGACCCATTGGATCTTCTAGTCCAACCATTCCTATCTAACACTAAACCAAGTCCCTCAAGACCTCATCCACCCATGCCTTAAACACCTCCAGGGAAGGTGAATCAACCACCTCCCTGGGCAGCCTATTCCAATGCCCAATGACCCTTTCTGTGAAAAACTTCCTTCTAATCTCCAGCCTAAATCTCCCCTGGCGGAGCTTGAGGCCATTCCCTCTCGTCCTGTCCCCTGTCACTTGGGAGAAGAGGCCAGCTCCCTCCTCTCCACAACCTCCTTTCAGGTAGTTGTAGAGAGCAATGAGGTCTCCTCTCAGCCTCCTCTTCTCCAGGCTAAACAACCCTAGCTCTCTCAGCCGCTCCTCATAGGTTCTGTTCTCCAGCCCCTTCACCAGCCTCGTCGCTCTTCTCTGAACTTGCTCCAGAGCCTCAACATCCTTCTTGTGTTGAGGGGCCCAGAACTGGACACAGTATTCAAGGAGCAGCCTCACCAGTGCTGAGTACAGAGGGAGAATCACCTCCCTGGACCTGCTGGTCACACCATTTCTGATACAAGCCAGGATGCCATTGGCCTTCTTGGCCACCTGGGCACACTGCTGGCTCATGTTCAGTCGACTGTCAACCAACACCCCCAGGTCCCTCTCCTCCTGGCAGTTTTCCAACCAGGCTTCTCATAGTCTGTAGCTCTGCATAGGGTTGTTGTGCCCCAAGTGCAGGACCTGGCATTTGGCCGTGTTAAACCTCATGCCATTGGACACTGCCCAGCAGTCCAGTCTGTTCAGGTCCCTTTGCAGAGCCTCCCTACCCTCCAGCAGATCCATACTTCCACCCAGCTTAGTGTCGTCTGCAAACTTGCTAAGGGTACCCTCAATGCCCTCATCTAGGTCATTGTGCGTAATTAGATTGATGAGTTAATTAGAATCCATGTCTTGCAAATGTGATTGCATTTTCCTTTATGTTTGCTACCTATAGCAAAGGTATAAGTCAGTAAAGTAGATCAGTTTTTCCATAAAAGGTGCGAAGTGTTGATAACATTTGCATCTTGCTATTTGTTAGTTCCATACTAATGACCATTAATGAAGTGTTTCTTCAACTACAAGATGCTGTCTTTAGGCTTTTTAAGATGAAACCACAAACCCCTCACTTTGGGACTTGAAGTTATCATGAATAACAAGAATTAGCATTGCAAATTTAATTTAATGTGTATAGCAGAATAGGGTTCAGGTCTTGCTCTTAACTATTTGACCTCTATCTTTCTATTTAACAGAGTAAATGCTTGGTATTTTCAGATTAGTAAGCATAGACAAAGCACACTGGGTGGCAATGCAGATGATTTCTCTTAAAGCTCCAGTGGTATCTTTGGAAATGGAGTTTTTTTTGTTGGTTTTATTATTAAGGGCCTTATAATGAAAGTATCTATATATTTTTACAGTAAGCCCAAAATGAGCAAATAAATAGAAACACACCTATGAAAGCAACAGTAATATTTTGTTTTTGTAACAAACCAAAATACTTTTAATTTTTTTTTAAGAACAAGAGGTTATTAAAACACTGACTAAATCTTAGTAATGAAGGTGTGGCCTCAGTTCATCAAAGTCAGTAAATTATCCTCATGGAATGTAACAGAGCAAAACATTTGTACATTCTTCAAAATCTACTATTTTTGTATTTTTTCAACAACATAAAAGTAATCGTGTTGTTTTCCACTGCTAAGTTGGTATAATTTGTTTTAGAATTTGATTCCTGCCAATGGGCACTCCAGCTATAGTTCCAGCAGCATGTATTTATAGTTAGATTTGCAGCAAGACCCACAAGCAGTTATACTGGAAAAGCAGGTTAGTCTGTGTTTATGATATCCTCAGAAGAGCCAGCTGGCTGGCCCTTGGCTATATGGCCTATGTTGAATTGTGTTTTCTGTTGTCCTTGTGTTGTAGGAGAGACTTTCTTTGGCCCTAAAACCTTTCCCCACAGTGGCACGGATTAATACTTTTGTTCTGATGAATTTTATCAACCTACTAGCTTGCAATTTTAATTTGTTGTATATACAATAGGTGTTCAGGGAAGGTATGTAAATATTCCAGTGTGTTGTATTTGTATTGCTTCCCAAGCTGAGGAAAGGTTTTGCTCTTCCTAGTGCTATAGTCCAGTGGAAGTTCTTGCTATTGTAGTTGTTTGCCACACTAGTTTCCTCCTTGGAATCTGTTTATACTGTTAAAAGAATTACAGTAAAACCATTAGATGTATTTTTGGATTTGATTTATACCCATCTTTAGATTCTCAGGAAAAAATAAGTGATTTTGTGGATCTAGTTTCATGAAGTTTTATCTTCTTTTGTGTCAGCATGCTGCATTTCAGAAGTAGGCACTCATGAACTACGTTTAACTTGTTACAGGAAGAACAGGTTTACTCCTTGAACCATGCAGCTTCCTTACCTTTGTTTTACGCATTTATTTATTTACATGCCTTAAAGCAACTTTAAGTATGATGGTATACCCTGTAAATGTCCCAGTCTCTTGCTTGGCCTCATGACATAGAAGGAAATAGGGATAAGATTCTTTTGGCAAGTTTGTCCAGCTGCATGATAATCAGGGCATTTCACCAAGACAAATCAAACCATTTCACCAGGATGCTGAGACTCCAAATCAAATTCAAATGTGTGATTGGAATCTGTTCGTTCAGGTTGTTCTCACTGCTGTGTCATAAAGAATTCATAAAGGTAAACAGTGAAATTGTAAAAGCAAACCTCCCTCAGTTGATGTTGTTTTACTCTGTGATGTATTTGGATTTTCACTCTGGGAAACAAAAGGATCTATCCTTCTTTCTTTAGTATGTTCTGTAGAATCTGGTTTTCCTCTCATCCTGTAGTACTTAGGTAAAGTTACTGCGTGTTTTGTCATTCCAGAGACTGCATCCAGAGTTGTGTCTTAGCCTGGAAGAGCTTGAAAAAGTTTTTGTTACTTTGGATGCTGATGGCAATGGCTTACTTACCCTAAAGGAGTTCACCGCAGGATTCAGTGAGTTTGAGAAGCATGTCTTCTGTATAGAGCTTTCGTGTTCTGTTCTCTTCACATGAATAAAAAAGCACATTATCTTACCAGTACGCTTAACTATACACACAGGGAGCAGATGCATGTAATAGATGAAGAAGTGGTCAAATTATGTCTATAAATAGGCAAGGGACTCCAGGGTCTTTCTTGCCTGTGTACACCGGCAAGCTGTAGCACAATGTGGGCTGTATGATATAAACATCTGAATTGCACCTGTTTTAAGCTATGGAATACATCTGTAAACATATTCTGGAAAATTTCACTTTGGGGAGAAAAGATCCTGTGTTTTATTTCATATCAAGCTCAAAAATATGAGTGGTAACTAAGATTATCTCCAAGATTAAGACAGTGTTGAAAATACGTTAGTACCGTAGTCCTTACAGCTACAGGACTGCTTTCTACAACAAATTAATTCATCAAGTGATGTTACTTTATTTCAAAACAAAACAGGATGAGGCATTTATTATTACTTCATAATGGTAGCTGATAAGTTCTTTGTAACTGCCTGCTTCGCAACAGCAGGCTTACTGTCATGTTCCCTGTGTTAGTAAAAGGGTTGTTTTCTCCCCAGCTGTGAGGTTCCAGCTAAGATGTTAGTGAGACTATTTGGTTGTTTATACACAATCAGTTTTGTTCTTAAATTTTATCTCTGCTGACTGTGAAAACCAGGTTTAAGCATTTTCTCTCAAAAATGGAATTTCTTCTCTGTTTAAATTTTAACAGTAAATTTCCATTTGAATACATATAGGCCTTCAAATAGGACCTGCATTTTTGTTTTCAAGTCATCAATAATTTGAAATTTTAATTCTCTCATATCCTACTTCTCATATTTTAAGTTTAGATCACGTATCTTAATAAAGATATACTTTAATCTGCAAATTGCCATTATTTAAAAATTATTCATAGAATCATAGGATGGTTTGGGTTGGAAGGGACCAGATCATCCAGTTTCAACCCCCAACTTCTGTAAGCAGGGAGATGTCCCATTGGACCAGGCTGCTCAAGGCCCCATCCAACCTGGTCTTAAAACACCTCCAGGGATGGGGTATTGCTTCTATGGGCAACCTGTTCCAGTGCCTCACCACCCTCATAATGTAGAATTTCTTCCTTATATCTGCCTTCCTCTGTAAGTAAACACATGTATCCTCTGCCTGTTAGCTGCACCTCTGCCGGTCCTTTCCACATACCTGTTCTGATGTCTTTGTATTCTACCAATGTTTTATGTTTTACCTTTGGATGCCCAGACTTCAAAGCACTACTATGTATAATTATTGGAGGGTCCTCCCTGGATCCTGTCAGACACAGAAAATTCAAAACATATAATACTTAATGTAATCTTTCTGTAGGGCCCAGAGAGTCCCTCTTTTTGTTTTTGAAGCTGATGCTTCAGTGTTTGATTAGCACATTCAACCATTGCCTGTCCTGTGGCTGAATGTGGGATGCCAGTAACATGTTTAATACCCCACGTATTACGTAATTGTTGAAAATGACGTGATATGTTAGCGGGACCATTATCTGTCTTGATTGACTGTGGAACACCCATTGCCACAAAGCAAGCAAGTAAATGTTTCTGTACGTGTTTGGCAGTTTCTCCAGTTTGAGCTGTTGCCTAGATAACCATGGAAAAGGTATCGATGGTCACATGGACACATTTTTGTCTCCCAAACTCTGGAACATGGATGACATCCATCTGCCAGATCTGTAAGGGTTCTATCCCTTTAGGATTAACACCAATACCTACTCGAAATCCTACCTTTTGACAACTAGGACAAGATTTTACTATACCTTGTGCATCACTAAGCGGGATTGTGGATTGGTGAGCCAACATTTTTGCAGATTGATGCAAAAGGGCATGCGAATCTCGAGCTCTAGCAAATGTGTTAGGAGGTGGACCCACCCAAGCTGGGGCAACTAGGTGATCAGCATAATTGTTTCCAATCACTAGTTCCCTGGGGAACCCCACTTGTAACTGGCCTCCAGGTGGAGTTAACACCATTTCCCACCACTCTCTGGGCCCAGCCATCCAACCAGTTTTCCACCGAGGAGAGTGTGTGCTTGTCCAGGCCAGAGGCTGACAGTTTCCGTAGCAAGATGCTTTCAGAAACTGTGTCAAAGGCTTTACTGAAGTCCAAGAAGATTACACCCACAACCTTTTCCTCGTCCACTAGGTGAGTCACTTTTTCATAGAAGGCGATCGGGTTAGTTTGGCAAGACCTGCCTTTTGTGAACCCGTGTTGGCTGGGCCTGATCACCCAGTTCTCTTGTATGTGCTTCATGATAGCACTCAAGATCACCTGTTCCATGACTTTCCCTGGCACTGAGGTCAGACTGACTGGCCTGTAGTTCCCTGGATCCTCCCTGTGACTCTTGTAGATCAGCCAGCCTCCAGTCCAGTGGAACCTCCCCAGTCTTCCATGACTGTTGAAAGATGATGGAAAGGGGTTTGACCATTACATCCGCCAGCTCCTTCAACAACCCTGGGTGAATTCCGTCTGGCCCCATAGACTTGTGGGTGTCTAGTTGGGCAAGCAAGGCTCTGACCACCTCCTCTTGGACCATGGGAGCCTCGTATTTCTCCTCTAGTTCCGGGGTTTGTACACAGAGGGAACAGCTTTCTTTACAATTAAAGACTGAGGCAAAGAAGGCATTAAGTACCTCAGCCTTCTCCTCATCCCCTGTCACTGTTGTTCCCTCTGTGTCCAAAAGGGACTGTATGGTCTCCCTAGTCCTCCTTTTGTTATTTATATATTTATATAAAGATTTTTTTGTTATCTTTCATGGACTTTGTCAACCTGATTTCTAGTTGAGCCTTAGCCCCTCTGATTTTTTCCCCACACAACCTCACTTCCCTCCTGTAGTCCACCCAAGAGGCCTATCCCCTCTTCCAGAGTCTATAAACATTTCTCTTCTTAATGTCACTTAAGATCTCTCTACTCAACCAAGCTGTTTTTTTCCCCTGCCAGCTTTTTTTCCATAACATGGGGATGGCTTTCTCCTGAGCTGCTAGGATCACCTTTTTAAAGAGCTCCCAGCCCTCGTGGGCTCCCTTGCCCTTAAGTACTGTCTCCCATGAGACTTTGCCAACCAGCCTTCTGAAGAGTTCAAAGTCTGCCCTCTGGAAATTTAATGCTACTTTCCTGCTAACCACCCTCTTCACTTCACCTAGAACAGAAAACCCTATCATCTCATGATCACTTCCCTCCACTGCAACACTCCAGTCATGGGAGTCATCCCACCGTGTCTTCCTGGTATTAGTAGAAATACCAAACAGATGGAGGAAACTGCTTTAGGGGTCAAGTTTAAAGTAACTGATGTGCATGTGAGCAAAATGGAGGGAAATAAATGTTAATAGAATGTAGCTTCGTATAAGCAGATTATGCAGAATTTTGAAGTGTGTCTTTGGTTGTGCGCTAAAAAAAATGTGAAAATAAGAGGTAAATTTTATGAGAAGCAATGCTCTGGTTAATTTAGATTTCTAACTTCTGTTTAAGCCTATCAAGAAATAAGGCCATAACATTTATTGTATGCTTGTTGCTAGAATTTATATCATTAGTTTATGGAGCTCTAAATTTTTTCAGAATGTTTGTGAATTTTAGCGTATATGGTTTACTGAAGGTTAGACATAAAACCGGGGACCAAGTCAGAAAGCGAACTTAGAGATCCTCTTGTCATGCCTCATCTTTTTGTTGTTTGGTTATATTCCCTTTTCTTGTAAACAAATGTAGGTGTTTCCTTCACAAATTATATTTCCTATAATGTTTGATCTTTAGTCTGTTGCTCTTTAATGACATGGCTTCTTATAATAAGTTCTGAAAATGCTAATGTGTAATTTCTAATTCTTAGGTCAGTTTCTTTTGGGACAGATTGCTTTGAATAATGAGGTACTACAGCAATTGGAAAGTGAAACAGCCTGCCCACTTAAATGCAAAGAGAGTGAAGATGAGAATGAAGAACTCCAGTTCTCAAATCTGAAGGACCGGCTTGGAGCTAAAATGATTTTAGATGAGTGAGTCCTTGCAGCAATAGTAATAGATTGTATAATCTTTTGTAATTCAGCCCTGGCTTTGATTGTAATGGAATCCAGGATGAATGAGAAGACCAAGGCTGCTCAGTAACAGAGTGATTCTTTAAAAATTAATTTTTCTGGTTGTCAGAAATTATAAAATGCTATTTAACCAAAATTACCAAGAACAAAACTATTGTACTTCAGCCATATGAAATTTGTATTTGTGCCATATAAAATCTATACTGTTAGCATACCACAGGTTTTGAATATAGCTAATTACTAGCATATAATCCACAGATGCCACTGATTTTCAATCAAACGATGTGTGATGACTGCTTTTTTGTTTGAAGTACACCAGTTAATCATAAGAAAAATGTTTTCTTGTTTTCCCCCCTTTTCTTCTTTTTTCTCCCATCCGTGAATAACTGCATATTGTAATTGCTCCAATAACACTACCTCTCCCAGGGCCAGGGTGATTCACCCTGAAATACTGAATGCAAAAATTGGCTTCTTGTGTGTTGGTCTGACATTCATTACTTAATAACAACGAACCTTCTAGACGAAAAATGGCAGGGGGCAAAACTAGGGGAACATCCAGGCACATAGCAGGAATGTTTAAGAAATGCATTAGTGATGCTTACTCCGAAATAAAAGTGCTCATCGGTGCTTCTTTTCACCTGACTGCCTGTTAAAAGAGAAGAGTTGATTGTCAGTCATCTTGAAAGCCTTTCATTATGAAGAGATTCTTATCACCCACTTTTTCTTTCCTTAGCCTCACTTCTTCTTTAACTATAGCACTCTTTGCTAGCTAGGTTCAGACTTTCAATGTGTGTGGAAAAGTATGAGTCAGGAAGAAGCAAACAAAAGAAGGTTTTCAGAAGAATTTTGCCAAAGTATTAAAAAAACCATTTGTGTTCAACGTAGAACATCTTTTTTTATTTTTTTCCCCACTGTCTGCTGAACAGATTTGCAAACAAAACATTCTGCTGGTAAATCTTTAAATCAAAATTTTTAAGATGTGTTCTGTTTTTACTAGTAGATCTGTCATGTAATTAAAATGGGTTGAAAATGAAAGAAGGCAGTACAAATGCAATTTGTTTACTTGTCAAAGTAATTTAGGAGATTGAGTCTCATTCATATCTCATGAGGAAGTTATTAGCTTTCCCACTGCCCTCTCTTTACTTTTAATAGAAGTGATGGGATGGTGCAGTATATTTCATCTGTTTAGCATCATCTTATGCATTCCTGTTTAGACGAAGTATCTGGCAAGGCACCCACTAAACAAGCAGTTCTTTTGATTCTCAGCAGTCATACATGGCCAAAACTTATGGTGCATTTTTTTGACAAACGCATTCTCCATCATTTCCCACCCACTTAATCCTTTTCACATCCAGCACTGCTTAAGTACCCTTGTTTTTAATCAGCCTTGTGTCATGCTCTGAAGTCCCCATTCACTAGAATGCTGTGAACATTTATTGCAGCCCGAGAGATGTTCTTTTTTAATGAATCCTGAATGTATCCTCTTCTTTCAGTGAGAGTGACGTGAAGCAACTTTGGTTGCAGCTGAGAAAAGATGAACCTCATTTACTTTCCAGTTTTGAAGAGTTCCTGGTCAGAATTTTTTCCCAGCTCCGAGAAGCAGATAATGAAAAGAACGAGTTGGAATACGCTCTTAAAAAGTTAGTACTTCTTCCTGTTGAACCGTTTCTGTAGTTTTACAACTACCCTACCTACTATTTGAACCTTTGAAAGAAACAAGTGGAATGATGATTTGTAAATGGCAAGATGGATTGTCAAGTGCAATGGATTAAAACAAGAGTAAAGACTAAGATAACCATAACTGTTGTTAAGACTAACCCACTCAGATATGGCCAAGCTTTAATGACTCTGGGTGGGGTTAATTTTAACCTCAAATATGCAATGAGGTTCCAGAAATAAGGCGTGCTTGTAATTTAGTGGAGAAACTATGAATATGAAGACACCTCCTTGTATATAAAATTCTGTGAAATTACTGTTTTGTAGAAGCACTCTGAAGACAAATTCCAGTGCTCCTTCAGTGCTGAATAGAAAGAATACCTACTTAATAACCACATTAGTTATTGAGTATAAATTTCTTTGTTTCACAAGGCATTTCATTGAAGTACTATAATCACAAGAGTTGCTATAAAATTGTATCAGTCATGAAGAGTACCAGTAGAGTTATTTAGATTGTAGGTCTGTCTGAAATTAGCTTTTTTCTTTCAGTCAACAAATTTTTTTTGACTGAAATTCTTTTACATATGTCTATTGTTGCATTGCAGTTTTAAGACAATATTAAGAAATTCCTTTATAGTTAATTAGTTTGATTTCAGAGGACCATTGGATTTACCATTAATTCTGATAAATTCCCTGGGCTTTGCAAACATTGTGTGCAGGAAGGCTATAAATCTGGATTCACTGGCCAGATAAATGGGAGGTTTAAGGTGTTAAAGCTGCACAAAGCACTGGTACCAGTGGAAATTTAAGTTAACAAATATAAATATAAAACCAACATTTGAAATATAGTAAACAATGAATATTGGGTTTATATATAAAAACATATATATAATGTATGTATGTATATACACAAATATATAAGAACAGTAGGTCATCATTTAATATGTGCCTATCTAGAGGGAATAAAATCTGATGCTAAATATAAATAGGATGCAAAATGATGCTTATAGTTGACATTTTTTATTATAGTGTCACTTCTGAATTTCAGATTCTTATAGATTGAGTAATAAAGGCAGATATATTCTTGATTTCATTTGCTCACATTCTCCTAACTATTCTGAGAATGTGACAAGGCTTCTGAAGAAAGAAAAAAACTAAAGATGTATGGTCATTAAAGACAATTGGTATGTATTGAGAGCAGCATTTTTAATCTAAGTCTATAAGCATGTTTTTAGCCTTTCCAGTTGGAAATAGCATAGAGGTAATTGTGCTGTTTGTTGTGGGCTAGAGATTATTAATAACCAAATATGATGAAGGTTTGCTTTGCGAGTTGTTTTTTGTTTATCAGGCTTTTGTTAGTGTTTTTTGAGTACTAACTGAATAAATCTGTCTGTTTAACAGCTGTGATTAGCACAGCAGTAGATGGAGAGTGTGTTAGCATTACCTGACTTTTCTGGCTGACATGAAATCTCTACCTTAAAAATACATTGGAATTTTATGCCTTTATATTAAAATCAGAGTTTAGCTAATTTCTTCTTCTTTTTTAAGCAGATAAATTGTTGTTTTGTTTCTAATCAGTAACTGGTGGGAGTCAGAGCTATCAGAGAAGAATATTGTCTTTGGTAACAGTGAGGATGAATAATCTCTTTTATTTTAAACTGTGTACAAATAACAGCAGAACTCAAGACAAGACCATATAGAGAGGGAAAGATATTTTTTTGTACCCACATACTTACTAGCACTAAGATGCACATGTCCACATAGACTGGCCAGGGTTTACTGCGTGGTCACGGAAGGAAAGGGTTGCTGGTTATTGAGGTCTTACCGTGTTGCCTGGGTTCTTGGCTGCCAACAGTAGTACCCTTTAGAAGTTGAGAGTGAGTTTGATATTTTATCTTCCCTTCCTGACTCACCTCTATGAGTCATTAAGACAATAAAGTCATTCATCCTCAGCCTTTTTTTTTTTTTTTTTGCTTTCCCAGATGCATGCTATGCTTTTTCTTCAAATTTTCCCTTTTTCCTGACTTAGATGCCCAGAGAAGCTTCATGTGAATGTACTGGGACTTTCATGTCATGCTGATCTATGCTGTCAGCCCGTGCCATTCCTGTTTTTTGTCTTTTCTTTTGGAGCTTTCTCACATGCATATTTTTATTCATGAACCTATATTCTGTGGTCAGAGAGATGCAAGAGTTTCCTACTGTCCTGGTTTAAAAGGTACAGTATGCTGCTGCTGTTCTCATTTCTAGGTCCAGCCAGTAGTAAGACTGAACCCATATTCTCAATACCAACACAAGGATACGCCACACATGGGCGACTGTGCAGAATAATACTGATTAGAAACTACCTCTACTGGCACCCTCCCACACATAAGCAGGATTGACACAAACATGAAGGATGACAGCCTGATTCTTTTTCTCCAATCCCATTTATAAGGTGTGAATTTTATGACTGAAAACATTCACACCTTTCCCCCATACTTTATTCAGAAGTAAGCCTGCATGTACAGGTCTTTTGAATATTAGCATGGGCTTTAGTGTGCGTAATGTCCCTGCCTGTACCCTGGGCCCCTTAACCATTCTTTGATTCAGACTTTGAATCTTTTCAGATAGGGATCTCCTACTCACTGGCTGGTGCAGCTGGATTGAAGTTTACTATCACAATGTGTACCTTTGCTCACTCATTAACAAATGCAGATCCTTCAGATATTAGCATGAGGCTTTCTTAAGTCCATCCCATGCCGAGACCCTAGTCGCTTTACCTCCTGTCATCAACTCAGACCTTTTTTCCAGATGGAGATATCATCCTCTTTGCTGGCTAGTTCAACTTGATGTATGTTCATGAATAACATCCACACAAAATAGACATTGAGCTTGCAGTTAGCAATAGGAGGTAATAAGAAGATAGCATAGACACAGGGCTTGACCAGGCAAACATACTAATCACCAGATTGCTAAAATTTGACTAAGCCACATATATCCCCTCCACATCCACCTTGGTCCCTTGCTCTATGCTTGTTTCCTCATAAGTAAAAAAATTGTCCCTAAATACTTGTTTTTGACATTGGTCCCAGTTTTTCTACATCTGTATGCAAATTTCATATTTCTGATATTGGTACCAAAGTAATCTTGCCCTTATATGGTGCTACTGATGTGGTTATCTAGATGTCATTTTCTTTGGCTAGATTCTTCATTCCAAAAGGTGCCAAATACTGTTTCAGAAAGCTATGAGGTTGGCTGTTTTCCTGCCTAATTCCTCCTAGAACACCTGCAAAACTCATCCACCAGGGTGCTGTCTATAACTGTTGTCAGTTTCTCACTGGTTTTTATGTCCAACAATTTCTCATTTAATGTCCAGTAGTTTCTCATGCTCTATTTTGTTAATCCTCAGACTAAGGCAAATCATCTCAACACTTTAACACTTATTCTATATCAGTCTCTTATAAATGTCTCTTACAAACATGTTCTTGTAGAGCTCAATAAACTTATAATTAAGTTTATAATATACGTGTAGAACATACAGCATGACCTTGCATAGAGGAAATTTGTGGTACTTTTTTGGGTGTTGCTCAAAGGCATTGGACTGATCTTCCTGTGACTTTATGTATATATAGATATATATAAGCGCATATAGATTTTCTGATATTAACATAACCTCCATTTTATATTGTATTTTAAGCAGTTAAGATGATCATTGCAGAAGAAATTTGAAACCTACCACTGTGATCCCTTAGTTAAAGAGTTTGAATAAAGATTCCCAACAAGGCATCAAATGTATTCTTGATGCACTCACAGAAGAGGTTAGTCAGTGCATCAGATATCATCTATGCCAGTATAATGAAGGGCATGCAGGTCCTTCTGGACAATCAATAATTCTGTTTCAGGGGAACAACAGCCAAAATACTGCTGATGAGTTTTTACAGTTAAGGAAAACAAAGCAAGTGGACACATTTTTATGCCAGAACTGGTGTTCCACCCCTCACTGGTTTTTGTCGTCATAAAGGAATAGATGATGAGCTGTTATCTGTATTTGTAGATTTTAAAGCAAGCTGAAAATATGGGATTTAAATTATCTCCTTTAAAAATACTCTTTTGCTTCTTTATTTCTTTTCATTTAAACAAAGGTGAGAGACTTTACTATGGTAATGTATCAAACCATATACTGTACGTGTATCTGGTCTGCTGCTGGAGTCGGCAACAGCTAGGCTGTGCATTGAAAGTGTGGATGAGTACCTCTTATGTATTTATCTGTTTTTCTTTTGGCATCTACTCTGGATTCAATTTTTGTTTACCAGGATAAGTTAGTTGTCCTTTTAAGTGCTAATCTAAAATTAGATGACTTCATTACATTTAGCAGTGGTGTTTTTTAGATAATAGGCTGATATACTGAGTGGGCAAAAAGCTTCATTGTAGCTAAATGTAAGGCAGAAAAAATAATTTAAGTCATACTTACGTAATATTTAACTTGGAATAGACAGTTACCACTCCAGAGAAAGCCCTCAGGGTCATTACTGAGAGCTTCCTGAAATTATCAGTTCAGGATATAACGGCACTCAAAAAACCCCAGTAAAATGCTGTACATTATCAGGGATAGCGCTGAAAGCATGACAAAAGCATGTGTTTGCTAATACGTAGAATTTTGGTGTACCCATGTCTTGAGTGCTGAGTTAAGTTCTGGTCTCTGCAATACAAGAAGAGTGTAGTGAACTGAAGAAAGGTACAGAGAATGGCAACACAGTTGTTAAAGGAATGGAACAGCTATTCTGAGAGTGCTGTTTTTAGAAGGTAAGATCTCTTGATAGAGGAGGTAAAGTCTAGAGTGAGTCTAGAGTCATGAGACCACTGACTAGATTGACTGAGGAACTGTTATTCTTCAAATCCCTAGCAGCAGATTCAAGGGGCATTTAATAAAACTAATAGTAAGTAACCTTAAAACAGAAGAGAAAGAGACCTTTTTCTTCTAATAGCAGATAAAATCTTCAACTGTGATTAGCTCCATCTGCCACTATGTTTTGCATTTGAAAGACAAACCTAATAAATAGAGTGGACTGTGTTTCAAGCAACAGAAGATAAAAAAAGCATAAATGGGAAAGGGAGGATGAAGTGACTTCTCATAGGGCTTAGTATGGGATGGCATCAGAGCCCTCCTTTGGATGGAGGAAGAAGAGAATCAGTATCTCAGATTAGTGTACCAAGTGCACAAATCACTACATTTTTTTAAGGGGAAAAAATAATCATTGCAACAAACTGCATGAATGGTAATTTTGAAACCCAAAGAATTCACATTGCAGCTATGTGAATGGTCAGAAATTAAAACTGTGTGAGTGTGTTGATCCTCAGCTCATTATCTGAACTTAGCAAACTCATGTTCCATTTTAGTTAATGACCTCAGCCACAGTACTGTCTCCATTACCACCTCTGTTTATTCCACAGCATTACTAGAGAGACAGTGATCACATTATCATATATTATGCAATTATGCATTGAGCAAAACTGCATAGTATGATCCTGGGGAATAAAGTTTTTAGTAAAAATATTTTGTATTTTTTCTCATAACAATACTGTTCTTATGGTTTTGTTTCCTCCTGTCTGCATGTGGGGAATGTCTGTCAGCTAATGTATTGGATTATTTTATTCTACTGCTTGTTAGTTCCTTCACTTAGAATTGTGTCACAGTTCTAATTATAATAGACTATTATTTTATCCTGTTGGTATTATGATCAGTGTTAAGAATGATAAGTTATGAATAAAATGCTTGAGGGGTTTTTAGCCTGCAGAAATAGCATGTGCTTGTGTGCCAAGCCAGCTGAAAAGCCTCCTGTATCCAGAGAAACCTCCTGGGTGTTGTCTTGGTGATGCTACCATATCCTTTGCTTCTACACACTTAAGAGGATAGAAATATCTAAATCAGCAGTTTAATAATACACGGCTAAAGTTATTCTCCCAGTCACATAGAAGCAAATCTTTATGATTCCTATGGAAACACTGACTGCTGTGCAATGTGTTCTGACTGTGCTAATTTAAGAGTTTTTCACTCAATCTAACCCTGATCATTACACTACATGAATGCAATATTTTAAACTATGATCTTAGCATCTCTGCTATAATTAAAAAACTTAAATTTAAAACTTAATTCCTTATGAGTTTGTGTAATTTTATTCCATTGAATATTGCTAATATCTTATGAAGAATTTTCTTAGTTTTAGTAGAAGAAAATTTGAGGTCAGAACATGGCCTAGCTTTAAACTATTAATGGGAGTAAGGCATCAAAAAAGGCTTCTGGATTTTCTGGCACTCTATTTGAAGCATTGCAGTCACATTAAGAGGCTCTTGTGTGGGCTGCTTATCTCATCAGAATTTGCAAAAACCTGACAGCAGTCATTTGCCTGAAATTGGTGTAGTTTTATATTAGTTTATTGCTGCTGTAAATCTTGAGAAAATGCCTTCTCCCCCTCATTTTTTGCCTGTAACTGAAAATGCAAGTTGACAATGGCAAATGTTCTGGTGTTTGAAAGGGATAGAGAGAGATCTGCTCCTGTTGTTTCTTACTTCTTGTAGCTTAGGTAAATTTTTTGCAGTTTCTTTCCAGTCTGCTTGGTTTTAACTGATTGAAGCAATGGAGTTTCCAAATCCCCTTTTTTTCTAACATTCCTCACCAAAGTGGGATGCTAAGTGCAGCTGGGCAAGGATTCCAAGGTAGTAACTCGGTAACAACTGGATAGTCATTATTAAGCAGATATTCCCTTTATTTGCAGCACTTGGTGCTTGGGGATTGCTCCTCCAAAAACACATACACCAAGCAAGAAAACCATGTGCATTTTATGTTACAGATCTATGCACATTCATTTAATCTCCCAAAAATCTATTATGTATTCATTTTTTTTCAAGACATCATTAACATAACTCCACGTCTTGTTTCCATGTGCAGTTGATCCTTTGAAAGGACCCCCCACCTCCTGAGGTCCAAAGATGAAGGCTTGAAGTCTTCCACGTCTATAAACTTATGACCTTGGGGGGGTGGGGGTAGGAGAAGGAGGGAAGGAGTATGCATCCCAAACTTCACAAAACAGCAATCCTTTTCTGCTGGCCCAGCAATGTGGCTTCCCTGCATCCTTACCTTATAGGATGCCTGTTCCTTGCACAGTGAGTCCCCCTTTAGAAAAAGGTTTCTCAAGGCACATACCACTATAAGACTTACAAGCTTAGACAATTGCCATTGATCAATACACAAGTTTAAACATTTGTAATTTATCAAGCTGAGAAGAAAATCAGGCTTTTAATAAGTGAAAACATAGAATATGTAGAACATTAGGTACAAGAAAACCAAAACTGAAGATATCCAGCTTAAAAAACAATGGCTTTTTTTTTTTACTGTACTGCATTTTTTCTGCTGTATATTCCATGTCTTGCTTGTGTTAATGTGAATTCCCTAGAAGATTATTCAATTTATTAAACAGATATGTTCTGCAGATTTCTCAAGGAACTGCTCTAGCAAAAGGAGTGTCGGGGAATATACGATAGTGTCATATAAAGATTCTATTTATCTCTGATAAAATGTTTCTAAGATGTCCCCTGAGATTGATGTAAAATGATTTTTGCTTTTGAGTTTCTGGATCAATGACAACAGAATAGGACAGGACAGAACAGAATAGAAAAAAAACAAAGCTGAAGAAAGGAGCTGTATTATTCCCTTTCAACTGAAGGAAGGAATAAATTACTATGTTAAGGGAATTAATTAGCTTAAGTAATATTAATTTTATTATTGTAATAGCAATAATGATAACAACACTAATATGGAATATTGCTTTATATGTAAATATTAGATGTATAGCTTTATTAGCCTTTGAACTGTTGAAACTTTCCTTCCATGAGAAAAATTAAAACTTTAATCTGTGACCCTTCCTGCACAAAAATTCCTATTTTCTTAACCCTAACCTTCTGTTAAAGCTTAGCTCATAATGTGAGCCGTGACTTGAAGTAATGCTACAAAGACGCACTCAGTGTACTTTCATCTCTAATTAGGAAAATTGCTGCTTATGATGAAGAAATTCAACATCTCTATGAGGAAATGGAACAGCAAATACAAAAGGAGAGAGAGCAGGTTCTCTTGAAGGTGAGTGTCTCTGTTATTTGGGGCATGGTTTCTGCTCCCACATTCAGTGGTTTTATACTCATTCTGAGTATGAAATGAAAGAACCCAAAACGTGTTTCAGAACAGAATGAGAAAAACACCATTTGCCTCCCTCTTGCTTTATTACTGATCCAGACTCTGCTGACTTGTTGGATGGTACCTTATGCCTTGTCTTTGATGTACAGCAGCAGCTGGGATTCTTTTGAAAGTTAACCACAGTCTTATTGTATTATCAATGCTGATACAGATCCAACTTCTGATTACAATTAGGAAAAATGCTCTTTGAGGTGGTCATGCCCTGAAACCACTTCTGGGGCTTCTTTCAACCTGCGCATTTGAAAGAAGATGGTTCATTTATCTGTGCAGTGTTTTGGAGACTGATGAAGTCACTCAGGGTGAAAAACAAAAACAAAATTTAGTCTGGCTTCAACTAAAATAAACAGACTGTGAGAAATACTCATTCACTGGCAAAATATTGAAAAGTACAAAGTCTTTGAAGCAAAGGCAATATTTTTATTTTACAATTCAGCACTCATTTGGATGCCCTTCTAAAAAAGGCATAACATCTTACAAAAGCAGTGGGTATATATACTAGTTTTTGACAAAGAGCTGTGTAGATGCTCAAAGAATGTTCATTCTTTTTTTGGATCCAACCATGTCTGGAGACTCCCTTCACATTACCTCCTGACCTAAAACTGCTACATTCTTACAAGACAGGTTTATATGACAAGATAATTAAACATACAAACCAGCTGCAGCAAAACTTATCAATTAATTCTCACAAGACCCAAAAAATCAGCTTATGTGGGAAAGTACTCCTAACTTCCAAACTGGATCAGGTTGCTCAGGGACTTGTCCAACTGCATTTTCAGTATGCAAATAATGGGAGATTCCCCAGCTTCTCTGGTGACCTGGGACAATCATTCTTGAGCTACTGGCTTGTGCCTTTTTGTTGTCTTGAAAGCAGCCATACAAACGAAACCAGGATATGCTTTCAAACAACACAAGGTACAAAAAGTGTTACCAAAACTAGTGGATATCTGTGAATTATTACCTCAATTCTCAATGAAATATGATATCTAAAAAATAATTTTGTGATCCAAATGTATAAAGTATTTTTTGTTTCCTGACAAAAAATGTGTTAAAGCAAAAAGAACCTTAATCATCTGTCTGAGGAATCAGTCTTCTCCCTCGCCTCGGTTTTTGAAAAAATATTCAAGTATTTTCCATTCCAGGCTGTGAGCAGTTTTTAGTGTTGGGTAAGATGAGTCCTTTATAAAAAGTTTGTGTATCAACTGAAGGATAAAAGGTATTTGCAACTTTGGCTGACAGCAGTTGCTGTGGAGAAATGGTTCTCAATAATATGCTCTTAATAACTCACAACTGAAACTGTGTTGAGAAAGCTGAAACAACAACTTTTCCATACGCAATAATTGTTGGATCTCCTAATTATTTGTATATTTGAGGTAAAACCATTTATTTCAAACATTTTTGTTACAGGTTCCCACTGAAGCCATGTACAGTTTAGTCAGCATTCACATTGATGTATCAGACACTCCAGAAGTACTGTTCCTTGGCATGAATAATTTGTATTTGGGGAGATCTGACAGTTAAATTATTTCACTGATGCAAAGTCTCACAAAGAGACCTGAAGAGATACATTGATGCCATATGAAAGGGGAATTATGGCTCCAGCTGATGTTGTGAAAAGCCATACTCAATAATCAATGCCAATTTGATTATTAAACAGATATCCTTTTAATAAACGGCACTGGGGTACACATGGGGTAATCCACCTAATGTGTCCAACTATTGAGACTGGTTTCATGATCTTTATACTGGTTGAACATACAGATTAACACAGATTCTGGGAAATACTGGTTAAATAGATACATGTTACATGTCCATTGTTTTTCTGGGAGCTTATTAGCATACCCACTCTTGTATGCATATCAATTTCTTTGTATCTTGTGTTTGCCTCTGATGGTGATTATCTTATAATTTCCTTCCTCATTGTGTCCTCTTGGTGAGCTCAGGTCTGTGTTTTGTTCCTGCTGCTACAGGACTGTCGTCCTTGTTTCAACTAGTAAACAAACTAAACTCCTGTTAAAATCACATTCTATCTTACTGCAAGCTGGCCAAGATTTGATTCTTATTATTCTTATTATTATTTAAGCTAATTCATTCCCTTAACATAATGATTTATTCCTTCCTTCACAATGAAGAGCAACTTCTCAGAATACATTTGAAGGAATTGTTAAGATACAAATAAGTACAAATTGTAGCCATTTATGGTACTTAATACTCTGCCAACTGAATGTTGCAGAAAAGGCGCAGTTAGTCTTTTTCACTTGGGAATATGTTCTCCACTTAAGAAGCCAATTGACATGCATTTCATTAACCCGTTATATGTATTGCTGATGGAGAAAAACATGTATGAACTACTGCAGTGTTGAGGGGATTTTCATTTTTGTGTATAGACATTTTCCTGGGGACCTTAGAAATCAGAAGTCTGTTGTGGAACAGTAGCACAGATAATTGACTGATATGAACTACTGGATCCTGATTTGACTCGGGAGATCTGACAATTTATGTCAGCTGAGAAGTGTCTGGAGGAATAATCCCAAATAGAACTGGGAGTTCTCAGTGATTGGAGGATACTTGGGTAGGGAACAGATTGATGTAGGTACTAAGTAATCAGCAGAACCTGAAGACCAGGTCACTTGCAGTGGAACATCTGTGACATATTGTTGTTAATGATGGATTTTAAAGGTAGCAGGTCTTGTTTCTTTACTTCAACCTGAATTGCTCTGCTGCGTGTCAATAATCAGTTCACTATCTCCCATGTCAATCCTGATTTCTTGTATGTGAGTTACAGTAGGATTCTTTAATAGAATCATACAATCATTAGTGTTGGAAAAGACCTCTAAGATCATTAAGTCCAACACTACCATATGTACAAAACCATGTCGCCGAGTGCCACATCTACATGCCTGATGAATTCCTCTGGGGAAGGAGACTTCAGCACTTTCTCGATCAACCTGTTCCGATTCTCTTGTTAGTCCTTCAGAAATGACAATTTTCCTCATATGCAATCTAAACCTCCTCAACACAATTTTAAGCCATTTCCAATTGTCCTGTTGCTTATTACTTTGGAGAAGAGACCAACATCCACCTTGCTACAACCTCCTTTCAGGTAGTTGTAGAGTGCAAAATGTTCTTCCCTCAGCCTGCTATTCTTCAGGCTAAACAGCCCCAGTTCTCTCAGCTACTCCTTGTAATACTTCTGCTCCAGACCGTTCACCAGCTTTGTTGCCCTTCTCTGGACACACTCCAGCAGTTCAATGTGTTTCTTGTAGGGAAGGATCCAAAACTGAACACAGTATTTGAGGTGCGGCCTCACTAGTACAAAGGACAGTGCATCATCACTTCCCTGCTCCTCCTGGTCACACCGTTTCTGATACAAACCAAGACGCTTCTTGGCCTTCTTGACCGCCTGTGCACACTGCTGGGTCATGTTCAGCCAGCTGTCTACCAACACCCCGAGGTCCTTTTCTGCCATGCAGCTTTCCAGTCACTCTTCCCCAAGCCTATAGTGTCACATGGGGCTATTGTAACTGATGTGCAGGGCTTAGCACTTGCCTTGTTAAACCTCATACAATTGACCTCAGCCCATCAGTCAACCTGATCTGACACGCGGAATCAAGACTCCATAACTTATAAAGTTATAAAGTAGGTATGTTTATTCAGCGCTGAGACGCACGGGAGAATCGTTTCTCCAAAACAACATGCGTACCCATCATGGCAACTCCTCTTAGCTTTATACAGTGAACTGTTACATATTCCTAAAATGCTTATACATATTAATGAGTTTGAGAAGAGACCTCTTCCTGTTTTTTGCTTGTGAAGGATTTTCCCGGGGATGGTGCTTGTGAAGGATTTTCCCAGGGATGGGGGCAGTTGTCTTCCTTCTGCATCCCTGCTCTCAGGAATCCAGTTGTCCTTATCAATGGTGTTTCCGCTCTTATCACAGGTCCAGATGACTTGTCCTGCTTCTCAGAAGTCTTTTAACAATAGGCCCCCTTCCTACATAAGGCTTATAGAGATATGTTGTTTTAGCTAAACAACTGTCATCCTGGTGTATTCTGTAGGTATAAGCAGTTTCTATTCCACTATCCTTCAAGTGTCAGTTGCTTTGCTAAAATAATTTTCCTTTGTTTTCATCTGAGGCTGCTAAACAATGGGTATCCTGTTAGTAGTTCCCCTAGGCCCCAAATCAGATCAGAGAACAGAATCATCATAGAATGCTTTGGTTTGGAAGGGGCCTTTGCGGATCATCTAGTTCAACTTCCCTACAGGAGCAGGGACTAGATCCGATCACTCAGAGCCTCATCCAACCTGACCCTGAATGTCTCCAGGGGTGGCACCTCCACTGCCTCCCTGAGCCACCTGTTGTTGATAATTGTTTCTTTAAGTGCCCTGGCAGGGTGGGGCACAAAATTGGTGAATGGCTTTGTTGTGTTATGTTAATGAAGTAACTTGGAGATGGGGGCGGGAATTTGCAAGCAAGGACAAAGTGATGTGGGATTGGCGGTTGCCAAAGAAGGCTGGTTGCAAGGGCAGAAGTGACCAATCAATGTTTACCTCATGTTTTGACCTGCTTGGTCTATATAAACAGTGAGTTAACCCTTAATAAAGGACTTCATATGAAATATTGATTTGTCGTGAGGTTCACTTGCCCCTGCTGCATTAATCTGTTACAGTGTTTCACGATCCTCATTGTAAAACATTTCTTCCTTATAACCAGTCTAAAAATTCCCATCTCTGCCCCCTTTATTTAAAACCATTACTTCTTGTCTTGTCACAACAGGCCTTGCTAAAAAGTTTGTCCTCATCTTTCTGTTAGGCCCCTTTTAAATGCTGGAAGGCTGCCGTAAGGTCTCCACACAGCTTTCTCTTCTCCAGGGTGAATAACCTAAACTCTCTTAGCCTGGTATTCTATCTGAGTTCTACCAGCAGCTTATTATGTTCACTGTGTAAAGCTTGCCTATTATTTTCATTTCTGATTCCTTTTGTCTCCTCCTGCTAACAAAATTGTGATATTTTGTTAATCCATTTCCTCCTTGAATTTTGCAGGACACAGAGAGGTTTCAGTCCTACAGTCAAGAGCTGGGGAGCAAACTCCTGTCAAAAGAACAAGAACTGGAACAACTGGTTCAAAATCAGAAAAGGGTATTAAGAGTATTATTCTTCAGAGTTGAAAAAGATAATTTTTATTTATATATATTATTTTTTTACGTACTATTTTAGATCCCAGAAGTGCAAGTTGGTGTGATGTGGTTCTGCCAAACTGTGACTCTGTTGCTTTTGTGTCATTAGTATATATACCTGAAGGAATTTAAAAGTGTTGTTATGACTGCCAGAGTCCTCCACTTATGTTTAGGAAAAATGTTGCCCTCTATTTCTCATTAAGGTTTCCTTTTATATGGTAAAATGAAAAAACAACAGAAAAAGTTCCAGGTGTTCTCCCCAAGTATTAGGTTAATTTTATGAAAGTATAGCAGAATTCCACTGCCTTCAATGTGATAGGAACTGCCTTAGTGCCCAGACAGCCCAAGAGCAGAGAGCAATGATTTGGGTCTTACAGTGTACACCTTAGCTCAAAGCTTGTACTAATTACTTATTTACTTGTTTTGGATGATTCAGCACTATGAACTTGAAATACTTCTTCCTAAACAAACATCCTCCTAATAAATCTGTCTGTGATAACAGTTTTATAGCAGTGCATGACTCTCTTGCATGGTAAAATCTTGTCAAGTTTCTAAGCTTTATTTCTTAAAATGCATGGTCCACTTAGGGAAGTAGAGTATTTCTATATGTCTAAACTTGCTTCAAGGAGACTCCGAGGTCAGTGTAAAGTTTATTTTCCTGGCAGCCATGGTTGGGAATGTCAGTCCTGGGAAGCAGAAGAGAAGCTAGAGGTGAGGGAAGGAGAGGAAAGGGGGAGGAAGAGGAGAAGAGGAGAGGGGAGGGAAGGGGAAGGGAGGGAAAGGGAGAGAGGGAAGAAAAATGCTTGAGGTCAGCTCCCTATGTGTGTGTAATTTTTAGATTCTCTTTTGAGGAGTGAATCCATGGACTGCTGAAGCTGATAGTACTGTACTTGAACAAGAGGGAAGACAAACTTCTAGCTTGCTGCAATTGCACAAGTTTAGCTGATAAGAATAAAGAACTGAACTTAAAGGCCATTACATAATTGAATACAACTGCCTGATGTTAGTTACTTTTGTTCAGTACCGCTGTGAATCAGAACAGATGTGGTTTTATGCAGGCTGTTTAGCACATTGCAGCACCATGGTGATATTATTGATAGTACTATTATTGATAAATAATCAGTACTTAGAGGGTATCTGTGGGGGCACACAAATCAGGTGGTTTTAGTCTGAAGCTAATAGCAAAAATATGAGGAACTATTTTTTGTAATGGTTATATTTTAATATTGTCCTTTTTTTAGTTGGATTTTGGGCTGATTGGTTTGGGTTGTTTTTTTCTTAAAAACTTAGTTATCAGCCAGTGGTTTTGTAAAATCCTTTTCCTGTGGCTTTCTAAAATACATGTGTTCTAAATTTAATATGAAAAGCACAGAGGCTCTTCAAAGGCTTACACTCAGTTTTAAGTCTGGTCTAATATAGTAGTACAGGCAGCAGTATGAGGAAGTATCTTACAATTATTGTCTACATTACTATATTACTATTGTCTACTATTACCTGTCTTGGAGAACATAAAGCAATGTTTTATTTTTATCTAATTTTATGTTTTCTTCTTCTAGTCATTCCCTCCCCTCCTGCTCCCCTCCTTCCCACGTCCTCTCCCCTCCCATTCTACTCTTGTTCTTTACCATTCACAATCCCAGCTAGAAAGAATTTTCTGCCTTCTTTGAACCTGAGCAGTGTTATGGAGCATGAACAAATTAGCAGAGGAGGAGAGTAAGGAGATTTTGGGTTGGATGAGCTCTGCTTGTGTCAATGTGCAAAATGAGAGTTCCAATAAAATCCTTCATTGTGTCTCATATCTAGAAGATGGAACTGGTATTATTGTAATGCTCCCGGCACATTTTGCATCCCTTAAAAGGCATACTGAAAAAGAGTATTTAAAAAAGCTGTTATACCATCAGATCAGCAGCACCTTTCTGAATATGAAGTAGGCTAAATTTTGTTAGCTTAACTTTTGCTCTATCATAATAATTTGCTTAGTTCACTGGAGAGACGCAGGTATAACTTCTTTACACACCAGAAACCTGGTGCTACCTATTTCACAGGGAAGGTGCATCTTTCCTTTGTAGAAATCAATATAAAAGAGAATGAATATAAATAAAAAAGCTCTAATTTACACTTTTTAGCAGATTTAGCTGTGATGCAGAAAGATTACTGCTTGTTATTACTGGGGATAGGAAGGTTTGTCACCTATTGGATTGAAATCTAACAGTTTTGAGGTAAAACTCTGAATTGCTCTGTGTAGGCCTTGTCATTATGAGAAATTGTCTAAGTCAGTCTAATTAGGTGAATATCACCTAATTGCTGCTAATCTGCTCTGTTAACACCTTTTTTGTGGTTTGTCATGGTGGATTTATTGAACTGGATGAAATTCAATCATAGCTTTGATTTTGAGTAGCATAATTATGACTGTACAGAGAGCAGTGGAAGAAGCACCATATGCGTTCCATTCATATCTTGGCTTTGATAGAAATAGTTTCACTAGTCAACTAACCTGTAAGACTTTAATTGAAAGCCTCAAAACTTGGTTAATTAACTACTTTCTGTTCTCTTTTATTCCATCCAAGTTAGAGCAGCAATGTACAGAACTTCTCAGTGGCAAAGAAGAAACCATTGTTGAGAACACCAAGCTGAAGCTGACTAACCAGGAGCTGCTGAGAGACCTAGAGAGAACATCTCATGAACTAAGCCTGGCTCGACAGCAGTTGCAGGTGCTTCATGAGGAGGCATCAAGGCTACATGAGGAGAAGGAAATGTAAGTCTCCAGCTGCAGTTGTTCTAGTACATTTGCTTAGTGCAACAGTCAGCCTCCTCCTGCTCAGGGCATTCAGTGCTGTGATTTAAGTTGGTGTCATAAGCAGAAACTACCAGCAAAGCCATGTTCAGTTATAGGCACTTTTCCCCAAGTAATTCAGCGAATTTTCTGTAGCATGTCTGGCTTCTATAGAATCTTTTACTATTTCTTCCAAATGTAAGTGTTCTCCCACTTCCCATTTCTTAAAGGTCTTTGGAATTACAGATCAGTTTAATTAATGAAAAATTATGTCTTGGTTTTGAAATACCAATGTGATTCCTTACAGAAATTACTGTTGTGGCACATGATGTTCTGTTGTCTTCAAAGCTAAGACTATCTGAAACTTGCTTCTCTGAATGTATTCTGGCTATGAGGCGGGTGGCATGTGCTTATGTTCTTCATCCAAAGCAAGCCTAGTGCATCATTTCTGACCAAGGAGCCTGGCCAGGAAGATAAAATCTAGCTTATGCAGCTAAATAAAAAAATCACAGAAGGCCTTATGGTGATCCAGAATCATTGTTTTGGGGTTTCCAGTTCAAATGTTTTGGATTTCAAATTCTGACTCTGAGTTAAATGTTTTTCAAGAAGAAATACTTAAAATTCATATTTTGAGGAACAGGAATAACCTTTAAGTGACTGATCAATCTACCTGTCTTGCACCAGCCCTCTGCACAAAGCAGAAGTCATATTCTTCCAAAGCTGAATCATCTCTGAATGAGGTAATTGTTAGTATCAGCGAATATGTTAAACTCCCTGGATGAAGAAATTATTAACTTATAATTTTTTTTAAAAAGACCCTCTATTCCTTCCTCTGCTAACTCAAACTGCTATTGTACTGTGAACTTTGCACTGAATAAACTTTTTTAAAACTGGTAACTATTCATGTAGAATAAAGTATACAGGTTTGGAGAAGCTGAAGTCTCCAATATGGGTACTCCTAGGAAGAAACATTTTAACAGCATTGTTATCATGGTTAGAACAATTTTATTTCTTTCTTTTCCTTACAGGGAGGTTTACCATGTGACAGAAACCTTACAGAGAGAGAAATCAGGACTTCAGAAGCAGCTGGATCTTTTAAGGTAAAGCATTCTAAAATGGTATATTAAAGGATGAAATTATGTTGGGATATGTACTGGGTCTTGGTGTCCAGGTGTGGGCAGCAGGGTGCCACGAGAGTGGCCTTTGTGTAGAGAGGATGGGGCTGTCCTCTGCCAGACACAGACTCGTGTATTAATTGTCTGGACCCATCTGAGCCTTAGAATGTCACCACCTGTAACTTGAAGGAGGGAAGAAAAAAATCACTTGGGCCCCAGATTGTCTCACTAGCTGTCCCAAGGCCCTAAAATCTCTTCTAATCCCCCTTAGGCTGCATACTGCAGCTTAATCCCCTTTATTCGCTCAATGGTAATTTTGCATGGTAATGGATCATACCTGCCTGTACGCCTTAATTGACTGCATTTCCTTCAGGAAACCTCATTTTAAAGATACCTAAAAAGCCCTCATGCTTGAGGAAAACCTCTTACGTTACTGTGTGTTTCCCATAGACCACTTCAAGTAGCGTGATCTTGCCTGCTGCTCATAAAAAAGGCCAGAGATAGAAACATCTGACAGTAGAATTTGTTTCTATTCACTGTTTGTGGCCAGGACAGCAACAGATGGAAACAGTGAATGATGTACTAAACCAGTATGTTGTCAGATCTAATCAGAGATGTCTGATATTGTGGAGTCTGCATTTCTTGACATTATCATCTCTTCTGAATAATGAATGGAAGATGGTCATTTTCGTAGGAAGACTTTTCCATGGCACCCACAACTGTAGCCCTCAGAGGGGAAGACCTTTACAACTGTCACCATATGGACAGTGACATTAAGAAGTTATCTTTACTTTGGAAAGTTTTGAATGCCAAATTTAGGGCAAATGAAGGCATATTTACCAGAAGTGATTTCTATGGGTTAAGACATTTGTTTGGATAAACTACAGAACGAGGGCCAGGTGCCATCTGACTTTAATCAATGTAGCCCTTCTAGAGAGACAGTGGCCAAGGCAGAGAACTATTTGTGATGAGAATATAAACAAAACATGATTAAGTCTGGAGATGTGCCCAAGTGAAATGCATTTGTCTTACCTTGTACACTACCAGCTGTCTACTCTGCTTGTTAGTGTTGAGTAGAAAAGTCAACATTTCCTCAGTATTTCTTTTACTTGTGTTCTCTGCAGGGAGAGGAACAAACATCTCAGAGATGAACGTGACATGTTTTTACAGGTAAAGCAAGTAATATTTTCAAACATAATGTTGAACAAACACATACAAGAACAGTCTCAAAACACGGGGATCAAAAGACTGTGCAAGGAGACAGACACTTGTGGTATTTCAGTCTTGCCCTATTCTTAATTTATATTGTCTTTTTTCTCGCTTGAGAAGATTTTTAAACTTACTGAACAATTTTAAGAGCTAAATTTTTAGAATAATATAGTTGGAACTGTCTTAAGTGACGTGAATGTATTTTGTAAGAAGCTAAGGATGCAGTCCTGAGGGAATGAAATAACATAAAAATTGAAAAATTAAATTGTGCTAATCTGTTCAGTCAAGAGTATAATAATATCCTAATATCCTGAAATGATTATACAGCAGTACACTATCTGAGTACCTGTAGTAGTACCTGAATAGCCATCAGTACTGGGTAAGAATAGGTCAAGTTAATTTTTTATCTAGGAGCAGAGAATGGGCCTCTAAGAAGTTCCAGAAGTACCCTGGCTTAAGGAGACTAGCTGCTAGTGTAAATTACCATATTGACTTATTTTCATTACACTATGCTGTTTTATTGTGCTCCACTTAGTTTACAAAGAAGATGAATTCTTACCGACCAGGAGTTTCCATGTTTTGATTATCGATCAGAATCTTAAAACACTTATACCTCTAGGATTTTTTTACATTTCTTTCTCTATATTCATTGCATTACTTAAGCATTAGGAATGAATACAGTTAATGAAATGAAGAGGTGGAGTAAATTATTAAGAATTTTTCTGTATTTCTGCAGAAATGTAAAACAAGTGTTTCAAAAGCCAGCTGGAAGCAAAGATCAGGGTCTGTCATTGGGAAATACATAGAAGACAAGATGCTGCCTAGCAGGTATGAATGTTTTTCTCATGTATTTCCTGTTTGAGTGTGATGAGGCTTATAGAAAAATAATATGGAGTGTTTTTATTATGATATCTTTGGACTTTTCAAAGCATGTATTTCTAAAGTGTCTGTCAGTATAAGATCACCGTGCTTTTTAAGAAATTTGGAAATAAAGAGGCAAACTTTTGCATAAGTAAGTGTACTATCTGCAGAGGCAAAAGTCTTCCCCATTATGGATGAGTATGTGCTGGTAGATGCAAAAACTTGCCCATTATCCTATGCTGATGTGGTACAATATCCCTGGTAACTCCCTGTAAGTGTGTACCTCCTCTTCCTCTCTCATTGTGGAGGACAGCAGTTGTAAAGTATGGGGTGTGCGGCTAGTAAAACACAAAAAGTTTAATTTTCAACTGTCTGGATATAAACTTGTAATCAGCAGAAACAAGATGGAACACTAGCTTGTTTCTGTTGAGAAAAGAGGAATTGGAAAGAAGACTAGTATTTTACTCAGTTAAGATAATGTCTCTGTAAGCGTGAGCTCATAAAGAGTGAAAACTTTGAGAGATATGCTTTTGTGAGTTCAGTAGCGAGGAGTGGAATGTAATTGGCAAAAGCAATTTCAGCACAGAAGTCATAGAAAAAATTTGGTGGGAAGTACCTCTGATGTCTCTAGTCAAATCTTCTGCTTAAACAGGGATAACTCCAAAACTAGATAAAATTGCTTAGGCCTTGTTCATTTCAATGTTTGAACATCTGGATGGAGGTCCCACAGCCCCCTTTGGCACTTGTTCCCTCACTGCACCAGTCCCAGGAAGAAATTTTGTTCTCTGTATCAAGTCAGCATTTCTCTTACTGCAGCTTGCATCTGTGGTCATTGTATACATCTGAGAAGACTCTGGATCTATTTTATCTATACTTCCTTTTCTGTTGAATCCCCACTTAGTCTTTTTTTTAATCTGTATTAAACAAAACTATCTCCCTCCTACCTGCTAAAGACAGCATTAGAAAGTTAGGGGATTTGTTTTATTTTTTCCAGAACAGAGAGGGTAGGGCGTAGGAAATCACAATAGAGAAATTTACTTCACTACTATTTGATAAGGTTAGTAATGAGGCTGAGCTTCTGTTTTGTATTCTGGTTCAGGTTTTACCCAGAAGTTGTTATCTTTTTTTATTTCATGCTTGCATTTATCAAGCTTACTATATATATGCACATTGTATGATGAGCTGACTTTACAGTAGGCATTGGATTGGGTCTACTATGCCTGCTGTAAGTAGTAATGAGCATGAGAAATTAAATTCAGTAGCAGTGGAATAAAACAATAGGAATCTAGATCTAATGTATTTTTGTGCTGTGCTTACTTTTTTTCTCTGCATAGCTGTTCATTTGAAGAAGATGATGTTTTCAATAACTCAAAGAGAAGGAATTCTGGACTGAATGGAAATTTCTCTGGTGCTGGAGCCACTGGAGGCATGTCTAAAGCATTGCATCTCCAAAGAATAATATCAATTGAGGAAGATCACCTACCCCAACTTCTTGACAGGCTGGTTGATAAGCAGCTGAACAAGTGGACTGGAAAAGCTGAGGATACTTCTGAGATGGAAATAGATGAGAAAAACACAGAACAATCAATGGAACATTCACCATCATCATCTAAAGAGCAGCCTGTAGGAAAGCAAAACATGTCAAATGTAAGGGGGAAATAGGGATTTCACCTTGATTACAGTTCTAGGCGCAGAATTTAAGAAGGATATTAAGGCACTTCAAATGTGTCCAAAGGAGGGCAACAAAGCTGGTGAAAGGGCTAGAAGACACATCCTGTGAGGAGCAGCTAAGGATTCTGGGTTTGTCTGGTTTGGAGAAAATGAGACTGAGGGGTGACCTCACCGCTCTCTATAGCTTGCTGAGGAGAGGAAGTGGAGAAGGTGGTGCTGGTCTCTTCTCCCTCATATGCAGTGATAGAACACATGGCAGTGGTTCAAAGCTGCACCACAGGAGGTTTAGACTGGTCATTAGGAAGCTTTTTTTTACCAAAAGGGCAGTCAAAAACTCTAACAGGCTTCCTAGAGAGGAGGTCGATGCCCCATGCCTATCAGTGTTTAAGAGATATTTGGACAATAACATTAACAACATGCTTTCACATTTGGTCAGCCCTGAAGTGGTCAGACAGTTGGACTGGATGATTGTTGTAGGTGCCTTCTAACTGGAATTTTTCTATTCTTTTCTAAAGGACCTTGGAAAAGATAAATTTGTGCTGAAGCATAATGCATTATTCTTAGAATCTGAAATGATTTTGTTTTCTATTTTTAAGTCAGAGCATGACAAATTAAGACATTGCATGAAGAGGGAGATGAAAATATACTGTGAATAAAAGTAAAAGGTGGGAAGAAGGGAAACTCAGCCTAAAGAGGTGGTAACTGCAGACAATGTGTGCATAGACTTATGTCTGAAGGACTGTTTAGGAAAAGTGGAGTTAAGTCTTTTAATAGATGACAGAAGGAGTTCCACTGAAAGGTAGCAATTGTCTAAAAAAGAAGCAACTATTTTTTGAAAAATCGGGATTTTTTTCATGCCAAAAATTAACGTTTCTCATATCCTGATACTTTTGAGTCAGCTTTGGTAGCTGT
This sequence comes from Coccyzus lansbergi, assembly GCA_033558105.1. Lineage (NCBI taxonomy): Eukaryota > Metazoa > Chordata > Aves > Cuculiformes > Coccyzidae > Coccyzus > Coccyzus lansbergi. Next base: position 4,307,724 of record JAUMJK010000229.1, read on the forward strand.
CACACTATCTGAGAAATAATGACAGCAAGGACTTTTAATTTTTTTCGAGAAGAGTTTTAGTTAGCAGATTGAAATCCAGATTTATTTTTCTACTCTAACTTGTATGTCCATGTTAACAATTAATTCACCATGCATTCATTAAGCAATATGCTGGAAGGTGCATTTCTTTGGAGTCAAAAGTCCTTCTTGCACTGCTATAGCTTCAGAGCTAAGCGTGCTTGTTTTCTAATTTTTATCACTGTTAAGTATAACTCATTTTTCGATTCTTGAAGCACATATTTAAAAATGAAAGTACAGGAAAAATAGGTATGCTTTGTCATGATATAATTCTTTTAGAAGAAATAAGCATATCTTAAAAAATCATGATGTGCTTTGATTACATAACAATTTCTAAGTGGTATGTTTTAATAAAAAGAGTTGGGCACAGAACAGAGCTTCATTCTTGGAAATTATGTAATACAATGCATTTTTTTTCCCCTGGCTGTATGACTTATTTTTTATCCCACTTTTGAAGTATGGCATTATTGGACTTTAGTAGAGCAAAAGCCAGGTAGATAATCACATCAAGCTAGGACAAACCTGCGCTGCCTGCTCTGTTTTGGCAGTCATGCTCTTTGAAAGCACATCCTCTCAGCTGGATAGGAACTGGACATTCCCTCTGATATTGTTTCTTGTATACTTCCCCTTCCACAAACTAGTTGACAGCGAGCAGGAAGGGGACAGAAGAAATTGTAACATGGCTCCTGCCTACTTGTTGAAAGCATTTTGTTTCTGAAGAAATATCATGAGGGTAAACATTTCTAAAGGCCACTTAGAACTGGGACTTTTTTGTCTATGAAATATCAGTGCCTTAGCCCAACCTTAGTTTGAATAGATCTTTTGTTTATTATTTAAGATTTAGTTAAAAAAACCCAGCAGAATACTCCCTTCTGATATGCTGTCTGTCCATTTGGCACCGAAATATGTGCATGGTCCTGCGTGGTCCCTTTGGTCGTCTAACTAGGCTTGCCAGTGGCCATTGAATTGATGGGATTCCATTGCTTAGGGCAGTTTCTAGGATGTGTAAATGTCTGACCACTGCCCTTTTGTGAGAGTAGTGCTTCATTTGCTTCCATATTCCTGCTGCAGTCTGATGAATTTCTAATACAGCTTTGCATTTCTTAAATGATGGTTCTTGGGATCACCACTTTTTGACCATGAAATTTAGACATCAGAAATGATCTTGTTCCATCAAGTGCTTGCACTCTGATTCCCTCTCCTGACAGCATGCCTGAGCTGGGAGTATTCAATTAGTAAGCATTTTCAGGGCAACTCTGCATATAATCTTCTACTGGAGCTGAAGGAGACTTTAGAAAAAGATAATTCCCTGCTTGCTGCGTCATTGAGTTATGGGGTGTGAGTCACAGGGCCATGTGTCTTCTGCACCCATTCCTTCTCTCACCTTTTGTCTTGCTGCTCAGTGGATCTGCAGTATAAAGGAAGATAGGCTTGTGCAAAGGAGGCAGGATGATTCCATGCAGTTGTAGCACACAATATATGAAGTCTTGTCTTTCTTTGTTTTGCACTAGGAAGGTGAAGGCTCTGAGACAACCTGTGTTTCAAAATTCACTACTGTTTCTATTCCTGTAATCTACTTGGTTTTGTATGATTGTATTCCATGATCTCATTGCTTACTGTACTGAACTTAGGCCCCTTACTGCTGGCATTAAGCCTTCCTGCTCACCATATATTCATAGTCATTTAGCTGCTTTATGATCTACTGCATCTGATAGGAAAGTAGAACCAATGTAATTTTTTTTTCCTTTTAGAAATGAACAGGTGCATTTCCCTCCTATAGAAGATGACTTCTGAAAGAATCAGCAGCAGTACATGAGGCCAGCGGCTATTCTTTTGTCTGGGAATTAGCAGTCAGGTTGAACATTTTTCTGAGTGGCTGTCAAGTTGCAGCTGTAGTTAGCATAAGCAGAAATGTGACTGAGAAAACACCTGAAGGAACCATAATGGAGATTAAAGCAAATTTTCTGTCTAAAACTTGAGCCTAAGATGCAATTCCTCTCCCCCTCTTCTTTCAATAAAGAGTATAAACCACTAGGTTTATACCAGCCATCTTCCACATTTGTGTTAAATTGCATAAAAACTGGACATGTTACTTGACCTGGATACTGTTTATATGTGAGCCACTCAAAAGACACATGTAGGGGGAATTTTTTTCAGACTGCGTTGTAAACTAAAGTAAATTTACTCCCTCTTCTATTTCATTTTCTCATCAGCATTTTGTTGAAGCAGGCTATGAAATAGCTCATACCTTAATATAGTGTTCAGGTGCAACTTTAGAATCAAGTTTCATTATGAGGGGGATTTTCATTAGTCAACTTTATAGATCTCAATAAAAAGTGACTACGTGTTATGTTGGGAGGTGAGCTGAAGGCCTCTGGTGTCTTAGTGCTGCTGACATGTGTATGACCACTAGGGACAAGGTATTTCAGGTCATGTAGTCCTTGTAGTTAGTTACTGTTCTCAGAAGCACTGTGAAAATGGTGACAAGCTGATGATTGTATGTTAACTTGTTTTATTTACTAGAGCATGCAGACTCATAAGCTGGGAATTCTTTTCAGTAGAACTGAAAATGTGCTTTATATAGATGTATGTGTATTACTAGCAGCCTATAGCTGCAGTTGAACTTGAGATTTTGATAGAAAAGAAGGGAACAATGAGACATCTCTGTTTAGTTGTTACGGGCTATTAGCCCAGTTCATGAAAGAGACATGTATTTTTGTCCCTGAAATTTACAACAGTGAATGATTTTTTTTCCTACTAAGGGAGGCAGCATCTCAAGGTTTTGTATTTTTTTCTGCATTAAGTGCCACTCCGTATTGTCTCTGTTTCTTTCTGCAAGGCTTCAGTATATTTGAAGAAAAGTTTTGCAAGGCCAGATTTCAATGTCCCATTCAAAGAACTCTTGGGCAGTTGAAGTCAGCAGTCTCAGTTTCTCAAAACCCCCTCCTCAACAAACTCATGCCAGGAGCATCCATGGTCTTAGTCCTCTTCTGCAGCATTAAGAACAAAATTACTATCTGGACATATTGTTCTTCGACTTCAGTAAAGCTTTTGACGCAGTTTCTCCCAGCATTTTGCTTAGGAAACTGTCAGCCTCTGGCCTGGACAGGCGCACACTCTCCTGGGTGGATGACCAGGCCCAGAGAGTGGTGGAAAATGGTGTTAACTCCAGCTGGAGGCCGATCACAAGGGGTGTCTTCCAGGGCTCAGTGTTGGGTCCAGCCCTATTCAATGTCTTTGTCAATGACCTGGATGAGAGGATCAAAAGCATCCTAAGTGTGGATGATGCTAAGCTGGGTGGAAGTGTGGATCTGCTGGAGGGTAGGGAGGCTCTGCAAAGGGATCTGAACAGGCTGGACCACTGGGCTGAGACCAATGGCATGAGGCTTAACAAGACCAAATGCCGGGTCCTGCACTTGGGGCAGAACAACCATGTGCAGTGCTACAGACTAGGGGAAGAGTGGCTAGAAAGCTGGCTGGAGGAGAAGGACCTGGAGGTGTTGATTGACAGCGACTGAGCATGAGCCAGCAGTGTGCCCAGGTGGGCAAGAAGGCCAATGGCATCTTGGCTTGTATCAGAAATGGTGTGACCAGCAGGTCCAGGGAGGTTATTCTACCTCTGTACTTGGTACTGGTGAGACCGCACCTCAAATACTGTGTTCAGTTCTGGGCTCCTTGCTACAAGAAGGATGTTGAGGCTCTGGAGCGTGTCCAGAGAAGAGGAATGGAGCTGGTGAAGGGACAGGAGAACAAGTCTTATGAGGAGTGACTGAGAGAGCTGGGGTTGTTTAGCCTGGAGAAGAGAAGGCTGAGGGGAGACCTCATTGCTCTCTTCAACTACCTGAAAAGAGGTTGTAGAGAGGAGGGAGCTTGCCTTTTCTCCTAAGGGACAGGAGACAGGACAAGAGGGAATGGCCTCAAGCTCCACCAGGGGAGGTTCAGGCTTGACATTAGGAAAAAATATTTCATGGAAAGGGTCACTGGGCACTGGAACAGGCTATCCCAGGGAGGTGGTTGAGTCACCTTCCCTGGAGGTATTTGCAAGACAGGTGGACTAAATGATCCTGTGGGTTTTTTCCAGCCTAGTGATTCTATGATTCTATGATTCTATGATGTCCCTCTTCCTCCCTCTCATTCATACAAAATAAGATAAGAGGGCAGATAGGGCCCTGCAAACCAGCTGGTGCTACAGTTCTTTCCCAAGCAACTCCTGGTATACATTAAAAGGTCTTGGGACAGAGAATACAAATATTGTCTCCAGCATGCACTTAGCTTACCTTGCAGTAAACAGGACATGGATAGTCAGAACAAATTGTTCTTTCTTCTGCTTAATAACTTTCCCCCATGCTTCTCCTGTAATGTTAAGCAGATTTAAAAACCAGTAATTCCATAGAATCTCTAGGCTCCACATCAGTGGCATAGAGAAGAATCTGTTGATAGATGACATAAGCCAAAAAATTAGGACTTTGCTTCTGCTATCTAGGTAATAATGTGCTGTTTTCTCTATGCCATTGGTATGGGATAAACTCCTGAGCAGAACTGTGTGAAGCTTTATGGGTTTCGATTTGCAAAGATGAACATAATCCATTTTTTGACAATTTCATGCATTTCACAATGCAGTCTCATGTCAAGGTTCATATTCAGTATACTTCTAGTGCTCAGTCAAAATCACTGCACTTCAAGTGATCTATAATGATGCATTTCAGTCATCTGAAATGCTGAGTTATTTTAAGAAGCAGAATATTGCTTTGTGAGTAATGGATAACATGATAGGATTGAATCTCTTATTATTCCCACCTCAGTCTTCTAAACAAGGTAAATTGAAGAGGCAGCAGGATTTATAGAACAATTGGAGACTAATGTTTGCTCTTACTTGAAGGAGGAGAGAATAAACTCTGTCCCAGACCACTTATTCAAGATTATTTTTGTGGGTAATTCAAGTGTTGGAAAAACTTCATTCTTAAGGCGATTTTGTGAAGATCATTTTTCCCCAAGCACAGCTGCTACTGTAGGTAAGTTTCTTAAACATTATTATTATTGTTGTTGTTGTTCAAACAATACTTAGCAGCTTCTATTGAGATCAGGCCCTGTGTTATGGTGTTGCAAAAGCCATTATCCAAAAGGAGAGGATATGCAAATTGAGTTCTTCTAAACTGGGAAGCAAATAATTGACGCAGAGGTTTTAAGGTAGATTCCATACTGAAAATCTAGCTGCACTGAAACAAGTCAGAAAACATCCTATTGATTTCAGTGAAGCTAGAATTTTCTTGCAGATGCCACTGTTCTGAAGCTGATGTATTGTCCTCTGGACTGCACTGTACAAACCATCCCACCTCCATATCCCATCTTTATCTCTCTGAGTAATCTCATTTTGTTTTAAAGAGGAAGTAGAACAGACAAATTACGTTTGATGATTTAGCATTATGCTAAGCACCAAAGAAATATGTTGGGCCAGTGTTTTCAAAGCCAAGCATTTCCTAGCCGACGTTGTACTTGCATTGCCTGAAGTATTAACAAAACTTTCAGAAGTCAGACACATAATCAAGAAACAAACCCCTAAGTATAGGTTATTGCAATGCAAGGGTTACCATGAATGACCAGATTATATTTGGTCTGTATTTAGGCCTTGCTTATTCTGGAACATACATGAAATAAAACTTGTTCACATTAAAAGGTGTATACATTAGTGTATTTTTAACAATCTAAGAGCATTCAGGTGTCCAGTCGTTGTAGGTCCCTTGGCTCACAGGGTAGATATAGTCAACTGAGTTTAAATTTCTAGTGATACGTTGAGTGTCTGAGTTCACTTTAGAATCAGGGAAGATCTAAGGTCTTAGCATAGTGCTTTAAAACAATTTGGCAATGTAAAGTATTTAACATGCAGCCTTCAGCTGCTGCTTTTGAAGAGAGCAGTTTTCCCAAGTGTCCTAGCAGAATGAGACAGACATTTTGAATACCAAATAGCGTCTCAAATAGCACTAAGCACCTGTGAGCAAACAGCTGAAATTTAGCCTGTCATCCACTCCAAATCAATGCAGGCAGAGCAGCTTAGAAATCAATTAATCTGACTCTTGATGCTTACTTCAGGGTGAGATTAGTAATTTCCTAGACTCCTTGTTCTGATTAGACTAGATCTTAACTGTAAGGGGATCTGGGACACCTATAGGCAGTTATCTACATTCAAGAGTCTGGTTTTGTCTTCACAGAATCACAGAACAACCAGGTTGGAAGGGACCCATTGCATCTTGTAGTCCAACCATTCCTATCTAACACTAAACCAAGTCCCTCAATACCTCATCCACCCGTGCCTTAAACACCTCCAGGGAAGGTGAATCAACCACCTCCCTGGGCAGCCTATTCCAAATACAGTCTTGTCTGTGTTTTGTAAAAGGCTGATAACACTTGCCCAGACCCTGAGGTCTTATACAGTGTATACTATTGCCTAGAGATTGCAGAGGAAAAGCACCAATTCATCTTGTGGCATCCAATGTTCTTGCAAGTGCAAAGGCAAGAAAGCATTTGTTATAGCTTTGATTTTCATTATCACATCTATGACTTTCACATGTGTGATTATCACTGCCATGATACAGGTAGTTGAAAAATCAAGTGAATGACCTGGAGAAGAATGTTCTCATTGAATTTCTATGGAACAGCTCAAATTTCTTCCTTTGAGATAAAAGCAATGGATATATGAGTGTATATATATATACAGATTGCTTAGTTGCTCACTGAAAGAACATGGGCTTGGATGCTTCTTCATTAATGCTAGAGTTAAAAATCCCATTCATGTGGAAGATGGCCCTGAATAACTTGTTGATGACTTACTGAGTTTCCTTCCAACCCAAATTATTCTATGATTCTGTGATTCTATGATACAGTATAGTGTGATACAAGAAAATGCAGGTTATCATTAGGAGGAAGCAGTGACTGATTAATGATTGTTATAAATATGTGGAAGGGTTAGGGGCCTAACCTGTTATCACAGGTTAGGGGCCTTGGGAGAGGACTCATTTAAAATCTGAGATAAATTTATTTTTGGCTCACTTTCATTTAGCCACATAAAAATGAATGGACTAATCTAACTATACTCAGTTCATCTGCCATATCCTGAAAAGGATTCAGTATTTATCTTAGGTTCCACTGTCCACTTAGTCTGGTGGTTGGTGTTTTCCTACTAACAGTAGAAGGTGCCTATGCGGCTAGGTCAGACTTATCAAATTTCAGGCAACTGAACTTATGCAGTATAAATTCCAGGCTAAATGGTTTAGGTTACTGTGGACTGTCAAATGGACCCTTGACTCATTTACCCTTATTTGGAAAGTTAGCTATATTATAGCTTTTACAAAACTCAGGTACTCAGTAAACATTTGGTATTTTGTTACTGAAGAACTTCTGACAAATAAAAGCTCTTGTTCTCTGTTAGGTAGAGACTATGGACATAATTTGTAATGTAGGATCTATGTTGTTACCTTTCTGAAATAGTTATTTGCTGGATCAGCTTTTCAAAGAACAAACTGAGCATGTGAAGAGACAACCTACCTTGTATTTCTGTTATAGGTGTGGATTACAATGTGAAAACCATCACAGTAGATAATACCAAGGTAGCCCTGCAACTCTGGGACACTGCTGGCCAGGAACGGTGAGAAACACTCTGTTGTGGTTTATCCCTGGTAGTCGGCTGAGTACTACACTGCTGCTTGCTCACTCCCCTGCCTGATGGGATGAGGGAGAGAATCAGAAGGGTGAAAGTAAGAAAACTCATGTTGAAATAAAGACAGTTTGATAATAAAAAAATCCTAAACCACCACCACTACCACCACAAAAAAAAAAAAAAAAAAAACCAAAAACCAAAAACAATAAAGAGGGAAAAAACCCCAATCCCAATACCAAGAGAAACAAGTCATGCAAAAGAATGTTGCTTACCACCAACCAAGGCCTAGGCCCTGTGCAACTGCAGCTACAGCCAGCGTCGTCCCCTCCTCCCCAACCCCAGCAATAGCTTTATTGCTGAGCACAACATTATAGTGTATGAAATATCCATTTGCTCAGCTGTAGTCAGCTGTTCCATGTGTTTCCCACCTGGGTTCTTGTGCACCCCAGCCCACTCACAGGGCAGTCTGAGAAGCAGAAAAGGCCTTGAAGCTGTGTAAACACCCTTGATGAGTAGCTGAATTGGTGTGTTATCAACGCTTTTTTGACCTCAAATCCAAACACAGCATGCTACAAGCCAGTACAACGAATTATAACTCTATCCTAGCCAAAATCAGTATATACTCTAAGGTTTTGCTTCCTTGAATTGTCTGTTGGAAGATTAGTAAGCATGGACCTAATACTGCTTCTTGGGAGATGAATAAATATAGGAGTATTCCTATACAGCCAGTGAATTCATGGTGTAGAGCCTTCCCTGGCAGCAATAAAGTGCTGGTTTTGTGCTAAGTGTCCACTGAAAAACTACAGATGTAAAAGATATTCTTATTAAATCTTCTAATAGCTTCATACCACAGGATATCTTTAAGAGGAAGGCTGATTTTAAAATGTACCTAGAACAATTTCTAAAGCAGAAAATGCCTGAAGAGTTAAAAGCCAGGTTTTTTTTTTTTTTTCAAAAACAATCCCATTGCAGATGAAGGTTTCCCAAGGTTTATCTAATTTTCAGTAGTAATTTTCTTCCATATCTTCTCACCTGTTGTACCGTTTTCTATTACTAAACGGATGGTAATGATGTTTTCCACAGGAAGCTTGGGAAAAAGTCCCCAAACAGAAATGTAGCTAGCTTTAGGCAGAACACTTTGTGAGGGGGAATTTTTACTACAAGCTTAAAATGAAAGAGGATGGGAGAATGTGAGATCTTCAGCTGATTATCCAGACTAACCCAGAATCAGTTAGGTGAGGCAGAGGGACCTTTTTCAAACCCTTCATCTCGTAAATAGTTTTGCAAAGAATTTATTTGCTGTTGCAGTCATTTCTGGAAGCAATGTCCCCCATTAATCTTCTGCTGAATGAGAAAAGGGGTCTAATGATTCAAGAAGACTGAGATTGCTTACTACAATTCATAATAAGCCTTGCCATTCAAGGGGGATCCACATTGGAGATCAGTATTACAGCTAATCCCTTGTCTAGTTTATAAAATATTAGAATACATATGTAAAGCAAATTAACAGGGATTTAACCCATACTAAGACTAGTTGATTAGAAGAAATTGTATGGCAACAACTTTCTTTGGCAGGGGTGGTGGTGGTGAATTACTGTAAAATTTTACTTATATTGTCAGATTTCTACTTCTGTTGAAGAGAGCTATAAACAGGTTCGTTCTTATAGGTACCGAAGCATCACCAAGCAGTTTTTCAGAAAAGCTGATGGGGTCATTGTAATGTATGATATAACAGCAAAAGACACATTCACGACTGTAAAGCAGTGGCTAACATGCATTGAGGTAACATGACATAACTTTAAATCTACAATCTGTAGTCATTATTCTCTGCCTTCTTCTGGTGAGGGAGTGTTAGCAGGACAAAGAACAGAATGCGACATGTTTCTTACGTTGTCACAATTGCATTTTTGTTAGTAATTTTGTTCTGCAACGGTTACCAGTAAAGCTATTCTTAGACTCTCTGCATCTATGAAAAAAAACACAGTTCCAGGGTTTTAAGGACTTGAAACAAGTGGTGAGGAAAGCTCTTCTGATTTCTCATAAAGGTTATCTAGCTGATGATTCTCACTGGATCACACTAGGAAGTGCATTGGATCAGTGATGATGGTCTGATGATCACTGATCATTGACAGCAGTTTGACAATATGCAGCTCACCTGAAGTTGACTGTGTTGTGAACATAAACTTAAAGCTGTAGTATCTACATTAGTGCTGTAAGTTCTCTCATGGCAGATAGTCTCTTTTCAACTGTGTGAAAACAAAATCATAGCCTGTGCCACTGAAAGGCTACAGTTTATTAAAAATTCTCTCTCTTTTTTTTTTTTTAAATCTTGATGTATCTCTGAGGCTCATACTCAACATATGTGGAGTGCAAGAAGCTGCATTTACTTGTGGCCAAAATAAAAAAATAAAAATAAAACTTATGCTCCTGCCATAAAGACCTGGGTCTCCAGGGAGAAAAAAGACTATTTGGTCACTATTGCAGAGCAGTGCTACTGAAAAAGTAAGGGACAAATTGGTATGTGAAGATCATTTAGTTCCATTTTATTGGCTACTGTCTTGTACTACAGTAGTCTTTTCCATAATGGCTAATGACGTGGCTTTGCTGGTTGAAATTGAGACTCATTCATTCAAGTGTTTACAAACAGGTATATTTATTCCTCATCTGAGTATCTCTACTGAAGTAAGAGTAACATGCATTTTGTAATAACAGGCCCTTATTAAATATATTATCTTAACAAATCACTGACTGTTATACTTACATATGGTAAAAGCTAAAGGAAGAGAATTCCAAGTTTTGATCCAGAGAAATCAAATATTATGGTCAAAATCTTTTTCCAAGATGAGTGGTTCACTCATCTTTACTGGCTAATTTTGGTTGCTCAAACTAAATTGAAGAAATATGGCCAGTCCATTTACTGCTGCAGTATTCATTGAATTTTATGTATGTAGACATTGTGATTAGTCCAACCATTTTCATAATTAATTTTGATTTGTGTCTGTTCTATGTATTTTTGAGGACATAGTCTGTGTACCTCTCCACTATGTTATGTAATTTATTTGGCATAATTGTACCTAGATGTTGTCAGTATTTTCCTGTCCGTATAATTAGAAAAGCAGTGACTGTAAAAACACTAAGTCAGAGCTGGTTTTAGCATGGCAGTTTTCTGTGTCCTGTTTTAGTATAGAGTCTGATGAGCTTCTGTACAGTTACTAAAAAATCCTAAGTTAGTGCAACCTCTAGCATTCTTTTTCATGCCTCCTATCCAACTTCAATTTCTGACATGTTTGTAAGTAAACTGGCACATACCTGGCTCAGATGTGATGTCTTAAATGTCTTTTTGCAGCATGACATTTATTAGTTTTTATTCTCTTGATCTGTGTTTGTTTTTAAATGCAATGGCTCAGTTGATATTTATTCTTTGTTCGGCAGGAGACAACTGGGGAGAATGTACCTGTGCTTTTGTTGGGTAATAAAGCTGATAATGAAAAGGAACGTGAGGTCCCTATGAGAATGGGAGAGCATCTTGCTAAGGTACTATATTTAGAGAGGAACCCCTTACAAAAGGTGAAAGTTTTGAAATGTGGTCTGAATGTGTCTAAATTCATAGAAACACAGATTAATTTTAATCAGACAAGTATTTTTAAGGTTTAGGAATGCCGTCACACTCCTCATTTCAGCTCTCAGTGATGTCTTATTAGTTATAATACTGTCTAGCTGAAGAAATAAGGAGTAGTGCAAAAAAAGATGTAAGAATTCACTCTCATTTTCTCTCCTTCTCTGTCTCTTTCCCTTCTCTCCCTTTTACTTCATTCTCTCTTTCTCTTTTATTTCTCCATTCTTTTTTCCCCCTCTACCTCTCTTTTCTCTGTGAATGGATTCTTAACAGAGAGGTAATTTGAGGATCTTTTCTTCCTCCTACCTCCTGTGAAACCACAGAAGACCATCTGTTACTCCTATGGTAGGAGTAGAAAACATGTTTACTTTTAGTAACATTCCATCAAAGAGATATAAGTAGAGTTAACAGTCTGCATCTACCAGGGCACTGATGATCCATGGACCATAATTTCAGCATTAAAGGACTTCAAATAGCAGATACATCTTTATATTTCTGTGTACCATGCCAATCAATTTTCTTTTCAAATCTCTCTATACAGTGCATATACAGCAATGCCTTCAGAATATTAATTCATTTAGAAGCAAATCATCTCAATATTCCTGAGAAATTAACTGAGGTGATAGGAGTTTACCTGAATTAAACCATATGCATATACATTTCATGTATATATTAGTTTCTCCTGTGAAAATAGATTATAGCTCTGCTTGCTGGTAACCAAAAAGGATGTTTTCAGAATTTGAAATGCAGCTGTTTGGTCTTGGTTTATAGGAAAGATCACTGCTATGCACCTCTCTAAAACTGAAAGAATTAAAACCAGGTCTTTTTGTAGGAGAGCAATATCAGCCTTGAACTTCATGCCTAAAGATTCTGCTTTTAGGAAACTTTTTTTCTTTTATGCATGGAAAGGACAAGACAAACCAGCCTCAACTTAGACAAGATATTAGGAAAAATTTTTTCACTGAAAGGGTTGGCAAGGCTGCCCATGGAAGTGGTTGAGTCACCATCTCCGAATGTATTTAAAGGATATGTAGATGTGGCACTTAGGGACATGGTTTAGTGCTGAACTTGGTAATGTTAGCTTGAGGTCTGGACTTGATGATCTTAAAGGTCTTTTCCAAGCTAAAAGATTTTGTGATTCTCTGAAATGCAGATAGTTTTGAGGTCGTGGAGGCTGAGAGGGAGTCCAGGCTGTAACACAGAATCCTTGTGTGAAAAAACAAATGACACATAAATGCTAAATGGACTGAGTAGGTGTATTATGTGTCATTTAGTTCTCTTAAAAAATTGTACTAGTAAAACAAAGATGATTCATTCCGATATATAGAACTTGCAGCCCACTGTGCCATTAATTCTGACATGTCATGCAGGAAAATAAGATTTTTGCGTAAGTAAAACAAAGAAAGTTGTCAAATTAAAGATAGTTGTAATCAAATGAATGGATCTGAATGACTCATTTGAATGTTTGAATATGCTGCCTGATGTAGCTAAGGGAAGTGATAATTATTAATAATAATGGGTTAATTGAGAAGCAACATAGATAAGATTAGATTATAACAATTTGCTTGCTGGGTTAATAAGAACCATGGATTTTAGTGAAATATTAGTTCTTGGTAAATAGCCATGTAATTCCTATAAAACCACATGCCACTGTGTTTAATAGTGAATGCAGCTGAGTTAGTTGCTTTGTGAATAATCCCAGAATGACCCAAAATACATGGGACTAGATGCTGAGCTGATACAAGTATGTGTAGTCATATTTGGTGAAAACAACCCTGAACTAGTTCTTGTGTGGTTGAAGATTAGCCTATTGACCCTGCAGTCCCAACAGTTTTATGGAGTGTTTCAAGTTTTCACAGGAACTTTTTTCAGTTTTTTCTATAACCAGAGAAGAAAACGTACTTTCAGAGGACATTCCAGCCCAGCTATATTAAGTCAGGCTTTGCTTCAGTCCCACATCTTACAAGTCAGTGTACTACAAAGTCAGCTAGAAACCCAAGGGTTCCTAACATAATGCACGACACACAACTTTTTTGCAAGGCAGGCAGCACACCTCACTATTAACAGGAATAACGGATGCCTGAAGCCATTGTAATTCCTTGTCATTTGAGAAGACTGATAGTTGCTCTATGTGTCTGATACCCCAATAAAGGGGGAATAGAATGTGGATAGGGATTCTGGAAGACATTACAGGGAACAACAGCGCTGTAATGAAGCTCATCTGTAGCTAGAGTGTAAACACCACAATGGAAAGGGGAATTTTGGAGTATTGACTTTGAAGGGAGAAAGAGCAGACAGAATCCAAAATGATCACAAGTAGTAGAAGAATGAGTTGATAGAAAACATCTAAAACTTCATGATAGAGCTACTGGGAGTATAGATAAAGAGAGGGAGAGAAAGAAAAGAGGAAAGAAAAAGGAAGTCCATTTGACTTTTTCAGTAGAGTTTCCTGAAGGAAAGGTCCGTTTAACAAATTTCTGTTTAGCTTTGCTTAATCCACTGATCAAGGGTTCATTTGAACACAAAAACAATACAGACAGTATTCAGATCATATTGAGAGCATCCAGGAACAGCCAGTGTTCTGCCTAAGTGGTAAATACTGCCAATTTATTAGCTTATGATATAGGTGAAAGGAGCGTGATTTTACTTTGGCCCTGCAAAGACTTCCTGAATAGCCTTGAATGGTTCAAGAAATCCTTCTTCATCTCTGTTCCTCAGCTATAAAATAAGATAATGCCTTTGTGTGCCTTGACTTTGTGGCCTGTACGTGGGATGAAGACTGTTACTGTGCGTTCATACAGTTTATGTGAACCCATCAGTGCCATTGTAATACCCATACTGCTAATAAGAGAGCTGTTCTTCTTAGAGTGATGCTACTTTACAGGACAGAAGTTACCCAGCCCCCTCTTCTATAGGTATCTGCTGATTTATATGTAACTTTTTAAAATGAAGAAGCTGCCAGTTGTCTCCCAGATTAAATAGCTAATTCCTGGATGGAGATGGATAGCAATTCCTGGCTTATTAATTGTGTCCTGCCTTTTGCTACTTTGTTCTCATTCTGTATGCTATCAGTTAAAGTTTCCTCCCTGATTTAAAGGAATGACACTTTGCATTTCCAGGCTCACTTCTTCAGAGAAGGACGTGTTCACCAGACTGATAGAAATAAGCCATTAATGTTCTCCTCTAGTGAAATTTTGTTATTTGTGGGAATATGTAGGAACAATATTGCTCTCTGGCTGAGATAAAGTAACTAGACTGACCACAGTAGTCTTTCAACTAGAGTTCTGATCAGCTGAGCAGAAAAAAAAAATATTTCAAACTTCTGTTTGCAGAGCTAGCAAGAAAGTTGAACCAATCAGATTTTATCCTAAAACTTTTCTAAGGAAAAGAAGAGAATCATGGGGTTACTTCATTGGAAATATTATATGGAATACTGTTTTTAAAAAAAGTATTAAAAACAATGTTTTGAAAAAGTATTAAAGTATTTAAAAAATGTTCTTATCCACCCAACACTAACATTGCATGATTGCTCCCCTGTTCTGCTCTGCTATGACCTTTAGTAATGCCATAGAGGCAATGGAATATCTTGTGAAAGTAGTCAGATATCTGTTATTGCCTCTTCAACTACTCTTGCCATCACAGCTGCCAGGTCAAGCTTTTGTACAGATGATCTCTTGTATTTATTGTGATAAGGCTTCGACTAAGTGCTGAGAAAGTCTCCAGGGCATCTTTTTAATTGCATTGTTTTTAATTGCAAAGCTCCCAGGAGTTTCCAAACCAAAAGGTACAAGATGATTGCAAAAGAAGATGTGGAAAAATTTAACAGGTGCAAAAAATGGAATAGAATGAATTTGTTATTTCTCAGTGAGGTTTTTAACCAGTCATTTGCTGGAAAATGTTGCTTTCAAACTCTTGAATACAGAGACGCTTCTGCTGAGGCTTTCCAAGATTAAAAAAAGAAAAGTCATGGGAATTATTTTCATCTTTGTCAAGCAGTCAGCGATGAATTTGCCTTATCATCACAGGGAAAATTGACAAGACTTCAGTACCTTACGCGTCATGTTTGCTTTTGAGCCTTTGAGAAATCAAGCTCAAAAAACCCACTGTACAGGACAAATACCTGCTCAGAAATGCATATGGTTTGGCAGGCACACTTAAATTTGTTTTCTTCTGTTACACTTTGCCGTCAGCTCTGGAACTAAATCCTAATCTTTCCTAAGATGATCTGTTTCTCTTTCTTTATTTGCATATTTCAATATAGCCATGTTGCTTTCTTAAAGACGGAGTGAGATAATGTGCAAAATTAATTGAAATGGTCCTCCTGTTTGATTGCAGGATTACAATTTAATTTTCTATGAATGCAGTGCGTATTCTGGATACAACACCAATGCATCTATGCTTCATTTAGCCAGGTAAGAAGAAAACACAATCTATAAGTTCTACATGTGCCTGACTTCTCATGCACTGATTAGAGTGAATGCTGTTTGTTAAGTTGATTTGATAGGAATTTATGATGATAAAATATTTATTCTTTTTTAAACTGGCCTGTAGCCTGCCGTGTTAGCCCAACTGAGTCCTGCATAAGCTAGTGAAGCTCTGTATAGGTCCAGAAACACCTGAATTGTTGCTAGGAAAGCTGAAGACTTGGGACATTGTGAGAGTTCTTGCTGGAAGATCATGGGGGTTTGAAGAAATGTTCTTGGAAAGGAATGCTGCCAAGTCCTTGCAACACAACACTGGATGTGCTTCTTTCTTCCCTCTGCTCATTTCAGCTCAAATTCTGCCATTTCCCTGTGGGCTTAGAGAGAGGGACGGGTGGATTTTTGAAGTTATATAAAGGCTAGTGGTAAAAATATGGGTAAATATGTCCCCTCTGAACTATTACAGAAGTCAAAACACTGTTAATTTTTTTTTGGTTTGATCTCTTATGGATATTATTGACTTTCTTCCTAAAAAGTATTGTTTCTTTCTGCAGGATTTTAAAGAAACATGAAGATAAAATGAAAGAGAAAACTATTGATCTTCAATCTGGTACAAATAAAACATCTTGCTGTATCAGGCCATAAAACACTGGGTTGTGTTTAGACAGAAGTCATACATTTATATACCATTGCATGGCACCATCAGATTTGCTTTTTTCCCCAAGTATTTCTTCTGCTGTGTTCCAAGTGTAGGTGTTAGTGAACCTTATAATCCCTGTGTGCTCTGATCTTCACTTTTACAAATACCATGTTTAGTTAATTGACAATGTTTTGAGGCAGTACCTGTCTTTTCTTCAGTTTGATGCCTAATACCAATACTAATGTTCTGCTTTGTGATCAGAATTGCAGAAGCAGTCACATTATTATTAATAAGAAATAATTTTATAGGAAGAAAACTACTTGGAATGTGAAATAAATTCTTAGTGGTGTAGATGACCTATCTTCTGAATACTTCTGTTTATTTTAGTGTTCTTTAGGTCGTGACTTTGTGGTGATCTTTGTTACAGTTCTTTAAAAATTGATTGGTTGTTTATTAGCAACACATTGGTAACAGCAAAGTATAAGGTGATATTTTAAAGCTTAATGTGAAATATACATGAAAGGATTGAAGAACTATGCAGATTTTCATAAGTGGCATTAGTTCATTTGTACTACCCATTGTTGCACATAAGTCCTTGATAAGAAATCCTTCTTCCCACTTAGATGTGATGAATAGATATGTTTAGATAGATGACTGAGAATTAATGGCTTGCTTTGGAAGGGACCTTAAAGATCATCCAGTTCCAAGCCCTGTGTCATAGGCAGGGATGCCTTCCTCTAGGCCAGGTTGCTCAAAGCCTCATCCAACCTGGTCTTGAACCAGGAATAGGGCATCCCTGACTTCTCTGGACAACCTGTTCTAGTGCCTCACTACTCTCACAGGAAAAGATTCTTTCTAATATCTAATCTAAATCTCCCGTCTTTCAGCTTGAAAACCTTACCCCTCATCCTATCCCTGCACTCCCTGATAAAGAGCCCCTCCACATCTTTCCCGTAGCCCCTTTAAGTACTGAAAGGCTGCTATGAAGTCTCAGCGTAGCCTTCTCTAGGATGGAGAACTCCAACTCTCTCAGCCTGTCCTTATATGGGAGGTTCTCCTGTTCTCCTGATTGGCCTCCTCTGGACTCACTCTAACAGATCTATGTCCTTCCTGTGCTGAAGACTCCAGAACTGAATGCAGTACTCTAGGTGGGGTCTTGAGTGCAGAGCAGAGGGGCAGAATCACCTCCCTTGCCCAGCTGGTCACACTTCTTTTGATGCAGTCCAGGATACGGTTGGCTTTCTGGGCTGCAAGCTGACATTGCTAGTTCATATTGAGCTTCTGATCCACCCGCACGCCTAAGTCCTTTTCTATGGGGCTACTCTCAATCCACTCTTCACCTGGCCTGTATTTGTGCTTGGGGTTGCTGTGACCCAGGTACAGGACCTTGTACTTGTCCTTGTCTTAGCCTTCATGAAGTTTGCACAGGCCCACCTCTCAAGTCTGTCAAGGTCTCTCTGGACCTTTCCTTCCTTGCCTGTGTGCCTCACACACTGACAGTAATTAATCAACTCTGGGTCAATTTCTCCTCAGGTGAGTCCTGGTCCTCCTGAAGGTACCCCTGCCATGGTATTCCTTAACGAATCATTAATTTTGCACTGCATGAAGCTTTAAGGAGTCAGGCAAGCCTCTAATAAAGAGGATCATTCTATCTGGGTTAGCAAACTTTAACATCAGGGGAGGCTGATGTGGAACCAAGCATCCATTACACATCAGCCCCAAGCAAGCTGCCTTTTGTATGCTTTCAGTGAGTTGACTGATCTCTGGGGTAGGGATGGCAATCAGATCCCCTCTCTCCAAGGGATCAATCCCTCCACCCCACCTCTGCCCTTTTGAGCCAGAGACCATGGTGCTCTCTCATCCTCCACACTTAGAAACACACCAGGACCCCCAGTACCCATTAATAATCTCATCCATCAGCCTTGTACAATCACCCTCCATCAGGGAGACCCTCTACACGCACTGTGTCTCTGTTGCCTACCAGCTGTATTTCTTCTGCAACTTAATTAGTTCCATGGGGTTTCCTTAGTGACAACAGATGGTTCAGACTCCTCCCTGATATAAATAATCTGTGTTTTAATCAAGCAGCAGAGCTTAGGAGGCAGGATCAGGATCACATTTCCCCATCATGTACACTTCATGTACACAGAGAGGAGCCACCTCCCTTGCCGTGCAATCAATCTCCTTTGCCAAACCCAAAAAACTATTTTAATCCTCACAGTCATTGGAGCTGCAGTGTCAGGCTTTCTTTTTTACTCTCACATATGCGTCCTACAAACTACCCTGCAAATTCTCCTTTTTTCCTCAGCTTTCAAGTCTTCTGCCTTTTAAGGCAAATCATAAATCCAGTCTTACATGACTGTTACAGATATTATATTTTCAATCTATTTTCTAAATGTTTTTAAAAAGTTATTTTACATTTGAATAATGAATCAATTTGAAACTAAAGATGAAAGTTAAGTACTGCTTTAGTAAGTATCTATTTTGGAATAAAAGCTTTATCAGTAATTAATTGTGTTCTTGGGATTTTGGTCTGATCAAAGGTGATCCAGTGCCATGAACTATACAATGGGGGTTTGCAAACTTTCCTCTACAGCAATTCCTATACCCACAGCAGCACTCTTTCTTATGAGCTGGGATCCAAATATGACCCCTTTCCCTGTCTAGCAGTATAACTGGGATTTCTCTGCTATCAGGAATGACAGATGAACCAAGTAGCCCAGGGTGATATTTAGGGGATTTTCCCTTGCTGATTCCTGAACGTGTACTCGTCCAGATGAAAGAAACTCCCCTTGCCACCAGTGAGGTACTTAAGAACCCCTAAAACCCAACAGAAGCAAAATGAACATCCCATAATGAAATCAGTAGGCTTTCTGTTCACTTCCCTGAATTGCTTCTTGAAGTCCATTACTAATTGTGGAGGAATGAGTCAACCTTATAAACTGTTACATGTTAATCATCACAGAAATCCTCTCAATATTGCATCACCTGTTTTCAGTGCTGGCTGGAATTGAGCTAGTGCAACCCCCTAATTTAAACCTCAACAAAACCAACTGTTTATCCAGTTTCGATTAGGGAAGAAGTGTCATGAGTTTAAATATTGGCTTTGGTAACTGACTTTGAATGATCTGTTCCCCCACAGGAGGGTATTGCCTACACTAATTCCAGTCCTGGTGATATGTGTAAATGTTATCTTTGATCCCATTGGTAATCCAGACACAGCATTTGTGCTGACCGTACACAATGCTTCAGTATACATGATATACTCAATTATTGTATCAGGATTAAATAATAACAGGACTATACTCTGTCCTTTAGAGCATAGAACATGGGCCTGAAAGGAGAACGATAAGTGGCAAACTATTGATGTGACTGAGTGCAGTGTGTAAGAACAACAAGGAATTCCTATGAAAGGAATATCATCAAGTCTTGAGACATTTGTCTTGACACCAAATAACACCTTTGCCATTTTTGAGATACATTGGCAAAGCCTGCGTTTGTCTGAGAACTCGTTACAATATTACTGTAGACACCAGAAGTCATTCAAATATTTGTGCTTGCGGTTTTGTTTAAGTTACAGGGTGTGACTTCATGTATTCAATACTTGTCCTATCTTACCGATTTCTGTACTACCTGTGCCTATTGAATGGAACCTAAGTATGGTGGAGATTGTCAACAGACTCCAATGCACTGTGTCCTTGTAATACTGAAGAAGGATGCAACACATAATTGGTGGGATACCCACTTCAAATGGTCACCCACTGGCAAGGACACCCTCAACAGAATACTCCACAGTGTTCTTTTTATTTTAATATTAACTTTGATTTGTTTTGTCTTGTTAGTGATATCATATTGAGGAACTTGGACAATGATGAAGAAATTAACTTATTTACTAGCTAGGTGCAGATAATACACCTGATGTCACGTGGAAGATAGTCATCCTCAAACCCTTTTGGGCATTGTGAAGCTGAGTGACTGTAGTCAGGGGGTGGATTATGTGGAAATAAAGCTAAATGTAGGAATAAATTAAATGTGGGAATAAAGCTAGATGTAGGAATAAAGCTAAATGTAGGAATAAATTAAATGCAGGATTAAAGCTAAATGTGGGGAGAAGAGTGACTGAATACTCTACTCCCCTCTCTCACTGGTTGAGTACAAAGCTTTAAAAACAAAGTCAATGGAGATGCAGGATACACAGAGACAGCACACTGTTCATCAGAGAGGAATGCAGCAAGGACATATTGTTCTGTATTGTCCTGGGGCATTTGGAAGCAGACATATACAGCTCATGCTACCAGCAAGTAGCATTATTCCCCTGCAAAGAGCCTGGTACAAATGCCCAATTATTTGCCAAGAATAGAGATTTCAGTTGCTACTCTGACAATCTGACCCTCCAGTCGATCAGTACTCATTGTATTCTTATAACACTAAAACACACCTGCACGCCAAAGGCTACCTACCTTGCCTCTGAGGCAAACCATTCCCTAAATCACTCCTACTGGGCATGCATCACCAATCAGTAGGGTTTAATGTAAAGACTTGAGTCAGTCTAGTTCTATCTAAACTTCTGCTCCAAGGTGCAAGTTACTATGAAAATTTAAACAAAGGGGAAATTGGTGAGGGGAAAATGTCAATGAAACTTTCGGGATCAGCCAGAGAGTAGGACCCCATGTCCTTTCCCCTCCACCCCAAGAATGTCATCTGGAGTAAGATTGTGTTGTCTAGCGTGTTATGCATGCTAAATATGTATCTTAACATCAAGCTAATTATTAGTATCTCTCTATAGTTTGACCTTAACTACATATTCCTTGTCTGTATATTGCTCCTAT
The DNA here is from genome assembly GCA_033558105.1 of Coccyzus lansbergi. Lineage (NCBI taxonomy): Eukaryota > Metazoa > Chordata > Aves > Cuculiformes > Coccyzidae > Coccyzus > Coccyzus lansbergi. The sequence goes on from JAUMJK010000229.1 coordinate 4,328,938, forward strand.
GTATGCTTGGGTGCTTGACTTTCAGTGTATTTTCACAAACAGTAAATTATCCTCAACCACCACCAAATCCTTATTTAGTCATGAGTTGTTATAATCAGTTATTCTTAATATAATTGACTTGCTTGTACTTATACAAATCTCAGAAATCTTAGTAGCTATTAAGATTTGATATCGGAACTGGCAATATTTCTTCCAGCCTCTGTCAGCCTCATGTGACAGTTTGAAAGCTTAATTTCAGCTCTACTACCACTGACTCTAGCCCCACAAAACTCCAAATTCAGATCCTTAATTTTTCATTCCCTGAAGTTCATCTTGATTTTGGAGGAAAGTGACATCTGAGGTGTATTTCCTTCATGCGACTTCTACGGGTTAATTTTTATTTGGACATTTCCTAGTGTGCACTGAGACTCTGATGTTGCTAAAAGCCTCTGATATTTTTTAATATCTTAAAAAATATCTTAGGATCATCAGATAGGCAAGAAACTTACACAAGATGGGTCCCAGTTAATGATTATCTTTTTTTTACTTTAGTAGTTGGGAATTAAAGTTTATTCAATTGCATGGTTAGATAATAGTGCAATTTATTATCATGACTTTTGAATGAGGGGCTGGATGTTTAATTCAATTAAGAATTTCCAAGCCAACAGTTTATAGCCACTGCCGTAGTTGATAGAAGACTGGAAGGAGATTGGGAAGAGTTGACCAATGGTTGAACTCAGTAGGTGATTTTGAGGGTACCAGTTACCAGGGACCTCTGAAGATCCCCTTGAGGCATGTGGAGAAGGTGTAAGGAATGACTTCACATTCATTATAATTTCCTGTAAATATGTGGTTGCATGCATAATGAATAAAGTATGGCTTTGTGTAACTTTGTGTATAAATGACTGTGACAAACCCTTTGAGGTGTGCTTGATTTGAGGTAAAAAACCCACCAAGCACACAGGATTTGTGCAAACCTGAATAAACAATGTCTCAGTGATGTAGTTACTGGTTTATTGCACACCAGATAATTTTGGAAAACATTGATAGCAGAATATACAAAATGTTAGGGTAGACAATACTAAGGAGCAGATGAATCCTGGGACGAAAGAGCTTTCCTTTTCTTAATCTACTGGAACTAAAATTGGTGTGATCAGAGACCCAGGAGGTATCTCCTATCTCTGACTTTTATTAAATTTACCAAATCATTTTCTACCGAATTTCTGCATGATCCTGGGGAGAGTGGAAGGGGGACATTACAAGCCATAAGAGTTGTCTATATGTATGTTTGCATCAGCAAAATTCAAGCTTGATCACCTGGACAAGAAGAGGATTGGGCCATGTTTAGAGTTTGATAGGAATGGTTGGACTTGATGATCTGGTTGGTCTCTTCCAACCTGGTGATTCTATGATTCTAAGATTCTATGTGTGTTCATATTTTTGGGAATGCTATCTGTGTGTATGTGGGTGATGAACAACACAGCTCTTCTTGTTGTTTATGTGGCTGATGTCATTAGTGTTGTGTGGATGTATTTGCAGTCTTTGCAGTATGTAGTCACCTTGGGTTTTGGCTGGACTTGCAAAAAGGAACATGACATACTATATTGTGCCCCAGGTACATTGGGCACTTTATCTTGTTCCATCTTTATCTCATGTGTTGCGAGATATGTGTTCTGAGCACACATTATATAGATAATTTCCAGATCTTTTGCTACTGTATCTAGATTCAGCTTTTTTATGCTGTTTTCTTAGTAACCAGTGAACATTATAACATTATCCACTTTGGAAAATCAGTCTGCCTATTTGCAGGATTCGGTGCTCCTGAAGCACTGAACTTAAATCTTGCCTTTTCAGTATAAATAAAATATATAAAGCAGGAATGTGAATATTACTGTTATAAAGTTGTATCTATATAGCTGTTATTAAAGCTCAGGTGCCATCTTTTCCAGGGAGGACAATGCAGAGCAGGTTTGTGACTCACTGTCCCTGTCAGTCATTACTCCTCCATTTTACAGTTTAAAAATCATTAGAACTCTGCAATAAACCAGGTTAAGTTACTGCCTTGGCAGAATCTCAGTATTAATAAAAAAAATATTAACTGAACTAGCCCAGAAAAATCTGACAGATAGTGGAACTAGAGAGAGGATAAGGGTGGAAAAACACAGCTAAGGTCACAGGTATGGGAAAAAAAGGCTTGGGGGGTGAGCAACCTATATTCAGTACAAGCAAGGTGTTTAATCATCTCATTTGTAACTTCATCTTTAAATATACATGAGTAGAACTGGATATGAACTTGCTTACCATGCTTTTCTGAGCTTGGTATTGCTGTTTGCACACTTCTGCTAAGGGCTGAAAAGCCTCAAGACCTTCAAGATGATGTGACAAAGCTCAGTGTGGTTCCTTTGTGAAGGCGAGTGCACTGTTTCATTTCTGAATGGCCTTGCCCCAGACACTACAGATGCAAACAGCTGAAATATGCTGTACTCCACTACAAAACAGTTTTCATCAAAGTCATTTGAATCTAGACTATTAAGGCTCATCAATTGCTGTAGCAACCCTGTGTCATACGGTTTTATATTATGAAGCTGTAATAAGGCTGTTGTTCATCCTTTTGAAATGAGACATAAAACACTAATGCAGCTTCTCAGTGACAGGACTTCTGTTAGAGAAACTGATTTGCATTAAATGACAGAGCTATCAGCAGAGAATGACAAATGAGTGATAAAAGTGACACTTTCTACACATGTGCTATAGACATTTTTATTTGTAACCACACTGTAAAGTCACCATCTACAGTGAAATGCACTGGTGTCATTAAAAGCCTCAGGGGAGGTTGTGCAAGAACCTACTAAACTCAGATAGGATGTCTGAAGCTCTTGCTTTTGTCATGTTCATGCCCCATGCAGGATATGGTGTGCTAAAGTCAAGTGCTATTCACATCAAGGCAAATGGAAAATAAACACACCGACAATTAAGTAGTGGAAATTTTGTTCAATATTTATTTCTCTGACATGTTCCTTAGGGTTGTGTAGAACAGTAGTTAAATATATTAGGGTATTTGCTTTGGAGATAATGTAGCTGTGCAAACATAGTATGCATATTTCTGGAAGGTGTCATTGATCAAGAAAAAGTAGTCATACAAGATCAGTGTTGCAGACACCTATCAAATGATTGCAAATTATCTGCTAGCAGATCTCAAATAATTATGCTAAATAAGTAAATCATGGTCTGTTGTGAAGGGGAGTGGGTTTTATCTTATCTGCTGATAGCATATAAAATCTCTGTCCTTGGAAGTTTTCAGGATAGGTTTTACACAAAGTCACAGTGATTTGACATAGCTTTGGGAAAGTTCTACTTGGAGCAGTAAGTTGGACAAGAAACCTTCAAGGTTTCCTTGCAGTCAACATTTCTGTGATACAGATGGAAAAATCCAGATATTCTTTCAGTCAAGCAAACCATTCTGTGTGTCTGTTCTGTATACCAACATCAAAGACTACCAGTTAATCTAAACCCACTACACCACCTGCAATGTAGCACCGAAGGGAGCTATGAAAGCACTCCATGGTGCATTTGCAAGAAAATAAATGCCAGTCCTTACCAGAATTCCTGGGAAACTGATGGAGTAACTAATCCTGGAAACCATTTACAGACACACGAAGGACAAGACGGTGATCAGGAATAGTCATCATGAAATTACTTTGGAGAAATTGTGCTTAACCAAACCTGATAGATTCTACAATGAGATGGCTAGCTTGATGGATGAGAGGAGAGACATGGATATTGTTTACCTCAATTTTAGTAAGGCTTTTGACACTGTTTACCAAAACAACTTCATTAACAAGATGGCAAAGTGCAGGTTAGATAATTGGACAGGAAAGTACTTTGAAAACTGGTGGACTGACTGGGCCCAGAAGGTCTAAAGAAGGGATCTCCAGAGGGATCTTAGCAGAGTGAATACCTGATGCAGGTATTAATGAATGAAGAGGAAGGAGCCAGACTTTTCTCAGGACTGATAGTACAAGAGGCTACAGGCACAAACTGAAACACATGAAATTCCATCAGAACACAAGAAAGTACTTTTTTTTTTTTTTTTTTTTTTTTTCTGTAGAGATGGTTAAGCACTGGAATAGTTTCCCAGAGAGGTCATGGAGTGTCCATCCCTTGGAGATATGTAAATGGTTGTAGGTGACCTGCTCCATTTTGTCCTGCTTCAACAGAGGGGTTGGTCAACACATTTACAAAAGATTGGAGGATCACAGTGGTAATTTCTGGCTTCTGAAATTCTAATTCTATAAAATGTTCAGAGGCCCATAGGCTACTGAGCAGATTTGTCCTCATTATCACAGGCAATTTTGTGAGTGTGGACCGTGACATAAAGAACATATGACAAACAGGCAAATAAGACATAAGGACAACTTAGAAGAAAAGTTTGATTTAGTTTTGATTTTGATTTAAATGTGGATTCCCTTTTTCTGTATATCAATGAAGTAGAAGTGAGAAGCTACTGAAGGAAAAAAGTGTCTGTGCTGTTGAAAGAGCAAAGATGGGAGAACGTAACACAATGTCAATGTTCTGGCAAGCAGAAATGGATTTTACATCCAGATCCATGAATATTAGATTGGAAGAGTCTAGGCATTGGCACAGATCGAGACCAGATGTCTCTGTCCTTAACAGAACTCCTGCTTAATGGTATCATTTAGCAATAGACCTCAAACGGAAATTTCTCGCAGAAAATATTATGCTTTAATGTCTCTGCTACTTTTGTTAATGGGAGATGTCAGACCAATTTACCTGGTCTTCTGAATATTTTCAGAATATTTTCTGAAGCTCTTTTCTGAGTTATCTTTACATCTTTACTGGCAAAGGATACCTTAGGTTGATGAATTATTCCATATCATAGAATCATAGAATAGTTTGGTTTGGAAGGGACCTTAAAGATCATCTAGTTCCAACCCCCCTGCCATGGGCAGGGACATTCCACTAGATCAGGCTGCCCAAGGCCCCATCCAACCTGGCCTTGAACACCCCCAGGGATGGGGCAACCACAGCTTCCCCGGCCAAACTATGCCACCCTCACCACCCTCATAGTGAAGAAATTCTTCCTTATCAAGTCTAAATCTGCCCTTCTCCAGTTTATACCCATTTCTCCATGTCCTATCACAACAAGTGTTTATGAATAGTCCCTCTCCAGCTTTCTTCTTGGTCCATTTCAGGTACTGGAAGGTCGCTATAATGTCTCCTCTGATCATCCTTGTAGGCCTCCTCTGGACCTGTTCCAACAGTTCCATATGCTCAATTCACAGCTCAAAACTTGTTATCATGTGTTTTGTTATTGTCTCTTTGATATATAAATGCTATCCATCATGTGCTGCTGTTTCAGTTTTTCACATAACTTATGTTGATATCTACCTACACTCACCCCATAGGAAAGCAAGCAAAATAGTGAGCTATTTTCTGTGATATGATCTGCCAGTGATGATAATAGCAATTATAGGATAATCAGACAATTATTGAGGCAAATAATTTTTGCTTTAATCAAGTCTCATTAGATAATAGCATTGATTTGTAATGCCAATAAATCTCAGAAATATGTCACTGATGATAAAGTACTACTCACCAATCAGCATTGCATGTTACTATTTATGAGTTATGTATGCATTTTTGGACATCGAAATGGTAGGGCATGTATGGTTTGTGATTAAATTCTATTGTGATTTCACATAGGAGTGTATTTCTGATTCTAGGGCTGTGTGATACTGGAGATGCTGATGGTTCATTTGAGAAAATGAAAAGGGCTAGACACTAAAGCACTGAACTGCAGAAAAGGATGTTCTTTTTTCCACCTGAAGATTCAGAGGTCAACTTAGGATTACTTTTGCTGACTGCATGTTTGATGATTCAGAGGAATGGCTTGGATTTTAGCCCAAACCTGATATTCTGTGAGGAAGTAAGACTGATTTTTGGTTGTAATTGTCATCTAAAAACTAACAATAGTTTCTTTCCATTTCACAATCTCACCACAGTTCTCTCCAGGCTTTCTTAAAAACTGGTATTGTTGTATTGTGCGATTGACAAAACAACACAGTATAATAATTACTTTCAAATTACAAAACCCCGTGAGTGTTATAGAAATAGGAAACCAGTTTTTAGAAGGCTGCTTTCATTGGTAAGCATGCTTTTCTTTTGCAGGCAGGAGTAGCAGGAGAGAATGTGGGGAGTGTGGTGAAGTAGGAAGGCTCCAGAGAGACATAACTCTTATTAGTGTATCATTTCCCTGTTCAGGTGTAGTCAGGGGCTCAGAACTCCTCTCAGCAGAGTAAGAGTAGATTAGCCACAGGCTATATATAGTGAGGACAGGTGGGAGCAGAGGGAAAGAAGGTATTAAAAATGAGAAGGGGACAGCAAAATAGAGTAGCTGGAGTTATTTTGCTATGGAACCTCATGGAATCTTAGAATAATTTGCAATGGAAAAGACCTCTGGAAGTCTTTAGTTTAATAATCTGCTTAGAGCAGGGCTAACTTCAGAGCCATGTTGTTTGTTGCCTTGTCCAAACAAGTTTTGAACATTTCCAAGAACAGATATTACCCAGCCTCTCTGGCAGCTGTTCCAGTGCTGTGCTAATCTCAAAAGGAAGCATGTTATGTTCAACTGGAATTTATCTTGTCATAATTTAGGACTGTTGTCTCTTGTTCTTTTAGCATTTGCCACTGAGGAGAGCCTGGTATTTTTCATTGCAACTCCCCATTAGATACCGGAAGATACAATTAGTTCCCACCTTAGTCCCCTCACAGTAGGTCCTCTCCTCCTTATACAATCTTTGATTGCATCATAGCCTGTCATATGAATTTACTTATGCATCATTTATCCACCTGTAATCCCCACCTATGTTTTTCCTTCTAGGTATGTATTGCTGCTATTACACACTGCTTAACAAGTCTAAGGGTTTTGTAACTCCAATGGTCACTAATTAAAGACAACTCCAGGTTCTCTTGTGGTGTTTTTGTTGATGGCATGAAGGACACATTTCATGAGTAATTTTCAGTTTGGCATGTGATGTGCAAACTTATCCTAACGTGTGCACCTGCCTACTTTGAACACACACCAAAGCCAGGTGGTTTCTTTTTCAGTAGGCATTAAGCATTCACAGACTAATTCCAGCTGGGAAAGTGGGAGTTTTCAGTCTTTTTCTTGGAAGTCTTTCCTTTCAACATTCCTCAGAAATCACCTCAGACGTTAATCCTCAAAGAACACAGGTGAAAGGAAAACAAATCTTTTAGATTATACCTAAACTTCCTAAAAAATAAGTGTAAATTTACAACACTTATAAATCCTTTTAAAAAGCAACTAAAGAAACAAACAAGATGTTTCAGGTCTGATATAATGATATGTTTGTTTTCTAGTTGTCTCGTTGTAAATGAAAAAAGACACATTACTTTGAATTCATTTTTCATATATTGTTTTAGAGTAAACAGGATGTGAATCATCAGCTAGAGATTTCCCAGAATATCAGTATTTCTGCACAATATGGTGACTGAGGTGAGCCAGGACAGTAGTGTGCCTCCAGGGAAGTTCCTTGAAAATAGCTGCTAGTTCTGGAGATAGACACAAAAGGGTAAAAAAGACACATACTATACAAAAGTGAGATGGAGACAAGAGGCACATCACTGCTCACATATGACTGCTACAGCAAAGAACCCATCTTTCAAACAAAAAAAATTATTGCAGATTCCAGATACTGCTGAAGGGAAAGGAAAAGGGGTTATATGATCACAAAATTGCTAGTTTCTGCAGTTCTCTTCATCTGTCGTTCCAGTCTCTGTAGGTACCAACACAATTTTCCTGGCTTGCTTCCCTTTCCCTTTTCTTAGAATGTTTGGTATTTTTCTCTTTTATCAGTGGAGATACATTATGGGGCAAACAACATGACCATAGTATTTCTTAAAAGAGCTAGGAGACAACTATGCTGTGATTGTAGATCACATCAGTGACAATGGAATATGCTTTTATTAAGTAATTTTTTCTTTCTTGAGTGTTATTTACACTTCATTTTAAAAACAAATTACTTGCATAAATTCTTATCACACATCATATCTACCCATATGCACAGTAGTTCCTGATTGTCCTCTATTACACTGAGTTCGATCCACATGAATCGGACTTAATCTAGCAACAGTGGAGTGAATGGGCACTTATAGAAGGAAGGCAAGGTGGTCACTGTTGAAAAGAGACTGTTATAATGCGAAATATAAGGCAGAAAGAGCAGTATACAGCAGTGATTAAAATGTGCATCAAGCTGCTTGGTTCTGACCAAGTTTTCTTTGCTGCTTCTTGACTAATGCTTTCTAGCTGGCAAAAATGACTCATTCTGAGTAAAAGCAGGCAAATTCTTGTGAAGTATCTTTTGTGTGTGTGATTTGTATTTTTTTAAGAGGTTTTTTTTTTTTTTCTTCTTTATTGTTCTTTTAGCATTAAAAATATTAAAGATTCGTGCAGAGGGCAAGAGAAGGGGTGGTTTGAAGTACTGTCGAGGTGTAAACTAGACAAACAAAGCAACTTTCCTCTTTCAGTTATAGTCTGCTCAGTGATTATTGGCAAAGGAAAAAATGAAAACATTGTTTGAGTATCTTTATATAAATGGAGGGGGCTGAGAGAAAAGGTCTGGTAGAATTACTTACCTTAAAATCCTAGAATTACAGAAGTGTTAGCAGAAAGGGAATTCTAGAGGCTTTTCTGGTCCAAGCCATTACTGAAAGAGTAGCTGACCTAGCTACAAGCTGATCCCTTGAAAATGACAGCAATATTTGACAGATAAAATTCTAGTGAGGAAAGTTGTTATTTTTCGTTTAAAAAAAAAAGGAAGAAAAGTGCTTTAAAGCAACAATAATGAATTATACAGTATCTTTTACTGTTGAATTACAGTTTAATTTCATTCTACATAGATACCATGTGATACAATCCCTGGACCATAATCTTTAGACCATAAGAAAATTAAGGCTTCTAAAAAGTGAAAACTTGACAAATACTGGCAAAATACATCTTCAGATATGCTTTATTTGCAAATGATTAAAAACACTTTCAGGCAAAAAAATAGCCAATTTCATCCAATACATGATGGAACATGATTTAATGCCTAATGCCAGGCTGGAGAGTGGGTAGACAGGACCGAAAATGCAGTTTTTGACAAATTGCATGTGATTAAAAGGCCAATACTCATATAGTAAAAACTCTTGATACATACATATGAAGTATTATGCACAAGTAAAATTTTAACTATAAGCAAGAGATATGGTAAGAAAACAAAGTATATAAGGGGATAGGGAAGCCACAGACATCTCTGTAATATCAGAAGCCATAGACTTTTAAAAAAGACATTAGCTTGTTCCTGCAAATTACTGCACTCTTGAGAACAGTATCTGAAATGTAAAACTTATCTAAAACATCACCAGAAGGAAAAACTAATTCCTTTTTTTAAAAAAAATTATTTTGTATTAAGAATCTTGCAAAGAACTGAAAATATGTCATGGCCAAGAAAAGAATTACCCACCATTTCAGAGACTTTGCATTCATCACATTTAAACACCAGGTGTCTAACTTCAGAAGGTCTCATGCAAAATCCAGCTATAAAGACTCACCACAGAATATTTCCAAGGATAAAAAGCTAATTTTTTTAAAGCTCTGATAGCCAGCCAGTTGTGTATATATTTTAAAACTCATGGTCCACATTTTCTAGAGGACATTAAAAAGATAGTTGATGAACTTTCCATAAAAGCCCAGCTCTAATAAACACTTTCAATAGACTATTTATCAAAGTTATAACTTTGGACAAGTAATGGAATATATCACTGCCTAGAGTAATGCCAGAGTTAACATAATTATCTCTCCATAACTGCATAATGAGAATTAAATAATCACAAAACAAATTCCTATTATGAAATGATGTTTTTTCTCATGTACTGTAAATATATATATATATATATTTATATTGAATATAAGTCCAGCGATACTATTACAGTAATGTGCTGTAGTAGTCTTTCATAGTGAGAAAACTGCCCTAATCATCTTTAACATGCAAAGCTTGGAAGAACCAGAAATTCACAGTAAGTAGTACAATTTGTATATGCATCTTCTGCCATCCTAAAGTTAACCAGAACACTCAAGACAGTGGTTATTTATCCTATGTGTTTGACAAAAGCTACTGTTCTGTATACTATACATTCACAGTGGGATCCCAGTCCTCTACTATCTGCAAGAAGGATCAGGTAACCACTTTTCCATCAGAGTAAACATTCTAGCATTTAATATAATAATCTTATGAACAGAAGTTCACCCATTCTGGACTTGATAAAATTCTCCATTTCATCGCTCTGAAAGATTTCTTGCTAGCGCATTTTGTAGTCGTTAGATACTGACATTTCACATAGCTGTCCTTTAAAATCCAAGTCTACTGTGAAATCCAGGTCACGCTGTAAAAAGATATAAATGTAACATATAAGTAAGACCATAAGTTTAGTGTATGGATTTAGTATATAGCTCACATTGAAAAGACCTGCAGATTCAAGAGATATTGTGGTTTCTATCTCCTTTTGATTTTAGCTGTTGCTATCACTGAAAAAGTAGGGTCTAGAATATGTAATAGCATTCACCCTACAATCTGTCTCTAGGGCTTATATGTGCACTCTTCTTAAGGCTGATTTAGTGTCCTGGTTACAACTAGGAAGCTTCTGAAATGCTGTGCTATCATACATATTCTATAACAATTTTTGAAGGGTATCCCCCATTGTGATGCTTTTAATCTAGGCCAAAACACATTCATGCTAGGAGTTATTCCAGAATAGATCTAGTAAACTTCCCA